>JAKSZU010000018.1:447565-1647565 GCA_026018925.1 Tupaia tana
AGAGCTGAGTGTGGGGATTAGAATCGAATCTAATGTAGTCTGACGGTACGGCCAGAAGTCTTACTCCCGGAGGTCTGTGGGCAATATCACTACAGACCACATGTCCTCCCAGGAGGCCATAGGATAATGTAGTCCTAATATATGGCCGAAAGCCCTCCTCCGGAGGTCTATGTCACATAACTGAAGCTCCTACCAGAAGCCTTTCCCTGCGAAACATGTGGGCGAGGTAGTTCGGTGCTTGTACTGGGCGTGTACCTCCTGGTGTCCTCTGGGTAACTTAATCTGACACTAGGACTGGAAGTCTTTCCAGAAACTGTGGATATGTGTTCTGCCATCCCTGAACTCAGTCTCCCTCCTCGAGACCTCTGGGTTTTAAGCCACCAGGTCCGGGATGCGAACCGCGGTTGACTACATGGTAGTCCAGCGACATAGCCAAAACGCTAACTGCTGGTCCCAGAAGCAGAAGATATTAAGGATATGATGTGAAAAGAATGTCTTTCTTGATACCTCAAAGGAAACAGTGACAATCAGAAACTTTTTTTTTAAAGAGGTTTTTGCTATAGGGAGCATGCGCTCGCCAGACAGACAGAGACAGACAGAGAGACACAAAGGAGAAATCACCCTCCAGGGGGGATGGCCACGTCACAATCCCTCGTTCTCCGTTCTCCTCTCGGGATCTTGGGCACACACACACATGCACCCAGCGTGAGTTTTAAGCCACCGGTTCTGAGACAAGAACTGCGTTCAACTACGTGGTAGTTCAGCAATATAGCCATTACGCTAACTGCTGGTACCGACAATCAGAAACTTTTGAGGAGAAAAAGAAAAAAGATAGATATCCTGCAAATACCAAACATAAAATGATGCAAGATTTTGAGCCAACGCTGGGGGTGTAAGAAAATGGACTATATTTAAGTGTCCCTGTGAGCACCAGGTAGATCAAGACTTTGGAGCAAAAAAAGGAATGCCAGCCCTACCACAAAATGTGGCTATTCCATGAATAATGTTTAATTAATCATAATGTGAATGCTGTTTATGGCTTTCATCTTTTAAGGTGATATTTAATTATGGTTACAAAATAAACTGCATATGCTATCAAAATTAAATAAATAAAAAATAAATAAATAAAAAGGCGCCAGCAGGTGGCATGGTTAAGGTGCTGGATTCCAATGCAGCTGACAATGGTTTGAGTCCTGGGCCCACCAGCTTGAAACTCACGGCTGGCATGGGTGCATGCATGTCGAAAATCCCAAGAGGCTGGAAGAGAAAGAATTACGAAGAGGCCACCATCCAGGGGGTGATATCTCACATAGCGACATAGCCATTACGACATCTGCTGGTCCAAAAATCTTTTTAAAAAATAATTAATATAAATCTACTTTCCAAATTTGAAAAAACAGCAAAACAACTGGGTAAGTATGAACCACCAGATTAAAGTTTCAATTGCTATGGTCAAAGCCATAAAAAATTAAGATTATAGTCATGCTAATTTCAACTTTGACATGGAGATTGTTAGGGGATGGTAAAAAAGCCATGCTTCCAGAACACCTTGGGTTTATGAACTCAGTGAATAACTGCAGAGAAGATGGTGAGAACACCTGCCCTCATGTGTCCTGCTAGAGAAGGACAGGCAGCACGGACAGGTGAGTGATCTGATGAGCATGGTCTCCAAATCACGGTGCGACAGACCACCTCTGGCATCATTCAGCCAGACTCGCCTGTGATAATTAAAGCCACCTGCCCTAGGAATTACCATTACCTTTTACTCTTACCTATCTAAATTCTCCAAGAAGCAACTTTCCTTCCTCTTTCACCCAATAAATATGGAGGACTGGGCTTAGTTGGCACATCCCTGGTGCGGCCGCTCCTGCCCCTGCTCACGGTCCCTCCAGACCAAGATCTGTGTCTCAAGTAGCACTTCATGCACGCTTCAGGTGACTCTGCTGGACAGAAGAGTCACAGTTAATGGTCTTCAAAGTTACTCTCTTTAATAGGAGAAAATGTATTTTGAGGAAATAAGTCAGATTTACAAAAAGCAGCCACTGAATTTACTTTACACAGCCTAATGAGTTACACCCTGTAGACATTTCATCTTAAATGTCTTTAGGCATCCTGAAATACCAATAGTTGGCATTTTTTGAAATCACAGTTCTGGGACCAGCAGATGGCACAGCAGTTACATCACTGGACTCACTATGACCAGCTCTGGTTCAAGTCCTGGAGCCAGTGGGTTGAGAATCACACCGGGGACTGTGCGGGCATGCCAATGATCCTGGGAGAAGAATGGAGCAGGGACTGTGGCTTGGTCATCACCCCTGGGGGTTGATTTCTCACTTTCCCTCTCAGTGTCTCTGTATCTGTCTCTCTCTTTAGTGAGCAAAAACCTCAAAAAATTCACAGTTCCATCTTTTAAAACTGGCTCTCAAATTTTGCTTAAAACAATCTCATCCAAATTTCAAAATGGTCTTGGCTGTGTGTCTGCAAACATAACCTTTTTCCTTTTTTGCTATAGGGCACATGCAATCACCACAGAGAAGGGGGTAGTGAGAAATCTCACCTGGGAGTGGCTACACTGAGAAGGGGGTAGTGAGAAATCTCACCCAGAGAGTGGCTACACTGAAATCCCCTCTCCTACATTCTCCTCCTAATTCTCCTTTTGGGAGTTTAAGCATGCACACATGCACACATGACTAGCATGTTTTTCAAGCTGCCAGATCCAGGACTCAATCATGCTAATGGCTATGTGGAACCAGCCCCTAAACTACCACGCCACCAGCTGGCCCAATATAATTTTTTTTTTGAGAGGTTTTCGCTATAGGGCGCGAGCGCTCATGAGACAGATAGAGAGACAGAAAGCGAGAAATTACCCCCCAGGGGGGATGGCCATGCCGCAATCCCTTCTCCTCCATTCTCCTCTTGGGATCGTAGGCATGCACGCACATGCGCCCGGCGTGAGTTTAAGCCACGGGACTCGAACCGCAGTCGACTACGTGGGAGTCCAGCAACATAGCCATTACACTAACTGCTGGTCCCGGCACAATATAATCTTTATAAAACATTTGAGAGTGGGGTTGTCTCTAAAGAAGGCTTAGTAAGCAGAAATTATTTTTTTATTATTTATTCTTAATTTTATTTATTCGTACATTTTTATTTTAATTTGACCAGAGAGAGATACAGAGAGAAAGAGGGAAGGTGAGAAAGCAAGCCACCAGATCCGGGACTCGAACCACAGTAGGCCATGTGGGAGTGTCCAGCACCTTAACCACCACACCACCTGCGGGTCCTAGCAGAAATTAATTTTTTAAATTTAAGATCATTGATTCATGAGAAATTCTCAAGGAGGGCATTTCTATCCATCAAAACAAAGATAAGAATTATATTAAAATATCAGTGGAGGTGCCGGCAGGTGGCATAGTGGTTGAGGGCGCTGGACTCCCACATGGCGGACAATGGTTCAAGTCCCAGACCTGGTGGTGTGCTTTCTTGCTCTTTCTCTGCCCCTCTCTGGTCAAATTAGAATAAATAAATAAATACAGCTAAATAAAATAATTCTTTAAGTATATATTATCAGTGCAAACATGCCAGAAGTACATAGGATTAAAAATGCTGTGGAAAACTAAGTTAAATAAGAGAAATCTATTGCACCCACCTAGAAGCCGAGAGGAAATGGGTGATTTTCTTGTGAAATGCACATTAACAAAGTGGACTCTAAAGTGAAATAGACTGATCACATAAAAAGCTGGGACTAACGCTCGAGATCCCCACGGGTTCGCATCTAGTGCCACGGACACTTCCCACATCCACAGTCACTCCCGAAGAACAAGGTCCACGAAGAGCGGCCGCGGTCTCGAACCGTCCGGATACCCCCGACGCGGCGCCATAGACAAAAGGAAAATGTTCTTCACACATTATTTGAGGACACAAAGAACATTTCTAGTGAGGTCTGGTTGGACATAAATAATGAATTTCGACTTACGTGGCGTCGTGCTCTGAAGGCGCGTTTCCGTGCGCGCGACTCGCGGGAGGAGGAAGCGCAGACACGGACGCAGGTGGCGCCGGCACCTCCCTTCGCGGGACCCGACCACCGGTCCCCGCGCTCCTGCTCCCAGACGCGAGCCTCAGGCCGGGTGGAACCGCGGGCGCCCCAGGGAGTGGCGAGGCTCCCAGGCGTTGCGTGGACGAGGCTGCAGAGCTATTCCGAGGAGGAGCAGAGCGGCCCGCGGGCGCACGGCGCGCTTCCAGCCCGCCCTGTCGCTGTCCCCAAGCTCCGGGCTGTCCTACGAGGACGCGCCCCAAGGCGTCCTGCAGCCAGGGCACCTCGGCAGAGGGCGTGGAAAAAGGATGCTCGCGCGCTGGCTCTGTGCGGCCCAGACTGTGGGAGGCCTGGCACTCCGCGTACATAGGCTTTCCAAGGCGCCCGCAGGCACCCTGTGGCACCCAGGGTGGGGACAGTCTGACTGCTTTTTCCTGTTTTCAAAACCCTTTCCCGAGGGCCTGGGAAGGAGTCACGCCCACAGACAGTAACAGGCCCTACTGATCCCTGATAACGCTGTTCCTGCATCCTGTCCCAGGGCCGCATCTTTGTGATACACACTAAGTCTCTAACCTTGTTTTTAAAAAAAAAAAAAAAACACTCCTTTCTGATCTGAGCGATCTTTCTTTTCAATCACCAACCTGAAAACTGTAAAAGCCCCCTGCTTCCTCTTGTCCTGCCTTGTTCGGCAAGACCAAGGGAAAAACTCTTCACTAAATTCCAAACTGTGTCTCTCGCTCTCAAAATCAAATAAAAGCAATCCCTGTACCTGATCACCCTGAGAAAGGCATGTTGTGCCTCCTCTCCAGGCTAAAGTCACTAAAATTCTAGCTTAAATTTTGTAGACGGAAAATAACCAATTCTAAAAATTAATAATTAATGCGATTTATTTCCAAGCAAAATATGAATGACCTAGGCACAGAGAGGAGGCACAACATGCCTTTCCCAGGGTGATCAGCTACAGGGTTCCTTTTACTTGGTTTTTTTGAGACTGGCAAACAAAATTAGTGGAGAGATTTCCATTGGTCTGGCCCAAAGAGGCGGGACATGTGCACCCGGGACTTGTAGGCTGGTGGTTTCACATTTCCAAGGTTAGTGATTGGAAGGGGAGGTCTGTGTCCTGGGAAGAGATTCCTGAAGAAATACTTAATCTACATCTCAAGGAAAGGGAAGTCCTGTGTCTCCGGAAGAGGTTAGCAAGAGAATACACTGTAATCGGTTAACAATAGACAGCTCAGACACTGTGCCAGGGGCAGGCTGAGGAAAGAAGGGGAAAATGGCCTGTTAATGGTTGTGGGTGTGACTCCCCTCAGTCCCTTTGAAACGATTTTGGAAAACAGGAAAAAACAGTCAGACGTTTTGTCCTCAATATAAACCGCGTTCATTATTATTTTGCAGAGTTGGCTATTTCCATGGTCCTCACCACCCAGCAGTCGCCCAGACCCTCCCCACCCCGCCCGTCCGCCACGGTCCTGGACAATCTCTCAGACTCAGTGTCCTGGTGATTCGATGCCATCAACGTAGAGATCCCAGCTGAAACAAGGCCACTGTCTCCTGCCCTGATTAACTGGATGGAGATAAGACGCAACATGGCAGCACGAGGACAGAGGGCACGGTGTCCTTCGTGTCAGTCAGGCAGGAGTCCAGCAGAAGTGGGAAGGGGTGGGAGCACCTGACGAGGGACTGGACAGAAAACCCAGCTGAGGTCACGCAGGCAGGAGCTTCGGGCCGTGCGCCCGGGGGGTCTGCGCGGCCTGACTCCGAGCTCCGCTGCCCCGGCTGATAGAGCCGGAAGGTCAGTGTCCCCGGAGCCGGCTCTGCCCATGTCCTCGCGCCTGAGCTAAAACCCGAAACCGCGGAGGCGCGGACAGGAGGGCGCGCTCTCCCCCAGCCCCGCGGCTGCGCCGAGCGCGTTCCCCGGAGCTCAGGGCCTCTTCCCGCCTCGGCCACCGCGGGCGGCGCAGTGGAAAGCGGCGGGTGGTGACGGTGCCCGAGGGACTCGGGACGCAGGGAGGAAAAGCAGCACCCGTCCCCCCATAAAGTGGGGAGGCCCTGACTGCCTCGCCAGGGCCAGTTTCAGAGGGAAGGGGGCACAATCCAGGCTGGGCCGGGCCGGGCCGGGCCGCGGGAGCGGGGAGAGGGCGACGGCTGGGATGGCTTGGAAGTGGGGGGTCAGGGAAGACTGAAAAAGAAACCAGGGGTGCAGGCAGAGCACCCCACAGGCTGCGACCGGACACCTTCACGTCTACTCTAACGAGCACCCCAGCTGGAGGGCTATGCAGGGAGGGCGAGGAGGAGGCCGAGGGAGAAGGCAGAGCCCAGGCCCGATCAGCCAGCGGAAAGGAGGGCCTGCGAGGTGTCTTTTCACAGCTGGGTTAGACGTGGCCCCCAGGTGCGACGGGGATCAATTTAAACACACTTTCTTGGTCCCAGCTGTTCCACTACGTGGACAGTGCTTACACTTTCTTGGTCCCAGCTGTTCCACTACGTGGACAGTGCTTACACTTGGCAAGGTGATCTCAAATGGACAAAACTTTGGGATCCTTTTACAGCGTCTTAAGATGAACTGCCTTTGCCTGGGAGCTTCCTTCCCAGGACTTTGATGTCGAGATGTGTCTAGAAAATTGACTGCTGTGGAAAACGAAGATGGCGTAAGTGCCACGGGGGAGGGCCTGTGTTCTTCCTATTAAGTGCGGCAGCACTGCCCTTCCCGGGACCAGGGAGCTTCATGTGTCCCAGACAACGTGTGCTCCCACGTAACCACTACCCACCATGAAGCGCCTGCAGGGTAACTTTGATGGTATAGGAGTTCTGCCACTCGGCGGCCCCCACATGGATCTAGGGCCCACTGCACTCCATTAAAACCGATAATTCCATTCACATTGATTTTTCTTACAAAGGGGAGGTGCTTCTGGGTATTTAGGTCCACATTCTACTTTCATAAATTGTTCTGGGAGGCCCAATTATCACCCCTGTCCACCATGTACGTGTCAGGTCTCCGTCATCTTCTCGACCCCCAGCTAACTGTGCCTTCTTCGAGTTCTTCCAACAGTCGGAAATTGCGAGGGGCTTCTACTCCTGAGCCCGAGGTGCTGCCGTCTTGCATCGGGTAGCTGTCGCTCTAAGGCCAGCCCCTTCTTCCTCTTTTCTTTTTTTAAAGAGAGATTTTCTATATAGGGCCGGTGCTCGCCAGCAAAACACAGAGGGAGAGACAGAGACAGAAGGTGAGGAGTCACCGGGGATGGCCACGCGCAGCTCCCCGGGATCTCACTCGCGGGCCTGCTATTTCCAGCCTCCAGGTGGGCACTCAAACCGCGGCTGCCACGGAACCACTGCCCCCAGGAGTGCACTTTCATTGTGGGTAATAAAGTACCTTCTCCTTTTCCACCCGAGTGTTCGGTTCAGTTCTTGTCTGAAACCCAAGAACCTGGACATCACGAAGCCCTCCCACAGCACACTGAAGTTTATTTCATTACTACCAGACTCTCACTTAGACTCAGAACAACCTAAGGTTAAATTCGATCTGAAATATAAAATGATAGTGAAATAACTACAAGAATAATGTAGCTATAAATTAGGCAGCCTGTTTAAAAAGGATTTACTCCAGTCTTCAAGTTTATCATCAAAAATTTCTCAAAGTCATCTTGTAAAATATTTTCATATATATTTGTAGATTATGGAACATTAATAATTTAAATAACAAGTGTAAGGTGCTAGGAGCCCTAATATTTAAGTCACCATCAGTATTCTAAAATATTATTATATTTCACATATAGATGTATTATAATCATATCCACCTTAATCTGAAATGTTTAAAATTGGTTTGCCCTTTTAAGTGAATATAAAGAAATAGGAATGTTATACTTATTTTAATAACATTTGTCTATCACTATGGATTTTTCTAATTGCTGGATATTAATTAATAATAAGGCACAGGTGGGGCAGTCAGGTGGCCTGGTGGTTAAGGCAGCTAGACTCCCCCATGGCTGACCGTGGTTCGAGTCCTGGACCTGGCAGCTTGCTTTCTCACTTTCCTTCTCTCTCTCTGTCTTTCTCTGGTCAACGTAAATAAAATAAAATAATAAAAATAATTACAATGAATAAAAATGTTTTAAAAATAATAATGTAAGGCACAGGGTTTTTATAGAGGTTTTTTGCCTTAGGGTGTGTGCGCTTGATGGAAAGAGACCGAGACAGTAAGAAGGAAAGTGAGAAATCCTTTTTCTAAAGGTTTTTGACATAAAGTGTGTGTCCTCACTGGAGCAGGACAGAGAGTGATAGACAGAGGGGAAGTGAGAAATGACCCCCAGGGGATGGCCACAGAGCAATCTCTTCTCCATTGCCGTGTGATCATCCCCCCAGGATGAGTTCTCACTTTCCCTCTCTTTCTCTGTCCCCCTCTAGCAAGCACATGTACCCTATGGCAAAAACTTTAAAACATTATCTCTGTATCATATAAAACTATTATAATTCCTAAAAAAAAGGAAGCCTAATTAGTCTCCATCGATAAGATATTCTCTTTCTGAAGATCCATCAAAACTAAAAAGCAGGGTGTGAAAAATAGATGTATCAAGATTGGAAAAATATTAATAATTGTTTAGATTGAGTAATGGGTACATAGATTTCTTTATAGTATTCATTCTATTTTCGTATACTTAAATATGTTCAAATAAATCACTAAAAAATCATCTCACTACAGATGTTCTGGAGTCTTTCCCTAAGCTCCAAAAGACATAACCTCGTACTCCTTCACTAGAACTGGGGTATGGTTGGCACACCAAGCACAGTGCAGTAGGCAGAGTGGCCCCCAGAGATCCACATCCTGACCCTGGGAGCCAATAAATACAGAGACTTCAAAAAGTGAGTGGAAAATGGAATTAACATACAAGCTTATTTTGGTGCCAAAACAACTGGAAATCCTTATACAAATTTTCTATAATATGCTTTTTCCACAAACCTGGAGACTCCACGTATGCTACTTATGTGGCAAGAAGGACTTTCCAGACGTAATTACAGCGACAGGCACTAAAAGCATCTCTTCTGTCTCCAGCTGGAGAAAGGTCTCTGCTTTTAGGGACTCATGTATCTAAAACTATTTTTTTTTTTTTTGAGAGGTTTTCACTATAGGGCACGTGCGCTTGCCAGACAGAGAGAGACAGAGAGACAGAAAGCGAGAAATCACCCCCCGGGGGTATGGTCACGCCGCAATCCCTTCTCCTCCATTCTCCTCTCGGGATCTTGGGCATGCGCGCACGCGCACGACGTGAGTTTTAAGCCACCGGGTCCAGGACGCGAACCACGGTCGACTACGTGGGAGTCCAGCGACATAGCCATTATGCTAACTGCTGGTTCCCTAAAATTAATTTTTTTAATTAAAAGAGAAAGAAAGGAAAAGACCAGAAGATGACTATAGCCCTAGTATGCAGAGCACGTGAGAACAGAAATGAGAACGGAGAGAGAGGACAGACGATCCACCAAGGACATGGGCTCGGATCGTTGGCCTGGTGCTGGTCCTGGGGCACAGGCAAGTGAAGCAGTTGCTGAGAAAAGGCCAAGGTATGGTCTTCTGAACCCATAGTTTCAAACTTCTAGGCTCCCTGTGAAAAACCAACGGAGGGAGACCAGCAGTTAGCGTAATGGCTATGTCGCTGGACTCCCATGTGGTCAACCGTGGTTCACATCCCAGGCCCCGGTGGCTTAAAACTCACGCCGGGCATGTGTGCATCCGTGCCCAAGATCCTGAGAGAAGAATGGAGGAAAAAGGATTGTAACATGGCCATCCCTTCTGGGGGTAATTTCTTGCTTTGTGTCTCTCTGTCTTTCTAGCGAGCATATGCACCTTATAGCAAAAACCTCTCAAAAAAAAAAAAATGAAAGAAAGAAAACCAACAGAGGGGGGCCAGCAGATGGACGTGATGGTTACAACACTGGACCCCCACACACTGACTGCGTTTCAAGTTCTGGACCAGGCACCAATATGTGCATGCCCAAAATCCCGAGAGGAGACTGAAGGAGAAGTGATTGTGCCATGCCCATCTCCCCTAGGGGGTGATTTCTCCCTTTCTGTCTCTCCAAGAAGTACATACACCTTATAGCAAACCTATCTCCAAAAAAATATAGACGGGGCCAGCAGATGGTATGATGGTTAGGGCACTGGACTCCCACATGGTCGACTGCGGTTCGAGTTCCAGACTTGATAGCTTGCTTTCTCTTTCTCTTTCTCTCTCTCTCTCTCCCTCTCTCCCTCTCTCTCTCTCTCTCTCTCTCTCTCTCTCTCTCTCTCTCTCTCTCTGGCAAGTGCATGTGCCCTATAGCAAAAAATTTTTACATAGATATAAACCTTACTTTGGTCCTATATCAGCTTCGTACCATTGCAAATGACTTAAATACTGTTAATACCGCTCAGAAGGTGACTGCCTCTTGCATCTCTGTAGAACGAGGGTAACAGTCCCTTTATGACAGCAAGAACCTCAATAAATGCTATATTTTTTAATTTAAAGAATTATTTAATTTTTTATCATTATTACTTTTAATTTGCTATAGGGCACGGGTGTTCACCAGAGAGAGCGAGAGCGAGAGCGCGCGCGAGAGAGAGAAAGAGGAAAGGTAAGAGAGCAAGCTGCAGGTCTGAGACTGGAACCAAAGTTGACCATGTGAGAATCCAGTGCCTCAACCACCACTCCACCTGCTGGCCCCCAAGAAATACTCTCTTCAAAAAAATTAAATAAAATAAAATTGGGTCTTGATGACAAAAATAGATGTCTTTGTTTTTCTTGATGATTCGAGGAAAATTTTTTTGGATATGCAAAAAGAGGTATTCATCAATTTTTAACATCTACTTTTATAGAATACATGCCTTTTTTATTGTATCACTGAACATCTTTACAATGTACAACATGTTTTTCCAGGCATGAATACAATGCATATCAGTGAAGTCAAAGCTATCACCATGTATATTAGCAGCAACAGATAACTTTTCATTTTTGTGTCTATTAAGTGTTTTCTTTTTTCCAAGGAAATGTTCTATGAAATTGTTGAGATAAACTGATCATTTTTAGGACTCATCTAGCCCTGAGTCCATTATCCACAACAGATACCAAAATTTTCCCTTTCGCTTTACTGAGGCAAGAATGTCAGGGGAAGCATGCCCCCAGAGAGTTGCTAGTGTCTCTTGACAACTAATGTCCACTGAGGTTTATTATCGGGATGGAGAACAAGCCCCACAGGTTTGTAAACAGAACAAGATCCCTTCTGTAACTGTTATTTTAAAATAAAATAGGTTTCTGCATCTAAAAATATGTGAGACCCTTCTAATCAGACACACAGTGAGTGCTCAGGATCTGTGAGAGTCGAGAAGTGCTGAACACCGAGGGGGTGCCCACACTAAGCCCGTTCTCGCTGAGGTCAGAGAGAAGGAAAGAGCAAGCCAAGAGGACTCCACTCTAGAATATCAACATTGTCTAACGTAGGTGAGACTGCTCTTTGTCGTCTAATCCATTTAATCTTTTTGCTCCACTCCATGCCTGTTGTTTCTTATGCAAAGTTATGAACTAAAAATAAATGTGTACATTGGGACCAGCAGTTAGCGTAATGACTATGTCGCTGGACTCCCACGTAGTCGACCGCGGTTCGAGTCCCGGACCCGGCGGCTTAAACTCACGCCGGGCGCGTGTGCATGCGTGCCCAAGATCCCGAGAGGAGAATGGAGGAGAAGGGATTGCGGCGTGGCCATCCCCCCTGGGGGGTGATTTCCTGCTTTCTATCTCTCTGTCTCTGTCTGTCTGTCTGGCGAGCGCACGCGCCCTATAGCAAGAACCTCTCCAAAAAAAAAAAAGAAGAAAAAAAAAAGAAATGTGTACATAAATTGACACAGTTTAATACTAATATAATTGGTATACATTTTTGTGAAAAAGAGGTGTACTGTTTGCATTGGCGGACACTTCCATTAGTTAAAAATATGTATGTACCAGCATAAAAATATTGAAATCACTCACATCAAACTCAAGTCAAGTGATCTGAGTGATCTGGCAAAATAAACAGAAAGAAAATTTAATTCTCAGGGACTGGCAGGTGGCGTGGTTAAAGGTGCTGGACTCCCACGTGACGAACCACAGTTCAAGTCATGAACCTGGTGGCTTGCTTTCTCACTTTTCCTCTCTCTCTTCCTCTGTCTCACTCTAATAAAACTGGAAAAGAATAATAATATATAAAGTTAAACAAAATAATTTTTTAAATTAATTATCCTGAGAATTTTTGTTGTTTTTTGCCACAGGGCATGTGTACTCACCAGAGAGAGATATTGAGAGAGGAAGAAAGAGGGAAAGTAAGAAATCGTCCCCCAGGAGCAAATGACCAGGCCACAGTCCCATCTCTTTTGTTCTCCTCTCTGGATTTTTGGCACGCATGTACCCGCACCCAGCATGATTTTCAAGCCGCTGGGTCAGGGACTGAAATCATGGTGGGCCGTGTAGGGATCCAGTACAGTGACCACCATGAGAATTCTGGCAGAGCACAAGGACATTGTTCATATTTGGACATGAACTGGAGAAAATGTAAGTAACCGATAGCTCCAAATCAAACACAGCACTGTGTTTTATGAAAACAGTGTTAAGTATTTCACTTAATAAAGTGTGGACACACATTGGTGAAGACTCATGGTCTTCACCACACAGCAAGGCAGGTGAGCGAGTCCTGGAGATGTAAGCCACACCTAAAAGGTGCGCATTAACCACCACCGCGGGCTGGGTGCTAGGTTTCTGACCTCACAGCCTGCTTTCTTTGCTACTACACCAGTGTTTTTCAAACTTTTTACCATTATTTATAGTAAAAACAACATTTTGTCCATAACCTAGTTCACACAAACACACATCTGATCCACCTGTGACAGAAATAAAGGAAATAAATGATAAAATAAAACGCAAGTGTTAAAATGCATGCCAGATCACGCCTCCGTGTCCCCCAGTGTCACGGGCTCACACTGACGGCTGTCTGACTGCGGGGGCTGAGCATGCGGCAAGGAGCCTTCCTCTCTGGGTGCGTTTCCGCCCGTGACGAGCTTTACAAAGGCAGATGTCACTCCAGGGCTTCGGAGACAGACCTGAGAGCAGTGACAGCTGCTATTTCTGTGTACATTAGACAGACCCACACGGAACTCTGGGAGCTCCAAAAGCACTGAATCCACTCACAGCTACCTAGACAGAGGCACAGCCAGGCTGTACCAGAGCGAGGACATGTGTGGTGAGTCAGCCATGCGGTCCTTGGGCACTCTTTAAGATCATTCATTCCTCCCTTGTATTCATTAAGATATGACCATTTGTAACTTTTCTTTTACTTAATCATTGTTCTGTAAAGATAATTGCATTTCGTGGGTGAAAGAATCATTAGTCTTTCTTTTAGATACTACAAAGTAATGTTTGAGGACACTTAGATTCATAATCTTTTATGCATGCAAGTATTAAGTCATTTCGCTGGCATCATAACACAGAAAATCTCTTCATAACTCACTTTATTTTAACTGACTAAACTGACCGTCGGCAAAGTCAATACTGAATATATGTCTCCACATGGCTGGGACCCACCAGATGCAGGCATACATGGCCCCAGGCAATGCCAGCACTCCGAGTGTCTTCATCCTCCTGGGTTTCTCTGACCACCCCTGGTTGGAAAAGCCGCTCTTCGCAGTGGTGCTGGCTGCTTACATCTGCACCCTAGTGGGCAACGTCTGGATCATCGTGGTGTCCAGGGTGGACCCGCACCTCGGCAGCCCTATGTACTTCTTCCTCTCCAACCTGTCCTTTCTGGACCTGTGCTTCACCACAACCACCATCCCCCAGCTGCTGCTGAACCTCAGGGGCCCAGACAAGTCCATCAGCTACGGTGGCTGTGTGCCCAGTTATACACATTCCACTTCCTGGGAGCCACTGAGTGTGTGCTCCGGGCCGTGATGTCCCTGGATCGTTACGTTGCCATCTGCAAACCTCTGCAGTACCCCGCCATCATGCACCCACGGTTCTGTGCCGTCCTGGTGGTAACGGCATGGCTGAGCGGTTTGGCTAATTCCTTGGTGCAGTCATCCCTCACCGTGCAGCTCCCACTCTGTGGGAACAGCGAGGTGGACGACTTCCTGTGTGAGGTCCCAGTGATGAACAGGATGTCGTGAGCTGATACCACTTTCAACATCGCAATGCTGTCTGTTGTGGGGACGTTCTATTCCCTGATCCCCTTGTCCCTCATTCTGGTCTCCTATGGGTGTATCGTGGCTACTGTGCTCAGGATTCGGTCCACAGCAGGAAAGAAGAAGGCCTTTAACACGTGTGGTTCTCATGTTGTTGTGGTATCTCTCTTCTATGGGCCAGTAATTAGCATGTACGTAGGATCCACTGCTACTCACGCCCAGGCCGAGAACAAGCTCATGGCCCTCTTCTACAGCTTGGTGACTCTGATGCTTAACCCCTTCATCTACACCCTGAGGAACAAGGACATGAAGGGTGCAATGCAGAGGCTTCTCGTGTCACTGTGACATGGAAAGAGAGAAGACACATAGCTGTTTCACACCCCAAATCCTCACGTGTAGCTCGAATCTCCGGCTCTAACATCACCTCTGATTTAACCTCCTTCACCTTGAACACCCTCAGTGCTCACCCTGTGTGTGTTCTTGTGCCAATGCCAAGGTTTGGTGGGTGCTTTTCAAGTGTGAATTCTTTTTCTTTAATAGATGTTTGCTATATGGCGCGTGTGCTCGCCAGAGAGACAGAAAAAGACAAAGAGACAGAAGTGAGAAATTACCCCCCAGGGAGAATGACCACACTGCAATCCCTTATCCTCCATTCTCCTCTCAGGATATTGTGCATGCGTGCCCATGCACCCAGCAAGATTTTCAAGCTGCCGAGTCTAGAACTCGAACCATGGTCAACTACTTGGGAATCCAGCAACATAATCATTTCGCCATCTACTAGTCCCTGAAGTGTGAACTCTAATCCTCAGATTGTCTGCAATTTGCCAGAGTGAGCACTTTGTCACTAAATTCCCTTATGTACCACTAGAGATTCTACTGTAGGAATCAAAAGAGGGATCAATAAGTAAGTACTTGCTGATGGACTCACTCAGTTAGAGAAGAGCTGGACGCTACCCTCCGACGTGACGGTCTGAGTACAACGCCGTAACATGGACTGCACTTAGGAGCTGATGTCCGGGTCGCTCTCCCCTTTGTGAGCGAACACTTTTTTTTTTTAAAGAATTATTTTATTTAACTTTATTTATTATTATTATCATTATTATTTTCCAGTTTGATCAGAGACACAGAGAGAGAGGAAGTGAGAAAGCAAGCCACCAGGTCCAAGACTTGAACCGTGGTCGGCCATGTGGGAGTCCAGCGCCTTTAACCACCATGCCACTTGCCGGTCCCAAGAAAACACCCCCCAGGGAGGATGGCCACGCCACAATCCCTTCTCCTCCATTCTCCTCTCGGGATCTTGGGCATACACACACACGTGCCCGGTGTGAATTTAAGCCACTGGGTCTGGGACGCAAACCGCAGTCGACTACATGGGAGTCCAGCGACATAGTCATTACGCTAACTGCTGGTCCCTGTGAGCAAACTCTTTTTATGGATTTCCAGCATATCTTACCGGTTAACAGCTTATGTTTTTTAACTGATCCTCTCAATCACACACGTACTGATCCTTTCAAATAAAGACCATTCAAAAGTCGTATCTGACTCGTCCCTTTCTGTAAGTCTTAATGGGATTCTGGGATTCTTTCCTTTTGAGGTATTTGACTGAAGGGATTCTTCCTAAGTTCCCAAAAGGAAAAGTTATTGATTAAAGTTCTGATAAACCTCAAGGTAAGCGGGGAGGAGACATGACAGACGAGAAGGGGGAAAATCTGACAAGCTCTTTGTGGCCTCCTAGGACTGAGTCATTCCACCGCGGGGGAAGACAATGCACCTGGAATGAGAAGATTGGGTGAATTTTGTACCTAATCAAAGGAGGAATTAGTTCGATGATTTAGGAATCAGAGTACTTCATGATTAACAGAAGGAAAATGAAGAAAGCAACAAAGGCCAATACGGGAAAGTCTAAGTAAACTGGCTTTCAACCATCAATTTTAACATTAAAGAGGGGAAACAAAAAGATTGATGATGATGTGGGGATAGAGGTATTATGTTGATTTTATGGATAATATCAACTCTTCTTATTAGAAAATGTTATTTTCTGGGACCAGCAGTTAGCGTAATGGCTATGTCGCTGGACTCCCACGTAGTCGACCACGGTTCGCTTTCCGGACCCGGTGGCTTAAACTCATGCCGGGCACGTGTGCGTGCGTGCCCAAGATCTCGAGAGGAGAATGGAGGAGAAAGGATTGCAGTGTGACCATCCACCCTGGGGGGTGATTACTTGCTTTCTGTCTCTCTGTCTCTGTCTGGCGAGCGCACGCGCCCTATAGAAAAAAATTATTAAAAAAAAAAAAAGAGAGAAGAAAAAAGAAAATGTTAATTTCTGTCAAGCAAGTGATGTGGGGTTGAGGCACTGGATCCTACTTGGCCAGATTAACGGTTCAAGTCCCGGACCCAGCTTGAGAATTATGCTGGGTACATGTACATATGTGCCCATCCTGAGAGGAGAGTGGAGAAGGGATTGTGGCATGGTCATCCCCATGTCTCACTTCCCTTCTCTGTCTCTCTATGGAGAACACATGCACCTTATAGCAAAGACTAAATAAAAAGAATAAATAAATAAATTTGTCATTTTCTCATACTTCCATGCTTCTCTTTACAATACCCACATCTATCAACTGCTGTAGAAGGAGAATATTTATTGTTTCTAACCAATCATTACATTCATGTGTGGGCCCCATACACCTGCCCACCGTGGAGTCATTGTGCTATCCACTTACAAATGACACACACACACAAAATAAATAAAACCTGCCACTTCAGTGTCCAGACCTGGCACAGAGATGTGCTGATTCCAATCAATAATTAATTAATTGTAATAAACTATTTCAATCTGCTATTTGGGAGCTATGCATAGACCCTAAGTTTTCCTTTGTAGACTAGAAGAGGCAGACACTTTCACTCTTACTGCAGACAAGGAAATGGCACATTTGAGGTGACCTGCTTCCCTGGTGTGGCCGTGCCCGCTAGGGACCAGGTCTTCTGATTCAATCACATGCCCCCCTTCATAGCACTGCTGGACACGAACCTTCACTTTGCTCTGAATGACCACTCCTCTCTCTCCAGAAAGACTATAAAGAGGACCAGCAGGTGACGTAGTGGTTAAGGTGCTGGACTCCTACTTGGTCAATGGTGGTTCAAATACCAGACCTAGTGGCTTGAAAATCACACCAGGCAGGGCTGGCAGGTGGTTTGGTGGTTAAGGGTGCTGGACTCCCCATGGTTGACCATAGTTCAAGTCCTGGACCTGGTGGCTTGCTTTCTCTCTCTCACTCTGTCCCTCTCTGGTAAAATTAGAAAATAAATAAATAGATAAATAAAGTTAAGTAATTTTTAAAAAAAAAGAAAGAAAAAAGAAAATCACATCAGGCATGTGTGTATGCCTACACAAAATCCTAGGAGGAGAATGGAGACAAAGGGATTTTTGACATGGCCATTCCCCAAGGGTGATTTCTCACTTTCCCTCTCTCTGTCTCTCCAGTGAGTGCATATGCCCTATGGCAAAAATCTTTTAAAAAGGGACCAACAGATGGGGAGAGGCTTACATCACTGGACTCCCACGTACTCAACCATGGTTTGAGTCCCAGACCCAGTGGCTTAAAGCTCACACCAGGCGTGTGTGTGCATGCCCAAGATTCCGAGCGGGGAATGGAGGAAAGGGGACTATGACGTGGCCATCACCCCGGGGGGGGTGATCTCTCACTTTCTGTCTCTGTTTCTTTCTGTCTCTCCAGTGAGCACACATCCCCTATAGCAAAATCCCTCTAAAAAAGTAAAGAAAGACCATAAGGTCTGCCCCCCAGAGAGGTTTTTGCTATAGGGTGTGTGTGCTTGCCACAAAGACAGACATAATCTTGGGCATGCACACACACGTGCCCAGCATGAGTTTAAGCCACTGGGTCCAGGACTCAAATTGGTTGACTATATGGGAGTCCAGCAACACAGTGATTACACCAACTGCTGGGCCCACATGAGGTGTCTTTCTATCTGGTAACTTGAGCAGTTAGCACAGTATGGGATACAGATTGCTCTAAATAAAAGCATTACCTTCTGTCTTCATTGTTAAAACCTGGACCCACAGGCTCATGCTAAAATGTACCATGAAACAAACAGTAAGTTTAACCATATAAGCTGGATTTTTCTTTTTTAGAGACAGTGAGAATTTTGCTATAGGGCACATGCACTTGCCAGAGAGAGAGAGAGAGAGAGAAAGTGAGAAATCACCTCCCAGGGGATGGCGGTGCCACAATCCCTTTTCCTCCTGAGATTTTTGGGCACACACACACACACACACACACACACACACCTGGTTGTTTCAAGCCTCCGGGTCTAGGACTCAAACAGCAATTGGCCATATGGAAGTCCAGTGCCTTAACCATTACACTATCTGCTGGTCCCTATGAGCTGGATTTTTAAGGTAATATTTGCCAAACTGTCTTCTGATAATATTCTGGTAGATGTTAAGCATTGTACCAAAAACAAAGAGAGAAAGAAGAAAGAAACCAAAGATGAGAGGGAGGGAGGGAGGAAGGGAGTAACCCATACTCAAATAAGTGTGAAAAAAGCCATATAATAGCCTTAAAATTTTAGGATGAAAATTAACATATTAAGTGACTGAGAATTCCAGAGGAAACTGTTAAACTACACTTAAAATCTGTCCCAAAGGCCAGCAAGGTGGCATGATGGTTAGGGTGGCTGGATCCCACATGGCTAACTGTGTGGATCGAGTCTCCACACTCAAGACCAGAGACTTGGAAAACACGCAAAGCAGTGTGTGTGTGCATGCCCAAAATCCAGAGAGTAGAGGAGAGAGTAAGGGAGGAGGAAATGCAGGGGGCCATCACCCCTGGGGTGATCAATCACTTTCTCTCTCTCTCTCTCTCTCTCTCTCTCTCTCTCTCTCTCTCTCTGACAAATGCCCATGCTCTACAGCAAAGACAAACAAAAGAGCTTCCCATATGTTTTGTTTTGTTTTTTTTTTTCTTTCTGAATTTATTGGCTTCTCTTTGAGAGTCAGTGTAACAGACAGCAGTTTGGAAAATAACTCTGAATCCGGAAATCGTACCAGAAAAGATACATGAGGCAAGTTTCTTTTGGTAATAAAATTTGAAATCCATTCAGTTGCATCATTTATTCATAACACACATTTCCATTAACTTTTTGAAAACTCTGCGTATCTTCCCAAGTATTTGAAATCTCAAAAGTATGTGTTACTTGAAGATTTTTAAATCAGTATTCATTGAGCTAATTATTTTATCTTTATTTGTCATAAATATAATATTTAGTACATAGAAGAAAACTGTTATTGTACTTTAAGCATTAAAGTAGACTGTTACCTCTTTTATGTATATTACTCAATATACCATCTCCTGGGGATCAGCAGTTAGCGTAATGGCTTTGTCGCTGGACCCCCATGTAGTTGACCACAGTTCGAGTCCTGGAGCCGGTGGCTTAAACTCACGCCGGGCGCGTGTGTGTGCGTGCCCAAGATTATGAGAGGAGAATGGAGGAGAAGGGATTGTGGCATGGTCATCCCCCGGGTGGTGATTTCTCACTTTCTGTCTCTCTCTCTCTCTGTCTTTCTGGTGAGTGCACGCACCCTATAGCAAAAACCTCTCCCCCCCCCAAAAAAAAAAAACATAACCTTTAAACATTTCTGTACTTAAATTGAGACTACTGGGAATGCTTTAAAACTGTAACAGTTAGAGCTAAGGGAAAAAGTGTATTTGTTTTTTTTTTTTTTTTCAGAATTATTTTATTTAACTTTCTTTCTTTCTTTTTTATTTTGACTAGAGAAGAACAGAGCAAGAGGGAAAGAAACAGAAAGTAAAAAATCAAACCACCAGGTCTGGGACTTGAACTGCAGTTGGCCATGCAAGAGTCCCCCACCCTCAACCACCACACCACCTGCCAGCCCCTTAAAAAAGTGTATTTCTGAAATGAAAAGCAACTTGATTAGTATAGAAAACAATATGAGTATATTTTTATTGATGTTACTTTTAGATGCTAATCATGCTCAAAATCTGTATAATAAAAAATTGAGGGACGAGCAGATGGTGTAATGGTTACATTGCTGAACTCCCCTACAGTAGACTGCGGTTCAAGTCTCAGAACTAGTGGTTTAAACATCACGCTGGGTATGTGTGCGTGTGTGCCAAAAATCCAGAGAGGAGACTGGGGGAGAAGGTATTGCAGCGTGGCCATCCTCCATGGGGGGTGATTTCTCGCTTTCCATATCTCTGTCTCTCTCTGGCGAGTGCATACCCTATAGCAAATATTTCTCAAAAAAATTGAAAGTACTGAGACCAGCAGATGCTATTGTGGTTACATCACTGGGCTCCCACATGGCCCACTGTGGTTTCAGTTCCAGGCCTGATGGCTTGAAACTCATATTGGGCGGGCATGCATGAGTGCCCAAGATTCTGGGAGGAGAAAACATTGCGGCATGGCCATCCCCCGGGGCATGATTTCTCACTTTCCCCTCAATGTCTCTGTCTCTGTCTCTCTCTGGTGAGCTCATGTGCCCTGAGGCAAAAACCTCTACCAACAAAATAAATTGAAAGTGCTAAAACTTAGTTTAGGACACATACACAAAGCTTAACACTTTGTCACCAAAATTATTTATATATTTTTTAATTGCTAGAGCAGTGTGTGCACTTACTAGGGAAAGACGGGGGTGAGAAGCAGCCACCACACAACGTGGTCAGACTGCCATCCCTTCTGCCCTCTCACTCTGTCCTGTTGGGATTTGGGGCACTTACACACACAGTCCTGGAGTTTTTCAAACAATCAGGCCTGGATTCAAATGGCGGTCACCATGTGGGACCCGGCCCTGAACCACTAGGCAGCATGGCCAGGACTGAATTATAGTCCTTGAGGGCCAAGAGTGGCTTTCACAGTTACGTGGTGTTGAATTAATTCACCATGACGTTGTGTAGTAAAGAAATAAACACTAAGAAGAACAAGAGGTCATTCGGACTTCTCTGGCATGTGTTCTGGTATGATCAAGACCTCAGCAAATTCTGGACAGATTTTTGCTCCAATAAAACTTTGAGCACTTTGTCGGAGTATGCTGTTTTCATGGCAACATGAAACTAGAATGATTACTTCTTGTAACCGACTCAGGTTGAGTTCTGTCTAGTGTCCCATCTTTAAACAAAATCGCACCATGATTCCCCACGGCCCTGGAACCCTGAGTGTCACAGTCTGGAAAGACGCTGGACTGAGCCTCGTCCAGAGGCGTCTGTTAACCTTTGCTTTAGTCACTCCTGAGCAGCCATGCTTCCTGCCTCACAGGGATGGGCTGTGTGGCTCTGAGCACACCCCTGTGTAGAGAAATCTTTGTTAAGCCATCTTCATTTCTGCCTTAAGGCTCTCCCCAAGTGCATTTCCAACACCAGAGAGACTGAGAGACAGAAAGCGAAAAATCACCCCCAGGGGTATGGCCATGCCACAATCCCTTCTCCTCCTTTATCCTGGGACCTTGGGCATCCCCCCACCCCACACACACACACATGTGCCTGGTGTAAGTTTTAAGTCAACAGGTCCAGCACTTGAACCGTGATCCACCATGTGGGAGTCCAGTGACGTAACCACTATAATATCTGCTGACCCTTTATTATTTATTTTTTTTAATTTGTCAGAAGTCGTGTGTGCTCACCAGAGAAAGACAGAGAGATGGAGAGAAAGCAAGAAATCACCTCCCGTGGGGGGTGGTCACATTGCAGTCCCTTCTCCACTTCTCCCTCCTGTGGGGATTTTGGGCACTCAGACACAGGCCCGTAGCATGCTTCGCAAGTCACAAGTTCTAGGACTCAAACCTCAGACTCAGCCATGTGTGATCCAGCCGCCTGAACCTTCCCACCACCTGCTGACCCACAGAAAGAAAATTTTTACCATTTATATTTTCCTATCTTGTGTATCTCCTCTGCTACTACAGAGTAGATGATAGATATTAACAGACAGGGAACCAGCAAGTTAGAATAATGGCTAAGTCGCTGGACTCCCATGTAGTCGACTGCGGTTCGAGTCCCGAACCCAGTGGCTTAAATTCACGCTGGGCACGTGTGCATGCGTGCCCAAGATCCTGAGAGGAGAATGGAGGAGAAGGGATTGCGGCGTGACCACCCCCCTGGGGGGTGCTTTCTCTCTTTCTGTCTCTCTGTCTCTCTCTGTATGTCTGGGAAACGCATGCACCCTATAGAAAAAAAAAAAAAAAAAAACTCTCCAAAAAAAGAAAAAAAAAAAAAGATACCATTAACAATTAGGAAACAATAGCACTGAAATTAAAAATCCCCAGGCAAGAGATCTGATAATGAACAAGAAAAAGTGCTGAAAGGGAAAAATCGACATATCCTTGCCCACATTTGTAAAACTAAAGCTGGGGGCAGCCTGTGGTCTGAAGCCTAAGGCAGCTCTATTCTATAACTTGAATCATGAAGTCCAAGTCACAGGTCTAGCAGAATGAAAAACATGTCAGGTGTGTAAATGGGTATGCCCCACATAATGGCAGGACAGCTAAATAGAAGAAACATGATTTCACCATGGGGGTACATTCTCTCTCCTTCTCTCTCTTTCTATTTCTCTCTTCCTCCCTAAGTGCCATGTTGCACAAAAAAATGAAAGGAGAAAGAAGGAAGGAAGGAAGGAAGGAAGGAAGGAAGGAAGGAAGGAAGGAAAAGGAAAAGGAAAAGGAAAAGGAAAAGGAAAAGGAAAAGGAAAAGGAAAAGGAAAGGAAAGGAAAGGAAAGGAAAGGAAAGGAAAGGAAAGAAGAAAGGAAGGAAGAAAGAGGAAGAAAGAGGAAGAAAGAGGAAGAAAGAGGAAGAAAGGAAGAAAGGAAGAAAAAGGAAGAAAGAAAGAAAGAAAGAAAGAAAGAAAGAAAGAAAGAAAGAAAGAAAGAAAGAGAAAGAGGAAGAAATCCCCTTAATTTGTAACATGAAACCTCTATGTGTGCACTGACCAGAGAACAGAGGAAGAATTATAAAAAAAAAAAAATCCCCTTACCCAAGGGAAATGGCCCTGCAAAAATTCCTTCTCTTCTGCTCTGCTCCCAAGATGCTGAGCACGTGACTTTCAGGTCAAGGGTCTGAGACTCAAACCATACAGTTGCCCATGGGGATGCAGAGCCTTAAGCTCCATGCCACCAGCAACATAGGTTTCAAAAATGGTGGGTGAAGCCTTGGCACCTCACCTACTGTAAAAAGAGAACAGCTTGCTGCTCAGAAGAACTCCAAGTCCCTGGGTGCTGTGGGCACTCTGGCGGCACTCTAGCAGAGCACTGTAAGGCATAGGAGAAGTGTGTGATATGTCACTATAGCCAGAAGTTTTCCTCCCAGAGGCCTGTAAATATCACAGTTAGAAGCTACTGCCAAAAGTCTTGTTCCCAAAGGCCTGTGGGTAATGTAGTTTGATGCTAAGCACAGAAGTCTTCCGCCCATTGGCCTGTGGGTAATATAGTCTGGAGCTATAACCAGAAGAATTCCTTTTGAGGCCTCTACATCATGTAGTCTGAGTCTACACCCAAAACCCTTCCTCACCAAGAGTTGTAGCCTGGCTCTACGCCCATAACTCTTCCTCTGTAGGGTGAGTATGAGGGGGCCAAGGTCAGGTACCCGATGCTATGACCCTAACCCAATATGACAGAGACCTGTGGGTGATGTAATCCGGTATTCCACCCAGTAGTCTACCTCGCAGTGACCTCCTGATAATGGAGTCTGGCAACAGGCCCAGAGGTCTTCCTCCAAGAAGCCTCCTGCCATGCCCTGAATTCAGTCTTCCTCAAAGAGACCTCTGGGTATTCTAGACCATCACCATGCCATCTCTGGGATCTCTAGGTAACTCTATACCTGCTAGTCTTCCTCCCAAAGGCCTCGGCACAGTGTATTCAGGGACTATGCCTGCTGTGACCCACAGCAACCTAAGTGAGACCACTGCACATATCACTGAGACCCAAAGAACAAATCTGTGACCCACAGCACACTCCAGTCACAATCTAACCTCTCTAGGACCCACAGCAAAATTCATTGTTACACTGCACATCCCACTTTAAGCCACAGCACACCGCACTTTAAACAGCAACACAGCCCACTTTGACCACAGCACACCTCGGTGAGACCACTGCACGCCTCACTAAGACTCAAAGAACAAATCTGCGTTCCTCAACACACCCCACTCACCCACAAACATCACTAGGACCCATAGCAAAATTCACTGGGTTACAGATCACCCCTCACTTTAAGCCACAGCACAACCAATTTTAAAGATCAGCACAGCCCACTGCGACCTGCACACACCTCTTTGAGACCACTGCAGACACCACTGAGACCCAAAAAACAGATCTGCGACCTACAACACACCCCACACACACCCTAACGTTGTCAGGACCCACAGCAAAATTCATTGAATTACAGAGCACACCCCACTATAAGCCACTGCACAACCCATTTTAAACAATAGCTCAGCCCACTGCGACCCACAGCACACATCAGTGAGACCACTGCACACATCACTGAGACCCAGAAAACAAATCTGCCACCCACAACACACCCCACTCACACCCTGACCTCAGTATGATCTACAGCAAAATTCACTGTTATAGAGCACAACCCAATTTAAGCCACAGCAGAACCCATGTTAAATAGCACAGCCCACTGTGACCCACAGCACGGCTCAGCATGTCCACTGCCCACAACACTGAGACACAAAGAACAAATTTATGAACCACAACACACCCCACTCACACTCTAAACTCACTGGGACCCACAGCAAAATTCATTGAGTTCCATAGCACAATACACCACACTTTAAGTCACAACACACATCAATTTAAAAAACAGCACAGCCCGCTGTGACCCACAGCATACCTCTGTGAGACCACTGCACATATCACTGAGACACAAAGAACAAATCTGTGATCCACAACACACCCCCCACACACCCTAACCTCATGGGGACACACAGCAAAATTCATTGAGTTACATGGCACCCCACAGTTTAACTGACAGCACACCCAACTTTAAACAACACCACAGCCCCCTGCAACCCACAGCACACCTCAATGGGAACATCGTACACATCAATGAGACCCAAAGCATAAGACTGTGACCCACAACATACCCCACTCACACCCAAACTTCACTGAAACCCACAGCAATCCTTACTGAGACCCAGAGCATAATTCACTGAAACCACAGCACACCTCTCTTTAACCCACAAGGCACAACACTTTGATCCACAGCACATCTCAATGAGAGCAGCGCACACATCACTGAGACCCACAGTGCAAAACTGCGACCCACATCACACCCCACACAGTCCCAGACCTCACTGAGACCCAGAGAAAACCTCACTGATAACCCACAGCAAAATTCAATGAAATCCACAACACAGCCCACTTTAACCCGTAGAGCACCACATTTTGATCTACAGCACACCTCAGTGAGATGGCTGTACACATCCCTGAGAAACACAGCACAAAACTCGGTCCAACAGTACACCCCACTCAGATCCAAACCTCACTGAGACCCACAGAAAACTTCACTGAGACCCACAGCAAATTTCACTGAAATCCACAGCACACCCCACTTTAACACACAGGGCAACACATTTTGTCACACAGCACATCTTAGTGAGACTACCACACACATCACTGAGACCCACAGCACAAAACTGTGAACGACGGCACACCCGTCAGACACAAACATCACTGAGACCCACAACAAAACTCATTGAGACTCACAGCAAAATTTTCTAAAATCCATAGCACACCCCAGTTTAACACACAAGGCACCAAACATCAACCCACAGCACATCTCAGTGAGACCACAGCACACATTACTGAAACACACAGCACAAAACTGCGACCCACAGCTCACCCCACTCAGACCCAAACTTCACTGAGAAGCACATCAAACCTCACTGATACCCACAGCAAAATCATTGAAATCCACAGCACACCCCATTTTAACCCTCAGAGCACCATACTTTGACACAAAGCAAATCATTGAGACTACAACACCCATCACTGAGACACAAAGCACACAACAACCACAGCACACTCCACACAGACCCAAACCTCACTGAGAACCACAGAAAACCACATAAAGATCCACAGCACACCCCATTTTAAACCACAGCACACCCCCCGTAACCCACAGCAAACGTCACAGACCACCACACACATTAATGAGATCCACAGCACAAAACTGTGACCCAAAGCACACCCCACTCAGACCCAAACCTCACCGAGACTCACAGCAAACCGCACTGAGATCAACAGCACACCCCATTTTAACCCACTGGCTACCAACTGTGGCTCACAGCACACCTCAGTGAGAACACCGCACACATCACTGAGACCCACAGCACAAAACTGCGACCCACAGCACATCACTCAGACCTAAACCTCACTGAGACTCACAACAAAATTCCCTGACATCCACAGCACACCCCACTTTGACCCACATGGCATGACATTTTGACACACAGCACATATCAGTCACACAACTGAACACATCACTGAGACCCACCACACAAAATTTTGGCCCACAGAACACCCCACTCAGAAACAAATGTCACTGAGACCCATAGCACACCTCACTGTGACCCACAGCAAAATTCAATGAAATACAATGCACACCCCACTTTAACCCACAGGGCACCACTGTTCAACCCACAGCACACCTCAGTGAGACCACCACACACATCACTGAGACCCACAGCACATCCTACTCAGCCCCAAACCTCACTGAGACCCACAGCAAACCTCACCATGTCCCACAGCAAAGTTCACTGAAATCCACAGCAGTACCCACTTTAACCCACAGCCCACAAAGGGCGATCCAGAGCATACCGAACTGAGACCGATGCACATATCACTGGGATCAGCAGCACAAAACTGCGACACACAGCACACCATACTCAAGCTCAAAACTCACTGACACCCACAGCAAACCTCACTGAGAACCTCACCACAATTCACTGAGATGCACAGCACACCCCACTTTGACCCACAACACACGTCATTGAGAATACAGCACAAACCACTAAGACCCACAGGCCCTTGTCCTATGAATATATTTATGAGAGCCCAGAATTCCAACAAGAGAAGAGAGGAAAGGGATGGTTGTGTGGCTATGGCCCCCAGGGACTAGGGGGTGTTTCCCTGCCTCTCTCTGCCTATCCAGTTATTCTGTATATCCCATAGTATTAAAAAATAGTCTCTCCAAAACCAACACAATCTCTCTGAAACCAACACCCATGCAACACCAGTGGATCCCATTTGGTCATCCGCACAGTTTGAGTACAGATCCTGACCACCAGAGAGATGCACTGAGCACATGTGTGTGCATTCCCAGAATTTAGAAGTCTAACAGAACTCATGCAAACATACATTCACCAAACCTTGAACCAGTTGAAAGAAACCGAAAGAGGTGTAAATACACACAGAGAAATTCCCCGTTCAAGATGAGGACTCTCATTATCATTCAAAGACGATCTCTCTAGCCCAATTTACAGACTCGGCAGCATCCTAGTTGAGTTCCCAGCAAAGATATCAACTAATTGTATCATGGAGAGGTTTTTGCCTTAGGATGTGTGTTTGTGTGTGCTTGCTGAGGGTAGTGGGGGAAGAGGGTGAGAGAGAGAGGCAGATGACACATACACACACACACTGCCCAGTATGATTTTGAATCCACCGGCTCTGGGCCTCAAACCACAGCTTGCATATGGGAGTGCAGCCACGTAGCCACTGCTCCACCTGCCGGCCTCCAGGCATGGCTGATTGTTTCTTAAAGTTTATTCATTTCTTCCACAAGACACAGAGAGGCAGGCATCCTGACAAGGTCTTCACGCCCTATCCACCTCCAGCCTCAGCCAGGCTCTTGTCCTGGGCACAGGTGCTGGATGTGCTCAGGAAGTGACCCCAGAACCACTCCCTATGAGTCAGACACACCAAAACCATTCTACCAACAGGTCCCACTTGGTGCCCATGTTATCCAACCTCCTGAACTTCAGTGCCCCAAACCAGAACATGCTGCCTTACCCAGAGACCTCCCAGAGAAAGCTCCTGGGTGTGGTGCCAGACTGCACGACCACACAGCCTCCAGAAGGAACGAACTCCGGCATCGTGCCAGATGGAATGACGCAGCAGTCTGCATCGAGAAAGGCTTTCATGCAGAAGGCCAGACTACCCAGAGGCCTCCAGAAGAAAGGCTTCTACACAGAGTCAAAAAGACACCTCCCAGAGATCTTGAGGAGGAAAGTTTCTGGGCAGAGCACCAGGCCACACTTCTCAGAGGTCCTCAAACATAGGGGAGAATAGTCTAGCCAGGAACAGGCATCCAAAGTCCCTGCTTATATGATGGCAAGGTAACTCCAAGGCTCCAAGAAAGGGTCTCTGAGACTCTAGCTGAGAAGCTGATGCATTCGGAGCGCCAATCACCTAGGATGAGCAAGGACCTGTGGATCACACGGAACCAGGTAGACCCTGCAGAGACTTGTTCAACTACTTGTCGGACGCTCTCGAAATGATGGCTTTGTCAAAGAAACTAAGTCACAAGATAAATGTTCCAAAGACAGACTCACTCGATGTGATAGAGCAGATCATGGCAAAATGCTTTCGGATTCCATACATACCTTGCAGCGGTCACATCGCTCAGCCTCTGGCACCGTAAAGATAATCTAGGAAAACAAGGGAACCAGCAGTTAGCGTAATGGCTATGTCACTGGACTCCCACGTAGTCAACCGCGGTTCGCGTCCCGGACCCGGTGGCTTAAAACTCATGCCAGGCAGGTGTGCGTGCGTGCCCAAGATCCCGAGAGGAGAATAGAGGAGAAGGGATTGCGGCGTGACCATCCCCCCTGGGGGGTGATTTCTCACTTTCTGTCTCTATGTCTCTCTCTGTCTGGCGAGCGCACGCGCCCTATAGCAAAAATCTCTCCAAAAAAAAAAAAAAGATCATCTAGAAAAACAAAAAAAAATAGAACATGAAAAGAGTCTCTGACCGGCAGGATTCCTCCTAACGCATTCGAACATCAGAAGAGTTGTAAAAGCTGTTCAGATGATCATCTCGGCCATGCTTTGCAGAAAGAAATCCAACCAAAAACACACAGATGTCAGAATCTTCTGGGGATCCTAGATGTGATCATCGTTGGAGAGGGGGAGGAAATATTTCACTTTCACAGAATCACAAGAACTTCTTGGTAACTAGAACTCTGGAATTTTCCCAAACAGACTTGAACTTTCAAGGACGTTCCTTATATGAGAAGAAGGTGATGTGGAAAAGGGAAGGTGCTGGATTCCCACGTGGTTGACATAAGAGTCCCAAAATCAGTAGACTAAAAATCACACCGGTGACTTGGCACGGGAGCCCTGAATCTCAAGAGGAGAATAAAGAAAACCTGATGGTGGCGTGTCCATCCTCCCAGTGGGTGGATGGGGGGTTGCCTTTTTACTCTCCCCTCACCATTTCTACCCAGTGGGGCCGAGCACCCTAAATAAATAAGTGAATAACCGAAACGGTACGGGACTTATAGTGCCAACAGAGCCGGTCACAAAATGAATGATCAGGAGATCTATGCCTCATGTGTGTACTAAACTAGGAAATCCTATCACTGATTCACCTAAGGATAAAACCGAGAAAAGGAGAATCCACACGGGCTTGCCCGCCTTTCTTTCTCTTTATCTCTCTCTCTCTCCCTCTCTCTCTCCCTCTCCCTCTCCCTCTTTCTCTCTCTCTCACACACACACACACACACACACACACACACACACACACAGTCCGTGGCATCCCAAACGGTCCGTTGCAATACACCACAGTGACCACAAGAGGGAGCTCCGTGACACCCTATGGAAGTGCAAAAGGGAAAGGAGCTCCGCAGAGCATGAGATCGCATTCCTGGATGGGGACTGATGGCAGAGCACCAAGAGGGCAAACTCCTGGGCAGAGAACCAACGGATGACGTAAGCAGACGCGGGAAGGGGAGCAGGTCAGGAGGCCGGCCAGCCACGTCCAACTGACTGAAAGCGGCCCCAGAAGTATTCCACGATGTATTCCGCGCAGTTTCTGCTGTGGGATTTGTGCACTAAACAAACACAGTCGTAGGGAAGGCTGGAACGAGAAACCATCCCCTTACCCTGGGAGACATGGCTTTGTCACGACTCCTCCTCCTCCTCCTCTCTTCTGCTCCCCGGTGATGCCGAGTGCATGATCTCCAAGCTGGAGGTCTGAAACAGATCGCGAGCTCGGCCACCAAAGAGGCAGCGCCCGAACCTCCATGCAACCCGCTTGCCTGCCCCTGAGGCCTTGGGGCCTCCCCTGCTGACAAGGGACTAAAGCTTGCGGCTCAGAAGAGGGACGCCAGGGACCGGCAGGTGGTGGCCGTGGTGGTTAAGTCCACCAGACTCCCGCTTGGGAGAACACGGTCCACGTCCTGGACCTGGCGGCTTGCTTTCTCATTTGCTCGCTCTTGCTCTCTTGCTCTGTCTCTGTCTGGGTGAATGTAAAGAAATCCGTGAAGCTAAGTAAGCCTTAAATTGTTCTGAAAAACGACCAACCAAGAAAACTAGGGTGAGGGGAGGAAAGAGGAACCCCATGTCTCTGTTTACCGTGGGCACTCCCCCGGCACTTTAGGAGGGAACACCAAGGCATTGGGGAAGGGGGAGTCCAGCCCCAGAGCCGGAAGTCTTCCTCCCAGAGGAGTGTGGGTATTGGAGTCCGACGAACCACCAGAAGTCTCGCTCCCAGAGGCCTGCGGGTGATGTAGTAGGATACCACGACCGGAAGTCCTGCCTGCCCACGCCGAGATCTATGGGTAATGTAGTCTGAAGCTACGACTGGAAGTCCCAAATCGGCCTGCTATTCCTAAATGCCTTCGGCCCAGAGGACTGTGAGAAATGTAGTCCGGCTCTACCCTGCGGGAGGAGGCCCGCCGGTCAGCTGAGGCCCAGCGCCCTCTCTTGGCAGACAGGGAGATGTGGGAGGTGGCCTAAGGGCCAGCTGCTTTCTATCGCCCCCTGCTGGCCTTCTCAGCCGGGGCACACACCCTATTGCAAAAAAACTCTCAAAAAATAAAAAATAAAGTAAATAAACTGAGTCACTAATGCTCCTAGTAGTATAGCTGTGGATATCAGAATCTAACTAGGTTTGATGGTATAGGAGAAGTAGCTCATCGTGAAGCAATGTATTACACCAGACAGCATGTTTTCATGAAGGATAGGATGAGAGCAACAGAAGACATACTCATGACTTTGTTGAAGAAAAGTAGATACAATCTAACTTTGGAAATTATTTTTTTGAGAGGTTATTTTTTTTTGTTTCTGTGTTTTCTTTTTCTTTTCTATTTTTGCTATACGGTACATTTGCTCGCTCTAGGAAGAGACAGAGAGATAGAAAGTGAGAAATCACCCCCCCCAGAGAGGATGGCCATGCTGCAACCCCTTTTCCTCCATTCTCCTCTCGGGGTCATGGACACGCACGCACACGCTCCCAGTGCGAGTTTAAGCCACCAGGTCCAGGACTCAACCACGCTTGGATACATGGGAGTCCAGTGACATAGCCATTGTGCCAACTACTGGTCCTGAGCTTTAGAGATTATTAACAAATAGGAAACATATGCTAATGACATAAAAGTGTTCCTGGCTAGATATCCAATAATGAAGAACTGTGGCAGGTTTAGGAAAGGGAAAAGCCATATATTTCTGCCACCCCAAAAATGAAGTTGAATTTGAGGGCAGCCTGTGTCCTGGAGGTTAAAGCAGGGGGATCCCATATGTTCAATCACACAGTTTGAGTCCTGACTCTGACAGCTTGGGACACACCAAGCACATACGTGTGCATTCCCAGAATCAAGAAAGGAGGGAGAAGAAACTAAAGGGGAAAAGAAGATAGAAAAGAAAAAGAAAGGAGAACGAGAGATGGAGGTGACAGGACTGTAGGGCGTTTTATCTCTATCATTATTTCTCTCTCTCTTTAGTGCCTTCACCAATTAACAAATTTTTGAGAGAATTTTGCTATAGGGCATGTGCTCTCATCAAAAAGACAGAGACAGAAAGTGAGAAATCATTCCACAGGGGAGATGGTCATGCTTCAATCTTTCTTCCTCCATTCCACTTTTTGTGGGGGGATTTGGAGCATGCACACATGAATGCCCAGCATGAATTTAAAGCCACTGGTCCGGGACTCTAAATGTGGTCAACCACGTGGGAGTCCAGCACTTTAACCACTAAGACACCTGCTGGTCCCCTTGCAAATTATTTTTAAAAAATAAACTGATTCTATACTTGGTTCAACCAACAATTTTAATATATGGCAAACTTCTTCATCAGTTAATTCAAGAATGATTAACTTTTATATGTGATTTTAAAATTACACACTTTTTTTGTGAATTCAACGAGCATGGGATGTTCTCATCTCTGCTCTAAACACTACCTTATGCACACATTGGGCACCCAATGGGCTTCAGGATAAAATGCAACCAGGCCACTACCCACACAAAATAAGGCTTGCCAAATACTCAGACACACATAATCTCAAAATAAGAATTACAGAATGCAGAAGTCAAAACATTGATACTTTTCAAATGTTGCTTGAACAGATCGGAAATAGACCTTAAAGGTCTCTAAAAACATCCCGGCAATATATAAAGCAGCACACTTACTAGAAGGCTCATCTCCTCATTTCCAATGAAGGACTTATAGTAACTTTTGATGAATGGAAGGCATTAATAATACGTATGAATATACTTTCCAAATTTGAAAAAAAAAAGTTAAAAGAAATTTTGAAGGTATGAATCACCAGATTAAAGTTTCCATTTCTATGGTCAATAGCCACATAAAAATTAATATTACAACATACAAATTTCACAGATTAAATGGAGACCAGGGCCTGCAGGAGGCGTGGTGGTTAAACGTGCTGGACTCCCACATGCTCAATCATGGTTCAAGTCTTGGACCTGGTGGCTTCCTTTCTCACTTTCCCTCTCTCTCTGTCTCTGGTTAAATTAGAAAATATTAAGGATAATTACAAATCAAGTTAAAATAATTTTTAAAATATAGAAAAAAGAAATGAAGACCAATAGACCTTCTAATTTTGTCTTTAATGGGAGAAGATGTATTTTTGGTAAGTATATCTAATTTACAAAAAACAGCCTCTGACTTCACTATTCAATATTCTGTGTCCTGTAGAAATTTCACCTTAAATGCCGTTAGGCATCATGCAATAACAAGAGTTGTCATTCAAAAAATATTGCCATTCCGTTTCTATCTACTGGTTCAGAGTTCTAAGCGGCCCCATTCTTCACTGAAGACCTCTGACAAGACGTCACCATCCTGCCCCCCAGACCCAGCAAGGAGCCAGAATTTAAAATATTCATAGTGACAAAGCTAACAGAGATGCAAAAGAAGAGAGACAATGAACTCCAAAAAATGCAGGAGAAAAGAGACAATGAGTTCCAGGAGGTGAGGAAGTTCTTGCATCATCTAAAAGAGGAGATACCCATCATAAAAAAGAATCAAATGGAATTATTAGAGATGGAGGCTGTAATTCAGGAAATAAAAATCTCCCTTGAGAATATCAAAAGCAGATTAGATCATGCAGAAGATAGAATCTCAGATGTAGGAGTAAGAACCTCTGACCTAGAAAAATTCACTAAAAAGACTGAGAAAGTAACCCCGCAGAATAAGAATAACACACAATAATACTAGATACCCTTAAATGCCCAAACATCCAGATCATCAGTATTCTTCAGATGAGGAAACTAATAAGGGCATTGGCAATCTACTCCATGAATATCCTGGAAGAAAACTTTCCAAACCCAGAGAGGCATTCAAATAACCAGACCCAGGAAATACAAAGGACCCCACATAGAATCAACCCAAGAAGATCTTCCCTGAGGCACATCATAGCCAGATTGACCAAAACCACAAAGAGAGACAAGATGCTAAAATTGGCAAGAGAGAAATGTTAAGTTACTTTCAAAGGATTTCCCATCAGGTTAATGTTAGACTTCTCATCGGACACAACACAAGCAAGGAAAGAATGGGAAAATATATTCAACGTGTTAAGTGAAAACCAATTTCAACCAAGAATACTATAACCAGCACGGTTATGTTTCATATGGGGAAAAAAAAGACAAATATATTCACAGATAAACAAAGCCTTAAAGAATTTTCCAACACCATACCAGCTCTCCAAAAAGTGCTGAAGGGAGTGCTAAACTAGGAAAACTAAAATCAGCCACACAGAAATAAGAGTACAAGAAACAAGCAAGAGAATGGCCAGCCTGATGGTAGGGACAAGTCCAGAGGGTAATGATAACTTCCAGAGTTTAAATGGAAAAATCAGACCATAGTAACACTGCAAATTCAATAGAAGAATGATTAAATACATGAGACTGACCCAGTGAAATAGAATTGTTTGGCTTTAGAATAAAACATTACTGATTTTCCTCGATACTTTGATTTCCATATTTAAGGATTTTTTTGTCTTAAATTGTTAATAGGTTTATCCACCTACTATTTGAACTGAATCCTAACCATTTTCCTGGTTTTAAGATTTAAGCAGATTTCTTGTAACAATTTTTTATTTTGATCTTTTAAAACTAAAATGTTTTTTCCCTAAAGTTAAAAAATGCATTAAAAATACCTATGAATACCTGTTTAATGACTGCAGTAAGCTATATAACCCTGGCTAGGTGCTACTTTATAGTATATTCACATTACTCACTGAGGTTTATGCATGAAATCAGACTTGTGTTTATAGATATGTATATATCAGCTGTTCTTACTATTGAAAGTTTTTAAATTATTTAAAATCTTTAGTGAATCAATAAAATGACCCAAAAAAAGGCATGGAAAACAACCCTAGATACCAGAGACAGTGTGGGAGGAGAGGGTAGAATTGGTAGAGGATGAGAGGAAGGGATTGTAACATGGCCATCCACCCAGGGGGTGCTTTCTGGCTGTCTTTCCAGCATGAGCAGGTGCACCTTAGTAAAAAATCTCTCTCAAAGAGAAAGAGAGAGAGAGATTACAATTAAAACAGCTTGAGAAAGTAAGCTTTTAGATATACTGGCTGAAAACAACGAACAGAAAAATGATTCAGACAGGATGGACAATTCAGGCAAGGTAAAGACCATACAACAGAACCTACAGATGGAGATACAAATTCAGTACTCGGCGTGTTCCAGAACCTCTTTCTGGGGAGTAAAGACAAGTAGGTAGGAGACTTACAGAAAACAGATTGAGAAGTGTCTGATCATGATGTCAAAGAATTCTATTGCGGCAGTGTTTCCTTTTGTCTTGATACTTCTTTGAAACAGCAAACTGCAAGTGAATGTAGTTTAAGTTTTTTGGAACTATTTTAGTACTGCCTGTTCTGGAGCTTTACTTACCACTGTGACTTGAAATCTATTGTTTTAAATATGACAATTAAAGTAAGTGCCATACTAAAAAATAGTAATACCATTGACAGAAGAGTCCCCCTAAAGATGTCTTATTAAGCAGAAATAAATTTTAACATATTTAAGATTGTTACTGGATCAAGGGAAAGACACACCTAGCCAGGGAAACATTCACCTGACAGGTACTTAAAAATAGTACATCTTCCAAATGGCTAGAAGTAGAAGAGCCTCCGGTATGAATAAACAACGAAATATATCTCCATCAAAGGTACAGAGTAACTCCCCTCCATCTTCAGGGCTAATGGACGATGTTACCAAGATGTCAGACAAAGAATTTCGAACATTTACAGTGAACAAATTCTTCTAATTGGAACAGAAAAGAGACAACGAACTACAGGAGATGAGAAAGTCATTCCAAGATATGAAAGAAGAAATGAACACTCTGAGAAAGAACCAGATGGAACTATTAGAGATAAAGTCTGGAATAGAGGAAATAAAAAACTCCCTTGAAAGTATTAAAAGTCGATTAGATCATGCTGAAGATCGAATCTCTGATGTAGAAGATAAAACCTCTGACCTAGAAAGAACCACGAAGAAGATAGAGAAAATAACTAAAAAACACAAGGATAATAGACGAGAAATACTAGATTCCATAAGACGCCCAAATATCAGAGTAAGTGGTATCCCAGAAGGTGAAGAAGCCAATAACGGCATGGAAAATCTATTCCATCAAATCCTGGAATAAAATTTCCCGAGTCTAGGGAGGCACTCAAATATCAAGAAACAAGAAATACAAAGGAACCCAGTTAGAATCAACCCCAGAAGATCTTCCCCAAGGCACGTCGTAGCCAGAGTATCCAAGACCACAGACAAAGACATGATACTAAAACTGGCAAGAGAGAAACGAGAAGTGACATACAAAGGTCATCCCATCAGGCTAACTCCGGACCTCTCAACGGAAACAATGCAAGCAAGGAAAGAATGGGAAGATGTATTGAACGTGCTAAGAGAGAAACAATTTCAACCAAGATTATTGTATCCTGCAAGATTATCCTTCATATGGGAATAGAAGATTAAAATCATCTCATACAAAAAAGACCTGAAAGAATTTGCCAGCACCAGACCAGCTCTTCAAGAAACCCTGAAGAAAGTACTATTCCAGGAAAACTAAAGAGCTAACAGACAGAAACAAAGGAATAAAAGGCTGCTGTGACAATGGCTAAGTTAAACATCGGGACAGATCCAGTAACATCGATAATAACATTGAACGTGAACGAATTAAATTCTCCAATCAAGAGACACAGACTGGCCAAATGGATAAAAAAAAAACAGAGACCCTCTATCTGTTGCCTACAGGAAACCCACCTCATTTATAAAGACATACATAGATTGAAAGTGAAGGGTTGGAAAGAGGTTTACCATGCAACAGGGAACCAAAAAAAAAAGCTGGAGTAGCCATACTAATTTCTGAGAATATAGCCTTTAAAACAAAAACTGTTCGAAGAGACAAAGAAGGGCACTATATTGTAGTAAAAGGATCAATAGATCAAGAAGATATAACTCTTATAAATATCTATGTGCCCAACACAGGAGCACCCAAATACGTGAAGGAAAGACTGTTAGATCTAAAAGGGGAGATAGACTGCAATACACTAATTGTTGGAGACCTCAACACTGCACTATCCCCTCGGGACAGATCATCTAGACAAAAAATAGATAAAGAGATAAAGAATCTGAATGATACCATAAATGAAATGGACTTAACAGACATCTATAGAACTTTCCATCTGAAAACCACAAGATACACTTTTTTCTCACCCCCACATGGAACCTTTTCGAAGATTGACCACCTCATAGGGCACAAAGCAAGCCTTTACAGATTCAAAGGCATAGAAACTATTCCCCGCATCTTCTCTGACCATGATGGAATTAAAGTTGAGTTTAATTTCTTGAGAAATCCTCAAAAATATGCACATACATGGAAAGTAAATAACTTACTACTGAATGACTCCACAACTACTGATGAAATAAAGCCCGAAATCAAAAGATTCATGGAAGCTATGGAGACCGGCAGTTAGCGTAATGGCTATGTCGCTGGACTCCCACGTAGTCGACTACAGTTCGAGTCCCGGACCCGGTGGCTTAAACTCACACCGGGCGCATGTGCATGCGTGCCCAAGATCCCGAGAGGAGAATGGAGGAGAAGGGATTGCGGCGTGGCCATCCCCCCTGGGGGGTGATTTCCTGCTTTCTGTCTCTCTGTCTCTCTCTGTCTGTCTGGTGAGCGCACGCGCCCTATAGCAAAAACCTCTCAAAAAAAAAAAAAAAGATTCATGGAAGCTAATGACAATGAGGACACGAGTTTCCATAATCTTTGGGACACTGCAAAAGCAGTTGTAAGAGGGAAGTTTATAGCAATTAGTGCTCATAAGAGGAAGACGGAAAGAAGGCAAATGGATCACTTAACATCATGCCTCAGAGAATTGGAGAAGCAACAGCAAAATGATCCCAAAAACTCCAAGAGAAAGGAAATCATAAAGATCCGAGCAGAAATAAATGAAATAAAAAATAAGCAAACTATACAGAAAATAAATGAAAGTAAAAGCTGGTTCTTTGAAAAAATAAACAAAATTGATACACCACTAGCGAGACTTATTAAGAAGAAGAGAGAAAGGAACTAGATGAATCAAATCTGCAATGAAGCAGGAAATATAACAACAGACAAAGCAGAAATACAGAACATAATTAGAAGATGTTATGAACAACTATATGCCAAGAAACAAGACAATCTGGATGAGATGGACAAATTCCTGGACACGTATAATCTACCAAGATTGAGCCAGGAGGATATAGAAAGCCTAAATAGGCCCATAACAAGTCAGGAGATTGAATCCGTAATAAATAGCCTTCCAACAAAGAAAAGTCCTGGCCCGGATGGATTCACCTCTGAGTTCTAGAAAACTTTCAAAGAAGAGTTTACCCCCATTCTGCTCAAGTTATTTCTAAAGATCCAAAAGGGTGAATCTCTACCAAATTCATTCTATGAAGCCTCCATCACCATTATCCTCAAAACAGATAAGGACAAAACAAGGAAGGAAAACTATAGACCAATATCTCTGATGAATATAGACTCAAAGATGCTCAACAAGATACTAGCAAACCGTATGCAACAACTTATGAAAAAGATTATACATCATGATCAGGTAGGCTTTATTCCAGGAATGCAAGGTTGGTTCAACATACGTAAAACCATAAATGTAATTCACCATATTAACAGGAAAAAAGACAAAAACCATATGGTCATATAAATTGATGCGGAAAAAGCATTTGATAAGATACAACATCCCTTTATGCTGAAGATGCTCAGCAAAATTGGTATAAAAGGGTCATTTCTCAACACAATAAAAGCTATCTATGAAAAACCCATCGCGAATATCATCCTGAATGGAGAAAAGCTGAAAGCTTTCCCTCTAAAAACGGGTACAAGACAAGGATGCCCACTCTCTCCACTCCTTTTCAACATAGTACTGGAAGTCCTTGCCAATGCAATCAGAAAAGAGGAAAAAATTAAAGGAATCCAAATAGGAAAAGAGGTGTAACTCTCTCTATCCACAGATGATATGATTGTGTACATAGAAGACCCAATGATTTCCATGAAGAAATTTCTGGAAGTAATGCACAAATACAGTAAAGTTGCAGGATACAAAATTAATATACAGAAGTATATAGCGTTTCTATATAAACAACAGGCAGACGGAGATATAACTGAAAAAAGTTGTTCCATTTACTATAGCCACAAAAAGTATAAGATACTTAGGGATAAATCTAACCAAAGAAGTTAAAGACCTCCACAAGAAAAACTATGAGAAGCTAAAAAAAGAAATTGAAAATGACACAAAAAAGTGGAAGTACATCCCATGTTCCTGGATTGGAAGAATTAATATAACAAAAATGGCAATTCTACCCAAATTAATCTACCAATTTAATGCAATGCCAATCAAAGTACCAGACACATTCTTCACAGGTTTAGAAAAGACAATCATAAAATTCGTCTGGAATAATAAAAGACCCCGCATTGCCAAAGCAATTCTACAAAAGAAGAGTGGAGTGGGCGGCATCTCACTCCCTGACCCAAAAATATACTACAAAGCTGTGGTAATCAAAACAGCATGGTATTGGCACAAGAACAGACATGTGGACCAATGGAACAGAACTGAGTCCACAGGAATAAATTCCCAATCATTCAGTCATCTGATTTTTGACAAGGGGTACCAGTCAATTCAGTGGGAAAAGGAAAACCTATTCAGCAAATGGTGCTAGAAAAACTGGATGTCCACCTGTAGAAAGATGAATCTGAACCCCTACCTCTCACCTTTGACAAAAATCAAGTCAAGGTGGATCAAGGATCTAAATCTAAGACCCCAAACTATTAAACTGCTTCTAGAATACACTGGGGAAACTCTGGGAGACATTGGGGTAGGGAAAGACTTCTTAAAGAAGACTCCAGAAGCACAGTCGATAATCCCCAAAATAGACAAGTGGGATTACATCAGACTAAGAAGTTTCTGCATGGCAAAAGACACAGTAATTAGTGTGAATGACAGTCCTCAGAATGGGAAAATATTTTTGTAAACTATGCATCAGATAAGGGATTGATAACCAGAATACATAAGGAACTAAAGACGTTGTTTGGAAAAAAGATGATCAACCCTATCAAAAGATGGGAGCAGAATCCCCCCTGGGGGGTGATTTCTCGCTTTCTGTCTCTCTGTCTCTCTCTGTCTGTCTGGCAAGCGCACACGCCCTATAGCAAAAAAAAAAAAAAAAAAAAAAAAAAAAGATGGGAGAAGGAGTTTAAAAGAACACTCACTAAAGATGACATAAGAACAGCCAGAAGGCATATGAAAAAATGCTCAACATCCCTCATTGTAAGGGAAATGCAGATCAAAACAACAATGAGATACCACCTAACCCCAGTCAGAATGGCGAAGATTAAAAAACAAAGAATGATAAGTGTTGGCGGGGGATGCCGTGAAAGGGGAACTCTCTTACTGCTGGTGGGAATGTAAATTAGTCCAACCACTCTGGAGAACAATTTGGAGAGTCCTCAAAAATCTACAAATAGAACTGCCATATGATCCAGCAATCCCATTTCTTGGCATCTACCCAAAGGACAAAAGAATTTCTCATTGGAAAAGTGCTTGCACATCAATGTTTATTGCGGCACTTTTCACGATTGCTAAGACATGGAACCAATCCAAATGCCCCCGTACAGCTGAATGGATTGAAAAACTGTGGCACGTATACTTTATGGAATACTATTCAGCCATAAAAAACAACAAAACCCTGGCTTTTGACAGAAAGTGGAAGAATATGGAAGATTTACTGCTGAGTGAAGCAAGACAGGCTATGAGGGAGAGACTCTGTATGTCCCCACTTAATATATACCGAATGTCCGCACTCTATAACTGAAACTGATGGGCTAAAGGACATACAAACACAAGAGGTGGTTGTGAAGGCCAGATGTGGTGTGTGTGGAGGAGTGGGGCCTGGGGAAGAACATTTGGAGGAGGGATACGAAGACAGCATTGTTGAGACAGGGAGGAAGTGTTATATTTTTACCATCTCGACTGGGGAGAAATGTTCTTATATTGAAATGATCACCTTGTAAGCTAAATAATGTGATTGTATAAAAAAATGAAAATAAAAAATAAATTAAAATAAGATGATCCTTCTGGGAACCGCTAATTAATCAAAATGACAAACACAAAGGGAAAGAGGAGAGGCACCCGATACATATTCTCTAGGCCTTTTAGAAAACATGGAGTGGTTCCTTTGGCAACATATATGCAAATCTACAAGAAAGGTGATATTGTAAGGGAATGGGTACTGTTCAAAAAGGAATGGGACCAGCAGTTAGTGTAATGGCTATGTCGCTGGACTCCCACGTAGTCGACCGCGGTTCGAGTCCCGGACCCGGCGGCTTAAACTCACGCCGGGCACGTGTGCGTGTGTGCCCAGGATCCCGAGAGGAGAATGGAGGAGAAGGGATTGCGGCATGGCCATCCCCCCTGGGGGGTGATTTCCTGCTTTCTATCTCTCTGTCTGTCTGGCGAGCGCACGCGCCCTATAGCAAAAACCTCTCCAAAAAAAGAAAAAAAAAAAAAAAAAGGAATGCCCCACAAATGTTACCATGGCAAAACTGGAAAAGCCTACAATGTTACCCAGCATGCTGTTCACATTGTTATGAACAAACAAGTTAAGGGCAAGATTCTTGCCAAGAGAATTAATGTGCATATTGAGCATATTAAGCATTCTAAGAGCAGAGATAGCTTCCTAGAACATATGAAGGAAAATGACCAGAAAAAGAAAGAAGCCAAAGAGAAAGGGACCTGGGTTCAACTAAAGTGCCAGCTGCTCCGCCCAGAGAAGCCACTGTGTGAGAACCAATGGAAAGGAGCCTGAGCTACTGGAACCTTTTCCCTATGAATTCGTGGCATGATGGGTGTTAAAAATAAACTAATCTGTGGTCTATAAAAAAATAATAAAATTTAAAAATTTTTAACAATAACAAAATAAGATAAAAGATGATCTTTCTAACCTAATCTACAGATTCGGCAGAATCCCAATCGAGTTCCCAGCAAAGGTTATCAACAAATTATATCGTGTAGAGGTTTTTGCCTTAGGGTGTGTGTGCTTGCTGGGGAAGGAGCAAGAGGTGGGGAGAGAGAGAGAGAGACAATGAGAGGGAAAGTGAGAAATCACCCACCCCCCACCCAGGAGCGATGGCCACACTGTACTCCCTTCTCCTTCGTTCTCCTCCTGGGATCCCGGACACGTACACACAGAGAGACAGGCATCCCCGACAAGGTCCTCACACTTCAGCCACATGCAGCCTCAGCTAGGTCTGGGTCCTGGGCACACATGCTGGATGTGCCCAGGAAAGTCTCTTGGTCCCCCTTGGTGCCCACTTTATCTTATCTCCTAAACTTCAGTGCCCCAAACCAGAACATGCTGCATTACCCAGAGACCTCCTGGAGGAAGCTTCTGGGTGTAGTGCCAGACTACACTGCCCCAAGGCCTCCAGGAGGAGGACTTCCAGTATCATGCCATATGACACTACGTGGCAGCCTGCATCAAGAAAGGCTTTCAGGCAGAAGGCCAGACTACCCAGAGGCCTCCAGAAGAAAGGCTTCTACACAGAGTCAAGAGTACACCTCCCAGAGATCTTTAGGAGGAAAGATTCTGGGCAGAGCGCCAGGCCACACTTCTCAGAGGTCCTGAGACCTGGGGAAGAATAGGTTATGTGGGTATGGGCACCCACAGTCCCTGCTTAAATGACAGCAAGGTCACTCCAAGGACCTAAGAAAGGGTCTCCGAGACTCTAGCTGAGAAGCTGATGCATTCAAGGCACTGATCACCTAGGACACGCAAGGCTGGTGTGGATCACATGGGATTGGATGGACCCTATAGAGACTTTTTCAACTACTTGTCGGATGCTTTCGAAAAGCTGGCTTTGTAAAAGAAATTAGGTCACGAGATAAATGTTCCAAAGACAGACTCATTCAATGTGCTAGAACCGATTGTGGCAAAACGCTTTCGTATTCCATACATACCTTGCAGCAGTAATATCACTAAGCCTCTGACACAGTGAGGATAAAAGAGTCTCTGACCGAAAGGATTCTTCCTAACACATCCGTATGTAAGAAGAGTTATAAAAGGTGTTCGATCATCTTGGCCATGCCCTGCAAAAAGCAATCAAGCCAAAAACACACAAACATCATAATCTTCTATGAGTGGTTCTAGATGTGATCATCATTAGAGAGGGGGAGGAATTATTTTACTTTCACAGAATCACAAGGAATTCTTGGTAACTAAAACTCTGGAACTTTTCCAAATGGACTTTAACTTTCAAGTACGTTCATTATGTGGAAAGAAGTGGGCATGGAGAAGTGAAGGTACTGGATTCCCATGTGGCCGACATCAGAGTCCCAAAAGCAGTAGACTGAAAATCACACCAGTCGCTTAGCATGGGAGCCCCAAATCCCAAGAGAATAAAGAAAACCTGACTGCGGCGAGTCTGTACGCCAGCCTGGGGTTGTGCCTCTAACCCTAACCCAAACTTTAAACCTAACCCTAACCCAAACCCTAACCCTAACCCAAACCCAAACCTTAAACCTAGCCTCTAACCTTAATCCAAACCCAAACCCTAACCCTAACCTCTAACCCTAACCCAAACCCTAACCCAAACCCTAACCCTAACCCAAACCCTAACCCAAACCCTAACTCTAACTCAAACAGATATTTCCTGATCACCTCCAAAGTCACCCTAACCCTAACCCAAACCCTCCTGCCTTCGTTTACAGGGGCCTGACCCTTACGCTGCAAACAAACCATGCTCACACTCCAGTAATCACAAATGAAGCTCGGCAGGAACGAAGTCCCCATAACCCACAAGACGGACACCTCCCTACACGGTGCTGTGGCCAAACAGCACTGCCGGTAGGTCCTTTCCGATTTCAGATTTAAATTACATAATATATGTCCAAAGGTTATTACTTCTGTATTACGTAAGTTTACTACAGCAGCAGATCCACACTATCACTCCTTTCCGCCCTCGTCCTCGCAGTGTACAACACTGCCGTGGGGGCAGGTGAGGCGGGGCAGCAGCAGTGACGGGGCCACAGCCCAGAGCGCTGCCTTGCTCCACCGAACCATCTCCACTACTTTGGAAGTCGCTACAGCTCCCCATTTACCGACGAGGAAACTGATCCAAAGCCATGTGGCCTGCCAGGGGACACAGAATCTTCACTCCTACCTGCCTCTGAAGGGCTCGCACCCACACCTGCCAGTCCAGTCCGAGCCAGCCTGTGACACAGCGCAGGCGCAGGGAGCCCGCCCGGCCAACCGCACGGTGCCCAAATCCTAACGGGAGGAAAAGACGGGAAAAGCCCACGTGCCCTCTGGCGGTAAAAAAGAGGAGAAGGAGGAAAGGCCTGCCCGAGCCCCTCGCCTCCGCCGCCCTGTGGGGCCCGCACAGGTTCCTGCAGGACCCGCTCGCCCCGCCCCGCCGGCCCCGCCCCGCCGGCCCCGCCCCGCCGGCCCCGCCCCGCCGGCCCCGCCCCGCCGGCCCCGCCCCGCCGGCCCCGCCCCGCCGGCCCCGCCCCGCCGGCCCCGCCCCGCCCCGCCGGCCCCGCCCCGCCCCGCCGGCCCCGCCCCGCCCCGCCGGCCCCGCCCCGCCCCGCCGGCCCCGCCCCGCCGGCCCCGCCGGCCCCGCCCCGCCGGCCCCGCCCCGCCGGCCCCGCCCCGCCGGCCCCGGGTCCACTTCCGCCCCGAGGATTCTCGCCGGTCGGCAGGTCTGTGCGCGCCGTGGCCAGCGCGGCCCTGTCCTGGGCGCAGGCCCTGGAGCTCTCCTGGCTGCCACCGCGGACGAGCCGCGCCAACGGGGAAGCGCCAGGCCGCAGGCGAGCGGGCCTGCCTCCCGGTGGCCCCGAGCTGGGGCGGCGCCTCCCTAACTCCCCGGCCTGGGTGGTGCTGGGGACACCTCGGCTTCCGGAGGGAAGGGGGCGCGGGCCGCCGCGGGAGCTCTCGTCTCGGCCTGTGGGGTTAAGCTCCCAGGGGCCTGTGAGGCAGGGACACAGGCGACCGCTGGGTTCCGAGCATAGCCCTCCGGCCACACTGCCCAACTGGGACAGGGCGGGCTGGGCGGCAGTGTGGGGCCTCCGTGGGGAAGTGGGGGACAGAGGTCGGCGCGTCTACCAGAATCAAGTCACCCTTGCACCCAGACCGCCTGCTCCCTCCTCGGGGGCCATTAGGCATGGCGGTCGGTGTGGACGCGGGCTGGGGGAGGGGTGCACACGGCCTCCCTCTAACCCATGTCCCCAGGGCAGTGGAATGGAGCTGGTGAGCAGCCCGCTGACCACACACGTGCTGGACACCGCCGCAGGGCTCCCAGCCCAGGGCCTGTGCCTCTGTTTGTACCGGTTGGAGGACCACGGTCAGCAGTGGGCCGAGCTGAGCAAAAGGTAGGAGGAAGCCGGGTCGGTCGGGAATCCAGACTCCCAGCCAGCCAGGAGCAGTTCCCTGGGCTGCAGGGGAGGGCTGACTGCCGCCCAGCTGTCCACGCCCTGGTCCACCCTCATTCTGAACTGTTCTCACCTGAGAGCGGTGTCCCGCCAGGTATGCACAGCTCTGGGTGTTGCCACAGCACTTGCTGAGACAGCCTGAGTGGCTGTCTTCATCCCAGTCACCCCACCTTCGACACCAGCTGGGGTGGGAGCAGCCTGGGAGTGAGGTGCAGGCGGATAGGTCCATGTCCCGCTCTGCAGCTTTGTGCCAGGCAGCGCTTGCAGGCCTCAGCTCTCATTCTCCGTACACTGGGCGGGCACCGTCCATGGGTAGATGAGAGGCCTGAAGCAGCAGGGGCCAAGGTAAAGCTGGACTCCAGGTCAGGCCATCGGCACACAGTGCCCAGGCACATGCTCTGCTGGGGGGCCCTCTGAGCCGAAAGTCACCCAGCCCAGGACAGCCAGCCTGTGGCCTTTGGGATCACCTTGTGAGTGGGATCTCTAGATATGCCATCTTTTATTATTTTTTCCTTTGAAAGAAAAAAAAAAAAATTTGTAGTTTTTTTTTTTAAAGGTTTTGCCATGGGGCATATCCACTCATCAGAGAGAAAGAGACAGAGGAAAAGTGAGAAATCACCCCACGCCCACTGGATGGTCACTCTGCAGTCTCTTCTCCATTCTCCTCCTGGGACCCTGGGCATGCACACAAATGTGCCCAGTATGCCTTTCAAGCCACCACGTCCAGGACTTGAACCTTGGTCTGCCATGTGGGAGTAGTACAACACCTTAACCACCACGTCACCTGCTAGCTCCAAGTATTTGATTTTGGTTTTTTTTTATATATATATATATACATTTTTTTTGAGAGAGGTTTTTGCTAGAGGGCACGTACGCTTGCCAGAGACAGACAGAGAGATAGAAAGCGAGAAATCAACCCCCCCCCGGGGGGGGGCGATGGCCACACCGCAACCCCTTCTCCTCCATTCTCCTCTCGGAATCTTGGGCACGCACACACACGCGCCCAGCATGAGTTTAAGCCACCGGGTCCAGGTGCGAACCGCGGTCAACTGCATGGGAGTCCAGCGACATAGCCATTATGCTAACTGCTGGTCCCTTAATATATTTTTAAGACTTACTCATGTAATTTTAAAATTTATTATCTTTATTATTATTCAGTTTGACCAGAGAGAGAAAGCAAGCCACCAGATCTGTGACTTGAACCGCAGCTGGCTGTGTGAGAGTCCAGTGCCTTAACCACCACACCACCTGCTGGCCACAGGTATTTGTTTTTAATTGCTGGAGGGCAATGCACTTACCAGGAAGAGGGACCACACCACGGTGGGGGTGTGGTCATGCAATCCCTTTCCTCCAGTCCTTCTTCCCATCAGTATTTGGGGCTCCCAGCATGTTTTTCAAGCCACCAGAGATAGAGACCTTCCACCATAAAGGAGGCAAATTCTCACTGGTGGTCTTTTCCTTCCAGCTGAGAAGTGGGAAGGGAGAACAGGGTGGGAGTCGGGGAGGCTGCATGTCAAAAGTTCGGCATCTGAAGACGTGGCTTGTTCCCTGCCCATTCCAAGCTTCACAAAAGCTGGAGGCCCTATCTGAGCAGTCAGGACAGTGCCATGTCCACCACAGTCCCACAGAGGGTCACGTTCACATTCATAGACCTGCCCCCACACACTGCAGGTGCTCACCCTGCCCTTTCTCATACTCACACACACACACAGACACACACACTCCGAGTACGGCTAGGTGAAACAACATGAGGTTCTTCTATGAGCACAGGCCCTCAGAACCTCTCTTTCCAATGGTCCTTACAGTGTGAAACCAGCCACCATGTGGCTGGAGACTGGGTATAGTTACCCAAAAAGTCATGTACGTGTGTATTAAATGAAAAATCTAGGTTATAAAACGGTAAGAAAAACAGGACACAGGACCAACAGATGGTGTAATGGTTATATCACCAGACTTGCATATATATAGTCAACTGCAGTTTTGAGTCCTGGACCCAGTGGCTTCAAACTCATGCCAGGCACATATGCATACATGCCTAAAATCCCAAGAGGAGAATGGAGAAGGGACTGGCAGCATGGCCATCCACCCTGGGGGAGTGATTTCTCACTATCTCTCTGTCACTCTCTTGTCTCTCCAGCAAGCACATGCACCCTATAACAAAAATCTCTATTAAAAAAAGGGGGGGCCCTAGCAGGTGGCATGGTGGTTAAGGGCACTGTACTCCCACATGGCCAACTGCAGTTCAAGTCCCTGACCTGGCAGATTGCTTTCTCACTTTCCCTCTCTCTCTCTCTATCCCTCTCTTATCAAATTAAAATAAATTAATTAAAAATAAAGAAAAGAGGTGCCTGCAGGTGGCCTGGTGGTTAAAGATTCCCACACGGCTGATCACTGTTGGAGTCCCGGACCTGGCAGCTTGTTTTCTCGCTTTCCCTGTCTCTCTGTCTCTGTCTGGTCAAATTACAAAATAATAATAATAATAGCAGATGGAATTAAATAAACAAGTAATTTTTTTAAATAAAGGAAAAAACAGGATAAATAGTATATAACCCATCTTATGGTGTTTTTTAAAAGTTCATAAGTAAACATCTTTATGCACAGAGAAGATCTGGAAAAACATAATGGCAAATGGGAGAGACTCTGGGAGAATTACCCCTTTTTCCTTATATTTTATCCATGAGCCAATCCAGAACACAGGCCCTAGACTGTCCCTCTGTGCTCACCCACGTCTGAGTCAGGTGTGGACAGTGTCTGGGCCCACTGGGGCAAACCCATTCGAGCCAGGCAGGACAGGTTGTCCTCTCTGCAGCCCTGTGCTCTCCCCAGCCACACAGACCCAGATGGACGTTGCCCCGGGCTCCTGACACCAGGCCAGATGAAGGCAGGAACCTACAAGCTGTCCTTCGACACTGAAGGCTACTGGAAGAAGAGGGGGCAGGAAAGCTTCTATCCGTTCGTAGAGGTGAGCACCTTGGCGGGGTGGAAGGGGAGAGTCATACTGGAACCTGCTGGCCCAGCTCACCAGGGCAGTGGTAGCTGGTAAGATCACCTGCATGGAGCTCCGGAGGAAGGTACAGGTCCCTGGGGCATCTGTAGTCAGGCTTCAGGGCAGACCCTAAAGAGGAGCGCCTCTCCCTTTGGCAGGCAGTGATCTTCCACACCCTGCTCTGGCTCACTGGCCTAACTTCACTGACATCCTGGGTTGTGGACCTGCCAGCCAGTCCTGGGGCTCTGGCCACTGTGGGGCTGACGCTCTGAGTTGAGCACTCTCTTGGGGAAGACTCTTCAGCTCTGAGTTAGTCTCCAGTTCTCCCTTGTTGGACTCCAGATGAGCCTGGGGCTCCTGCCCTCCCTCAGCACCAGGCCATGCTCTACTGTCAGCTGCTGAGCCCCTGGAGCTGGTATGCTGCGGCCCCTCATCTGGTACCTTCTGTTTCTCTCAGGTTGTTTTCACCATCACAAACGAGACCCAGAAGTTCCACGTGCCTTTGCTGCTGAGTCCGTGGTCCTACACAACATACCGAGGGAGCTAGAGGCGAGACCAGCACGAGAAGCGCTCTCCCCCCTTCGCAAGCTGAGCTGCCCACCAGCCCCCAGTGGCTTCGTACTCACTGTGGGGCATCAGGGTCACCTGCTCCCTGAGGGAGGCTCTGGGGAGCCAGGACTGGGGTCAATAAAGGCGGTGCTGCCGGCTGTGGAGCGGCTCCTTCCCTGGTGACGGGCTGGGCAGCCACAGAAGGCTCTGCTGACCGTGGCTGGAGGCAGGACTGGGAGGGGGTGTGGGCACAGGCTCAGCAGTACCAGGGAAGGACGCAGACCAGAACGCCCAGGACAGAGGCCATGCAGGTTGTCTCTCCACAGAGCTGGGCAAAAGAAGTGTGAAAAACCTTCATTTGCTGACAACAAAATCAGAAAGCAAAAGCTTGCCATCCTTACTGTGTGAACTGGGTGTCATCCAGAGTGGCCTCTGAGCAGGGTGGCTAGGTCGGGGTGCCCACAAGTCCTGCAGGGCCCTGGCCCAGAGTCTGTCCGACCACAGCTGTCTCCAGGGGCTTGAATCCCACGTTGTCCAGGGGGACCCCAAAGGCCAGCAACTTCGCCTCATATGTATGCAGCAGGTCGTTATGGGCCTGCAAGGACAAGGCAGTGTTGGGGAGGGCAGGTCCACTTGGCCTGTCTCCACCTGGACTACCTCAGCTCTGTGGAGGGGTGGGGAGGCAGGAAGTGGTGTGCTGGCATCCCTTGTGTAAGGGAATAAAGCTAAGCCCATCAGGAGTCTCTCTCTGCTTCAGCACTGTGCCCCAGATCACAGGCTATGCCACGCGGTCGGTGTGTGCAGACACCCTCACACGGGACAGTGACTCAGCACACAGGGTATGAAGCAGGGGCAGGTGGGGTCCCCAGAGTCCACCTGCATTTAAGATAACGACAGACTGAATGTCGTCAAAGGAGGCAGAGGGCAGCACGTACCTTGCAGACCCGGGCCAGCTCATACTGCAAGTCCTTGATGGTGTTATTTTTTGACTCCAGAACGTCCTGAGGGAAGAGAGGTGGGTGTGAGTCTGAAGTTCACCCTGTGGCCAAGGCAGAGGTGGGTGGCCCCTGAGGGCCCTCCGAGGTTCCCCAGAGAACAGCCTGACTCAATCAAGGTGTACGTCCACACAGGCATGTGAGCAGCAAAAGGTCTACCAGTGGAGAGGGGACAGCAGGGAACAGGGAGAATAGGGTTAGTCCTTGTCGACCTGCACCTCCAGGCACAGTATAGACCTGCGAAAAGCGGGAGGCGGCCAGGAAGTGGCCAACAGCAGGGGCACACCATGGAGTGCGCTCACTAAATGCCATTCACATGTTCGATTTCTTGAGCCACAGGAACTTTTTTTAAGAATAGAAATCTCTGTAACTTTGAAAACTTAACCAGTGTCAGCTGCACCAAGCGGTTGTGGGGCTGGATCTCACCAGGATGGGGTTGATGGGGCCCCTGCCTGGGGACTGCTGAGGTCCAGAGAAACCCCTCCCTGCAGGGACTTCTGTCACATGCTGCAAGGTGCCTCACCTGTAAGTCCAGTTAACGGCCAGTTAATGGCGCTAGCCTGCACTGACTGCCCAGTACCCAGGCACTGCTGTCAGCCATCCTGGACTACGGCTGGACCACCTCTGCCACCTCTCAACTGCACAGGAGCCTCGCTCAGAGGGGCCGCCCTTCCAGCAGCAAGCAGACCAAGACCCCACCCCAAGGCTGTGATGCAGCCCATCCAAGCAAGGCCCTCTTGCGTGGCTGTGCAGCTGCAGGCCACTACAGCTGGCCCACTCCAGGGACTCATGGTCCCACAGCCACTGCTGTCCACTGGGCCAGGACCCGCTGCCCCTCGAGAGGACCCTGTGAGTGGATGCCTGGTCCCCTTGGCTAGAAGTATGGACACAGCACTGCCTTGGACCCCCTTAGCCACCACCTCACCAGAGTCACTCACACCCTCCGCTAGACCTCACCTGTGCCGCCCCTGCCTGCGTTCCCCGTCGGTGGCTGAGTGGGGCCTCTCGGATCGAGTGCCCCTACTCAGAACCATCTGTGGCTCTGACCAGCCCTGAACTCACAGGCATTGCTGACAGGCCTTTCCAAACCACCCCCTCAGCCTCAGACTTACTTCCCCACAACACCTGGGTGCTCCCCAAGGCAGCTTGGCCTAGTGCTGCTGAACCCAAGCGGAGGACTGCAGGACAGGGTCCAGTCAGGCTGGAGAGTGCCAGACTACTAGGTGCCTCCACACAAGGTGAGCCCTCATGGTGAGGGCTGGGATTGGTGGTGAGCAGATGGTATTTATGTTCAGCTGAACATATGATGAGTCCCTGTTGGGCCAGCAGGTGGCATGGAGGTTAAAATGATGGATCCCACATGGCTGTGTGTGCGGTTCGAGTCCTGGTCCCCAAGACTTGAGGATTACCCTGGGCATGTGCTCCAAATCCTGAGAGGAGACAAGGGATTGTGTCATGGCCAGTCCTCTGGGGGGGGGGGGGGGGCAACCTCTCTTTCTCTCTCTCTCTGTCTTTTCCTGCTCAGTGCATGTACCCATAGCACAAACTAAGGGAATGGTGAAGGAGCCGGATCTCACATGGCTGACCAGTTTGAATCACACCATGGTAGCTTGAAAAACCAATCTGAGGTCAGCCCCATGGCCTAATAGTTAAGGAAACCAGATCCCACAGAGCTGACCACATGGCTCAAACCCTGAACCCGGCAGCTTGAAAAACATACTGGGCATGCGTGTCCGTAATTCTGACGGGGTGGAGAAATGGAAGGGAAGAATCTGAGCTGTGAGTAATTATGCTCAGGGACTAAGACTGAAGATTTTCTGCTGAGACTTTACCCTCCAGATCCCATTCTAGAGTGGTAGGACACCTTCTGTAACCTGTCTCTTTTAATTAAAAAAAAATGTTTAAGGCAAAGTATTTTCTTGGATCTCAGATCCTCCTTCATCTTGCTAATTTTCACCTTCCATTGAGGAGAGGGAAAAAAATAAAAAAAACGCACAGGCTTTCTGAGATGCTGCACACTGAATTTCAGCTGTAATTCCTTTCATTTAAAATTTTTTTTTCTTTTTTTCTTGTTTTTCTTTTCTCTTTCTCAGTTTCCTTTTCCTTTTTCTTTTTCCTTTTTCTTTTACCCTCATCACTTTGCTGCCCAGCCTCCACCCACTGAGTATCTAGTCAGGTGTAAGTGAACCATAGCCAAACATCTGAGTATTATTAGGGTCTGAATATTCCTCAATTCCCACCAAATCTGCCACACAAAGGAAGAAAAATGGAACGGCAGAGAGATTGCAGATCACCTCCTCCTGCACACATCTGAACGCTCAGATTGAATTTCAAGAAATTAAGAAGAAACATATAACCCATCAGATGACCAGAAATCACCACAGGAGCACAAGAAATATGAGAAACCAAGAAAATACCTCTCCAGGGGAAAAGAATAACTCCTCTTCATCCACAGACAGTACAATGGAATTTGTGGAAATGTCTAATAAAGATAAAGAATTACGAATATTCATGGGACCGGCAGGTGGCATAGTGGTTAAAGGCACTGGACTCTCACATGGCCAACCGTGGTTTGATTCCCAGACCTGTCAGCTTGCTTTCTCACTTTCTCTCTCTCTCTCCCCCTGTCTGGTAAAATTTTAAAAAAAGAAAAAAGAAAAAGAAAAAGAAAGAAAGAAAGAATTTAAAATATTCATAGTGACAAAATTAACAGAGATGCAAGAGAAGAGAGACAATGAACTCCAGAAGATGCAGGAGAAAAGAGCCAGTGAGTTCCAGGAGGTGAGGAAGTTCTTGCACAATCTGAAAGAGGAGATACACGCCATAAAAAAGAATCAAATGGAACTATTAGAGATGAAGGATATAATAGAGGAAATCAAAGCCTCCCTTGAAAATATTAAAAGCAGACTAGATCAAACAGAAGATCAAATCTCTGATGTAGAAGACAGAATCACTGGCCTAGAAAAATCCATCACTAAGACAGAAAATAGCCCCCCAAAAATGAGAATAATATACAAAAAATATTAGATATCATTAAACGTCCAAACATCCAGATAATCAGTATCCCAGAAGGCAAAGTGACTAATAAGGGTATTGACAGTCTTTTCCACGAATTCCTGGAAGAAAACTTCCCAAACCTAGAGAGGCATTCAAAGATCCAGACCCAAGAAATACAAAGGACCCCAAACAGGATCAACCCAAGATCTTCTCTAAGACACATTATAGCCAGATCCACCAAAAACACAGACAGAAACAAGATACTATGATTGGAAGAGAGAATTGTTAAGTTACCTACAAAGGATATCCCATTAGGCTAATAGCGGACCTCTCATCAGAAACAATACAAGCAAGGAAAGAATAGGAAAATACATTCAAAGTGTTAAGTGAAATACAATTTCAACCAAGAATACTATACCCGGCAAGATTATCCTTCATATGGGAAGAAAAGACATGAACATTCTCAGATAAAACCTGAAAGAATTTACCAACACCAGACCAGATCTCCAGTTTCTGAAGGGAGTGCTATATCAGGAAAACTAAATACAGACACACAGAAGTAAGAGTTCATAAACAACTAAGAAAATGGCCAGCTTAATGGTAGGGACAAGTCTGGAGTTGAATGTTATCTTCCAGAATTTAAACAGAAAGATCAGACCACAACAGAAGATAAACCAAGTACATGAGACTAAACTGGTGAAATAGAATCTTATGACTTTCGACTAAAACTACTGATTTCCTTCTATACTTTGTTTACCTACTATTTGAACAGAATCCTAACCTGTTTCCTGGCTTTAAGTCTTAAGGAAAGTTCTCTTAATATTTTTTTTATTTTTCTTTATTAAAGCTAAAATAGCTTTTCTTGAACTTAAAAAATGTATTAAAAAATACCAATTTAATGACCACAGTAAGCAATATAGGCTCAGCTAGGGGATATTTTATAACATATTCATTTTTTTTTTCTTTCTTTGGGAGAGGTTTTTGCTATAGGGCGCGTGCGCTCGCCAGACAGACAGAGAGATAGAAAGCAGGAAATCACCCCCCAGGGGGGATGGCCACGCTGCAATCCCTTCTCCTCCATTCTCCTCTCGGGATCTTGGGCACGCACGCACAAGCGCCCGGCGTGAGTTTAAGCCACCGGGTCCGGGACTTGAACCGCGTTCGACTACGTGGGAGTCCAGCGACATAGCCATTACGCTAACTGCTGGTCCCAACATATTCATTCTACTCACAGAGCTTCATGCCTAAGTCAGACATGTGTTCACAGATATGTATACATCAGCTGAACTTGCTACTGAAAGTAGTTAATTAAGATATTTTGTGGGGAACCGGCAGTTAGCGTAATGGCTATGTCGCTGGACTCCCACGTAGTCGACCGCGGTTCGCATCCTGGACCTGGTGGCTTAAAACTCACGCCGGGCGCGTGTGCATGCGTGCCCAAGATCTCGAGAGGAGAATGGAGAAGGGATTGCGGCGTGGCCATCCCCCCTGGGGGGTGATTTCTCGCTTTCTGTCTCTCTGTCTTTCTCTGTCTGTCTGGTGAGCGCAAGCACCCTATAGCAAAAAAAAAAAAAAAAAAGATATTTTGTGAATTGGGACCAGCAGTTAGAGTAATGGCTATGTCGCTGAACTCCCATGTAGTCGACCGTGGTTCAAGTCCTGGACCTGGTGGCTTAAACTCATGCCGAGCGCATGTGCATGCATGCCCAAGATCCCAAGGAGAATGGAGAAGGGACTACTGTAGTGTGGCCATCCCCCCTGGGGGGTGATTTCTCACTTTCTGTCTCTCTGTCTATCTTTCTGGCGAGCGCACATGCCCTGTAGGAAAAACCTCTCCAAAACAAGAAAAAAGATATTTTATGAATCAATAAAATGAGGGAAGGGAGGGAAAGCAACTGTAGATACCAGAGACAGAGACAGAGAGGGAGGAGGGTGGGAAATGGCAGATGGTGAGAAATAGGGGGAGATATCTATAGATAGATAGATAGATGGATAGATAGATCGATCGATCGATCTATGAAACAAGAAATGGAAAATTATTTGTTGATGATAGCATGTATGATTAAGCCACAATACAGTGTATACTGGATGGGAAATTACATTTTGTATGCTGTGATGATGTTCAGTAAATTAATGTAAAATACATTTAAAATTTTTTAAAAAAAAGAAATGGGTGGGAACCAGCAGTTAGCGTAATGACTATGCTGCTGGACTCCCACGTAGTCGACCACGGTTCACGTCCCGGACCCAGTGACTTAGAACTCAAGCCGGGAGCATGTGCGTGCGTGCCCAAGATCCCGAGAGGAGAATGGAGGAGAAGGGATTGCGGCATGACCATCTCCCCTGGGGGGTGATTTCTCGCTTTCTGTCTCTATGTCTCTGTCTGTCTGGCGAGCGCACACGCCCTATAGCAAAAATCTCTCAAAATAAATAAATAAATAAATAAAATAAAGAAATGGAGAAGGAATAGTGGTGTGACCATGCCCCATTGGAGGGTTTGCAATGTTTTTGTCTCTCTGTCCCTTTTTGGCAAGCACACACACCCTCTGGCAATAATTAAAAAATGCTACCTATAACCTTTTTCAGGACAAGAAGGACCTCTGTCGACAGTGAGGAAGTATCAAGCCTGTGCCCAGATGAACATGGTGTGGACAGCAGGGCCAGGTGTCTCTGCCTGGAAAGGTCTATCTTTGGGATGAGTCAGTTTCTTGCTCTTGGAATCTGATGTTTCCTAACTGGAAGCAGCAGCCATCCCGGGCATGTGCACCAGTGTCTAGGGGCATGACGCTATCTCCATGGGGCCACACCTGGAGCTGCTGGGGCCAAGCCACAGGCCTGATAGCTGCAGGCAACCTGGTGTCAGCCAACGATGCCCTTGACCTCTGTCACCTGTCCCTTGGTGAATCCCCCAGCTGGGGAACAGAGGGGCAAGGCCCAGTTCCAGGGGCACAGCAGGTGGACAGGAGACCCTGTGGGTCTTCAGATGACTGTTATCTGTCTCCCTAGCTAGTCCACGGGCTGAGGCCTCATCTGACTTGTTGCTGTCAGCTCATGCCCAGAATGGTCCCAGCAGAGCTGCACCACAACTAACTGGACAAGAATGAGAACGTCTGGACTCTGCTCTGCCCTCACTCTCTTGCAGCTACACAGGCTAGGTCAGGGCCCTCTCCCCCACAGACCTACTTTCTGTGTCATGATAGTACGTACACATCCTCGACCAGCACTGAGGGCCTTCCAGTGCTATCTCTGCCCCAGGCGGGTGGCAGTAGCACCCCAGTCTGAGCTCAAAAGATATCACTGTCACCTAGGATGTGTCTGGCTCTCTTGTCAGATGAGGAGCTCAGGCCCAGAGGGTCCACAAGCAGCTTTTCCACTCCCAAGTCCGTCCTCATGCTGTTCTTGGACAACTGGAGCACAACATGCTTAGCTGAGCTGGTTTGGGGGGCTTACGCAGGCAGAGGCTCAGAGGCTGTAAGGTGCCAAGAGGTTAAGGAGGGTTGGGGGACCTCAGAGAGATGTGAGCAAAGCTAATGAGGAACAGTTGGTGCAGACAGGCCTGAGAGCCACAGGCCCATGCAACCTCACACCTGTCCAAGGAGGCACAGGGCAGACTGCAGAGTCACAGTAGGAGACAAGGCTGCTCTGGAGGGACAGGAGCGGGGCAGTTGGGCCCTCCTCAGAAGCCCATCCAGGACCCACCTCAAGCTTGCGGGACACGAGTGTCAAGGCCGTGGGGTCCAGGTTGGAGGCAGCCAGAACCTCGTTTAGTTGCACCTCCCTCTTCTCCGCAGTGGCACTCAGCGCCTGCAGCTTGCGCTCCAGCACCAGGTTCTTGAGGCCCGTCTTCTGCTGCACTTCCTGGATGGCCGTGGCGAACTTCCGGTAGAGCTCGTCCCGTTCCTGCTGCACCTGTAGCGGCCAGGCTAGGGTCAGCGGCGAGGTTCCTCATCGGGGATGTCCCAACAGGGAGATGCTACCTCTTCCTCTGCCCAGAACATGCTGCTTATAAAGAAGTGTCACCTTTCAGGGATGCCAGCGCCTGTGGGTCTGGGGTGTCGCCCATGCTGTCTGCACCCTGACCCTCGGCAGCCACCCACGCAGTGGAAGGCAGGAGGGGACAGTAGCATATGCCCTTTCTCAGGAATGAGGCTTCCTGTAAGAGCTGGAGAGGCCCACCCTGCATTCTGCTCCTCAACGGGGTGGGGCTGGTCTTGCCCTGAGTTTGAGCTTGTGTGTTCAAGCAAAATGTGTCCCTAATTGTCTCGTGTGAGCCATGAGGCAATGAGCAGCCAATGTTTGCAACTGGGGGGCCCCTTGGAGGATCCACTCCCAGATCCTGCCAACATGCCCTACAAATAAAGCACAGCCTTGGAGCCAGCTGCCTGTCAACTATAAAATTGTTCACTTTTACCTGCTAACTTTCCTACTTATTAACAGTACATTGTAAAAGAAAAATCAAGACTTTCTATATAAATGTAAAAACCTGAAAGTGAACACTCCCTTAACCCCAGTTCCCAGAGATCACTATCATGAATGTTTACTGTGACTCCTTCCAGAATGTTCTCTACACATGTGAAAACATTTATTGCTGTTAGGAAGAAAACAGGATCATGGCAAAGCATGTAGCTTCTTTCACGTACGAGTGTTTCCTGGAGCAACACCCAAGATCCCAAATCCCTTCTAACTACCACAGGGCTTTCCGTAGACTGGCTTACCTCCGACGTCCTGTCAAGAAACATGCATGTTGTGCCTTTGCTCTCTATTTTGCTGGCAAATATGAGCTCTTGGTTCTCTAGGAAGAGACACTGACTGCCACACATCATAGACTCATTCAAATGGAGAATGTGGCAATAAACATAGACTCCAAGCCAGGCAGGCATCTGCTTCCTTCCCATTAATGACTGCCTGAGAACCCACTGGGAGGAAAAGGAGGGCCTCTGTCTACCAAAGCAGAGCTCAGGCCCCTGCAGACTCCCTTCTACACAAGGCTGCAGCTGAGAGCCGGCAGAGCCCAGTGACTCACATCTCATGGGACCCACTGTCTCTAAAGATGACTGGAGATCTGTTATAATGATGGGGTGTTCCTAAACAGCCTGTTCTGGGGGAAAATGGGGCCATCCCGTTATTACAGTCTGCGTTAGTGAATACTGACTTGTCATTTTTTTTCTTTTTAGTTTTTTTTTTTGTTTTTGGGTTTTTTTGTGTGTTTTGTGTGTGTGTGTGTGTGTGTGTGTGTGTGTTTTGCAATAGGACACAGGCACTTGCTAGAGAGTGAAAGAGAGAAGGAAAGTGAGAAATCACCCCTCGGGGGTATGGGGGGCGGGCACACCACAATGCCTTCTCCTCCATTCTCCTCTCTGGATTTTGAGCACACACAACACATGCCCAGCATAAGTTTCAAGCCACTGGGTCTGGACTCAAACTGTGGTCAGCCAGGTGGGAGTCCACCACATTAACTACCACACCATCTGCTGGCCCCAATACCGACTCTCCTAGAAGATATCTCCCATAGCTGTGCAAAGATAAATTTAAAGGATACATACAAAAGAAATGCTGTAATAGGAAAGGACTGGAAGCAGAGGTGTCTGTCAAAGGAAACTGCAAACAAGTGGACATTCACATAGTGGCTGTCATGGAGGCTGAGGCTGTTTCACGTGTGCAACACAGATGGACCATGAGAGTCAAACACAAGTGTGTGGGGCTGGAAGATGGCGTGGTAGTTAAGGTGCTGGACTCCCACATGGCTGACCACAGTTGGAGTCCTGGACCCGGTGGCTTGCCTTCTCACTTTCCCTCTCTCTTTCTCTCTCTCTGGTCAAATTAAAAATGAATAAATAGGGGTTGGCAGATGGTGTGGTGGTTAACGGTGCTGGACTCCCACAGGGCCAACCACAGTTTGGATCCCAGAACTGGTGGCTTGCTTTCTCAATTTCCCTCTCTGTCTTTCTCTCACTCTGTCCCTCTCTGGTCAAATTTAAACACTATTTTTTTTTAAAGATTAATTTTATTTTATTCATTCATTTATTTTAATTTGACCAGAGAGAGAGAGACAGAGAGAAAGAGGGAAAGTGAGAAAGCAAGCTACCAGGTCCAGGACTTGAACCATGGTCAGCCATGTGGGAGTGTCCAGCACCTTAACCACCACGCCACCTGCTGGTCCCCAGCTCTCTGGTCAAATTTAAATAAAGAAAAAAGTAAATAAATAAAGTTAAAGAAACATTTCTTTTAAAAAAATAAATAAATAGAATTAAATAAATAATTTTTTTGGGGGGGAGAGGTTTTTCGCTATAGGGCGCGTGCGCTCGCCAGACAGACAGAGAGAGACATAGAGACAGAAAGCGAGAAATCACCCCCCAGGGGGGGATGGTCACACTGCAATCCCTTCTCCTCCATTCTCCTCTCGGGATCTTGGGCACGCACGCACACGCGCCCGGCGTGAGTTTTAAGCCACCGGGTCCGGGACGCAAACCGCAGTTGACTACATGGGAGTCCAGCGACATAGCCATTACGCTAACTGCTGGTTCCCAATAAATAACTTTTTAAAAAATAAAACACACAGAAGTGTGTTTATGGCTTGATCCTGTTTTTGTAGGCCACGAGTCGCGTGTACATTGGTACACACAGGATGAGGGCAAGGAAGGGCTCCTGGAATGTGTTGTCTGTGGATCTGTGCTAAGTGGCAGGAGACTCATTTCTACTTATACAGGTGAGAGTCTGGACCCCTCACCATAAGCATGAAGCAAGCTGGCCTCAGACACACACAGACATGAAAAGACAGTTGCTGTGAGTGGCCAAGCCACCTCTTCGTTTTTTTTTTAAATAATTACTTTATTAAAATTATTTTTTAAAGAATTATTTTTATTATTTTAACTTTACTTACTTATTGAAATTTTACCAGAGAGGGACAGAAAGAGAGAGAAAGTGAGAAATCAAGCTGCCAGGTCAGGACTCGAATTATGGTCGGTCACATGGGACTCCAGCACCCTTAACCACCACACCACCTTCCGGCCCTATTAAACACGTCCTTTTAAGGGGTGAGCTCCTGAGGGACAGAAGACTGTGCAGTGCACTCTACCAGGGAGAGCCTGCTTGCCCTGCTACCCTGGGCTCCGACAGAACATGCCATGGATTCTGCCACATAAAAGCTGAGAAGTCAAGAGCGAGCAGTAAGGCTTCCACACAGAAATGCAGCCAAGGCACCAGTACCTCGTGGAGCCGGCCACAGAGCCGGGGCCCCAGGGAAACCCCTATTCCAGCAGGCAGGAGTCCAAGACCAGCTGTGGGGCCAGCTGCGCCTGCATACCTGAATGAAGCGCTGCTCCAGCACCTCGTGTTCCCACTGAAGGTCTTTCAGCTCTTTCTCAGTGACTTTCAAACGTGCTTTTGTGCACTGGAGAGAAAACAGTGGGAAACAGGGTTTAGGATTTGCAGGTGTCCACAGAACTCAGGGTCCTCGGGGACAGCAGGACAAAAGCAGTCACCAGAAAGACCTGGAATGGAGACTGGGCAGCTGGCACGCACCTGCACAGGCTGGAGGGAGATGTTGGGACATGAGGGCCACTTCTCCCAGACCACCCACCAAGCTTGCATTCACAGGAGAGCAGCAGCCAAAGAAAGGAGTATGGCCTCCCATCACACTCTTCCTGCCCTGAGAGGACAGCGCTACTGCCCCTCTATCCTGAGCCCAGGACAGCAATGCAAGGAGGGAGATGAACTCCGCAGGAGACTCACGACCAAGATCTGCTTGTCCCTCTCGTAGTTCCCAAGCTTCTTGTGCATCTCACTCATCTCGTCCCGAGCCTTCTGGAGAGGGTCTGCCAGACGCTTGTTCTGCGTGGCCACCTCGGCCATCTCCCTCTCCAGGTGCTCCTCCTTCTTGCGCATGTCCTCCATCTGCTCCTGTGGCAGGCAGCACAGACTCAGTGGGCGGGCGGACAAGGCTGGCCTGCCCACTTCCCGTGAGCGCAGGACCTAGGCCTGCCTTACCGATGAGCAGCCTTTTTAACAAGTTTTAACTTCTGTTCTGAAATCTCTAGAAATGAAGGTTCCACGCCAAATCAAGACATTATTCTTTGTTCAGGATTGCCCAAGGGCCCCAGGATTGCCCACGTGGAAAAGCCTGTCACTGAGAGCATCCGGGTGGCAACACACCTCCGGCTGTAGCTGCGTCACAGCACCTGTGCAGCTCTGCCTGAGCGTATGCATGTCAGAATACGTCTGGTCATGCCCCCTCCACACTGCAGGTGAGAAGTACCCTGGTTGCTCTCAGTGACAGGCGTGGACTCGTTACACCATTTCTGCATCTCAGTTATGGATGAACTAGAGAGAGACAGAGACAGTGAGAAGGAAAGTGAGAAATCACCCTCAAAGAGGGATGGCCAACCCACAATCCCCTCGCCTCCATTCTCCTCTTGGGATTTGGGGCGTGCATGCAATGCATGGGCCCAGTGGATTTTGCAAACCACCAGGTCCAGACTTGAACTGAAAAGTCTAACACAAGACCCAGTGCCTTCAGTGCCACGCCACCTGGCAGCTCTGTTCATTGGTCAATGCCAGTCAGCATATGTGTTCACCAGAAAGACACAGAGAGCACCCCCAGTGAAGCATGGTAACAGGGCAATCCCGCCTCCTCTACCTCTTCATCTTGTCAGCATTTGGGACACACAGGCTCAGGCACCTGGCATGTTTTTCAAGCTGCTGAGTCTGGACTCAAACCATGTGATCAGCCACGTAGGTCTGTACACTACAGACTGCACTCACTGCCAGGCAGCTTACTGTCAAGTATTGTTATAAAAAGGGATGTAGTCTGGGCCTTGCGATTTCCCATTTTAGGACAGGCCAAGTGTGGTTCCCAAATGCCTCACACATAAAGCACCTTGAGAGAATTGATGAGGGCCAGGTTGTTGAGAGTGATGTCGTTGTAGTAGTTCTTGATGTCAGTGAAGGCCTCCTCGTGACGCTGCATTAATGTGCTGATCTGGCCATTCTTCCTCTCCTCCACTTCATGGATCTCAGTCTTTCTCCGCAGGTCGAGCTCATCCCTCAGCATCTTCATCTTCTTATCATACTTGGCTTCAATTTCTGGAAGGCAGCAGCACACACAGCAGCTTAGCAGAGGAAGGGTAGGTGCCCGTGGGCTACTGAAATAGATGGAACCCAGAAACAGGGCCCAAGAACACTCAATGCTCACAGATGAAATATTTAGCACACGTCACTGTCGGCCTTCCTTACCCAGGTCAGGCATTACTAATCAATCCCTACGCTAGGAATCCAAATCAAATCAGCTGATCCCACTGAGCACCAACCCTGGCCTGTGTAGCCATCCGGGCACAGGCTCGAGGGCTTTATTAGCAAACCAGACAGACTTCTGGAACCAGAGCCTTCTGGGGCCAGAAGCCACAGAGAAGACTCTGCAGTGCTGCGCACAGGACTGAATAAACTACCACCCGCTGTCAGCTGCCAATTTTAGCTCAGAGTGGGGAAGCGTGTGGCACTCACTGGCTCCTGAGCTTGAACGGGAATAAACTGTTCTGGGATGCTGAGTGGGTCCAGCAGCCTTGGAAACTCCTCCTCTCCTCTCTTTGAATCCCTGGGCAGTTTTAATCTAGTTTATGTGCCCTGGTAACAGGTTCTGGAGGTAAATTACTTTCTGGTGGGAGGAAGTCTCTGGCACCATCCTACATAATATGAAAGTGAGACACTGACCTCGAACTTGCCTCTCAAAGTCACTGCGCATCTTTGTGATCTCCTCGGTGTGTTTCTGCAGAGGTGAAGCGGGCAGTTACTGGTAGCCAGACCCAGGAGAAGCCTACTCCCTGAGCTGACCCAGTTCTCCATGGCTATGAGAACATTTAGCCTTTGCTCAGATATCACCTTCTCAACGAGGCATTCTGGTCTGGTCTGTCTGGTGCGTACAGTGGCTCTGATACAGATGAGCGCCCCAGGAGGCAAGGGGTGAGGTGGCCCTTGCAGTGGGTGAGGTTGACTTTTCTTTTTTCTTTTTTTTTTTTCCTTTTTTTGGAGAAGTTTTTGCTATATAGGGCATGAGCGCTCACCAGAAAGCCAGAGAGAGAAAGCGAGAAATCACCCCTCGCGGGGACAGCCATGTCACAATCCCTCTCCTACATTCTCCTCTTGGGATTTGGGGCATGCACGCACGTGCACCCGGTGTGAATTTTAAGCCACCAGGTCTGGGACTCAAACAGCAGTCCACTACATGAGAGTCCAGCAATGTAATGATTAAGCTACTTGCTGATCCCAAAGCAGGATTTTTGTCAGAGATCAGATTAGGGATGGGTACCTATCGGGCACTCAGCATATGAATTTCAATCTCCACCAGGAAACTACCAGCCTCCCTCAGAAAGATCAATCCCAGTCTCAAAAGCAGACCAGATGCTCATGAGCCCAGCTTGCACGACAGACCACTGTGGCTATCCAAGGGCTGGCACACTGGACATGTCCAGTCACTGTATTTTTTTTTTTCTTAATAGAGATTTTTGCTATGGGGTGCATCCCCTCACCAGAGAGACAGAAAGCACAAAATCACCCCCAGGGGGATAACCACACCACAATCCCTTTTCTTCCATTCTCCTCCTGGGATCTTGGGCACACACCCACACACGCCCAGCTTGAGTTTTAAGCCGCAGACTCAAACCGCAGTCGACCATGTGGGAATCCAGCAACGTGAACCATTACACCATCTGCTGGCCCCCTGGTCACTGTATTTCTAAATGTGCCTGAAGCCATTCTTAGCAGAGCTAGCTGGGTGTCAGATGTCACCTGCGCTGGGCACTCGCCCTGGCACCTACCAGCCGCAGGTCCTTCACCACCACCTCACTGGCCAGCTCTTGCTCCTTGAGCTCCACCTTCAGCGCCCGCATGTCCTTGCGCAGCGCGCCCTCCTGTGTGCGATGCTCCTTCTGCGCCAGTTTCATGACCACAGTGCCCTCAGCCTTCATCTCTGTCAGGTTGTTCTGGTGCTCGTACAGCAGGTGCTTCACCTTCTGCTTGTACACCTGCAGGCGGGGCAGGCCAGAGCTGAGCAGCTGCGCGTGCCTGCACATGGGTGTCTCAGCCACAGGCTACCGAGGCTGGGAGGGGAGCGCTCAGCGGCAAGGCCATCTGGACTCCGTCAGCCTGTCTCCGGGCCTGTGCCTCTCCCAGCTCGCAGAGGCTGAATCTCAGACTCCAGAATGGCGGAGCCTCCTGGCCGCTGGGGGACAAAATCGCTCCGCTTTGTCCTCATGTTCCCAGAACACAGGACACAAACCCAGGGCTGTGATACCCAAAGCAAGGACAGAGGTGTCCCCGTCACCACTGGCTCAAGCGCCTCTGCTGTGGTGACTGCAGTGGGCACAGGCTAGTTAGCCCCACGCACCTTAATCTCCACCTGGTGCCTCTCCTCAGCCTCCTCCATCTCCCGGTCTTTGTTCCGCAGCTCGGCCTTCTTCTCCTCCAGCTGCCTCCGTGTGATCTCCCAGAAGGTGTGGATCTTGTCCCGCTCCAGCTGGAAGTAGTTGCGCTCCTCCCGCTCACGGTCCAGCTCCTCCCGGATGCGGCCAATGTGCTCTTCCACCTGACCGGGCACAGCAGGGTAGACTGGGGCAGCACGCAGGAGCACATACAGGAAGGAGGACCAGGGAGAGAGGCTGAGGGCCACTCTCACCTGCAAACAGTAAGCGCTACAAGGAAAATACGGGCCAGCTGGTAGCATGGTGGCTAAGGTGGTTGGATCCCACATGGTCAACTGCATGGTTTGAGTCTCAGCTGGATCCATAGCTTGAAAACATGAAACATGCTGGGTGTGTGTGTGTCTCCAAAAGCCCAAAAGGAAGGAGAGACGAAGAAGAAGGACTGAGGAGTGACTGCCCCATGGGGGTGTCTATTCACTTCCTCTCTGTCCTTCTCTAGTAAGCACACATGTCCTCTGGCAAATTAAGAAAAAAAAAAAAAAAGTTAAAATATGACTCTCAGAAGGCTCCTGAGCCATTCAGGTGAGACACATTCAGTTACTGGCAGAATTCCCTTGGATTTGACCAAAAATCATAAAATAATTATTTCCTCTCTTCCATTCCTGGGAATCTGTGTTAAAGAAGTTTCTTGGGACCAGCAGATGGCATAATGGTTACGTTGCTGGACACCCACAGAGTCCAAGTCCTTGACCTGGTGGCTTAAACTCACACCGGGCATATGTATGTGCACACCCAGGATCCTGAGAGGGAAATGAATAAGGGATTGCAGTGGGCTATACCCCGGTGTGATTTCTTCCTTTCTGTCTTTCTCTGTGTTTCTGGGGAGCTCACGCACCCTACAGCAAAAATCTCTACCAAAAAAAAAAACACATTTTATCAAAGAAACCAAAGGCTTTTTGGCTCAAAGCTATTAGCCACACCATTATTACAACGAGCAAAAAACTGAAAAGAAAATGATCAAAGATCATCTAAACAGAAGTGCTTGAAAACATAGAGCATAATGGGGACCAGCAGTTGGCATAAGGCTATGTCGCTGGACTCCCATGTAGTCGACCGTGGTGCGAGTCCTGAACCCGGTAGCTTAAAACTCACGCCAGGCACGTGTGTGTGCGTGCCCAAGATCCCGAGAGGAGAATGGAGGAGAAGGAACTGCAGCGTGGCCATCCCCCCTGGGGGGTGATTTCTCATTTTCTGTCTGTCTCTGTCTTTCTGGCAAGCACACGAGCCCTGTAGCAAAAAAAAAACTCTCAAAAAAAAAAGGAGAGCCTGACGCAGCCTGGCCACGGGGGCCCTACTGCTCTGATCTGCCGTTCTGCAGGCCGAGATCCACGCAAGCCCAGGTTGGGTCCCTGCACACCCTGAACGGCAGTGTCCACCCTCTCAACGCACCCACTTGGCGGGCATGGCGTCCGCACCTCTCACCACTGCTTCTCAGCACTCTGAGGTAAGAGGGCCATAGCCAAACCCTGTCCAAAAAGTCAAGCATGGGGGGCCAGCCACTGGCATAGTGGTTAAGGTGCTGGACTCTGCATCGTCGACCACAGTTCAAGTCCCAGATCTTCCAGTTTAAAAATCATACCATTCACGGAACCAGCAGTTAGGGTAAAGGCTATGTCGCTGAACTCCCATGTAGTCGACCGCGGTTCAAGTCCCGGACCTGGTGGCTTAAACTCATGCCGGGCACATGTGCATGCATGCCCAAGATCCCGAGAGGAGAATGGAGAAGGGATTGCGGCGTGGACATCCCCCCTGGGGAGTGATTTCTCACTTTCTAGCTCTCTGTCTTTCTGGCGAGTGAACACACCCTATAGCAAAAAAAACTCTCAAAAAATAAAAATAAAAATCATACCATTCACATGTGCGTGCATGCCCAAGATCCCAACAGGAGAATGGAGGAGAAGGGACTGAAGCATGACCATCCTCCCTGGGGCGATTTCTTGTTTTCTCTCTCTCTGTCTCTCTAGTAAGCACACACACCCTATAGCAAAAAATAAAAAACGATAATAACGGGAACCAGCAGTTAGCGTAATGGCTATGTCGCTGGACTCACACGTAGTCAACCGTGGTTTGCGTCCCGGACCCGATGGCTTAAAACTCACGCCGGGCGCGTGTGCGTGCATGCCCAAGATCCCGAGAGGAGAATGGAGGAGAAGGGATTGCGGCGTGACCATCCCCTCTGGGGGGTGATTTCTCGCTTTCTGTCTCTATGTCTCTGTCTGTCTGGCGAGCACACGCGCCCTATAGCGAAAACCTCTCCAAAAAAAAAAAAAACAATAACAAAGAGCGATGGTGCATACCTATGGTCACAGCACAGTGATACCCTATCTCCAAAAACTATCTAGTGTATCACCTAGAAAAAACACCACATGGCTCCAAACAGGTATAAAAACAAGGTAGCTGGATGTAAACATATTCACAAAATAAGGCTAAATGAAAAAAAATCATAGTAACCTATAAAAATAGAATGTTAAGCAAAAAATATATAAAGCCCAGCCAGCAGGTGGTATGGTGGTTGAGGCACTTAACTCTCACATGGCCAACTGCAGTTCAAGTCCCAGACCCAGTGGCTTGAAAACCATACTGGGGGACCAGCAGTTGGTGTAATGGCTATGTCGCTGGACTCCCACGTAGTCGACCGCGGTTCGAGTCCCGGACCCGGCGGCTTAAACACGCCGGGCGCGTGTGCGTGCGTGCCCAAGATCCCGAGAGGAGAATGGAGGAGAAGGGATTGCGGCGTGGCCATCCCCCCTGGGGGGTGATTTCCTGCTTTCTATCTCTCTGTCTCTCTCTGTCTGTCTGGCGAGCGCACGCGCCCTATAGCAAAAACCTCTCCAAAAAAAAAAAAAAAAAAAAAAAAACCATACTGGCAGGGGACCAGCAGTTAGCATAATGGCTATGTCGCTGGACTCCCATGTAGTCAACCGCGGTTCGAGTCCCGGACCTGGTGGCTTAAACTCATGCTGGGCACATGTGCATGTGTACCCAACATCCTGAGAGGAGAATGGAGGAGAAGGGATTGCAGCATGGCTATCCCCCCTGAGGGTGATTTCTCGCTTTCTGTCTCTCTGTTTCTTTCTTTCCGGCGAGCACACACGCCCTATAGCAAAAACCTCTCAAAAAAAAAAAAACACCATACTGGCAGGTGGTGTGGTGGTTAAGGTGCTAGCCTCCCACAAGACCAACAATGGTTCAAGTCCCAGACCTGGCAACTTGACAACTCACACCAGGCATGTGTGCATGTGATCATGCATGGCCAAAATCCTGACAGGAGAATGGAGGAGAAGGGATTGAGGCATGGCCAACCCCATGGAGGATGATTTCTTGCTTTCTATCTCTCTGGTGAGCGCATGCTCTCTATAGCAAAAATCTCTCTAAATAAATAAAGGTTCTTTAATGTGGCTATACTGCAATTTAAAAACTAAGTATTTCATTTTAAGCTTTTGAATCTAAAGGGAGTTAGGACATAGGGGGAGGCTTATTTGGATTTGGACAGAATGGGAAGGTACACTCTGAGGGTCACGACGACACCTGGGAGCACAGCCCACCCTGCCCAGGGATTTGGCCTGGCCAGCCACACTCACCTGCTCCTTGCTCATGTCCTCTGGAGCTAGCCCATCAACGATCGGGTTGCCCTTGGCTTTGCCTTTCTTCCCTTTCTTTTTGGGCGCCTTTGGTTGAAGAGCAGAAGACTGGGTCAGGAAGAGAGCCTCTATGGCTTCCCCTTCTTGACTGGCTAATTTGGTACCAGGGTGTTTGGGAGAGACCTTCCACACCAGTGGGTCTCAGGACCTCCAACAGGAGCGCTCACCACTACCTACACACTAACCCCATGGAGATAGCACAGAGGAGGGAGCTTCCTTTTCAGAAGGGAACACTTTCTCCTTCTAAAAAGGAGATAGAACCCATTCCAAACCCAATACTCATTATTGGGGGGGGGGGAAAAACCCTCTCTGGTATAGTTTACTTGGACTCAAAAATGAAGAATCCAGGCACGACCATGGTGGGGCAATACTGCAAAGTTAGAAGCCAATGGAAGAGCAGAGTTCTACTCCAGGGTGACCAGTACACACCAGGCGCGCATGTGCCATGACCCGGCTGGCTGGAAAGGGACGGTGGGGGATCACAGCACGGGGTCCTACTGAGGATTTGGACTGCAGTGTGGCTATCCCCCTCCTGGGGTGTGTGTGATTTCCCAGTTTCCCTCTCTGTCTCTCTCCCCAGTGAGTGCACAAACCCTAAAGCAAAAAACCTCTAAAAAAATAAAAAAGAAAAACACACTGAGTGCCTGCATGTGTCTGTGCCCCAAATCCCAGCAGATGGAGCAATAAAGAAGGGACTGTAGCATGACCACGTCCCCTAGTGGGGTGTTTTATCTCTTGGCCTCTGTCTCTGGCAAGCGCATGCACCCTCTGGCAATAAAAAAATAATAATAAAAAGTTAAAACACCCTGAGCATTACTGTCTGGTAACCCATTTACAGAGCACCCATGGTGGTACTGTCTGTACAAGCTTCTTTGACCAAGGTTCTCTGAAAGAGTTTTATATTGGAAGAAAAGAAGCCTCAAATTTCATGACTGGTCGTTGCTATAGAGGCCTTTCTTATTTATTTACTTCTTTTTAAAAATTGAGGACCAGCAGATGGCATAAAGGTTATGTCACTGGGCTCCCACATGGGCGACTGTGGTTCGAGTCCCAAACCCGGCAGCTTAAAACTTTCGCCAGGTGCATGTCCCTGTATGTCCAAAATCCCAAGAAAAGAGACAGAAGGAGAAGGGATGGCAGCATGGGGTGATTCTCCCCCTGGGAGTGATGATTTCTCACTTTCTGTCTCTCTCTGGCGAACATACGTGCCCTATAGCACAAACCTCTCAAAAAAAAAAAGAACTGTACAGGGTGCATGTGCATCCTGCACCCTAACCACTATGCCACCTACTGGCCCCCTCTAGCAGGTTTAAAAAAAAAAAAAAAAAAGAAGGGACCAGCAGTTAGCTTAATGGTTATGTCGCTGGACTCCCACATGCGGTTAGGGTTAGGGTTAGAACAGGCTTAAACCTCACCCCGGGGTGTGTGTGTGCCAAGGGGAGCCTGGGGGAGAAGGCACTGTGGTGGCTATACCCCATACCCAGGGTGGTTTCTCGCTTTCTGTCTCTCTGTATCTCTGCCTCTCCAGTAAGTGCACGCGCCCTATAGCAAAAATCTCTCTGGGAGAAAAAAATGTCAAGAAGAAAAAGAAAAATCAGGGAACCAGCAGTTAGCGTAATGGCTATGTCGCTGGACTCCCACGTAGTCGACCGTGGTTCGCGTCTCGGACCCGGTGGCTTACAACTCACGCCGGGCGCGTGTGCGTGCGTGCCCAAGATCCCGAGAGGAGAATGGAGGAGAAGGGATTGCGGCGTGACCATCCTCCCTGGGGGGTGATTTCTCGCTTTCTGTCTCTATGTCTCTCTCTGTCTGTCTGGCGAGCGCACGCGCCCTATAGCGAAAAACCTCTCCAAAAAAAAAAAAAGAAAAATCACGCATATTCCACAACCTAGTGACCAGAGTAAAGCGGGGCTTTTTTCCCCGTGGGTTTTCGGAGGCCCACCCACTGCGTCCTCACTCTGGAAAGCCCGCGTTCAGCTCCCGCCCTTCCCAGGGCGCAGGACTCGGCCGCACGGGCCTCGGGGATCAGCGCAACCGGCCGGGGGGCCCAGCCACAACCCCGGCCACAACCCCGGCCACAACCCCGGCCACAACCCCGGCCTCAGTCCCGCCCACAGACCCACCCTCTGCCCGGCCTTAACCGCCCCCCCCCCCACACCCGCCTCAGCCGGGACCTCAGCGCCCCCCACCCAACCCGGCCGGCCTCAGCCCGGGCCTCGGCCCGCGCCCCGGGGCGGAGGACGGCAGGGACGCTCGCTCCGCTCGGCCGGGAGCCTCCGGAAGCCGCCGCCTTGCCGAGTCCCCCCGCACTTGGAGCGCGGCCCCTGCCCGGCTGGAGGGCGCCCCCCCGCCCCGGCCCCCGCCGTCCTCACCATGGCGTCCGCCGCCCCGCCCCGCCGCTACTGCAGACCCTCACTCTCGCCCGCCGCGGCCGCGCCGTTTCCTAGCAACTGCGGGCGGCCCCGCGAGAAGTCCCGGGGAGCATCGCGAGACTCCGCCCGCCCGGGGGCCCGGCCGCGAGCAGGCGCAGGGAAGCGCGCGGGGCTGAGGGTGCGGGGCCTCTGTCCGCGTTCACCGGGTCCCGCCACGGCTTCGGCGTATGCATCGGGTGGTTCAGTGGTCACCGCAAGGGCCCCGCACTGTCCACACCGGCTTCCGATGTGGGCCGAGGCCGCGCAGGGACTCCCCGCAACCCGGCCGCCTCGGAAGGTCCCTTCCCCCCGCCGCCCCGCAGAGCGGCCACAGAGCTGGGTTTCTGCAAACCTCGGGAAAACAAAGCAGAAATAGGAAAGAAAAATATGTTCCAACTTAGCACTCAAGTTTCACTATCAGCACGTGTTGGGCACCAGCAGGGGGTGTGGTGGTTAAGGCGCTCGACACACACATGGCTGACGATGTTCCAGTCCCGGACCTCGTGACTTGCTTTCTCACTTTCTCTGTGTCTCCCTCTGATCAAATTAAAATGAGTTAAGTGATTACCTTAAAAATTAAATAATCCTTACAAAGAAAAAGAAATCTGCATGTTTCCTCGTCACAAAATTAAACTCTCCTCCTGAGATGCCTGTTCTGTGACCGCTTGTCACGTGAAGGAGGGAGAACTACTGTAGAGACCTCACCTAAAGGCTTCCCAAGAGACCCTACAGAACAGATTCCATTTCCCTTTTCTTAGGGCACGTGCACTTGCTGGAGCGAGAGGGAGAGGGAAAGTAAATCTCTCCCCACATGGCCACACTGCAATCTTTTCTCCTCCATTCTCTTGAGATTTTGGGAACGCACAAATGTGCCCTGTGTGAGTTTCAAGCTGCTGATCCCGGAACTAAAACCGCCGTTGGCCACGTAGGAGTTCAGTGACTTAACCACTATGCCACCTGCTGGCCCCATTTCCCTTTTCTAACTTGCTCTGCAAACTGCTAACCATTTACAGTTTCCACAGCAAACCTCCAATTTCTGCAACCATACTTCTACAACAATCTGTGTCAGAGCCTAAGTGTGTATCACTAGTAGGTCTCTTTATTTTTTAAATATTTTTAACGAATTTTTTTTTTATTATTTTTAAATTACTATAGGGCATGTGCATTCACTAGAAAGATACAGAAAGAGAGAGAGAGAGAGGAACAGGGAGACAGCAAACTGCCAGTTCTGGGACTCACACCACAGTTGGCCATATGGGAGTATAGCACCTTCACCACTAGGCCATTTGCTGGCCCTATTTATTTATGGATCTATTACAATTTCAAGCCACTGGGTTCAAACTACAGTCAGACCAGTGGGAATCCAGAGCTGGAACCACCATGTTACCGTTGGTCCCTGCCCAAGGTGCCCATTTTACACACCATTTTTCTTTTCTTTTTTAGAGGTGCTTACCTTAGGGCATATGCACTCACCAGAGAGAGAGAGACAGAGAAAGTGAGAAACCACGCCCCAGGGGCGATGGCCATACCGCAATCCCTTCTCTTTCATTCTCCTCCAGGGATCTTGGGCACGCATGCACATGTGCCCTGTGTGATTTTCAAGCCACCTGATCTGGGACTGGAACCATAGTCAGCCATGTGCTTGTCCAGTGACGTAACTGCTGGCCCTTATTGTCTTTTTTCTAAGCTCTCAACTTTATCATTTTCTTAAAAAGTGGTCTTGTGGGACCAGCAGTTAGCATAATGGCTATGTCGCTGGCCTCCCATGTAGCAGACAGCGGTTCAAGTCCCGGACCCAGTGGCTTAAACTCATGCAGGGCGCGTGTGCGTGCATGCCCAAGATCACAAGAGGAGAATGGAGGAGAAGGGATTGCGGCGGGGCCATCCCCCCTGGGGGGTGATTTCTTGCTTTCTGTCTCTCTGTCTCTCTCTGTCTTTCTGGTGAATACATGCGCCCTATAGCAAAACCTCTCAAAAAAAAAAAGTGGTCTTGTAAGCCAGCAGGTGGCATGGGAGTTAAGACTCTGGGTCTCATGTGGCCAGCTTCATGGTTCGAGTTCAAGACTCAGTGGCTTGAGAATCATTGTCGGGCGCATGTGTGTGCATGCCCAAAGTCTTGGAGGAGAATGAAGAAGAGGTCAGTCCCCCTGGGGAGGGGTGATTCCTACTTTCCCTCTCACTCACGGTGACCTATTCTTTTCCTACTGCATTTGAGTTTAGATCGTTAGAAAAGAGCCTTTTCCTCACAGACATAGTTTACGATACCTTCCTGAGCACCAAGCCGTACAGCTCAGAGACCAAGATGAAAGGCACCAGCATCCTGCAAAAGGCCCAGAGCAGACAGGCTTTGCCTGGTGCCCTCAGTCGTACCGGCAAACCGCCCAAGGACACTGCCCTGACTCACCAAAGGCTGGGTGTCGGGATGACAAGAGCGCTTTCTTTTTTGGGGAGAACCAGCAGTTAGCGTAATGCCTATGTCGCTGGACTCCCATGTAGTCGACTGCGGTTCGCGTCCCAGACCCGGTGGGCGCCCGTGCCCAAGATCCCAATGGGGGGGTGATTTCTCTCTTTCTGTCTCTATGTCTATCTCTGTCTGTCTGGTGAGTGCACCCGCCCTTTTTTTTTTTTTTTTTTTTTTTTTTTTTTTTTTTGAGAGGTTTTCGCTATAGGGCACGTGCGCTCGCCAGACAGACAGAGAGAGATAGAGAGACAGAAAGCGAGAAATCACCCCCCAGGGGGGATGGTCATGCCGCAATCCCTTCTCCTCCTCCTCCTCCTCCTCCTCCTCCTCCTCCTTCTCCTCCTCCTCCTCCTCCTCCTCCTCCGTTCTCCTCTCGGGATTACGCTAACTGCTGGTCCCCAAGAGTGCTTTCTTTTAGAGATAAATACTGAAGTACTTACAAATGAAATGATGTGTGTACAGGATCTGCTTCAACACAACCTAGCAACAGAGAGAAGCCCTTAAGTTTAGAAAAGAAACTGTCAGCCAAGAGTTGGGAATTGATGAATTAGGCTGGAGGGTACATTTACATTGATGGTGTCATTCTCTCCACTTTTATGTGTTTCAAAAATTTCCTAATGAAAGTTAAAGATAGGCAGACACTGCCTCTGCAGTTAGACTTGCCTGTTGATTGCCAGCAGGGCAACCTTTAAGATACCCTCTAGGGGCTGGCAGGTGGCAAGGTGGTTAGGGCGCTGGACTGGCTGACTGTGGTTCAGGTCCTGGACCTAGCTGTTTGCTTTCTCACTTTCCCTTTCTCTGTCTCTCTCTGGTCAAATTAAATAATAATTAATAATAATAACAATAGAGCCCAGCAGGTGGTGTGGTGTTTGAGGTGCTGGACTCCCACATGGCGAGCCATGGTTTGAGCCCCGGACCTGTTGGCTTGCTTTCTCAATTTCCCTCTCTCTCTCTCAGTCTCACTCTGGTCCAGATAAAAATAAAATAAATAAATATTTAAAATAATAATAAAATTTTTAAAATTATTACTAAAAAAAACCCCAATACCCTCTGTATAATTTTTCCAGCTCTCAGGGCCAGCAGGTGGCACAGTGGTTAAGGCATTGGACATTCTCACATGACTGACCTCGGTTTGAGTCCTGGACCTGGTGGCTTGCTTTCTCACTCCCCTTTCTCTGTCTCTCTCTCTAGTCAAATTAAAATAAATGAATTAATAAACTAACTTAAATAATTCTTTTTTAAATAATTATTTAATTTTATTCATTTATTTTAATTTGACCAGAGAGACACATGCAGAGAGAGAGAGGGAAAGTGAGAAGCAAGCCACCAGGTTCAGGACCTGAACTATGGTCAGCCTTGTGGGAGTGTCCAGCACCTTAACCACCACATCACCTGCTGGTCCCTAAATAATTCTTTAAAAACAATTTTTTCAGCTCTCTCAGGGGGAATCTTAGTTGGTTTGGTTATGGCTCAGGGTGACAGCTCACCTCAGTCCCACTCATCACCCCTCCCCAGGACAGTTCACAGGCAGTGTCTAGAACCATCCAAGGGCTTACTCACCTCTGGCAGTCCAGGTGGGATGTTGACTGAGCCTTAGCAGAACCACCAGGCAGAACACACATAGGTGGCCTCCTGTGTGGTGTGGGCTTCCTCACAGCACGGCGGCCTTCCCAGAGAGCAGACACCTCAAGACCCCACCTTGCATGGCCCAGGACATCACTGTGTGACACGCTATTACCCTGGCAATATTCAAACTTACGGAGTTAACTGCCAGTCTTACAGTGTCCCAGCTTCTGGGATGCTATGGCTCCCCGGGGCCTTATACCTGCCCCACCTCAGCTTCATTCCTGAAGGCAGAACGTGGGTCGTGGGGCACCCCAGTGGCCTCACTTGTCCTGGTGATTAGGAAATCACTTCACTGGGGTTTAAGTAGCAGTTTTCTTTCTATCTGTTGGCTTTCTAAGCTAAAGAGGGAGGTGTCAGCCTGCCCCATACTGACTTCCTGCAGCTGACTGGCTTGGCTGGGGCTGGGGCTGGAACTGCCCACCTGGGGCCTGTGCCCTCCTGCGGCCTGGGCCTGCGGAAGTCCATCTGTCACACTCATGCCCACCTCCCTTTTCTGCAGGCTTTTTTTTTTTTTTTAATAATTAATGATTTACTTTTATCCACCATCATTTTTAAAATTCTTATTTTAAAAGAATTATTTTTTTTATTCATTCATTTTTCTTTATTTTCGTCAGAGACACACACACACACACACACACAGAGAGAGAGAGAGAGGGAAAGTGAGAAAGCAAGCCACTGGGTCCAGTATTTGACCACAGTCGGCCATATGAGTCCAGTACCCCAACAACTATGCCACCTGCTGGCCCCATTTTTATTTATTTTTTATTTTTTATTTTTTTCAAGGTTTTTCCCATAGGGTCAAGAGAGAGAGAGACAGAAATAGTGAGAGGGAACGTGAAAAGTCACTGGAGGGTGGGGGATGGCCGCGCCACAATCCGCGGCTCTCTTCCCAGGATTTTGGGTAACACACCCGCGCTTGTCCTAAGTTTCCAGGACTCAAACCCCAGGCAAGCACGCAGGAGTCCAGCGCACCCCCGCCGGCCCCTCTGCCGGCTTTTTCTTCCTCGGTGGGGCGAGCTCTCCCCGTGCTTCGCTTTGTTTTTCCTTTGCAAACGTGCGCAGTGGGCTTGGAATTGGACCTTCTGACCCGGCACCTCGGGCAGGGTATCTACCCGCTAGAGCTAACTTTCTTCCTAGGGTCACTGAGGGACGTCGTAGGTTCTGTGCACAAGGCTCTGGGCCCAGCCCGGTGCACGCTGCCAGCACTTGAGGGGGTTCGAGCCCTGGGGCAGAGGGGACTTGAATCGGTCCTGGCGCCCTTGCCTCCCTGCCAGGCACCACCCCCAGCCCGCTCCCCTCCCCCTAGCCTCGCAACTAGACGCTGTTGCCACCCACAGCCGGGGGCCATTCGCGGCAGATCGCGGCCTGCGTCCACGCTTCCAGGCCCTGCGCGTCCGTGCGCTTCAACCCCTCCACGTGCCGAATCCCACCCAGCCCGGCCCAAGAAACGCTGTCCCATCGCCGGTGCCCGCCTGGTGGCGAACCAATGGCACGCGGGCGCGACTGCTGAGCAGCGGGTGCGCGGAGCCGGGACCCCGACAGAGGAGGCCGAGTCCCGCGGGTCTGCGGCCCGGAGAGGCGGCGGGGCTGGGTCCGCGAGCCGGGGCCGGCAGGGGGCGCGCGCAGCGGGGCGGGGCCGCACCTGTCCTGCCGGCGCGGAGAACGCGCGGGGACGCGGCCCGAACAGCTGCGGCCCCGCCCCGCGGGCTCCTCCCCGCCGCCGCGGCCCCGGGCTCCGGCCCCGATGCGCTGCTCCTGGAGCCGGGGCCGAGCTGCAGCCGCAGCTGTTGCGGCGCGCGGGCCGGTGACGCCGCCGCGGCCCGCGCCTCTGCCAGACCCCGCCAGCCGCATGGAGCCCCCGGAGGGCGCTGCCCGGGCAGGTGAGTGCGGCCCCGGTCCCGGCCCGGGCCCCCGAGCTGCTCCTTCCCCGCAGAGAGCCGCAGCTCCTCCCTTCTGGGTCCGCCCTTTCGCCGCGCAGGGGCCCGGAGCACCCGCCGGGAGCTGCACGCCGGCCGCCCGGGTCTGGAGCGAGGCTGGGGGAACGAGCCTGGCGGCCTGCGGGCCCCTCGGCGAGCCGCTGGGCGCGGGCCCGGGGCGCACAGACCGGGTCCTGCTCGGGGTAGCCGGCCTAGCGCGCTCGGTCCGGGTCCCTCCGGGTCCAGCCGGCGGTCCTGGGCTCGAGGAGGGGCGTGCCAGGACCGGAGCTCGGGGTCCGGGTGGGAGAGGCGTGGGGAGACGCTGCCCGCTCGCAGACGCTGCCGCCGCCACCCTGGGGCCGCGGTGGGGAGGCCGCTGGCGGTGATCTGCAGGGGCGCGGGGCGGAGACGGGTCTTTGTGGGGGCGCGGCCTGCTGGGGCGCCGGAGCCTGCGGGTGGACGACCCCGCGACGCGCTGAAGCGCCGCTCTGGGAGCTGGCTGTGCGCGCAGCCTGCGTGCCGGGGTGTCTGCCTCTGGTCTGGCCCCAGGCAGGGTGGTGGCCGCTGGGAGGAAGACTCCCTCTTCCGTCTCAGAGCCCTTTCCTTAAGGGCTTTCAGGGTTCCAGCAGCCTGAGAACTGGAATTCAGACTGCGCCTCCTCCTCCTGCCTCTGGGTTTTCCTGGAAGTCCTGACCCAGGCAGCGAGCAGGTGCCTGGGGGCAGTCCTTCCATCCCATGGCCTCGGGGACCAGCCGCCACAGGCTGCCAGGGCCGTGGGCCCACCTGCAGCTGCAGTGGGCGGTGGGGTCCCTTGTTCCCCTCCCTCCCAGCACCAGCAGGCACCCCAGGAGCTGGGGGGTTAGGTTTTCCTGTCGTTTGGTTAGGGGGGGCAGAGCGCTTTCTGGACGCTGACAGTCGCAGGACCCCAGGGCCTTCATTCACAGCGGCATCTTTGTGGGCACGGGAGGAGGGAGATTTGAAGAGCGAGAATTCGGGGAGCTCCAAACGGTTCCTCAGCTGTGCAATGTAGCAGAGCAATGGCCCACCCTCGGCCTCATCTTCCTGCAGAGCTGTGGGAGTCCAGGGTTAGGCGTTTGGAGCGGTGGAGAAGGCCACCTCAGTGCCTCGGGTCGGTGCAGGTGCCCAGGCACAGAGGGGGCCCTGGCCTCGGAAGGCTGTCACTCCTGACACCCTCAACGGTCTGCTGGTCCCGACTGGCATCTCAACTTGGGGGACCTCCTGAGGCCACGTGCTGGTGACTGGGACTCTCAGTGAGTTCTCGCTTACTTTGGAAAACTTTGCTCTAGAGAGAGTGGGGTACAGAAAGGCTGGGAGCCGTATGTACGGCCCTTCCCAGCCCAGACCCATAGCCTGCTTGTCTGGACCTCTGCCAAGCTCCTGTCAGTAGTGCCGAGAAGCAAATCTAGTTATTTCTAACATAAATATTTCAGAAATTATTTCTGAAGGGTAAGATTTTGTAATGCATCATTAAAATACCAAGTGTGCCTAAACGAATGGACTTCTAGGCATCGCAGAGCAGAGCACGGGGCGAGGTGTGAACGGGGCTGTCAGGTGCCCTTGGAAAACCAGGCTCCAGCCTGCCCCAGCCCCGCGTTCGGCCGAGGCCCTACAGGGTGAAAGGGAGGCTGTGTCCCTGCCCTCAGAGGCCGGGATTCTGAGCCCAGGGACAGAGGCGCTGAGTGGCCAGGAAGGACCCCAGGGTGGGGGCCGCAGCCCTGCTGAGGGCCAGCCGCCCTCACCTCAGAGCCTGTGGCCCCCTCCCTGTATCCTGTCTGGTGTGACATGCAATCCTTAGCTCCCCTCGGAGAGTGAGGCTACAAGCAGAGCACTTGCTCCACGCCCACCCTGGTGCACAGCAGACAACCTGGAATCTGGGCCAAGGTTTTCAGTCACGAATGTGCTGGAAAATAGGTCGGCAGTGGAGCCAGGGCCGGCAGTCAGCCCCCTGGGAGGCCTGGCCCCCAGGGAGGCCTGGGGGCAGGCGTGCAGCGTGACACGCCAGTCCCCACTCAGTGCCCACTCATGGGTCAGGACCAGGCTGCCCTGACTCGTAGGAGCTATGCTGCGGGGAGGGCCAGGGTGTTGCTGCAGCCCCACACCTGAGCGTCCTTCAGAAACACTCCCTTGCCACTGCCCTGGCCTGGGCCACTAAGCTGCTCAGCTGGGCTGTCAGCGACCTGCCCACACACCTGCCTGCGTCACTGCGTGTCTGTCCCTATCCTGGGAGGGGCAGTGGGAGACTACAGAGACACTCGCTGTGGTGCCTGGGGCTCACTCCTTCGCCCTTGGCTACCGAACATGTACCCTGCTGGGATCCAGGGTGGGGCCTGGGGTAGTCACACTGCTCACTCCCACCTTCCCGGGGCGAGCTGGCGCACAGGCATGCAGCAGACGGCTATCCAGCTCTGCCCATCGCCTCCAGCAAAGCCCTACCTATAATCGTGTCCATGGGGGTTGTTTCCTAATTGAAATCTAATTTACCTATCATAAATTTCACCTTTTAAAACAAGTTCCTTTCCTGAGAGCAAGAACACGTCTCTGTGCACAAGCGAGTGAGAGACCAGCGCACTCAGCAGCACGTCATCCTGCCGTGACCTCACCCCAGCCGTCCACCCAGGGGCCGGGCACATGCACCTTGTGCTTCGTACCAACTCAGAACCCACACCTGCAGCCGGCCACGGGGCTCTCAGGACTGCAGTGCAGTGTGCCTGAGGCCGGGCGGAGCCCACCGTCGAGGCAGTGTTTGCTCAGGAGGCAGTGTCACCACCGTCTCTTAGAGGGTCATCACCCTCCCCAAGCCTGTATCTGTGCGCCCCCAGTGCTGGTGGTCACTCATCGACGTCCATGGACTTGCCTGTTCTGGACCTGGTGGCAGCGGAACCTCCTGACGTCTGGCCTGTGCCCAGCTCCTTATGCCGAGTGCTTCCCAGACCCACCCAGGCAGCACGTGTCAGTGCTTCCTTCCATGTGGCCCGAGCGAGCCCCTTATGGATAGTCACGTTTTCTGTATTCGGGGATCACCAGTCGATGCCGAGCTCACGCTGCTTTAGGGCTCCTGCAGTGAACTTGGCTCTTGTCTCCGGTGAATCCTGCGTTTGTTCAAGGCACACTCGACTCCATGGTGGCTGGGCCCCTTTATATGCCAAGATCAAACTTGCCTTGCTTGGGGGCTCAGGCCTCATCTGTCCCCGGCCTTTTGTTCTTGGCAGAAGGCACAGCTCTCGCCAGAGAGAGAGGAGGGGGACTCAGGAGCGGCCACATGGCCACCCTCTTCCTGCATCCCCCCTCCTTCTGGGATTTTGAGCACAACACACAGGGGCCTGGCATGTGTCTCTAGCTGCTGGTTGGACACTCGAACTGCTCAGTTTGCCATGTGAGATCCAGGTGCCTTAACCATCCTGGCATTTCTACGTTCAGCTATTTCCATTGTATTTTTTCAGCCAAAGATCTGTGTCCTGGATGCCAAGGGCTGACCCACGTTTCCCTCTCCCACACTTTGACTCAGGCTAGGGCACCAGACTTGCAGAATATCGATCAGACGGCTGACAGAGGGGGCTGGAAAAGCATCGGCACTACATACGAGGTGACCTCAGAGATGAGACCAAGCCCCACCAGCATGAAGCCGTCCTTCCTGAAGAAGCGTCGCTGCCTCAGTGCCGTCAGGGTGTGGACGGACATGCTTCTCTGAGTCAGAAACGTGGGCTGCTGTGTCCATGGCTGAGGCCATGATGCCAGGGTCCACAGTGAGGGTTAGGGTTCAGAGGGCTGGCAGTGCGGGGCAGAGGATTAGGGTTCAGCGGACTGCCGTCCCAGTGCGGGGTGGAGGGTTATGGTTTGGAGGGCTGCTGTCCCAGTGCGGGGCAGAGGATTAGGGTTTGGCGGGCTGCCGTCCCAGTGCGGGGTGCAGGGAAGCTTGCTGTCTGGCTGTGGTTTCAAAACAGCAGAAGTGTCCACAGAGACTCCTTCCCTCCACTGGACTGTCCTCGTCCTCCAAGACTTCACCTGAAGATGTAGGCCCACGCCGTCCCAGCTTGAAGCCCTGGCAACCCTGACAGCCCCACCCACATTCCCCTCTGGACCTGGGCTCATGCAGCTCAGGCTCAGGGCCTCTCCCCGAGTACTGCACCACCCCTGCCACCTTCAGGTGCCTGTCTCTCCGTGAGCCATCCCTGAAACGAGGGACAGCCTCTGCTTCCTGGCACTGCCTGCTCCTCAGGAGGGGAGGAATCTGGAAATCTTGCTGAATGATCTGGACACTGGGTCCTACCCAGCCAGGAGGCAGCTGTGAGTGGAGACCCTTCCATCCACTCTGTTTTGGAAATCTACTTCCCACCTGGGTTAAGGCCCAGCGAGCCCGGGGGCTCTCATTCCTCTGGGGGCCCTGAACCAGCACACCTGCTCCCAGCCCCATGCTGTGACTGGCAGGTGGGGACCAAGAGCCTCGACCTGGCCACAGTCGGGGCACCCTTGGGACCGAGCCACCCGGTGCTTCGGGCTCCTTCTCTCTAGACACGGGGGTCTGGCCCTGGCAGCTGGCTGGGAGGACGAAGGGAGCTGTAAGCAGGGGTGCAGGAACGCCTGGCATCGAGTGTGAGGAAACGTCGCTGCCACCACGCCAGTTCTTAGGCCACTGCCACCTACCTGGGGGCACTTGGTCTCAGAGTTCTCTGTGGAGCTGCCTCTGCCCCAGGCTCCCTTGACTTGGGGGCTGAGAGGGGTCCTTCAGGACAGGAGGGGCAGAGGCGCTGGGGACCAGCCCCTCAGCCCGGGAGGTAAAGCGCCGGCTGCCACCACCCTGTCTGTGAGCAGCCTCCGGACAGCACGCTCACCCCCTGCCCAAGTCCACCCGCCCTGGACTGACCCCTCACGGCTACGGGCCTCCTGCTCCGGCAAGGCCGGCTGTGCCTGTGCCCTCCCTGCCGGCTGGGAGGGGAAGTCGTGCCCCAACCCACTCAGGCAGAGCCAAAGCTCTCGCGCCCTCTGAGGTGTCCTGGCAGGCTGGGTGGCTGGGCCAGGACACCGGTGGTTGTAGTTGTAGCTCTGAGGACACTCAGAAGCCACATTCCCAAGGCCAGTGGGGACGTGGAAACCAGACCCTTAGGACCCATTCGGCCTGAGCAGCCCCAGGGCCACCAGGACAGGTAGGGTGTCCACTGCATGGAGCACCTGGAGAGGGGCAGAGGGTACAGGTCCGGCCACAGGGCCACGCCCAGGGAGAGCTGGACAGAGTGCCATCAGCAGGACGCTGCTCTCTGCCACTCGACTCTGCCTCTCCTTGGCCCACACCAGCTGGTTCTCTCCCACTGGGCGGTGCTCCAGGGAGGACAGGGACCCCCCTCAGTCTGGGACAGGTAGACCTCACTTAGGAGGCCAGGGTGTCACCAGACCTGCAGCTGTGCTGCTGCCTCCTCACCCCTCCTGGGCTCAGCTGGTTGGGAAAGGTGCTCAGGACCTCAGGCCCTACCTGGCGCCCCCTAGGCTGCTGGCCAGAGTCAGAGAGGACAGGCCAGTCCCACAGGCAAGCTTGGTGCCAGGAGCCCTGGCTGTGCCTCCCCCAGGGCACCCCTCGCCGCAGCCTTGCCAACACCCAGCAGCTGGGCTCACTAGCCAGGCTGGTAGAAATACCCCAGGGTCTCAGACGGGCGCTACTGATGGGGCTGGGAGGGCAGCCCTTCCCCTAATGAGCACACAGAGCACAGGCTCAGTCAGGGAGGCTCCTCTTAAGTCTAGAAGCCGGCTGACAGGAGCTGGGGTCCCCAAGAGGATGGCAGGGTCCCCTGGGCCTCCGGAAGGACAGGCAGGCAGGTGGGAAGAGGACGGGAAGGTGGGTGCTGTCCCTTCTGGGTGAGATGGAGCCAGTGTCCAGGGCCCAGAGGGAAAGCGCACTGACGAAGACGCGTCTGACGGGCTGTGGGGAGGGGTAGCCACAGGAGCTGGGGGACTGAGGGCTGCTGGTGAATGGGGCTGCAGAGGGTTCTGGAGTCCCCTGAAGAAGCCGACGGGACTCGGGGACAGGTGTAAGAGCCAGAAGAACCCGAAGCGTTGGGGCCAGGAATGCAATTGAGGTTGCTGAGTCCCATCTCCCAGGGCCCATGACCACCCCCAAGCAGACTCCAGGGACCTCCTGCTTCCATCAAAATGTGTGAAGTATAAACTAGGCAATTCTAGGGACCAGCAGTTGGTGTAATGGCTATGTTGCTGGATTCCCACGTAGTAGACTGCAGTTCAAGTACCGGACCCAGTGGCTTAAAACTCACGCTGGACATGTGTGCATGTGTGCCCAAGATCCCAAAAGAAGAATGGAGGAGAAGCGATTGTGGCGTGGCCATCCCGCCTGGGCGTAAGGTTGATTTCTCACTTTCTGTCTCTGTCTTTCTGGCCAGCACATGCACCCTATAGCAAAAACCTCTCCAAAAACAACAACAAAAAAAAAACTAAGCAATTCTACCTCTGGGAAAAAAAATGCATATGGGACCAGTAGGTGGTGTAATGGTTATGTTGCTGGGCTTTCACATGGTCAAGCAGGGTTCAAGTCCTGGCCTGGAGGCTTGACATTCACACTGGGTGCATGTGCAGAGGTGCCCAAGATCCCGGGAGGAGAATGGAGGAGTGCAGCGCGGCCGTCTCCCGGGGCTGATTTCTCACTTTCTGTCTCTCTACACCCTATAGCAAAAATCTAAGAAAAAAAGAGTTGGATCACGCCCGCCCAGCTGGTCAGAGCACCACCTCTCGCGGTGACTCACCGTGAGCACGCACCGTCAGGGTTGACAGCAGCACAGGCGTCCTGGCTGCTCAGCTGCTTTTGGCTGTGCTGGAGGTGGATCACGGAGAAAGCCAGTCCCTTCCTGTCTCCTTGCGGGATTCTGGGCCACGCTGCGGTCACACGTGGGACCCAGCTATCGTCACTAGGGCTCAGGCGGCCCAGCAGTGTGTAGTCAGTCCACACTGGGGACATGGGCTGCTCTGGACTAAGGGACGTGAGAAAGCTGGGCACAGATGTCCAGAGTGCCCTTCATAAGGTCTGGGACGGACCAAAACTAAGGGGCAAGTGACAGTCCCGTCACTGGGGCAAGGAGCAGGGCCAGGATGAAGCCTCCCTGCTGCCCACTCATGGCAAGAGCCAGGGCCTCGGGGAAGGAGTTGCCTCCCTGTTCATCTCAGGGCCCGGATGCACAGCAACCTGCCACTCCCGGGCACTCTGCGTGGTGCCCAGAGCCCCGAGAAGGACCTGCCATGCCAGTGGCCTGGACATGACTCAAGGTAACACTGTGTCTCCTTGCAGAGATTAAGGAGGTTGAGGTGCCACAGGCTGCCCTGGGCATCCCAGCCCATGGGACAGGGGATGGCTGCCACACGCCTGTGGCTGAAGAAGGGGCAGGCATCCCCAGTACCAGCACCGGGGCTCCTGCAGGTCACAGAGAGACGGCGTAAGTATGGCCCTGTGCGGGTCCCGTCCCATCATGCACCCCTCTGGGGCACAAAGGGTGGGGGCTCCTCTCTGGCCCTAGGCCTCAGCGTCCCATCTGCAAACATTAAGGCTCCAGACACCTTCCAGTCTGGACACAGCGATGCTCGGGGGTCTGTGTCTGCTCCAACCCCGTCCTCACTATGTGGGCTTGCAAGAACATCAGGGCCACCCATGGGCCTGGTGGGATTCGCCCAGGTCCCTCAGGGCTTGGAGAAAGGCCTCACTGGAAGGGCTGTGGGGTGACTGTGGCCCTCTTCCCCAGAGCCCCTGAGCAGTGTCTCCTCCCTGGAGGTCCACTTTGACCTCCTGGACCTCACCGAGCTGACGGACATGTCCGACCAGGAGCTGGCTGAGGTCTTTGCCGATTCGGATGATGAAAATCTCTCCAGTGAGTGCCCAGCAGGTGAGGCCTGGACAGGAGAGGAGAGGTGTGGGTGTGGGCAGGGGCTCCTGAGGTGCCCTAGGGCCACTGCTTTCCCCAAATCCTTATTTCTGAAAATAATCTTGGGTTGGGACCAGCAGATGGTGAAATGGTTACATCGCTGGACTCCCAACTACCGCTGTCTTAGTCTCCAACCCAGAGGCTTAAAGCTGATGCTGGGCACGTGTGCATGCGTGCCCCAAATCCCAAGACAACGGAGAAGGGCCTGCAGCATGGTCATCCCCCCTGGGTAGTGATTTCTTGCTTTCTGTCTCTCTAGTGAGCACACGCGCCCTGCAGCAAAAATCTGTCTAAAAAGAAAATCATCTTGGGTCAGCCCCGGAGCCTAGTGGCTACGGGAACCAGCTCTTGTGGTCTGAGTCCCTGGTGGCTTGAAAACCGGGCTGGGCGTGTGTGCCCAGAGCCCGCAGGAGGGAGGGGACTGCTGCACGACCAGTGGGCAGTGCTTCCTCCCGCACCCACCCTGACAAGCTCACGTGTCCTCTGGCAATTTAGAAAAAGCAAGCCTCTCAGTGCCCACCTCACTCTGTGCATCCAGTCTGCCCAGTCCCAAGGTCTTCCCCTTCACGGCGACCTCTCAGCTGTTCCAACGAGCTGAAGGGTAAAGCCCCCAACCCACAGAAAGCGGAATTCACTGATGTCCATTTTAATCAGAAATTAGGCCAGCACAAAGCTGGGGATGGGGGCATCCGCCAGCCCGGACCCCTCTTCGGTTCCCTGACCAGGCCCCCTGGTTCCTGGAGACCCATCCAAGGCCTCAGGCCAGTTGGCAGCTGGGCCCACGGCTTGTGTCATTCTGATCCTGTCTCCCTCCATGGCCTAGGAGCAGATGCAGGACTCACCTCCTACAGTGGTGACACGCTCAGACTTAAGTGACCTTCCATCCCTGCCCCAGCTGTGGGGTCAGAGGACAGAGCCAAGTCCCTGCTCGCTATTCTGGCCAGGCTCTGCCCAGCTCCACCCCAGGCACTGGGCACTTCATTAAAGGCATGTGCCCTGTGAGCCCCCACTGCTCACGGGAGGTGTCAGGGCAGAGGGCCTGGTGCTATGGGCTTTCAGCATGACAGTGGACAGTGAAGGCCCAGGCTCTATTCTCACAGAGGCCAGCTCAGCCCCAACTGATTTTTTTTTTTTTTATAATTACTTATTTTATTTATTTATTCATTCATTGATTTTTTAATTTGACCAGAGAGAGACAGAGGGTGAGAGTGAGAGAGAAAGGAAGTGAGAAAGCAAGCCACCAGGTCCAGGACTCAAACCCAGGTCGGCCATGTGGGAGTGTCCAGCGCCTTAACCACCACGCCACCTGCTGGTCCCCGAGCCCCAGCTGACTTCTAGGGAGAGCCCATTGCCTGATCCTGACCGATGCCCACCAGGCTCCAAGAGTGCCTGGTGGCAGCCCTTCCCTGCCTGGCCCAGCTCACAAGCCCACAGTTGTGCTTGGCCAGGGCTTGGTCACCACCCATGGAGCCTGCACCCAGGGCAGGACTAGACTCTCGTGGGACAGGAGCTCACTGAGGTTGCCAGGCCCGAGTGCTCTGGAGGCTGCTGGTCACTGCATGACCAGGAGCCTGGAGTGAGGCACTGTATGGTGACTCTGCTGGACATCAGGAAAGTCCCTCCCAGGGCCCGCCTGTCGGTACTTCCGGATTTAGTGTGCACGGGGGGACACTACTATGTGGAGGACCCTGTGCATGTCCAGGCAGGCCCAGTGCAGCAGCGTCCCAGCAGGTGGCACCAGCCGGGAACACTGGCCGGCATGTGCCCAGCCCTCGTCACCCTGTGTCCCTCTCCCCATGACCTCCAGGTCTGCACCCGCTGCCCCGGACAGGCTGCCTGCGCTCTCCCTCTTGGACAAGGACGAGGGCCGAGCAGAACCGTGAGAAGCAGCCCCCTGGCGGCCCTGAACTTGGTCAAGCAGCGATTGTGGACACGTTGCTCACTGTGGAGAGGCCCAAGGAGGACTAGGCCATCTGCAGGGAGGGATGTCTCCCAGCCGGACAGCCAGGCCCTGTGCACACTCCCTCCCAAGGCATAGCTATCAGCCCCTGATACAGTAGGTCACGCCGGGGTGCCCCAGGAGGCTCACTGTGGAACCATGCCAAGACCCCAGCTTCCCTTGGGGATGTGCTGAGCCCAGGCAAGGCCTCTGGGCACCCGGCACAAGCAGAACCAGTGCCTGTCAAGCTGGCTCCTGGGCCCTGAATCAAGGACAACATGGAGTCACTGCCTGGGATGAGACAAGGAATGGAGTGGCCAAGGGGCCAGCACTCCCGCCTGCCGCAGGCTTCCTGAGCAGCCCTTGGGGAGGAGGCTCAGCCCATGAGAACTGCCGAGACACCTGCGTCCCTGGCCTCTGTCCCCATCAGCCCTGGGGGTGGGTTTGGTGGTGGCTCAGGGCTGCTCTGCTGTCCAGCCAAGCACAGGGTGAGACAGGGCCCAAAACCCCACCTTGACTTCATCCTGTACCCAGGGAGACTGCTGCCACCTGGGTCCATCCCCAAGCCCAGCGGTTGGACCTGTGCCCACTGCACTTGTTCCCCGCGTGACGACCAGGGCTGAGGGCTGAGTCCACACCCTCCAGCTTGGACACCAAGAGTGGCCAGACTGCCTCAGAACTCGGGACACTCCCAGCCGCGAGGGCAGGTGGGATTCGCCCGACTTGTGCTCCCATGCTGACAAGAACGTGTGCACCAAGCCCCACACCCCACTGCCCGCCACGTGGCCCCCTCAGCCAGGTGGCACTCTGTGGGCCGTGTCCCGAGGCTCCGGGGCCTGATGCAGGGGCCCGTGTCCCGGGGGGTGCAGGTGCCACCTTCACTGCCTGGTGCTGCAGCTTCCGTGCAGGAGGTCACAGGCTGCCACCAGGCCTGGAGTGGCTTTAAAGTAAGGGGTCAAGCCTACTTTTTGTCCCCGAGTCAACTGATGCTGCCCTGACCCTACTAAACGTTTCTGGGGAAGGGAAACGGGCTGACCTTCATGTTCAACCTTGTACAGGCCTGGGTTCAGCTGTGCAGGCGACCCACGGCGCCCACTCTGCCGTGCCCTGCCCAACCACGTCTTAGCACAAAACCGGCCCTTGGTTCCCTTCTACCCCATGAAGGCAGCCTCGTCCACCCACTAGGGTCTTTCTTCCTCCCCACTTTCCACTTCCTGCTACAGCTTCCTGGAGGTCCTTACTGAGTGGGATTAAAGTGTAACAGCCCTGAGGCCAGCACTGTTTCTTCCTTCGCAGCTGATGCCAGAGCCCGAGGGGTGTGCTAAGGGGCAGAGGGTGGAGGGTGAAGCTCTGTCCCCGCTAACAGTAGGCTGGGGTGGGAGTGGGGGCACAGCCCCGATTTCCAGTCCCAGCACAGCACAAGGGGCATTAGGAAAGCAGGAAGCCTGCACCCTCGAAGGGCCCCGGCTGTGTGTGGCCAACCTGCCTCCCTGACCTGTGAGATGAGGCCTGACCGGTCCAGGGAAAAGGCCACGGCACTCCTGCCCCTCCCCACTGGCTCTCCCTAAGGAGAGGTCTCAGCCAGGTCTCCTGTGCCTGTGGACCCGTAACTGAGTGGCTGCTGTATTTTCGGGAAGGGTGTGTAGCCTCCGGCACATTCTCACACACCCAACTCTACCTTACCTTCCATGGAAGGAGGGAGGCTTGTAGGCTGAGGACCGGCCGGCTGTGCCTGCTCCTCGGAAGATAGCGGGCTCCCCTCAGGGCCCAGCTGGCAGCAGATACCCTGGGTGCTGGAGCTCCCGTGGCCAGCAGGGCCTCTCTGCCAGGGGCCTACCAGGAAGGACAAGAGGACAGTGGAAAACCCACTGTCGGTGAGGACCGGCTCCAACTTTAGATAGACTCGCCTGGCAGACACGGGTGAGGCTGGCGGGGCAGGTGACGTGGCCTGACCCCTCAGGGGCGGTGGGCAGATGGTCTGAGTGTCTGTCGGGGACAGCCGGAGCATGTCTCTGGAGGTGATCTGGTGTTGAGCACCCCAGGTTCTCCTGGGCCAGTCCCTGCTCGGGCAAGCTCCACAGGTGAGCCAGCCCCACGGGCCCCCATGACCTGTGCCAACACCACCCCAGATGCTGTGGGAGTGACAGGGCTTCCTGGGGCTCGGAGAGCACCCCAGGCAGCGCAGCTAAGCTGGGTTGGGTGAGGCCATGAGGCGGTCTGAGCCCGGGAGACATGAAGGCCAGGCAATCCGCCCTACGGGCAGCAGCGATGCCACCCCAGCTGGGAGCAAGCCCCAGAGGTTTGGACATCGGCAAGATCTGCACCCGGCCTGGCCCGGTCTGAGAGGTGCTGAGTGCTAATGGCCCCCCCAGGAGGCCTCACAGAGCAGGGAGGGTCCTGAGCTGCCCCATGCCTGCCGAACCGCCAGAGGCCAGAGGGTGCAGCCGGTCACTCGCAGCTCTGTGCCGGCGGGATCCAGCAGGCTAGGAGAAACACGCAAAGAAGGACATTTCCATCAAGCCCTACAGCATCGGGCCCAAGTTCAGCCGCACTGGTGCAGCTCCTCATCACACCTCAGGCCAGCAAGAGACCTAAGTTTCTCTCATGTCACGGCATCAAAAAGGCCTGCGCAGACGCCACGGCCTTGGGATTAGAGAGAGTGAGATCCCACAGGCCCACCACGGGTCACATCTGGCCAGGTGTGTATACCCAGATCTCCAGCGGACACACAAAGTGAGGGAACTGCAGCATAGCCATGCCCAAGGGCTGTTTTCTTACTCTGGCAGAAAATAATAAAGACAGCACAAAAGAGCCGCCCGGTCCAGGGTGGGGTAAATAAACAGGCTAAGGACCAGAGGAGGCTGCCCGGGGCCTTCCAGGCTGCGGCCTCACAAAACACGAGCCAGCCAGGATTTCCCTCTCCATGATTTCAACAAACCCAGACACCCTAGCAAGGAGGGTCCCCTGCCCCATGCTCAGCGGTCACGAGGCCCGCGGCACCCGCCAGCCTCAACCATGTGCCTGTGGGTACGATCTCCTTCCAAAGAGGTGATGAGCCTCCCACTAGTCTAACGGATACTTTAAATGCCTAATCTTCCCTTCATAATTAACTTACTGGGCCAGCAGGTGGCACGGTGGTTAAGGTGCTAAATTCCCACGTGGCTGACTGTGGTTTGAGTCCCAGACCCAGCAGCTCAACAATCAAGCTGAGTGCGTATTTCGAAAATTATGAGAGGAACACAGAGAAGGGACGGCAGCGTGGCCTTCCTCTCTTAGTGTGGATTCGCACTTTCTCTCTCTCTGACCCTCTCCAGCACGTGCACATGCCCACAGCGGGGGGGGGGGGGGGTCTCTCTCTGACCCTCTCCAGCACATGCACATGCCCACAGCGGGGGGGGGGGGTCCCACAGCGGGGGGGGAGGTCTCTCTGACCCTCTCCAGCACGTGCACATGCCCACAGCGGGGGGGGGGGGGGGTCTCTCTCTGACCCTCTCCAGCACGTGCACATGCCCACGGGGGGGGGGGGTCTCTCTCTGACCCTCTCCAGCAAGTGCACATGCCCACAGCGGGGGGGGGGTCTCTCTCTCTGACCCTCTCCAGCACGTGCACATGCCCACAGCGGGGGGGGGAGGCGCTTACATTTCCTGCCTCATCAAACCTTGAGGGTTTGTGTGATAGAACAAGACTACTGCCCAGTGACCACCACACACAGGGCAGGACGGTCACTGACCACAGGACAGCCCTGCTGACTGCTGCACACGAGGCGGGATGGCCCCCACTGACCACAGCACACGGGGCAGGATGACTCACTGACCACTGCACATGGGGAGGGACGGCCCCCACTGACCACCGCACATGGGGAGGAATGGCCCCCGCTGACCGCCCACATGGGGAGGGATGGCCCTCACTGACCGCAGGACGGCCCCCACTGACCACCGCACATGGGGAGGAATGGCCCCCGCTGACCGCCCACATGGGGAGGGATGGCCCTTGCTGACCGCAGGACGGCCCCCACTGACCACCATACACAGGGCAGGCTCATAAGGAGTCAGTGCCACTTCCAGGAAAGTTCCTATCAAGGCCCCTGCATGCAGCTGTGCTCGGAAGACCCTACCGCAAGCCTACCACGAAGTCACAAAGCCTTTCCTCACTCCGGCGAGTTGGAGTCCTAGTCTCAGGACCCCACTGTCCTCGAGGAACAGGGTCCAGGGACTTAAGGCACCTATTACTCCCCTTAAACTTGGCTAGCTGCTGCCAACTCCCAGCTCCTTCTGCAGCTCAGGGTGCCCCCTCAAAGGCCTGTCTGTGGCCACTGCACGCTTTAATTGTTCTCTGGAGACCGGCAGCTGCTCTGCAGAGCTCTGGGGAGCAGGGGTCCCAGCAGCCGGGCGGGCTAGGCAGGGCTCTCCTGCACGCGCTGCTCCGTGCTCCTCCCCTCCCGCCCCGTCCCCACCGTCCCAGCCCCTCAGGCCCTTGGGAAGGGATGTGTCCTCTGCCAGGCTGCCAGTGCCCTCCACAAACTCCTCGTAGGTGGACTTCTCTGTGAAGGGCCATGGGCCCAGCAGCCCCCCCAGGTCCGCCTTCTCCAGGACTTCCTTCTCCAGAAGCTGCTTGCCCACCTGGAAATGACGGCCCAAGTATGAGACAGACCTGAGGCGGAGCCACACTTCCCAGACAACACCAAAGGCCAGTCCAAACCTCAGCAGGTCCAGGACAACGGGTGTAGCCTCTCCATGACCTGACCTGTGACCAGCGACCTGGCTGTCCCTGGGAGACCCCACTTGCCTTCTCCACCTGCTCCTGGTGCTGAGTCAGCAAGTGCAGAGTTTGCTCGCAGGCGGAGCCGATGAGGGCCAGGCCTCAACGAGCTGGGCGGTGGCCCCACTGTACGGCCTCTCCACCGGGCTGTCGCTGTCACCGCGTCGCGGAAGGTCGAACTACACGGCCCAGCTTCTTACTCATCCCGAACTGCATGACCTGAAAGTGCACCGGGAGCTGAGGGTGAGTATACAGCACAGCTGACCTTACCTGGGCGTAGGTGCTCTGGGTGACCTGCCGCAGGTCATCCTGGGCCCCGGTGGTGATCTGCCCAAAACGGCTGCTCGGCCACCCTGCCCCCAGCATCACGCACATGCGGTCGAAGAGCTGCTCCCGCGTGTAGAGGTGCTGCTCGCGAGGCAGGTCCTGGGCACAGCCCAGCCCCCTGCCCCGGGGGATGACGGACACCTGCAGGCCGGGAGACGGACACCTCCATCACTCCTTGCTCGGCCCCAGCCCCTCCAGCTGCATCCCCAACTGCCCTCGCACGTGAATGTGGGAAGAGTGGGGTCTGCCCGAGGAGTGCCCTGCCCACCCAGCAAGGAGCTTCACGGTTACCATGGAAGCCACCTCCATGCTACACCTCCCTCCCTGCCTCTCTGAAAAGGCTCTGGGGAACTGCACCCTACGGCACCGCTCCAGGGACAGCGACTGAATCCAGAGCTTGGAGGCAAGACTAACAGCAACGCTTGTCTGCAGTCAGGTGGTCAGTGGCCAAGGCCACACCCAGAAACTGCACCTCTTGCTCTGCCACCCACCTCCCGAGGAATCTCTGACAAACTCTAGATGTACGTTCCTCGCAGAGTGAAGAGGCGCCCCTCGGTGCCCCATGCCCTCTGCCCACAGGCTGGTACATGGACAGCCCCAGGGTAGGGTGGATGCCAAGGCCCAGAGGCCAGACCGGACCCCAGCTGGCAGACACGTTAGGAGACCGACCTTCAGCAGGGGATCTGCGTGCTCCAGGAACCAGCCCACGACCACATGTCCAGCCTCGTGATAGACCACCACCGTTCTCACTAGGCTGTGGGGCCTGGGTCTTCTTTTCAAGGCCTGCAAGGCACAGCCCAGGCAAATGAGGAAGATGGAGGAAACAGGTTATGGGCAAGTGGGTGCTGGTGTGGGTGCTCTCCCTGCACAAGGCTAAGGTCTGCTGCTCCATGTGACCCCACGGTCCAGCCCAATGCCCGCCCGCCCTCTAACTGTGCAGCAGAGGCCCAGGCCCAGCTCTGAACCTTAGCCAGCACACCTGCCCTCACACACGGCAGCCTGCTTTGAGCCAATGCAAGCAGCTGTGTGTGAGCCAGGAAGAGGCGTCACATTTTCTGTGGCTTAACAAAAAGAGATGTGGAAGTCTGGTGGGTAGAGGGATGATTCTTCTTATTTGAGAGAGATTTTTGCTATAGGGCACATGCACTCACCAGGGAGACAGAGAGAGAAAGAGCGAGAGACAGAAAGCAAGAAATCACCCCCCAGGGCCCCACCACAATCCTCCTCCAGTCTCCTCTCAGGATCTTGGGCACGCACGCACATGCGCGTAGCATGAGTTTAAAGCCACCAGGTCTGGGACTACAAATCACAGTGGACTAGGTGGGAATCCCACGACCCACTAGGCGGGGGTCCCATGGCCCACTAGGCAGGGGTCCTATGGCCGACTAGTTGGGGGTCCCGTGACCCACTGGGCGGGGGCCCCATGATGTACCATTATGCTATCTACTGGTCACAGAAAGGATGACTTTTGACACCCTAATAGCCCCACTTACAGGCAAGTAGCAGGGCAGAGTGCTGGCCGGCTGCAACGCTCTGCAACACGGAGGCAACGCCACGAGGCCCATGTCTGCATCCTGCCCCTCCCTGGGCACAAGGTGCACACGTGGCCTCGGCTGGCTGAGGCTGGGTGGGTCACGGTGTGAAGACCCTGTTGGAGGAGACTATCTGTTTCTCTCATGAAAGAAATAAAGAAACTTTTAAAAAACTAAAGAAAAAGGGGGAAAAAAAGGCATAAAAGAAAAAGGGAAAGCCATAAAAAATGGCACGTGCAGGACCAGCAGAGGGTACATCACTGGGCTCCTACATGGCCAACCATGGTTCAAGGCCCGGACCCGGTGCTTGTGTGCATGTGTGCCCAAGATAAACTGAGAGAAGAATGGAGGAGAAGGGATTGGGGTGACCATCCTCCGAGGGATGATTTTCTGTTTTCTGTCTCTCTCTCTCCAGTAAGCACACACATTCTATAGCAAATATGACTTTAAAAAAACAATGACATATGCTGGCCCAGATTTTATGACTGGTCTGGCCCGAGTGAGTCACACTCATAGACATTAACAGGCCATTTGGGTCCATTTGATAACAATTTTTTTATATATCTTGTCTCTGATATAGTCCTTTTATAGTGGGTGAGTCACGCCCACAATTATTAACACCATCTTTTTTTTGTTTTTTGGGAGGTTTTTGCTATAGGGAGTGTGCGCTCGCCAGAAAGACAGAGACAGAGAGACAGAGAGAAATCACCCCCCAGGGGGGATGGCCACGCCGCAATCCCTGCTCCTCCATTCTCCTCTCGGGATCTTGGGCATGCGCGCACACACACGGCATGAGTTTAATAAGCCACTGGGTCCGGGACTCAAACCGCAGTTAGCTACATGAGAGTTCAGCGACATAGCCATTACACTCGCTAACTGCTGGCCCCAACACCATCCTTTTGACTCACTGATTACAAGACTCTTCTTACACCCTGGCTTGGGAAAGTATCTTATAACTGTATACAAGCCCCCTTATCTGTTATTAATTTCTTTTCAAACCCTACAAGCCCAGCTTCTACATGTTCCCCCTTTTTGGGCCAGGCCAATGGAAAGCTCTTCACTAAATTCTCTCCCTCTCAAAAAAAAAAAAACCAAAAAAACCTGTACCTAAACACCCCAAGAGAGAGACAGGTTTTGCCTTCTCTCTGGCCCAGGTCTCACAAATTCATGCTTAAACCACATTAATTATTATTTTTATAGAGTTGGTTATTTCGGTTGACATAATGGCAACTAAGAAGGGACCAAAAAAAAAACCCCTGACGTTCTTTCGAGGGGTTGTTTTGGACCAGTGCCTTGTACCAACACAACGGGCCCTTTGAGTCCCCTCCGGTGCAGAGCTTCTCTTCGGGAAAAAATTCATTAAATTCTCTGGCCTAAGACCTCCCCAGACTTGGTCGACAGTCTGGCTTATTTCTAAGCTGGCTTGTTGCTTGTCTGTGCTGTATGCTGCTTGGGGCCTGTCATTTGTTTTGTCTGTTAGAGGTAACCCAGGTTTGCTCTCCTCCAGGGAGGGTGAGTCTCGCCCACAATCATTTGTGACTCATTGACAACCAGATTCGTCCAGCACCCTGTCCTTGGGGTAGGATCTTGTACTGTGCACATGCCCCTTATCTGCCACCACTTCCTTCCCAGAACCTACCAGCAACGCCTGTACATCCTGCCTTTTTGGGCCAGGCCAATGGGGGAGCTCTTCACTAAATTCTTTCACTCTCAAAATCAAATAAAAACAAACCCTGGACCTAAACACCCCGAGAGAGGCATGTTTTGCCTCCTCTCTGGCCTAGGTTTCACAAATTAAAACGTAAGAATAAACCACACTGGGACCAGCAGTTGGCTCAATGGCTATGTTACCGGACTCCCATGTAGTCAACTGCGGTTCGAGTCCCAGACCCAGTGGCTTAAACTCACGCTGGGCGCATGTGCGTGTGTGCCCAAGATCCTGAGAGGAGAATGGAGGAGAAGGGACTGCGGCATGGCCATCCCTCCTGGGGGTGATTTCTCGCTTTCTGTCTCTCTCTGTCTTTCTGGCACGCGCACGCACCCTGTAGCAAACACCTCTCTTAAAAAAAAAAAAAAAAAAAAAAGAATAAACCACACTGTTATTTTAACAAAGGTTTTTTATTTTTTTATTTTTTTATTTTTTGGTGGGGAGCCCAGTCTTTGTAGTAAACACCCGCAGTTCTTCAATCGGTACAGAAGTTTTACCAAGAACAAAACTGAAGCCATCAACTGGGAGACACCTTACAGAGGTTATTGTTGTCAACAAGCCTCACCAAGACAAGACAGCAAGGCCCTGCAGCTCCCTGGCCTCGCTCCTTTCACTGAGCCCTTGTCACTCCAAGGACACAGGACACAGGACCCACACCTACCAGGGCAGTGCCTGCCATTCATTCCATCTGCGTAGCAAGTCCAACACAATCCCTCGCTTCCTGCAGAGGCCTGCCTATCTCACCTAGAACAAGGCACTTCCTTTATCCCCACTCCCTTCTCTTTATTTTCTCTTTCCCTCCTCCCTCCCTTTCTCCCTCCCTTTCTTTTTTTTTAAGGTTTGCTACAGGTTATGTGCACTTGCCAGAGAGACAGAGAGAGAGAGAATGTGAAGAGTCACCCCCTTGGGGGGATGACCACGCAGCAGCCCCTCCGACAGGGCCTCTGCTGACGCTGTGCAGGCGCCCACACGCACACCCAGCATGTCCTCCAAGCTGTCTGATTCAGGAACTGTAACTTCAGGGTGGGCCACGTGGGATCCAGCCGCCGCTGTGACCACCGCCCTGAGTGGCCTGATTCCCTATTTCCTTACGCTGCTTCCTTTTCCTTCACACCTTGACATGCCACATACTTGCTTTAATGTCTGGGTCCTTCTTTTTTTTTTTTTTTTTTGAAGAGGTTTTGCTATAGGGCGCGTGCGTTCGCCAGACAGACAGAGAGAGACAGAGAGACAGAAAGCGAGAAATCACCCCCCAGGGGGGATGGTCACGCCGCAATCCCTCCTCCTCCATTCTCCTCTCGGGATCTTGGGCACGCACGCACACACGCCCTGCGTGAGTTTAAGCCACTGGGTCTGGGACGCGAACCGTGGTCGACTACGTGGGAGTCCAGCAACATAGCCATTACGCTAACTGCTGGTTCCCTGTCTGGGTCCTTCTTTACACGGCACATAGCTCTACAAAATCAAAGACGGTATACAGCTCAAGTGAAAACAGCCAGCATAAAAGCCTCCACAACAACGGGCTCCCTTGGGGAGTGCTGACTGATGTGCACATTTTCATCAACTCCCATGTGATTGCTGCTGCCTCTTCAGCCTTCACATGGCCCCCTGAGCCCACAAATCATAAAGCTCTCAAAGGAGCAGCCTAGAGGCAGAGCCTCTGCCTACCTTGTTCACCACGATACCCCTGGTTAATAGACTGTCAACAGGTAGTTCCCTAACGTGATAAAAATAAGTAACTCGGGGGCCCCGGCAGGCGGCGTGGTGGTTAAGGGTGCTGGACTCCCATACGGCCGACCGCAGTTCAGGTCCCGGACCACACGGCTTACTTTCTCACTTTCTCTCTGTGTCCCTCTCTGGTCAAATTAAAGTAAGTAAATAAATAAATAATAAATAAAACAGGGACCAGCAGTTAGTGTAATGGCTATGTCACTGGACTTCCACGTAGTCGACCGCGGTTCGCGTCCCGGACCCAGTGGCTTAAAATTCACGCCGGGCGCATGTGCGTGTGTGCCCAAGATCCCGAGAGGAGAATGGAGGAGAAGGGATTGCGGCATGGCCATTCCCCCTGGGGGGTGATTTCTCGCTTTCTGTCTCTGTCTGGCGAGTGCACGCGCCCTATAGCAAAAACCTCTCAAAAATAAATAAATAAATAAATAAATAAATAGAATAGAATAATTCTAAAAAAATAAGTAACTCAAAAAAAAAAAAAAAAAAAGTAACTCGGGGCTGACAGGTGGCATGGTGGTTAGGGGGCACTGGACTACCACATGGATGACCACGGTTCAAGTCTTGGCCCTGGCAGCTTGCTTTCTCTCTCTCTGTCCCTCTCTGGTCAAAATAATAAAACTAAGTGAATAAATAAGTAAAGTTAAACTAAAAGATTCTTAAAAAAAAAAAAAAAAAAAAGGAACTCTAACTGGAAAAGAATTCAAATACCATCCAATGTCCTACCTTCGAATTAAAGACAAAGAGGTGCACTGCAGCTCAGTGATTCGGGACTCACCTGTGCTACAGTACTAGTCCGTACACAACCAGTACATGACTGACTTTCGACCGTGTTAACAACCAGAACAACCTTCTGCATCCTGAAGATGCCACAAGGCCTCCAGTGAAAGATTCTGATTTCATGGATACTGCTGGAAATGAAATAACATGCAGCTTCCCAAAAGAATAGAGATGAGAGGGGGGAAAAAACTATTCCTGGAAACAACAAAAAATAAACTCATTGAGTTCTTCCTATTTTACTACTGTCCTAAATACATGATACCTTTCGGAAATCAAAATTCAAAAATTCTGCATTAGAAAAAAATCACCTAGGACTGCTGCCCATGTATCAATACAAAAATAAACCATTCTTAAAATACGAAATGGTTCTCAGGAACAGCACATGGAGTAATGGTTATGTTGCTGGGCTCCCACGTAGTCGACCACGGTTCGACTCCTGGACCCGGGGGCTTAAACTCACGCCAGATGCATGCCCAAGATCCCAAGACGATAATGGAGAAGGGATTGCGGTGTGGCCATCCACCACCCCCCAACCACGGGGAGGATGATTTCTCGCTTTCTGTCTGTCTCTTTCTGTCTTTCCAGCGAGCGCACGCACCCTATAGCAAAAACCTCTCAAAAGACAAAACAAACAAACAAACAAACAAAACAAAACAAAACAAAAAAAAAAAAACCGGAATGGTTCTTATCTTCCCTCTTCTAAAAAAATAGAGTTAAAGCAAAGTCCAACTACAAGACGGGTGTAAGACGTGAATGAGATCTCACGTGCAAAGCAGGGCCCTAGCAACTGAGCCCTCCGGCAGTACTAACCGTCACTAGACCGGCAGAGCTGGGCTCAACGACTGTCCAATCACGGACACCCAGCAGATTTTAACTCTTTCGCGTCCTGTACGATATCTGCTTTGGAAAGCAATTCTACGAGCCAGACTCAACAGGTATCATGCCGCTGAGCCCAGGACGAAACGGGCTCGAGCGCAAGTCGCTCAGCGTCTGGCTCTTCGGAAAGGAACCAAGGAGGCTGCAGACGCCTCTTCCGTTTCCCGAGGGGAACGGACAGTGGGCCGGGTACCCAGGAGACAGCGGGAATCTCGGAGAAAGGGACAGCTAGCAAAAGAACCGGCGCGCCCACCACCTATCGGCGCACACGGATGGCGTCACTGTGGCGCCGACGCAGCCCCGCCCCTCCGGCCGGCGAAGCACCTCCCCCTCACCTGCCGGGCAGTGCCGAGGGCCCTCGCGCCCGGCCCAGCCGTCCCGCCGCCTCCTGGGCCACCGCCGCATCGCCACAGCACAGCCTGGCTACCGCCCGGCTGCCGGCCGCCGCCACCAGCCGATGCGACAACCCCACCCACAACCTCGCGCCGCCAGGGCGCGCACATGCGCAGCACAGGTTACATGTCACCGAGGAGCCACACCCCCAGCCGCGCACGCCAGGTCGGGGCGCCGCGTATGCGCGCAGGCCACGCGCCGTTTCAGGACCTTTGCGCTAACGCCTGGCGCCGGGCGAAGCCGAACCGGAGCGGTGCCCCGCCCGCCCGCACAGCTGAGCTCAGAAATCCCCCAACCTACTCGGGCTCGGCGCTGAGCCCAGCCCTGCGCCTTCAGACCTGCTTTGAGTCGGGCATTTCCGGAGTCCTCCATGGAAGAAGGCTCGCAAAAGTGAGCGTCAGCCCGCACAGCCCCGCCGTCGTGCGGGGGCCGGGGCGACGCGGTCCGGCGTTGCCGGCAGCCAGACGGGTACTTCCCGGACCTCGGGATGGAGGAGCCGGCTCGGTGCCTGTTTTGCCGCGCTGTTCCCCGTCACGGCTGTTGATTGGTTAGTTGGTTCTCTACAGAAACTACCTCGAGGTTTTGGGTTGTTTTGTTTTAACTAGTGTAGTTTTATTTTTCTTAAAAATTATTCAGTTTTGGGACCAGCAGTTAGCGTAATGGCTATGTCGCTGGACTCCCACGTAGTGACCGTGGTTCGAGTCCCGGACCCGGCGGCTTAAACTCACGCCGGGCCCGTGTGCATGCGTGCCCAAGATCCCGAGAGGAGAATGGAGGAGAAGGGATTGCGGTGTGGCCATCCCCTGGGGGGTGATTTCTCACTTTCTGTCTCTCTGTCTCTTTGTCTTTCTGGCAAGCACACGAGCCCTATAGCAAAACCTCTCCAAAAAAATAATAATAATAATAAAATAACAACACTGGAAAAAGAACCTTCCTAACTCACGATGAGAGGGAAGCTTCCCCGTCTCTGTGGACTGCAGTTCTGGTTGCTCTGTGTAGGCCACATGTGCTCGAGCAGGCACGGCTCACAGTCTTTCATCCTACCTGCATCGCAATGAGGCATGAATGATGTAAAGACATCTTCCAAAGCAGACGTTCATGAGATTTTTTGAGTCACAGCCTTTGAGATCCTGGTCAAACCTGTAGATCCTATCTTAACAGAAAAACATAACACCTACAGAGTTTTTTTTTAATATGTAGTTTTTTAATTGAACTTTATTTTAATTTGACCAGAGAGGGACAGAGAGAAAGTGAGAAAGCAAGCCACCAGGTAAGGGACTCAAACTGCAGTCAGCTATATGGGAGTCCAGCGCCCTTAACCACTACACCACTTGCTGGTCCCCACCTAGAGTTTTGAATCCAATGTAGGCGGGAAGCTCATGACACTTCTAAAGTCTATCTACTAATAACTCCTGCTCAAGGGGGCCGGCAGGTGGCACGGGTGGTTAAAGCACTGAATTTCCACATGGCTGACCACAGTTCGAGTCTTAGAGCTAGCAGCTTGAATTTCACCAGGCACATATGTGTGCATGCCTAAAATCTCAGGAAAATGGAGAAGGGATTGCAGCACGGTCATCCCCCTAGGGGGTGGGTTCTCACTTTCCCTCTCACTGTCTCTCTGGTGAGCACACCCTACGACCAAAACCTAAAAAACAAAACACCCTGTTCAAGGCAATGGGAGTGGCCTTGAGACCCAGTGAGGGCCTCGTGGGTCTGACTTATGAAGGTGAAAGCTTGGGGAGAGGGGGACTCTGGCTGAGTCTGCAGGGACCTGTATGACTGGCAAGTCTCTTGTTGCTTAAATGAATGAGACAATGCTTCCATGCAGACCCTGGAAAGAAGACCTATCTTCTACTGAGCATTCTCTGTACCAGGCAGAGCCGAGTGCTTCCTGGAACCCTAACCACCTTACGCAGCCTGTGTTACCATCCCATCTTATAGAAAATAATGAAGGGGGACCAGCAGTTGGCATAATGGTTATGTCGCTGGATTCCCATGTAGTTGACCACGGTTCTGGTCCCGGACCCAGTGGCTTAAAACTCACGCCGGGCGTATGTGCGTGTGTGCCCAAGATCCTGAGAGGAGAATGGAGGAGAAGGGATTGCAGCGGGGCCATCCCCCCTGGGGGGTGATTTCTCGCTTTCTGTCTCTCTGTCTCTCTCTGTCTGTCTGGCAAGCGCACACACCCTGTAGCAAAAACCTCTCCAAAAAAATAATGAAGGATGGCAAAAATTATATAACGATCCCACCTAGTCTGTCATAGCAGACTCCGGGGGGCGGGGGGCGTCTAACAGCAATGTAGTGCTCCTCCCAACCAGTCGTGATGCTACTTCACCCCAAACCAGGTTCCATTCGACCACACTGTGTGGGGAAGGCTATGCATTTTCCCAAAGCCTGTGATCAACCTTGTACATCAACACTCTGCTTTGTCCCCAAATGCACCCCACACACGGGCCTAGTAACACATATTTAATGAGACAGTGACAGTGGCACTGTGACAACCAGGCCTCCCCTGGCTGGCCAGGCCCTGTGCTGTGGGCCACCTTCAAGTCCACTATTCCACAAGGAGCCAGAGGACACAGGTTCCTCATTGGGCTCTCCCTACCATGCTGTGGACTCGCAGAAAGACACACGATTCTGTCTGAAAGGCTGCCATCCAGAAAGGGCAAGCAGGGAAGAGGGGGAAGAGGGAGGCTCCCAGGAGGGCAGCGGTAAAAAAGGGACCCAGCCCTTTCTTTGTCCAACAAATGCCAGCTCCTAGCTTTTCCGGTGGACATAATGTCTTATCACTGACCTACGGAGGGGTGGGTCACGCAGGAGATTCAGGAGGGCCGACACCTGCCGGGCAGAGAGTGACCCATGGTGAGCAGTGTCCAGATTTAGGGTGCAAGAAAGCGCATCTGCCTTTACCCTCCTTCTGCACAGAGACCTGCTGGCCCGGTCTCACTTCACACTAAAGAACTTCAGCAGAGACCAGTCAGCCACTCCGCCAGGGGGCAGGTCAACGCCACCCTCCCACTCTCCAGATGGAGAAACAGGACAGTCACGAGAGTCCTGCCTATCGCCACGTGGGGCAACACGACCCACGCTTGCATCTGGTGCAGAGGGGCTCACAAGGAGGTGATGCTGTCTGTGTGCCCCTTGCGCAGGCAGCTGGCTTCCCGCTGAGTTGCCTGTCTCCTCTTGGGCGTCCTGGTCCAGGGGACGAATTCCGCAGCTGTGTCCCCTGACCCCAGGCTGCCATGGGTTGGCTGTGTGCAACAGCAGCCAAGCACGGTCCAGGATGAGGAGGGAAAGAGCAAACAAGCAGCCCACACCTTCCAGGGGCAAAAGGCTAGGAAGCTGTGAAGCATCCCCTCTGGGGTTCCTCCTGGGCTACGTGGTCTGTGAAGCTTCTCTGCTCTCTGGGAGCCCTTGATCATGTGGGGCTAGGGACCGGCCACGCCCCCACGCCCTGATCTTCCCGCCCAAGCTCCTTTGAACAAATACTCCCAGCTCCTGACCTCAGGACCCAAATGGAAGGCTCTAGCTGGTAATCTCACAGAAACCCCTGCAGGCACCGTGGCAGTGAGACAGGGTGATCCGACAAGTTTGGTCCCAAGAAATGCCATCCAGGCCTCCTCAAACAACTCTTGGCATAACTTGGAACCTCTCCTGAGGGTCCCTAAGCTACCAGCTCAGAGCACCAGGCTGAGGCAGGCTGGGTTGAAGGGAGCAGCTGCAGGTGCACCCAGCAGGGAAGAGCCCCGTGGCCCCTTCTTCTCCCTGTGCACAGGAAGGATGGTTAACACCACTGGATGTACACCTCAGGACTTAGAAGAGCTTCTGGAGGCCAAGACAGGAGTAGGTCCAGGGGGGATGAGCAGGAGTCCAGCCAGGGACTACTGGAAGCCAGAGAGATGAGGGTCTGGAGAAGCCCTCCAGGTACAGCCTAAATCATTCTCCACGATCAGACCAGGCCCAAGCTGAGTGTACGCAGCTGGCACCCTCTGGTCTCACTGGCCACTGCCCTGCAGCCCTCTGGGGTCCAGAGAGGCCCTAACAGATGCAGGGCAGGAGCCTTGGGAGCTCTGCCATGGGGAAGGGAGAAGTCCTCTCCCACGCCTCTGCCATGGAGTCCTGAGATGGAGAAGGGTGAGAGCCACATCAGACCCCTCGTAGCAGCAGCACACCTACCCATGTAACAGCCAGGGACCAGTGGACCAAGTTCCAGCAAGGCCCTGGGAGTGAGGTGGTGCCCTCATGGGCACTGCTGTCCCCATCCTGGTCCACAGAGCTGGAAAAGGTCTGGGGGCTGCATCCAGGGGTCTCCAGAGCAGAGCGAACACCTTGACTTCGGCAATGACCAGCAGGTGGGCACAGATAGGCAGGTGGGGGCCTGGTGCTTCCCCAGTGCCCTAGGCATCCACATCCGGGCCAGGCTCCTGGAAGAGCGACTGCTTCCTCAGGGTGAGCCGGGCGCACTTTGGACACGTGGTCGAGTTGTCATAATAGCAGTCCCTGGGGGGAGGACAGGGAGACAGGTTGGGGCTCTCTGCACACAAAAGCCAACCCCTGAGCCTTCACTAGCTCCCTACCCCTGCTCCTGTCATGCCCTCTCCAATGGGGAAGCAAAGGCTTGGAGATGTACCCAAGGGCAGAGGAGGCGTCTGGCCTTGAGGCTGCGTATGCTGCACTCTGACTTGGCAGTGCCTGTGGCCTCTCCTCAGAGGTCTCCAGGTTACCGTCAGCCCCCGACAATGCAGCTCCCAGGGAACATGGCTGAAGGGGCTGAAGCTGGCGGCTGTACCCAGCTCCAAGCTTACTCATCTGTTACCACCTGTTCTTCTTTTTTCTTTTTTGGGGGAAAATCATTTATTTAATTTTATGTATTCTTCTTCTTCAATGTGACCAGAGATGGGGGAGAGGGAGTTAGAAAGCAAGCTATCAGGTCCGGGACTCAAATCACAGTTGGCCCTGTGGAAGTCCAGCGCCCTGACCACCGTGCCACCTGCCGGCCCCACCACCGGCTCTTAATACCACTGTGTGATGCCTCCACTGCGGTCCCTAGGCGGTACCACGGCAGGAGGGTGCGGGAGGCCTGCAGAGAGCACGGCGCTCTGTGACAGCAGTCAGACCCTGCACCACTGCTAGCTCAAGGGAGCGCAGTTTCCACACTTGATTTTGCCCTGGCCCTTCTGAGACATCGCAAATTTGCAGAGCCGGGATTCTGGCAGTTGCAATGATAAACAGCAGATACCAGAAAAAATCAGTGTGGACAGAAATGGGAGGGTTCCTATCAGACTCACAGTCGAGAAGGTATGTAGGACCACCAAATACTCACATATCATAATACACATGGTCTTTTTAGTTTGCTATCAGGCACGTGTGCTCTCCAGAGATAGAGAAAGAGGAGGAAAGTGGGAAATCACCTCTCAGGGAGATAGTCTTGCCTCCACTCTCCTCTCAAGATTTCTGACACGCATGCACACGTGCCTGGTGTGTTTTTCAAGCTGCTGGGTCCAGGACTCGAATTGCACAGTTGACCATGTGAGATCCACATGCCTTAACCTCTGTGCCACCTGCTGGCCCCTATATGATCATCGCTTATTAAAAAATTGAAATATTTTTCAGGTGACTAAGGTGGCTAGATCCCACACAACCAGCCATATGGTCCGAGTCTGGACCTAGAGGCCTGAAAACATGCTGTGAGTGTATGTATGTGTGCCCAAAACCCTGAAAAAAGGAAGGTGAAGAAGGGACTGTTTCTCGGATGAATGCACACGCCCTCTGGCAAAAAATGAAAAAAAGAAAAATATTTTTCTTCTATTTTATATGTGCTATTTTCCAAAATAGCCACTAAATATTAGAATATAAATATTTATGAAGCCAGCGAGTGGCATGGAGTTTAAGGAGCTGGATCCCACATGGCTAGCAGCATGGTTAGAGTCTCAGATCTGGCAGCTGGAAAATCATGCCAGGCACGTGTACATGTGTGCCCAAATCCAGAAAGGAGACAGAAGGAGAAGAGCTGCAGCATGGCCATCTCCTGGCAGGGGATTTCTCACCTTCCCTCTCTCTCTTTCTGTGTTGTGAGGACATGCACCCTACAGCAAAAAAAAAAATTACATACACATACATATATACACATACACATACATATATACACAAACACACATGCATGTTTATACATATACACACATACACATACACATGTGTACACATATACACACACGCACACATATGCATGCACACATACACACATGTGCGCACATGTGTACATATGTGTGTCCGTACACATGTATGTATACATATACACATACGTGTGTGCGCACGTGCATACATGCATAAATATATGCACGTATATATACACGTTATATGTGCACATACATATACACACATGTGCACACACCTACACACATTATATACACACATACAATATACACACATATATGCATGAACTATATATATATATATATATATATATATATATATATATATATATACACACACACACACACTGTTATACCTAAAATGTTTTTACTTGCTGTGAAGAATTGTTACACTTGATACATTGTTTAATGGCTAAGTTAGTAGTTTGCTGTGAAGAAAATGAAATGTTTGATTTTAACGCTGCTTGCTGAGAGCATACCTGACTCCATTTTGTAGTACATTCAGTCTGGCGTTAACCATGTTCCTGGAAATTCAACACTCAGCCGACACCCTAGTGCTTATCACTGATAACAAGCAAGCCATATGCTGACCAATAACATGAGGGATGTGAGCATGGTCCCTGCTCCACTCGCCCCTCATGACTGGCAAAAATGTCCCACTTTGTTCTGAACCAAATCCCATAGACTTACATACAAAATATTCTGTTCTGTCAAGTCACCATGAGCCTGCCAAAATTTGGCATAAAAAGAGGAGCCTGAGCCCAGCTCATCGGCTCTGTCCTCCGCTTGGGCCAGATCCCGTCTCGCTACATCTGAGACCCTCCTTTGCAGCCGGAGGCCCTGTCAGGTTTGCACACTGACTCCTCCTGCCCAGATGGCCCTCCGCTCTGCCTGATGCTCCCGTGTTGGCCACTAGCCGCGACCTCTGACCTCCGTACTCTAGGATCACCGGGTGGACTTCTCCTTGCTCGCCCTCGGGCATCTCGTGGCCACTGCCACCTTCGTTCCCTAAGATCTTCGCGGAGCTCCTCCCCGGCTCACCACCTGTGCCCTGTAGACACCCAGTGGACTTGGCACCAGGCCTCCTCTCGCCCTCGCAGACTGCACTCCCCATCGCCACGCCGGCATTGGACGCCCTGTGCCGCTCGTCCCATCGTGACTTGTAAGCCCCTCTTCCCTGTGTGATTACAGCAGCTTGAAAGGCAAACCTGAGTCCTGTCCTCCTTCTGTGGGCCAGAGCACAGACTGGCTGTAACTGCTTGGGCAGACGACAAACGTGAGTCGAACCTTCACTAAGTCGTGCTTAAACTCTCCCTCTCTCTCACTCCCCTTCCAAAATCCCCTTCCTTGCTGCTGCTACACATGACAAATTCTGCTTAAGCTCAACACACACACACACATATACACATTTACAAGGCATTTGAACATAAGCACTTGAATAAGCATGTTAGATATATGTACACACACATATACGTTACACATACACACATATATACACATACATATAAATTGCACATACATACACATCTATACACACATACACATATACACACATAATATACACACACATATACATACACACATACACACATATATACGAGGCATTTGAACATAAGCACTTGAACAAGTGTGTTAGATATATGTACACACATACATATACATTACACACATATACCTACATATACCCACATATATACACACACATAATATACACACACATACACACACACACACATACACATATACATTTACAAGGCATTTGAACATAAACACTTGAACAAGTATGTTAGATATATGTACACAATATTACACACACATACACACACATACACACACATACATTTACGAGGCATTTGAACATAAGCACTTGAACAAGTATGTTAGATATATATACACACATACATATGTATTACATACCCACATATATACACACATACACACATATACACACACATAATATACACACACACACACACACACATTTACAAGGCGTTTCAACATAAGCCCTTGAACAAGTATGCTAGGTATTTCTATTGGCCTAGGGACACAGAAAACATCACTGAGAAGTAAGGGTGCCAGGAGCTACAGAGTTGGGGAACCTCTGGCCTATGCCAGTCCTGAACAGTGCCTTTGCCCTGCAGGAGAAGGGAGCAGATGTGGGGCCCACACCCCGCCCACAGGCGCTGTACCCCGCCCACAGGAGCTCACACCCCGCCCACAGGCGCTGCACCCCGCCCACAGGCACTCACACCCCGCCCACAGGGGCTCACACCCCGCCCACAGGCACTCACACCCCGCCCACAGGGGCTGCACCCCGCCCACAGGCGTTCACACCCCGCCCACAGGGGCTGCACCCCGCCCACAGGCACTCACACCCCGCCCACAGGGGCTGCACCCCGCCCACAGGCACTCACACCCCGCCCACAGGGGCTGCACCCCGCCCACAGGCACTCACACCCCGCCCACAGGGGCTCACACCCCGCCCACAGGCACTCACACCCCGCCCACAGGGGCTGCACCCCGCCCACAGGCGCTCGCACCCCGCCCACAGGGGCTGCACCCCGCCCACAGGCACTCACACCCCGCCCACAGGGGCTGCACCCCGCCCACAGGCACTCACACCCCGCCCACAGGGGCTGCACCCCGCCCACAGGCGTTCACACCCCGCCCACAGGCGCTCGCACCCCGCCCACAGGCGCTGCACCCCGCCCACAGGGGCTGCACCCCGCCCACAGGGGCTGCACCCCGCCCACAGGCGTTCACACCCCGCCCACAGGCGCTCAGCTCCAAAATCAGCAAAGGGCTTTGACACCAGGCAGTAAAGCCCTGAGCGTCTGCCCCGTGGTCTCCCTCAGGGCAGCAATGCAGGCTCCACAGACCAGCCACAGCGGCCAAGGGAATGCCCACCCTCCCCACAACCACAGGTGGGGCCTCGCCGGCCTGGGGCCAGGTCAGAGGGTGGGGTCTGAGCCACACCCACCTGTGGAAGACGGCCGAGCAGTCGGTGCACACAGACGTGTGGCTGTCAAACGGGAACAGCACGTCACCCTCCCGGCAGAGCTCGCACACGAAGCCCTTGGCCTGGCACCGCTGTGAGGACAGGGAGGGGGTCGGGGTCGGCGGTAAGACCCAGCTCCGCAGCCAGGACACACCAAGCCGAGCGCTCCTTCTGCCCGTCCTGCCCAGGGGCCCCTCTGGAGCAGGCCCGTGAGGGCAGCCCACCTCGCAGTCCAGCTTGATGTGTTTGGCGAAGAGCGTGTGCGTCTCGGTGAGCGAGCAGCTGAGGCGGCCCAGGTGCACCTCCAGGAGGTCCTGGATGGAGTACATCTCATCGTTCTCCACGAAATGCTGCCGGTCCTGGAGCTGCCAAGTCCCAGCAATCGTGAGCCCAAGCCCCAGGCAGGGACCCAGCCCTGCTCACCATGGCTACTCCCACCATCAGGGCCATGGAAGCAGAAAGCTTCAGTGTCTGGAGCCCAGGGAGAAGATGGGGCCAGGGCTGCGCCACAGGCACTCCCCTCTGCCGCCTCCCCCCACACCCTCCCGCCTCGACTTCCCTGTGTAACCCTACATCCCGACACTCCCCCTCTGCACAGACTCCTGCCTGCCTGTTCCCTCCCCAGCACACACACAGCAGTGTCTGAGTATCCACTGAGCAAGTATAAATAGGGGAGCCCGGAAAACTGCGGGCCAGCCCCGTGGCCTCCTGATTAGGCAGCAAAATCCCACACGGTCAACCCTGTGGCTCAAGTCCAGACCCAGCGGCCTGAGGAACATTCTAGGCACATGTGTGTGTGCGTGTCCAAAAGTCCCTGAAGGAGGGAGAGCTGGAGGAGAAGGGACTGTGTCATGACTGTGCCCCACAGAGGGTGCTTTCTCCTCCCCCTCTCTCTCTGGTGACACAAGGGCCCTCTAGGGAAACAAACAAAAAGAAGGAAGGAAATAAATTGGGTTTTATGGTCAACCCGCCTAAGAGAGCCAGAGCGGCTCCTCTCCCTTGGAGGGCAAGAAAGGCTGCAGGGGGACCAGCAAGTGGCGTAATGGCCATGTCGCTGGACACCCACATAGACGACCGCGGTTCGAGTCCCGGACCCAGTGGTTTAAACTCACGCCCGACACGTGTGTGTGCGTGCCCAAGACCCTGAGGGAGGATTGGAGGAGAAGGGACTGTGGCATGGCCATCCCCCCTGGGGGGTGATTTCTCACTTTCTGTCTCTCTGCCTATCTCTGTCCTTCTGGTGAGCGCATGCGCCTCTCCAAACAAAGGGAAGGAAGCTGCAGGGATGATGCACACTGGGGCATCCACACCTGGTACCATCTGAGGCAGTGCAGGTGGGGCGCCCGTCCGCTCCCCTGCAGGCACACACAGGCTACTGAGTTATCTGAAAGCGCTATGAGCGGAAGATGTCCCCATGGCCCTAGTTCCGTGGCCCTCAGGCCGTCCCCCCAGTGGCCTGACCTGTAGCAGCAGTCGTGCCTCCATGGCCTCCTTGCACGTGATGAAGTATGGCTTCATGAGCAGGATGTCCTGGCGCAGCTTCTGTGGACGGGCGCACATGGCCTCCTCAGCCAGGGTGGCACTCGCAGTGGCCTCACCTACGCTGGCGGCCAGTGGGGTTCGAGGAAGGAGCCCTCAAGTTCTCTGGGGAGTCCCAGAGCTGAGCGCTCCAGCCAAGCTCAAGTTCAAATCCCAGCTGCTGCGCGTGGCTGGGCCTTGGAGTTGATGGCCCTTCACCCAGAGCCCTCCTCTTGGCCCACCCAGCCCCGCAGGCACACAGTGCTGCCTGCCTAGGAGCCCGCAGCCTCAGGGCCAGTGTGGGATCAGCCTCACCCCAGCCCAACCTCCAGCCCAACCCCTCCTGAGACCGTGACCTCGGCACCTCAACTCGCTCGGCCTCAGCCCTCCTGCAAGGAGCCTCACCCTTTCACCGCCCTGACCGAGACAGCCACTCGCGTGGACTGCAGCACCAGGTACCCTCAGCCCCTGCTCGGCCTCCTCCCTCGCTAGTGGCTGAGAGTGGCCTCAGTACTTGAAGTGATTGGTCCAGATGGAGATGTGTGTAAATGTATGGGCCAGCAGGTGGCATGGTGGTTAAGGACACTGGACTCCCACATGGCCGACTGCAGTTCAAGTCCCGGACCTGGCGGCTTGCTTTCTCTCTTGCTCTCTTTCTCACTATGCTCTGTCCCGCTCTGATCAAATTTAAAATAAATAGTTAAATAAGGTTAAATAAAATAATTCTTTTTTTTTTTTTTTTTTCTTTTTTTGGGAGAGGTTTTTGCTATAGGGCGCGTGCGCTCGCCAGACAGACAGAGAGAGACAGAGAGATAGAAAGCAGGAAATCACCCCCCAGGGGGGATGGCTACGCCGCAATCCCTTCTCCTCCATTCTCCTCTCGGGATCTTGGGCATGCACGCACACGCGCCCGGCGTGAGTTTAAGCCACCGGGTCCGGGACGCGAACCGCGGTCGACTACGTGGGAGTCCAGCGACATAGCCATTACGCTAACTGCTGGTCCCAATAAAATAATTCTTAAGAAAAAAAAAGTATAGAGTACACCCTGGGATTTTGGGGCGTCGCTGGTGGTTGAGGGATGTCTGGCCCCAGTTTAAGTTCCACACCAGGCACGTGTGCATGCCCCAAACCCCGACGGGGTAGAGGAGCGGAGGGAAAAGGACTGTGGCTTGACCACACCTCACGGGGAGGTGCCTTTCTCTCCCTCTCTCTGGGTATGCTCTCTGACAAGAAAAAAACTAAAACATTTTTAAAAGATGTGTTGGACAGGCTCTGTGGTGCGACGATAACACACTGCCCGAAATAAGTTGCCAGCAGATGGCGCAGCGGTTACATCACTGGACTCCCACATGATCAACCACAGTTCAAGTCCTGGATCTGGTGGCTTGAAACTCACACCAGGTGTGTGTGCGTGCATGCCCAGGGCCTGGGAGGAGAATGGAGGGGAAGTGATCCGAGCATGGCCATCTCCCCTGGTGGGTGATTTCTCACTTTCCCTCTCACTGTCTCTGTCTCTCTCTCCCCAGCAAGTACATGTCCACTAATGCAAAGATAGAGCTCTAAAAAAGAAGCTGGACCCCACAGCAATGACAGCCAATTCAACACGAGGTGCTCCAGGCTGGCGTGCAAGTGCCCGAGACCCACGGCTGGAGGAGGGGAAGAAGGGATTGCACGTGACTGTGCCCACGGTGCTTGTCTTTCTCCTGGACTGCACATCCACTCCGTCATGAATAAAGGGAAGTAAAGGTGTAGCATAAGAAGAAAGAGGAGGACCGTAGCTCAGTAATTGTGGGTATCAGCTGCATGTTGAAATAATCGTTTTGAGACCAGCAGTTGGCATAATGGCTATGTGCTGGACTCCCGTGTAGTAGACTGTGGTTTGAGTCCTGGACCTGGTGGCTTAAACTCATGTCGGGCGCATGTGCGTGCGTGCCCAAGATCCCAAGAGGAGGAGAAGGGATTGCAGCGTGGCCATCCCACCGGGGCGTGATTTCTCGCTTTCTGTCTCTCTGTCTCTCTCTGTCTTTCTGGCATGTGCACACGCCCTATAGCCAAAACCTCTCCAAAAAAAAAAAATTGTTATTCAAAGTAACTTCACCTGTTTCTTTTTATTTTTTTTAATTTTAAATATGTATTTATTTATGCATGTATATATTTATTTGTCACGATTCTTCTAGCTGCCCAGTGCAGGATGCAAAGCGCATCCCGTCACGCGGAAATGCAGCGCCTTAACCACCGCACTGTGCTGCCTCCTCCTTTTTTTCTTTTCAGTTAGCGACAGGGCGCATGTGCTCAGCAGAGATGGGGGAGTGGGAATTACCCTGGGAGGATGGCTACACCACAGCCCCTTCTCCTTTGTCTTTTTGGGATTTGGGGTACACAGGCATGCACGTCTGCTGTTTTTCAAGCCAATGGTCTGAACCACTGCTTCAGGACTTGAACCACATAGTTGGTACTGTGGGATCCAGCCACCTTAATCTCCATGCCAACTGCTGGCCCCTCTTTTTCCTTTTTTTCCCCTAAGATTTTTGCCATAGGGCATGTGCACTCTTCACAGAGAGACAGAGACAAACACAGAGACACAGAGACAGGGTTAGTGAGAAATCTCCCTCGGGGGGATGGCCACACTGAAATCCCTTCTACTCTGGTCTCCTCTTGAGATTTTGGGCACACATGCACATGCACCTGGCATGTTTTCCAAGCTACCAGGTTTGGGACATGAACCACAGAGTCAGCCATGTGGGATCTGGTGCCTTAACCACCATGCTACATGTGGGCCCTTTTGTTTTTTTCCCCTTCTAGCTTTTTGCCAAAGGGTGCATGTGCTCACCAGAGACAGAGAGGGGGAAAGTGAGGTAACACCCCCAGGGGGTTGGCCACACTGCAATCCCTTCTCCTTTCTCCTCCTGGGACCTTGGGCATGCACACAAACACCCAGGTCTGGGACTCAAGCTGCAGAGCTATCCACGTGGGATCCATCCCCTTGATCATCACGCCACCTGCTGGCACGCTGCATCGACTACTCTGGACCGAGGCTCCTGTATCTTCACTCCAAGCACAGCTGAATCTGTGCCTGCAGGTCCCTCCTCTGCTGGGGACCTCCCACAGCCCACACCCCGAGGAGACGCTCGCCTCACCCGGATCTCCACCAGCTCCTCCACGTAGCTGAAGAGCAGTGGGTTGATCTCTCGGAGCCTGAGCACGGGCCGCGACGCCATGAGCGCCAGGTAGCGCATGCTGGTGCGGGACACCTGCAGGGGCAGCCCGTGGTCCTCCAGCACTGTCCTGGGGAGCACCCCCACTGTCCCGGGGAGCACCCCCACTGTCCCGGGGCACACCCCCACTGTCTCGGGGAGCAGCCCCACCATACCTGGGCATCCCCCCACAGTACCTGGGCATGCCCCCCCACTGTAACTGGGCGCCCCCCCACTGTACCTGGGCACCCCCCACTGTACCCGGGCACCCCCCCACTGTACCTGAGCACCCTCCACTGTCCCAGGGAGCACCCCCCACTGTATCTGGATGCCCCCCACTGTATCTGGATGCCCCCCACTGTACCCGGGCACCCCCCCACTGTACCTGAGCACCCTCCACTGTCCCGGGGAGCACCCCCCACTGTATCTGGATGCCCCCCACTGTACCTGGGCATGCTCCCCACTGTACCTGGGTGCTCCCCCACTGTACCTGGGTGCCCCCCCCCAGTACCGGGGGCAGCTCTCCCTCTGTAACCAGGTCCCATGCTCCCCACTGTACTTTGGAGTGCACCCCCCACTGTACCTACCCTCAACCCCCTGGCAACCGCCCACCTGGGACACACCACATGCACCCCTTCACACCCTCCCTACCTTGCGGGGCTCAAAGTCCCAGTTGTGTACGACGCGCGCGGGGATGACGGCCATGTCGTCCCAGTGGCAGAGGCCGCAGTAGTACCGCCCCGTGTAGTCGCACTGCCGGGCCTCGCTAGGCACGCCCCCTGGAGCAGAGCAGCGTCAGGGCCGCGCAGGGTCCGCCTCCCCAGCCCACTGGCCCCTGGGAGCATGCCAGATGGACCAGGGTTTCCAACTCCAACCCCGCTTCCAGCCTCACCTAGTTTTTCTATTCTTTTCTTTCCTTTTCTTTTTATTTATTTATTTATTTATTTATTTTGCTATAGGGTGCGTGCACTCGCCAGAGAGAGACAAAGAGACAGAAAGCGAGAAATCACCCCCAAGGATGGCCACACTGCAATCCTTTCCCCTCTATTCTCCTCTCAGAATCTTGGGCACATACGCAGATATGCCCGCTGTGAGTTTAAGCCAAGGTCCGGGACTCGAACCACGGTTGACTACGTGGGAGTCCAGCGACATAGCCATTACACCAACTGCTGGCCCCAAGCCTCGCTTAGTTTCATCAGTGAAATGGGACAACGGCCCCACCAAAGGGCTGCAAAGGGCCTCCATGGGCTAAATCATCGAGCCTCCAGGAACAGGCCCCCGGGTCCAGCCCGCCCCATCCGTGTGGGCGTTAGGTGAGTGCATCAGCTCTCAGCCCTCCAGGCCCCCGGGTACAAACAGTTGGGACTTGAGTCTGGCAGCAACAGCTCCTCCTGCCACCTTCCCGAGCACAGCTTGCAGGATCCACCCTGCCCCGGCCCACCGGCCCCACCGGCCACACTCGGGGTGCAGACCTTATGCAGCTTCCCGCTGCACCTGGGCCCTGCTCACCCGCCCAGACGCCTCGCCCTGTCCTCACCGCACCAGCACTCACGCAAGGAGATGGGCGCCCGGCACTCGGCACAGCGGTAGTCCTGGCTGTCCAGTCCGGTCTCAGGGCAGATGCTCAGCTCGTATTCTGCCTGGTGGCTGACCTTGGAGCTCACGCAGGGCTTGGAGACCAGGTTCAGGCACTTGCTGTGACAGCGGTAACAACACCCTGAGGGGACAGCCACATGCCAGGTAGGAGTGGGGGCGTCCTACAGCCCTGGCCCACCCTGGGCTGGGCCAGCACCCTCCTCGGGCTCCACTCCAACACCCAGATAGACCCTTCTGGGACCACTGCAGTCTCAGAAACTCCGAGGTCCTCGCGCCCCTGTCCTCAGACACCAGACTCACACCTGTGGGGGCCAGCCTGCTGTCCCACCATCAACCAGGTGGGGGTGGGAGCCCCACTCCTCCATCCCAACCCTGGCTGCCCATCTTGGATTTCAGCTGCTCTGCTCTCCCAGTCAGCCTGGCACCTCTCCAAACTCTTTCCTCTTTTTTTTTTTAATAGAATTATTTACTTAATTTGATGTATTGATTCATTTATTTTAATATGACCAGAGAGAGAGAGAGAAAGAGAGAGAAGGCAAGCCACCAGGTCCAGGGCTCAAACTGTGGTCAGTCATATGGGAGTGTCCAGCACCTTAACCACTACACTACCTGATGGTCCCATCTTTTTCTCTCTTTTTTTTTTTTTTTTTTGGAGAGGTTTTTGCTATAGGGCGCGTGCGCTCGCCAGACAGGCAGAGAGAGACAGAGAGATAGAAAGCAGGAAATCACCCCCCAGGGGGGATGGCCACGCCGCAATCCCTTCTCCTCCATTCTCCTCTCGGGATCTTGGGCACGCACGCACATGCGCCCGGCGTGTGTTTAAGCCGCCAGGTCCGGGACTCGAACCGCGGTCGACTACGTGGGAGTCCAGCGACATAGCCATTACGCTAACTGCTGGTCCCTTTTTCTCTTTTTTTTAAAGAGGGATTTTTTTCCCACTATAGGGCATTTGCACTCACTGGAGAGACAGACAGAGAGACAGAAAATGAGAAATTACCCCCTGAGGGGATGGCCACTCAGCAATACCTTCTCCTCCATCTCCTCTTGGGATTTTGGGCACACACGCACACTCCCCTGGCCTGAGTTTTAAGCTGCCGGGTCTGCAACTTTAACCGCAGTTAACTACGTGAGAATCCAGCCACGTAAACATTATGTCATCTGCTGGTCCCTCTTTTTTTTTTTTTTCAATTCAACTTTATTTATTTATTATTTTTAAAGAATTATTTTATTTAACTTTATTTATCTACTTATTTATTTTAATTTTACCGGGGGGGGGGAGAGAAAGAGAGAGAGAGAGGGAGAGAGAGAGAGAGAGAGAAAGTGAGAAAGGAAGCCTCCAGGTCCAGGACTCAAACCACAGTCAGCCATGTAAGAATCTAGCATCCTTAACCACCATGCCACCTGCCACCCCCTTTTCTTTTTAAATAATTATTTATTTCTGGGACCAGCAGTTGGCATAATGGCTATGTCACTGGACTCCCATGTAGCCGACTGTGGTTCGAGTCCCGGACCCGGTGGCTTAAACTCACTCTGGGTGCGTGTGCGTGCGTGCCCAAGATCCTGAGAGGAAAATGGAGGAGAAGGGATTGTGGCGTGGCCATCACCCCTGGGGGATGGTTTCTTGCTTTCTGTCTCTCTGTCTCTCTCTGTCTTTCTGGTGAGCGCACATGCCCTACAGCAAAAACCTCTCCAAAAAAAAAAGAATTATTTATTTCATCTCATTTATCATTTTTGTTTTTAGAATTATTTTATTTAGCTTTATTTTTATTTATTTTTTTTTTAGAGGTTTTCGCTATAGGGTGCATACACTGCTCGCCAGACAGAGAGAGAGACATAGAGACAGAAAGCGAGAAATCACCCCCCGGGGGGATGGCCACGCCGCAATCCCTTCTCCTCCATTCTCCTCTCGGGATCTTGGGCACGCACGCACACGTGCCTGGCGTGAGTTTTAAGCCACCAGGTCCGGGACGCGAACCGCGGTCGACTACGTGGGAGTCCAGCGACATAGCCATTACGCCAACTGCTGGTTCCCTTATTTAGCTTTATTTATACATCTTAATTTGACCAAGAGGAAGAGAGTGTGAGAGGGAGAGGGAGGGAGGAAGGGAGAGTGAGAAGGCAAGACACCGGGTCCAGGATTGAAAACACTGTCAGGCATGCAGGACTCCAGGGCCCTCATTATTATTTTTTTTTAACTTGATATAGACACTTAGCAGAGAGAGACAGAGACAAGAAAAGAGAGAAGGCAAGCCACCAGGTCCAGGACTCGAGCCCCGGCTGGCCATGTGAGAGTCCAGCACTCCAACCACCTTGCCTCCTGCTGGCCCCCCCCTACTCTTATAGGCCATTCCCAGACGTCCCCTGGCCTGCACTTCACCCCTTCTCACGACCCCCACCCTTCTCTCACCCTCCACCGTCACCTCCCCTCCCACCCTTGATCCATTCAGAGTGCCCTGCCGAAGCCCAGGCTGTCCAGAGCCCACCTGCCACCCCGCTGCACTCACAGGAGAGCCCCTGCCCCTCTGGGCCCAGCTCAGACACGGCGCTCCGGTCCCCTCTGCGCCTCCCCAAAGGCACAGGGACGCGCTGACGACAGGACCTTTGCGTGTGTGGCCCCAGAGCTTCCCCCCAAGATACACCCTTGCTTTACTTTCTAACCTCCAAGGTTTTGCGGAAACGTCCCGACGCCTTTGCCTGCCACCCTGCTGGTGTACGGACCCACCTACACGTGCTGGTCCCTCCCGTCTCTCCGCTGTGCCACACTGCCTGGCCCCTGTCGTCTGCTAGTTTGACTTCTCACCCAGAACAGTGCGGCATGGTGGTGCTCCCTGCTCTGTCCATGGCAGTGGGGCCACCTCGCGTGGCTACCGAGCACTTGCCATGCACACAGGACAGCCACGGAGTTCATTCTAATTTGTTTTTGTTTTTCTTTCTTTTGCTGTTTTTAGGACACATGCATTCGCTAGGAGAGACACAGAGACAGACAGAGACAGAAAGTGAAAAATCACCCCCTGAGGGGATGGCCATGCTGCAATCCCTTCTCCTCCATTCTCCTCTTGGGATCTTGGGCACACACGCACACGTGCCCAGTGTGAGTTTAAGCCACCGGGTCCGGGACTCGAACCACGGTCGACTATACGAGAGTTCAGCGATATAGCCATTACGCCAACTGCTGGTCCGAAGGGAGTCTAGCATCCTTAACCGCCACACCACCTGCCAGTCCCCAATTCAAACTTGAACCATCAGGTGTAGTGGTGGCCACCACAGGGGACACCTCCAATCTGGCTGTGGCCCAGCGGAGGCAGGGGTGGGTCCTTTTGATCCTGGTATCTGTAGCACATGCCAGGCTCGGTGAACTGAGCACACTGTGAACACTCACTTGTGGGGGCTGGCAGATGGCACGGTGTAAAGGTGGTAAAGGTGCTGGACTCCCACATGGCTGGCCACGGTGTGAGTCCAGGACCTGGCAGTCTACTTTCTCACTTTCTCTCTCTCTCTAATCAAATTAAAGTAAATAAGTTAATAATAATAATAATAATAATAATAAATAAAAGTAAAAAAAGATAAAGCTCACCTAGGGCCAGCAGGTAGTGGTTAAAGCGCTGGACCTAGCCCCAGACCAGGTGACTTGAAACACACCAGGCGCATGTCCAAAGTCCCAAGAGGAGAGTGGAGAAGGGGTTGCAATGTGGCCATCCTCCCTGTGGGGGTGATTTCTCATTTTCTGTTTCCCTGTCTCTCTGGTGAGCAAAAATCTTTCTTTTGGCGGATGGTGTAATGGTTACGTCACTGGGCCCCCACATAGTCGACGGTTCAAGTCCCGCACCCAGTGGCTAAAAACTCACACCAAGTGCCTATGCACGTGTGCCCAGAATCCCAAGAGGAGAATGGAAGAGAAGAGATTGTGGCGTGACTATCCCCATGGGTGCAATTTCTTGCTTTCAGTCTCTCTCTCCAGAGGGACCAGCAGTTAGCGTAATGGCTATGTCACTGGACTCCCATATAGTTGACCGTGGTTCGAATCCCAGACCCGGTGGCTTAAACTCAAGCCAGGCGCGTGTGCGTGCGTGCCCAAGATCCCGAGAGGAGAATGGAGGAGAAGGGATTGCGGCTTCGCCATCCCCCTGGGGGGTGATTTCTCGTTTTCTGTCTCTCTGTCTCTCTCTTTCTGGTGAGCGCATGCACCCTATAGTGAAAACCTCTCCAAAAAAAAAAAAAAAAAAAAAAAAAAAGAGTTCTCTTGAACATGAACAGATGTAGGAGCAGAGGTTGGGTTCCTCTGCCCGCCCAGGACGGGGGGAGGGTGCCAGCTTGCCTACCTGTGCAGGTGTACCAGGTCTGGACGAGCCCCCAGATGACGGCGTGGCACCTGTCGCAGGCCTGCTTCACGCTCTTGCTCTTCTCCTTGTGGAAGCGGTGCTCGAGCAGGACACGGATGTCCGGCTCCTCCTCACTGGGGTCCTTCGGGGAGGACACAATGGCCTCGACTCACTCCTCCAGGTGCCCCTGTAGCCACGGTGCCCAGCCCACTGCCTTCCCTGGGGCTCAGGCAGGCACGGACCAGCTTGCACACCTCTCCCAGCATCCCTTGCAACTAGGTGCTCCTGGGAGACTCACGGGAACAAAGGCCAATGAGCAGGACAGGTCTCAGCCCTCCCCGGCTTCCTGCACGTCAGGTGCTGACCCCGAAGACAGTGCGAGGCCATCTCGAGTCCCCCAGGACTGGCAGGGGCCCCCATACCCTTAGCTGCCACAGGGCCTGGATCGCCTGTGGAACTTTACATGAGGGAACAGAGTGTCTGCTTCCTTCAAGTCACTACATTTTGGGGTATCTTTGTTATCATAGCCTTACCTACTTCCTAACAGAAATTCCACTTCCTGAACTCCCGGAGACTCCCAGCCCGTACCAGGGCTCAGAGGCAGTCGAGCCGGGCGACGTTGCTGTGGACACCCTGCTTTTGCCTCAGACCTGCTACCTCACCTGTCGCTCTCGGGACCACCCCCTCCAGCTCACGTGGTTTCCAGTGGGACTGCCCCACCCGCCTGCAGCGGAGGTTCGTGACTTAGAATTGGCCAGTCGGTCACCACAACTGGACCAAGAGCGGGCCCAGGACTGGCCAGTGAATGTCAGGCCTCAGGCTCGCTATGACCCCTAGGGAAGGGAGTCCTCACCTGCACGGGGTTCCTCCTGTGGAAAGGAGCAGTTGCTGGGCCACTGTCACCACATGGGAGAGCCTGAGCGTGGGCCCCGCAGACTGGAGCAGGAGGGCGCGGGGTCCCCACTGACGGCCTTCGGGTCACTAAGCAAATATTTTTTCTTTTCCATTTAAGCTACGTAAGTTGGGTTTCTGTTCCATGCAATTGCAAGGTCTAGACCAATCAATGTCTGGACGTGGGGCAGGGAGGCCCCAGACGTCACCCTGCCTTTCCGGCCCAGCCAGCCCCTGGAGCCATGGGGACCCAGTTCCCCCTGCTCTCAGCAGTCCCGGCAGTCTCTGTGGCTCACCAGTGCTCACCTTCAGCTCCTGGAGCTTCAGCCTCAGGTGGATCAGCCGCACCACCGCGTCCTTCTGCCTCTCCGACTGCTCGGGGAGCTCCAGGATGGCCTGCTTGCACTCCTCGATTGCCTGCTGCAGTTGCTGCACGTCGGAGGCCAGGAACAGGCCCTGCCGGTTGGGGTGGGCGGGCGGTCAGATGCCTCCCTGCCCCGGCCAGGCCCAGAGCAGACTCCAGGCCCCTCAGCCTCACCCTCACCCTCACCCTCACCCTCAGCTGGGGGAGCTGAGGACTTGCGAGAAGCCCAGGAGAGTTACAGCACAGTTAGGGTCCACCCACACCACCTGCCCCAGGCAGGACCTGTCCACCCACCAGCCTCTGAAGAACTCTTTCTTTCTTTTTAGAATTATTTAACTTTATTTATTTTATTTTATTTGACCAGAGAGGGAGAGAGTGTGTGTGTGTGAGAAAGAGAGAGACAGAGAGAGAGAGAGAAAAAGTGAGAAAATAAGCCACCAGGTCCGGGACTCGAACTGTAATCAGCCATGTGGGAGTCCAGTGCCTTAACCACCACACCACTGTCAGCCCCTGAAGACTTTTTCAAAAGACAACATCCCTCTTTTTTTTTTTTTTTTTTTAATAATTATTTATTTTTTATTTATTCATTCGTTTATTTTTTAATTTGATCAGAGAGACACAGAGGGTGAGAATGAGAGAGAGGAAGTGAGAAAGCAAGCCACCAGATTCAGGACTTGAACCCTGGTCGGCCATGTGGGAGTGTCCAGCACCTTAACCACCACGCCACCTGCTGGTCCCAACATCCCTCTTTTTAAAAGTCATTTGTGAGACCAGCAGCTGGAGTGGTGATTAAGGTACTGGACTCCCATGTGGTTGACCATGGTTTGAGTCTCAGACCTGGAGGCTTGCTTTCTCACTTCTCTCTCTCTCTGTCTCTCTCTCTCTCTGGTGAGCACACGTGCCCAATAGCAAACTTTAATAATAGTAATAATAATAATAATTGGGACCAGCAGTAGGCGTAATGGCTATGTTGCTGGACTCCCATATAGTCGACCGTGGTTTGAGTCCCAGACCTGGTGGCTTAAACTCACACCGGGCACGTGTGCGTGTGTGCCCACGATCCCGAGAAGAGAATGGAGAAGGGATTGTGGCGTGGCCATCCCCCCTGGGGGGTGATTTCTCGCTTTCTGTCTCTGTCTTTCTGGTGAGTGCACACACCCTGTAGCAAAACACCTCTTAAAAAAATAATAATAATAAATTAAATTAAATAAATAAATGATGAAATAAAAAGCCATTTGCTGGAGCTGTCAGGTGGTGTGATAGTTACGACGCTGGACTCCCACATGGACGAATACAGTTTGAGTCTCAGATCCAGTGGCTTGAAAATCACAACAAATAAAAAAATAATTAAGTAGTTTACGGGACCAGCAGATGGCATAACGATTATGTCACTGGACTCTCACGTAGTCAACCACAGTTCAAGTCCCAGACCCGACGGCTTAAAACTCACATCAGGTGCGTGTGCGTGCGTGCCCAAAAATCCCAAGAGGAGAATGGAAAAGAAGAGATTGCAGCGTTTCTCTCAAATAAAAGTTGAAAACCAAAAGGTTTTCACATATTTTGAAAAAAAATCATTGAAGTCCCCTTTTTTTCCCTTCGGATGGGGGCTTCTGTGGAAGAAAGTGCAGTGCCTGAGAGCGTATGCAGGGCCGGGAGGCAGGGGCAGGGCTTCCCTCTCCCACTGCCCTACCTGCAGCATGCCAGGGTTCCTAAGAGCCCCAAATGGAGTCAGTTCTCACATTTGCTTCACAGGACCCTGGAGCTTCGGGGAGAGCACGGGCCCCAGGTTCCCAACACCAAGTCCAGGCTTTCTCCAGCTGTCCACAGACAGGATTTGGGGAGAAGGTCAGGGGTCATGAGGGCCTCAGACTCGAGGTTCCCCCTTGGCCAGGACTGGAGACTAAGCCTGGTGGCAGTCATTCTCAAATGAGGAAAAACTTGTCCCCGGCTGTGGGCCATGTCTGAGAAGATGTGGCCCTGCCACCTGGAAGTACAGTGACAAGAAAACCACTGGCCCCTCCTAGCTGGAGTCTGCCCATCCTCCTCTCTCCCCACACCCCAAACTCACCACGGGACGGGAGAAGTGGTCCTCAGACAGGCCAAGGTCCATCGCACGCCCGGGGCAGCGGAACTCCGGCTCCACAGGTGGCAGCTCGGGAAGGGTGTCTGGGGGAGGGGACGAGAGTAGAGCGTGGCGGAGGGCAGGTCAGCCTGTCCCCTGCCCTGACCCCAGGAAGGAGGCACTGGGAGAGGGCCAGGGCAGTCCTGCGCGTCTGCCCAGTTTGAAATCACAAAGCACCCCACATTGTGCAGGACAGAACAGAGCCACTGGGAAAGCTGAGGTGGACTGAGAGGGACCCAGCCGCTGAGGCCCCCTGTTAAAGTGCGTGGGCTGTAGGAAGGCCACGGGGTAGCTCCACGGAACCTGCAGGCCCTGTGCGGGCTCCAAGCCATCTCTGAGCCTCCCTGCCCAAGGGCTCCCTCTGCCTCACCTGCCTGTGGTCCCGGGCCTTACGCCACCTGACCCCAGGGATGGGCCTCACAGACACCACGCCCTCACCTGTCCCACCAGATCTTAGCTGCAAGCTCACACGTGTTCACAGAGCACCTGAGCTGGGCCCCGGCCCCCCTGCCAGCCACGGAGCAGGGGAAGGTGTGTGCTGCTGGAAGGCAGAGGCAGCGGCTCGGGGCGGCAGGAGAGAGGGGCTGGGGCTCGTGTGGGGACCAAGCTCCCAGCCCCCACCCCAGCACCCACCTTCAGAAGTGACGTCTGGGGCCTCCTTGTCGGGTCCCTGCTCATGCTGCCGTGGCCCGAGCTGCTTGTTGAAGGGGTTGAGGTGGGCCTGCCGGAACCGGGCCAGCTTCTCATCATATTCCATAGCATTCCACCTGCAGCCGGGCGGGGCGAGGGCGTGTCCAGGCCCAGGCTTGCGCACCCTCATCACCCCAGGCTAGCCTCTCACCTCCTCGCTCTGCTCTTCCGTGGCTCCCACTGGTTCCCCAGGAAGAACCCAAAGTGACGGTCCCTTCCACACCCACCATGAAGGTGGAGCATTCACGTGAGCGCACACGGCACAGCCCCATCGCAGGCCCTCTGGCCCGTGCTAGAGGGCCCCAGCCTAGGGCTGCCCAGGGGCTCCTTGCCAGCCCCATCCGGTACCAGCCTTGGTGCTGGCCTGCTCCCATGGACATCAGGACTGGCCTCCTCCTTGCTGGCCCTGGACCAAGCTGCTCCTTTCCCACCAGAGCGCCCAGAAACCAGTCCCTGTCAGAGGCTCAGTGAGGGGGTTCCATTCCCGGGCCCCACACTGCTCTGCCACATGCAGGTGACCTTGGGCGCAGCCCGTCTTCCCCAGAACTCAGGAACGAGGTTCACAAGGAGAAGCCCCGTAAACGCAACCAGGCTGCAGGCGACGTCGGCACCTCTGAGGCCTGGGATCCGAAGCCACTGATGCGGATGGCTTGAGTCCATTCTAGAGCCCTCACCCGGTAGCGGCGGGAGTGCCGGGCCAGCTCCTGGTGGGGGTCCTCACCCAGAGCCCCTCTTAACCAGCTGGGCCACGCTCCTGAACCTCTCCTGGCCTCTGTCCACCTGTGTTGGCGGGACCTTCTGAGACTGACAAGTTCAGACCCATAAACGCTAAGCACAAGTTAGCTCTTGGTAAGGGCCGCTGCTGTCGTAAGATGCTCGAGTTTTGTTGTTGTTGTTCTTAAAGAATTATTAGATTAGATTAGATGATGATGATGATGATGATTGATTTGGCCAGAGAGAGAGAGAGAGAGGGAAAGTGAGAAAGCAAGGTGCAGGCCTTGACCTTCAGTCAGCCACATGGAAGTCCAGCGCCCTAACCGCCACACCACCTGCTGGCCCCGAGAGTCGCTTTCCTATAAAGCTGTATGGTAAGTGCATGAGTGCCGGTCGTACTCTCTCTACCTGTTACCACGTGAAATAACCTGTAATTACAAGCCATCCTATGACCGCTCCTGAAGAAGGACAACCAAGCACAGAGGGGACAGTCCTGACAGAGGCACCGGGTGGCAGTGGGCAGTGGGCCCAGCCTTCCTCTCACTGGCAGCTGAGTACGGGAGCCTTGCCTGCTGCCACGCCTCCGTCAGCCTGTGGCAGGAAGGAGTCCCAGTGTGACAGGGCTCAGCCCTGCTGAAGGCTGCCCCTGGGGAAAACAGTGTGGCGTGACTCACCTCACTCCCACTCCTCCGGGTCACTTGAAGTGGGACACAGAGGCAGTAGAGCCGGGGCAGCCACTCACGCCCAACGCCTCCCCAGAGTCTCAGGAGACACCCAGTGCAGGAGGGTCAGGCTGTCCCTGGACCCGCTCACTCTTTTTCTGAGTGAGGAACCCTCATTTTGGATTGTCACAGGATTTCACAGCCACCCCTGCGGTTAGCTGCCATAATTATGACTGTGCTCCAACCACTGAGGTGTGACCAGGAAGAGCACCCTAGACTGAAGTGGTCCCAGAGGAGCTGCCACTTCAGCCCTTGCGCCTCCTACAATCTCAGATGCAGATGCAATGGATGGAACTGGAGCAGCCACTTTGGGCTATGGCATGGAAGCCATGAATGAGGATGGCAGAGACAAGACAGCAAGGGACTCCCCTGAGCCCTGAGCCGCTCCGCACCAGGCTTCATCAAAGTAGCACAGAAATAAAGCTCTATTTATACCCCTGCTACTGTGTTGGGGGAGGTCCTGCTTTTTGCAATCAGACAGATCCTGGCTTTCCCCTTACACCTCAGTTCTACTGGCTCCAAGCTCTGACCTTGGGTGAGTGCCTAAGCTTTCCTGTTCCTAATTTCTCACAAGCAGGGCTGATGACGGTACCATATGGGGTTGCTGCCCAGATGACACTGGTTAGTACAGCGTTCTGAGGACACAGGCCAGCAGGTGGTGTGGCAGTCAAGGCACTGTATCCCACACGGCCAACCATGGCTCGAGTCCCAGATCCAGTGGCTTGAAAGTCACACCAGACACAAGTGGTGGTGTGACTGAAATTCCAGGAGGAAAACAAAAGAGAAGGGACTGTGGTGTAGTCACCCAGGGGGTGATTTCTCACTTTCCCCCTCACTGTCTCTCTGTCTCTCCAGAGAGAACACGCACTCTGTGGCAAAAAACCTTACAGAAGAATGACAGTGCCATAGAGCTATTGTCGCGATCACTGAACAGGGCATTCTGAGCACACCGGCCAGCACACAGCAGCCACTGAGTACTGGGGACAACCACTGCCACCCCTATCCCTTTCCTAAAGACAGGCTCTAGTTGGGTCAGCAGGTAGCAGGGTGGTTAAGGCACTGACCCCACATGACTGGCTGCACGGCTTGAGTTCCAGACCCATAAGCTTGAAAAACACACTAGGCACGGGACCAGCAGTTAGCGTAATGGCTATGTCACTGGACTCCCACGTAGTCGACCGCAGTTCGCGTCCCAGACCCAGTGGCTTAAAACTCACGCTGGGCCCGTGTGCGTGTGTGCCCAAGATCCCGAGAGAAAAATGGAGGAGAAGGGATTGCGGCATGGCCATCCACCCTGGGGGGTGATTTCTCGCTTTCTGTCTCTCTGTCTCTCTCTGTTTGTCTGGCGAGCGCATGCGCCCTGTAGCAAAAACCTCTCAAAAAAAAAAAAAAAACCACACACTAGGCACATGTGCATGTATGCCCCAAATCCCAGCAGGGATGGAGCACAGGGGCCGCGGTGTGGCCGTCCCTCCTGATGGTGACTTCTCACTTTCCTGCTCCCTGCCTCTCTCCAGCAAATGCACATGCTCCATGGCAAAAACCTAAAAATCTAAAAAGAGGAGACAGGCTCTCTTTCTGATGCCCAGTCCAGCCTCATGCCTGCGCCAGCCGTCAGCACCCGGGTGGCTGTGAGCATGGCACCGGCTACACGCACAGGCTGGCCAGGACTCAAACTCAGACTTCAGCGAAGGACAGGACTGGGGTCAGCTGACTGTTTTCAAGAATCGGCCCTGATTTTGATTTGCTTCCCTAGTGATGGGTTACAGATCCCATTTACTTCTCTCTCTCTCTTTTTTTTTTTTTTTTTTTGAGAGGTTTTTTTGCTACAGGGCATGTGCACTCACCAGAAAGACAGAGAGAGACAGAGAGAGAGAAAGCAAGAAATCACCCCCGGGGTGATGGCCACACTGCAATCCCTCCTCCTCCATTCTCCTCTTGGGATCCTGGGCACACACACACATGCGCCCGGCCTGAGTTTAAGCCACCAGGTCCGGGACTCGAACTGTAGTCGACTACATGGGAGTCCAGTGACATAGCCGTTATGCCAGCTGCTGGTCCCTCATTTACTTCTTTATAAATCAGAAAGAACACTACCGCCTGGGCAGAGGGACGATTATGGAGGTGCGTGTGGCAGTGAAGCCAGATGCCTAGCTGGTGCCCGCACACGAGCGCCCCATGCTTGACAGGCAAGGCCAGGGGAGGAAGGGCACTGCGACACAGCCAGAGCTGTGGAGGGCTCCTTTCTCTCCAGGGGACCCTGGCAGGTTCCCTCCACGGGTGCCTGCCGTGGCCTAGGAGCCCCAGGAGGAAGCACGTTGCAGTGCCCTTCTGAGCGGGGTCCCAGCCCAGGCTTGGCGGAGACGGACCCTGCAGGTGGAGAACTGTGCTGACTGTCTGCTGAGGGCAGGGTGGTGTCTCCACAGCACGGCCCCCACTGCCTCCCTCCAAAGCTCTGCACCCACAACTTGGGCTTGGCTTCAGAAAGGCGCAGGCAGCAAGAGGGAGACTGAGGAAAGAAGCCCACTGCCCGTCACTGAGTGACCGCCCCTCCCGGAGGAGAGGGCTCTGCAACTGCACTTTAAAGGGAGGTCAGAATCCAGCCGGGCAGCGGCCCCGGGGCACTGAGTCCACCCTGGAGCGGCCGGGATCAGGAAGGCCAGGAAGGTCCTGTCTGCTCCTACCTGGAGAAGCCGGCCAGGACCAGCGGCAGGTCGGGACACCCCTTTAAGGGCTGTTGGCCATTGCGGCCAGCAGTGCAGCCCCCCCACAGCAGGGCTCCTCTGGAGACCTTGTGCCCGGCCCCCTCCCCCCGCAGGCTCCTGGAGCTGGGAGCCAGCCTCAGAGCAGCCGGGTCGTGCCATGGCACAGCCGAGTGAGCTGGGCCTACCGGGCCCCACAGACAGCTGGGTTGACCACCAGAAGTGAAGCGTTCCCTAGTGTAGGAGTAGCGATTCTGCATCTTGGAGGGCTGGGGGACAGAGCGGTCACCAGCACCCCCGGGGCAGGCCGAGGTCAGAGGTGAGCAGCAACCCACCCGAACTGCGCTTCCGGCCTGAGTCAGGGCCTTGGTCGGCTCTGCGGCCACGGCTCTGCATCGGGAAACGGCCCCGAAGCCCTGAACCCGCGGCCCAGCGCGTCCCCAGGCCGAGCGCCCCCAGCCCCCTCCCTTGCAGCTCCCCGGCCCGCCCGAGGCCCCCCTGCGCGCTCACCTGACCGCCGCCCTGGCTACATTGTAACCCGCCCCGCAGCCGCGGCGACACTGTGTCCCGCCGGCCACTCGCTGCTGCCGCCCGCGGCCCGGAGGCTCATGACACCCGGTCGGGGTCGTCGGCGCTCCGCAGCGTCCGCGTGGCCTGGAACCGGCGCCCCTTCCGCTCCGCTGCTCAAGGTGGTTTGGCGGGCGGAGTCCTGCATTTCTAGATTTTCTTTCATCTCAAAATACCTGATTCAAATCCAAGCCACAACATTTTTGTTTTAAATTGTAGCATTTATGGGAACCAGCAGTTAGCATAATGGCTATGTCGCTGGACTCCCACGTAGTCGACCGCGGTTCGCGTCCCGGACCCGGTGGCTTAAAACTCACGCCGGGCGCGTGTGCGTGCGTGCCCAAGATCCCGAGAGGAGAATGGAGGAGAAGGGATTGCGGTGTGACCATCCCCCCTGGGGGGTGATTTCTCGCTTTCTGTCTCTCTGTCTGTCTGGCAAGCGCACGCGCCCTATAGCGAAAAAAAAAATTGTGGCATTTAATAAAAACAAAACAAAAACAAAAAAACTGGTGGGGAAGAGAAAGAAAAAGCGTCAGGCGGGCAGCGCTGGAGGGGGCCACCCTGCCTCACAGAGGGGAGCCTGAAACCAGGACTTCCAGGCTGCAGGCCCTGAGGGGGACGTGGGCTGTCCCTCAGGGGCTGTCACCACAGCTTTCCTGCTCATAGACAGTAGGGGTCTGCGGCCAACCCTGCACCTGCCCTGACTCCATGCCCCGTATGCCCACGGGAGAGACTGAGGACAGGTGAGTGCGGACGGGGGACAGCATAGGGCTGTCCCCACCCGGCTCAGGTCCCCTTTTCTGCAGAAGGCACACTTTGGCTGCCTCTGGACTGGGCTGCCTTGCTCAGAGGGGCTGCGTGACAGTGGTGCCCAGTGACCTCACACTCTCCATTCAACCCTGCCCGAGCCCGAGGGTGCTGGGCCCCTCAGAACACCAAAGTCACACAGCCTACACTGGCGAGACCTCGCCCAGCCAGGGTGACTGCCAGCACAGCTCGTCCACACCTGCTCAGAACTGCAGGCCCACTGCCCTGTCTGCCCTGCAGGGGGACCGCCCACCTGGCTCTCTCCTGGCCCCTCCCTGGCTTGCCCAGGACTGGGCGCGGAGGCGCAGGCTCCAGGATGTTCCCCTCTGGTCATGCACCCCACGAGCTCCGTCCTGGCCCTTCGCTCCCGTGCCCCTCCGTGGCGACAGCACTTGGTAGATGATCCCCCACTGCGAGCCCAGAATCTCTCCCCATGACCCAAGCTCTGACATCCAGCTTTCTTTCTCTTGTCTTTTAAAAAATATTTATTTTATTTATTCGTTATTATTATTTTTAATTTGCTACAGGGCACATGCATTCACCAGAGAGAAACAGAAAGAGAGAGAGCAGGAGAGTGAGAAAGCCAGCCCCCAGGTCCAGGTTTCAGACCACAGCCACCCATGTGGAAGTCCAACACTTAAACCACATACCACGTGCTGGCCCTTCTTTTTCTTTCTCAATGTCGAGGCCTTATGTCCATGCCCCCAGTGGAGGGCACAGCAACACTGCGATCCTCTTTTGCTCCTTTTCTCCATCCCGTCTGGATTTGGGACATGCACACACATGCCCAGAGCCAGCATTCAAACCGCTGCCGTGGATCTGGCTCCGCAGCCAGTGCCTGAGCATCCCCATCTGTCTCCATCTGCTCTGCCCTTCAGGTTCTGCTGGCCTTCCTCACTGCTCCAAGCCTGGGCGCTCAGTTTAGGGATGAGGAGGGAATGAGCCTTGGGCAGGGCCAGCACTGAGAAGGTCTCACCCATCCAGGTGGACACCCACACACACACGTGGTGCAGCTGCTGCCTGAACTAGTGTCGCTGCAGTGGTGGACCTCGTCCACTCCTACCACCTCAGGGAGCTGCAGACTCAGACTACCTGCAGTTGAGGGTTTAGGTCTTTCCTTGTAGCGTCTGCTCAAAGGAGCTGGGTCCCACATGCCTAGACATGGCGGCCTGAGGAACACACAGGGTGTGTGTGTACGCATGCCCAAAATCCCAAAAGGAGGGGTAATGGAAGAGACAGAGACTGTGGTGTGACCATCCCCATGGGGCCATGCTTTCTTCCTCTCCCTCTTTCTCCCTCTCTGGCAAGTGCACATGCCTTCTGACCAAGTAAAATAAATAAAATAAAATAAAATATAAGTACCTGTCATTAAAAAAAGGGGGGGGGGCTGGCAAGTGTCGTGGTGGTTAAGGGCGTTAGACTCCCACATGGCCAACCATGGTTCGAGTCCCAGACCTGGAGACGTGGTTTATCACTTTCTCTCTCTCCTCCCTGTCTCCCTCCTCCCTCTCCCTCTCTCCTCCCTTTCCTTCTCTCTCACTCCTCCCTCTCTCTCTCTTACTCAGTCCCTCTCTGGTCAAATTCAAAAATAAGTAAATAAATAAAGTTAAATAAAATAATTCTAAATTTAACAAAAAAGAAGAAGGAGAAGAACGTGACGTGTCTATCTTCCCACCTCTCCACCGACCATTCATTCCTGAGCACCAGGTCCACGCGTGCTCTGGCTGGCACCGTGACGGCTGGTGAGGGGAGAGACATGACTCCAGCGGGCCATCCGGAGACTCCCGTGAGGCCGAGGTGTGTCAGGGACAGGAAGTAAACAGGGCTGGCAGCCGTGTGGGGGTCGGGGCAGCAGGATTTCCCATGGGCCACTGTGTGGTTCAAGTTCCAGACCTGGCAGCTTGAAAAACCTGCCGGATGTGTGTGCGTGATGCCCAGATCCCAGAAGAGCGGAGGAAGGGTCCTGTGTGGACATCCGCTTTGCGGTCTTCCTCACTTCAGCTCTCTCTCACCCTTCGGCTGTGCATGCCCTGTAACAAACTTCAGAAAGAAAAAGAAAGAAAGAAAGAGAAGAGAAGAGTAAAGAAGAAGTGGGGCCAGCAGGTGGCGTGGTGATTGAGGGCACTGGACTCCCACATGGCCGACCGTGGTTCAAGTCCTGGACCTGGCAGCTTGCTTTCTTACTTTCTCTCTCTCTACTCTCTGTCCCTCTCTGGTCAAAATTTAAATTAATAAATAAATAAATGGACAGATAAAATTAAGTAAAATAGTTCTTTTAAAAAAAGGAGAAGAGGGAGGAAGGTGGTGACCAAGTTAGCAGGGAGCCCTGAATCCGTGAGCCTGCAGTGGGTGGGTGGAGAGACGCCCCGAGGGAAGCCTCAGGGCACAGCCTTCGAGGGGCTGCAGAGCCTGCTGGCCTGCAGAGCCAAGAGCAGGTCTGTGGGCCCAAGTTTGGTGCAAGGTCAAGGAAGAGGAGAGGACAGCAGGGGAAGGGCAGTGGGCCAGCTGCAAGCGCCTTGGCCTCGATTCAGAGCGGCGGAGCCATGGTCCTCGTCAACGAACTGCATGGGTTTAAACGTGCTGTTTGACAAGCCCTGGCACTGCGAACTCCGGAGAAAGGACGCCTGCTAAGACAGTCAGCTTCATCCTGGTGTGCTTCCTGTGCAATCTCCCCACAACTTGCCTCTGTCCCCAGATGCCACGGAGGCACTCCCTGACACTACGCTGCCCCTGCTAGAATTCTAGACGCACTAGGGCGTGTCTCTGCTTGTCTGGCTTCTTACACTGCTGCGGGATGTGGAATTTACCTTCTTGTTTCTTGCCAAAGGACACAGGCACTCAGCAGAGAAAGGCTGGAGGGAGAGCAGCCCCTGGGGTGAGGTCACAGCAGAGTCCTCTCTCCTCTTCTCCATCACGATGAATTTGGGGCCCGTGCACAAGCCAGTGTTTGCGTCCTCCTTTTTTTTGAGAGATTTCTGCTACAGGGCATGTGCACTTGCCAGGAAGACAGAGAGAGAGACAGAGACAGACAGTGAGAAATCACAGCCCGGGGGTGGCCACGCTGCAGCCCCTTCTCCTCCATTCTCCTCTCGGGATCTTGGGCACACACACACACATGCCCAGCGTAGTCTTTTTAAGTCACCAGGGCTGGGACTTGAACTACGTGGGAGCCCAGTGACGTAGCCGTTATGCCATCTGCTGGTCCCTACCACTGTGTTCTGAGGTGCCAGGGCTGGGACTCGAACCATGTGGTTTGCATTTGGGACCCAGCTCCCTTAACCACTGGCCCTGGGGCTGGCCGGAGCTGGTTCTTCTCGTTGCTCAGCGGGTGCAATGGTGTGGTCAGCCACGGTTGAGGGTCTGTTCTCCCGTTGGACACCCAGGCTTTCTCTGGTGTTGGCTGTCACAGTAACCCTGTGATCTGAAGCAGGCGGGTGGCTCAGGGGCGTGGCAGGAAGTGACACAACCCAGTGGAGGAGGCGGTTGCTGCATGACCCAGTATTCAACATGGGGATGGCGCCTCCGGCACACCGAGACTCGTTCTTCACTCTGCCTGTCCCCCTCTCTGCCTCGGGACGGAACCACATGGAAGGCCTCACTGGCCCCCTGTCCCGTCTGTCCCTGGGTTCAGCCAGTGGGGGCCTCGGCAGGAGGCCAAAGGTGCAAGAGAGAGGCCAGGGCGTCTGTCCCATCTGCACTGCACTGGGGGGCTTGGCAGTGGTTCCTCCCACCTGGAAAGCAGGGACCGGTCGCAGCTGCCTGAAGCCACAGCCGCTGCTGGGTTCCTCCCTCCTGGGTCCTGCTCCCACCAGGGCCGGCAGTTCTGCTCCCTGACCGGCACCTCCAGCACTTCCTGACCCATCACCCTGCCACGCTCCCATTTCACCCTCTCTGATCCTCTCCTCACCCCAGCGGTGCAGCCTCTCGCCTGCCAGGGCCCTAATGTAGGTGTGACTGCTGTGTGGGAGACGCAGGAGGAGAAGTCCCACGTGCAGAGGGGGCAGGGGATTTAAAGGGTTGGCCAGGAGAGGTCTGATTTAATTGACTAATTAATTTGTTTATTATTTAGAGAGATTTTTTTCCCATACGGTGTGTGCACTTGCCAGAGAGACAGAGAGAGACAGAGACAGAAAACAAGAAATGACCCTCCAGGGGTGGCCACGATCCCCTCGGGATTTGGGGTATGCATGTACACGTCCCAGTGTGAGTTTTAAGATACCAAGTCCAGGACTCGAACCATGGTCAACTATGTGGGAGTCCAGCGACATAACCATTGCACCATCTGCTGGCCCCGGAGAGGTCTGATGTATGAGGTGGTGCTCAAGCAGAGATCTGAGTGAAGGAGCCAAGAGCTGTCTGGGGTGGAGCCTGTGCAAAGACCCAGAGGACCCCCAGGACAATGGAGTTGGTGAGACACAGGAGGAAAGGGGGAAGGTGGGGGCAAGTGAAGCAAGAGCCCTGTGTCCTGCGGCCACAGTGACCACTGCCGGGGGGGCCCAGCAACTGAGCGGGAGCACCAAGTGCCACTGGGGTTGGAGGGAGGGCCCCGAGGGGCCAGGCAGGAGCAGGGAGCCCTGGCAGGTGGCCACGGGTCAGACGGTAGAAGCAAGCACAGCAAGGAGGGCTCTGGACTGCGGGCTGCAGCAGGGACAGCAGGGTGGGAAGAAGGACTCCGTCGATGGTGACGCCGAGGCGTCTGCCAAGCACCTGGGGACACAGTTGGTGTCACCGACCAGGGACAGCACGGCAGGATGACGTGTGCTGCTCTGTGCCTTGCTTGCCACCGTCCGCTGCCCCACCATGGGCAGTGCTGTCCCTCCCCACCTCTCACTTGGGCCTTCGGGAAGTCTGGCACGCCTGGAAGCCAGCCGCTGCGGAAGAAGTCGGTCCACACTGCGGGTAGGACTGGCTGCCCCGTGGAGTGAGCCCCCAGCCAGCGACCTGCCCGTGCTGGCTCCAAGGGTGAGGCATCAGACCCACAGCTACCCCGCGGAAGCCCTGGGAAGCCAGAGTGGTGCTGCTACCGTGGCACTGCGATGGCGAGCGCTGTTCTCGCTGTTCTCGTCTGAGCGCCTCCCTCCATAGCAGCAGCTGACAGACAGGCCCACGGGGCTTCCATGCCCACCCACGCTGGGTTAGGGTGAGTCAGCCTTGCCGCTGGGGCCCCCGGGGCAGGACGTGAGGCCTGTGCCCTCCAGGCAGGCAGTCCTCCAGACCTTCTGCACACAGTCACGTGGCAAGGTGGGGCAAGAAGTGCCACCTGCCCTGGGACCGCTCCAGAGGCCAGCCAGTGGCGTGGAGGTTAAGGTGGATCCCATGTGACCGACTGCGTGGTTCGAATCCCAGAGCTGGTGGTTGCCTGGACTCTGTTACGTCCGGAATCAGCCGGGCGTGTGTGCAAGCCCGAAGTCCTGAGAGGAGAATGGAGAAGGGGTGGTGGCGTGGCCGTCTCCCTGCGGGGGGAGGGTGATTTCTCACTTTCCCTCTCTCTGGCAAGTGACTGAGCCCTATAGCAAAAAAAAAAAAAAAAAAAAAAAGTTTTAATAAAAAAGACCAGAAAAAGGAAATCATAAAGAAGAAAAAGGGACCAGCAGATGGCATAATAGTTATGTGGGTGGACTCCCATGTAGTCAACCGTGGTTCAAGTCCCGGAATGGGCGCCTTAAACTGTATGCCCAAGATCCCAAGAGGAAAATGGAGAAGGGATTGTAATGTGGCCATCCCCCCGAAGGGTGATTTCTTGCTTCTGTCTCTGTTTTTGTTTTGTTTTGTTTTGTTTTGTTTTTTGCGAGCGCATGCACCCTTATAGCAAAAACCTCTTAAAGAAAAGAAGAAATGGCTTCCAGAGGGTGGGAAGATGCTGGAGATTCTAGATGACTTTGACATGCAGGGAATAGGGCAGCAAAGGTTGAGGGAGCAGTCTAAGCACCGTCCAGCTGTGGCCCTCACCACGGCCCTGGGCAGTGGCGTCTAGGCAGGTGTACTCCCTCCTGTAGCGACTCTCCTGATGCTGGGTGTCCTGTGGCCACAGGAAGTGACCACCAGGGGGCGCAGGCAGCCAGCCAGTTCTCTGTGGGCCAGGGACTGGGCCCTGGGCCGCATCCCACTGACCCCAGCAGCCCTTCCCCAAAGTCGAGCATGCCTGGTTCCCACCGGGGTCGGTTTCCAGCCTCATTTCAGCGCACAGAGGAGGCTGAAGAAACCTCTGGAATGTGAGTCACCTTTGGGAGGCTGGGGGTGAGCCAGGAATGCTCCTGGGGGGCGGCTAGGTGGTCTTGTCCAGGCATACCCATCCCCTCCAAACTCTCTCCTCTCCCAGGGGCTCCCCGCGTGCCCCAAGACACTTCAGGCTTCAAGCCACCAGCTTTGAAGACAGCGGCCCTTTGCCCTGCTGACCTGAATCTGCTCCTACTCGCCCTTGACCTAGGAGAAAAAGAGGTACACAGCACCAGGCAGGAGGTCTGACAGCAACAGATTTATTAAGTATACCCCAAAACAGAACACGGACAAGTAAAAAACAAGCATAAAACATGAGGCTTGGAGCCACCATCAAACAAAGAGACAAAAAGCAACACAGAAACAGGTGGCCTACAGTGGGAGGGCGGAGCCACGTGGGCTCATGGGGTGGGGATGGCCATGAATGCTGGGGCCCTAGGGCGCCGTGACCCCATGGGAGCAGAGCGGGGCAGTGCTGGCCACTCGACGGCTCTGGCTGCCACCTGGCCCCACACTCCAGCTGCCAGCGGCTTCACTTGGGGCCCTGGGCCTCGGACTCCTCCTCGTCATCTTCGTACATCTCGCCCTCCTCCTCGGCCGTGGCGTCCTGGTACTGCTGGTACTCGGACACCAGGTCGTTCATGTTGCTCTCGGCCTCGGTGAACTCCATCTCGTCCATGCCCTCGCCCGTGTACCAGTGCAGGAAGGCCTTGCGCCGGAACATGGCCGTGAACTGCTCCGAGATGCGCTTGAACAGCTCCTGGATGGCCGTACTGTTGCCGATGAAGGTGGACGACATCTTGAGGCCGCGGGGCGGGATGTCGCACACGGCTACCTTGACATTGTTGGGGATCCACTCGACGAAGTAGCTGCTGTTCTTGCTCTGAATGGCCAGCATCTGCTCGTCCACCTCCTTCATGGACATGCGCCCGCGGAAGACAGTGGCCACCGTCAGGTAGCGGCCGTGGCGGGGGTCGCAGGCGGCCATCATGTTCTTGGCGTCGAACATCTGCTGGGTGAGCTCGGGCACCGTGAGCGCGCGGTACTGCTGGCTGCCGCGGGCCGTGAGCGGCGCGAAGCCGGGCATGAAGAAGTGCAGGCGCGGGAAGGGCACCATGTTCACGGCCAGCTTGCGCAGGTCGGCGTTGAGCTGGCCCGGGAAGCGGAGGGAGGTGGTGACGCCGCTCATGGTGGCCGACACCAGGTGGTTGAGGTCCCCGTAGGTGGGCGTGGCCAGCTTCAGGGTGCGGAAGCAGATGTCGTACAGGGCCTCGTTGTCGATGCAGTAGGTCTCGTCGGTATTCTCCACCAGCTGGTGGATGGACAGCGTGGCGTTGTAGGGTTCCACCACCGTGTCCGACACCTTGGGCGAGGGCACCACGCTGAAGGTGTTCATGATGCGGTCGGGGTACTCCTCGCGCACCTTGCTGATGAGCAGGGTGCCCATGCCCGAGCCCGTGCCCCCGCCCAGCGAGTGGGTCAGCTGGAAGCCCTGCAGGCAGTCGCAGTTCTCACACTCCTTCCGCACGACGTCCAGCACCGAGTCCACCAGCTCGGCGCCCTCCGTGTAGTGCCCCTTGGCCCAGTTGTTGCCAGCTCCACTCTGACCTGCGCGGGGAGAGGAGCAGACACTGTGGGGCTCCAGCCGCTGCCTGACGTCCCGGACAACTGTGGGTGCCCACCAAGCACCTCCTCACCCCACGTACTCCCCCTCAGCCGGCGCCGCCGAGGGCGGGGATCCCAGCTGCACAGTGTCTGGTGCAAAGCCCTGGACAGAAACTGAGGACCTGCAGTCAGACCAGAGCCTTGCTCTGCCCCGAGGGGTCCTGGATGTGCCGATCTCCCCCCCCCCAGGCTGCCTCCCCTTTGGCTGGCTGTGCTGGAAGCTTAATCTGCAACCCCCGGCTCCCCGGCGGCCACCAGTCCAATGTGCTGGGGTCTGGAAGCCAGGAATGGTGTGGCCCTCTTCCTGTCTCCGTGTGAGCACACAGGGTCCTGTCACTTGGCCACAGGTGCAGGAGGCTGCCGTCTGACCATACCAAGGCTCGTGTTGGTAAGCACAAGGCCTGCAGAAGCCCCACTGGCCCACCTGCTCTCTGACAACTGCAAGCTTGCTTGTTTTCAACTTTCTGTTCTTGAAATGCACGTGCAGCTTCTGTCTCCTGAACAGAGTTCTCTCTCTGGGTTCCCAGTGCCCGGGTGTAAACTGGAGCTATCGGCTGTCCCTGAGAGATTGTGTCCTTCGGTGTGGACACTTTGCCCCACTTTTGACCTGGGTGTGTCCATGCTGGGTCCTGCATTCTGACCTTGGAGTTGGGGAAACTTACCAAAGATGAAGTTGTCAGGCCTGAAAAGGTGCCCAAAGGCCCCAGAGCGGACGCTGTCCATGGTTCCAGGCTCCAAATCGACCAGGATGGCCCGAGGCACATACTTGTGAGCTGGGGGAAGAAGGGGTTCAGTGCCAGGTTAGAGGGCCAGGGCCTTTCCCTCCTCCCTTCTCATCCGCTCTCACCCTGAGAAGCCAGCAGTCAGCAGTGGCCTGAGCAGCTTACTCACCCTAAGCCTTACCCCGTGCTGGCCGGGCACAGCTGACGCCCTAGGATGCTGGGTTCAAACCCACGTCCACGTGGCAGGGTGGCATCTCACTAATTTGTTATGGACGTAATTTCACATAAGCCGCTAAATGACTCCGACGCATGCTCTCAGGTCGTCCCTGCCCCGGACGCCCAGCCTCAGCCCTCTCCCCTGCAGCAGTGGAGCCACCCCTGCCTGCCCCAGCCCTGCCTGCCCCAGCCCTGCCTGTCCCAGCCCTGCCTGCCCCAGCCCTGCCTGCCCCAGCCCTGCCTGCCCCAGCCCTGCCTGCCCCAGCCCTGCCTGCCCCAGCCCTGCCTGCCCCAGCCCCGCCTGCTCCCTGGGCTGTGCAGAAGCCCTCAGGGCCACTCTGTGCACTTGACTCTGGCTTTACGGTGACTCCTGTGACTCTACACGGCAGACCTCTGGTGACACCTCTTGTCTCTCGGCCAACCGGTGGGAAGGCAGAGACGGCAGGACCCAGAGCTGTAGTGTCCTCGCCCTCCTCCCTCGGGGCAGGGTGGGTAGGCTGTGATGGGTGCTCACAGGAGGCTTCGTTGTAGTAGACGCTGACACGCTCGAGCTGCAGGTCCGAGTCTCCCACGTAGTTGCCACTGGGGTCGATGCCGTGCTCATCACTGATGACCTCCCAGAACTGCAGGGGGTGGGGAGAAGGGTCAGCAGGTGGCCTGTGCTCCCGCCCAGGCCCTTCCAGCCTGAAGCCTCAGCCCTTAGCATAAAATTAGGGCCTTAGACCCAAGGCCGCCACTAGCCCCACTGAGAGACTTCGGAAAGGAGCCCCAAGTCCTATCATCTGCCGGAAAATGCCCGCCGTGTGCAAGTCTGGGCGGACGGGGCCCTCCACGTGAGCAGGGCTCAACAAACTCCAGCCCCAGCTCTGCACTGGCTGGCTCCATCATGAAGGGCGGGTCTGAGGCCTCACAGGGTCATTGCCATTTTTTCTTTTCAGACAAGGAAAGTGAAGCACGGAGAAGGCAGAGAGCTGCCCCCTGGCGGCCGCCATGCGGGACTGCAGTCCCTTACCACCAGGCCACAGCCGGCCCGAGTGCTTCTTTATTTATGAGAGGTTTTTGCTATAGGGCACATGCACTCCCCAGAAAGAAAGACAGAGAGACAGAAAGCGAGAAATCACCCCCCAGGGGGGATGGCCACACTGCAATCCCTTCTCCTCCCTTATCCTCTCAGGACCTTGGGCACACATGCCGTGAGTTTAAGCCACCGGGTCTTGGACTAGAACTGCACTCGACTTCATGGGAGTCCAGCGATGTACCCATTACGCCATCTGCTGGTCCCCCTCTATTATTGTTTTATTCTTTTTTTTTAATTTTTAGAACCTTTTACCTAATTTTATTTATCATTACTCTTCTTCAATTTGACCAGAGCTAGAAAGAGAGTGAGAAGGAGAGTGAGAAAACAGGCCATCAGGTCCAAGACTCAAACCACAGTTGGCCATGTGGGAGTCCAGTGCCTTAACCACCACACCACTGCCATCCCGTTGTATTCTTTTTGCATTAAATATATGTTAAATTTTTGGGACCATCAGATGGCATAATGGTTACTTCACTGGACTCACATGTAGTTGACCATGGTTCAAGTCCTGGACCTGGTAGCTTAAAACTCACGCTGGGTGCATGTGCATGTTTGCCCAACATCCTGAGAGAGTGAAGGAGAAGGGATTGCGGTGTGGCCATCCCCCCAGGGAATGATTTCTCATTTTCTGTCTCTCTGTCTCTCTGGTAAGCACATGTGTCCTATGACAAAAATCTCTCTGAAAAACAAAACAAAACAAAACAAAAAAAACACCTCATGTCAGGTACTTGTGACCACATGCCAAAAATCCTGAGAGGAGAAGGGATTATGGCATGGCCATCCCCCCTTGGAGGGAGATTTCTCACTTTCTGTCTCTCTGTCTCTCTAGCAAATGCACATGCCCTATAGCAAAAATATCTCTAAAAGGAAATACATATGTACGTTAAATTTTAAAAATTATTTATTTAATTTTGTTATTATTATTTACTTTTAAAGTTATTTATTTATTTACTTATTTTTAAGAGAATTATTTTATTTAGACTGTGGTTCAAGTCCCGGACCCGGTGGCTTAAACTCATGCCAGACGCGTGTGCGTGTGTGCCCAAGATCCCGAGAGGAGAATAGAGAAGGGATTGCAGTGTGGCCATCCCCCCCAGGGGGTGATTTCTCACTTTCTGTCTCTCTGTCTCTCTCTGTCTTTCTGGTGAGTGCATGTGCCCTATAGCAGAAACCTCTCCAAAAAAAGAAAAGAAAGAAAGAAAAATTCACGGGACCAGTAGACGGCTTAATGATTACATCACTGGACTTCCATGTAGTCAGCCACGGTTCGTAGCCCCCGACCTGGTGGCTTAAAATTCATGCCGGTGTGTGTGCATGCGTGCCCAAGATCCCAAGAGGAGAATGGAGAAGGGATTGCGGCGTGGGGGGGGGGGGGGGATTTCTCACTTTCTGTCTCTCTGTCTCTTCAGCAAGCCCATGCACCCTATAGCAAAAATCTCTCTTCAAATATAAAAAGAAAAAAAAAGTTCCATCCGGATTGGGGTCATGATTCCCACGCCCTGGGCACCCCAAACCTCTGGTTTCAGGGACACGTTTAGCCACCAGCCTCTGCAGAGGAGGGGTGAGCGTGTGGGCCAGGAGAGTGATCCAGTCCCCACATCATCCATGTGTCAGCTCTGCAGAGTGAGCCGTGTCACCTGCAGACACGGGTCGGGACGGTTTTGGATCCCGGCACCAGCCACATTTGTGAACGAGTGGGTGTGCCCTCAGGACCTCAGCCCTCCCCCGGCAGGTGAGGAAACACCCACACCGAGCAGTGGCAGAGGCCTGGCGGTCACTCAGCAAATGCCGGCTTCATTTCGTTGAAGAATTTTAGATGCTCTCTAACATTTTAAAACCATTGAACCAGCCAGGAGGTGTAGTGTTCAAGATGGCTCGATGCCACATGGCTGACGGTGCAGTTCAAGTCCCAGACCCAGTGGTTTGAGAAATATTGGGGTGCACGTATGTTACGAGAGGATGGAGAAGGATCAGAGTGTCGCCGTTCTCCCTAGGGGTGAGTTCTCTCTCTCTTTCTCTTTCTCTCTGGCAAGCCCACACACCCTATTGTAATTGGTTTTTTTTAGTATCCGGCATGAGAGACAGAAAGAGGGGAAGAGTAGGTGAGAAATCACCCCTGAGGGGAAACAGCCACGCCACAATCCCTTGTTCTCCATTTCCCTCTTGGGATTTTGGGCAGGTACATACATGTGCTGGGTCTGGGACGTGAACCACAGAGTCAGCCACGTGGGGATCCAGTGCCTTAACCTCCACACCACCTGCTGGTCCCTAATAAGTATATATTAATAATTGCCTTTGAGGTTAAACTTAACTAAATTCATAATGAAAAATTCTATTATTAGTGAAATATAGTATTGTGGCACATTCATAAGAAAGACACAGGTTTGCAAATTCAGTTGTCACTACAAGAAACTGCCAGGTGACATGTGGACCCCGGGGCTCCCCGCTCAGCTCAGACCCGGCCGCGGAGATCTGCGGGCCCCGGGCGCTGTCCGTGGTGCTGACCCGCCCGCCCGGCGCTGTCCGTGGTGCTGACCCGCCGCCAGCCCGGCGCCCATCTCCGCTACCCGCTGGACCCGAGCCACGGCTCCCGGAGGGGAGGGACGCAGACTCGGACGTCCGAGCCCTCCAGGACCCCGACCCCCTTCGGAGCCGCTGCGGGCGGACACCTGCGCTGGCGAGGGGTCCAGGAGGCCCTGCCCGTGGCCTCCGATTGGCGGTCGGGGCGGCCCCGCCCCCGACCGCGCCCAAGGCCGCCAGGGCGGGACGCAGACAAAAGACCCCAGGAACGGGAATGGCGGAGAGCCCGGACCGCCCGCCCAGCCCATGGACCCACACAGACCTGGGCGAGGCCTCCGGGTCGCCAAGCTGCGCGGGTCTCCCACGTGCAGGAGCTGACGCCCCATGTCGCCAGATCCTCGTGGATGGTGGACACAGCGCCCGCATGGCCCAGCCCGCAGCCCAGCCCGGGACCGACGACTCGAGCTCTGCTGTCCCCGCTCAGAAGGGCGTTCGCTGCGGCCCGCGGACCCGCCCCGAGGGGACCCGCCCCGACCCCCTTCACAGAGCGGGGCCCTTTGTGCAGAGCCCAGCAGGAAAGCGGCCCGGCCTGGCCAGTCAGCTGCTGCTGGCGACGACGGGACTCGAGCTCCTCACCCGCTGCAGCCCGCACCAGGACCCTAACACGGACTTTGGACCGGGACAATGGGCTAGCCTGCTGCACCTCGGTGCAGAGGGGGCAGTGGGCGCGGAGGAGCTGTAGCCCCGCCAAGATCGACCTGTTTGTGTTCTTTCAAACGGTCAGATATTAAATGTAAGCAAACGTAAACTAAGGAAAACGACTCCGCCCAAAAAAGTAACAGGACAGCCCCAGGCCACGGAGCTGACGAGCAGAGCAGGGGGCTGCAGAGTGGCCCTCGGCCCCGGGGCCACCGCCCCGCCCCGACGGCCGGTGCCCACGCCTCCTGTCCCAGCCACCCCAGAAGCGCCCGGTGGGCCTCAGAGCAGACGTTCCGGGCAGGCCTGGCCCCGGGGCCACATCGACGAGCCTCGGCCCTCCCGGCTGCCAGGATGGGCCACCGTCGCTGGCCTCCCCGCCCCAGCCTCCCTCCGAGGTGGCACAGCTGTCCCCTGCAGCGCGCAGGGCGCCTCAGCAGCCGCCTCCCAGCAGAGGCGCCGCCACCCTGGAGCCAAACTTGCAATTTACATGTCAGCCACGTGGCTGCCCCAGCCATTGTAATTAGCTTTTTGTTCCTGCCTGGTTTCCATGGCAACAGCCTCTCGAGGGAGCCTTTCCCGGCCCCTTCCCTCCAGGACCAGCCTCCTGCACCTCTTCCAGGGAGCCCGCCCCGCACTCCGGGACTGGCCTCTGTCCTTGGTCCTGACAAGGCCCCCGCCCCGCCGACGCCGTCGGAGGGCGGCCCCCTGGGCGGCGGCCCCCACGCACCGCCGAGTGACCTTGGCAGCCCTCGGGACGGGGCAGGACGTCCGCCTCGTGGGTTCGGGCGCGGTGGAGGCTGCGCCCGCCGTCGGGAGCCGCGCGGGCCGGAGGGGAGGGCCCGGTGTCCCGCCGGGGCTTTGTCCCCTGCCCGGTCCCCGGAGTGGGAGCCTCGGGTGGGCGCGGGCCAGCCCCGCCGGGTGAGTCCGGTCCTGGACCAAGGTCACCTCGTGTCCAGGCCCAGCGTCTCCAACAAAGGCGCAGGGTGGGGCTAGGGAGCCGAGGAACGTCAGAGTGAGTTGGGGACACCGGGGGACACGAGGTGGCTGTGGCCGCGGGGGACACCCTGCTTCTCCGCCGGGGCTTGCGCAGCGGGAGTCGTGGCCTCGAAGGAGAGCGCGAGAAGCCCGCCCGCCCCGCGCCCCCCGGGGCGGCCACACCCAGACGTGCCCGGCCCACGGCGGAGGGCGCGGAGCGGCGGGGCCTGCGTTCGGGGCCCGCGCGGCGCCGCAGCCCCAGGTCCGGGCAGGCCGAGGGCGGCGGCGGGAGAAGGCCGGGCTCGCCCTTTGTTCCCGCTCCCTCCCGGCGGCGCCCTCCGCGGGCCGCGGCGCGGGGACGGGGCGCGGGCGGCGCGGCCTCACCTTGGCCCCGATCTGGTTGCCGCACTGGCCGGCCTGGATGTGCACGATCTCCCTCATGCTGGCGGTCTGCGGGCGGCGGAGCGGGCGGCGGCCGGGCAGTGCGGAGGGTCTGCGGGCCCCGCCGCCCGCCCTTATAGCGGCGCCCGCGCCCCGCCCGGCCACGTCACCCGGCGCGGCCAATCGGAAGGCGCCGCCGCAGAATGCGGCACCGGCCCTGCACCGCGGCCCGCAGCGCACAATGCGGCGCAGCGCCCGGACGCCGCCCTCCGGGAGGACAATGGGGCCCGCGGTGCCGCCGCCGCCGCCGCAGCCCCGCCCTCGCCCGCCCGCGTCCTCGGGTCCCCGGGCTCCGGGTCTCGGGCTCGGCCGCGCCCTGGGCGGGGCAGGCGGGGAAGGGCTGCCGCGGGCCCGACTGAGCCGTGGCTGTGCGGGCACCTGCCCTCCCTGAACCCGGCCCTGGCCACTGCGGAGACCGTCCACGTCGGGAACTGTCCCAGGAGCAGGGGCCAGGGTGGACCAGGGTGGGAGCGGCAGCGGTGGCTTCTGATGTCACCTGCACCCTTGACGCTGGGTGTAAGTGTGGCCCACGAGGGGACTGGGCGCGCTGGAGAGGCTGGTGGGAGGACTCCTGGGGGGACCGCTGGGAGAGTCCTCCATGGGGGAGAGCGGGCGGTGCGCGGGCACCACGGACTTCACGTTCCCGTGGTCAGGTTGGCGCCAGCACCTTACAGGAAGGTCCTCCTTACATTTCGGGAACAAAATCCCTACAGGAAAGCCCTCAGGCAGCGCCACAGTGTCCCCGCCACCCACGGTCGCCCTGAGCCAGCAGCCAGGACAGGGCGTGGACAAGCCCGGGCCCTCGCGCGGCCGTGTGTGGTGGCGAGGCCGTGCTCGGGCTCTCCTAGGGAGGCCCCCCAGATCAGCAAGTCTAGAAATGGGTCTTTTGTTCTCAGGAGACGCCCCTCCCCCAGGCCGGTCCAGGGCTGCCTTCCGGGGTGGTCCGGCTGCCTGGCCCCTCCCACTCAGGGTCCTGGGTGTGCATTCTCTGGGCAGCACCGGGGCCAGGACCTCCGCTCCCTTGGCGTCAGCCAAGCCCAAGGCTTGACCAAGCCCAAGGCTCACGGAACGTCTCCCAGCAAGAGCTGCCCTGCCGGGAACAGCCCCCTCTGAGACAAGCAGCTGCTGCAGCCAACAGCCCGGTGGGGCGCGGGGACCACTTAGCGGACCTGCCTTGGAAGGGCTGGTTCTCTCTTCCGTGGAGCCCGACGCCCAGGCCCTCACCACTGACCAGTACCAGGCCACGTGGCCCCTCCACAGAAGCCCACTCTCTGGGCCTTGGGCTTGGGCACCCCTGAAGCCCTACACAGCCTCACCCCCTCTGAAGCCTGTCCACAAGCCCTTCCTGGAGCTGACCTCTGACTTCCGTCCCAGTAGGTCAGTTGGTCAGAGCATAACCCCCAGCCCCAGCCCGCCCTGGCTCTTCAGGGCACCTCGGCGTGGACAAGGGTGGTCCTAGAGGGGCTGAAGGGCAGGCTAAGATGCCAGTGTGCGCTGGGTGAGGTCACGGGATCCCATGAGTGCTGAGCTCAGGGGCCCTGCCCCTCCCTTGGTGCCAGCTGCACTGAAGGCCTCTGGGACAGGGCTCGTGTCTTGTCACCGTGGAGTGGCTGCTGGAGGTAGGCTGGGCTAGTTACGGCAGAGAGAGCCGAGGGGGTCTCCACACTTGCTCCTGGGCTCCTGGGGCCTGGGGCCTGGAGCAGGGCAGGCCAGTATGGTCTTTGTGATCACCTCCTCCCACATCCTCCCCAGGCTCCCATCCCTGCCCTCTCCCCACCCAGACTCCCCGGACCTAAAACTTGGAGCAAATTCTGGAAGGACCACAGCCTTTATTAGCAGACTTTTCCGGCCGTGAGTCCGCCAGGGCTGGTCTGACTCCCACAGCAGGCACCTGCCGGGGCTGTCAGTCTGGGGGTGGTGCAGACACATCGGCTGAGCCCCCGGCAAGCTGGTCACCACTGTGTCGAACACTGACCCTGAATCACCATCCGCTCCGTCCTCGCTAGTCAGACCTGCCCTTCTGCCAGAGGCAGCGAGTTCCCTTCTGAAGAGGCCGCTGCATGGCTGTGGGCAGGTCTCTCTGCTCACACTCTTGGGCCCTTGCTGAGAACAGACTTCCTCGGTGGCTCCTGTCGCTCTTCCCAACCAGAGATGTGTCCCAGTGCACAAGGGCACAAGTCCCAATAGTTTGCAGCAGAGATGTCGCAGTGGGGTAGGCGTTGCCCAGTCCCCAGTGGAGGTGGGGCTCTGCAGGAGCAGGCAGTGTCCTCCAGGAGCCTAGGGTCTGCACCTGGCCAGGCTCCGCCTCCCCAGGCCCCCCCCCCCCCCCGGCCCTCACAGCTGCTGAGTCTGTCCTGGGGGGCTCCGGACTCAGGAACTAGCCCCACTAGGAGCACAGCAGCACCTCCTTGAGGGTCTTCCGGAGCTCCTGGCTGCGGAAGGCGTAAATGAGGGGGTCGACGATGGAGTTGCAGATGACGAGGGCGAGGAAGAGGTCGAAGTTCTTGAAGACACAGCCACAGGTGGGGTGCTGGGGGCAGAGGAGGAGAAGCGTCAGGTGCAGGAACAAGGGCCCCCAGCAGAGGAAGAACACGCCCAGCAGGATGGTGAGGGTGGCCGTGCCCTTGAGGCCAAAGCCCTGGTGGGCCGGGCGCTGCCGCTTGTGGAGCCGGGCGATGCCTTGGGCGTGCTGGCAGGCGCGGGCAAGCATGTGGACGTACAGGACGGCCATGAGCAGCACCATGGCGAGGAAGAAGACGACGAGGCACAGCAGGACGGCCGTGTGCTCGTAGTACGTGATGAAGAGGGCGCTGCAGAGGACGCTGGCCACCCAGATGGCCGCGATGGCCCGCCGCGCCCGGGGCAGCGTGACGATGCTGTGGTAGCGCAGCGCGTAGAAGATGGAGATGTAGCGGTCCACGGCGATGGTGCCCAGGAAGCAGAGGCTGGACACCATGGAGCCACAGATGAGCACGTCGATGGCGTTGTCCAGCTGCTGCACCGCCGCGCCCCGCGTGGCCAGGGCGCCCGCCTCCAGCAGCAGGACGCCGGCCGTCTCCAGCGTGTTGCTCACACTCACCAGCAGGTCGGACACGGCCAGGCAGCAGATGAGGCAGTACATGGGCGAGTGCAGGTTGCGGTTCTTGGCGATGGCCGTCACCACGAGCACGTTCTCCACCAGGCTCACCAGCCCCAGGCCGAGGAACAGCCCGTCAGGGACGGGCACCTCCAGGCACTGGGGCCCCGTCTGGTTGGTGGCCAGCCCAGGACGGGGGGTGGCTGTGGGGGTGGAGTTGAGGGAGGCCAGCAGCCTCCTCTGGGGCCCCTGCACAGGCATCGTCGTGTCCGAAGCAAGCAGGGCAGTGGGGGCCCCAGATGCCCACGGGCCCTCACGCTCCAGTTGCCCTCCTCAGCTTATGGAGCCACTTAGAGGGCTCGGTGTCCCCCATGCCAGCCGCACTGCACCGGGACGCCCCCAGACCTGCCCTCAGACTCACCCTCTCTCTGACTGGAATGAGATTGGCCCAGGGATGGCCCGCCCAGTCACAGTCCAGACAGCGCGTGGCAGGGACCCGACCCTCGGGGCTCAGGGAGTCCCCCACCTGGAGGGAACAAACTCGGTCTTCAGTGCCCCCTCCACACCTCCTCCTGGGAGGCCGCTCAACCAGGACATTCTGTGCTTCTCACCCTTCCTGGTCTGGTAGGTCTGCCCAGCCTCCTCCCTCCCTGCGCCAGGGTGGGCTGAGGTCCCAGAAGAATGAAGCCTTTCTCTGCATCTTTAAAGCCGTCCACAGAGCCCCTCCTCCAGAGGGCGGCCACGTGACGGGGGTGTGTGAGGCGTGGGAGCCCCCACAGCCCAGGCCGCCACTTGGTGGCGTGAGCACAACCAGCCCCCCAGCCCCTCACCCAGCATGGCTCTCTGCTTTGCATTCAGAGCTGCTGTGGCCAGTCCCACCTCCCCGCCTGGCTGCCAGTGTTCCAGTGTCTGGACTCTTGGTGCACCCCCACCTGCACCTTCCTCTGGGGACTCTCTTCCTTGAGCATCCCAACCCCTCACCCAGCCTTGGTCTCAGGAGCTCCCGGGGCAACGTCTGCATTCCCAGCTCAGCTGGAAGGCCACGTGGGAGCATGGCCCAGCAGCTCAAGTTCTGATGCTGAGTGGGCAGAGGGTGGCCACCACGGGGGCTCCTTGCATGGCTTCCAGGGAGCACCCTGGTGACAGCCCTAGTACCCCTCAGTCACATCTCACTCCTGCTCATCCTCATGGGGACTCCAAGCTGGCAGCTGCCCACCTTCCCTTGGTGATGCCCACTTCCACCACGGAAGGACCACAGGCCCCAGGCCAGGACCCACATCAAAGGCCGGCCTTGTCTCACATGGTGCACCGTGGGCCTCACCATGGTCAGGACTGGCGGCTGGGGCCCTCCCCGGGCATCGCGCTGCCTCTCTGGGTGCTCCCAGCGCTTTCTCACTGTGCGGATGACAGAACCCCCTCTGCAGGCCGAGTGGGAGGGTTCAGGCTCATTGCCCCCATTTACAGGAACAGAGGCCAGGGAGAAGGCGGCCTGCTCACAGTCAGTGAGTGGTGGACGTGGGGCCAGGGGCCAGGTTCCAGGCAGTTCAGTGTTCAGTACCCTTTGACCTTCAGGTCGAAGTCCATGTTCTCTCTCATCTGCCCCACTGCCACACCCATGACCCCGTGACACCCCCCTCACTCACCAGACAAGCCTGAGCAAGCTGATGTCCACGAGCGAATGTTTACTCCTATGTCTGTATTTTACAACTTGTGATTACCCTCCCCTTTTCTGCTTCATTTTTGCTTTTTTTTAAGAGAGATTTTTGTTACAGGTCACATGTGCTCACTGGAGAGAGACAGTGAGAAATTACGCACGCTCCAGGAGGGATGGCCACACCACTATCCCTTCTCCATTCTCCTCTTGGGATTTTGGGCACACACACACGTGCCTGGTGTGTCTTAATCTGCCCGGTCTGGGACTCAAACCACCGTCGACTACATGGGAGTCCAGCAACATAACCATTACATCATCTGCTGTTCCCATTTTTTCCTTAAAAAAGTTCTTATTGAGGCCAGCAGCTGGAACCCACATGGCCAAGTATGTGGTTCCAGATCCAGAAGCTTAAAAAACGTGTGTGTGCGTGCATGTCCCAAATCCCGGGAGAATAGACCGGACTGAGCTACGGCCATCCCCAGGGGTGCTTTCTCATTCTCCCTCTGGTAAGTGCTCCTTACATAAAAAACTAAAAATGAAAACAAAAATAAAAAAGCTATAGGGCACATGTTCTCCCCAGAGAGAGGGGGAGGGAGTGGGAAGTGAGGAGGCACGTTCCAGGTGGACGGCCAGGCTATAATCTTTCCTCCTCCGTTCCTCTTTTGGGAACTTTGGGCACACACACACAAGTGCCCGGCGTGCTTTTTAAGCTGCCGGGTCGGTACTTGAATTGCGCCAGCAGCCATGTGGGATCCAGCTGCCATAACCAACCACGCCACCGGCTGGCTCATCTTTTAGTTTTAATAGCTTTGCTGTAAGGTTCATGCACTCACCAGAGAGAAGTGAGAAATCACTAGCTAGGGCATGGCCACACCACAATCCCTTCTCTTCCTCTTGGGGTTTGGGCATGCATGCACAAGTGCTTTGCATGGTTCGGTCAGGACTCAAACCGTGCAGGTGGCCACGTGGAATCCAGTGTCCTAACTTGTGCACCGCCTGCGGGCCCCCTTGTTTACTAGTGGGGAAATTTCTTTTCTCAGGCGTGCTGAGCCTAAGGCATTCTTGCACTCTCTTTTTTTCCTAATTTGGTATGGGGGAGTGCACTTGCTGAGAGAGAAATCACCCCTCAGGGTGATGGTCACAGCCAGCTCCGGCCTCCTCCCGGCATTTGGGCAAGCGCACACAGCTGGTGCTCCTCTGGCTGCTGGGCCGCCACACTGACCAGGTTGCAGGCGTGTGACCCACTGACAGCCGTGTCCAGTGCAAAAAGGGCACCTTGGGCACTTGGGCAGCTTCTGGTCTCCCTCCTACGAAGAGCTGCGAGGGACGTCCTGGTGCCCCTTTCCCTGGACTGCGTGTCCCTGCTGGGTGACCCCCAGGAGGGGCCGTGTGACAGAAATGTGCCTCCCCTTCAGCACATTTGGCCAAACCACTCCGTCAACCGGTGGCCTGTTATGCCCCTGGCAGTGCACGTACCCAGTGCCCTCCGAGCCAGCCAGCCAGAGGGTGAGAAGGCTCCACAGGCCTGGTACCCAGGACACACCTGGACGTGCACACACCCACACACCCTGCTGCCACCTTTGTCCCCAGGGCATGACAGGACGGCAAAGCCATAGCCATGGACTCCTGCTGCAGCTGTCACCCCCAGGACCCAGCAACTGCAGACCACCTTTGGAACTGGCAGCCAGCCCTACGCCCCACCTGCTGTCGCACTCCCAGCTCCCTGAGACCCGGGATGGGGCGGTACACCAAGCCCTCCTCCCCTACCCACCCGGCCTGAGACTTCAAAGGGCTTGAGGGCCAGGCAGCCTTCGGCCTCGGCAACCACAGCCTTCTCCTTGGCAGGAACCAGCTGGAGGCATCCGAAACGGGGACTCTGCTCGGGGCGCCCCTCGGTTCCCAGTGACACGGCGTGCCTGTGGGGCTCTGTGGGAAGGGCACCGTAGGGCTGAAGGGTACGCTTTCGATTTGTCACGGTCACGGAGGAAGTGGAGGGGCTGAAAGTGGCTTTAGGGTGGTCTGTGGCTGGATGGATCATACTGAGGCTAATTTTATCCCAGCTTCCATCCGAGTCCCTGGGAAACTGGCAAACAGCCAGGGGGCACGTGGTGGGCGGCACAGCCCCAGCACCATTTCCCACGGGGCAGCTCCCACCAAGGGGACGGCACTGGACAGTCCCCACGAGGTGGCTGAGAACAGGAGCCCCGGGCCCAGCGCCAGCCACAGCCCAACCAGAGGGCCCAGGCCCTGTGCCTTCTGTGGAGCCAGGAGCAAGACCTTGCCCGCTGTAATCCCGGTGGCCCCAGCAGCTCCTGGAGGCCAGGCTGAGACAGGCAAGGCTATCTTGGTGGGAGGGCCATAATTTTCCTTTGAAGTTCAGAGGGCGAGAGTGCAGGGCGATCCAGGGACTTTCCTTGAACCCACCCTGCAGTCTGTGAGGGACACCCAGGTGGGTCCGTCCTGGTGGGAAGGGGCGACCGGCGACCAACCTGCCCTCAGCACTGGGCCTACGTGCTTCAGCCTCCTTTGGGGCTGGAGGGGTTCACGGAAATGGGGCTCCCTGTTCCAACACTGGGCAGCGTCCACTAGGAATGTGCTCAGCTGCACACACATGTCAAGCAGCACTGCTGAGGGAGGAGGGTCTGGGCTGGCCACCTCCTGCTTCACTGTGCACTCCACTCCCGGAGCAGGGCAGCTGCTGCAGCTCCAGACATGACATCACACCTGCACCGGGGCAGGCTTAAGGCTGGAGGGAGAGGCAGGGGTGGGGACAAGCTCTCCTTGCTTGTCACTTTTTGAAAACAGCGTCTCCAGCAGACTCCCCAAATCCCAGTACCCCATGGGGGGGCGTGGGGGGGTGAGCAGTGAAGAACAGAGGAGACATCCAGGGCTAGGATCGTAACCCTGCTGCCTCCCCCACCCATTCCAGTCACTGTGGCAAGGATTAAGGCTGGATGACCTGATGGGCCTGTCCTCGCCAGAAGCCCCTTCTGACCTGTGAACCTGGCCACATGGCCCATACCCAGACTGGACAGTGAGCTGCAGCACCAACTCCACCACACACACTCACTGCACTGCAGACAGCAGAGCCACAGCCACGAGGCCCTGCCGGTCCTAGGAATGACCAACCCAGATCTCAGACGGGCCCCTGCGAGTCACCTCCCGGCTGCCCTTCTCGGCGAGTGCTGAGTATTGAGGCCCCTGCTCAGTACAGCTGGAACCCCTCAGCCAGGGACCCCCAAGGCCCCGTCAGGAGGCCAAAAGGACGGCCTCCACAAGCCTCATGCCGAGTCCACGCCACCTCCTGGGAGACGGGAGGCAGGACCGGCCTTGGCACCTGCAGTGTGCTGCCCAGAGCCCGCCGGAGCCAGGGGCAGCCCTCGGGGAGGCGGGAGGGCCAGCTGGGGAAGCTCACAGCTGCTTGGTGGCCAGACCTTCCCAGACCACCTTAAATCTGTCCAGGTGCAGGCGTGATGTCTGGAGCAGTGACCTCTGTCTGCTGTGGTCACAGCGCCCTGGGGGGGCTAAGGCCCAGCCAACTGTGCCGGCCCGGGCCCTAGCTGGTAAGCCCCTGGGCTGAGGGTCCTGGTCAGAGTGTCCTGTGCACCCCAAACACCCCACACCTGCTTGTACATCCCCGGAGTGACCCAGATACAATCTTTCCAAAAACTGCTACTTGGGCATCCCCTTCAACTCATGCTTGCCCTGGTTTCCTAATGAAACGACCTCGTCGTACTGACATTATCTGTGGCACCCAGCGAGGAGGGGCCCTGAGGATCCAGCCCCCACATGCCCAGGAAGGCCCTGACCAGCCAGGGCGAGGGCATCGCACTGCTCTGGCCTAGCCCGAGGCCCCACACCCATGAGGAGCATGGCAGGGACTCTGTGTGGGGGACCCCAGGGGGACACATGGGGTGGCCCCTCCTCACACACTGGGCTTGCTCTCTGGGGGACTGAACGCAAACGTGGACTCGGAGACACTGGGTGGGGCTTGGTGCCCGGAAGGAAGAGCTCACGCTTGGCAGAGCACAAGCCGTTTACGTTTACAGGAGCAGGGCAGCCCCCGGCAGTACACGGAGCACTCAGGGCGGCCAGCCCCGACCAGGACAGAGGCAGGCGCGCGATGCAGGGCATCAGGCAGTGTGCACACGGCTCAGTCCCACTCTCCGTCTCCCTCGGGGTTGTCCTCACGCGGAGCCTCCAGGTCATTGAAGTGGAAGTTGGCCATCATGTCCCGCAGGGCCAGCATGAGTCTGTTCAAGCCCTGGTTGTGGTTAGGACCCCCAGCCACTCCGGCCTCCGGCCTCTCCCCCTGTGGCAGCAAGATGTGCCTGAGAAGGGCTGCCCGTGCCGGGGTGTGGGACCCAGGCCCCGCTGGGAGCTGCGCTGCACAGCCTGAGGTGGCCCGCAACCCAGCACTGGCCCCCAGCCCCGCCCTGGTCCAAGCCGAGGAGAGGACTGGAAACCCACAGCACTGGAGCCAGGCCCATGCTGATCCCGGCGCCTCACCCTGGACTGGCTACTGCAGCTCAGGGGACGTCCTGCCTTGCTAGGGGTTCTGGCACCTCATGGCTCTCTAGGAAGGCGGGGAGGGCTGAGGCTCGCTCACCTCCACGGTGTAATTTGGCAGCAGCGACCGGAAGAAGAGGGCCATTGTGTTTCCATGGCTGACGGGGCTTAGCCTGTGGGAGTGAGTCAAAGAAGGGAAGGGACAACGGGGTGCTCTCAGGCAGCGCCAGCTCAGGCAGCGTGTCAGCTGCCTCCTCCCGCCCTGGGTACAGGAGGGCAGCACAGCGGCAGCTCAGTGGACCTGAGGCTCCGGACTCCCATAAGCCGCAGGCCAGGACCCTGGAGCAGGAAGGAAGGTTCCTGACTAGCTTGGGGTGGGCCAGGGCACGGGACACCAGGAGAAGAGCTGCTTGCACACCGATGGGCGGTCCAGAGTGGGGCCGGTCCCTCACAGCCCGACTTGCAGAGCCAAGTGGGAGGCAGCAGCCACCTTGTCACACTGACTGTCCAGCAGAGGTGCCTTGTTTTCAGAAAAGGTATGGTGGGGGGGAACCAGCAGTTAGCGTAATGGCTATGTCGCTGGACTCCCACGTAGTCGACCGCGGTTCTCGTCCTGGACCCAGTGGCTTAAAACTCACGCTGGGCGCGTGTGCGTGCGTGCCCAAGATCCCGAGAGGAGAATGGAGGAGAAGGGATTGCGGCGTGACCATCCCCCCTGGGGGGTGATTTCTCGCTTTCTGTCTCTATGTCTCTGTCTCTGTCTCTGTCTGGCGAGCGCACGCGCCCTATAGTAAAAACCTCTCCAAAAAAAAAAAAGGTATGGTGGAACCAGCAGGTGGTGTAATGGCTATGTCGCTGGACTCCCATGTAGTCGACCATGGTTCGCGTCCTGGACCCAGTGGCTTAAACTCACTCTGGGCACATGTGTATGTGTGCCCAAGAGCCCAGGAGGAGAATGGAGAAGGGATTGCAGCGTGGCCATCCCCCCTGGGGGGTGATTGCTCGCTTTCTGTCTCTGTCTGTCTGGCAAGTGCATGCGCCCTATAACAAAAACCTCTTCCCCAAAAAAAAGGGTGTGGGGCCAGCAGGTGGCATGGTGGCTAAGGCACTCAATTCCCATGTGGCTGGCTGCTTCGAGTCCAGGACCCAGTGGCTTGAAATTCACACTGGCACGTGCGCATGCACACCCAAAGTCCTGAGAGGAAAACGGAGAAGGGATTGTGGCAAGGTCATTCCTGAGCGATCTCTCACTTTCCCTCTCTGTCTTGATGTCTCTCCCCTCTCTGGTGAGCGCACAAGCCCTATGGCAAAAACCTAAAAATAAAAAAGGAAAAGAAAAGGAAGGGAGAGGGAGGGAGGGAGAGAGAGAGAGGAAGGGTGTTTCCACGGCCCCTTCAGTCCCCCCCCAGAGCACTGACTGGTCAGACACGGGTTCCAGGCGTGTGCCACGTGCAGCCCTAGAGGCAACCGCTGCTGCCCAGCTGCACCGGGACTGCGGGAGACGCTGCAGAGGCTCAGGGAGGAGGGCACAGGCGGGCCACCCAGCGCCACGGTGAGCCCTCACGACATGCAGCCTGCCAGGAAGTCTCTCTGACCCCACCACCGTGAGTACATGGTAACTCTCGCTGTAATGTCCTGGGGAACTTAGCTGGGGGCTCTTGTGGACACACACTCCAGCTGTGCAGTAGCACCAGGAAGAGACGGGGCCCCACCCCACTGCGTGTCCTGCGGAGGTCTGGAAAGCACACGCTCCCTTCGAGGCAAATGACCGTCGGCCTTCCCGCGGGAGCCTGCAGCCTGGGCTCGCCTCGGAGGTGCTCCCGCGTCACCTCCCGACTGCCTTTTCTGCTCCAGTACACCTCGTGCTCGGGGCCTTCACGTGCCCGCGCTCTGCTCGACTGGCCACTGGCTGTCATGGGCAGGGCTGCATGCTTCCCTAGCACGTTCTGAGCCCTATTTTTTTTTTTGTTTTCGTTTTTGCTGTAGGGTGTGTACGCATGCTGGAGAAAGACAAGGAGAGGGGGAAAGTGAGAAGTCGCCCCTTAGACAGGATGACCACACTGTAATTCCTTCTCCATTCTCCTCTCAAAATTTTGTGCACACATGCACATGCACACGTACCTGGTTTGGTCTTTAAGCCATTAGGTCTGGGACTTGAATCATAGAGTTGGCCATGTGGAATCTACCACCTTAACCTCCATGCCACTTGCTGGCCCTAAAACTACATTATCATTTTACTGCCAGAGGCATGTGTGTGCACACGAGAGAGAGAGAGAGAGAGAGAGAGAGAGAGCGTGAGCGAGCGAGCGGGCGTCCCCAAAGCAGCGTGGCCATGCCAGGACCCCTTCTCCTCTGCTTCTCCACCCTGCCGAGACTGGGGGATGCATGGACACGCGGCCAGCCCGTTCTTCAAGCCAGCAGAACCAGGATTTGAACTGCAGGCAGCCACGTGGACCTGACTCCAGAGGAGTCACTTAGCCACGAGGCTACGGAGCCGGCCCGCCCGCACTCCTCCGTGTGTTTACCCCCGAGTCTGTGGTTAGCGCCTGTCTCCACCTCACCACGCCTGAGGGCAGAGGGGCTGGCTCTCTTCCTGGCCGTACCTCTATCTAGCAGCTGCTGTAGAGCTCGACAGGGAAGCGTTCGGTGAGATGGACAGGAGGACGTGAGCTGCAGAAGTGGTTCTGCGGCCTGACGTGCCCCCGCCTCCTGGGGTGAAAACGACCCTGCAATGCCTGTGCCTTGCCTCAGCTTCTGGGCGCAGGAAGGCAGAGTCCCTGGGAGCCTTGGAGCTACCCAGGCAGAATACAGCGGGAGGTGGGGAGGTACCTCTCTGGTCGGACGTAGGAGTAGATGGTGTCCAGGGGAGGCAGAGGGTCGAACCCCATCACAGACTGCGTGGTCACATCCTTCAGAAAGGGACAGAAAGGGGGTGCTGCAGAGTGCTACCGGGGCCTCCACCTGCCTCCAAGCAGGCTTCTCTGACCCCAGTTTGGACTGGCTATATCTGCTGGAGATGCCGCAGAGGCGGGCAGACCGCTGTTTCCGTACCAGGACACTCAGGTGAGGAACAGGTCAGCCTTTCTCCCACCGGACCCGGTGACAGTCAGGGCACATGTAGGTGACATCCTGTCGGCTCAGCGCACTGTGCTGGGGGAGGAGCACTGCTCACATGACATATGCCGTGTCCTCTGCCCCGTGCCAACTCTCCGGGCAGGAGCTGCAGCCTCCAGGGCGCCGACCTGGGCCACTGGGATGTGCGAGCTCCTGAACACAGCTGCCCAGGCCTCCTCGCTCTGACAAAAGGCTGCTGCACCTGTGCAGGCCAGACGGGCAGCCCGGAACGCAGCCAGGAGCTGCAGGGCACCCTCAGCGGAAGAGGCCATAATGCCTCGCCCTCCTCCAACTTGCCGTTTTCTCTTTCCTTCTTTTATCCTTTATGACACTGGACGGGTCTTTAGGTCACAGACAGTGACCGCTGACATTCCCACACACACTGGGCACACAGACCCAAGACACAGCAGGACTGTAGAGAAGGCACAGCAGCCTCGCTACGCAGGTGCGAGCCTGGAGACAGAGCGCGGCGAGCTGCCTCAGGCGTGTCCGTGGGGACCAGAATCATGCCGAGCACACAGGGTGCCGCTCAGAGCACGGAGCTGCCTACCCCGGCTGCAAGAGGGCTGGCAGGGCACCCCTGCCCCGCGTGGCTGGGAGGCGAGCCCATGTGACAGCCTGCACAAAGCCCCATTCTCAGCCTCCCGCCTCACCGGGGGCAGTGCCGCGACGGCCTCCTTGATCTCCGAGAGGATCACATGGCGGTGGATATTTCTGGGCGCACGCTGGTAGAGCACCTTCCGCCTAGGGCAGGGGAGAACAAGGGACAGCCCATGAGACGGCGAGTGCCGAGCGCACATGGGGGCCCCCGCCCTGAGCACGAGGCAGCCGCTCGTCTCCGCCTTCACCAGGGGCCTCCCATCCCTCCGAGGGGAGCGGCGCGGCCAGGCCCTGCCCCTGTGGGGAGAGCTGTGTGGTCTGTGCTTCAGTCGTCCACACAACGGGAACCACGAAGTCACGGCTGATGGCCTCACTGCGCGGTCTGCACGAGGAGCGTCCAGGGCAGTGGGCAGAGAGGTGCACGGGCAGGTCTGGAGCCAGGGCCTCCTTGTCTCCCCACAGCCCCGGGCTCGGGCTCACGTGCACATAGACGTCCCGCCTCAGCCAAGTCGGGCCCGCTGGTCAGCCGGTCCGGCTGCACTGCTACTCAGAGTCACACTGGGGGGACGGAGCCAGCAAAAGGCCACAGGTCCAGACTAGGCCAGCAGAGAGCTGGGCCCCACACAGGGCACCGGGCTGTGAGCAGTGGGTTCTCCACATGCGAGCCACGCTGGGCCACTCCAGGTCCCACCACCAAGCAGACACTGGCATCCCAAGAGGCTGAGTGGGGACAACCCAGACCAGAGGGGACAGCGAAGGAAACCACCGTCATCTGTCCTTCCGCATGACAGTAATGGCAGTAACTCCTAGGGAGCTTCTGAGATGGCCAGGGCCGTGCCCACACAGCTGCTCACTCCCGCCCCTCCCGCCCACCTCTGCAGCTGGGAGCCCCGTGGGGAGCCACATCCTCCTGTGTCCTGCTCTGGCGCTAACCAGGTGGGCCATGCTCACCTGCCCTCACAGACCTCCACAGTGGGGTCCCCAGCCTCCACCGCCTGCAGGACCGCATGGACATTCTCTTCTAGCCAGCTCATGACGGCGGGTTCTTTCCAGAGGAAGTGTGACCGCCCCAGGTACAGACTCACCAGCTGGCTCAGGGCAGGGGGCTGGCTGGGGAAGAGCAGAGCCCGTGAGTAAGATGCCCCAGTGCTGGCCAGGGCCCTGCTGGTGGGCAGTGGGGATACCCGGGTACGAGGTGCCTGAGAGCTGCGTGTGCTGCGGAGCCAACCAGGCGGCGTGAGCGTGCAGAAAGCGCACACACCCTGCAGGGCAGGCGGGGCTGGCGGCTCGCCCCCACGTGCCCTCGCTCCTCACTAGGACGCGGGGTAGAAAGTGAAGCCACGGTACTGGGCTCCGGGCAGACTGCCCTCCCCGCATCTCCACAGCCCTCGGGGCGCTCCTCCCGCCCACTGCCCACTCGCTCAGGCTCCTGCAGAGGGGACTTGCATGTGGACACGGGCTCCAGAGCCTCTGTGGTCGGAGAGAGGAGGTCTCCCCTCCCAAGTGGCCATCACCTGATGGCCGCACACCGAACCACGCGGCGCCAACGGGCAGGGAGGGTGAGAACGGCCCCGGGGCCTGTGCCGTCCTCAGCCTTACCTTATCTCGGCCTCAGGGCCGAAGAAGCGGTGGTCCGAGACGGCAGCATCGGGGCGCACGCTGCAGCGCTCCAGCAAGGGCATGAGGACTGCAGGGAGCAGAGCTCGTCCTGGTGACCCGGCCCCAGGCAGCCAAGGGCAGGGCAGACCTTGTCACTGACCCCCGAGGTGCCCCCCAGGCAGAGGGAGCTGGACAGGGCTTGTGACTGGGTGTTCTCCCACCGCCTCCCCCAGAGCACAGAGCAGGGCAGGGACCCGCCTCCACCAGCGGGCGAGACGTGGCACCCACCTGCGGGGAACATGGTGAGTGCCCGCTGGACCAGGACCGCGGCCTTTTCCCTCGCGCAGTTCAGCTCGTGCTCGGGGAGGTCTGTTTGCTGACTCAGCAGGAAATAGGCCAACGGGACGGAGAAGGCAAAATTTGGGAGCTGGGACAGGTTTCGATGAGCCTGCACCGGGGGGAACAGTGGGGCCTTGCGGTCACAGACAGGGTCCGTCAGCCTCACAGACGTCTGACGCTGCAGGATGAGCCCACAGAACCAGCACACGTGCTTGCGGGCACCTCTAACTTGGCATGATGATAACCCGAACTCCTACCGGGGGGATTTTCTGTGCGCAGGGAAGTACGGCCGGGGTCAGGGATTCAGTCAAGGTGAAGGAGTGGGACTACAGCAGGGAGAGCCGGGGCCTGGGGTGCCCACGGCCACCCCAGGACGATGGTCCTGCCCTTCCATGGGCTGCTGTAGGAGCGGGGCAGGTGGTGCTAGACACGAAGATCAGAGATCGCTCCCACGGGGAGCCGCCTCCACGCCCGCCACCCACCAACGTCCGCCTCCACGCCCGCCACCCACCAACGTCCGCCTCCACGCCCGCCACCCACCAACGTCCGCCTCCACGCCCGCCACCCACCAACGTCCGCCTCCACGCCCGCCACCCACCAACGTCCGCCTCTACGCCCGCCACCCACCAATAGCTGCCTTTCTTGGGTTTCCATGACTAAGCACAGTGCTTTACTACTAAAACCGAGTCACAGTCTTCGTTAAGCTCCGAGACCTCAAAGCTACTACACATGTCCCTCTGCAGCCCCACTCTGGGTCCTGCCTGGGGGCTTCCTGGCAGCTTTATTTTCATGAGCTCTGAGAACTTCTGTAAATTTGATCCCTGAAGGTAAGACTTCTTGGCCCCGGACACCAAGTGCCAGTTTCAGTCATGTGCCATCGGTCCACACTGGCTGCACACATGGTGTGCTATAGGAGGCCCACAGGCCACACTGTCCTGGCTCCTGAGCACACACCAATGCAGCCCCACACAGCAGGGCCCCTCGCTCTCAGATGTACCCCACTGCCGAGCATCACGTGATGCAGTTCTAAATGATGGGCCTATTCTCGTTACACGTGAGTGTGCCACGTGAACTCCAGCACAGAAACAGTAGGCGAGCCGTCCTCCTCCTCCCCAGCCCTGGCTCTGCTAGAGGCTGTCACTGCGCAGTGCGGCCTCCAGACAGCGCCCTCCGTGGGCACACGCAGCCCACGCATCAGTGCAAATGTCCCAGAAGCTGCATGAAAGAGAGACAGGCGTGGTAACTCTGATGCCGCCTCTACCCAATGTACCCAAGTCACCATGTGATCAACTCAGAGGTCACCGACGGCGTGATCTGTGGTGAACTCAAGTCTGGACCAGGTCAGGCTCACAACAGGCAGTGTGGCTCTGGCCTACCTCGTTTGTACACCCACTTGTGCACACGTGTGAGCTATGAGCGTGTGGGTGCCCTGCGGCACACCCAGGGGCATGTTGCCCTCCCACAGGCCCCTGCGTTGGCCCCACAGCCCTCCCTCCACTTCGGTCTGCACACATGCGTTCGTGCAGGTGTGGACGGCTCTCCCACCACTTCGGTCTGCACACGTGCGTTCATGCAGGTGTGGACAGCTCTCCCACCACTTCAGTCTGCACACGTGCATCTGCCCTGCGTTGGCCACACAGCCCTCCCTCCACCTTGGTCTGCACATGTGCGTCTGTGCAGGTGTGTGCCCCTGCGTTGGCACCACGGTCCTCCCTCCATCTCGGTCTGCACACTCACGCCCCTGCAGGTGTGTGCGCATTCGAGGGGAGGCCAGTCCCACCAGCAGAGGTGGGCGGGGGCTTGAGGATCTGCCCCAACCCCTCCACAGACCCCCACCGCCTCATCACCACCGTCTCCCATTACAGGGGGCAGCACGCTGAGACGTACCAGGGAGACAGAAGCCCACCCAGGGGTGGCGGGCTCAGGCCTACCTCCCACTCCTGAAAGAGGCGGATCAGGTACTCGTAGTCACGGGCGCGCAGGGCCAGGTGATCGATGAGCAGCAGCATACACAGGGGGTCCTCGTCGGGCTCCAGGCTTCAGGAGGAGCATGGCGAGCAGGGCGCAGGGGACAGGGGGAGCCGTCACGTAGCCATCGGGGTGCTGCAGCCACTCAGGATGGGCAGCGGTGCGGGCCCCGAGTGGACGGTCTCGGGAACGCTTGGGGACTCACCTGAGGATGAGCTTGCAGTACTCCAGGGCGGTGCGGGGGCAACCTCGCCTCTCCAGGAAGCTCATCTGCTTGTAGAGGGCCAGGTAGAAGCTCCTGGGGGAGAGGGGAAGTAGAGCTGCCTACGCCCCACGCCACGCCACGCCCAACTCGCCACGCCCAACTCGCCACGCCTCTCCCGCCCTCGGGCCACATCCACCACCCTCTGCTCTCAGGACCTGGGGCTTTCTCAGTACCCTGGGAGATCGGCACTGTCCCCGTGTTTCAGGGAGGGGGAGTACTCTACTTGTTCACAGAGTTAGACGTGTAACTTACACAACGAACATTACGCTTAAAATCTTTACCTTCCCGTCTCTGTTAACTGTCATTTAAGGGAAGAAAATGAGAAACCCCTGCTATCACAATGGCCCTAATTTACCCTCGAAGTTACCCTGCTCAGGACACTTGGTTTTGTGATTTCAGTCATCCTGGTGGTAGCTTCAAAAAACTAAGAATTTTATTCAGAGAGAGGCCAGCAGCTGGAGGTTAAGGTGCTGGATCCCACATGGCTGACTTCACGGTTCAAATCCTGGACCTGGCAGCTTGGAGATAGACGCTGGGCATGTGACCACGTTGGCCCAAAACACCAGGAAGAAAATGGGGAGGGGAAGGGATTGTGCACGGCTATCCCCCTGGAGAGTGATTTCTCACTTTCCCTCACTGTCTCTCTAGCAAGCACGAGTGACTTATAGTAAAAAAAAAAAAAAGAAAAAAGAAAAAAAACAAACAAACCTATCTGAAGAGACACAGGAAGCCAGTGGAGAGAACCCAGCCCAGCTCAGCGTGAACTACGATCAGGGTGGTGGGAGTCGGCACAGCTCGGCAAGCCAGGACGGCCTCGTGGAGGGTGAGCACCCCACGCTGCAGACGACCAAGAGGGGGCAGAGGCCCGGATGCTGGGAGAGGAGGCGCCGAGGACGAGGGCCGGCACACAGCCTGAGGCTCCGAGACAGGAGGGCTGTGGCCACAGCAGCACTGCTGACCAGGCCGGAGGGTCGATGCCAACAGGCACCCCAGGGCTGGGAAGCGTCTGACGCAGAGTGCTCTGACACCCAGAGAGAGTGCTCTGAGCTTGTGGGGACAGACCCTTTATCCCCACACACAGGAGACCAAGTGCAGGCCCACCGTGGTCACATTGCTTGGCAGGCTGACTTCATTTTTTTAAGGTTTAAGCCATGGGGTGTGTGTGCTCACCAGAGAGAGACAGAGAGAGACAATGAGAGGGAAAGTGAGAAATCACCCCAGGGCATAGCCACACAGCAATCCTCCTCCCCATCCTCCTCCTGGGATCTTGGGCACGGGCATACGTGCACCAAGTGACTACAGATGCCAGGTCTGGGATTTGAACCGTAGTCAGCCACATGGGAGGGGAGTCCAGTGCCTTAACCACCAGCCACTTGCTGGGTGTGGCAGGCTGACTTCCGACACGCAGATTCAGCCCGGGCGATCCGCTCCCTGTCGGTGAGCACAACCCTAACGTCCGTAAGTGCTGGGCCCGCTCTCAAGGACAGCAATGCGTCACCAGCCCTCCACTGCACAGGCAGTGGTCACCAAATACACCCTGCCACACCCTCCCTCACTGGAGGACAGGAGAGAGCACTGCTGCCAGGCCGCTGCCCCCGACACCTCCTGGGGGCAGCACTCACCTGTTCTCAGGTCTGCGGTAATCCAGACGGCACGTCCCACTGGTGAGGCTGAACAGGGGGTGGAAGGCACACTCCATGCTGTACAGGGCCCTCTCTGTGGACACACACCGGCAGGGCGTCACGGCTGCCGTAGGCTACACCCCTGACGGCAGGCAGCCCAGCCTGGAAGGCAGGAGGTCACGTAACTGGGCTCCTGGAGACCAAGGCCCAGACCCGACACCCAACGTGGCCTTGGCCACATTGCCACAGGCCGAGGCAGAAATGGCTCCAACACCACAAGGTGGGACGACCGAAGCTGCCCTGAGGACACCGGCATGTGTGACACAAACATGCATGCACATGGGACCTGCACATGCGTGTCCACGGCACCCAAGTGGAAACAGCCCAGATGTCTCTCAGCTGATGCTGGACACAGGCGTGGTCCACCTGAGGTCGAGGGCTGGGTCTGACACGGCCGTGGACAGCAAGGATGCGCCTGGAAACGTGCTGCTGGTGCAGAGAAGCCGCACAGAGCCCACCCAGGGGTTCCCGTCACGTGGAGTGTTCAGACGGGGCAGATGCGGGGCCCAGGACTTAGGAACCGCAAGGGAGGACGGGGAGAACATGCTGAAACTGAGGGTGGTGGTGGCGTCTACACGGGCACGCTGCACAGCAACGAGCCGCGTGCTTTAAACGCAGGGGGCTGTCCGGCACAGTCAGGCGTGCCTTATCCAAGATGCTCAAACCACAAGTGTTTCTGACTTCCAATCTCCAGGCCTTGGGCTATCTGCACACACAGTACAAGCTAACCTGGGGACGGGTAAGCTACATGAATTCACGTGTGTCCCATACACGCCCTACGCCGCAGCCCGGAGGTGACGCCACAGAGGTCAGATGACTGCATGGAGCCCTCTGCGGTGAGTGTTAGTGTGGGGAGCTTGGACGTGTGTGGAAAAGGCACACCACGGCTGACGGGCGTGGGTTCCGCTGGGTGCAGTGCCTGCGTGGTGGCTGGGACTGGCCGTGAGGTCAGCTGTGGGACTCTCCACTGTGACGTAATGCTGGCCCTCGAAAAGTTTCAAATTCTGGACTTTAGATTTGGAAATTAGGTATGTTCAACTCAGCCCATCTATAAATTCTACCTTTTTTTGGAAAAAGTTTTTGCTATAGGGTATGTGTGCTCGTCAGAGAGACAGAAAGCAAGCAATCACCCCCCGGGGTAGATGGCCACGCCACAATCCCTTCTCCTCCATTCTCCTCTCGTGATCTTGGGCACACACGCACCTGCAACCAGCGTGAGTTTAAGACACCGGGTCCAGGACTCGAACTGTGGTCAACTACAAGGGAGTTCAGCGATATAGCCATTATGCCAACTGCTGGTCCCTACAAATTTCACTTTAAACATGCCTTGACAAATCCATTTGTCCTTTTATAATAAAACAGCATCTTGGGGGGGGCAGCAGGTGGCATGGTGGTTAAAGGTGCTGGACTCCCACATGGCCAAGCACGGTTTGAGTCCTAGACCTGGTGCCTTGCCTTCTCACTTTCTCCCTCTCTCTGATCAAACTGGAAGATGATAATAATAATAATAAGTAAATAAAGTTAAATAAAATAATTCTTAAAAAATAAAAAAGCACCTTGGGATCAGCAGTGGTTACGTTGTTGGACTCCCACAAGGTCGATGGTGATTCGAGTCCTGGACCCCGTGGCTTGAAAATCACATTGGGTGCATGCATGCGTGCCCACGATCCAGGAGGAGAATGGAGGAGAAGGGACTGCAGTGTGGCCATCTCCTGGGGGCTGATTTCTCCCCCCCCCTCTCTCTCTCTCTCTCTAGTGAGCGCATGTGCCTAAGGCAAAAACTTCTCAAAAAACCCCAAACAAACCAGCATTTATGCCTGTTAGCTTGAGGTGCCTCCGTGCTGGGGGAGGTGGCTCTGCGGGGCCAGCAGGGGCCCTGGGCTCAGGCTCTCACCTATGAGGTCCCGGGCCATCTCCTGATCCTCCTGAAACCGGCAGGCGTCGCTGAGCTGCAGGAGTGAGTCGACGTGGTAGGGGCTCGTCTGGAGCAGAACCTGCCAGAAAGGAGAACAGGCCTGGAGGAGGGCTCAGCAAAGCCCTTGGTGGGATGGCTACCTGAGGAGGGGCAGGGCCCTGGACACGCCGTCTTCTCAGGCACTTGGTCTGGAAACGACTGTGGAGGTGACAGTCACGCCTCACCCCTCCACCTGCATGAGCTGCTGCTGATCTGACTCCAAGTGGGAGCCCGCAACAGCGCAGCTGGGCTGGCACCACCCTGACCCCAGATGCCCCAAGGAGGGGAGTGGGAAGGCAGCTGGGAGGGGCACGCTGCCCTGCACCACAGCCCCCGGGGTGCACCCTGCCCTGCTGTGACAGCAGACTGACTGGCCTGAGCACCGAGCAGACTGGGGTAGTGGGGCTCTGGGGCACCCTTGAGATTTGTAAGAGGAGAACAAAGGCCCAATTGACACACGAGACGGACAGCCTACCCTGGGAGTGCCTTGCCACGTCCTCCCTGGCTGGAGAGCAGCGGCCTGGCCTCAGGCCCTCCCCGATCACCAGGGCGTCGGGATTCAGGACAGAGGGGCTACACTGCCCGGGCAGGTGGGCTGCAAAGGCCACGCACCACAATATTGTTTGGCTCCATGGACTCCACGGCCATCAGGAACTTGTGCTGTGCCTGCTGGTACTCCTCACTGTGCTCAAACGCAAAGAAGGAAAGGCCTTTCTTCGACTCCAGCAGCCTCATGGACAGACCTGGGGGGTGAGAATGCTTAGGGTGGGTGCCAGGGCCAGGGCACAGGGTGCCTCTGCTGGACCCGGCAGCTCCGAGCAGCCCTCGACTAGGACTGGTGCCACCCTCGACTAGGACTCTGCAACATGCCCATGCGAGTCACCCAGATCTGGGGCTAGAGTCACCCAGATCTGGGGCTAGACTGCCACCAGGACACAGCTAAGGCCCACCAAGCGCTCTTCCCAGATGCCCGGAGCCCACGTAAGGCGGCTCAGTCTACACCAGGAGCCGGCCTCCAGTCTGCTCTGGTCCTCTCCAATGCCTGTTTGCCTGCAGCACTCGGTGCAGCCCAGAGCGCGGGGTGGGGTTTGAGACGGCCCAGGACAAGCCTGGCTGGCTGCGGCCAAGTGTCAGGGGCAAGGACACACAGCCCGCCCAGTCGTCAGCCTTGGGAGGTCGATGGCACTGTGCCAGGTCACGTCTGGTGAGGATGCTGCGCAGAAGGCCACAGCACCGGGCCGGGGTGGTGACCTAAAGCCCGGAGAGACCCTCCCTCTGCTCCTGATACCCGGCCTGGGGGAGGGGCACCGGAGCCTCCCAGGGCTTCTGGGACGCGGTTCCGGGTTGTCTGCAGCTCCACCCTGTGGGGGCCCTACGTGAGGCCCGAGTTCTGCAGGACCAGGTGGCCGAGGAGTCCGCCCCATGCTCAGGTGTTTCCTAAGGAAGGCGAGGTGCCTGTGGGGACAAAGGCACCCCGAGGCAACAGGGTTCAGCTAGCTCCCCGACGGGCCAGGGCGGCAGGAGGGCCGTGGCAGCACTGTGGGCAGAGGCTTGTGGCCAGCACAGCTGGTAAGGCCCTTTCCACCGGGCTGAGGGATCTCTGGAAGCCTCCCTGTGCCTCGGGGCAGCTCATGATGGCACCCTGCCAGGCCCCACACCTCCCTGCCTGCTGCTGCTCACTCCATGTGCTTATCAGTCTGCAGCAAGATGTCAAGACCACTGTAACCGTGAGCTCGGTAGCTCCCGTGGGGCTGCAGTCACACTGGGAAAGGTGGACAGCACGACGGCAGGCCCAGCTGCAAGGGGGCCCAGGACGGTGCCGAGAAGACACAAGGTCACACGCTGCACAGTGGCTCTGCACAGACGAAGAGGCCTGCCCACGAGCACAAACCCTCTGCAGACCCTCACCTGGTTTGCTGTAGCGAGGCCAGGTGCTCTTAGGGGTCGTCAGCCATGTACACTTGGGATATATGCGTTGTCTCTGCCGTGGCCTGGGAAGAACAGGATAGGGCGTGGTTTAACCTTCCGTGGCACGTGCGGACCCGGAGTGGCTGCCTGACTCAGCAGGAACTGTGGAGGCAAATCTGGGGCAGAGGAGGCCCGTGGGGAGGCTGGGACAAGCAGCTGCCCCCAGGGGCAGGTGCAGGGTGTGGGCAATGGGGCTGGGTGCACAAGGCCAGGGTGCAGACACTGTGCATGAGGGGCTGGGGACAGGACAGAGCAGAGCTCAGCTGTCAGACAGCCAGGGGCAGAGGACACAGGAAACCCGCGTCCAGCAGAGAGGCAGGGGGTGCGGGAGCCAAAGCGAAAACCCAGAGCAGAGGTGCTGGGCAGGGATGCAAGCCCAGCTCCGCTCACGCCGAGCCGGCTTCCCCGGACTGGGGCTTATGCTGGACTGACAGCACCGACAGCTGTGGCTGAGGGTGGGGACAAGCGTGGACCCTCCTGAGACCACATTAAGGGATGACAAGGAGCCTTAGAGGGACACCAGCAAGCGAGGACACTGTGCTTCTGGAAGAAACCAGTCACACGAGCACGGGGCAGTGGGGGATGCACAGCTGTCCTGGGCCCTGGCCCGGGCTGCCCACGGACGGCAGGGTCACCCTCCCCGGGCCAGTGCTCCGAGCTCCGGTATTTGAGGGACTCTGGCCACCTAAGCCCTGGCCAGGCGGTCTCAGTGAAGAGCTTCCGCCACACTGGCGATGGCGACTGAAGCTCAGACGGGCACGTGTGTGTTCGTACACTGCACTCCGTACTTTTGTGATCATTGGAGTTACTCAGTATTTCATTAAAACAAAATAAAGTAAGCGTAAGAGGCTGAACTGTTAGGAACAGGACTAGGAAAACATATCTGGGGCTGACCCTATCCCCTAATGGCTGAGGGCACCAGATCTTACATGGCTGAACATGGTTTGAATCCTAGCCCCAAGTGGCTTAAAAAATATACCAGGCTGGAAACCAGCAGTTGGCGTAATGGCTATGTTGCTGGACTCCCACGTAGTCGACCACAGTTTGCATCCCGGACCCGGTGGCTTAAACTCACACCGGGCGCGTGTGCGTGCGTGCCCAAGATCCCGAGAGGAGAATGGAGGAGAAGGGATTGCGGCGTGGCCATCCCCCAGGGGGGTCATTTCTCCCTTTCTGTCTCTATGTCTCTCTCTGTCTGCCGAACGCACGCGAACTATAGCAAAAAAAAAAAAAAAAACCTCTCCCCCCCAAAAAAAATATATATATACCAGGCTGGGGACCAGGAGGCGGAGTGGTGGTTAAGGGCACTGGACTCCCACATGGCCGACCACAGTTCAAATCCCAGACCTGGAGGCTTGCTTTCGCACTTTCTTTCTCTCTGTCCCTCTCTGGTCAAATTAAAAATAAATAAATAAATAAATAAATAAATAAAGTTAAATCCAATTTTTAAAAAAAAAAAAAAAGAAAAGAAAAATCTACCAGGCAGGGCAGTAGGTGGCATGGTGGTTGGAGGCACTGGATTCCCAGAGTTCCGGACCTTGCAGCTTGCTTTCTTACTTTCCCTCTCTCTCTCTCTGTCTCTCTCTCCTTTCTCTCTGGTGAATGCACATACTGTATAGCAAATTTTTTAAAAATAGTAATAAATAAAATTAAAACAAAAAGAAAAATACACCAGGCCTGTGTGTGTGAGTGCTTAAAATCCCGACAGGAGAAGAGCTGGAGACAGCACATGGCCCTGCCTCAGTGGGATGCTCCCCACCTCTGCCCTTAGGCAAGTGCATACGGCCTCTGGCTATTTAAAAGAAGTTAAAAAAGAAAAGCACGTTTCTTCTCAGAGAAAAAAATTCAAAAGCTACAGAAGGAAAACCAACCATACACGAAAAGCACAGTCAAAATCTGAAGGACACAAACATGGTGTGATGTGAGGACCCAGCCAGATGCTCAAGGGCCGCCTTGCGTCGTGCACCCCGAGCTGGGCCCGGCCTTGCAGGGAGCTGCTATGCAGAGCTGGCAAGGCTCGGGCAGCCCTGGCAGAGCCTGGAGGTGGGGCAGGAGAGGGGCTGAGTGAGAGGAGCAGCCTGAGGGTCTACAGAGCCATCGAGCAGTGGGAACGAGCAGTGGGAACGTGCCCTGGTGGGGGCGCATGCTGGCCCCACCTGTCATGGCAACCGAGTGGGAACGAGAAGTGCACGCCTGATTTGGAGACTCCCAGGGCGAGGTGACAGACACACCAGGTCTCTGCCTGGGAGGACAGCGTGCAGATGGAGTGGGGTGAACAGGGTGCCTTCTCACTCCCTCTCTCCTGCCTCTCCTGTGAGCCCCGTGGCAAACTGGAAAAAAAACAAAGGTGCCAGCCCCACAGCCGAGTGGTTAAGGAGCTGGAACCCCACATGGCTGGTGCAGTGAGAGCGCAGGCCCCCAGCCTGCAAACATGTGGGGCACATCCACACATAAGCCCCAAATCCCCAGAGGCTGGGAAAAGGGGAGGGGACTGTAGCAAGACCACACCTCACTGGGGAGTGCTTTCTCCTCCTCTCTCTGGCACGTGGACATGCCCTCTGACAAAAAAAAAAAGAAAAGTAAAGAAAAGAAAAAAAAGGAATAAATTAGGGGACAGGAGATGGCACCTGGAGCGACTGTGCAGTTTGGGTCCTGGCCCCAATGGCCCGAGAAACACACAGGGTGAGTGTACGCCCCCCGAACAGGGGACAGGAGACGGCGGAGTGGCCACCCCCGAGGGTGCTTTTTCACTTCCTCTCTCTCTAGCTTTAGTGAGCACTAAAGTGCCCTACCGTGAATTAAAAAATCTAAACTCATGGAGCTAGCAGGTGGCATGTGGTTGAGGCACTGGACCCCCACATGGCCAACCACGGTTTGAGTCCCAGGCCTGATGGCTTTCTCACTTTCCCTCTCTCTTGTCAAATTGAAAAATAATAATACATGAAATTAAATAAAACCAGCAGGGGGCATAGTGGCTAAGGTGTAGGCCATGCCCACATGGCTTACTATGGTTGAGTCCTGGACCTTGTGGCTTGCTTGCTTTTTGGTTTTTTTTGGACACGTTTTCGCTATAGGGTGCATGTGCTCACCAGAAAGATGTAGAGAGATAGAGAGATAGAAAGCGAGAAATCACCCCCCAGGGGAGATGGCCACGCCACAATCCCTTCTCCTCCATTCTCCTCTCGTGCTTTTGGGCACGCACGCACACGCGCCTGGGTGAGTTTAAGCCACTGGGTCCGGAACTTGAACCGTGGTTGACTACGTGGGAGTCCAGCAATGTAGCCATTATGCCAACTGCTGGTCCCAGATGGCTTGCTTTCTCACTTTCCCTTTCTCTCTCTCTGTCTCTCTGTGTCTCTCTCTGGTCAAATTAAAATAAATTAATACATATAATTAAATAACTCTTTTTTTTTTTTTTTTTTTTTTTTATTCATTTACTTATTTTATTTCGACCAGAGAGAGACACACAGAGAGAGAGAAAGTGAGAAAGCAAGCCACCAGGTCCAGGACTTGAACCACGGTCAGCCATGTGGGAATGTCCAGCGCCTTAACCACCACGCCACCTGCTGGTCCCTAAATAACTCTTTTAAAAAAATTAAACAGGGGAACCAGCAGTTAGCGTAATGGCTATGTCGCTGGACTCCCACGTAGTCGACCGCGGTTCGCGTCTCGGACCCGGTGGCTTACAACTCACGCCGGGCGCGTGTGCGTGCGTGCCCAAGATCCCGAGAGGAGAATGGAGGAGAAGGGATTGCGGCGTGACCATCCCCCCTGGGGGGTGATTTCTCGCTTTCTGTCTCTATGTCTCTCTCTGTCTGTCTGGCGAGCGCACGCGCCTTATAGCGAAAAACCTCTCAGAAAAAATAAATAAATAAATAAAAAATAAATAAACAAACAATTCTTATTTAAAAAAAAAAAAAAAAAAAAAAAAAAAAAGACAAAGCAAACAACCTGGCCAGGATTTAAAGGCTAGAAACTCAAATTTTCTTATTCATAGGCTACGTATACTCACCATTTACCAGAGACAGACAGACAGACAGACAGAGGGAAAGTAAGAAGTCACCCTCTGTGGGGGATGGCCATGCCGTACCGCCCTCTCCTCCATTCGTCCTTTTGGGGAGTTGGGCACACAGGCACATGTGCCTGGGTGAGTTTTCAAGCCGCCGAGTCTGGGCCTCAAACCATGCCGTTGGCCGTGTGGAATCCGGCACCTTACCCACAGCGCCACCTGCTGGGCCCGGAAGCTCAGAATTGAACAGCTCTAGGAACCTTTCTAAAGTGATGTGGCACAGACTAGAGAAGGCAGCAGGAGAGACGAGGTGGGCCCGGGCACGCCCAGCAGCAGCGTCACGGACGAGGGCAAGTGCACGTGAGCGGTGCCCGAGCCTCCTCCAGACCCTGCGCCCTCGGAGGGCTCCCCGTCCGCTCTGGGCTCACTTTCCCTCAAGGGTTTTTAAACAGTTTCATGAACGCTCACCCCCTTAAGCTTACCTCTGTTCTCCCAGGACCGCTCGAGCACCAAAATACCTTTTCAGTTCTGTGTCTGGATTCAAGTGTCTAGGAATGAACATTTAAGAAGGAAAAATGAACTCACATTCCTCTATAATACTTCTGTTTCCACTTATTTTTTTCATTTTGATTCTGTGATTTAGAAAGGCAATGTAAGCGTGTGGCAAGGAGAGTGGTGATTCTGGCTTGATAGGTGACTTCTGGGCCTCCTTCTTTGAAACCACCACCTCCCCTGCACTTAGGCCTTGCCCTGCTGCCCTGCAGGGTGCCAAAGGGACCTGGCCGGCCCTGCCTTGTGGGGCCGTGTGTGTGCGAGGCGAGTTGGAGCTGCAATCACCCTTACATCTGTACGTCGCACCGTGACCCGTGGCTTAAGAACAAAAGGCTGTGACGGTCTCTGTGGCGGGGACAGGGGTCACTCAGCACCACAAGACCAGAGACGGGAAGACCTGACACTTATAGGCACTCAGGAGCGAGCTTCTAAGAGGCAGGCAGGAGAGCCAAAGTCCTCTGAAACATGGGCGCATTTTCCTTTCCTTCTCCTTACTCCATCCTCCTAAATGCTTAATAATAAATTCACAGTATCTTAAAACAGACAGTAAATTTTCTTCTTTTTAAACAACTCTGCTCCCTCATGGAGTCCCTAGGACAGTCATGGCGGTGGGAGGGGCGGGGCGGGGGGGGCAGGGGAGGGGGGAGGGGGGAGGCCATACCTGTGCTCCACGTACAGAGCGTGCCTCCTGGAGCTCAGAGCGGGGGGCCCGGGGCGGGTGAGCCCAGTGCTGTCCTCAATCCTCTCCAAGATGCGGTCTACGTCTTCCAGCCCATTTTCCTGAAAGCCCAAACAACCTCTTCATTGCCATGCCTTATTTTAGGGCCGGCAGGTGGTGTGTGGTGAAGGTACTAGATCCCACAAAGCTGACTGTAGCTACGGACCATGGCTTGAAAAAAAATCACATCGGGCAAGTGCGCGTGCATGCCCACGATCCCACGGGGAGAGGGCGGAGGGCTGCAGCGTGGCCATTTCCTCTTGGGGGTGATTTCTTATTTTCCTTTCCTTCTCTCTGCCTGTCTCTCTCCAGGAAGTACACACACCCTGTAACGACAACGAGCCACTATGCTTTACTGTAAATGCAGTAATATCAGCAAAAAGTTATCTCTCTTTAATTTGCCAGAGAGCACGTGCACTTGCTGGAGACTGAGAGAGGGAAAGGAGTGGGGCCCGGCCACGTCACAGTCATCTCTCCTCCGTCTCGCCACCCCGTTGGGATTTAGGGCGTATGTTTCTTAAGCCATCAGGTCCAGGCCTCAAACCCTGTGGTTGGCCGTGTGGGACCCTGCTACCTCACCATGAGGCCCTGGGGCCAGCCTTACCTGTTTATTTTCAGACGGTGCTTGCACTTGCCAGAGAGCGAGCGAGAGAAAGCACCCCGCAGAGGTAGGGTCCCACCACAATCCCCTGTTCGTTCTCCATCCCTGGGGCATGCGTGCACATGCACCAGGTGTGCTTCTCAGTCACTGGGGTGGGGCTTGAACCACGTCAGCCATGTGGGACTCAGGCCCCGTTCACAGAGCTCTACCACTACGGTTAAGTGCTAAGGGGCAGGCCCCAAATGTAATTTACTTTTAAAAAATCTATTCATTTATATTACTTCCTGAAACACTGTTCACCACACGTACATGTAGAAAGAAGAAGAGGGGTCGGCAGATGGCATGGTGGTTAGGGTGGCTGAACTCCCACATGACTGACCACGGGTCAAGTCCCAGACCTGGCAGCTTGTTTTCTCACTTTCCTTCGCTCTGTCTCTTTCTGGTCAACTTAAAAAAAAATGACAATAAATAAAATTAAATTTTAAAAAATTATTTAAAAAAGAAAAAAGAAAAGATGGGGCCAGTAGGTGGCGTGGTGGTTAAGGTGCTAGATCCCGCACGGCCAACTCTGCGGTTTGAGCTCCACACCCAGCGGCTTGAAAACCACACCGGGTGCACGTGTGTGCTCCAGTCCCAAGAGGACAATGAAGAAGGGCCTGCGGCACGGCCGTCCTCTACGAGGGCTGCCTTCCACCTTCCCTCCGTCTCTCTCCAGCTAGTGCACCCACCCTATGACAAAAATCTTAAAAATATATATAGAGAGAGGTGTTTGTAAGAAAAGACTCATAATAGGGACCAGATGGCCAATTGGTTACACTGCTGGACTCCCACATATTCAACTGCAGTTCGAGTCCCAGATCTGGCAGCTTAAAACTCACACCAGACGTGTATGCATGCCCAAGATCCCAAGAGGAGAATAGAGGAGAAGGAACTGCAGTGTGGCCATCTCCCCTGGGGGGGGGTGGGATTTCTCGCTTTCTATCCCTCTGGAGAGAGCACATGCACAAAAATCTCTCAAAACAAACACCAAAAAACCTCGGGGCCAGCAGGTGGCATAGTGGTTAAGGGCACTGGACTCCCACATGGCTGAACATGGTTCAAGTCCCAGACCTGGTGGCTTACTTTCTCACTTTTCCTCTCTCTCTCAATCTGTCCCTCTCTGGTCAAATTAAAATACAAATAAATAGACTCAGAGTAGATAGGACTGCAGAGCACTGAGGACCCTAGAGACAGGCAGGCCCGGGAGCCCCTCCGTGTCACAGGCGAGCTCACCCGAGGCACACAGAGCTGGGCACGCGGCGCAGCCCCGCCCTCTTTTCAGGACACACAACCAGACGGCGAGACTAAGCGCAGCGGTGGAGGCATACCTCCGACGGCAGGCAGGCTGCTCGCTCCTTAGCACTACGCGAAGTCAGAGCAGCCGTGGGCAGCACCCCGGGCCCACCTGTCGGGACACAAGCTCTGGTGGGTGCAGGGAAGCTGAGCAGAGTGGGGCTCTGACCACCAGGGACAAGGGGCACAGACTCAGCAAGATGACCTTTGCTTAGTCACACCAAACGGGAGGAATGGGACAACAGGCAAAACCAACTTCTCTCCCACCATGCAGAGACACAGCCAGCCCAGCAGAGGGGACACCAGGCAGAGGGGACACCAGGCAGAGTGGGCAGCAGGCAGAGGGGACACCAGGCAGAGGGGGCACCAGGCGGAGGGGAGGCCAGGCGGAGGGGAGGCCAGGCAGAGGGGCCAGGTCTGTTTACGTACCAAAGCTTCTCCCGCACTGTTTTTCTTATTTTTCTGTTTCTTTTTCTTCTTTCGGAGCTTGCCACTTGCACTAGACTTAAAAAGAAAGAAAAAGAAAGAAAGACAGACAGACAGACAGACGTTTTACCCAGTGGAAGGAGAAATAAGATCTTAAAAAGTGTAAATTAGGCAGAGCCCTGACTCCCCCTCCCCTTCCATGTCCTGAGCACCCCTTCGTGAGAAGAGCCGCCCTCTGACAGGTCTCCCTGTCTGGATGGCGCGGCCGCGCTCTCAGAGCCCTTCGCTCGCTCATCCCCTTTTTCTTTTCTTCTTCTTCAGATTTTTTTTTTTTTTTTGTCATTGGGCACATATACTCACCGGAGAGACAGACACAGACACAGAGACAGAGGGAAAGTGAGAAACCATCCCCCGGGGGATGGCCACACCCAAACCCCTTCTCCTCCATTCTCCTCTTGGAATTTAGGGTTTTTCAAGTCACTGGCTATGGTTCAAACTGTGGAGCTGGTCACGTGGGACCCAGTGTCATAACCACCATGCCACAGCTAGCCCCGCCTTTGTCTTTTTTTAAAAAAAGAATTATTCTATTTATTTAATTCCATTTGTTATTATTTTTTAATTTGATTAGAGAGAGAGAAAAAAAAAGGGAAAGAGAGAAAGCAAGTCACTGGGACCAGCACTTAGCGTAACGGCTATGTCGCTGGACTCCCATGTAGTCGACCGCGGTTCGAGTCCCGGACCTGGTGGCTTAAACTCATGCCGGGCGCATGTGCGTGCGTGCCTAAGATCCCAAGAGGAGAATGGAGAAGAAGGGACTGTGGCGTGGCCATCCTCCCTGGGGGGTGATTTCTCGTTTTCTATCTCTCTGTCTCTCTGGCGAGCGCACACGCCCTATAGCAAAAACCTCTCCAAAAAAAAAAAAGAAAAGAAAAAAAAGAAAGCAAGTCGCCAGGTCTGGGACTTGAACTGCAACTGGCCATGTGGGAGTCCAGCGCCTTTAATCACCACGCCACTTGCTGGCCCCTTGTCTTTTTTTTTTTTAATTAAAACTCTTTTTTGGGGACCAGCAGATGGCTTAATAGTTACACTGCCGGACTCCCATGTAGTCGACGGCAGTTTGAATCCTAGCTCTGATGACTTAAAACTCACGCAGGGTGCACGTGCGTGCATGCCCAGGATCCCGAGAGGAAAATGGAGGAGAAGGGATTGTGGTGTGGCCATCCCCCTGGGGGGTGGTTTCTCGCTTTCTGTCTCTCCGTCTCTGAGCAAGTGCACACGCCCTATGGCAAAAATTTCTCTAAAAACAAAATAAAAACAAAATTCCTTTTTAGGGGACCAGCAGGTGGCATGGTGGTTAAGGTGCTGGACATTCCCACATGGCCAACCACGGTTTGAGTCCCGGACCTGGTGGCTTGCTTTCTAACTTTCTCTCTCTGTGTCTCTCTCTGGTCAAATTAAAATAAAATGAATGGATAAATAAAATAAAATAAATAATTCTTTAAAAAAAAAAAAAAAAAATTCCTTTTTAAATGATCATGCCAGAGGGCACGTGCATGCACAGAGAGAGGAAGCACCCCGTGGGGCCTGGTCACTGCAGTCCTCTCCCCAGTTCTCCCTGCTGGGACCCACCTGGGTGTAGGCTGCTAGGCGAGGTCTCAAGCCCTGGTTGGCCATGTGAGATCAGCTTTCGCTGCTCTTTTTTCTTTTCTCTTTTTTGTAGTGTGTACAGAAAAGGGGGGGGGGGGGGAAGAGCAGGGCAGAGTGGGACAGGGACACAGAGAAGGTACCCTGGCATCATTTCCTTAGCCCGTGACCCCTTTCCCCAGCCTTCCAGGTCCTTGGGACCCTGGACACTCGCTCATGTGCAGGCTCGCTGGCTTTCCCAGCCGACCCGGGATGCGGGCGGTGGTGGCCACAGCTCCCAGACTGCACGGGACTAGGAACTGTGAGCCCCACCGGCTGGGCCCTGAGCCTCTTCTTGATGTGCTCAGGGCCTCCTGCAACCCTGGACTTGATCCCGACCTTGTGACTGTTCCAAGGCCTCTAACCTTCCACCCAACTGTCTGTCAACGACACCCTGTCATGCTGCAGCCTTGGGGCCGGGAGCTTGCTGTGTCAAGGGCACCTCACACGAACCCTGCACCGCACCTGCAGCCTCCCTGAACTGGCCAGCTCTTCACAGCACCGTGAAAGCTCCTCAGGAAGCTCCACCCCGAGCCCCACTAGGCGACTCCCTGACTGCACTTGTCAGCTCACACCCATGTCACCTCTCAGCCCGAGACTCCTGGGAATAGAGGCTTGTCCCTAGCACGTGACAGGTCCCCTTGGTGAATAAACGAGCAAACACTCCTTTTAGAACCTTCTGAGAAAACCCACTTCTTCAGAGGCCCTTTAGTGCTGATGCACAGCAGTGGCCGGCTGCATCTGTGCCCACCCGCATGTCTCTTCGAAGGACACCAACTCGCACTACGCCCAGACCCACCCCCACTCGAGCCAAACAGCCCAGAGGCCGAGTGGGAGCCCGCACACGGCACTGTGATGCCGTCACTGGTCTTAGGATGCAGTTCCCCTTGGGATCCCAAGGGAAACTCTGGACGCCTGGGCAATGAGTCACACCTCCAGCCAGCAGACAGCACAGACTGGCCTCAGCGCCCTCCTTGTCACCTGCTCTGGGGGAGCCGCCCTGGCCTCATCTCTGTCTTCCTTGGCCTCTGTGTCTCCACGCTGAGCCGGTCCTCTGCTCTCTGAAACCACAGTGCCTGTGAGCACACAGCTGGGCCTCTCCCCGTTCATCACAAGGTCATCCTCGAGATCCTCAGTGTTTATCTGGAAAAGCAGGTCAGAGCAGCACAGTCAGTGTTGGACGGGGGAACGTGCGGTGCTGGTGCGGGGACAGGTGGGCGCACCAGGCTGGTGAGGGGCGGGGGGAGCAGGAGGACCCACGCATCCACCACACAGGGGCAACACAGTGCTGAGCCTCGGCCAACATCCGCGTCAGCATGACTCAGCCAGTGCGGCCTGGAGAAGGTGGGCCCATGCTGCTAGATGGTACCGCTGTCTTCAGGGACATCCCGGTGAAACCCCACGACAGACTACCCCTTTACCAAATACACCTGAAGGCAAACATTTCACAGATCTATGTTGGGGCCAATAGGTGGTGTACTGGTGAAGGTCCTGGACTCGCACATGGTAGACCGTGGTTCAAGTCCTAGACCCAACAGCTTGAAAATCATGCCAGGAGCGTGTGCGCATGTGCCCAAAATCCCAAGAGGAGAATGGAGGAGAAGGGACTATGGCATAGCCATCTTTGAGGGCGATTTCTCACTTTCCCTCTCTGTATCTTTCTCTCTCTCTCTGGTGAGCATACATGCTATAGCTAAAATTAAAAAAGTTAATTAATTAAAATACAAAAATAAAAGTCGTATGTTCAGCCGACATATCAAGGTTCATTCTTTCTACTACCCACTTAAGCCTCAGCTTAACTACAGCAGCAGACAGAGCGAGAACCTGGAAGAAGAAAAGGCACCCAAAGACCCAGCTCCCCAAAACAGGAAACAACCATTTCCTAATAATGAAAACAACTTATGGTAGTAGAGAGATCCACACAATGGAACTGTACAGAGAAGCGACAATGAATGAGCCACAGCCACAAACAGGAGGGATGAACCCCAGGGACACAGCAATGAACGTGCACTAAACACTCCGTCTGCAGGGAAGGAGGGAGGAGAGGAGCCGAAGTTACTGGAAAGGCTCTGCTCTTTCAGTCAGTGACAGAGGGAGCAAACAGCAGCACTGCTGTGGAACCACGGCTGTTGGTACAGCTGTTGTGATCCTGCACACCAGGACACAACCGACCCGATCCGATGCAGTGAAGTCCAAAAACAAAACTGTATGTCCAATTTAGGACACCTGAAAAATACAAAGCTCACAAAACAGAAACAAACTCAACCACAGTAGTGCGTGCTGTTAAGGCCCTGAAGCTCTGCAGGCTGAAGCCACATGAAAGGCCCAGGTTGGATTCCCAGCCCACTCGAAGAAGCTTGATTCAGTGCGTTCATTCAATATGGTGATTCTTGTGGATGGGACCCAAAGGCAAATGTCACTGTTCCCACCGGGCCTACTGCCTCAGCTGCAAAACTAGAACACCATAAAGGTCTTCTTTTCCTTTGGTTTGGCTTTCTTCACCAATGGTGATTTTCACCTTTTTTTTTGGTGGTATTTCTTAAAAGAATTATTTTATTTAACTTTATTTATTTGTTTATTTAGTTATTTTAATTTGACAAGAGAGGGACAGAGTGAGAGTGAGAGAGAGAGAGAGAGAGGGAGGAGAAAGTGAGAAAGCAAACCGCCAGTCCACAGTCGGCCATGTGGGAATCCAGCACCCTAAACCACCACGCCACCTGCCAGCCCCTGGCATTTTTTGTTTTTTTTTGAGAGATTTTCGCTATAGGGCGCGTGCACCCGCCAGACAGAGAGACAGAGAGATAGAAAGCGAGAAATCACCCCCCAGGGGGGATGGCCACGCCACAATCCCTTCTCCTCCATTCTCCTCTCGGGATCTTGGGCACACACACACAGGTGCCCGGCGTGAGTTTAAGCCACCGGGTCCGGGACTTGAACCACGGTCGACTACGTGGGAGGAGTCCAGCGACATAGCCATTACGCTAACTGCTGGTCCTGGCATTTTTTTTTTTTAAAGAATCATTTTATTTAACTTTTCAAACATTTTTCCAGTAATTTAAAAAATCATTTATTTATTTATTTTCACATTTCCCACAAACATTTAGTTTACATATCAAAGAATTTTTGCTCATGCTCCATAGTTCTTAACAGTTGATAAACAACTTTCAAAATTTCAAGAAATGGGCTGGCAGGTGGTGTGGTGGTTAAGATGCTGGACTCCCATATGGTCAACCATGGTTCAAGTCCCAGACCTAGCAGCTTGCCTTGTCACACTCCCTCTCTCTCTTTGGTCAAGTTGAATAATAATAATAAATAAATAAAATAATTTTTAAAATTTTTCAAGAAATTGAATTTTAAAGATAATGTTCAAAATATTTGTTACAATTTTGTGACTCTATAACAGCAGAGACAGTATGGTTTTAAATATTTTTGAGAAAATATTTACATGTCAACTACTTAAACTGTTGAAAAGCAAACAGCCAGCACACAAGTTACACATAAAGCCTTCTGGGTTCAGCCCTGCCTTCCAAGTGTGCTGTGATATGCCATGCTAGCAAAGCTCAGTCTCTTTTTCTTCCTTCAAAGTCTACCTTAAGATAATCCTCAGAGGAACCAGCAGTTAGCGTAATGGCTATGTCACCGGATTCCCACGTAGTCAACCGCGGTTCGCGTCCCGGACCCAGTGGCTTAAAACCCACGCCGGGCACGTGTGCGTGCGTGCCCAAGATCCCAAGAGGAGAATGGAGGAGAAGGGATTGCAGCGTGGCCATCCCCTCTGGGGGGTGATTTCTCGCTTTCTGTCTCTCTGTCTCTCTCTGTCTGGCGAGCGCATGCGCCCTATAGTGAAAAACCTCTCAAAAAAAAAAAAAAAAAGATAATCCTCAGGACCAGCAGCTGGCATAATGGCTATATCGCTGGACTCCCATGTATTCGACTGCAGTTCGAGTCCCAGATCCGGTGGCTTAAACTCACGCCAGGCGCATGTGTGTGTGTGCCCAAGATCCCAAGAGAAGGGATTGTGGTGTGGCCATCCCCCCCGGAGGGTGATTTCTCGCTTTCTGTCTCTGTTTCTGTCTTTCTGGCAAGCGCACGCACCCTATAGCAAAAATCTCTCGAAAAAGAGATAATCCTGTTGCTATGGTTGCTCTTTTGCAATGTCTACTGATTGCAAGGCTGGGGTGAAAAAGTCCAGGTTATTTTATGAATTCTCTCATAGAGCTTCTCTAGTCCTCTCTGCCAGGCAGAACTGTTTATGGCGCTAGGCCATCTTTCCAAGAGTTTCTGTTAGCCAACAGAAACTTACTTGACATCTACCCTAGTTCCATAGTTTTCAGATTAATCTTCAGACATGACATTCCAGTCAAGGCCCTATCCAATAATGAGTATTTCCAATTTCTGATTCAATGCAACAGGTATTATTGAACTTATGCAAATAACCCTTCTGCCATAAAATATTTTCTAATTCCAGAAGGGTCAGAAAGGAAGAAAAGTTTGTGTTTTCATTTAAAGAAACAAACAAGAAGAAAAAATATTTTAACAAATTGCTGAACCTATCCACAGCTCAAAAAAAAGCAAAATCCTTAAACTGGGAAAACAAAGCATAGATTAAAAAAATCAGTAATATTTTACTCAAAAGTCATAAAATTCAGGACCAGCAGTTAGCATAATGGCTATGTCGCTGGACTCCCATGTAGTCGACTGTGGTTCGAGTCCCGGACCCGGTGGCTTATACTCACGCCGGGCACGTGTGCGTGCGTGCCCAAGATCCCGAGAGGAGAATGGAGGAGAAGGGATTGTGGCATGGCCATCCCCCCCGGGGGGTGATTTCTCGCTTTCTATCTCTCTGTCTCTCTCTGTCTGTCTGGCGAGCGCACACGCCCTATAGCAAAAACCTCTCCAAAAAAAAAAGTCATAAAATTCTATTTCACCAGTTCAGCCTTATGTTCAATCTCTCTTCTGCTGTATCTGTTGTGTCACTGTGGTCTGACCTTTCAGTTTAAATCCTGAAAATTAGCATTCAACGTTATTATTGATATTTCTTGTCTCTTGCATTAAGTTGAGCATTTTCTTGGTTGCTTTTTGTTCTCTTATTTCTGTATGTGTGTCTTTAGTCTTCCTGGTAGAGAACTCCTTTCAGAACTTCTTGAAGAGTCAGGTCTGGTATTGGCAAATTTTTTCTGGTCTTGCTTACCTGAGAATGTTTTTAATCCTTTCTTTCCATATGAAGGATAATCTTGCCGGGCATAGTGTTCTCGGTTGAAATTGTTTTCTACTTAAAACTTTGAATATATTTTCCCACTCTTTCCTTGTTCACATTGTATCTGATGAGAGGTCTGGTGTTAGCCTGACGGGATATCCTTTATAAGTAATGTGACATTTCTCTCTTGTCAATTTTGGTGTCTTGTCTTTGTGGATTTTGCCAATCTGGCTATGATGTGCCTTGGAGAAGATCTTCTTGAGTTAATTATATTAGGGGTCCTTTGTATTTCTTGGGTCTGGATAGTTGAATGCCTCTCTAGATTTGGAGTTTTCTTCCAGGATTTCATGGAATAGATTATCAATGCCCTTATTAGTTTCTTCACCTTTTGGGATACTGATTATCTGGATATTTGGGCGCTTAGTGGTGTCTAGTATTTCTCATATAGTATTCTCATTTTGGGGGGTTATTTTTTCAGTTTTTTTGGTTGTTTTTTCTAGATCAGAGGTTTTGCCTTTAATATCCAAGATTTGATCTTCTGCATGGACTAATCTGCTTTTAATATTTTCGAGGGAGGTTTTGATTTCCTGAATTGCAGCCTTATCTCTAACAGCTCCATTTGATTCTTTTTTATGGTGTGCATTTCCTGTTTCAGATCATGCAAGAACTTCCTCACCTCCTGGAACTCGTTGTCTCTTTTCTTCTGCATCTTCTGGTGTTCACTGTCTCTCAGCTCTTTTATCTCGTTTAGTTCTGTCACTCTGAATATTCTGAATTCTCTATCAGACTTTTCCACGAGTCCTTCTGTACTGTCTATGGATGATGAAGGATTGTTCTTTTTTTTTTTTTTTCTTTTTTTGGAGAGGTTTTTGCTATAGGGCGCGTGCGCTCGCCAGACAGACAGAGAGAGACAGAGAGATAGAAAGCAGGAAATCACCCCCCAGGGGGGATGGCCACGCCGCAATCCCTTCTCCTCCATTCTCCTCTCGGGATCTTGGGCACGCACGCACACGCGCCCGGCGTGAGTTCTAAGCCGCCGGGTCCGGGACTCGAACCGCGGTCGACTACGTGGGAGTCCAGCGACATAGCCATTACGCTAACTGCTGGTCCCAAGGATTGTTCTTTTCCCTTAGGGGAAAAATATTTTCTTGGTTTCTCTTATTTTGTGTGCTTCTGCAGTGGTTTCTGGACATTCTGTGACAAAATCTTTTCTCTACTAGTAGTGCTTTGTAATGTGGTATACAGAGAAAGAGATTATGAGTTCAGATTTATAAAAATTAGTTTCTTCTTTAAAGAAGGAGGTTCAATAAGCGTTGAAGATTTCAATGACTCAAAGTATTCCGATGCTTGGCTACTGTGCACCTAGGCCTATCTAGACACTCGGTGTATGGAGAGTGAAGAGCAGAGTGGGAAAGGTTAAAAAAAAAAAAAAAAAGAAAAAGAAAAAAACTAGATGATAATGACCAAAAAAGAAAACAAAAAAATTTTTTAAAGGTAAAATGAAAACTGGGGACCCGGTTTTCATTTAGCGTACGTAATGGCCATGTCGCTGGACTCCCATGTAGTCAACCACAGTTCGAGTCCCGGACCCAGTGGTTTAAATTCATGCTGGGCGCATGTGCGTATGTGTCCAAGGTCCTGACAGGAGAATGGAGGAGAAGGGATTATGGCATGGCCATCCCCCCTGGGGGGTGCTTTCTCACTTTCTGTCTCTCTGTGTCTCTCTGTCTTTCTGGCGAGCACACACGCCCTTATAGCAAAAACCTCTCAAAAAAAAAGGAAACTGCGGCTCACAGCATGAACACGCCAGGACACACTTCAGATTTAAAATGGCTTCTGAAATTAGCAAGAGAAAGAAAAGGCCCAAGGTGAGAAGTGGTTTAAAAACTGGTCAAATAGGGAACCAGCAGTTAGCATAATGGCTATGTCGTCGCTGGACTCCCATGTAGTCGACCACAGTTCACGTCCCGGACCCGGTGGCTTAAAACTCACACCAGGCGCGTGTGCGTGCGTGCCGAAGATCCCGAGAGGAGAATGGAAGAGAAGGGATTGCTGCGTGACCATCCCCCCGGGGGGTGATTTCTCGCTTTCTGTCTCTATGTCTCTCTCTCTCTGTCTGTCTGGCGAGCGCACGTACCCTATAGTGAAAACCTCTCCAAAAAAAAAAAAAAAAAAAACTGGTCAAATAATAAAATAAAAAATTTTTTCTTTTTTTTTTTTTTTTTTGGAGAGGTTTTTGCTATAGGGCGCGTGCGCTCGCCAGACAGAGAGAGACAGAGAGATAGAAAGCAGGAAATCACCCCCCAGGGGGGATGGCCACGCCGCAATCCCTTCTCCTCCATTCTCCTCCCGGGATCTTGGGCACACACGCACACGCGCCCGGCGTGAGTTTAAGCCGCCGGGTCCGGGACTCGAACCGCGATCGACTACGTGGGAGTCCAGCGACATAGCCATTACGCTAACTGCTGGTCCCAAATAATAAAATAAAAAATTTTAAAAAGAGCGAGTGTGAGACAGTCAGACAGACAGACAGAGGCAGAGAGGGAATAGAGGTCGCTCTACTTTGTCTGAGGATTTCAGGAGTCTAGAAGATGGAGTTTAGAGCATAGCTTTCCTGAACATGCCACGACATACTGTAGATTTAAAATGACTTCTTGTCTGAGTATTTCAGGAGTCTTTTTGTTTTAATCTTTATTTATTCGTTCATTTATTTTAGTTTGACCAGAGAGAAACAGAGAGAGAGAGAGAAAGAGGGAAAGTGTAAAAGCAAGCCACCAGGTCCAGGCATTGAACCGTGGTCAGCCATGTGGGAGTGTCCAGCACTTTAACCACCATGCCCTCTGCTGGTCCCCAAGTCTCTGTTTTTGTATTTCTTTAATTTAATGTGACCAGAGATGGACAGAGCGAGAGAGTGGGAGAGAAAGTATAAAAGCAAGCCGCCAGGATTTGAACCACAGTCGCCCATGTGGGAATCCAGCGTCCTTAACCACCATGCCATCTGCTAGCCCCAACCTGATGAGGTTTTAATTTTTGACTAAGGAGTGTTTTACTCCAGTCTATCTAGGAAAGCCACCTGCAGGTATAGATCTGTTTTTGAAACAAGAGCATCTGATGTGAAAACGCTGGAAATCTGCCAAAATGAGGGTTGTCTTAACACTACCAACAACACAACGGTGATCTCTACAAGGGATGCCCTCCTGGGCCAGCAGCCACTGGTGCTCAGGCAGTCTGGCTGGTCTGCACCTGGCCACGGAGGAAGACAGAACAGCCTATGAGGACATTGCTTCTCACCTGTGGGAGGTTGTGGGAATTGCACACCTGCTCTTTCCAGCATCAAATGCCTCTGATGCTTCCCAGTGAAACAGTTTACTTTTAGTAAGTCATGCTGACTTCCTTAAACAAAAAAACGTATGTGAGCCCCTTTTAGAACAATGGAGATTTCTGAGAAATTCAAATTCTTAAAAGCTCTATGCTGGGGCTAGCAGATGGCGTGGCAGTTAAGGTGCGGGGCTCCCACATGCCTAACCACTGTCTATGTCCTGGACCAGCAGCTTGAAAATCACACCAGGCGCAAATGTGCGTGGGTGCCCAAAATCCCACTGGGAAAATGGAGGAGGAGGGAATACAGCGTGGCCATCTCCCCTAGGAGTGATTTTGTCCTTCCCCCTGTCTTTCTGTCTCTGCCAAGGTACACATCAATGGAAACAAAAAAGTTCGCACTGTGTGCCTACACCAAGCACCTGCAACACACGGAGTCTCCAGGGGGAGTGTGGACACTGCACAAGGTACTGCCATCCACGCGGGATGCTCCAGCACTGAGAAGACTGTTAATTACCTCCGACACCCTACTAGCTACCCAGAAACTATTTCAGCAGTTCAGTCTCAATGGGGAACGTTTCGAGTTTCTTGAAATGCAGCCGTTGGCTGACAATCCGAGCACAGACTCTTCAGTGAATACCAGCAGCAGTTTATCTCCTTGGAAGGAGAGACCTGATTGTTTGAAACACTGGTACAGCCCAGCCTGGTAGCACAGCCAGCAGCAAGCTGAACTGCAGTGCTGGAAGGTAGATGCTGACCTTCAGTTCAGAATCCTGGGTCCGCTTGAAAACAAGACTGGCACACGCAGGTGCTTGGGTCACGGACTGCAGGAGGGCTGAGGAAGGGGACTGCAACGGGCTGAAACCTGCCTGGGGCTTCCTTCCCTTGCTCTGGTGAGCACACGCACATTCTCTACGATGAACAAAGTGAAACTTTAAATAAAAACCGGGTACAGTTTCCCTATCACGGGACGGATGTACAGCATGAGTTTGAGCCGTTGAATGTGTATCACCCACGCTCAAACCGAGATGCAAAACATCCCTACCACACAGAAGCATGTGCCTCAACCAACCTCGTCCTGACCTCTGCGGACACCACTACGCTTCTTCTCCATGTCAGTTTTGGCTTTTGTGGGCCTTCATGAAATCAGCGTCACACGCTATACCCTCACAGCTCTTCCCCGCTCAGGGTCTCTGCGTGCTGGTGCCCCTCCGTTTCTTGCTGCGGGCTACCACTATTCCTTTGCATGGGTATGTCACAATGACTTTATCCACTCACCTATTGAAGCATTTAAGTTATTTCCAGCTTGGGGACATTACTATCAATAGTACTTCTGGTAGGGGTTCAGCAGTGTGACTACCAGGTTATAAGGTGTAAGGAGGTTAGGCTGTGGACCTAATTCCAAAATGGCTGCGTCATCTCACACCTCTCCAAGATGTGGACCGTTCTACACTCTCCCTGGCATTTGGCACAGCTGGTACTTTTGGCCATTCCAGTGGGTGTGCAGTGGCACTGAGTCAGAATGACAAGGATAGTGGTATCTGATAACAGCTATGGTACATCATCTCCTTATTTTAAAGAATGATTTACTGGGCTGGCAGGTGGCATGGTGGTTAAGGGCACTGGACTCCCACATGGCCAACCGCGGTTCCAGTCCCAGATCTGGTGGCTTGCTTTTTCACTTTCTCCCTCTCTCTCTTGCTCTGTCCTCTCTGGCTTAAACTCACGCCAGGCGCATGTACATGTGTGCCCAAGATCCCAAGATGAGAATGGAGGAGAAGAGACTGCAGCGTGGCCATCCCCCCTGGGAGGTGATTTCTCACTTTATGTCTGTCAGGCACATGCACCCTATAGCAAAAACCTCTCAAAATAAAATAAGTAAGAACATAAATAAAGTTAAAAAAAATAATTCAAAAAAAAAAAAAAAGAATGAGGGGCCAGCAGGTGGTTTGAGAGAGCTGGACTCCCACATGGCCAACTGTGGCTCGAGTCCCAGACCTGGCAGCTTATTTTCTCTCTCGGTCCCTCTCTGGCCAAATTAAAATAAATAAATAAGTGAGACCAGCAGTTAGCGTAATGGCTATGTCGCTGGACTCCCACGTAGTCAACCACGGTTCGTGTCCCGGACCCGGTGGCTTAAAATTCACGCCGGGTGCGTGTGCATGTGTGCCCAAGATCCCGAGAGGAGAATGGAGGAGAAGGAATTGCGGTGTGGCCATCCCCCCTGGGGGTGATTTCTCGCTTTCTGTCTCTCTGTCTCTCTCTGTCTGTCTGGCGAGCGCACACGCCCTATAGCGAAAACCTCTTAAAAAAATAAATAAGTAAATAAAGTTAATAAAAATAATTCTTTTAAAAAAATATTTAATTTTATTTATTATTGTTATTTATTGTTTAATTTTACCAGGGAGAGACACAGAAAGAGAGAGGGAAAAAGTGAGAAAGCAAGCTGCCAGGTCTGAACTCGAACCATAGTTGGCCACGTGGGAGTCCAATACCTTAACCACACCACCTGCCGGCCCTACATTCTTTCTTTCTTTCTTTTTTCTTTTTTTTTGGAGAGGTTTTTTTTTTTTTTTTTGCTATAGGGCGTGTGCGCTCGCCAGACAGACAAGAGACAGAGAGACAGAAGTGAGAAATCACCCCCCAGGGGGGATGGCCATGCCGCAATCCCTTCTCCTCCATTTTCCTCTTGGGATCCTGGGCGCGCACACACACACACACACACCCGGCGTCAGTTTTAAGCCACCGGGTCCGGGACGCAAACCGCGGTCGACTACGTGGGAGTCCAGCGACATAGCCATTACGCTAACTGCTGGTCCCCATTCTATCTTGATTAATGATGCTAACTACTTTCTCAAGAACATACTGGCCACTCCCCTGTGAAGTGCTTGTTTGAGTCCTCTGCATGTTTTCCGGCTGGCTACGTTATTACTAATATAAACACATTGTTCACAGCCCAGATACATGTCATCTGCCACACACATTTTATGACTTCTCCAGCCCAGCCTGTGGCTTGCCCATTTCATTTCTGTTTTTTTTTTGTTTTTTGTTTTTTGTTTTTTACAGAGAGATTAGTTTTTGCTACAGGGAATGTGCATTCACCAGAGACAAAGAGAAAGAGAGACAGAAAGTGAGAAATAACCCCCCGGGGGGATAGCCAGGCCATAATCTCTCCTCCACTCAAGATTTTGGGCATATATGTAGTACATGTGCCTGGTGTGGCTTTTAAGCCACAGAGTCTGGGACTCAAAGCATGGTCAACTCCATGGGAGTCCAGTGATGTAACCAGTAAACCATCTGCTGCCCCCCCCCCCCCCCAATGTCTTAACTACATCTCTGGATGAGTAAAAAAGAAGTTTGGATGAAGTGCTGTGCGCTGGGAGCCAGACCCCACGGCTCGCCATGGAAGGAGGTGGCTGACAGGTCTTACAGTCCCATGCTCACGCCTGCACCTCCTCTCCTCTAAAGTGGATCCCCTAGGCTGATGCTCAGTTCTGAGATCCCACGTTGGTGGATCGAACACTCCGTAAGTCCCTGGACAGGGACACTGAGCCAGACCTGAGGGCAGGAGGGAGACCCTCAGCGAGACCTGAGGGCAGGAGGCAGACCCTAGCGAGACCTGAGGGCAGGAGGCAGACCCTGAATGAGACCTGAGGGCAGGAGGCAGACCCTGAATGAGACCTGAGGGCAGGAGGGAGACCCTGAGCGAGACCTGAGGGCAGGAGGCAGACCCTGAATGAGACCTGAGGGCAGGAGGCAGACCCTGAATGAGACCTGAGGGCAGGAGGCAGACCCTAGCGAGACCTGAGGGCAGGAGGCAGACCCCTGCATGCGCTGAGCACGCGTCTTGGTAGGGACTTTGGCTGCACGTGCACCACGCAGGATTCAGGCTCCTCACTACAGGCCACGGCTGGCCCAGTAGCCACTCTTACATGTGTAAAATGGGTGTATTTTATTACATATGATATTTATACATTATAAACGCTATACATTTAGTCTATATACAATTTTATATAAGGCTGAAATGGGAGATAATTTTTCTTTTCTCATTTTTTCCTAGGTTTCTGCTATAGGGTGTGTGCACTTGCCAGGAAAGCAGAGAGAGGAAAAGTGAGAGACTTCCAGGGGATGGCCATACCGCAATCCTTTTTCATGTCCCAGCTTGAGTTTCAAGCTACTAGGTCCAGGACTTGAACCACTGTCAGCCATGTGGGAATCCAGTGCCTTAACCACTGCATCACCTGCGGGCCCCACAGCAATTCTAATTGAACAATCACAGCTATAAAGTGACCAAGGAGGTGGCCCCAGTCTAGTGCTCTGCTTCCTTCTCCAGGACAGCCCCATCAGCCACTAAAAACGTCTTTAAGAAAACCACTCAGGGGGAACCAGCAGTTAGCGTAATGGCTATGTTGCTGGACTCCCACGCAGTCGACCGCAGTTCACGTCCGGGACCTGGTGGCTTAAAACTCACACCGGGCGCGTGTGCGTGCGTGCCCAAGATCCCGAGAGGAGAATGGAGGAGAAGGGATTGCGGCGTGACCATCCCCCCTGGGGGGTGATTTCTCGCTTTCTGTCTCTATGTCTCTCTCTGTCTGGCGAGCGCACGCGCCTTATAGCGAAAAACCTCTCCAAAAAAAAGAAAACCACTCAGGGAAGTCTTCTGTCCATGTCACCGAGTTCTGGGCATCACGGACAGTCTACATTTGCTGGGTATCCATATACCCTGCGAACACCAAAAGCTCTACATGTTGGTCCACTTAATCCTTGCACCAGCCAACCCCAAGAGGTAAATAAAATCCCCCCAAGAAATATGGGAACTACAGGACCAGTAGACAGCATAATGGTTACGTTACTGGACTCCCGCATGGTTGACCACGGTTCAAGTCCCAGACTTAGCAACTTGAAACTCACACTGAGCTCATGGGTGTGCATGCTCAAAATCCCAAGAGGAGACTGGAGGAGAAGGGACTGTGGCGTGGCCAACACCCCCACACACTAGGGGGGAGTGATTTCTGTCTCTCTGGTGAACACATGTGTCCTATAGCAAAAATTTCTCTCTTAAAAAAGAAAGAAAAATGGAAACCAAGGGGTCAGCAGGTGGTGTGATGGTTAAGGTACTGGAGTCCCACATGCCTGATCATGGTTCAAGTCCCAGACCTAGCAGCTTGCTTTTTCATTCTCTCTCTCTCTCTCTCTGGTGAGCACATGTTTATAGCAAATAAAAAATAACAATAAATAAATAAAATAATTCTTAAAAAAAAAAAAAAAAAAAAAGGAATCTTAACCAAGTTCTTATCTTCACAAAAAGGTGGACCAAGATTCAAACCAAGCCTTCCTGACCCCACAGCCTGCGTGCACGCTGACAGAAGATGTGGCAGTACTTCAACTTTATTTCTATATATATCTGAAATAGAGTCAAAAAGAAATGGTAAGTAGTAACTGCTGTCTCCTGTGTAGGAACTGTGTGTACACCTTTCTGGGTGTTTGGGGCTTGGCGGAGAACAAAGTCCCTGTTTTCATGAAGTTTACATCCTAGCAGTTGAGACAAGTGATATAAAATTAAAAGAGTACATAAGCAATTTATTCAGTTATGTTTGGTGAAAATGGCCAATTAATAGAAGAAGGACCAGGGGGCTGACAGGCAGTGTGGTGGTTGAGGACGCTGGACTCCCACGTAGCCGACCGTGGTTGGAGGCCTGAACCTGGTGGCTTGCTTTCTCACCCTCCCTCCCCAACTCTGTCCCTCTCTGGTCAAAATGAGATAATAAAGCTAAATAAAATAATTCTTTAAAAAAAAAAGAAAAGAAAAGAAAAAAAGGGAGGACCAGATAAAAAGGGAAGAGAGCATGGAGGTAACTGTCATCCTAAGTCAGCTGGTAAGGACAGGCAAGGCATAAGGGAGGAGAGGAGATGAACCATTCTGGGCAGAGGCGCAGTGCAGGGTCAGCATGGTCAGAGCGGGTTAGAGGAGGTGGGAGGCCCCAGGGCAGACGGGGCAAGCTCAGGGCAGGGTACACTGCCCGGAAAGGGCAGCTGTGATCCCTGCGCTCAGAACAGGTTGTCGGGAAGGGGTGCGCCTATGTGGCCGTGGCCTCTGCAGACGTTTCAACAGTCTGATGTGAAGTCCGCACGAGGCCGCAGACATCTTCCAGGTGGCGAGCTTGGGGCAAGAACAGACAGGAAAGACTGCAGGGGCAAGCGGAAGCAGTAAGGTCCGTGAGCGTCAGATGCATGGAAGTCGAGGTGGAAGTGAGACTTCCAAGGGGGTAGATGTTGAGCTAGTATAGGAGTCCAGAGACCGGGAAGGAGAGCTGGGCTGGAAGCAATAGTATCCTATTGGGATGCAGATGGGCAAATACAAATAGCAAAGTCCTTATAGGACTAGCTGAGGTCCCTCTGACCTGACGACTCACGGGGGACCCACCTTTTCCCCATCTCACAACTGCCCGTCCTACTGTGGTCTGTGTACACTGGCACCCTGTCCATCTACACGCCTTCCTTACCAGGAGGGGCACTCGCCCTCCTTTAAAGACACACGCCACGACGCAGCAGCAAGCTCAGCCTTCCAGCCATGAGCACCCAGCAGCAGGTCTACACTGCAGATGTCACTTAGACCTCTGCTAGGAGAGGCCCCATGCAAGTGGGCAGGGGTGTGGTGAGGAGCACAGGTGACTGTGTGCCATGGCTGCGGAGGCGCCCAAGCCTGGGGGCCAGACCGTAGATCTGAGACGTCCTTGTCTGTGCACCAGGCACGCCCCACCCCCTCCCCAGACGGTGAAGACGAGACCGGAAGAGAGGTGACTGGTACCTGTAAGTCCTTCTGAGTAAGAGCTGCTCTCAGGCTAAGCCAGCAGGAGCAGAGGGAGGGAGGTCCGGAAACGCTGACTTCAGCACAACCTGGTTTGTTTGTGCTGGCCTGTAAGCGACTGGGACCGGAATGGAAACTGAAGCTGGGAGAATCGGGAGAGTGACAGGCCGATTTAGGGTAAGTGACGTGAGGTCTGCTTCTGCTCGGAGCTCATTTGATGGCGAAAGGAGGTTCAAACACTGGGAAGGGGGCTGCAGAAACTGGGTAGTGCACACTGTATACTCCATTTTCGCAGGTTTGCAATTTTCCCAGTAAAAATGTTAAGACGAAAGGCGAAGTAAGAAACAGGGGAGCAGGGAGGCAATTCCTGAGGCTGAGATTCAGAAAGGTGAGCTTGCAGAGACTGCAGGACCGGGAAAGGCCAGCGACCTCAGTTCCCGACCTCCCCACCAGGATGGGCCTCCTCTTGCTGACTCGGGGCAACTTGAGGGAAAGAGTCCACCCGGACTGGCTTCTCCGTAATCCCCACTCACTGCCATTCGCTTACTTGTTCTGCAAAAAGCCGCCAGGCCCTGCGAAGCGTGCGGCGGGGAGAGCATAAGGCAGGGGGCATACCCTGCCCACACTGGGAGGGGAGAAGCAGATCGGATAATCCACACGCATGAAATGGCAGACTAAGGCCAGCGGAAAGGGGAGGACGTCACAGGACCCCTGCCGTTTTCCCGCGCCAGGCACTGCAGCCGGGCAAGCGGCCGAGACGGGGCCCCCACGGCGGGAGGACGGGGTGTCGAGAGGAGTAAGGGCGAGGCTGTGCGAACGCTGCGGAGGCGCCCAAGCTGGGATCCAGGCACGACCCCGCAGCCCGAGCCCTGAAGCCCCGCCCCCGACTCGGCCCCGCCCACCCTGCCGCGGGCCGACCCAACTTGACGCCCGCGCCGCGTCAGAGCCGTCACGGACCCCGGCCCGGCCCCGCCCACCCCGCCGCGGGCCGACCAAACGTGACACCCGCGCCGCGTCAGTGCCGTCACGGGCCCCGGCCCGGCCCCGCCCAACCCTGGCTCGGCCCCGCCTACCCCCGCCGAGGGCCGACCAAACCTGACCCCCGCGCCGCATCAGTGCCGTCAGGGGCCTCGCCCCCTCCCCGGCCCGGCCCCGCCCCCACCCCGCCGCTGGCCGACCCAACTTGACGCCCGCGCCGCGTCAGTGCCGTCACGGCCCCGCCCGCGCGGACCCGCCTCGCACCCGCCCCCTGCGGCCCCGCTCACCAGCTCGAACCGGTTGTTGACTCGGACGCCCTCTTTCTCTGCGCCCCCGGGGCGCCGGCCGCCCGGCCCCCGTTTTGGCCCTTCTGCCGCGTCATCGTCATCGCGGAGGACAAACTGCAGGGCTCCGGGCCCGAGGGGCTCCTGGCCGCGCTGTTCCCCCCTCAGCCTCCGGAGGGCCCGGCGCGACATAGGACCCAACGGCCGCTGACGTCTGGAGAGAAGGAAGAGCACTCAGGACAGCAGCCGGCGCGCCTGCGCACTCGCGGCGGCCTGGCGTGTCGCGCCTGCGCGCTGCGGTCCTCCGGAACTTCCTCTCCGTCAGCTGTGGCGTCAAAGAGGTTGCGTGCCCATTCGGGTGAATTCTCGCGGGAGGAGGGCGTCTTCGCGAGTAGAGGTCCAGTGACGTTTCTCCTTAACGCTGGCTGCGGTGGGCCGGGCTGGGCGGTCGTACAGGGTCCCGCCCAGGCAACTCTGGCTCCGCTCAGCCAGTCTTGGCGCTGCAGGGGGCAGACCGTCCCCTCCTTACAGAAATAAGAGAGGGCCAGCAGGTGGGGAGCGGTTGTCACTGGACTCCAACATGGACCACCGAAGTTCGAGGCCCGGACCTAGTGGCTTGAAACTCAGGCCGGCTTGTGTGCGTGCATGCCCAAGATCCCGAGAGGAGAATGGAGGAGAAGGATTGCGCCGCCATTGCCCCTGGGGCGTGATTTCTCACCTTCCCTCTCACTGTCTCCTGGCAACAGCATGCGCCCTATGGCTGAAACAAAAAAGAAAGAAGAGGCCCTTTTGGAAGTCCGGATCGGATGGCCAGGACTGTCATTCCTGCAGCGGGTGACTTGCACACCTCGGTGTGGGCAGTAGCCCGCAGTCAGGCCTGCACCCGCTGTGCCTCCTCACCCAGACCGCCAGGGTTGGGGCCCAGGGGCCAGGCCAGGGTGAGCGGGTGCCGGGGTGACGGTGGAGTGCCACTCTACTGAGCTCCCACTCGCCGTGGAAGGAGAGTACCCTCTGAGGACAAATGCTGGCTTTTTCCTATTTCAAGGTTGTTTCCCTGGGGGCCTGGGAGAGTCAGGTCCAGAACATCAGGACTGCTGATAGTGCGGTGCTCTATTCAGTACATCCCGTCCCAGGCACAGTGTCGTTTTGTTTTTTAGAGAGAATTTTGTCATAGGGTGCGTACACTCAGCAGAGAGACAGAAAGCGAGAAATCACCCCTCAGGGGGAATGGCCACGCCGCAATCCCTTCTCCTCCATTCTCCTCTGGGGATCTTGGGCACGCATGCACATGCGTCAAGCATGAGTTTACGCCACCGGGTCTAGAACTTGAACCGCGGTAGACTACATGGAGTCCAGTGACATAGCCGTTATGATAACTGCTGGTCCCAAAATTTGTGTTTTTTTTTTTTTTTTAGAATTACTTTTTATCTAATTTTAGTTATTCACTAATTTAATTTGACCAGAGAGAGACACAACACACAAAGAAAGAGAGTAGGAAAGTGAGAAAGCAAGCCACCAAGTCCAGGACTCAAACCATGGTTGGCCATGTGGGAATGTCTAGTGCCATAACCACCATGCCACCTGCCAGTCCCCTAAACTTTTTTTTTAAAGAATTATTTAGTATTTATTTACTTCATTCCATTTGTTGTTATTATTATTTTTCAATTTAACCAGAGAAGGACCAGCAGTTGGCGTAATGGCTATGTCGCTGGACTCCCGTGTACTCGACCACGGTTCGAGTCCAGGACCAGGTGGCTTAAACTCACGCTGGGCATGTGTGCGTGCGTGCCCAAGATCCCGAGAGGAGAATGGAGGAGAAGAGATTGCGGCATGGCCATCCCCCCAGGGGGTGATTTCTCACTTTCTGTCTTATCTTTCTGGTGAGCACCGTGCCCTATAGCAAAAACAAAAACAAACAAAAAACCTCTCAATTTTAACCAGAGAGAGGGAAAGTGAGAAAGCAAGCTGCCAAATCCAGCTGCAAACGAACTGCGGTAGGCCATGTGGAGATTCAGTGTCTTTGACCACCATGCCACCTACCAGCCACAGGTTGGTTGTTTCTTGTTTGTTTTTGCTCTAGGGCACATACACTTGCCAAGGAGACAGCTAGAGAAAGTGAGAAATCTCCCCCTGGGGGGAGATGGCCACAGCACAATCCCTTCATTTTCCTTTTGGGGTTGTGGAAATACACACACACACACACCCAGTGTTTCAAGCTGCTGGGTCTGGGACTTGAACCGTGGTCATCCAGGTAAGAATCTAGTGCCTTAACCATCACACCACCTGCTGGCCCCAGGCAGTGTTTTATGATGCATAGTGAGCCGCCTTCTTAAAGGAGGTCTTATTCTGATTTCTTTCAGAAACAGAGACTTGTGATTCTCTTTAATTACTCATCTAGGACATTTAAACTCACCTATAACCTGTAAGCCTCTGCTTCCAGATTCCCCCCTTTTTGGCTGGACCAATATAAAATTCATGCTGATTTTTTTTTTCTTTAAGAGAGGATTTTGCTATAGGGCATGTGCACTCGGCAGAGAGACAGAAAGCAAGAAATCACTCCCCAGGGGGGTTGGATACACTGGAATCCCTTCTTCACTCTCCTCTTGGGATTTCGGGCAAACATGCACTTGTGCCCGTGTGAGTTTTAAGCTGCCAGGTCTGGGACGCAAACCATGGTCAACTACATGGGAGTCCAGCCACGTAACCATTACACCATCTGCCGGTCCCGAGACTCGTGCTGATTGACAACGCTCCTGTCCTCAAAACTGTATAAAAGGAACCACTATGTCTTACCACCCTGAGAAATAGGATTGTCTTTCTCTAGGTCAGTCACTCATATTCGGGCTTAGAAATAAACCGCATTGGGGCCAGCAGGTGGCATGGTGGATGAGGCATTGGATTCTCACATGGCTGACCATGGTTTGAATCCCAGACTTGGGGCTTGCTTTCTCACTCTCTGTCTCTGGTCAGAATTGAAGAATAATTATAATAAATAAAAATAAATAATTCTAGAAATAAACAAACTGTATTATTGGGGACAGCAGGTGACGAGGTGATTACGGCAGCTGGACTCCCACATGGCTGGCCACAGTTTGAGTCCCAGACCTGATAGCTTGCCTGCTTTCTTTCTCATCAACCTTAAAATAATGATGATAAATAAAATTAATTATTTAAAAAGAAAAAAAAAATGAAACCACATTATTATTCCTATAGTTATTTCAGTTCCTCTCTCCTGCAGAAGTGGGCCAGAGAACCGGGTCTGCATCCTGGCGTGTGAGCCTGGACTCCAAAGGAGGAAGGCTGCAGTGGGGATGGGCAGGGCAGGGCAGGGCAGGGTGGGCTGCAGCCCTTGGGGCCTCTCTACCCCCACCCCACTTGTAACGGGAGCCCTGCCTCCCCGAGCAGTCGGGGTGTCCCATGAAGAGGTCACCCTGGAGAGCGTGTGCAGGGCTGTCTGTCTGCTGCCAGAATCTTTTTTTTTTTTTTTTTTTTTTGGAGAGGTTTCTGCTATAGGGCGCGTGTGCTCGCCAGACAGAGAGACATAGAGACAGAAAGCGAGAAATCACCCCCAGGAGGGATGGCCACGCCGCAATCCTTTCTTCTCCATTCTCCTCTCGGGATCTTGAGCAGGCACGCACATGTGCCTGGTGTGAGTTTAAGGCACCGGGTCCGGGACGCGAACTGCGGTCGACCACGTGGGAGTCCAGCGACATAGCCATTACGCCACCTGCTGGTCCCACCTGCTGCCAGAATCTTAAGTATCTGACATGACTGGCACAGCAGCTGCTCAAGCCCCTCACGGTGGTCACCTGGACTCCTCCCCCAGCCCACCAAGGAAAGGGCATGCTCGGCCCCAGCCTGTGCCCTCGCTGCCCGGGACCAGGCCAGTTTATGCAGGGCTCCTGCCCAGGCTGTGTGGATGGGGTGGGGGTCGGGTACATCTGGCCCAGCTGGGCTGGCATCTTCCTGGACAGGCGATTCCCCCGTGTTGCTGAAGGCCTAGTCCCCTAAGGAGAGCTGGTACTAAGCAGCTCCAGCCCTACGTGACTGCCACGTGCCAGTTCTGACGGATGAGGCTGAGGCAGGCCTGGTCGGGGCGACTGCCTGAATTTCCCTGGGGCTGGAGAGAGGCCAGTCCAGCTCCCTGGAAGCACCAGGGAGGAGGCCAGCAACAAGACAGGCTGGTAGTCTTGGCTTTGCCATCCAGGTCACACCCACAGCTGCCACAGGAGGCAGTGTCCTGCAGGTGGGCTGTCGGGCCCAGGAGTCCCGTGTTAGAACATTTATCGGGACCGTCAGATGGCACAGTGGTTACGGCACTGGACCCCCACCTGCTGACTGCGGTTTGAGTCCCAGAAACTGTGACTTGGAAATCACGCTGGGTACATGTGCCCAAGATCCCAGGGTGGGGGGGAGGAAGGAAAAGGGATTGTGGTTTGGCCATCCCCCCTGGGGAGTGATTTCTCGCTTTCCTTCACTGTGTCTGTCTGTCTCCAGTGAGCACATGCACCCTAAGGCAAAAACCTCTTACAAAAAAAACAAACAATAAATAAAAGAACCTGTAGTTCCGCATGAGTGGGAGTTTGAAATGCCTGGTGCCAGTTTCCTGGCTTGCAGGACTGGGAGAATATTGAGAGTAACACGTGTGCCTAGCTACACCTGCCCGTGACGTGGAGAGTAACGTGTGTGCCTTAGCTACACCTGCCCGTGACGTGGAGAGTAACGCGTGTGCCTAGCTACACCTGCCCGTGATGTGGACAGATGTTTGCTCCTTGTGCCATGTGACTGTGTGACCATCTCTGTACCTGTTTTCTTATTTTTAGAAAAGCAGGAATGGATATTCAGGAACAAGGAATTTGTGGAGTGCTCAAACAAGTTCTAGAGCTGGCTGTGTACTGGGTGCTCTCACATGTGTGTATGGGTGCCCCCTGCAGGCCCAGCTGTCCCTCCGTGGCCTCCCCTTGACTGGTTGGAGGTGCTGGTGTGTTTGGGGCAGAGCCCACCTCTGCAGGCACCAGCATGGTCTGCTGAGGGGTGACCCCAGCCCTCTAGGCCCAAGGGCTTGTACCTGAAGAGCAGGGACAGGGAGCCGAGGAATGAGACCACAGCACCCCAGGCCACAGGTGGTAAGTAGCAGCCTGAGCCGTGGTCCCCTCTGCAGCCCTGACAGGTAGAGGAGCCCACTGAGCCCCACGGCCTGCCACCTCCGCCCTGACCGTGCTGAGCTGGGAGGCCTCTCTTGTCCTTGAGGGCAGGTGGTTCACACAGCCCAGCTTCACTCAATACCCCGCCCCGTGGCCGGGCCAGCCCTTGGGGCACACCACAGAGGGAGGGCGTGAGACACCTGCTCACAGCCCTGCTCCTGGACTGGGCCGCCCATAACCCCAGGCCCCTCTGGGACAGCCGCGAGTGGGCCAGGAGGACAGCACCAGAACGTCGTTGGCCCAGGAGGGGCAGGGAAGCTGGGGTGTGGGTGCCAGGCAAGGGGCAGGGAGCAAAGCTTGGCCTCAGACCTTCAGGATGGAGGCAGGAGGCCCCTGGGTACCTCCTGAGGGAATCTTGTCCTCTCAGTGCCTCTGCACCCAAGTCCCCACTGAGGGCAACACAGGGAAGCCTGCGTCCTCCTGGGAACAAAGGTGTCCTGTCCCAGCCTGGGCGTCCTCCCAGGGAGGGAGTCTGTTCTCATTTCCCAGAGGAAGAGCACTGGACCCGGGGTAGAGCAGTGTGGCAAGACCTCTCCCCATCAGTTCAGAAGCCCATCCCCCTGTCCCCTCCCCTGTCAAGGAATGCCAAAAGGAAACAGCCTCCCCCAGAGGGGGCCCTGGAGTGGCACTGCCCGTGACAGTGCATATAAATAGACAGGCTGTGAAGGTCTTAGACGAGGGTATCTGTATATGTATATATGTACATGCACAGCGTGGAAGGAGGGACTGGCTGTGCTCTAGGACCAGAAGTGTCAGCTCCTGCAGGACCCAGCCCGGCCCTCCTGGGCCCTCACTTGAAGTCGAGAGTCCTGGTGTCGGGGAGGTAGAGGGACTGGGTCTGGCGGCCACGGCGTGGCGTGCTGTTGAGGACATCCACACTTTTGCGGCTGGAGCGCACAACGTCGGCCACGAAGCTGGTGCAGTCGCTGCAGACGTCCTTCAGGATGCAGCCGTGGGCGTAGATGTGGGGGAACTCCTCCTCCACACTCTGCCACTGCGGCCCCTGTAGGGGTCTGGGGCAGGAGCGGGCGGTCAGGGGGAGGAGCCACCTCCTGCCCTCTCTCCACATCCACAGCCACTCTCCAGGAGGCCCTGAGCCACTCTCCTCACCATCAGGCGTGCATGTGGCTTCTGGACTGCGCATGCCTACCAAAGTACCCTCCCCAGACAGGAACTCAAGCTCAGTTTGCGCTGGACAGTACACTCAGCCCCCAGAGCCCTCCACAATGGTCGGCGTCCCTAAGCAACCACCAAGCACTTGCATTTCCCTGGGGCATCCCGAGGAAACAGCCAGAGCCAGCACCCGGCCCCACCCGCTGTTACCACCCAGCAGCCAGGAGCATGGGCCGGAGGCACAGGACGCACTGGAAGACGTCTCTCCTCCGTGTCGGTGTGGTTTTGGCAGCTGACACCCTCGGAGGACTCTCCAACCCCAGAGTGTAGACAGGTATGTGAGCGAACTTCTTAGAAGGCATCTTCATCTGCAGCAGAGAGGGGAATGCAGGAGGCCTCCCCGCCCCGTGCCCCGGGCTGCCTCCCTGTTAGGGTGTGTAGATGCAGGGCTGGGGGGGACGGCTGAAGACCCTGCTGAGGGTAGGGTGCCTGTTTCTTTGAGCAAATAAAAACAGAGACAAAACCCTGCACTCAGCCCTGGGAAGCACAGGAGGGAGTTGTGCAGGGCGAGGTGAGGTGCCTGGTGAAGACGGGACCACCCAGCTAGGTCCAGTAGGAGACGCCCGCGGTCCCAGACGCTCCTCACCTTTACGCTACAGGAAGTGCAGACAGCTCTGGAAAGGGAGGGGGACAGGGCATCAGTAGACAGCTCACGACACCCCCGCCCCAGCCACCCTCACATCTGCCTGGCCCCTACCTACTTCAGTGCGTTTTTCTTTTCAATAATTATTTTAATCGTTTATTTTAATTTGACCAGAGAGAGAGAGAAAGAGACAAAGTCGCCAGGTCCAGGATGAGAGCCAGTCGGCCACGTGGGAGCCCAGCCCCCTTAACCACCACGCCACCTGCTGGCTCGTCAGTACTTTTGTTTTTCTTTTAAAGAATTACTTCAACTTTGTTTATTTATTTATTTTTTTTTATTTGACCAGAGGACAGAGCGAGTGAGCATTGAGAAAGAGAGACAGAGAAAGAAAGCCACCAGGTCTGGGACTTGAACTGTGGTCGGCCACGTGGGAGTCCAGCACTGGTCACCACCATGCCATCTGCTGGCCCCCAGTACTTTGTTTTTAAAGCTGCTACGGGGTGTGAGGGGGGAGAGGGTGAGAAAGCACCCTGGGATACTTCTGGGCATGCATGTGCCTTGTGTATTTTCCAGGCCACTGGGGCTGGATCTGAAGTACGGAAGGCCGCAGGGTCTGGTCATACACAGCGTGCCCCGCTGCTGTGCGGCTGGCCAGCCATCGGAGTCACTCGACTGCAGGTCTTGGGGGCAGCAGATAGTCAGGCCTGCTGTTCCTACTCAATCTGTCATTTAGTTGGGTTGTCTGGATCACTATAAAGCTGTTTTAGTGGGATGACTGATCTTGTGGGGTGACTGAGGCTGTCTAGGCTATTTTGTGGGGTGACTGTGATCTTGTGGGGTGACTGAGAGGCTGTTCTAGGCTGCTATTTTGTGGGGTGACTGTGATCTTGTGGGGTGACTGTGAGGCCATCTAGGCTGCTATTTTGTGGGGTGACTATGATCTTGTGGGATGACTGATCTTGTGGGGTGACAGGCTGTCTAGGCTATTTTGTGGGGTGACTGTGATCTTGTGGGGTGACTGAGAGGCTGTTCTAAGCTGCTATTTTGTGGGGTGACTATGATCTTGTGGGGTGACTGTGAGGCTGTTCTAGGCTGTTATTTTGTGGGGTGACTATGATCTTGTGGGGTGACTGATCTTGTGGGGTGACTATGAGGCCATCTAGGCTGTTATGGGGTATCTGTGTGGATGTAGGCTGTGATCTTGTGGGGTGACTGTGAAGCTGATTTTTTGCTTTTTTTTTAAATCTATCTGTTCTTTATTCCTATTTTCTTTATTTTTCAGCCTCTCTTTGGATCAAGTATTTTTTTTTAATTTTTAATAATTAGTTTATTCATTTATTTAAATTTTACCAGAGAGGGACAGAGTGAGAGTTCGAGAGAGAAAAGAGAGAGAGAGAGAAAGAGAGAGAGAGAGAGAGACAAAGCAAGTCTCCAGGTCTGTGACTCAAACTGCGGTCAGCCATGTGGGAGTTCAACGCCCTTAACCACCCCGTCACCTGGGGCCCTGGATCAAGTATTTCTCAGGATTCTATCTTGCCTCTTCTGGGGACTCGTTAGCTGTCACTGTCTTGTTCTCATGGCTGCCTCGTGGTTTACTGTCCACCTGTAACTTGTCATAGTAACTGACACACCCGTGTGGAGCAGGGGAGCTTCACAGCCTCTCCTGTCCTTGCCCTGCCTCGGGCTTCATGCTACCCTCTCTTTACTCAGCGTGCTACAGACCTGGGTTCTCAGCATCCTCTCCCCTCGGGGAGACCAGAGCCACAGGCAGTGAGGTGAGGGGTGTGGCCCCCTTGCCTGCTCCCTTTTGTTGCCCGGTGCCTTGAACACCCTGTCTTTGGCTGTTACCCCATGCTGGCCGAAAGTGGGACTTCCTTAGCCATTCATCTTTAAATTAACTCAGATACAATTAAAGTCCGGAGGCCAGCCCAGGGCCTGGTGGCTAGGGTGGCTGCATCCCACATGGTCAACCATGCAGTTCACGTCCTGGACCTGGCAGCTTGGAAATCACACTGGGTACCTGTGTCTGTGTGCCCCAAATCCCAACAAGAGGGATGGAGGGGGCGTGGCATGACCATGGTGTGGCCAGGGGGACTTTCTCACTTTCTATCAAGCACACGTACCTTCTGGAAAATAGAAAATAAATAAATAAAATGCCTTCTCTCGGGGACTGAGTCAGCCATGGTAAGAATCACATTCCCAGAATCAGGAAGCTCTGGGCCAGCACTGGCCGGGAGGCCTCCTGCCAGCTCTACCCGCTGACCCAGCAGTGGGTGCAGAGGCTCACCTCTTGCAGAAGAGGCAGGTGGGCGGCCAAGACAACAGCGGGAACTTGGCTTGGCAGCAGCAGCAAATCTGTGGGAGAGGCCTGGGTGAGCCCTGCTCTGTCCGCGCTCACAGCCCTGCCCGTGCATGGCAGTCCCGGACCCCAGCCCCGCCGCCTCACCTTCCCCTTCTTCAGACTGCCAAGGAGCTCCTTGTTCTGCAGGAACTTCTCCATCTCAGCCTTGACCAGCACGCGGCGCACGTCCATCACCTCCTCCACAGTCAGGGCCAGGCTCTCCACAGGGTGACGGAACTCCTGGGGGAGCCCAGACCTCAGGGGCGGGGCCTTCCAACCAGGAGTCTCCCCTCCAGGGACGCTGATACCGTCCTGGCCTGTCTGAGCAACCCGGTAGTATCCTAACATACCTGCTTCTGGGCCGGCAGGTGGCGTGGTGGTTAAGGGCACTGGACTCCCACATGGCTGACCGCGGTTCGCGTCCCTGACCTGGCAGCTTGCTTTCTCACTTTTCCTCTCTAATTCTCTCTTACTCTGTCCCTCTCTGATCAAATTAAAATAAGTAAAATAAAGTTAAATGAAAAAAAAAAAACAAAAACAGGAAAACACCACACATCAGCTCGTGCAGGCCGGCCCTGAGCTCGCGGCTCTCCCTCTTTTACCACCCAAGTCTCTGGGTCACAGGCACGTGCCATCACGTCCAGCCTTGGGATCGGGCCAGGAGTCACACCCGAGCCTCCCAGGACTTACAGTTACCCTAAAATATGTCCCTGATTCCTCGATGGAGAAGTGGGCCCTGGGCCGGCAGGTGGCGTGGTGGCTAAGGCGCTGGACTCCCACGTGGCCGGCCATGGCGTGGTGGTTAAGGTACTGGATTCTCACATGGCCGACCATGGTTTGTGTGCTGGACTTTGTGGCTTGCTTTCTTGCTTTCCCTCTCTCTCTCTCTCAAATTAAAATAAATAAAGTTAAATAAAATAATTCTAAAAAAAAAAAAAGAAGAGGGAGAAGTGGGCCCCAGTTCCTGACCCTGTGGGAGTGAGATGCGACTCGTGTGCCATGACGTTGACGTGTGCCACCCGGGACTTACCACCGGGTCCGTTTCACTCACTCCCAGATCATCTGCTCTGAGGCAGCTCCCTAGCGAGGCCGGTGACGAGGTACACAAACCCGCCACGTGTGCAGAGCCACCTGACCGCCCCCAGGCATGCCTTCCCACGACACTGCAGCCTCCTGAGGGCTTGGGCCATAACCACCTGGCTGAGCCCTCGGGGTCCACGGGAGACGGTGCCAGTGTGAGGGCGTGTACGCGCAGTAGGTAACTAATCCAAAAAGCTGAAGGGCAAGCGTTTCCTTTTAGTCAGGGAGTATAAAAAGTAACGTTACCTTACGTTAATGTAGCACGTGTACCTCTCAAAGGAGTTTAACATCTGTTCTTATCTGAACCTCTTGGAAAAAAATCTCAAAGAAGTGATTGGACAACCACACCGTCCATACCCTCTGCCCTTCTGCAGGGTGCCTTTTTTTTTTTTTTTTAAGTTTATGTATTTATTTCTTCCACGAAAGAGAAAGAGCGAGGAGATGCACCCAGCAGCGGCACCTCAGCCAGCCCCGATCTGAGCACGGGGGCCTGCAGTACTCAGGGAGGCCTCTGGGTGTGCACCTGGGGCCTTCCCAGCCTGCCGCCTCTGCACCACTGTTCGCCCTTTCCCAGACGATCACACCCCTTTAACCGCATCTGATAGAAGCACGCTCGGGCCGGCAGGTGGGGTGGTGGTTAAAGGCGCCGGGCCCCACACGGCCAACCACGGTTGGAGCCTTAGGCCTGGCGGCTTGAGCTCTCTCGCTCTGTCGCTCTCTCTCTGTCTCTCTGTGGTCAAAATTGAAAAATGATGATAATAAATACATAATTCTTAAAAACTAAAAAATAAAGGCACACACCAGGCCAGCCCTGTAGCTTAGTGGTCAGTGGAGCTGGATCTCACCTGGCTGACCGTGGCACAAATCTCAGCCCTAATAGCGTGAGCACTACCAGGCTCCAGTATTCCCCAAATCCCCAATATTATGATTTTGAAATGGAGAAGGAATCGTAGCACGGCCACGCCTCACTGGGGAGGGCTTTTCCCTCTCTCTCCCTGTTTCCGGCAAATGCATACGCTGACACTCAGGCCAAAGGGGGGCCTCCGGACACCAGACAGCACTGACGGCAGGTGAAGCCAGGCACAGAGGAAAGCAACACAGCGGCAGAGCTGGGACCAGAGTCGAGGTCTCGACACAGTAACATGCATCCTGACACGTTACAGGCCCTCCAGGCACCGGGCACATGAGGTCACCACCTGTCTCAGCCACACCAGAACCGGAGGTTGTGCGTGTCCCTCCATCAGGTTGTCCCGGGCTCCGGGGCTGCAGTGTCCGTATGCCCAGCAGGTGGCAGCAAAGACCGACCTCCCAACCACAGCCCAGGCCAGACCCTCCCTCGTGCCTGAAGGCAGGCTGCTGCCCGGTCCCAGCCAGGGATGAGGATAGGCACCCGGGAGCCCCCAGGACACTGTCCAACATGTCCCCACTCACCAGCCACAGGTGCTTAGCATCTGGGGCCTTGCAGGCCTCCCGTCTGTCCTCTGTGGAGCCCGGGCTGCTGAGGGGCAGGGAGCTGGGGTCAGGCTGGGGCCGGACACTCACTGGGCAGGAACCTGGGAGGAGCAGAGTGGGCCGTCAGGACCGCCGGCCCAGTCCTGCAGGGGAGGCAGCAGGGTGGGCCTGCGTGGGTGGGATGGGACCAACACCGAGCAGAGATCGGGTGGGAGGACGCTGCGCTGTCGGGACCTTGGCAGGGCCCTCGCAGGTCCTCACCCCACCCAGGAGCAGCCGACGCCGGGTCCCACACGGCCAGCAGCGCTTGCACTTAGGAAGCCCTTGCTTAGTCCCACACGCACTGCGGCCCGAGGGCGGGGCAGGAGCGAGGTGTGGAACTGGTCTGGCCTGGCCCTGAACGCTGGGGAGCGAGTCCTGACTCCCGGATGGGGTTGTCCTGAGGGTGGCCAGGACCCTCAAGGGACCTTCAGGGCAGAAGGGGAGGCCGGCCACATCTTGACAGCCCAGAGGAATTCAGCTCTTACCACACCGAGCCAACCCTGTCCTGGCCTCTGCCAGTGAGGCCTGTGTGTGCCAGCCAGGCTCAGCAGGGTGTGTGTGCTTGGGCTTGGGGACACTCGTCTCTGTCACAGAGGGAAGGACGGGCTGGCTCTCACGGTCCCCACTTCCTATGTCCCCTGTGTCCCAGGTATGTTGGTACCTGTTACCTCTAAGAAACAGAATTATGGAAGGTTTAAAGTCTTTTTAAAACAATGAATATGGGGACCAGCAGGTGCCACAGTGGTTACGGCACTGGGCTCTTACGTGGTTGACTGTGGTTCAAGTCTTGTACCTGGTGGCTTGCTTTCTATCTTTCCGTCTCTGTCTCTGTCTCTCCCTGGTCAAATTAAAAATTAATAATTGGACCAACAGATGGCATAATGGTTATGTTGCTGGACTCCCACACAATCGACCATGGTTCAAGTCCTGGACCCAGTGGCTTAAAACTCACACCAGGTACATGTGCATGCCCAAAACAATCCTGAGAGGTGAATGGAAGAGAAGCGATTGTGGTGCGGCCACTCCCAGGGGGTGATTTCTCACTTTCTGTCTGTTTCTCTGGCATGCACATGCACCCTATAGCAAAAAATCTCTCTAAAAATAAATAAATAAATAAATATAATTATTCCTAAAAAAGTTTAACAATGATATGAATTATTTAAGTGATGTTCTCAAGTACGAAAGTGGGGCTGCTTGCTGAGGGGGCAGGGAGATACCCCCAATGCCGGCCTGGGTTCTGTCTTCCCCACGCAGGCTGAGGTCGAGGGACACGGCTTCCAGACAGTCTGAGGGAAGGAGGGTGGGCAGAGAGCAGCACTTGCCCTGGTCTCGGGAGCTGGGCTTCCATGTGTTCACACTGCCTGCTCGGGGCCGGGTGGGCTCCATCCATCCTGGGGGCTGGGGGCCTGGCGGCAGGCCTGAGGTCACCTCACCGCGCAGCAGGGCCAAGTCGTGCTCCGAAAAGGACCGATCCCGCTTCAGCGTCACCTCCCCACATGGAGACTCTTCCTCCTGCAGACAGACACAGCGGCCTGGCCACAGACACAGACACAGGCACAGACACAGCGGCCTGGCCACAGATACAGACACAGTCGCATACACAGCGGCCTGGCCACAGACGCAGACACAGCGACCTGGCCACAGATACAGACACAGCGGACTGGCCACAGACACAGACACAGACGCAGACACAGCGGCCTGGCCACAGACGCAGACACAGACACAGCGGCCTGGCCACAGACACAGACACAGCGGCCTGGCCACAGACACAGACACAGTTGCAGACACAGCGACCTGGCCACAGATACAGACACAGTCGCAGACACAGCGGCCTGGCCACAGACGCAGACACAGCGACCTGGCCACAGATACAGACACAGCGGACTGGCCACAGACACAGACACAGACGCAGACACAGCGACCTGGCCACAGATACAGACACAGTCGCAGACACAGCGGCCTGGCCACAGATACAGACACAGCGGCCTGGCCACAGACGCAGACACAGACACAGCGGCCTGGCCACAGACACAGACACAGTGGACTGGCCACAGACACAGACACAGCAGCCTGGCCACAGACGCAGACACAGCGGCCTGGCCACTCGGCCAGCGCCGCCCGCACCCACCCCGGCCACAGGTGCAGCACCGCTCGCTGTCTCTGCACACTTCCACGAGTGCCTCAGTGAGCACCCCCGCCCAGGCTCCCCAAAGCCCTGGGGAGGGCAGAGCTGATGCTGATGAGGCTGGGCTCGCAGCCCGGGAGTGACCACACCAAGGCCGTCGCCTGGGCTTCCTCGGGAGACGGCCAGACCACGCTCAGAGGGCAGCGAGCAGACACGCTGGGACTGGAGCCCACGCCGGCTTAGGGCCCGTGCGGGTGCCCAGCCCTGTGCCGATGAAGCCCTTCCACCGCCAGCCTTTCTCTGCTGTGAGGACACCCAGGCTGCTGTCCCAGTCACCCCTCTGAGCTGCCAGGGTGGGGAAGGCCCCCAGGCCCACGCCTGCTCCCCAGTGAGACGCCAGCACCAGGATACCAGTTTCCAAGCAGGGCCTGTTAGCGCACGGCCTCCACCAGCCCCAGCCAGCAGCTCTGGGTGGTGGACGCCCAGCACCTGAACGCTGTGGCCCGCTGCTCCCGGCCCCTCCTCGAGGGCCTCAGTGGGCTCTGACCTCGGATGTGGTCATCTCCTCCATTTCCGCCAAGGTGGGGGCCTTGAGCAGTACCCGGGGCCGTGGGCGCTGCGTGCTGCTGCCAGCTCCCGGGACAGACAAATTGATACAGGAACTGGACGTGACGTCCCCAGAGCAAGCATGGAGGATGCAGGGCAGAGAGCCGAACCCTGGGGAGGGAGAGGGCGTCTGATGTGCAGAAGGGCCCTCTCTGCTCTGTGGCCAGCACGGCCCCTCTGCGTCCAGACTGAGCCCTGTCAGCATAGGGCAGGGGCTCTCGGGACTGGCACCAGGTCCACATGTGCAACCTGGCCAGAGGGCACGGGGACCCCCACTGGGGCCACCTGAACCTCCTCTGCCCTCCCCCCTGCTTACCACGAGAGCCCCAGTGCTGGCCCCCCACCGGGCGCAGTGTCCGCTCCTGTTTGATTTCTTCCAGAATCTTCTCGTGCAGTGTCCTCTGCTTCTGTGGTAATGGGCGAAGCCGCCTCTCTGAGACCTGTGCAGATGGCAGAACCAGGCTCAGCCCACGGCGGCCGGCCGAACTTGGGGACACGGGAGTCCAGGAGAGCCAGCTGGGCCCACCAGGAGGCAGCCTCGCCCCTGGGCTCTGTGTGTTTCAGGGCAGGGCTGGGGCAGCCAACCCGCTCTTCCCAGGAGAGAGAGGGCTCAGGGCTGAGGGCCGAGGGCCGAGGGCGTACACCAGGGACAGTGCCCGGCCCGCCAGCCAACTGCCGAGCAGAAGCCTGGCCTGCCTCACTTGTGAAGCAGGTGTGCTAAGACAGCTGGTTGGCCCCAGGACGGTGCCAGGTTCCAGGCTGCCCGGGCACAGAGGCCTAGAGGGGACAGGGCTCCGGGCAGTACCTGCTTCAGCGGAGGCCGGGAGCGGATGAAGTCCAGGATGAGTTCGTGTGCGTCCTTCTTCACCCGGGGGGGAATGTCCCCGTCGACCTACCAGAGAGGGCAGGAGGCACTGAGAGGCCCTGCGGGCTCTGGTCCTAGCCACCTCCTGGTGACCTCTGCCCCGGGGCCCGGCTGCCCCCAGACAGCGCACGGCCGACACCTGGCCACTCTGGCGCCCGCAGCGCCCCAGGTCCGACCCCGGCCCAGCACTCTGCGAAGCCGGGCAGTCACCTCGCGGGGTGTGGTAAGGAGGGACAAACGTGTGCAGTTGACGTTCTGAGCCAGGGCTGGCCAGGAGGGCTGAGGAGGGGTCTGCTCGTTGCAGAGCCCCACGGCCTCAGCTCTCTCCCCCTGCCAGGGGCCACCAGACCCTTCTCCGTCCCCTCCGCCACCTTAGGTGTGTGTGGGCCACTCGTGGGGGCCACTCGTGGGGGTCACTCCTGGGGGCCACTCCTGGGGGCCATTCCTGGGGGCCACTCCTGGGGGTCACTCCTGGGGGCCACTCCTGGGGGCCACTCCTGGGGGTCACTCCTGGGGGCCACTCCTGGGGGCCATTCCTGGGGGCCACTCCTGGGGGCCATTCCTGGGGGCCGCCTCAGGTGCACATAGCCCGGGCGGCCCAGAGAGCAGGGCCCCAGGGCTGTGGCAGAGGGCACCAGCTCACCATGACCGCAGGGAGGACGCGGGACCAGTGGGACCCCAGATACAGGACCCCGGATACAGGACCCCAGACGTGGGACCCCGGATTCAGGACCCCGGATGCATGACCCCAGATGCAGGACCCAGTGGGACCCCGGATGCAGGACCCCGGATGTGGAACCCGGACGTGGGGCCCCAGTGTGGGACCCCGGACACGGGACCCCGGATGTGAGACCCTGGACGCAGTACCCCAGTGGGACCCTGGACGCGAGACCCTGGATACGGGACCAGGGGGACCCCGGGTGCGGGACGGCGGCCGCGGTGGCGAGGGTGGGCTCACCATGACCTTGCGCAGCTTGTATTTCCGGGCCCGGATGTCCTGCAGCAGCATCTCGAAGGGCGTGAGCTGGAACTCGGTGGGGAGGGGGTTGAACTCCTGCTCCTGCACCTTCCTGAGCTTCACCCCATGCCGGAGCTCCCGCATGAGCTGGACCCACAGCCGGGCCTGTGGCCAGAGGAGGCAACAGCGGCCCTCACCCCCGGCCCTCCAGGCAGAGCATGGGCGAGGCGTGCTCAGCCGCCCTGGGCCCGGGGCTGCCGTCTCACCCAGTCTGTGTGGCCCAGGGTGCCGAGCTCGGCCAGCGGCTTCTCCACGCAGGGCTCATCCTCCCGGAGCTTCTGCAGCATCTGGGGCCACGTGCTCCGGTTAGTCCGGAGAAGGGAAGGGCAGCCCTGCCCATCAGGGCACTTCCTCTCCACACAGGCTCCCTCTTGGCCAACCAAGACAGAGACAAGTGGACATCTGGGTCCACGTGCTCCGGTTAGTCCGGAGAAGGGAAGGGCAGCCCTGCCCATCAGGGCACTTCCTCTCCACACAGGCTCCCTCTCAGCCAACCAAGACAGAGACAAGTGGACATCTGGGTCCAGGCACTGGGGCTCAGGAAGACAGCTGGGGCAGCCAGGGTTTCAGCCTTGGGGCCACCCCAACACGCAGTGCCCAGCTTGTCTCCGTGGCTTCCGAGGGACCCGCACGACACCCTCTGGTTTGCAAGGACACCTGCAACTTCTCCCCCAGGTCCCCAGGGGGGGGGGGGGACACCTGCACCTTCTCCCCCAGGTCCCCAGGGGGACACCTGCACCTTCTCCCCGAGTCCCGTCCCCCAGTGCACACACAGCAGACACAGAGTGGAAGCCCCACTCCTCACCGTGAGGGGTCCGTTTCCTTCCGGTCTCAGTTCACGCACCTCCTGCTCAGGGCACTCTGCTGGGCCGTGTCCCCATCCACCCACAGCTGTTCTACACGTGTCTCATGGCGGCACGTGCCAGACCCCGAGTTGGTGTGGGGCTGGGGCAGTGAGCTTCCCAGAAAGCCCGGGGAAAGCGCAGGGTGCGTGTGTGAATGTGGGCGTCCCGTCATGGGCTTGGGACCGGCATGTGCCTGCCCTGTGCTCGAGTCTGGGCCACAGTGCTGGACGCGCTGCCAGGGCTGCCCTGGGTCTCATGGCAGCCTCAGCCTCTGCCCTCTCTCACTCCCCACCCAGCACAAGCATCTGCCCTTTACCCACAGACCCCAACCCAGGCAGACCGGTCACCCCAGCTGTCACTCACAGCCAGGTGCCCAACTGCTGCAGGGTGTTCTAGGGACCGCCGGCTCTCTGAGCAGCGCAAGGGGAGTGGATCCTGCTAGTGTCCTGCGGGCCCCGAGCAGCCCTGGACTACACCGCGAGGGCAGTGCCCACCTGCCTGGAGTACCACCTGTTCCCGAGCAGGCCAGAACCGAGGCGCAGAGCCCCCCACACTGCCCACATGGCACCGTTTGCTCCTGTTGAGAAAAGGGCCCGCCGTCTGGGCAGGGGACTGGTCTGGGCCATCACACCACAGCCTCAGGCCCTGCCAGTCACAGAGACGGCAGGACATCTCCAGGATGGCGAGGCGGACCTGGGGACAGAGGCTGGGCCATGGAATGAGGGGCCAAGTGGCTCAGGCTGCACCCCAGGCCCTCGGCCAGAACGGCTCCGCCTGATCGGCCTCAGGGCCAGGGTGCTGGTCAGAGGAAGAGGAATGACCCCCTGAGAGGTCAGGGGAGTTGGGGCCAGAAGCAGACACCTCGGTCACCTGAGGGGGGCCAGCAGGTGTCCCTGACCTCTCCGAGGCCGATGGTGCCATCTGTGGGAGGCCACACCCAGGGCAGTGAGTCCGCCTTCCGGGCACAGGGAGCCTGCCAGCTCTGGGTGCACAGAGAAGCGACAGAACCACAGCTGGACTCCCACGGGACCCCACGGGAAACCCACGAACTCAGGCCGGCTGGGCCTCCGCAGCTGAGCCTGCCCCTCCCCACCTCGCAGCACCTCGGCCGCCCACCCATGCGACACGTCCCCCAGCGCCAGCCTTGGCACCTCCCGTGCCTGTCCCCACCTCACACCCTCGGCACTTCCTGCCTGGGGCCAGCCGCGCTCACCTCTTTGGCCTCACGGACCCTGGCCAGGAAGGCTCGCAGCTCCAGGGTCTCCACAAATAGGGCGCGGCACACGGCCTGGTAGTGGGCCTGAGCGCCACGGGGGTCGGTCAGGCGCGCCGCGCACAGCCGCATGGCCTGGGCGAAGGTGCGCACCACGCGGGGGCCGCCCTCGGCCTCCTCCTCCTCCTCCGGGCCCCCGTAGCCCTCGTCGGCGGCCGTGCAGCTGCCGTCCTCGCAGTCGCTGTTGGCCATGAGGTCGATGAGCTGCTCCAGCTGCGGGCTGAGCTCACGCTCCTCACTCTCGTCCAGACCCCAGTCCAGCGCGCGGTAGATGACGAAACCCAAGGACTGCACCATCTGCGGGACGGGAGCGCCCCGGTCGCTAAGGCCAGCATGGGGGGCCCACAGGAGGGGGCCGCCCCGACGGGGCTGGTCGCCAGTGACCGGCTGCGGGGAGGCCTGCTGGCACGGAGCCGTCACAGGCCAGCCTGGACAGCCAGCTGTCTCCCCGGAGGGCACACCCCACCGACATGGGAACAGGGCCACAGGGGCGTCCCAGCTGCAGTCACGTTGGTAAACAGTCGGGCAGAGCGCTGTGATAGGGTCCCCAGACACGTGTGTCCCTGCCCAGGCACGAATGGAGAAAACACACGCATGTGGACACCCTCACCAGAACTGCTGGAAAGTTCTCCAGCTGGTGCATGATGAACACGCCGGGCACGGCATCCCGGGGGTGTGGCAAAGCAGTGAAACGGCACGGCCTCAGGCATGAGACTCGTGCCCACCAACCACCAGGTTCAAGCCAGACTCCCCTCACCGTGCAGGCCCAGGGTGGGCACGGCGTGGTAGGTGGACAGACCCTCCCTGAGCTGCCCCTGCCCCAGTTGCTCGGCCCCATGTCCTCTCTTTTTCCCGTGTACCGGCCACCAGGAGCCCCAGGAACTCGAGCTGGCAGAACAAGAGCAGGTGGTAAAAGCCACTCGGGCAAGGGCCGAGAGCGAGAGGACGGCCTTCTCTGCCCTGGAGAGATGCCGTGAAGACCAGGGATCGGCAGGGGCCTGGGAGGGGTCGGGCCCTGGCTCCAGTGTGTGGGGAGAGCACAGCTCCAATGGGAGCAGCCCAGCCTTGTTGGGGGCTGCAGCCAGGTAACCACACCCCAGGGCCCAGAGCCAGGCCTGAGCTGAGGCTGACGCCGGTCAGACCTGGTGGGGTAGTGTGGTCTCCAGAGAGCCGCCTCAAGGGCATGGCAGGAAAGGACTTCACGCCCCTCCAGGTCTGCTGATCGGAGGTCCACCAGAAACCACTACCTGCAGGACAGAGCTGGGCGGGGTCTCCCACTTTCTGCCAGTTACCGGCCTGAGTGGGCACACGGGGAAGGGCGGCACCAGTCGAGCTCCCGAGAGCTGCTAGTTAAGCTTCTCTGAGCCCTGAGTCGCCGGAAACTTTCTCTGGAAGACAGTGAAAGCTTGCTTTCCTGTGGAGAACCACATGGGCAGCCTGCCAGAGTCCAGAGACTGGCCCAGCCCCACCGCCCTGCAGGACGCAGCCACAGAACTGCAGGGTGATACAGAGTCCTACAGCAGCGGCCGGAGCTCCCCACCCCATTTGCAGGGGTGGGGCTATCAGGGTGACTCATGGATCCCTGCAAAAATGGTCTGGACCCCTCACAAAGTTCTCTGTATGTGTATTTAAGATGCTCAGTGACAGGCTTCCTGTGGGAAGTGCAGGGTGGTTGGCAGGGACTGCCCCCTCTGAGCTGGACTCCCGGCTCTGGGACCACTGCGTGTGGGTGGTCTGGGCCCACCTCTGGGTCTGGGCCTGCCCTTGCTGTGCACTGTTGGGTGTGTAGACAGACCAGGGTAAAATCTCCTTGGGGTGGACAGGCCTGGGCCGGCCAGTGGTGCAAGGGTGACGCTGGGTGCCACACGGCCGACTGACGACCAGGGCCAACAGCTTGGAAAACACCCTGGGCGCATGTACATGGTCTCCAAAATCCGAGAGGATGGAGGAAGAGGGATTGCCGCGTGGCCATTCCCCTGGGTGGTTCTCCACTTTCCCTCCTCCTTTCTCCCTCTCTCACTGTGTCTCTCCAGTAAGTGCATGTACCCTGTGGCAAATATTTTTTTATAAAGGTATTAAAGTAGACAAGGCCAGCTGGTGGCGCAGTGGCACAGCAGAACCCCACATGGCCAGCTGCACAGTTCAAATCCTAGACCTGGTAGCTTGAAATACACACCAGGCACATGTGTATGTGCCCAAAATCCTGAGAGGAGAATGGAGGAGGAGGGATGATGGTGGGGCCGCCTCCCCTGGGGTGGTTTCTCACTTTCCTTCTCTCTTTCTGTGTCCCTCTCCCATGAGTACGTGCAGCCGATGGCAAGACGAAAACTAAACAAAACAGGACCAAAGAAAAACAGGCGGAGAGAGGCCCTGAAGCCCAGCCACTAAGAGAACCCCGTCCCCAGCAGCCTGGAAACACCGGGCATGTGTGCATGCGTGTGCGCGTGCACAGCCCTCATGGGAAGGAGGGCGGGGAGGGTGGGGCATGACCAGGCCTTGCCTTGTGCTGCTTCCTCATCTGGCCGAGTACAGGTGCCCTCCGGCAATTAAAGACAATCAGGCTCGGCTCTGAGGCCTGCTGGTTAAAGCAGGCAGACCCTACACGGCCAACCACACGATTTGAGGCTGGGACCTGTGGCTTAAGAAACAAGCCGGGGGAACCAGCAGTTAGCGTAATGGCTATGTTGCTGGACTCCCACGTAGTCAACCGCGGTTCGCGTCCCGGACCCGGTGGCTTAAAACTCACGCCGGGCGTGTGTGCGTACGTGCCCAGGATCCCAAGAGGAGAATGGAGGAGAAGGGATTGCGGTGTGACCATCCCCCCTGGGGGGTGATTTCTCGCTTTCTGTCTCTATGTCTCTCTCTGTCTGTCTGGCGAGCGCACGCGCCCTATAGCAAAAAACCTCTCCAAAAAAAAAAAAAAAAAAGAAACAAGCCGGCAAGTGTGTGCCCATGGTCACGAGAGGAGGGAGAAGCGGAAGAGAAAGGGTGCGGCCCGGCCGTTCCCACGAGGGGCCTCTTCCTCCCCTCCCCTCTCTGGCAAGTGCCCGTGCCCTTAGCCAAAAGACAGGCTGTGGGCTGGGTGACCCCGATGCGCAGGCTGAGGCCGCGGAGCAATCCCGGGTCCGACTCCTGGCCCACCCTGATAGGTGGGGTGCAGGTGGCCTGGTGGGGCAGGAGGTCTCAGACAAAGCCGGGGAGACTGCGCCATGCTGCCTGCACACAGGGCCACGTGCGAAGACGGAGGGATCGGAGGCTTTAAAAGACAATGGGTGGGGTGGGCAGGTGGCATGGTGGTTAAAGGCGCTGGACTCCCACATAGCCGACCACGGTTCAAATCCCAGACCTGGTGGCTTGCTTTCTCACCTTCCCGCTCTTTCTCTGATCAAACTAGAAAACAATAATAATAATAATAATAATAATAAATTAAGTGAAATAAATAATTTCAAAAAAACGAAGGCAAATAATTCTTTAAAATAATAAAGGGGCCGGCAGGTGGCATAGTGGTTAAAGGTGCTGGACTCCCACATGGCCAACCGTGGTTCAAGTCCTGGACCTGGCGGCTTGTTTTCTCTCTTTCTCTCTCACTCTGTCCCTCTCTGGCCAAATTAAAATTAAATAAATAAAGTTAAATAAAATAATTCTTTATAAAAAACAACAAAAAGTCAGTGGAACGATAAACGTCAAACCCTGGCAATCCCTTCAGGGTAGTGTCAGTGACCGCAGGGGACACGAGGGACACCTCTCTGGTCTGGGTGGGACCGCCCAGGACCTGGTCACCTCATTTCCTGTCTGCCCCAGGGTCACTTCCTGCCTCCAGCTCTGTGCCCTGGAGGCTGACCCTGCAGACCACTTCCCTGTCCCTCCCTCCCCTGGCTCACAGGCCGGCCGAGGTGGGTGGCCCTGTCTCCCTGCAGAGTCCCCACTCCCCTGCCAGGTCACCAACTGCCCGCCCGCTGTGGTGGCTTCCTCAAGCTCCGTGGGCAGCCTCAGGGCGCTTCGTCCGCACCCTGCCATACCGCGTAGTCGCACGACTTCACCGCTTTAACTCCCGCCGCGTGGCCCAGGCCAGCCTAAACATTCACCCAGTGACTGTGGGACGGTTCCGGAGTACCTGGGCTTCCGAGCTGGCTGGTGGCACCGTCATCGTCACGGCCTCTGGAAGGATAAGAGAGAGGGTCAGTGTGCGCAGCCCCAGGCCCCTGCCGGGAGTGCTCAGGACAGACCGAGCTCCGTCATTTGGACAGACAGACAGGCAGGCCCGACTCTGAGCAGGGCGCCCTGGTACCGGGCCAGGAAGGCCGCGCAGTCCCTACCAGGGGGCATCGCAGCCCCGCCACGGAGGGGTCGCAGCCCCCACGACAGAGGGCGTGGTCGGGTGGTGGACACTGCCCCCCTGCACAGCAGCCATGTTCCATGGCACCCCTCCCAGGGGCGGTCAGGCTGGAAGGCGGCCAGCAGGCCCCGGGGCTGTGCTGGGCACTGAGGGTGCAGGAGCCAGGAAGCAGGTCTGGGAAGTCATGTCCTCGGAGAAACCCCGTCTGAACATGATGCCCATGGCCTAGAACTAGGTGAGACACACAGGCCCGCCCTCCAGCCTCCCAGAATTGAGCACGAGGCATAGCTATGCTGATGTGAACTTTGGTTGCCTTAAACTCTCTGGACGGGGGCTAGCCAGTGGCGTGGTGGGTAACGCAACTGGATGGGACATGGACAATGGCCCGGTTCTAGTCCCAGGCCCAGCAGCTTGAAAGCTGCCAGGGGTGTGTGTGTGTGTCTGTGCCCAAATCCAGAGAAGGGAATGGAGGAGAAGGGACTGAAGCAGGGAATGTCCAGGGGCCTTTCTCACTTCCCGTTTTTCTCCCCAGTGAGTGCATGCACCCTACACCAAACTGAAAACAAAACTTATTTCCAGAAGGAATGAGATATAAATAAGCCACGGAGCAGCGGCTGGTTATGTTGCTGGGTATATCCCACGTGGCTGACTGCGGTTGGCGTCCCAGACCTGGCGGCTTGAAACTCACAATGCCAGGAGGAGAAAGGCCTGTGGTGTGGCCACCCCCGAGGGGTGAGATCACACCTTCCCTCTCACTGTCTCCGTCTCTCTCCAGCAAGAGCATGTGCCCTAGGGCAAGACATCTAAAAAAAATAAATAAATTGTCTACGTGAATGCGCTAAGTCCACAGCTATTTTCAAAAGGCCATCGAGAACCAGGAAGGTTGCCCAAGAGAAAGGGGTCGATGTTGGGCTAGCTCGGCCCCTGCCACGGAAGATAGCGGAAACGCTGCACTCGGCACAGGTGGCATCAGCAGAAGGGAGCAGCCAGCAGCACGCGGGGCTTGTCCGAGGGCCGCGCACCAGAAATCTGCAGCTGGGATTGGGCCCCGGAACGGGACGGTGGACGGAGTCAGGCCCAGAACAAAGGTGTTCCCTGGAAGCGGCCAGGCCCCACGTCCCTCGTGGTCAGCAAGGCCGGCTGGCCTGCACCCTGCAGCGTCTTCACAGACCGAGTACGTCCGGGCCCTCAGTCACCTGCACGCTTCCTGGTGGCACAGTCTGGCACTGCATCCTCGGCTTAAACAGTCCGGATGACAAGAGCGGGGGCGCGCAACCCCACGTTCAGGATGTGGGAGCCTTCGGGGCCGGCCAGGAGCTGTGGCCTGGCTACACGAGCCCCCAGGCTGAGTATGGCCTCCGTCCACACGGCCGCCCGTGCAGTGTGGGGACACCATGACTCCCTCCGTACAGAGCGGACTGAGCTCCCGGGCGTCTGCGGGCGGGACTTCACAGGTGCTGGGAGCCTGCTGCCCTCCGCCACAGACGGGCGGTCGTGTAAACCGTCTCCAGGGAGAGCAGAGGGGCCAGGCAGAAGCCGATGGAGGTGGTGAGGACTGAGGAGTCCATGTCAGGCCTGTCTGTGCCCTGCAGAGGTGGGGCTGGACTAGGACACCCCCTGCTGAGGGAGAAGGCCCCGTGTGGTGACCACATCTCCTGAGGGGAAGCGCACCCTCACAGGAGAGGCAAAGACCTGGCCTCTTCCCGAGCGGAGCCAGGCTTGGAGGAGATGTGGGTGGGGGCTTCTGCATCTGGCAGTTCCCCCCAGCAGGGGGTGGTAGGGAGGGTCACCTCACAGCCTCAACCCCACCAGCCTGGGCGTCGGAGGCTGCGGGTTCCTGGAGGAGTCAGGTGCTGACCAGCCCACGGACATCTCTGCTGTGCCCCGACCTACTCCTCACCAGGACAGAGCTGGTGCCCGCACAGCCTCGTCCACACGACCTCGAAGAACACTTCCCGGCCTGGGCCCGAGGCGGGGCAGCAATGTCTCAGGTGGCAGGCCCGGCCTGAGGCTGTCCTGCAGGTGTGGAGGAGCCGGCGCGCCCACGCCGCTGCCCTCAGTGGGCCTGAGCTTCCAGGGACTGGCAATGCCGAGCCCAGGAAGGGCAGGGTCCCCCTCTCGGGCTCAGAGAGGTCCCTCCTTTCCACATCTCGGGCTCCATGCTCTCAGAAGCACCTGCATGGTAGTGGGACAGGGATGGAGGGACAGGAGGCCGGGGGGCTAGCTGGCTGGGGGCACCGGTGCCTCGGGGCAGCCCCGGGAAGGTAACAGCAGCCGCTCTCAAAACCACAGCCTCTGGCCTTCCGGCTCAACGTGTCTGGCAGGCGCATCCACACGCACGGCACCGACAGACTCGCTGGAAAGGACGCAAGTCCACTGGCAGCACTTGGGGACATCCACACGGAGGGCAGCCGCAGAGAAGCACAGGTGTCCCTGGACTTAGATGTCCCGCATGCTGGGTACTCACTGCCGGCTCGGGTGTCCGTCCCTCCACAAGGGCCAAACCAGGAGCCGTGTGGATGGGCCAGTGAGGAAATCAGTCACCTGGGGGGACGGGGCAGGTGCACGGCACACACTGCGTGCCACTTGACCTGTGAGGGCTGGCGCGAACGTGGACTGCAGTCTAGTACTGTCTCCGAGCGGCACGCTGCTTTCTCTGAACACCTCAGGTCCCTCTTATAAAACAGCCCTCCCTACCGAGGGAGCTGCAAGACAAACCCAGAGCCCTGCGTCCGCTGTGCTCAGCGAGCTGCCTAGGAGTGCGTGCTCTACGCCAGAAGAGTCGTCTGACCTCACCGTGAGACCACAGATCGGCACTGGCTGGCCTTTGCCAACCAGCTGGTGAGGGCTAACCCGGCCCGGGGGAGGCAGGGCTGCCGGGAGGGTGCTGGGTTTGGTAACAGCTCGGGTGGAAGGAAGCCGGCGTTTCACTTTCTCCGGGTCCCACCCGCAGGCTGGCTGGCCCCTGGGCCTCATAAACGCACGCACCCGCACCGGGCTGGCCCACCGTCTCCCTGCACCAGCAAACACCATTCACAAACTGCACAGGTGAGTGGTGAGCTCCAGGTAACGCACAGACGCTGAGTAGGGACCCGGCCACTGTCGCCTGGCTCCCTGGACGCGTGACACAGAGGACGGGGCATGGCACTGAAGTGCTACAAGCATGTGGCTGACTCTGGGTTCAGACCCCCAGTCACCCTAAACGCATCAGGCACGCGCGTGCCCTGCTTCCTGAGGAGGTGGAGAACCCCTGTGGAAAGGGGAGCCTGACTCAACAAGGCTCTGAGGGCACCCTCACCCCTGCATGTGGGAGCACGAGCCCTCGCCCCTGCACGTGGGAGCACGAGCCCTCGCCCCTGCACGTGGGAGCACGAGCCCTCGCCCCTGCACGTGGGAGCACGAGCCCTCGCCCCTGCACGTGGGAGCACGAGCCCTCGCCCCTGCACGTGGGAGCTTTCTCCCATGAATAAAACAAACAAATGTTCACAAACAAGATGGGAGGAAGGAAGGTGAGACATGAGCAGGGGCTGAGGGTGGCAGCCAGGAGTGGGCAGTGTCCACTCTACTCCCACTGCCCTGGGCAGCTTCTCCGTGGCCAGCCGAGCAACGGCCCCCGCACCTGATACTCACTGGCCTGTTGATTAAATGGCCGCGTCCCAGGGCCAACCAGTCAGTCCTTGAAGGCCCTCCCCACCCGAGCTAAGACAGCTGGCCCTGTCCTGCGAGCGGCACTATCTCCATGGACACCAAGAGGGCAGCGGTGGGCGCAGGCCCATAACAGCCAGGCCAGGCTGTGTCCCCACCATGAGCCAGACCTTCAGAGCGGCACGAGGCCTTCAAGGGTGCCTCACTCCAAGGCCTCCTCCTAGGAGCACGGGGGGGGGGGGGAGCACAGGGAGGGGGGCCACCGGGAGGGGGGGCACGGGGGGGCACCAGGAGGGGGGAGCACAGGGAGGGGGGACACAGGGAGGGGGGGCACCAGGAGGGGGGGCACGGGGGGGCACCGGGAGGGGGGAGCACAGGGAGGGGGGGCACAGGGAGGGGGGGCACAGGGAGGGGGGCACCGGGATGGGGGGCACGGGGGGGCACCGGGAGGGGGGAGCACAGGGAGGGGGCCACCGGGAGGGGGGGGCACAGGGAGGGGGGAGCACAGGGAGGGGGGCACAGGGAGGGGGGGGCACGGGGGGCACAGGGAGGGGGGAGCACAGGGAGGTGCCAGGGGAGCACAGGGAGGGGGGAGCACAGGGAGGGGGGCACAGGGAGGGGGGGCACGGGGGGGCACAGGGAGGGGGGAGCACAGGGAGGTGCCGGGGGGACACAGGGCGGCGCCTGTGGAGAGCACAAGTCACCCACCCCCACCCCCAGAGCGCAGGGCTGTGCCGGGGGAGCACAGATCACACCCCGGGAGCACCTGGCGGCACCTGCAGACACCTGGTGGGCGGGTAAGGTTCAACCCGGGTCTTCTGGACGGAGACGGACCGCTGACACAGACTCATGGCAGTGAACACTCACCTTGGGAAAGCAGCTGCCCAGAGTGGGGCCTGGGTGGGAGCTCCCTGCAGACACCCGCTCACATCCCCCAGACGCGGCGATGGCGCCTCGCCCTTCACAGCTCCCGTTCTAAGGACGGGCGGGCTCCGGAGGCGTCTCCTCAGGAGAAGCAGCCCTTGGTGTCTCTCTTGACCCTGCGGGCTGCAGCTCCAGCCAGGCTGCGAGAACATGGGCCCGGAAACGCCGCCCAGGCTGTATCTGGGCGAGGTGCACAGGGGAGCAGGGTGGGCCCTCGCCGCTGCCCCGTACGCTGCCGGTCCCCACGCAGCAGTGTCCCAGCTGTGCAGACCTCACCACCACCTCGGGGTGTCGCCACTCCCACTTCACAGAGAACAAACCCAGCTCCTCGGGTCCAACAGCCTGGCCTCTGCAAGTGGCTGTGGGCAGCCCCTTCCCTCCCGTGACTCCAGGTTCCGTGTGTGCACAGGGGGCTCCCAACAGCACCTCCCCCATGGGGCGCTGAACGGGAGGGTGGGCCAGCCCTGCAGGCACCTTGCAGGCGTGCGCCTGTCCCAGGGTGGCCGAGCCTCAGCTCCACGCCGTGGGGACCTCACAGGGTACAACAGAAGTCACGCACTACAACGTTCCCGGGTGCTGAGACAGTCATGGTGACGGCGCTGCGTGGGGCACCGAGAAGCTGCAGGCGAAAGCCACGTGGGAAGCACCCGGTTGAAAAAACATGTTTCAGGGGTGTCAGGGGGCGTGGCAGTTAGAGGCTGGGCTCCCACATGGCCGAGCAGGGTTCAAGTCCCGGACCGGGGCTTGCTTCCTCACTTCCCTCACATGCACTCTCTCGCCTTCTCACTGCGTCCCTCTCTGGTCAAATAAAGTAAATAAATAAATAAAGCTAAATAAAATAATTCTTAAAAATAAATAAAAAGGGACCAGCAGTTAGCATAATGGCTATGTCGCTGGACTCCCATGTAGTCAACCACAGTTCAAGTCACAGACCCCGTGGCTTAAACTCACACTGGGCGCGTGTGTGTGCGTGCCCAAAATCCCAACAGGAGAATGGAGGAGAGGGGATTGTGGTGTGGCCATCCCCCCAGGGGGTGATTTCTCACTTTCTCTCTGTCTCTGACTCTCTGGTGAGGGCATGCGCCCTATAAGAAAAACCTCTTTCTTGGGAATCAGCAGTTAGCGTAATGGCTATGTCGCTGGACTCCCACGTAGTCGACTGCGGTTCACGTCCCCGACCCGGTGGCTTAAAACTCACGCCGGGCGCGTGTGCGTGCGTGCCCAAGATCCCGAGAGGAGAAAGGAGGAGAAGGGATTGCAGCGTGACCATCCCCCCTGGCGGGTGATTTCTCACTTTCTGTCTCTCTGTCTCTCTCTGTCTGTCCGGCGAGCGCACGCGCCCTATAGCGAAAACCTCTCCAAAAAAAAAGAAAAACCTCTTTCTCAAAAAGAAAAGTCTGTCTTCCCAACCAACTCTCTGGCTCCCCAACTGTCTGGCTCCCCAGGGTGTCCAAAGACCCCCTCTCTAGACACCACTCAGCGCCCACCGCACACACTTGCAGAGAGAGCTACTTCAAAGAGAAAGGCCGCCCGGGTGCTGAGGCGGTGACACGAGTGTCTGTGGGGCCGGGAGCCACATGGCAACTGCACCCCTCAGCCCTCGCACGCGGAGCGCCAGGGCCCAGCTGGAGGCTGGAGAGGGTTGCAGCACGACAAGGTCCTGTTTCTCTCCCTCTTGCACACCCATGTTCTCTTCTGTCATGGAAAATAAATACCTAAGTAAATTAAAATGAACCAAGCTAAGCAGTCCCTTGGAGCCCCGGGCTCTGTCCCCCAAGCAGGGCGGCAGCTTGAGTGCTAGGAGCCCGCAGGACGCACTGCGGCCCAGGACCCCAGCAGTCCAGTGGACCTGCCCCAGCTCCTGGGGGTCTGGGGGTGTACAGGTGAGCGCCCTGCTTACACACGCAGCAGGGACACAGAGAGCGACCAGGCCGCATCGGGCCGCACCTCAGTGTACAGGGAGGCGGGCGGTGAGACGCAGAGCCTGCTCAACACCGGGGGGAGTGCATGACGCAGCCATTCTGGCCCGGTGCTGCCGGCCCACCACCATGGCTGTGCTCCAACGGGAGCAGGGCCGGGGCCGCTCGTCCTCTATGGCGTGTAGCGTGTGCTGGGGCAGAGCCGGCAGGGGGCCTGTGGTGCTGCTCTCCTGGGGTGCTTGGAGGGAGCCCCAGGGAAGAAGGAGGGACAGAGGCCACTCAGTAGACAGGAGCATGGCCCGGGTGTACGAAGTAGGGCCTGGGCCAGTAGGTGATGTGGTGGTTAGGGGGCAGGGTCCCACATGGCCAACTCTGTGGTTCGAGTCCTAGACCTGGAGGTTTGAAAAGCATGCCAGCCACATATACATGTGTACTCAGCATCCTGAGAGGAGAATGGAGGACAAGGGATAGTGGTGTGGCCATCCCCGCCGTGGGGGTGATCTCTCACTGTCTCTCCAGCAAGTGCATATGCCCTATGGCAAAAATCTTAAAAAAAAAAAAAAAATCCTCTGTGCAATAAGTTTTAGCCAACAAAAATTGGCAAGAAAAATAATTTTTAAATTATTTGTTTAATTTTATTATTATTATTGTTATTGTTGGGAGACTTTTTTGCTACAGGGAATGTGCACTCACTGGGAAGCCGGAAGTCACCCCCCAAGGGGGATGGCCACACCGCGATCCCTTCTCCTCCATTCTCCTCTTGGGATCTTGGGCAGGCACGCACACGTGCCTGGCGTGAGCTTAAGCTGCTGCGTCCAGGACGCGAACCGCGGTCGACTACGTGGGAGTCCAGCAATGTAACCATTACGCCGTCCGCTGGTCCCTATTATTACATTTTAAAATTTGCTATAGGGCACGCGTGCTTATCAGAGAGACACAGAGAGGAGGAGAAGTGGGCAGCCGCCAGGGCCAGGACTTGGCCGTGTTGAAGTCCAGCCCGTAAACACCGTGTCGCCTGCTGGCCCCCATGTTTAACGAGGCCGCGACTGCCCATGAGCAATGAAGGCGGGGCTGAGAGAAGCGGGTCGACACCAGAACCATCCCGTGCCCACACGAGGGGCCTTTCTCAGTGGGAGCCACACGCCTTGAAAACTACCAGCCGGGCTGAGGCGTAACCGGCTGGTGAGGTTGAGGGCCGAGCACCCTCAGCAAGGCAGCTGCTCTCCTGGGTGAACCGCTCAGGGCTGCAGGCGAGCAGATGCCACCGGCCGTCCCCAGAGTCACCTCGTCACAGCCAAGTTGCAGCGAGGCCCCAGGTCTGCCTCAGACACGACGTGCCGCTGTGTGTGCGGTGACACCGCAGGGGTTCTTGTCTCGGTGGGGACCTGGCTGGCCCTCGCGATGCCCACAGGAGGGCGCCCCGCGCTGGCTGAGGGGCTGGGTGGGATCTGGGACGCAGTGAGCAGGCTGGGGTGGGAGCATGCCCTGTGACCCCAGCTGACCAGGAGGCTGGGCCTCCAGACAGCACCACGGCCAGGCCCGTCCGGAACACCCGAACGTACCTCTCAGGAAGAGGGCCAGCTAAGTGGCTTAGTGGTTAAGGCAGTTGGATCCCACGTGGCCGAGCTGGCTCGCCCAGAACTGACAGCTTGAAAACCACTCTGGGTACATGGGCAAGGGCACCCAAAGTCCCGAGCGGAGAGCAGAAAGGGACTGCGGCGTGGCATCCTGCCCGCAGGGGTGCTTCCTCTGCCCAGCCCCACCCTCTGGGAAAAAAAGAATCTTTTCTCTATCATGAGATTTTTTTAAAAAGAATTATTTATTTATTTATTCATTCATTTATTTCAATTTGATCAGAGAGAAAGAGAGAGCGAGGGAAAGTGAGAGAGCAAGCCACCAGGTTTGGGACTCAAACCGTGGTCAGCACCTTAACCACCACGCCACCTGCTGGTCCCCTCCATCATGAGGTTTTGACCCATGGAGGGGAACCGGATCCCGCAGGAGGCCGAGAAGCTCTTACCCACTGCCTCGGCTGCACATAAACAAATGTAAGAATTACGATGAAGTCCTTGGGGTTACAGAAGATGCTGGTGAAGAAGTTTGAAAAAAGCTTATAGAAAGCTTGCTTTGACGTTCCATCCAGACAAAACCATGCACCTGGAGCCACAAATGCTTTTAAAGAGATTGAAAATGCTTATGCTGGGTATTTTTTCATACTTTTTTTTTCTTTTGAGAGGTTTTTGCTATAGGGCATGTGCGCTCGCCAAACAGACAGAGACAGAGAGACAGAAAGGGAGAAATCACCCCCCAGGGGGGATGGCCACGCCACAATCCCTACTCCGTTCTCCTCTCGAGACCTTGAGCACGCATGCACACACGCCCGGCGTGAGTTTTAAGCCACCAGGTCCAGGATGCGAACCGCGGTCGACTACATGGGAGTCCAGCAACATAGCCATTACGCTAACTGCTGGTTCCAGTTTTTTGTTTTTGTTTTTGTTTTTGAGAAGTTTTTGCTATAGGGCACCTGTGCTCACCAGAAAGACAGAGAGAGAGAGAGAGACAGAAAGCAAGAAATCACCCCCCAGGGGGGATGGCCACGCTGCAATCCCTTCTCCTCTATTCTCCTCTCAGGATCTTGGGCACGCACACATATGCGCCCGGCGTGAGTTTAAGCCACCAGGTCTGGGACTCGAACCATGGTCAACTACATGGGAGTCCAGCGACATAGCTATTACGCCAATTGCTGGTCCTCCAATGCTTATGCTGTTTTAAGCAATCCAGAAAAATGAAAACAGTATGCCCTCATGGGCAATGAAGAACAAGCAATCAAAGAACAGCAGGCTGGGAACCAGCAGTTAGCGTAATGGCTATGTCGCTGGACTCCCACGTAGTCAACCGCGGTTCGCGTCCCAGACCCGGTGGTGACGGGGCCATGCAGGCAACACAAGCTGGTAAGGATGCTGCCTCCCATTCTAAGGCAAGGCCTGGACTGGGAAGAAACTGAGGCAAGGCCTAGTTTACGAGCTCTCCCTTGTGTCCTTGAACTGGCCGGTATTCAATTTCTCTGCCATAAGTTTTACTGTTATTACAGTACCCTGTAAGGGTAAAACATCACCCCCAACCATTACAATAAAGCCAATTAGTGACTTTGTAAGAATGTGGTTCCCTAAGACTGACAGGAGGACCAGGAAGCTTAAGACTCCCCCACCTGTCTGTTTTTAAGCCAAAATTAACATATAGATTAAGTTAGTATAAACCAAGTTAGCATTAGAAGCATATGTAGACTAAGTTAGTTTAAGGCTAGTTTTTGTAAATACCCCTTGTTAAAGCTACAGGCCAAAGTGAACTCATGCTAGACAAAGTCAGCACATTCACCACGTAACAGAGACTCAGAAATAAAACAAAAGAACTCACTAATTGACAGACTCAGCAAATAAAATGCAGAATCCCACAGGTTTATTAAAGGAAAAGGCCTGGCTGGGACAACAGGATAAACAAACTTGAGGGCTCCAGAGAAAGATTAACTTAGCTGGGAGCTCTTATCTAAAGCAACAGGTAGTTTTCAACTACAAAGAGTTTCTCATCTATGTGCTATTGACTATGAAAAACTGCTAATAAAACATCCTGTGTTGTCTCCTGAGCTACAAGATCATCTTCCTTTCCCATGCATAGATCATAGACTCACCTATTGTTGTAATGTATGAATGGTCCATATATTAACTGTGTCTTTACTTAGCAAGACAAGATTTCTATCTAGTACTTTACAACCAGCAATGTTATCGGCCTGATCCAGGACTGAAGTTATCAAACATCCTGCAAGCCCCCTCGTCTGAAGACCCTTCCCAGTAATCAAGATCCGGGAAGAAAATACAACAGACAAATGGACTTCCTCATCCTGAGAACTGTGATTGATTTTACCTGATTTTGACAAGACAAACAGCATGTTTTATATTTATTGCTTCCATGCTTTGTATACCCTGTTCCTTAGAGTAAATTTTTTTCACTGCCCATTTACTTGCATGTATCACATTTTCAATAAATAAGCACGATAATTCCTAGCAGTTGTCACTCCCCAGAGAGCGATCTCTGGGTGGTGTCCGGCATAGGACGTGCATGAAAAGGCACCGAGGCCTGTGTCTTCTGTTCACCTGCACCGCCTCCGTCGAGTTGACCCACCCCCGCCGAGGCTAGACCCCGGCACGGTGGCTTAAAACTCACGCCGGGCGCGTGTGCGTGCATGCCCAAGATCCCGAGAGGAGAATGGAGGAGAAGGGATTGCGGCGTGACCATCCCCCCTGGGGGGTGATTTCTCGCTTTCTCTCTCTATGTCTCTCTCTGTCTGGCGAGCGCATGCGCCCTATAGCGAAAACCTCTCCAAAAAAAAGAAGAAGAAAAAAAAAAAAAACAACAACAGGTTTAATTTCCATGGAGGCTGTGAAGCAGATATTATTCCAGAAGACTTGTTTAATATATTTTTTGGAGGCGGTTTTCCTTCAGGTAGTATCCATTAATTTTTTTAAAGAATTATTTATTTACTTTAATTCATTCATTCATTTTATTTTAATTTGATCAGAGAGATACACAGAGAGAGAGGGAGGGAGAGAAAGTGAGAATGCAAGCCACTGGGTCCAGGACCTGATCAGCCATGTGGGCGTGTCCAGCGTCTTAACCACCACTCCACCTGCTGGTCCCCGTGCATTCATTTTCAAATGCACGAGTTGGTTACAGCCGCCAACATCAGCATCGACACAGTGGGCATGAGAGAGAAGAGGAAAGAGGAGACGGAGGTGTCTCCGTACTTGCCCAGATGATGCCCGGTACTGGACTGACCATCCTGTTGTTACTAAGCTGATGGTGGTCTCTAGCCCTTCTTCCTCCTTACAGCCCAGATCTGGATCAGGGCAAACTAGCACAATGCAGACGGAAAACTTGGGTGTTGTTTATTATGTCAACAAGGACTTTAAAAATGAATATAAAGCAATGCTGTTACAAAAAGTAGAAAAGAGTGTGGAAAGATTATGTGACTGACATTCAAAAAAATTGCTGGAAAGAACGACAACAGAAAACGAACACGCAGTATGCAGCAAAAGTACACCGTGGTGAGCGGCTCCGGAGGGGGCGGATGTCTGAGCGTGCGCGACTGTGAAACACTGGGGTGGCTGCTCAGTCTAAAAGGAGGGTGAGCTGAAGGGACCAGCAGTCAGCGTGATGGCTATGTCGCTGGATTCCCATGTAGCCGACTGCGGTTCGCGTCCCCAACCCGGTGGCTTAAAGCTCACGCTGGGCGCGTGTGTGTGCGTGCCCATGATCCCGAGAGGAGAATGGAGGAGAAGGGATTGCGGCGTGGCCATCCCCCCTGGGGGGTGATTTCTCGCTTTCTGTCTCTCTCTGTCTGTCTGGTGAGCACACACGCCCTATAGCGAAAACTTCTAAAAAAAAAAAAAAAAAGATCCCGAGAGGAGAATGGAGGAGAAGGGATTGTGGCATGGCCATCCTCCCTGGGGGAGTGATTTCTCGCTTTCTTTCTCTCTGTCTCTCTGTCTCTGTCTCTCTGGTGAGCAGACACGCCCTATAGCAAAAACCTCTCAAAAAACAAAAAAACAAAAAAAAAAAAAAGGAGGATGAGCTGGGATTTTTATGCATGCCTTTTAGCAGACTCTACTTTTGCTCTGAGTTTAATTTCACCCTGAGAGCTGAAGAGAAAGGGTGAACACTAAACTGTGTAGTGGGTTTCTGAACCCCTGGACCGTTAGTGAGAGCCGAAAACTAAAACGGATATTTTAGTTACGCTTCTGCAGTTATTTTACTTTAAAAGCTTGTGACTCCTAACTAAAAATGTCTTGAGTAAAAATTATCACACGTGTAGCAAAAACAAATAAACAAAAAACTTCAAGGGGCCAGCAGGGTCTAGTGGTTAAGGTTCTAGGCTCCCACAGGGCAGACCACAGAGCGAGTCCTGGACCCAAAGGCTTAAACATCACTTCCAGCCGTATGCATGCCCAGGATCCTAAGAGGGCAATGGAGAAGGGACTGCGGTGTGGCCATCCCCCTGGGGGTGATTTCTCACCTTCCCTCTCTCTGTCTTTGTCTCTCTGGCCAAGCACCTAAAAAGAGGGGCCAGTAGGTGGGATAGTGGTTAAGGCACTGGACTCCCACCTGGCCACCCAAGGTTCGAGTCCTGGGCCACTCTCTCTGTCCCGTGCTGTCTCCCTCCTCTCCTGCAAGCACACACGCCATATAGCAAAAATCTTAAAAAAAAAAAAAAAAAAAAAAAAAAAGAATAAAAGCTTCCAGGTAGTGATGAGGAAGTCTTCAGATTAAAGACTATGACCTTCATTCTAATCGTTGTCCTTTTAGCTCGGAAAGGAGAAGTATTACCATTTATACACTAAATAATATTTGTTCTCCCAAATATGGTTTAATTTGTTGATTTTCTTTTTCAAAATTCCAAGGAAAAACTCATAGAAGAAATGGAATTAAAGTATGAGTTTATCTTGGTACAAAAGAGTTTTGAAATTCATGTGTGGCTTCTTCACAGTATGCACTGTCCACAAGCGTTTTTTTTTTTTAATTTTTTTTTTTTTGAAGAGGTTTTTGTTACAGGGTGTGTGTACTCACCAGAAAGGTAGAGACAGAGAGACAGAAAGCAAGAAATCACCCTCCAGGGGGGATGGCCTCGCTGCAATCCCTTCTCCATTCTCTCAGGATCTTGGGCACACACACACGCACCCGGCGTGAGTTTAAGCCACTGGGTCCAGGACTTGAACTGCGATCGACTACATGGGAGTCCAGCAACATAGCCATTATGCCAACTGCTGGTCCCTCCACAAGCTTTTTAAAGTTTTTTTGTTTTCTTTTGTTTTATTTTTGGTTTTGCCACAAGGCATGTGTACTTTCTGGAGACACAGAGAAAGACATTGAGCGAGAAACTGAGACATCGCCCCCTGGTGGGAAGGCCATGCCACAGTTTCTTCTCCATTCTTCTCCTGGGATTTTGAGCATGCACACATATGTGCCTGGTGTGAATTTCAAGCCACAGAGTCCAGAACTTGTACCTCGGTTGGCCACATGGAAGTCCAGTGCCTTAACCACCATGTGATCTGCTGTCCCCAGTCCTCCATTTTTGTAATGTTTTATTTATTCATTTATTGTATGAGTGAGAGAGAGAAATACCCCACAAGGTCCTGATGCCATGACCCACCCAGCCTCGGCCAGCAGGGTCCTGGCCACAAACACGCCGTCGCTAGGATGGTCTCCGGATGCAGACCCAGAGCCCGCCCCTGCATCAGCCTCTCAGAGCGCTGAGGCCACACTGCACCAGCCTGGCCAGACTCCCTGTACGTCAGCACTGAGTGTCCACACCCACCAGGGCTCTGCGTGGAGGCTGGGCACCGAGGCCCATCTGACAGACTGAAAACCCGAGTCAGCTTATGGGGCTGAGTCTGACAAGTGAAAGGTGGACACTTTCCTGGTTGCTGTTTACAAGGACAACAAATAGGGTTGGCAGGTGGCGTGGTGGTTAAGGTGCTAGACCCCCACATGGCCGACTGTGGTTCAAGACCTGACAGCTTGCCTTCTCACTTTCCCTGACTCTTTCTCTCACTTTGTCCCTCTCTGGTCAAATTAAAATAAATAAATAAATAAATAAATAAAAGTTAATCAAAAAATTCTTTAAAAAAAAAAAAAGAACAAAGAAAAAAGCATGCATGTTGACGTGAATTCACTAGCTACCCCGGTCCCCTAGAGGCCAGGTTAGCCACCTTGGGGAGACCGTCGGTCTGAAGCCCCAGCCGCCTCACAGAAGCTCAGCCACTCAGAAGAGACGTCCGAGTTACTGTCATCTATCTTCCTTAATCGGTAAAGACGCCACTCACCACTCCCTGCCTGGGCCCATCTGTGAAATCGGAGGTCAGCCCAGGTAGGCACCCACGGTCCCAGCTGCTCTGCAGAGCCAGGGCCAGACCGGGTCATAACTTTCACCTCCAGGTCGGCTGAGAGGGAGGGTGGGAGGACACAGGAGGGGGGTCTGTGGGCATGGCCGCTCCAGAGCCCGGGGGACGCCCTTGTGCTGGGCCTGTGCAAGTCAGCGCCGCAGGCTGGTCAGCGCACGGGCACCACACCCCACCCGACAGTGGCCGGGCAAGCCCAAGCCTCAGTTTACCTGAGTGCAAAATGGGAGTGACACTGAGTGCAGTGTTTGTGTGTGAGTACAGCGATCTGCAAGTGTCCTACAGCGTGGGTGGGCTGGCTGCAGGGTCAGGAAGGACCTGGGAGGAAAACACAGTGGTCCCTGGGTGGGACAGCCCCGTCCTGTCAGCCCTGCCTGGTGGGCTTGGCCCTGCCCTGCTCTCCACAGAGGGCCTCCCTTGCGAATCAGGTTGCACTTGGCCTCCTTCCGCAAACACACAGCCTGGGGGGACCCCACTGGGGCCCTCTCCACCCTGCTTCCCTCACCCCCCAGACTCCCAACTCTCTAGCCCCTCCACCTGGGCTAGGGGTGGACAAGGGAAGGGGGGCCCCAGTGGGGCGCCAGGGTGAGCAACCCTCCAGAAAATAACATCCAGGGCTCTACCCGGCACCCCAGTTCTGCAAGGAAGAAAACTTTTCTTTTTAATGAAAGAGGGTAAATAAGCACTTAAACTCCCTAATCTGAACAGACTTCAACTAGTTTTCAAGGACTTAATACTGATTCTTTTTATTTTCTTTCTTTTTTTTGGATTTTTGCTATAGGGTGTGTGCACTCACCAGAGACAGAGAAGGAAAGCGAGAAATCACCCCCGGGGGATGGCCACACTGCAATCCCTCCTCCTCCACTCTCCCCTCGGGATCTTGGGCACGCACACGCTCCTGGTGTGTTTTAAGTCGCCAAAGGACTCAAACCGGGGTCGATAATGCCGGGATGCAACCATTACACGCTCTGCTGGTCCCCAGAGCTGAGAACACAGCAGCCTGTCCGCACAGTTCGCTCACTGTCCCCGGGGTCACACGGTCCCCGAGCTCACGTGTCCCAGGGCTCGCAGTTACACCCAGGAAGCTGGGGTCAGCTCAGCTCTGCTCCCAGGAAGGAGCGCCGCGCTGCTGCCCTCCCAGCCGCGGGGCCTGGCCGGGACCTGGCCCGCAGCGCGGAGGACGAGGGCGGCTGCCGCAGCGGGCACCGGGCGCGCCCCAGCCCTGCACCGGGCGCTCGGGCCGCGGGAGGGAGAGGAGCTGCCGGGTCGGACGAAGGAGCTGAGCAGCCCGCGCGGGAGGGCGCGAGGCCCAGACCCGCAGAGGGGCGCCCCTCCCGCCCTCCCCTCCCGCCCTCCCCGCCCGCCGTCCCCGCCGTCCTCACCCGCCGCGCCGGGCTCCCGCCGCGCGCGCACCGAGCCGTCCCCGCGCAGGACGAGGTCCGCCGTGTCCCGGATGCGCCCGCCGCCCGGCGCGCCCCGCAGCCCGCGGCAGCCCTGGAAGCACACGGCCCACGCCTGCTCCTCGTTGAGCGGCTGCTCGTACGCCGTCAGCACCTCCTCCAGGGACAGCTCCCACGGCCCCGCGCGCCCGGGGGCCGCCGCCTCGCCGCTCGCGCTGCTCGCCCGGGCCATGGCCGGCCCATCATCGCCGCCCGCGCGCCCGCCCGGTTTCCATAACAGCCGCGCCCGGGCGCCCGACGCACCGGCCGAGCGCGGGGGCGGATCCCGCGCCGCCCGCCGTGCTTTGTCATCCTCTGCCGCCCCGCCCCGGCCCGGCCCGGCCCGGCCCGGCCCGGCCCGGCCCGAGCAAGCGGCCGCAGGTGAGGGCGGGGCGGGGAGAGCCGAGGAGGGGAGGGGGAGGGGGAGGGGGCGGGGGACAGGCGGGCACCCAGACCCGGAGCTGCAGGGAGGGGCCTCCGGGCCGGGAAGACACGGTGCACACCCCGGGCTCCTGGCAAACCCAGGTGGCCATGTCCAGCCGAGACGCACTGCAGTGAGTGTGGGGACTGGCCAGGTGGACGCCCGGCAATATGGAGGGGCTGGGAGCCGGGACCACTGTGAACACACACACAGGCGCACACGCATGCACACAGGGCTCGGTTCTGAGCACCTAAGGGCCAAAGCCGTCCCTGGAGGTGCATAAACCCTCAGGTGTGAGCAGTGACAAGCCACCCTTCCTGCAGGCTGGATGCCAGGGGCCAACTGGCCAGTGTCTCGTGAAGAGCACTCAGAGGCAGCTGGTGGGGAACTACACCCACTTTGGCCGGCTTGTGCATCCTTCCCAGGCAGCTGCCTCAGAGGGCGTGGTGCTGCCAGGTGCACGCTCATCCCGACTTCACCCAGCACCGTCGCAGACAGGCACAGCCCCCACGGGGGGAGCGGGTGGAGGGCAGATTCCCGGGGGCTGGGAACAGACCTCCCCAGCAACTGAGCATGGAGAAGGGGGTGGTAGGGCCCAGCCGCCCTCCAGCAGGTACCCCGGCTCTAAGCTTCAGCAGAAAGGAGTTCGGTGAAGAGGAAGTGCCCCTCAAGGGTTGGTGCCCTCGGTTCTCCCAGCTCACCAGAATGACAGGCAGGTGAGGATCTGTGGGAGGGAAGTCCAGGTCTGAGGATGGAGGGTCTGCCAAGCCCTGCGTGACTGTGTGAAGAGCCCGGGCTCTGCCTCCTGCCCCCTTGTGCTCGCCTCCCCCACCGGGGCCGCCCGAGGGCCAGCAGACACACTGAGTCCTGCCTGGGAATGCAGCCGGCTTCCGCAGGGCAGCAGTGTGCTCCAGTGCTGGGGTGACAGCGGGACGTGTCCCCCACTGATGGGGTGGTGGCTGCTTCTTGGGGCCCACACAGCCTGGCTTCCACTTTTAGAGTCCGTGAGAAGAGAGACTCCCATTCACAACCGCTCTCATTAAGCTTGCGGTGCCAGCTTGTCAGGACCGCGGCTGCCTGCCTGTGCCGGGCACCCTCAGAACTGCGGCCTCCAGATGCCCAGGCTAGGCGGGGCTGGCAGGAACTGGAGTGCAGGTGGGGACTGCCCTGCTGGGAAGCAGTTGGCGCACAGCAGGGACATGCACCATCCTTCAGAGGCCTCAGGTGGCCCTCTGAGTCCTTTAGGGTCTCTGCTGAAGGTGCCGTTGCCCATAGCTGTGGGCCTTGGTCAGGGGTTCATGATGACCCCCACCTGCTGACTAGAGGCCCTGCGGTCAGCTGCTGTTCCCGGGGTCCCTTGGCACCTTGCAAGACGTCAGCGATGAGGTTTGAGCACAGCTTTATTAGGATAATTTTTTAAATAATTATTTTATTTAACTTAATTTATCTATTTACTTATTTCCATTTGACCAGAGAAGGACAGAGTGAGAGAGGGAAAGTGAGAAAGCAAGCTTCCAGGTCTGGGACTTGAACCACCATCAGCCATGTGGGAGTCCAGCACACTTGACACCACGCCGCCTGCTGGCCCCACTAGGGGAGTGTAAAAGTCAGATTCTACTTGCTTGCTTTTAGTAGCTGAAAGCTGATTCCCCCCCACAGCTGCAGGGAGGAAGCAGAGGGCCGCCATGTCTGCGGATGCCATGGAAACCGGAACTTCGGAACTCCCAGGCCATCTGCACATTCCCTAAAAGGGCAGGCTGGACCTGGGAATGGGCCCTAGGTGGGAAGTCAGGCCCGCGTCCTAACCGTGGCTGTGGCAGCCTTCAGTGCCGGTGTCGTAAGCAGAACTGAGCGAGCCCGAGGCCCAGGCTGGCCGCGAGACAGCGGTCCTGGCAGGGCCGACGGGCGCTGGGCACATGTGCCCCACCAGTAGTGACTGAAGTCGGCCACGCTGGCTTTAGCCACTGACATGTGACAGGCCACATGTGTAAAGGCAGTTGGATCCCACAGGCTGATGGTGGTTCAAGGCCCAGACCCAGCAGCTTGAAAAACACCAGGTGCGAATGCATGTGTCTTCAAAATCCTGAAAGGAGGGGGAAATAGAATGGGATTGTGGGAATCAGCAGTTGGCGTAATGGCCATGTCGCTGGACTCCCACGTAGTCTACCATGGTTCGAGTCCCAGACCCAGTGGCTTAAACTCACGCCGGGTGCGTGTGTGTGCCCAAGATCCCGAGAGGAGAATGGAGGAGAAGGGATTGTGGTGTGGCCACCCCCCCTGGGGGGTGATTTCTCGCTTTCTGTGTCTCTGTCTCTCTCTCTCTCTCTGTCTTTCTGGCGAGCACACGTGCCCTATAGCAAAAAATTCTCAAAAAAAAAAAGGGATTGTGGCGTGGCCCTCGCTATGGGGGTGCACTCTCACTTTCCCACTCTCTGTCTGCAACAGCATGTGTCCTCTGGTGTAATTTATTTATTTTATTTGTTGTTATTTTTTTAATTTGATGGGGGAGGGAGAGAGGGAAAATGAGAAAGCAAGCCACCGGGTCCGGGACTCGAACTGTGGTTGACCATGTGGGAGTCCAGCATCCCAACCACCATGCCACCTGCTTCCCTCTCCCCCCAGAATTTAAAACGAAAGTCTAGTCAATATTTTAAGTCATAAGGAACTTACGTGGGTGAACTGGGTTTTCTGACCTACGTGTACCAAGGGGAGGGCCAGTGCCAGCTTCTACACAGTAGCGATCTGGGTCTACACCAGGCAAGAACAGCACGAGGGCCAAACACGCCGTTTGTTCACGGAGCACGTGACAAGGCAGTCGGGGAAATACTGGCTCTTCCACACCTTGAATGATCCCCCTGGATTTTAGAAATAAAATTGTGTACTTCTGGCTGTCAAAAAGAGACTCGGCAGGGCCAACAGATGGAGTGGACATGATGGCAACTGGATTGCACATGGCTGGTTCAGTGGTTCGAGTCCTGGACCCAGGGACTTGAAATGCACACCAGATGCATGTGAGTGAACCCAGCATCCCGAGGTGCATAGAGGAGAAGGGACTGGGGAGTTGTAGGGAGTGGTCGGATCTAGGTGAAAACGAATGGCCTTTAGAGCAGATACGGTCCCGGCACTTGATGCTGCAAGGCAAGTGGGAGAAAGCCCTAATGAAGCCACGTCCACACCACAGGGCAGTGAAGAGTGAGGAGCCTTGTGCCGGCCAGGGGGAGCTTCCTTAGAACCGCGAGATGCAAGACACTGCAGAGCCAGGGTCGGTAACGGTGGCTTTGCTGTGTGCAAGGATGAAGCTGAGACCCGCTCAGTGCCACGGCGCTCTCCGTCAGAGACACTCGGACCACCCGATCCCCACTTTCCTCTGCTTATGTGTCTGTGCCTTTTCTAAATCCCCTGCCGCTTCTGCTCAGACTTAGCCCTTCTGCTTCAGGGGGCCGGGGCCGGGAGTGGCCATCCTCCGGGGGAGGGATCTCTCACATTTCCTCCGTTTCTGTCTGTCCGCGGGTACACCGCGCCCTAGAGCAAAGCTTAAAAGAGACTCAGCAGGTGCAGAGGCAAAGGCAGCTGCATCCCACGTGGCAGACCGTGGTTCGAGTCCTAGACTCCGCAGCTTGAAAACCACGCCAGGCATGTGTGCCCAAGACCCCAAGAGAGTGGAGAAGGGAGTGCAGTGTGGCCACCCCCACATGAGAGTGCTTTCTCACTTTCCGGCTCTCTGTCTCACTCCAGTGAGCGCACATATCCTATAGCAAGAGAAAAAAAGAGAGAGAGGGAGACTTGGCCCAGCCGTGTAGCACGTTCCAGACGCTGCTGCCCGGCTGGCAGAGGCCATGTGTGGGCCAAGGCTCGGTCTGAGCCCCCAGGGAAGGCTGAGGGCAGGGTGCAGCGTGGTCCGGGCTACTGGGAGGCTGGGGCAGAGGACCTCTGCAGCCCAGGACCCTGTCTGACTCCACACCCACGGGGCCGAGGCGCAGGGAAGCACGGCTGGTCCTGCTCGCGGTTGCTGAGATCAATCATTAACTCCGTCGGGAAGCTCTGGGCCGAGGCTGTTTCCTGTTACGGATCACCTGTAGCCTACTGAAAGTGTGTTCCTCGTACTTCGGCCGGAAGATTAGAAAGCCCCAGGGGAGGAGGGTTATCAGGAGCCAGCTGGCCTGCTCAGGGACAGCAGAGACATTTAGCACAGGGGCTGACCTGCCAGTGCTTGGAATTGGACAGTCACTTTCTCGCGCTGTCCTCAGGTCAGCCGCCACGCCCTGGAGGGTCACTGGGACACGGCCGTTTGCTCCTGCGTGTTTACTGAGCTGGGGCGTTGGTGCTTTGTGCCTGAAGACCGGGGCAGAGGTCAGCAGGAACCACCCTCTGGGCTGGGGGGGCCTAGTCACCAGGGGTGGGTGGGGCTGCTGGGTTACTTGCCTTCCCCTAGGCTCTGTGTTTGGGACATTTAAGAGAGACTGGGGGCTTCAGGTGGCGTGGTGGTTAAGGGCACTGGACTCCCACATGGTCGACCATGGTTTGATTCCCGGACCTGGTGGCTTGCTTTCTCTCTCTCCCTCTCTCTCTGTTCTCTTTCTCTCTCACACACTCTGTCCCTCTCTGGTCAAATTAAATAAACAAACAAATAAATAAACTTAAATAAAAGATAATTCTTAAAACAACAAAAAAAGAAATACTGGAGGGAGCTCCTGGAGGGACTCTGAGTCCCAGCCAAGCCGTGGCGGTGCGTGGGAGGGTCCGCAGCCTGCAGAACTCGGGGATGGCACCCCTGAGCATGCTAGTGGGGCCTAGGTTTGGGGTTTCTGAGGCCACAAAGGTAAGCTCTGTGACTACAGTGGCAGATCCAGGGCCCTTTCCTCCAGAAGAGGCGGGCCAGAGTGTCGCAGCCAGAGCCCCACTGCCTCGGTAAAGGTTGGCGGGAGTCAGACACGAAGACCGACCGCTTCAGATGGGAGGCTCCGCAGGCACAGGCAGGCTGCTCAGCTGTGCAGGGCAGAGTGTGGAGGTGCTTTTGGCCCAGGCCTTCGGAATTCTGTTTCAGACTCAGAAACAGGTCGGCTCCTCCCGTGGGGCTCCGAACACACTTGCCCACAGTGAGCGCCTGGCCTCATGTTACTCCTCTCAGCGGGCCCTGAAAGCCCTCTTTGTCAGGCTCAGCACGGCGGGGCAGGGTTGGAGCGCAGGGGTCCGAGAGGAAAAGCTGAAATCGGAGATCGGAGAGCTCGTGGTTTTGTGCTTTAGGGTTATTTGGGACAGTGATAAAGGGCATGGATCGCAAGGGGTGCCAGACAGAGCCGGGCTGTGCTCCATCTCCGAAAGGGAGCCCAGGGTGGCTTGGCGGGGAGGGCCTGGGACTGCGGGCACAAGCCTCCCGGGCTGAGAGCTTGGACTGCAGGAGAGGCAGGTCCAGGACACAGGGCCCGTTGTCATGGTGAGGTCCTGGCCCAGAGAGGAGGAACCCTGGGAGGCGGCCCTGAGGGCGGGTAGGGAGAGCAGGGTGAGGCTGTTGAGAAGGTGGATCTGGGACCCCTGCCGAGGCTGAGCAAACATGAATTTTGAATTCGTTTGTGTTTTGGGTGGATAATGCTAGGTTAGAAATGAACAGAGGGGCCATGAAGTGGCACGGAGGTTAAGGCGCTAGGACCACATGGCTGACTGTGTGGTTGAGCCCCAGACCCAGTGGTTTGAAAATCACATTGGGCAAGGCTGGCAGGTGGCGTGGTGGTTAAAGTGTTGGACTCCTACATGGTTGACCGCAGTTTGAGTCCTGGACCTGGCAGCTTGCTTTCTCACTTTCTCTCTCTCTCACTCTGTTCCTCTCTGGCCAAATTAAAATAAATAAAGTTAAATAACGTAATTTTTTGAGAGGTTTTTGCCATAGGGCACATGTGTTTGCCCGAAAGACAGGGAGAGACAGAGACAGAAAGCGAGAAATCACCCCCAGGGGGGATGGCTATGCCGCAATCCCTTCTCCATTTTCCTCTTGGGATCTTGGGAACACACACACAGACGCCCGGCGTAAGTTTAAGCCACCAGGTCTGGGACTCAAATCGCAGTCGACTATATGGGAGTCCAGTGACATACGCATTACGCCAACTGTTGGTCCCAGTAATTCTTTAAGGGGGAACAAAAAGAAAATCACATTGGATGCATGTGTTAGTGCCCCAAGTCCTGAGAGCATGGAGGAGAAGCAATTGCAGAGTGGCCTTGCCTCTTTAGGGTGACTTCTCACTTCCCCTCCGGCTCTCTGTCACTCTCTGGCAAGTTCACGTGCCCTGCAGCAAAAACAGAGAAGAAGAAGAGACCTGAGTGGAGTGCTTGTCCGCGCATCGCTCGGGGCCCTGCTTGATGTGTGACTGTGAGGTCAAGAACCATCGGGAACCAGCAGTTAGCGTAATGGCTATGTCGCTGGACTCCCACGTAGTCGACCGTGGTTCGCGTCCTGGACCCGGTGGCTTAAAACTCACGCCGGGCATGTGTGCGTGCGTGCCCAAGATCCCGAGAGGAGAATGGAGGAGAAGGGATTGCGGCGTGACCATCCCCCCTGGGGGGTGATTTCTCGCTTTCTGTCTCTCTGTCTCTCTCTGTCTGTCTGGCGAGCGCACGCGCCCTATAGCGAAAACCTCTCCAAAAAAAAAAAAAAAAAAAAAAGAACCACCATGGGCCACCTCCCTCGCACCTCGCAGCTGAGGCTTGGTCAACCTCTGTGCCTCCCACGCCTGCCTGGGGCCTGAGCGCCTGAGACTGTAGAAATAACCACAGTAAGGGCCGGCAGGTGGCGTGGTGGTTAAGGGCACTGGACTCCCACACGGCTGACTGTGGTTCGAGTCCTAGACCTGGCAGCTTGCTTTCTCATTTTCCCGCTCTGGTCAAATTAAAATAAATAAACTTAAATAAAATAATTTTTAAAAACACGTTAAATAAAATAAATAAATTTAAATAAAATAATTTTTAAAAACACGTTACGTGAAAAAAAAAAGAAAAAAAAAAGGAGCCACAGCAGTTCCCGTACATGTTGATGTTGGGCGTGGTCTAGTGTTCAGGGTATGGGAGGTGTAAGTTGACGTCTCCCACCCCACACTGGCCCACCCAGGGCCTCTCCCAGAGACCACCACTGTGACAGATCTTGGCATGCTCCTTCCAGAACTGTCACATGCTGTACACACACGTGTTCCCTTTGCACACGGCAGCACGTCACACACCCCTCCTGTGCTCGCTCTCGCTCACCAGTGGGAGGATGGTCCCATCGGTGTGCGAAGTTCCTGCTGCTCCTGTAGACGCACCGGTCGGTCCCCCCAGTGGCAGTCCCTCCAGGCGGTCCTGCACCCGGTTGTGGCGGTTGTCTCCCTCTCGAGCCCCTCCAGACCAGGAACCTCACTGGCTAACCGCCCTGTGCTCTAGTGCCGTTTCCGGGCGACTTACCGGGTCGAACGTGCATGACCCTAACACACCCCGTCCTGCTGCCCTCTGAGGCTGTGCCAGGTGCCCCCTTGGGACGTCTGTGCTCCTCTGACCACGCACGACCACACTTTGAGTCTTTGATAGGTGAAAAATGGCTAACGTGCATTTTTCCTGTTAGAGTGAACAGCGAATCCTTTGAAAATGACTCCGTTCGGGGCCGGCAGGTGCTTGGTGGTTAAGGCACAGATCTCCCACATGGTGGAGCTTGAAAATCACACCGGGCGCAAGTGTGTGCGTGCCCCAGACCCCAGGAGAATAGAGACAGGATTGTAGTGTGGCCACCACCCCCACCCCCGGAGTGATTTCTCACTCACTCTCTGTCGAGCATGTATGCCTTATGGAAAAAAAAAATTCAGCTTAGGGTTGGCCAGGTGGTGCCGTGGTCAGGCACTTTGTCCCAGAGGGCTGTGCAGTGTGAGCCCTGTGCCTGGCAGCTTGAGGAACATGACGGCATGTGGAAGTGCACGCTCAAAATCCCAAAGGAGGATGGACGAGAGGGGCCTGTGGTGCAGCCATCCCTGGGGGGTGGGGTGTGCTCTCGGTCTTTTCTCCCTGGTGAGCACATGCACCCTAGAGCAAACTGAAAAAATAGCATTTGCCTGGGACCAGCAGATGGCATAAGGTTTATGTTGCTGGACTCCCACGTAGGCAGTCATGGTTCGACCGGGCTGGCAGCTGGAAAGTCATGCTGGGTGCATGTGTGTGGGTGCGTGCATGTGTGTGGGTGCGTGCATGTGTGTGGTGCGTGCATGCGTGTGGGTGCGTGCATGCGTGTGGGTGTGTGCATGTGTGTGGGTGCGTGCATGCGTGTGGGTGTGTGCATGCGTGTGGGTGCATGCGTGTGGGTGTGTGCATGTGTGCCTTCCCAGGATCCCAAGAGAATAGAGAAGAGATTGTGGCATGGCCGTCCCCCTGTAGGGGTGATTTCTTGCTTTCTGTCTCTCTGTCTCTCAGTGAGCACATGCACCCTATAGCAAAGATCTCTTAAAAAAAAGACAAAGCCTGAAAGACACACAGTAACATATTAAATATGGTTGACCCTGGTGTGATTTTGGGCAAATTAATACTCTAATTCTATTTGTCAATAAGCATGTCAAACCATGTGAGTAACTGGAAAAGTCTTTTTCACGTTTCAGGGACCGCAGGAGGCGTGATGAAGGGCTGGACTCCCACATGGCCGACCCGCGGTTCACGTTCCGGACCTGGTGGCTTGCTTTCTTGCTTTCCCTCTCTCGGTCTCTCACTCTGTTCCTCTCTGGTCAAATTAAACATAAATAAATAAATAAAGTTAAATATAATAATTCTTTTAGAAAGGGAAGACTTTGGATGCAGCCACAGGGCTGCAGCAGTAAAGTAACACTGCTGGAGTGGAGGCCGTGGAGGCCACAGAGGCCGTGCCCCGGTGTGTCCTGGCTGAGCTGTGGGCTGTGCTGGGGGCCTCGGGGGTGCGTATCCCCTCCCTGACCCCACTTCCCACTGCGCTGCCAGAGTAGACGCGACTGGAGGCCGGAGTCCAGAAGTCTGGGAACGGGCTGCTGCCAGGGAGGGTGGGCTGCAGCCTGACACTCCTCAAGGCTCCGGTGGGCACTTGGGATTACAGGGGAGGGCTGGGACCCCATAGTCACAGGGCCTCCCTGCTATCTCAGTCCCCTTCTGCTCTGGGCCCTTCTGCCTAACCGGCTCAGGTATGCGGGCTCTTGCTCCCACCTCTGGGTGAGGTGCCCTGGGAGGCTTGTGGCCTTGAAGTTGGCCTCCCTGCTCCTCCTGCCCTGGTCTCGCCCTGGCGGTCCGTCCTGGCTCTGGCTGGCCTCGGCCCAGGTTCCTGAGCGCGGGGCAGTTTGGCCTGGTTCGGGTGTGAGCCCTTCCTCCTCGATGGCTGGCAGGTCACTCAGGGAGCAGACCTATCCCGGCAGGCCTTGCTCCCCTGCCCGCCCTTCCCCAGGGCCTCCGCCCGTCCCCAGCTCCCTCCAGGAACCTGAAGCAGTGTGTCTCCAAATGTGGGGGTCTCCCCACTCACCCCTCAGCCTTCTAGGAGGGAGGAAGCAGCACCTGGGCTTTTCCTAGGCCCGTGCACGGTCTCCTTCCAGACCTCACAGCTCTCCCGTCATCCCACTCACTCAGCGCGGTTGGGGTCTCCAAGAGCACGGGCCTGTCGGAGCTGCACTTTAAAACCTGGCAGTGAGTAGGTCTGGTTTCACTGCAGTCTAGAACCTTCAGGCTTGTCAGCAGCTTGAGGGAACCAAGAAAGGCTCCTCTCAGAGCGACTCAGAGAAGTCGAAGTGCCCTCACCGAGGAACCTAAATGGCGCACCGATGTCACTGGGATGTGAAGAGGCGGGGGCACAGCTGTGGACGGACTGGGACGTGAAGAGGCGGGGCACAGCCTGTGGACTGGGCTTCCCAACAGGGCTCTGAGGGCCTCTCTGGCTCTCATGGGCTGAGCTTGCTGAAGGTCTGGCTTAAGAACGAAGTTTTGCCTTTGTCCCCTTTACACGAGCTGGCCTGTCCTCCGCAGGTCATGCCATCAAACATGGCCAGCAGCCTGCCGCGTCTGGAGCCGCCCTGAGAGGGATGTCCATGAGACCTCGCGGACCTGGACTGTGACTCGGAGGCCCCATTCTGTGTCTTGGGCCACCAGGATGGGCCTCGAGCAGTCAGCAATCACAGTGACCCTGCATGGCCCAGGGGCACACAGGGGCCAGGGGGCAACACTCCGCGACAGAGAAAGGGCGCCTGCTAGAAACCAGGCCGGCTATGGGCCAGCAGGCGGCGTGCTGATTAAGGCACTGGACACTCCCTCATGGCCGACGGCTCAAGTCCGGGACCTGGTGGCTTGCTTTCTCACTTTCCTTCTCTGTGTCTCTCTCTGATCAAATTAAAATAAATTAATAAATAATTCTTTTTAAAAAACAAACAAAAAAAAAAAAAATAAAAGAAACCAGCCCGGCTATGTGCCGAGGGCTAACTAGCTGTCCAGGTCCTGGGCTCATAGCAGCAGTGTCTATGAGCTGGGTTTCTGAGGGTGGCCCTGGTCTTTTCGTCTGCCACATCCTCGGCCTGGGCATGCCCGAGTCTCGGCTCTGCCATGGGGGTTTACGGCTCAGGCTCCCGGGTCAGCATGCAGAGGGCTGCACTGCCTATACTGCGCAGAGGGGACAGCTCCCAAATCAGTGGCTCAGAGCAACTGTCTGCGGCTCCAGGCTGGTCCGGGTGGGCACGGCTGACCTCATTGTTTACATCACTGCTGGGTCTGCAGGCGCAGCACCGCCTAAAATGGCCTCGCTCCAGCGTCTGGAGCAGCAGGGCCTCTTAGCCTGGCCTCTTGCCACTCTTGAAGTGGCTGCTCCCCCTTGGGGACGCAGGGTCCAACCTCTAAGGCACAGCTCTGTCCAAGTGTCTGTCTCATCACATTCACGCACCTTGGCCTCGGGAACCCACGGATGGGGAACTAGCCTGCCCTTCAGGGAGGGAGGGGCGCGACTCCTAGTCGTGCACCACCGAGCTAAACTGTGACAGCAGTGAGGTCCGGGCTGGGCCCAGCATGCCCGTGCGTGTGGTCATGGCTGGGGACCAGAGGTCTGGAAGCCAGTTCAGGAGTTGGCCTGGGAACCCTCCTTGGGAGCTCCGGCATGGCCCAGAGGTCTTCGGAGCCACCAGGGTGATGCACCTGAGGTCCCGGACAGGAACGGAGTTACCCGGTGACCCAGAAGGGCGAGTCCCAGTGAAGTCCCAGGCCACCTTCAGCAGAGGGCTCACTATCACTCTTGTCTCACACATAAAAGGGATACATGGTGACATCTGTCTAGGAGCTGGCTTTCTGCAGAGGGCTGGGGGGCTTCTGCGGCTCCCCGCCCGGCTGTGCAGCTCGGCCCCGGGTGTGCAGTTGGCCTGGGTGTGCAGCTCGGCGGCCGCCGCCTTGGAAGCAGGAGTCACACAGCCTGTGTCCACGCTGCCGGAAGCCGGCAGCCCCGAGCGGGAACCAGCCACCGCTGCACACAGCGCAGGTGACGCCTGCGAAGATAACGAGCGGGACTAGAGTTCGTGGAACACGGAATTAAAGCACGAGTTCATTTTGGGGCGACTTTTTAAAAGGTTTTGGTTTTTCGATAGGGCACTTGCAACGGCCAGAGCCAGGGGAAGAGTGCAGGGCGGCGCGGCCACGCCGGGTCCTTGTCCGCCGCCGGCAGGTCCAGGTGCGAGCGCCCCCTGCCGGCTCGCCCGCTCCGTGCAGGCCCGGGCGCTAGGGCCCCCTCACGGCGGGACCCCCGACAGCTCCGCGCCAGCGAGCCCGGCGCCTTCAGCACTGCCTGACAGTGCGGGCTGGGGCTGGGACTGGGGCTGCGGCTGCGGCTGCGGCTGCGGCCGGACAGGAGCGATCCCTGTGGGACGTCTCCTTCCCTCACGCGACGCCGCTGCGGGCGCGCACTCCGCCCTCCGCCCTCAGGCGCCGGCTTCCCAGTTGTGGCCGCCACGAGTCCCCGCCCCCGAGGGTGTGGTCTCTTAGCCGCCAGCCAATGGGCACGCGCGTGCTGTAGCCAATGGGAAGGCAGCGCGGGCTCAGGAGCCGGGGCGGCGCGGGAGTGCCGGAGTTCCTGCCATGGCGGCTCACAGGGCGCCCGGCTGCACCTCCGGACCCGGGCCGGTGGGCCGCCGGAGGTCCTGGGCCGAGCTGCTGGGTATGTGGGCGCGGGAGGCCGCGGGGATCGGCAGGCTGGCCCCCGCCCTGCACCTCCGCTCCTGGCCGCTCCCCGGGCGTCCCCGCTCCGGGCCCCTCTCCTCCTCCCCGGGTCCCCCCCTCCGCTCCTCTCTCCCCGCCCCTCTCCTCCTCCCCGCCCTTCTCCCCCCTCCCCCGCCCCTCTCCTCCTCCCCGCCCTTCTCCCCCCTCCCCCGCCCCTCCCCCTCTCCTCCCCGCCCCCTCTCTCCCCCCTTTGCCCCCCCACCCTCTTCCCGGTCCCCCTCCCCTGGCATTGCCCACCGCCTCCTTCGCTGGGCACCGCACGCCCCATGCTTCCCCACCTCTCCCGCCCCAGTGCCCCGCAGGGCATCAGCATTTAATTTCCCTCTCAAATGCCAGTCCTATATATTGGACTCTTGAATCGAATTTCTCTTATGTCGTTGAGGGACAGGGACCTCCCCGCCCATGCTCCATCCTGATCCCCAGTCCCCAGGATAGAGCACCAGGAGCGTTCAGGTCCACCTGCGCCCAAACCCGGCCTCCCACGTGGCCCAGCTTCCACGGCTGCAGGTTTCAGCTAACTGCACCTGAAACCCAGCCAGCTTCATGCCAGAATTCAACCTGAGGGGCCAGCACTCAGCGTGATGGCTCAGTCGCTGGACTCCCATGTAGTGGACTGCGGTTTGAGTCCTGGACCCGGTGGCTTAGACTCACGCCAGGCACGTGTACGTGGGTGCCCAAGATCCCAAGAGGAGAATGGAGGAGAAGGGATTGCAGCGTGGCCATCCCCCCTGGGGGGTGATTTCTCACTTTCTGTCTCTCTGTCTCTCTCTGTCGAGCGCATGCGCCCTATAGGTAAAACCTCTCAAAAAAAAAAAAGAAAAAGAATCCGACCTGAGGAAGTAGCCCTCTGTAAACTTAACTGGGCCACAGACCAGTCGGGTTTTCCCGCCGTTCCGGTTTTGGGATCTCGGGTTGCATGTACTCCTGTCTTAGTCTCCCATGTGGGACAGCACTCTTTCTCCCCTGGTTTTTCAAGACCTCAGCACTTAAAAAAATTATTTTTGTTTACTTGTATTACCATTTTTTGATTTGACCACAGAGAGGAAAAGTGAGAAAGCAAAATGCAGGTCCTAGACTCGAACTGCGGTCGGCCATGTGGAATTCCAGCACCTCAACACCATGCCACCTGCCGCCCAAAGACCTCAACACTTTTGAGGAGTACGGGCTTTTTTTTTTTTTTAAACAGAATATCCCTCGATTGGGTTTGTCTGATGAATTCTCATGTTTAGATTGAGAGAATGCATTTTCAATGTAATCACACGGGGTACAGATGTCACTGTGTCTTGTATAAACTGCATTTTTTGGAACTAATTTTTCCTCTCAGCTGGGAGGGTCAAGAAACAAAAATATGACCCTGAAAGGGAACAGAAGCTGAAAGAAGCAGCTGTGCGCCTCCTGAGACGCCACCTGAGCCTGAGCGACCTCCTGTTTGAGGTGAGATTAAATGGGTCGGCCGTTTTGAACACAGCTGAGGCCTAGCCTTTGTAAAGACAGCAGGCGGGTGGCAGGCCGTGGGTGAGGTGCTGGGTCCCGCGTGGTTGACCGTGGTTTGAGTCCTGGACCTGGCATTTGGTTGCTTGCTTTCTGTCTCTGGTAAGCGCACAAGCCCTATAGCAAATTAAATAATATTAATAGAATGAAATTTTATTTATTATTTTAAATTTGCTATAGGGCTTATGTGCTCACCAGAGAGAGAGAACGCAAGCAAGCTGCCAGGTTTGGGACTTGAACTGTGGTTGGCCATGTGAGAGTCCAGCGCCTTAACTGCCATGCCACCTGCTAGCCCCAAAGAATTCTTTTTTTTTTTTTCCCAAAGAATTCTTTAAAAAAGGACGCCTGGCGGGGAACCAGCAGTTAGCGTAATGGCTATGTCACTGGACTCCCACGTAGTTGACCGCGGTTCGCGTCCCAGACCCGGTGGCTTAAAACTCACGCCGGGCGAGTGTGCGTGCGTGCCCAAGATCCCGAGAGGAGAATGGAGGAAAAGGGATTGCGGCGTGACCATCCTCCCTGGGGGGTGATTTCTCGCTTTCTGTCTCTCTGTCTGGTGAGCGCACGCGCCCTATAGCAAAAACCTCTCCAAGAAAAAAAAGACACCTGGGTAGAAGCAACCACATTAAATGAGAGGAGAATAAATTGGAGGCTTTATCTCTTTGAAGACAGAAGTTGAAAAATAAGTTTAATAAGGATTCTTAAAGGGCTTTTTTTTTAAATTTTTAGAGAGATATTTTGCTAAAGGGTGCGTAGACAGACAGAAAGCAAGAGATCACCCCCCAGGGGGGATGGCCACACTCCAGAGACAGAAAGTCAGAAAGCGAGAAATCACCCCCCAGGGGGGATGGCCACACCGCAGTCCCTTCTCCATTCTCCTCTCGGGATCTTGGGCACGCGTGCACACGTGCCCGGTGTGAGTTTTAAGCCACCGGGCCTGGGACTCGAACCGCGGTCGACTACATGAGAGTTCAGCGACATAGCTGTTACACTAACTGCTGGTCCCTCTGCTCTACTCTTGGGATTTTGGACATGCGTGCACATATGCCCAGCGTGAGTTTTAAGCTGCTGGGTCCAGGACTTGAACTGCAGTTGATTACATGGGAGTCCAGTGACACAAACATGACACTATTTGCTGGTCCCATGCACAGCTGAAATAAACCTGGAGTTGTTTTGGTTTCTAGGTCGAAGGTCCGCCACGTAAAAAACTGTGTCTTGGCGAACTGATTGACTGTGACAGCCCTGAGGCCTACACTGGTCATTCCAGTTCACTGATAGGTGAGTTACGCCTCATCCTCTCAGTACCTCGAGTTACAGAGAACTTTTTATAAAAAATGAGTATGATTGGCACCAGCAGGTGGTGTGGTGGTTAAGGTGCTGGACTCCCACGTGGCCAACTGCAGCTCAAGTCCTGGATCTGGCGGTTTGCTTTCTCACCTTCTTTCTCTCTCTCTGTCTGTCTCATGAGTGCACGTGCCCTGTAGCAAATTAAAAAAGTAAAGTCATAAATAAAACTTTTAAAAAAAGAACATTGGCTTATAAGTAGACATTTGGGGCCAGCAGGTGGTGTGGAGGTTAGGGCAGCTAGATCCCACACGGCCTACTGTGAGGTTTGAGTCTCGAATGTAGTGGCTTAAAAATCTCGCGGGGCGGGCCGTCGGGTGACATGGTCGCTGGGGCTCTGGACCCCACGGCTGGCTGCTGTCTGGTACTGGACCTGGCGGCGTGCTTTCTCACTTCCCCTCTTTCTGTCTCTGATGACTGTAGCAAGTTGAAAACAATAGTGACAATAAAGTAAAATAAATCTAAACACCACGTGGGCAGATGTGTAGGCCACCCCGGAATCCCAAGAGGAGGGACCAGCAGGTGGCGTGGTGGTTAAGGCACTGGACACTCCCACATAGCCGATCGTAGTTCAAGTCCCGGACCTGGTGGCTTGCTTTCTCACTTTCTCTCTCCTTCCCTCCCTCCCTCTCTCTCTTTGATCAAATTAAAGTAAATGAATGAATAAATAAAATGTTTAAAAAATCCCAAGAGGAGAAGGGACTGTCATGTGGCCATTCCAGGGGGCAGGGGTGGGTGGGAGGGTGGACTTTTCTCTCCTTCTCTCGCTCTCCTGGCAAGTACACGTACTACATAGCAAACTTGGAAAGAAAGAAGTTTGAACTCCTCTAAATCAAGGTTTTTGATGTCTGTCTCCGTGTGTTTAGCTATAGATTTTAGATGTCCTTGCAACTTGCTTTGAGCTCATTATGATGCTATGTTTAAAATCAGTGTTGGGGCCAGCTGGCGACATGGTGGTTAAGGTGGCTGTCACATGTGGGCGACTGCGCTGTTCGGATCTCAGACCTGGTGGTTTGAAAACCACGCTGGGAGTGTGTGTGTGTGCCCAAATCCTGACAGGACGGGGGAGGCCCACACTGGGTGTGTGCATGTGTGTGCCCAAATCCTGACAGGACGGGGGAGGCCCACGCTGTGTGTGTGTGTGTGTGCCTAAATCCCGACAAGACGGGGGAGGCCCACCCTGGGTGTGTGCATGTGTGTGCCTAAATCCCGACAAGACGGGGGAGGCCCACCCTGGGTGTGTGCATGTGTGTGCCCAAATCCTGACAGGACGGGGGAGGCCCACCCTGGGTGTGTGCGTGTGTGTGCCTAAATCCCGACAAGACGGGGGAGGCCCACCCTGGGTGTGTGCATGTGTGTGCCCAAATCTCGACAGGACAGGGGAGAAGGGATTGCGGCGTGGCCTGGGGAGCACCTCCTCGCTTTTCTGTCTCTTTCCCTCCTTCCAGTGAGCACGTGTGCCCCTGTAGCAAACTAAAGACAAACTGAAAGAAAATAAAAAAGCGTTTGACTCAGCATGGGGCTCCGAAGTAGGAACCAGTGTCCCTCGGAAATGTGGGATGGCAGCGCAGACATGCAGGCTGGCGACAGTGGGGACAGGCTGTGCCGGGAGGGGGTGGCAGATGGTCCCAGGGTGTGAGACAGAGGACGGGCCGGTGAAGAGCAAGATGTAACTTTCTGGCCTCACGTGCTTATGACGTAGGGCTGTCGTCTCAGGAGGAGGGAGTGGTTCATGGCTTCGTGTCAAACCTCTGCTCAGGTGGTGATCGCCCTAATAGCCCCTGCGTCGTGGGTACGTGGCCATGGCATTGCTGCAGCTGCGCTCGACCTTCACGGTATCACGGACTTCCATTATTCTGGGCGCAGAGTGATGTGCCTACAATAAAAAACTTTTTTTTTTTTTTTTTTAAGAATTATTTTATTGGGACCAGCAGTTAGCGTAATGGCTATGTCGCCAGACTCCCACGTAGTCGACCGCAGTTCGCGTCCCGAACCCGGTGGCTTAAACTCACGCCGGGCGCGTGGGCGTGCATGCCCAAGATCCCGAGAGGAGAATGGAGGAGAAGGGATTGTGGCGTGGCCATCCCCCTGGGGGGGGTGATTTCTCGCTTTCTATCTCTCTGTCTCTCTCTCTGTGTCTGGCGAGTGCATGCGCCCTATAGCGAAAACCTCTAAAAAAAAAAAGAATTATTTTATTTTTATTCGTTGTCATTTTATTTATTTATTTATTTTTTGAAGTTGACCAGAGAAAGACAGAAGGAAAGTGAGAAAGCCAGCTGCCAGGTCTGGGACTCCAACCACGGTCAACCATGTGGGAGTCCAGCCGCCTTAACTACCACGCCACCTGCCAGCCCTAATTTTATTTATTTATTTTTCACTATAGGGCGCGTGCGCTCGCTAGAGAGAGAGACAGAGAGATAGAAAGGAGAAATCACCCCCCCCCCCGGGGGGATGGCCACGCTGCAATCCCTTCTCCTCCATTCTCCTCTCGGGATCTTGGGTATGCACGCACACGCGCCTGGCGTGGGTTTAAGCCACCGGGTCTGGGATGTGAACCGCGGTCGACTACGTGGGAGTCCAGTGACATAGCCGTTACGCCGACTGCTGGTCCCAGGTATTTTTTGAGGTTGAACTGGGCACACGCTTCCTTGTGTGGACTTGGGATCGCGGTGTAAGAACTGAAGCTGACTTGGCCACAGACAGACCCTGATTCATTGGGTACTTTGTTTCCCGTCCAAAGGGAGGGCTGTTAGACCTGACATTTGCATAAAGGAGGTAAAACCTCGAACGTGGAGGCGAGTGGGGAGCAGACGGCGGGGGCGCACTTCTGCCTCCCCGTGCGTGGCGGAAGGCGGCTGCTGGGTAGCTGTCCCGGGTGTACTCGCTCACCGCCGGTTGGTGCTCAGAGCCTCGGCGGGGACAGGTTTCCGTACCTTCCTTACCTTTCATGCTATGCTTTTCTGTTCTGTTTTAGAAAATCCATTTTGGGAGTCGAACTGGGAGGCCTTGTGGGCAGTCCCCGCCCGCCTGCTCCTTGTTTCTCCCTGCCAGAGGCCGGGCTCCCGAGGGCTGTGCGGGCCACCAGCAGCCCTGAGGGCAGGGCGCGGCGGGGCCTGGCCGAGTCTGACCTACGTTCCCCAGTGGGCTGTGGGAGCAGGCCTGTCTCTGGTGCTGAAGTTGTAGAAGAGCAGAAGAGCCTGCCGAGCCGTTGACGGTGTTCTTTTGGGAAAACATTGTTTCCTTGGTGGCGGGGGGGTGGTAGTTAAGGCGCCGGACTCCCACATGACAACTGTGGTTCAAGTCCCGGACCCGGCGACTTGCTTCCTGGGGCCAGCAGGAGGCATGGTGGTTAAGGACATTGGACTCCCACATGGCCGACCGTGGTTTGAGTCCCGGACCTGGTGGTTTGCTTTCTCCCTTTCTCTCTCTCTCACTCTGTCCCTCTCTGGTCAAATTAAAAATAAATAAATAAAATAACTCTTTAAAAACAACAAAAAGGAAGTCCTCGGTTGGAGTGTAGCTGCCAGCCTGCCCGTGTCACAGGGAACGTAGCGTGTGGCACACGTGCGTAATGCTTCCGACGGTGCCGACGCCTCGCAGCGATCTCTGGTACTGCTGCCCTTCCCGGCTCTTCTCCCCATAGCAGGCAGTTCTCTGTGTTGCTACCACAGAAAGCGTTTGAAACTCAGTCTTCTGTTCTAAGTTTCATTCCAGGCTTTTCTTTAGTTATTTTCTTAATATTATTATTAGTTTTTAATTTGCCATAGAGCATGTGCACTCAGCAGAGCTCAGGAAAGGGAGAAAGCCAGCCGCCTGGTCGGGGACTCAAACTGCGGCTGGCCAAGTGGGAGTCCGGGGATTAACTACCACGCCGTCTGCTGGCCCTGCTCCGTGTTTTAAGAGAGCTTTGGTTTGTTTCTCTTTAAGGCTCTGCGTTGCAGGATCAGGCCTGGCAGCTGAGGGTTCCCGTGGGAACCCTGTCGGCGAGGGTGGTTGCCTCCAGCCTGGAGCAGACCTGTGCCGCCCCGGCGGGGCCCACACGCCCTGTGCTGCTGGACTCCGAGCAGAGAGTGAGGCTCCAGCTGCGACGGGGAAGCGCGTCTGCTAAGCGTTGCCTTTACACGTTTGGAAAAATGGGACGTTTCTTTAATGTTGTTGAAGGTGATTTACCTATTTCAAAACGATTTCGTCTCTTTTCAGGAGAAACTGTCCTCCCTGTTGGAGATTGCCAAGCACTTACTGGCACATGGCAAGCTCTCCCGGCTCACCTTCTGTGAAGAATTATGGAAAGTTCAGGTAAGTGCATTTGTAACTCAGTCTCCAGAGTTTCCCAGTGTTCCGTTAAGTCGAGTGGAGCCAATAGAAATCCTAGGCTTTCTTAGAAATTTGCTAAACCTGTCATTAAGTACAGAGTTAAAAAGAAGGGCCCAGCAATGAATTCTGTGGGTAGGAGAGGCGCCCATGGTGACACGCCATCGGGGTCCCCACTGGCAGAGCGTGTCCCGGAGCAGCTGTTCGGCGCCCATGGTGACACGCCATCGGGGTCCCCACTGGCAGAGCGTGTCCCGGAGCAGCTGTTCGGCGCCCGTGGTGACACGCCGTCAGGATCCCCACTGGCAGAGCGTGCCCTGGAGCACGCTATTCGGCGCCCGTGATGACACGCCATCGGGGTCTCCCTGGCAGAGCGTACCAGGGAGCATGCTGTTTGCCTTCTGGGTCGTGGAGGGTTTCCCTGGGGTGTGTGCTGCACTTTAGAGATATGACTGAGATGATCTTCACTTATATCTGCTTTATGTTTTACTTATTTTTTAAAAATCATCTTATTTATTTACTTACTGTTTTTTTGGAGAGGTTTCTTTTTTTTTTTGCTATAGGACGCGTGCGCTTGCCAGAAAGACAGAAAGCAAGAAATCACCCCCCGGGGGGATGGCCACACTACAGTCCCTTCTCCTCCATTCTCCTCTCAGGATCTTGGGCACGCACACACACATGCCTGGAGTGAGTTTAAGCCACCGGGTCTGGGACTTGAACCATGGTCGTCTACATGGGAGTCCAGCGACATAGCATTACGCCAAGTGCTGGTGGTCCCTTATTTATTTACTTTTTAAATTTGACCAGAGAGGGACAGAGAGAGAGAGAGAAAGAAAGAAAGCAAGCAGGCCACCAGGTCCGGGACTCAAACTGCGGTCGGCCATGTGGGAGTTCAGCGCCCTTACCTACCGTGCTATCTGCCGGTCTCATCTACTTTACTTTTTTATATTGTCAGAGGCCGTGTGTGCTCACCAGAGAGCGAGTGAGGGAGAGGCCATGTAGCCTGTAGGACAAGGTCGTGCCACAACTCCTTTTCCCCGCGTTGCCACCCTGTGGGATATGGGGCACGCACCCGTGCCTTGTGTGTTTTATCGAGCTTCCAAGGCCAGGATTCGAACCAGGCCGTTGGCCATGTGAGATCCAGCTCCCTTAACCAGTGGGCCACGGAACTGGCTTATCTCGCGTGCTCTTTTTTTGAAGCACTTGAACTCAGTAGACTTGCAGGTTTGTGAAGAGTCGGGTGGCCATTTGATGGCGCCGAGTAATCACCTCGTCCGTCCGTCACGTCCTCTGCTGTCTGTTAGTTGCGGCTGCATTTGATCTGTCAGGTTGCCGTGGTCCCTGCGCTCAGCTCCGTGTGGCTGGGGAAGAGCGCAGCTTGTGCATGGGTGGCGAGGAGCTGGGTGTCCCCAGATTTGCAGAGGTGATGTGCCCGTCTGAGTGCCGTGGCGGACTTCCTGGAAGACTGGGAGCTGCATGGAGCGTGGAGGATGGGTGTGAGCGGGCTGGACGGAGAGGGGAGGGCGTGGTCGTTGGCAGGAGCTGGGTCAGTGTGCCTTGAGCAAAGGGGCGGTGCCGCGTCCACGCTGAGGGAGGGAAGGTGGCCACGGAACAGTCTCCAGTGAGAAGTCACGTCTCCGAGGGCCCAGTGCCATGCCAGAGACTGAATTTCACCCTGAAAGCTGTGGAGCCTTCGAGGCCGGCGTGTGGTGTGTGCTCTGGAGTTTCGTGGCAGCCCCTGTGGAGGAGCGCTGGAGATGCGGGCAGTGGCGGGGGTAACGAAGGACAGCAGCAGTGAGGCTGTAGGCGTGCAGCTTGGGCTGCGCATCGCCTTGCTTTGCTGTCCGGTAGAGCGTGACGGTTAAGAACCGAGGCCGGGCCAGCCGGTGTGGAGGTGCAGGCAGCTGGATCCCACATGGCCGGCTTGGGGGTTGGGGTCTCAGACCTGGTGGCCTGAAAGACACGCCAGGCACATGCGCGTGTGTGGCCAAATAACCAAGAGGAGACTGGAGGAGAAGGGACTGGGTGGCCAGCCCCAGCGCATGTGCCCTACAGCCAAAATAAAGACGGACCTAGGGTGGACGTCTGACAGGACACGTGCATGCGGACTCAGCGGTGCCTGCTTCCCCCAGGACTGCCTGGTGCTCGAGGCCCTGTGGCGTCTTCATGCAGAGACTGTCGTGAGCCTTCAGGAGCTGCTGGAAAGGTAGAGCATTACAGCCATTGTAAATTACTGACATTTCAGAGCGAAAAATCACCGCAGATCCCATCGCTTTTCATTGAGAGAGCATGTGTTCTAGTTGAAGTTCTTCTTGTGCATGTTTGTGTGTGTAAGATATATCTTGTCAGAATTTTTTTAAAGAATTATTTTATTTAGCTTTATTTATTTATTTTAACTTGACCAGACAGGGACAGAGCAAGAGAAGGTGAGAAAACAAGCTGCCAGGTCCAGGACTCAAACTATAGTTGGCCATGCGGGAGTCCATCTCTCTTAACTACCACGCCACCTGCTGGCCCCTATGTTATTTTTTTTTAAGATTTATTTATTTTATTTTACTTATTATTATTACTATTTTTGGTGGGAAGGGAGAGGTATTTTTTTGCTATGGAGTGCATGCGCTTGCCAGAAAGACAGAGAGACAGAAAGTGAGAAGTAACCCCTCAGGGGGATGGCCGCACCACAGTCCCTTCTCCATTCTCCTCTCGGGATCTTGGGCACGCATGCACATGCGCCCGGCGTGAGTTTAAGCCACCGGGTCTGGACTCGAACCGCGGTCGACTACGTGGGAGTCCAGCGACGTAGCCGTTACGCCAGTGCTGTTCCCCACTATTGCTATTTTCTTAAAGAATTATTTTACTTCACTTATCATCATCATCATCATTTATTTATTTATTTTGATGAGAGAGAGAAAGGGAAAGAAGGAAAGCAAGCCTACAGGTCTGGGACTCGAACTGTGGTCAGCCGTGTGGGAGTCTAGCACCTTAACTGCTGTGCCACCTGCCAGGCCCTGCAATGTTTTTAAAAGTAGGGGGAAGGGCTGGCAGGCGACATGGTGGTTAAAGGTGCTGGATTCCCACGTGGCCAATCGCAGTTCGAGTCCCAGGCCCAGCAGCCTGCTTTTTCCCTTTCTCTCTCTCTGCCTCTCTTTGGTCAAATGAAAAAAATATAACAAGTGGAATTAAACATGCAGATGTCCTGGTCACCAGGGACGTGTGGATCTGGCAACCAAGAGCTCCCCTCCCGGGTGTTCTCACATCCGAGCTCTTGAGGGCACCCGGGTATCACGTGGCTGACTGGTGCCCTCGGTGAAGACCCATAGCTGCCACCGTCTGTTTGTCTTTGTCAGTAGGTCACTAGTTACCATTATTATTATTATCATCATCATCTTAAATATTTATTTATTTATCTGCTGTGACTTTTAAGCTGTCGAGTCTGGGACTTGAACCATAGACAGCCATGTGGGGATCCAGCTCCTTAACCATTGCGCCACCCACTGGCCCTGTCACTGAACTTTGCTTTCCCTCACAATGGCCAGCTGTCCCCAGACACTGCTGAGAATGATTGTCTTTTTATCAGCGGCAGCCGGGTGGGTGCCCCTTCCCTGGCCCACCTGTGGCTTCAGGGGTACAAAGGCCCAGCCCATTGCCGTGTGCCCTCACTCGCCCACTTGCTAGTGAGAGTGTTGGGGACTCCACAGTGGAGACGGGTCTGTGGAGCTGTGCACCTGTGTCTCCCCAGCCATCCCGACGCCCGGGCCTTGGTGGCGTGGCTCTGCAGGAAGCTGGGCCTTCTGTGTGAGCAGGTGGACGCGTCCTGCCCATACGCCGACATCGCCGGGGCTGTTCTTGCTGGTACGTCTGCGACAGGAGGCGGGCCTGGGTGCCTTCTGCTGTGGAGATCTGGGAGTAGAGCAGGCGCCCCGGCAGGGTAGTGGGGAGACTCAGTGCCTTGACATGCTGTTCGCACGTGCATCGCTACCCCAAGGGCTGACAGTGACAGGAAGCACAGCACCCCACGCAGGTAGATGACGCAGTGACCCTGTGCAAAGGACACGCTCCTCTGTCCTAACCTTTGGGGACATGAGTGATCTGTTCTCAGATATGTTTTAAGTTTAACTTAAAGATTGCAGGGAAACTTGTTTTTTAAAGAATTATTTTTTATTTGTTTGCTTGTTTATTTCTGTTTGACCACAGAGGGACATAGAGAGAGAGGGAGAGAGAAAGCAAGCTGCCAGGTCTGGGACATGAACCACAGTCCACCATGTGGGAGTCCAGCACCTTAACCACCATGCCACCTGTTGGCCCTGCAGAGAAAATATTTTAATTTCAATCTTCAGATTCTAGTGTGTACGTACGTGGGTATGTACATATAGATACCTACGTACATACTTAAGAGATTTTTGCTATAGGGTATGTGCACTAGCTGGAGAGACAGAGAGAAAGTGAGAAATGACCCCCCTGAGGGGATGGCCACACCACAGTCCCTTCTCCTCTATTCTCCTTGGGATTTTAGGCATGCGTGCATGTGTGCCTGGTTTGAGTTTTAAACCACCAGCTCCGGTACTCAAACCACGGCCAACTATGTGGGAATCCAATGACATAACCATTACGCTATCTGCTGGTCCGCCGATTCTAATATTTTTTTTGAGACAGATTTTTGCTATGGGCACATGCGCTTGCCCAAAAGACAAAGGGAGACAGAAAATGAGAAATCAGCCCCCAAGGGGTTGTCCACACTGCAATCCCTTCTTCATTCTCCTCTTGGGATTTTGGGCACGTCCGCACATGGACCTGTCGTGAGTTTGAAGCTGCTGGGTCCGGGACTCAAACTGCGGTCGGCCACATGGGAATCCAGTAATGGAACCAATACGCCAGCTGCTGGTCCCAGTATTTTAAGAAGGTATGGGGGCCAGGAGGTGGCGTGCTACTTAAGGCTCTGGATTCCCACAGGGCCAACTGTGGTTCGAGTTCTGGCCTCAGTGGCTTGAAACGCATGTTGGGTGCATGTGCTTGTGTGCCTAATATCCAGAGAGGGGAAGGTATTGTGGCACGGCCATCCCCCAGGGGTGGTTTCTTCCTCTCCTTCTCTCTGTCTCTCTTCGGTGAGTGCACGTACCCTACAACAAAAACCCAAAAAAGTATTGCTCCGTCTCCTGCCTCGTCCTTTGGAATGCTGTAATTCCTCGCTCCCAGCTTCGCAGTGTGGCTGGAGAGCCCGTCCCTAAGACATCCTCTGGAGCCATCTTTTTCTTTAAGAGAAAAAAACCTCGGGTTAGCAGATGGCATAGCGGGTAACATTGCTGGGCTCCCACGTGGCCAACTGCGGTTTGAGTTCCTGGTGGCTTGAAACACAAACCGGGTATAGGTGCGTGCATGCTCAAGACCCCAGGAGGAGAATGGAGAAGGGGGGCTGTGGCGTGACCATTTTCTTGATTTCTTGAATTCTGTCTCTGTCTCTCTCTGTCTCTGGCGAATATACGGGCTTTATAGCAACAACATTTCTCAAAAGAGAGAAGCGTTAAGGTCCATTGTTGTGCTCAGGACGTCTCAGGATGGCGGGAAGACAAGCCTGGCTGCGTGAGGGCTGGGTGGTTGGTCTGGTGAGCACTGTGTGCTGGGGTCAGGTATGCCATGACCACAGGGGCTCCCCTGGGGCAGGGCCACCAGTCCGGCTTTCCGAGTCCTGGTCAGCCCTCCAGCTGTGGGCACCTGGCCTCTGCAGAGCTGTCTGGAGACCGTAGTGTATAACGTACTCTGGGTTTTTGGTTTTTCAGGTTTTGTGCAAGTGTTTGTTTTGAGCGCATTTCAGTACAGCCCAGACCCGAGGACAGTTGTGGAGCCTGAAAAGATGCCCCAGGTAGGAGGAAACAAAAACCCGAGAGTTCAGAAAGTCAGCCTCATTGCAAAAGCTGGCCGCAGCCTCGAGCAGTCTCTTTCCAGGTTCTCCTTCTTCTGGAGCTCCTGGACAGTGGCCGGCTTTTTGCCCTCACGGTTCGTAAGCTTTTTTTTTTTTTTTGTAGAGGTTTTTTTTTTTGCTATACGGCGCGTGCGCTCGCCAGACAGACAGAGACAGAGAGACAGAAAGCGAGAAGTCACCCCACAGGGAGGATGGCCACGCCGCAATCCCTTCTCCTCTGTTCTCCTCTCGGGATCTTGGGCACGCACGCACATGCACCCGGCGTGAGTTTGAAGCCACCGGGTCTGGGACACGAAACCGCGGTTAACTACATGGGAGTCCAGTGACACAGCCATTACACTAACTGCTGGTCTCCGCAGTTCGTAAGCTTTTAATGAGGAAACTTGTTTCGCTGTCCTGCGATGCTGCCTGAGTGGAGGACTATGTCCTGGTGTGAGGAATGGAGATAGGTGGTCCTTCTCACCTGTGTGTCTGTGTCTAAGGGTCCAGAGGGTGAAGGCCTTTAGCATCATAGCCCAGAATCCAGGCCTGTGCTTTCGAGACTTGCGGGTTAGAAAGAAATCTGGTTTTTCTCTTTTTAACTTGCTAGAGGGGTGTGTGCTCACCGGAGATGAGGGGTGAGAAAGCGGCCCCCACGAGGGGTGGCCACACCGAAATCCTCTCCACCATGTTCTTGGGGTTTGGGGCACGTGAGCATATGAACCTGGTGTATTTTTTTTTTTTTTTTTTTTTTTTTTTTTAAAGAATTATTTTATTTAACTTTATTTATTATTATATCATTATTATTTTTCAGTTTGATCAGAGAGAGAGAGAGAGAGAGAGAGAGAGGAACTGAGAAAGCAAGCCACCAGGTCCGAGACTTGAACCGTGGTCAGCTATGTGGGAGTCCAGCGCCTTTAACCACCACGCCACTTGCCAGCCCCAACCTGGTGTATTTTTTAAGCCTCTGTCCAAACCTCAAACTGCATTTGGCCACGTGGGTTCCAGCCACTTTGACCACCATGCCACCAACTGGCCTGGGAAGAAGCCTTTGCTGAGGATGCCAGGAGCAAAGCTTTTGTGCCCAGTGATGCCACGGGAGCCCAGGGCAGGCACACCACGCCAGGTGGGGAGTAGCTGTGGGGAATCTGGTCCCCCTCTGCTCCCCTGGTCTCCCTGGCCTTGGATAACTCGGGCTGCTAAGAGGGACCTTAGAAGGGCAAGGCAGTGTGGGTGTCAGCGCCATGGCAGGGACCGAGGCTTCTGCTCTGGAAGAGGAGGGCCCAAGGCGTCCCTGCTGCTGGCCTCACTCAGTGCCGTGGGCTCCTGCCCAGAGCTCTCGCCAGCCTAGGGCCTGCCTGAGTGCCTTGCGCTATTGTTTATTTATCTATTTTTGTCATGGGGTGCGTGTTCTTGCCAGAGGGGAGAGAGGGAAAGTGAGAAATCATCCCCCTTAGCGGGGATGGCCACGCCACGGTCCTCCTCCCGTCTCAAGGTTTTGGGTGTGCACGCACGGAAGCCCGGTGTGATTTTCAAGCCTCCAAGTCTGAGACTCGAACTGCAGTCGACCACATGGGAGTTCAGTGTCTTAACTACCACACCACCTGCTGGCGCCCAACTAAGACATTTTTTGATAAAAAGATGGTCATTCTTATGGTTCACACCCAAAGACTGAATTTTATCTGTTTCAAAAATGACCTCTTGTTATACAGGGTAAGAAATGTGAGCTTTTGTACTTAGAACAGTATTGGCGGCGGGTGTCCCATCACTCCCGGGCTGCCCCGTGACTCTCTAGGGCACTTCTGTGTCGCTGTTTGTACATTTTCCAGCTCGAAGAACAGACCTGGACAGTGAGGTGGAAGGGGCCTGCTTGTTGGGTCAAGTTTTTGTCTCCTTTAAAATTACCTTTTTCTTTTTTTTTTTTAAGAATTATTTAACGTATTATTTTTTAACTTGCTGTAGTCGTCAGAGAGAGAGGAGGAAGAAAGTGAGAAATCACGCTGCCAGGGCCGGGACTCGAACTGTGGTCGGCGCTGTGGCAGTCCAGCACCCTAACCGCCATGCCTCCTGGCCCCAGTCGTGCTCTTGAGCACACTGGCCCCTGCATGTGGCCACTTGACCTTCCCACGTGATGGTTCCTATTGTCTTCCAGGTCGCTGCCGAGGTGCTGCAGAGGATGCTGAGCTGTGAGTGCTGCGGTGTGGCCTGTTGGTGGTTGCTGTGCCTGCCGCGCCGTCCGCCTTTCCGTGTGGGATGTGTCCTGGTGCGGGCTGTCTTGCTGCCTGGGTGGCTGAGAACCTGCGCTGTGCTTCCGTCCTGACTTCCGGTCTTGGCGTTCTGGGCTGGGAAGTGCCACTGACCTAGCCTAGGGCTCCTCGGGGAGTGTGTTGTCCGCAGTCGGACCGCCTTCCCGGGGGACCTGGGTGCGCCGAGGGCGCTCAGAGGCCTTGGTGGGCGTGCTGCTGGCAGGGGCCAGGAGGCTGGGGGCGGTGCTGTGTGCAGGGCCAGCCGGGCGGCTTCTGGTGGCCGTCGGTGTGACGTCCGTCTCTGTCCCCACCTGCCCTCAGCTGCCCTTGATGACCTGGCTGCGGGCGTGCAGGCGTCTCCGTCACACAAGGCCGTGAGGGGCTGGTATGTTCCTGGGGACAGGCTGGGCGTGCACGGGCATGGGCTCCCACGTAGGTCGAGACCAACTTCGGAGGAGCGGCGAGGGACTCCTGCGTGCTCTGCCTGGGTGCACAGAGTGTGGGGAGAGGCCGGCTGGGGCGGGAACACCCCAAGGTCATGTTCTGCCTCCAGACCTCTGCGCCCTGGGACAGGAAACGGGCCTGAGGGTCTTGCCAACACCGCTTCTCATCACATGTGCACTGGGGACACCCAGGTCCTGAGGCCTGTCCTGCTCCCCAGCCCTGTCCTCGTGGGTCCCCGCTGTGGGCTTTCGAGAACACCCCGCTGTCCCTCGCCCTTGCTCTGCGATCCCACCCAGCTCGTCAGTGGTCATTGGCTCTGGAGCTCAGTGTGGACCCGGGGTGGGGTGAGGTGGTGTGGGTGGGCCCAGGCCTCCTCAGTCTCTCCACTCTGGCAGTCCTTCCTGATGGCCCACAGTCCCGTGCGGGTGGCCTGTGGAACGCACCGCCAGCTGGCGCCCTCTCTGGGGCAGTGTGTGGGCTGCTGCATTCCCACATGTGCCCCCGCCGGCCCCCACAGACTGGCTCACAGACGTCCTCCCAGGCTGCGGACTGGGGTCGGGCGCTGTCTGTACAGGAGTCTGGCCAGGGCCCTTCCCTGTGCCCACACCTGGCAAGGGGAGTGCCAGCAGCCACTCGGGTCTCCATTGGGCACTGACCTCAGTGAGGGTCCCCCTCACCCAGAGCCCTTCCCTGAGGGTCACCACGCTGGCACCTGGCTGCCACTTGTGAACTGTGGGGCCGTGGTGTGCTTGTCTCATGGTCTGTGGCCATTGTGGATCAGGTGATTGTCCTCAGGACAGATGCTGGCCTGGTTCTCTTGACCCATTGTCATGCTGTAAATTTGAACTGCCTTCCCGGCACGCCGGCTTCAGCGCTCCCAGGACCCGTCCTTGAGGCGGGGACACCGATGGGGCTGCTGGGACCTCCAGTTTTCCCAGCTGGGGTGTCGGTGTTTGGGTGACTCCAGCAGTGAAGCGCCCTCGCTGGGGCAGGCTGCTGGTTGCAGGTCGGCATGGGGTGTCTTGCACGGCCGACAGGCAGGGTTGGGTGGTCCCTGCAGGGACCTCGAGGACCCTGGTGACCTCAGCCTGCAGCTCCTGGTTCCTCCATGGACGGTCCGGGGTGCCAGGCCCTTCCCTTCCTGTCCTGTCATGGGCATCGCAGGTGTCAGGGACAGTAATGGCTGCTGTGCTGGCCCTCCGTGAGTGCGGGCACTGTCCTAGAGGGACTGTCTCAGATGGTGGGAGTGAGACGCAGGTTGGCAGCTGCTGGGACCTGTCTGTCCTGGTGGCCTCCAGTCCCCCAACCTACTGGTGCCCTGGCTGCTGTGGGTGTGCAGGCCCAGCCTGTCCTCTGTGCAGTCTGTCCCCAGAGTTCTCGCAGAGGGCTTTCTTGCTGAGATGACACCCTTGGTTCCACGGGAAGTCGGGCTGCGCTGTCTGAGCAGATAATGTGCTTTCACGGCTTTGAGCAGGGCTGGACCTGTGAGCCCCGGTTCTTCGAGGTCCCAGACACGAGGGCACCCTGTCCTAAGGCCCTTGCTCTGTGCTCAGGCTCGGCGTGTTCAGCGCACATGTGTACAGCGGTATAATTCCAACGGAGACGTCCAAGCGCTTTTGCAGTCACACCCTGACACAGATCCTCACCCACAGCCCCGTCCTGAAAGGTAGGTTGGCGTCCCAGTGCGGTGTCACCTCTGCCTTCTCGGGCTGCCCTTCCTTGACGGGTGCTCGTGTCCTGGCCGTGCAGGTGCTTTTAGGGCTCTAGACGTCGCTCGTGACGCTGCTTTCTCAGTTTCCTCTCACTGGGAGGTAACGGGTCCTTCTTTATTTTTGGCTTTGATTTCCTTTGTGAGAGTGAGATGTGGAGTCCAGTGTCCTTAACCTCCACGCCACCTGCTGGCCCCAACAAAATAATTCTTAAAAATGCAGTGTGTACTTCCTTACTATTTTTGTTTTTCTTTTTAAAATTATTTATTTGATTTAATTCATTCATTTATTTTATTTATTTATTTTCTCTTTTGTTTTTGGAGAGGTTTTCACTATAGGGTGTGTGCACTCGCCAGAAAGACAGTGAGATAGAAAGCAAGAAATCACCCCCCAGGGGGGATGGCCACGCCGCAATCCCTTCTCCTCCATTCTCCTCTCGGGATCTTGGGCACGCACACACACGCGCCCGGCGTGAGTTTTAAGTCACCGGGTCCAGGACACGAACCACGGTTGACTACGTGGGAGTCCAGCGACATAGCCATTACGCTAACTGCTGGTCCCTATTTTATTTATTTATTTATTTATTTATTTATGGAGAGGTTTTATTTATTTATTTATTTATCTATTTATTTATTTATGTAGAGGTTTTCGCTATAGGGCACATGTGCTCGCCAGACAGACAGAGACAGAGAGACAGAAAGTGAGAAATCACCCCCCAGGGGGGATGGTCATGCCCCAATCCCTTCTCCTCCATTCTCCTCTTGGGATCTTGGGCACGCATGCACACGCGCCCGGCGTGAGTTTTAAGCCACCGGGTCCGGGACGTGAACCGCGGTCGACTACGTGGGAGTCCAGCGACATAGCCATTACGCTAACTGCTGGTTCCCCCTATTTTATTTATTTTTTAAGAAATATTTTATTTTAACTTTATTTTTTAATTTGACCAGAGGACAGAGTGAGAGAGTGAGAAAGTGAGAAAGCAAGCTGCCAAGTCCAGGACTCGAACTGTGGTCAGCCATGTAGGAGTCCAGTGTTCTTAACCACACCACCTGCTGGACCCCCGTTTATTTTAATTTGGCCAGAGAGAGAGAGAGAAAGTGAGAAAGTAAGCTACCAAGTCTGGGACTTGAACTATAGTTGGCCCTGTGGGAGTGTTCAGTGCCCCAACCACCACACCACCTGCTGGTTTTTCTTTTTTGGAAAAGATTTTTGCTATAGGGTGCATGCCCTCGCTGGAGAGAGAGACAGAGAGAAATCACCCCTGGGGGGTCGGGCACGCGCACACACACACGTACCCGGCATATGTTTTAAGCCGCTGGGCCTGGGACTTGAACTGCGGTCGACTACGTGGGCGTCTAGTGAAGTGACTGTTACCACATCTGCCAGTCTCACTTGATTAGTCTTGGTTTAGCTAAGGAGTGTGTGTGCTTGTGACAGAGATAGCGCCCCTGGGGCACTGGCCACACCTCCTCCCTCTCCTATCAGGGGTGGGCACATGGGCACATGTGCCTGGCACGTTTTCCTTTTTCGTTTAGGTATTTTTAATATAGAGCACATGTACTCTCCAGAGAGACAAAAACTGATAAATGACCCCCTGGGGGGATGGCCACATGGCAGTCCATTCTCTCGGGATTTTCGAGCACGCCACACGTGTGCCTGGCGTGAGTTTCAAGCTGCTGGGTGTGGGACTCAAACCACGGTCAGCCACGTGGGAGTCCAGCAGTGTAACCGTTATGCCATCTGCTGGTCTCACCTGGCGTGCTTTTCAAGCTGCTGGGCCTGGGACGCACTGCCCTGTGGGATCCACCCGCTGCCCTGAGCGTCCTTTCAAAGGCACCTCGGGCGGGATGGGTGATTGGCAGTTCAAAGGAGCAAACCGATGCTTCGGGAGATGGCGATAGCAAGTTTGACAGGGGTTACTAGCGGACAGCCGGGTCGAAGGCGGACTGGTCACGGTACAGTCGGCAGTAAGCAGAGAGGTGCTGAGCCTCACTAGTAGCTGGGAAATAGGCAGGGGACGACTCTCACCTCAGTGCTTCCGACCGCTCTGACCATCGCCCCTGCGGACTTCTGTCTCTGGCAGCATCTGATGCAGTTCAAAGGCAGCACGAGTGGAGCTTCGCCAAGACCCCGCCCCTGCTCGCGGCCCTGTACCGCAGGGTGAGTGGGGGTGCTACACTGCACCTGCGGGAGCTGCGGCTTCGAGGTCTGGCGGGTTACAGGTCCTGGTCCGAGGGGCCATGGCAGTGCACACCTTGGCCACGACCGAGGTCAGGACAGCTGCTCCCCAGGGCAGGGCGAGGAGCCCCTGTGGGTGCAGAGCCCCTCGGAGAGGCGTGCACCGCCACGGTTCCCTCCGTGTCCACCTCCCGATGGAAGCTGGGAGGTGGCCGTGGGAGATGAGAGGCCAGGTCCTCTCTGGCCCTGGGGTGCTTCGATGGTGACGGGAGCAAGTTTGATTCCAGCTCTTCGTGCTGCTGAGCCCAGAGGAGGTGGTTGGCCGCCTGCAGGAAGTCCTCGAGACACAGGAGGTTCACTGGCAGCACGTGCTGTCCTGCGTGTCCGCCCTAGTTGTCTGCTTCCCGGACGCCACGCAGCTGATCCATGGTGTGCTGCCCTGGGGTCGGGTGGCCTGTCTGTCCCTTTTGGTGGGACGTTGGGGTCAGTCAGCGTCGTGCACGTGTGGTGCCCTGGCTGGGGTTCTGGGCTGCCCAGCAGAGTTCCGTCCTTGCCCCACCAGCTTGTGTCTGGTTCTCTTTCAGACTGGGTGGCCCGTCTGATGGCGCGCGCACTGCAGAGCTGCCACGTGGACAGCATCGTCACTGCGTTCCTGGTCGTGCGCCAGGCCGCGCTGGAGGGCCCTTCTGCTCCCCTGTCGTACGCAGACTGGTTCAAGGTGAGCCCTGGTCTGCGAGTCCTCACAGGGTTCCTCCTGGCAGGCCCGGCTGTCGAGCTCAGGAGCCCCCAGGCTCTTAGCTGTGCGAGTGGGCTGCGGGGCCTCTGCGGTCTGACCGCCCTGCTGGCCTCCCCGCTCTTGGCAGGGCCCTGGGCGTTTCCCCTTCTCTGTCTCAGCTGTTTTCTTAGAGCCTGCATCCTTTTCTGAGGAAATCTGTGAAGTCAGTGAGGAGAGCGTGGAAGGAGCGATTCTCCCTGCAGCGTTCTGAGGTCTTGGGAGTGCAGGAGCGAGCGTGGGAGGCACGTGGGGCCGGCGGGTGGTGTGGAGGTGACGGCACTGACTCCCATGGCCATCTTCATGGTTCAAGTCCCAGACCCAATGGCTTGAGGATCACACCAGCGTGCGTGCCCAGAACCTTGAGAGGAGAGTGCAGGAGAGGGACTGTGTTGTGGCCACCCCCCAGGGCGATGTCTTGGTCCCCCACTGGCTCTTTCTGGCTAGCACACGTGCCCTACGGCTACACAGAGAGAAAAGGAAGTCGCGCCTGCTGGGCGCTCGGCCCCTCCCTGCCCGTGGCCTGTGTGGGCCGTGCCTCTGCCTCTGCGGCTCTCTCAGGCCGGCCCCTCCCTGCCCGTGGCCTGCGTGGGCCGTGCCTCTGCCTCTCTGCAGCTCTCTCAGGCTGGCCCCTCCCTGCCCGTGGCCTGCGTGGGCCGTGCCTCTGCCTCTCTGCAGCTCTCTCAGGCTGGCCCCTCCCTGCCCGTGGCCTGCGTGGGCCGTGCCTCTGCCTCTCTGCGGCTCTCTCAGGCCGGCCCCTCCCTGCCCGTGGCCTGCGTGGGCCGTGCCTCTGCCTCTCTGCGGCTCTCTCAGGCCGGCCCCTCCCTGCCCGTGGCCTGCGTGGGCCGTGCCTCTGCCTCTCTGCGGCTCTCTCAGGCCGGCCCCTCCCTGCCCGTGGCCTGCGTGGGCCGTGCCTCTGCCTCTCTGCGGCTCTCTCAGGCCGGCCCCTCCCTGCCCGTGGCCTGCGTGGGCCGTGCCTCTGCCTCTCTGCGGCTCTCTCAGGCTGGCCCCTCCCTGCCCGTGGCCTGTGTGGGCCGTGCCTCTGCCTCTCTGCGGCTCTCTCAGGCCGGCCCCTCCCTGCCCGTGGCCTGCGTGGGCCGTGCCTCTGCCTCTCTGCGGTTCTCTCAGGCCGGCCCCTCCCTGCCCGTGGCCTGCGTGGGCCGTGCCTCTGCCTCTCTGCGGCTCTCTCAGGCTGGCCCCTCCCTGCCCGTGGCCTGTGTGGGCCGTGCCTCTGCCTCTGCGGCTCTCTCAGGCCGGCCCCTCCCTGCCAGGATGCTGCTGTGCTCTCTGAGGTGCACACAGCTGGCCCCAGCCTGCCCGACCGTTGCCCTCCCGGGCTTTAAAGACAATCCTGAGACCCTCCAGCCCCACAGCACCTCAGTCTCAGTCGGGCGGAGCAATGTCCGCCAGCCGGTGTGGGGGCCCCAGGTCCATGGGGGCTGTTGGGAAGGTGGGGGTGGGGGTTCGTGTCTTTGGACATGGACTCTGGAAGTCAGACTCATTGTTACTTTATTTTCGGAGAGGTTTTTTGTTGTTGTTATAGGGCATGTGCGATCACCAGACAGACAGAGATACAGAAAGACAGAAAGCGAGAAATCACCCCCGGGGGGATGGCCACGTCGCAATCGCTTCTCCTCCATTCTCCTCTCGGGATCTTGGGCACGCATGCACACGCGCCCTGCGTGAGTTTAAGCCACTGGGTCCGGGACTTGAGTCCAGCGACATAGCCGTTACACCATCTGCTGGTCCCTGTTGTTACTTTTTTTTAATGGCCACTTGTAAATTTGTCATTTACTTTTTTCATTCTTTTTTACTTTTTACATTTTTACTTGACAGACGGAAATTAAGAAAACCTCCCCCATGCTGCAGTCCCTTCTCCACTCTCCTCAGTATCTTGGGCACGTGTGCACACGTGCCGGGTGTGTTTTTCAAGCTGCCATGTGGGATCCAGTTGCCTTAGTTACCACGCCATCTGCTGGCCCCTGAGTTTGTCATTTAAAAAGCCGTCTGGGGCCGGCCTGGGGGCCAAGGTGTGAGTCTCGGACGGGGATTAAAACAGAGCAGGTGTGCGTGTGCCCAGACCCCGAGGAGAGCAAGGCAGGGACCCCTAGGGGGTGCTTTCTCACTTCTCTCTCTCCGACTTTCCCTGGTGAACACACACACCCTTTAGGAAAATAAAGAAAAAGCTGTCTGGGTAGGCCAGCTAGTGGGATGGTGACTAAGGTGACTGGACCCCACAGCTCATGTCCTGGACCCAGTGGCTTAAAACACACGTCAGGCACATGTACCTGCACGCCCAGGATCCCTTGGCGGGGAGTGGAAGAGAAGGGACCGCGACGCAGCCATCTCCTACAGGGGCGCTTTCTCACCCGGACGCTGTCTCTGGTGAGCATGTGTGCCCTCTGCCCGGTTTTAACGAAAGCACTCCCTAGGAGGCCGACATGTGGTCTGCGTGGTTAATTCCGGCCTTGGTGCGTGAAGATCCTGCCGGGTTTCTGTGTGTCAGCCCCAGACCCAGCAGGATAGAGAAAGTGATTGCAACCTGGCCGTGGCGTGGCGGGGAGGTCGCGTTCTCTGTCTCTTTCTTGCAAGTACGTGTGCCCTCTGGCAGTGAAAAGAGAAGCTGAGGGAGAGCTGAGCTGGAGCTGCCAGGACGGCTCAGTGTGGGCAGCTTACTGGGGGGCAGTGAGGCCCCCTCGGGTTGGGGTGGGACGGGGGTGAGTGGGCTGTCTGCCCGACGGGGCGACTTGGCCTCCTGTTCCTGGGTGCTCCAGCACCGTTTCTTCCTGACCATCTCAGACATGTGACGAATGCCATCAGCGCCTCCCTTTTTTCTTTGATGTCTTTATTTTAATTTGACCAGAGAGAGAAAGTGAGAAAGCAAGCCGCGAGGTCCAGGACTCGAACTGTGGTCGGTCATGGGGAGTCCAGTGCCTTGCCCACCGCACCGTCTACTGGCCCCCCTATGTTTTTAAAGACGGTTTTTTGTGTCTGTCTGCCTGAGTGGGCCGAACAGGCCCGGCTGCCCGGCGGGGAGTGCTCCGAGCAGACCCAGATGGGCTCTCTGTTCAGGTGTGGGTCCATTCGGTGACCAGCGGCTCCAGAGACTGAGGTCTTGGGTGCTGTGGGCGTTCAGGCCAGATGTTCTTTGCAGGTTTTTGTTTGTTTGTTTGTTAGAGGTTTTTGCTATAGGGCACATGCGCTCACCAGAGAGACAGAGATATAGAAAGCAAGAAATCACCCCCCAGGGGATGGCCACGCCACAATCCCTTCTCCTCTTGGGATCTTGGGCATGCACGCACATGCGCCTGGCATGAGTTTAAGCCACCGGGTCTGGGACTTGAACTGCGGTCAGCTTCATGGGAGTTCAGCAACAGAGCCATTATGCCAACTGCTGGTCCCCCCGCTTTTTTTTTTTTAAGAATTATTTTAACTTTATTTATTTACTTATTTAATTTGACCAGAGAGGGACAGAGAAAGAGACAGGAGGGGGTAAAGTGAGAAAGCAAGCAGCCAGGCCTAGGACTTGAATTGCAGTGAGCCCGTGGGAGTCTAGCGCCTTCACCGTGACACCTGCCGGGCCCATTGCAGGCTCATGTGTGACATGCCCAGGGCCGGCCCTTTAGGGTGTCCTTCCTGCCCGAGGCGCTGAGTGCTGGCCCCACTGCCACGTCTGCAGCCACGCTCTCTATTGCAACGAGCATTTGCACCATGAGCTCACGTGCCCCTCCGCTGCCCTCTGCCTGTTGTCTCGAGGGTGCCCCTCCTGCGCGGCCTGGCCACGCATGGGTGCGGCTGGGAGTCGGTGCGCAGGAGCACACTTGGCTGAGCTGCATGTGTCTGCTGAGTGAAGAGCATGGCGGGGCAGTGGCCTGCGGCCCCGGGGCCCCGGGGCCCCGGGAAGCATCGTCACTGTCCTGAGGGCTCGTGGCGGCCCTCCCCCTGGGGTCAGCTTCCGGGCGTCTCAGTCGACGCAGAGCTCTAACATGGTTGATCTCTTAGATTTTTGCCATATTGTGTGCGTGCTCACCAGAGAGATCGCCCCCATGGCCATGCCGCTGTCCCTTCCTCTGCTCCTTGGGGTTCTGGGCACACACACCCCTGCACCTGGCGGGATTCTCAAGTCTCGAGTCCGAGACTCGACCACAGTTGGTCACGCGGGGCCCACACCTTGCCTCCATGCCCTGGCCAGCCCTCTGTGGCCTGAGCCAAGCAGGGGTTGCTTCTGGTCCCCTCTCTCTTTGGTCCCCTCTCTCTTTGGGTCCCCTCCTCTCTCTTTGGGTCCCTCTCTCTTTGGTTCCCCTCCTCTCTCTTTGGTTCCCCTCCTCTCTCTTTGGTTTCCCTCCTCTCTCTCTTTTTTTCTTTTTTAAAAAAAAGAATTATTTTGGGGCCAGCAGGCATAGTGGTCAAGGTGCTGGACACACCCATGGGACCGATCATGGTTTGAGTCCCAGGCCTGGTGACTTACTTTCTCATTTTCCCTCTCTCTCGCTCTGTGTCTCTTTCTGGTCAAATTGAAATAAATGAATGAATAAATAAAATGAAATAAAATAATTTAAAAAGAATTGGGACCAGCAGTTAGCGTAATGGCTATGTCGCCGGACTCCCACGTAGTCGACCGTGGTTCAAGTCCCGGACCCGGTGGCTTAAACTCACGCCGGGCTTGTGTGCGTGCGTGCCCAAGATCCCAAGAGGAGAATGGAGGAGAAGGGATTGCGGCGTGGCCATCCCCCCGTGGGGTGATTTCTCGCTTTCTGTCTCTCTTTCTCTCTCTGTCTGTCTCGCGAGCGCACGCGCCCTATAGCAAAAACCTCTCCAAAAAAAAGAAAAAAAAAGAATTATTTAACTCTATTTTAAGTTGACTAGAGAGGGATAGCGTGAGAGAGTGAGCAAGCTGTCAGGTCTGGGACTCGAACCATGGTCAGCCATGTGGGAATCCAGTGCCGTCAGCCACCACGCCACCTGCCAGCCCCCTTCAGCAGCACTGTCCAGTCTGGGGCCTGGCACCACCCAGCCCTGCGCCGGCCACAGCCCCGGCTCCCACCCATCTCTCCCCAGGCGTCTTTTGGGAGCACACGCGGCTGCCATGGCTGCAGTAAGAAGGCGCTGGTCTTCCTCTTCAAGTTCCTGTCGGACCTTGTGCCCTTCGAGGCCCCTCGGTACCTGCAGGTGAGCCACGGCCTGTGCGCCCCGCCCCGCTCCCCCCTGCAGACCCACGCTGACCCACACAGGGCCCTCCCCTTGCCCCCATACCTGCCACCACTGGGGTCCGGCCCGGGCAGTGGGATGGCACCCAGGAGGCGGTCGGGGCTGGGGCTCTGAGCACCACGGCGTAGCGCCCGCACCTCGTACTGGGTCCCCCACCAGACAGGAGAGGCGTGGTTTACAGAAGAGCAAGACGGGCCAGCGGGTGGCATAGTGTTTAAGGCGCTGGGCTCCCACATGGTAGGTGGCGGTTTGAATCCCGGACCTGGTGACTTGAAACTCATGGTGGGCGTGTGTGTGCGTGCGTGCTTAGAATCCTGCGAGGAGAATGGAAGAGAAGGAGCTGGTGGCGTGGCCATCACCTGGGGGGGTGATTCCTTGCTTTCTGCCTCTGTCTCTGTCTCTCTGGCAAACACACATGCCCTATAGCAAAAACATCTCAAAAAGGGGTGAGGCTTTGGTCACCAAGGGTCCAACCTCTGTGGCCTTCCCTGGCCTCTGCCGGCCTGGTGCAGGAGCTGCACAAACATAGGGTCTGGTGAGCAGAGCCCCAACCCCTCTGGCTCCGCCTGACTGCATCTCGCACGCTGACTTGGCCGCGGTGCCTGGCCAGCCCCATGCGCTGAGCTCAGCTGCCGTGCCGAGTTGGTGCCGGCCTGGAGCAGCGTGTCCTTGGGGCCGCGTTGGCGCCACTTCCTGTTGCTGTCTGGGCTCCCTTCGCAGGTCGGCTGGAGTGCAGGTGCGTACGGCAGCCCCTACTCACTCCCTGAGCTGTGGGCTTCTTAGTTAACGTGTATTGAGAATTTATGTATATCCGGGCCCAGCAGTTTGCGTAATGGCTATGTCACTAGACTCCATGTAGTCGACTGGTTTGAGTCCTGGGCCTGGTGGCTTGAATTCACGTCTGGCACGTGTGTGTGTGCGCCCAAGAGCCTGAGAGGAGAATGGAGGAGAAGGGATTGCGGCGTGGCCATCCCCCTGGGGGATGATTTCTTGCTGTCTCTCTGTCTCTCTCTGTCTTTCTGGCGAGCGCACGTGCCCTATAGCTAAAACCTCTCCAAAAAAGAATATATATATATTTTTTACAATTTTTGAATTACATTTAATCTTTGTACATCTTTCTTTTTTTTTAAATGAAAAAGAATCATTTTATTATTTTTTTTTTCACATGAGTTTTGCCGGAGCAGACAGAGAGAAAGCCACTTGGCATGGGACTCGAACTGTGGTCAGCCATGTGGGAATTTCAGTGCCTTACCCACTATGCCACTTGCTGGCCCCTATGCGTCTTTTGTTTTTAAATATAGAATTACTTGTTTAATTTTAATTATTATTGCTACTTTCTATAAAGTTTGCTATAGGGTACGTGTACTCACCAGAGAGACAGGAGGAATGTGAGAAAGCGAGCTGCCGTATCCAGCCCTCGACCCATAGCTGGCCACGTGGGAGTCCAGTGCCTTAACTGTCACGCTACCCACTGGCCCCTTTTGGAGAGATCGTTGCTATAAGGTGTATGTGCTTGCTGGAGAGACAGAAAACGAGAAGTCACCCCTTGGGATGGCCGCAGTCCTCTCTCCACTCTCTCAGGGTCCTGGGCACACACATGCAGGCGCCTGATTTTCAGGCCACCAGGTCTGTGAGTCGAACCGTGGTCGGCCACATGGGAGTCCAGCACCTTCATCACACCCCTGCTGGCCCAGCCCTGCACCTGTTGTGTAGGGAATGCCTCCCGGATGAGTGCTGTCGCGGGCAGGACCACACTCCTTACCCGCAGCAGCGGACTGCGCTTCGCGTGCTCTGGTCCTTCCCCGCCCTCCGCCCCTCTGTGCGGTCTAGCACCCACAGTGCCCTCCCGGACCCGACGTCTTGGCCTTGGGTGAGGGAGGCAGCAGCCCCCCGTCCTGGCTCTGCCCTGCTGTGTTCTCTGCGGGGCTGTGTCTCCTGGCCTCACTGAGCGGAGTGAGCTTTGCCTCTCCACGCCGCGCCTCTGTCCACAGGTGCACGTCCTCCACCCCCCGCTGGTTCCAGACAAGTACCGCTCCCTCCTCACCGACTACGTCTCGCTGGCCAAGACGCGGCTGGCTGACCTCAAGGCAAGTCCACCTGCGTGTACCCCAGGCCTGCCCCAGCCGAGACCAGGCCTGCTTTCAAGTTGTCTGTCTCTTCTCCAAAGCTTTCTGTAGAAAACATGGGGCTCTACGAGGACCTGTCAGCCGTCGGAGACGTCACAGAGGTAATGAACCTGAGCTGGCCTGCGGGTCCCGGGGGGTCTGGGCGCTGTGACCGGGAGGAGCGGCAGCCGGCCGTCTCGTCCAGGCGTGCCTGATGTGGCTGGGCCGTCCTCCCGCGGTGTCTGCCGGGCGCCCACAGTGCCCATGGCAAGGTCGCGTCTGCGTGAGGAGGCGCAGCGTGCTGCAGGGTTTTTGTTTTTGGAGATCTCGGTGTAGGTGGGGTGGACGGAGGAGGAGACTTGTCATGTCGGGAGTCCCTGAAGGAGAGTGCCCGGGCTGTCGTCCCAGCCGCTCGGGAGGGCGAGGCTGGGTGTCATGAGCTCGGGCTAGACGGGGCAACCGCGAGGCCCAGTCTCTTAATTTAAAGGTAGGGTATGAGGCAAGGCCCAGCAGGTGGTGTGGGAGGGCAGCTGGATCCTGCCCGGCTGGCTGCACAGTTCAAGTCTAGGCCCCATGGTTTGAGAAACGTTCCGGGCGCATGTATGCACGTGTCCGAGATCGCAGGAGGAGAGTGGGGGTGAAGGGATGGTGGCGTGACCTTCCCCCAGGGGCGTGATTTCTTACTTCCCTGGCTCTCTTCAGCTAGTGCATGCACCCTATGGCAGAACCCTTAAGAAAACTGAAGCGCCGCCTTCCAGGGCGGTGCCACTGGGTCCTGGGCAGCACATGGGCATGGCTCCCTGTGGACACAGACACGCTGTCCGTGAGGAACAGGCCTGCGTGCCGGCCTAGCTGGAAGGCCTGACTTCCTCCCCAGTCTGAGGAGCCATTGGTTGCTGAAGGGGACCATGGCTCTGCCCAGTGACACTACTGGGACCATTAGGGTGCTTGTGCTCGCCAGACAGACAGAGAGACAGAAAGCGAGAAATCACCCCCCAGGGGGATGGCCACGCCGCAATCCCTTCTCCATTCTCCTCTCAGGATCTTGGGCACGCACGCACACGTGCCCGGCGTGAGTTTAAGCCACCGGGTCCGGGACGCGAACCGAAGTCGACTACGTGGGAGTCCAGCGACATGGCCATTACGCTAACTGCTGGTCCCATGTTGCACGCTTTCTTTAAAACCCTTAAAACTTGGAACCTGGAGTCTTTAGTTTGGACATTGCTCCTAGAGAGGCAGGAGAACCCCTAGCCAGGTGGACGAGGTGGAGGGGTCAGAGTGGCGGCCACGCGCACAGGGACCGGGACAGCTCCCAGAGCTCCACTGGCTCCTCAGAATGTTCCGAGGCAGCTCTGTGCTTGTCCCGAGCTTCCTGAGGGGGTGACCTCTCCAATGGGGGGTTCGTGCAGACGTCCCGACTCCTGGTGGCTGTGCACCTACCAGGCTGCTCTCACCGTCAAGTGCTGGGAGTGTCAGTGTGACGAGGAGGGACAGGCCGAAGCCGGCCGCGTGTGCCCGTTTTCTTACCCGTCGGTTAATCCGGTGTGCTTCCTTCCTCTCAGCCCCACAGCCGCGCAGTCCAGGATGTGGAAAAGGCCATCACGGTGTTTGAGCACACGGGGAGAGTCCCGATCACAGTCATGGAGGCCAGGTAGTCGGCACCTCCAGGCTTAAGTGTCGGCGTCAGCGCCCCACACCTGTCCCCAGAGCCACGTGGAACAGGGCGGTGGCTTGCGGGAGACAGGATCGGTGCCCGTGCCGCCCAGAGCCCTGTCGGGGTGGTGCGGGAGCAGCCGTGCCGCTGCGGGGCCCGTGTTTCTGGAGCGCACAGTGTCGGCAGGTCGTTTAGTGAGCATCACAGAGCCAGGGCATGGAGCTGAAGAGCAGAACTGAAACCTGCTGGCCCCAGATCTGAGTTCTGCTTGCTGCCCTGTGGGGTCCAGCTTCCAGGGCTGGAGGGCAGCTCCAAGGGGGTGCCCAGAAGGGCCTCCTAGCAGCCCTCGGGCCCTGAGCTGACAATGTCCGTGGCAGGGGCAGACAGGGCACGGCCCGATGCCCTGGACACTGCCGTCACTAGCGCAGACTGCCCTTCGCCTGTGAGGACCGGGGAAAGGAGGTGTTGAGAGCAGTAACGACAGGGCCAGCAGTGGCGTGCTGGGCGAGGTTCTGGGCTCCACGCGGCCCACCCCAGTCCTGGGCCTGGCGTCTCAAAAAACCGCAGCAGGCGCGTGTGCCCAGATCCTAGGAGAGTGGAGGGGAAGGGGTTGTGCATGGCCATCCCCCAGGGGAGGTGATTTCTCGCTTCCTCTCTCTCACTCTGTCATTCTGGTGAGGAATCTAAAAAGGAAGGAATAGTGACGAGCCGTGGCCTTGGAGTGGGGCCGGCGGAGCCTCCCCGCCGAGCACAGCGACGGGGGCTGCCCTGGAGTGCTGAGGGCTGCCCGTGCCTGTGTTGCAGCATATTCAGGAGGCCCTACTACCTGTCCCACTTCCTGCCAGCCCTGCTGTCGCCGCGAGTGGTCAGTACTCCCTGGGCCAGGGCCGCGTCTGGGGAGCCAGGGCGTCTCCCCCGCCTCACCCCGCCTCTGCCTTCCCCAGCTGCCGAGCGTCCCGGACCCCCGTATGGCTTTTATAGAGTCTCTGAGGAGGTACGTGATGACACCAGTGAGGCCCACTCTCCCCAGTGAGCACGCACCCTCGAGAAAATTTTTAAAAAGCAGTATGAGTTCGTCTTGAACTTGGGCCCACTCAGTGACCACCTGTTGGCCCTGTGCACGCCGGCCTTCCGGATGCTGAAACCGCTGGCCCCCGAGTGTGTCCCTCTGATGACACCAGTGATGTCTGTCATAAAGAGGCCACATCATGCGGTGGTGTATTGGGTCTGAAATAACGTCTTCCATTTCACGATGATGTTTGGGACTGCAACCTGGAGGGTTCCGTGCATCTAGCCCTGCTTTCTCCTGGCGCAGAGCAGAGAAGATCCCGCCCAGCCTCTACTCCAGCTACTGCCAGGCCTGCTGCACCGCCGCGCATGCACAGCTGCACGGTAGGCCCCTGGGCAGCCGCCGAGCCCCGCTCGCTCCCGCCCTGCCCGGTGCCCCTGGTGGCAGATAGTGTGTTTGCCGAGCCTGCCAGCTTAGGCCAGAGCTGTGGCGTGGAAGCTGCTGGTGACACTGACACCAGGCCCGGTCATGCCTCCAGATGGACAGACAGACACCACCGGCTCACAGGGGTGCGGTCTGGGAGGTACTGCGGACCGCACACAGCCCCCCCGAGTGCCCCGCATGGTGGTGCCCTCGCTCCCAGTCAGGTGTCTCCATGGCCTCGAGCCTGTGCCGCTGACGCCAGTGTGCCTTGTCGGTCGTGCGCAGCCCTGTCCTGGCTGTCCACAGTCGGGCTGGCGGCCTGAGGGGCTCTCCCTGCTGACAGAGCTGTGGCGTAGACCTGGGTTAAGGGTTAAGTGGAGACTAGGCCACGGAAGGCCGGCGCTCACGTGAGGTGCTGCAGGGAGGCCCCGTGTCCTTGGGGTGCGGCTTTGTCACGGGCAGGCGGCGGCACCTTGTGGCTGGAGGAGACTGTTCGATGTTTTAGACCCTCTCGCCTCTCCTGGGCTGGGCGGGCCGACGAGGCTGCGGGGTGTGCTACAGCCCTGCTTCCTAGCTTCGCCTGCCAAAAGCACTTCTCTCAAAAGCTGAGTGCTTCCCATGGAGATTCGGGAACGTCCGTGGCCGAGAGCGAGGGTCCCTGCCCGTGGCCCCCGGACCAGCGTGGGAGCAGCTCACGGACCCTCTGTGGCCTGAAGGAGCCTCAAGAGAGCAGACCGCCTCGCCACACCCTCCTACTTTCCTTTCCTCCTCTTGTTTTGAGAGGAGAGAGGGTTTTTGACAGGGCCCTGCTATGCCGCCACCCCTGCCTGGCCTCCCAGTGGGGTCGTGGGGTCCCCCCCTGCCCAGCCTGTGCTCCAGCACAACCTCAGCCATGACGCAGCAGTGTACTCACACTTTGGCCGCTGCGGTGAGGCCTAAACAGCTTCATTTTTAAAGGAAGTGTCACTTCATTTAACTTGTCATTTTTTAATTTGAACAGCTAGAGACAGGGAACATGAGAAAGGAAGCTGCTAGGTCTAGGACTCAAACCATGGCTGGCCGTGTGGGGATTCAGTGCCTTAGCTGTCGCCCCTCCTGCTGGCCCCTGATCTTTCCAGACTTGTGTGTGCTTTGTAGAGTCTGTGCTCGTTGAGGTGGTACGGGGAGGGGCTGCCCGCACAAGGTCTGGTCGCTGCCATCCGTCCTTCCTGTCCTTGGCATGTGGTGCCCTGGGCCCTGGTCCTGTGCCTGCTGTGGTTCCGGCCCGCTGGGTCAGAGCTGTGCCGCCACTGCCTGCACCCAAGCTGGTTGCTGCTGCAGTCCGAGGGCACCGAGGAGCCTCGTGCTGCCTTGGCCTCCGCACTAGCCGTGGCCGGGGCAGCTCCAGGTCGGGCTTTGCGGCCTCTCTGCTGCTCTCTCTCTGTGTCTCTGTGACCTCTCTCTGTCTCTCTCTTTCTCTCTCTGCCTGTGACCTCTGTCTCTGCCACCTCTCTCTCTCTGTCTCTCTGCAACCTCTCTGTTTCTCTCTTTGTCTGTCTGTCTGTGACCCCTCTCTGCCTCTCTCTCCATCTCTCTGTCTCTCTATTTCTGTGATCTCTCTCCATCTGTCTGCAACCTCTGTCTCTGTCTTTCTGTATCTGTCTGCGACCTCTCTTTGTCTCTCTGTCTCTCTATGACCTCTCTCTCCATCTCTCTGTCTCTCCACCTCTCTGTCTCTCCCTCTCTCTGTCTTTCTCTCTCTCCCTGCGACCTCCCTCTCTCTCTGCTGCGGGAAGTCCTGCTGGAGGTGCTCCCTGCCTGCCTGAGTGCTCACTTGCCCCCTCAGGTGCAGCCCCAGAAGCGAGGGCAGACCCTGACTGTGCTGAGGGACCCCTGGGACCACTGACAGCCGCACTGGGAGAGCTCAGAGCCGCCATGACAGACCCCACCCGTCACGAAGGTGCGGGGCCCACAGTGTCCATGCCTTGCAGATGTGTCGGCCGCTGGGTCCCCTCTGGGCACCCTCCCTCCCTCCTCACCTGCCCCCCTGCCCCCCCGGCCCGCAGCTGTCCCTGCACACATGGCCGTGATTGCTGGGAGAGTGAGCACCGCCCTGGGCCGCAGTGAGGACGAGGGCAGCATGGAGAGCCCCGCGATCCAGCTGGACGTCCTCGCTCCCAGGCTTGGGCCGCAGGACCAGGAGGTAGGCGGGCGCAGGCGTCGGCCACTCCTTAGCCCGTGCAGAAAGTGCTTGCAGAAAGGCCTCACTTGTCGCTTGTTCTGCTAAGCTGTGTGCATGTGGATGGCTGTCCAGGGCCGGGCGGTCTCCGTGCCAGGGCTGGCCGGCATACTCCAGCCGTCGCCGTACAAGGGACTCCATGCTTTCTTGTTTCTTTGTTTAGGTTTTTGTCATAAGGCACGAGCACTTGCCAAAGAGACAGTGAGAGACAGAGAAAGAAGTCGCTCCTGGGGGGGTGGCCACCTCACAGCCCCTTCTCCGTTCTCTGGGGATTTGGGTACGCACGCACACACATGCACCCAGTGCGCATTTCAAGCCACCAGGTCTGGCCTTGAACTGTGGTCAGCCATGTGGGAGTCCAGCACCTAGCCACCAGGCCACCTGCTGGCCGGAGAACTCTGCATCTTTCAAGAAGACTTGGGCCAGCGTGCGGCCTGGTCCTGGAGGTGCTGCTCTCTCATGGCCCACCGCGGGTCAGGTCCCGGAACCGGTGCCTTGCTTTTTCTCTGTCTCTGGTGAATATACGTACTGGATCCCACGTGCTGACTTGGTGGTTTCAGCACCAGACGTGGCAGCTTGGAAAACACTGGGTGTGGGGGCGGGCGTGCTCAAAGTCCCGAGGGGGGAGTGGAGGAGAAGGGGTTGCAGGACCAACTTCCCTGGGGGAGATTTTTCACTTTCCTTCTCTCTGTCTCTAATGAGTGCAAAACTAGGTGGGGGAAGCGTTCTGCGGGGGGAGGAGGGAGGCAGGGCTGAGACGTGGCCGCCCTGGGAGGTGCTTTGTCTTGGTGTAGCCCTCCCTCCCTCCCTCTCCCTTGTCTGGCCAAGCACACATGCCCAGTAGCATATCTTTAAAAATTGACTCTTGGCCTTCACAGACGAGGCTGGTCGATCCTGCTCGCTACCGTGAGGTCTCCCGGTGGGGCGGTGCTGCCCAGCGGCTAGCCCTGTAACTGCAGGCCTGTTTGCACGGCAGGCTTAGAGGCTGCAGCACAGCTGCGGTGGCGTCAGGCTCACTTACTGCTTGGTGGCCCCTGGCCCTGTCCACTTTCAGGTCGTGGACCTGCTGCTCACGTCTTTCTGCCAGAACCTGATGGCCGCCTCCAGCTTCGCGCCCCCAGAGAGGTGCAGACTCGGGAGCGCACGGGAGGCATTGGGCTGCCCCTGGGGCCAGGGCCGTGATCCCCGGAGCAGAGGGGAAGCTGCAGACGGTGTCGGCATGTTACGGCCTTGGCGGGAGCACGTGGGGCCTGAGGGCCATGTCAGCCTTCTCTGTGACTCTGCAGGCAGGGCCCTTGGGCGGCCCTTTTCACCCGGACCCTGTGTGGGCGCGCGCTGCTGCCCGCAGTCCTCAGCCGGCTGTGCCAGCTGCTCCGTCATCAGGTGGGTCCTGCGACGAGGCCGCCCGCTGTCCTGCTGGGCCGTGGCTGCCGTCAGCTCTGCCTCCTTCCCCCTCCCTTCAGGGCCCAAGCCTCCGTGCCCCCCATGTGCTGGGGCTGGCCGCCCTGGCTGCCCACCTGGGTGCCTCCCGCTCTGTGCTCCCGGAGGTGGCCGTGGGCCCTGCTCCAACTGGACGCCTGGCTGCTCCAGACCTCTTCGACCGCTTCCTGACCTGGAGTACCCGGGAATCCTGGCTCTTCTGCCTCAAGTGAGCCGCACCTCCTTCCATTTTTGCCTCGTGTGTCTGTCAACCGGCAGGGGAGGCGGCGTGCAGGGGCGTCCGTCAGAGGATAGGGAGGCGGCGTGCAGGGGCGTCCATCAGGGGGCAGGGGAGGCGGCGTGCAGGGGCGTCCGTCAGGGGATAGGGAGGCGGCGTGCAGGGGCGTCCGTCAGGGGGCAGGGAGGCGGCGTGCAGGGGCGTCCGTCAGGGCATGGAGGTGGCGTGCAGAGACGTGATGTTCCCTACATGCTGCTGGGCGTCCGCGTCCACGTCACACGTGTTTGTGTCGGTCTGTCTGCTGGCTGCACTGTTGGGATCCGGTCACTAAAACAAGGGGAGGACCTGTGTGTCTGTCGTCACGTGAGTCCCCGAGGTCTGGCCTCTGGCTGGGTGGAGCCTCCCTGCTGTGCCGTCCGCTCCTCTGGGTAATTTCGGGCAGCTGCCCCCGCAGAAGGAAATTCAGTCCAGCCGAGCCGGGACAGGCCACATGGGGAGGCTCCAGGCCCACGTCCCGGGTCTGCAGATCGCACTGGGCCCCTCTGTGATCCTGGCTTGGGGAGGGTTGCAGTGTGGACCCTGTCTCTTTCTGCCTCTCTGGAAATAAACCTCAGAACATGTTAGGACTGGGCCAGCAGGGGGCGTGTGGGTTAAGGCACTGGAGCTCACTTGGCCAACTGTGGTTAGGGTTTCCCGACCTGGCGGGGCTCTGTAGCCGAAAATGAAAAACTACCTAAAGGACCCCCGGGATCGTAGCCCAGCTAACGCCCTCCTCCTGGAGGCTGTGGGCCCTCGCCCTGCCATTTCCTTCTCTGGCCTGAGCTTGGAGCAGGCCCAGGGGAGCACCGGGTGGTCCGGTGGTTTGCGGAGAGGCCGAGTGCAGCCGGGTCATCCCTGTAACTGCAGGCTCCAGGCGAGGTGGCCCTGGCAAGGTCGAGGGCTCACTGTCTAGACAGACAGACACCAGGGAACTCAGGGAGCCTGTGGTGAGGACGGAGTTGCAGCTCTGGTCCTGGGTGGCTCTTGGGTTCCTTGTGCAGAGCTTGGCTCAGGCAGGCGTGGGGGCTGGGGTTGGGTCGTGTGGCCATGCAGAGCTGTCAGGGTACTGAGCAGGACCCGAGGTGGCCACGGGACGTGGTGCTGTTTGCTGGGACAGCGGCCCGGCTCCTCGTGCAGTAGCTGGGGGCAGGTGCTTGCTGGGGAGAGCCTGAAATTCTGAGTGCAGTGGCTGCCCCGTGGCCGAGAGCGGGAAGACAGCCTGGTGTCGAGAGCAGGGGGCGGCCACGGAGCACCTGTGGGGCACCCGCACTCGCCGAGGACGGGGCGGCGAGCGTGCCCTGCGGACATGGCCGGCTGCTAGGCGAAGCCGACGCTGAGCTTGTGTGGGAAGGGCAGGGCCTGGGAGAGAGGGTCGCCGACTGAGGCCACTGCAGAGCTTGTCATGTCGGCGTTGCCGTGGGCAGTCTGACGGGCCTTGGCTGTGCTGGGCACTGGCCTCTGTGAGGGACAGCCGTTCCCCACCGTGCGTGACCTGCCCCGTGTCCCTGCAGCGATGACCTTGTTGCCCTTGTGTTCTCCAACGGCCGTGGGGGAAGCGGCTGCCTCACGCAGTCTCCCCACCTGGCCCCGCTCTGGTCCCCAGGGCGTGTCCTCGGTCACCGTCTCCACCTCCACATTTCACAGCCTTTCACGCACGGTGGAGCCGCAGCCGTGGCCGTCCTAGGCCTCGAACTCACATTCTCTCCCCTAGACACAAACACGTCCTCAGAAATGGGGAGCGGCCGCTGGGAGTGCCAGGCCCAGTCCTGCCCAGGCCTGGCGCAGGGCTGCACTGCTGTGGCTCTCGCTGTTGGGAGGCTCAGTCCTGAGGGTCATGGCGGGGCGGGCAGTCGGTCCCACATGCAGACATGGCTGAGTCCCGGCCCTGACGGCTCCCGCCCACACGTGCACCTGCCCTGGTGCAAGTACGAGAACACGTATTCCCATCTACCGCCCTTTAATTCTCCTTCACAGAAAGCTGAGTGCACTTTCCTGCAGCTCGCTGAGTTCTCACTCCCCTCTGAGGGCTGTGCCCCTCCTGGCCAGGCCTCCAATGTCCTCGCCCATCCTCGGGTCAGTGAGGCGGGTGTGCTCACGTCACCCCACTTTGGGGCTGCTCCTCGTGGGCACCGTAGCCCGTAGTTGGGCCACACCTGTGCGTCCAGTGCAGACGGGCTCTCAGAGGCAGCGGCCCCAGCCCAGGGTGGTCAGCTGAGCCGGAGCTGGGACTGCGGGTTCTCTGACCCCGCGGTAGAGGGCACGGACGTCGGTCTGTGGCACTCAGACTTCCTCTCTCCTCCTATACGAGTTACCGTAGGTTGCCTCTCTGTCCTGTCTCAGGGTTTGTGGGTCACGGTTACAGGTCATGTTTCTTTATTTTGGAGAGGTCCTTGCTATAGGGCACGTGCGCTCGCCAGACAGACAGAGAGACAGAGAGATAGAAAGTGAGAAATCACCCCCCAGGGGATGGCCACGCCGCAATCCCTTCTCTTCCATTCTCCTCTCGGGATCTTGGGCACGCACGCACACGCGCCCGGCGTGAGTTTAAGCCACCAGGTCTGAGACTCGCACCGCAGTCGGCTACATGGGAGTCCAGCGACACCCCCATTACGCCATCTGCTGGTCCCACAGGTCACATTTCTGTGTCCTGTCTCAGGTTCTGCACAGCGGCCATCTCTTACTCTCTGTGCAAGTTCTCGTCCCAGGTCCCGGCCGCACACTGCTGTCTCTCTCCAGGCCTCGTAAAGAAGGTGCGTGGGTGTCCAGCCTCTCCATGCGAGGCCCGTGTCCGTGCTCATCCCCGCGGACTGCTTGGAGGCCTCCTGTGACAAATGCTGCCTCTTCCTTCGGTCCTGGGTTTAAGTTGGGTGTAAAGTGACGCCACAGCATGAGTGCAGGCTGGGGGGTGGCTACGGGGCGGTGTGCCACAGCAGTGGGGGTGCCCAGCACGCTCCGTCATGCCACGGCAGTGGGGGTGCGGCCCGGCACTGTCATAACAGTGATGTGGAGTGACAGCTGTGAGCACGCCCTTTAAATGGGATGAGAGCTGAGCCAGGTGCTGCGGTGGTGACACACCTGGGCCCACATGGGAGGTCCTGTCCACGTCCCAGGGCCCCGTAAACAGGAGGCGTGTGCAGGAGCACGTGATCCAGGCTCCGTGATGGTCTCAGAGCGACAGTCCTTGGGGATGCCTGTCTGCCTGTCTGTCTCCGCCTGTCTGTCATGGAAGAAATAATAGATAAACTTAAAAAGAGAGAAGAGGGCCAGCAAGTGGTGGGGTAGTTAAGGTGCTGGACTCCTTCATGGCTAACTGTGGTTCAAGTCCTGGACCCAGCAGCTTAAAAAACACACTGAGTGTTGGGACCAGCAGACGGTGGGATAGTTATGTTGCTGGACTCCCACGTAGTCAACCGCGGTTCAAGTTCTGGATCTGGCAGCTTAAAATTCACTCTGTGTGTGTGTGTGCGCGCACGTGCGCACCCAAGATCCCCAGAGGAGAATGAGGAGAAGGGACTGTGGTGTGGCCATTCCCCTGGGGGGCGATTTCTCGCTTCCTGTCTCTCTGATGAGTGCACACACCCTACAGCAAAAATCTCTCTTAAAAGAAAAAAAGTGCACCGGGTGTGTGTGCATGACCAAAATCCCAACTGGAGGAGAAGGGGTTACGGCATGTCCATCCCCCCCCCCCCTTTTTTTTTGTCTTTTTAATTTAAATAATATAATAATGAAACGCTGGTTTACAGTCGCAGGCTTCACACTAGAATCAACTGAGAAACTTTGGAAAGGATGAGTTCTGGGTTCTGGGGGTTAAACTGGGGGCAGCCCTACGGACATGGCCACTGTGGGAGGGCCTCGGTCCCAGGTTCCGAGTTTTAAATGAAGTGTAATTGGAGCAGCACGGGGATGGGACCCTAACTGCCCCACAGGGTCACTGGGCGTGTCCTTAGGTGGGGAGGAGGTCTGGACTTCCAGCTAGGCCAACACGGGGGGGCAGCGGCACCACCCTTTAGAAGGCAGTGTTTTGATTACGGTTTTCGCCGTAGGGTGCCTGTGCTTGCTAAAGAGACAGAGATGAGGGAGGTGTGACAAACCTCCCCGGGCAGGTGGCCACGCCACAGTCCCTTCTCCATTTTCCTCTTGGGATTTTTGGCGTATACACACACGTACCTTGTGTGATTTTCAAGTCATCAGGTCCAGGACTGAAACCGCAATTGGCCATGTCGGGATCCAGCACCTTGACCATCACATGCTGGCCCAGGGAGCTTTTTAATGTTCTACCGAGTACCTGCACTCATGAGAGAGCGTCTCCTGGGGATGACAGTGCCGCAGTCCCTTCTTCGTTCCCTGGGGATTTCGGGCGTGCCCCAACATCAGCCTAGAGTGTTTTTCAAGCTGCCAGGTTCGGGACTTGAACTGTGTGGTCACTATGTCTGACCTAGCCGTCTCAGCCACTGCGCCACCGTCTGGCGTCGGAGGGCAGCTTCGATTCAGCAGTTCTGCTTCTAGGCATTTCGCCCAAAGCACCAATCGTCTGAACATTAGCCCCAAAGGTGGCGGTGACCAGGGGCTCTGGGCTGGCTGCTTGCCCCCAGCAGAGTGGGCGTGCGGTCCTGAGGGCGGGTGTCCTGGCAGGCGGGCAGGGGCTGTCTGAGCTGCTTAGCCTGACCCTTTGCCTGTTTCAGTTTCAGTTCACCGTGTTCAGGTTGTTCTCCGAGGCCCGAGAACCTCTGTCTCAGGAGGACGTGGCCGGCCTTGCCTGGAGCCCCTTGTACCTTCCTTCTGCGGACTGGCAGAGAGCTGCCCTCTCTCTGTGGAGACAGAACACTTTCCAAGAGCTGCTGAAAGAGAAGGCATTTCAGGTAGGTCCCCGCCTGCCCCGCTGCCCGTCCAGTCCAAGCTCTTGGTCCTAGAGTGATGGAGGCTCCTTGTGAATCAAAATCACGTAGAAAGACCCTGCTGTGGAACCAGCGGTTGGCATAATGGCTATGTCGCTGGATTCCCATGTAGCCGACCGTGGTTCGAGTCCCAGATCCGGTGGCTTAAACTCACGCCAGGTGTGTGTGCGTGCGTGCCCAAGATCCCGAGAGGAGAATGGAGGAGAAGGGATTGCGGCGTGGCCATCCCCTGGGGGGTGATTTCTCGCTTTCTGTCTCTGTCTCTGTCTTTCTGGCGAGTGCACGCACCCCATAGCAAAAGCCTCTAAAAAAAACCAAAAACCCTAAGGAAATGTATTCTAGCACTGCCACCTTTGTGCTAGTGTGGTTTCCTGCCAGAAGACAGTGTAGGGGCAGAAGTTATTCTGGGTAACAAGGTGTCCTCCTCGTGGGGGTCCTCTGTGATGGGATGACTACGTGAACCTGCCGCGTGGTGTCCCTCAGCTGGCGTTCAGGGACTGGCTGCGGCTGGAGCTGGACGTGGCCCCGGGAGCCGACCCCCTGTCGGATGCAGAGCGGTGAGTGTCGCAGGAGTTGTGCTCGGCGGCCGTGCTGCCTTCTGAGTCTTGTCCTGCGCCGTTGTCTCCTGTGCGCAAGCATGGCGACTGACTGCACCTTTCCTCCGGAAATGTGAGGGAGCGGGTGCCGTGGGGCGCGCAGGCCACGCCCACACCCGCACCTCCGTGCAGTGGGTGGACAGCTCTTGTCCTGGCACTCTCCTGTGTGTGGCCCTGGGCATCCGTCAGCAGACATGGCGTCGATTCTGGGGCAGGGACGGGAGGACAAAGGACCCGGAGGGCTGGCCTGCTGAGTGCGTGGCGAGGACTGACTCTGGGGTGGGCTCCAGGAACGGGCCCTGGGCTGATGGCTGAGGCTGTGGGAGGGCAGGGCGTGTCCTCAGAGTGTGCAGTTGGGGACCCAGAGGGCCTTGGTTTGAGGGTGTGCAGTTGGGGACCCAGAGGGCCCTGGTTTGAGGGTGTGCAGTTGGGGACCCAGAGGGCCCTGGTTTGAGGGTGTGCAGTTGGGGACCCAGAGGGCCCTGGTTTGAGGGTGTGCAGTTGTGGCGAGGTCACTAGAGAGGCGTGTCACGAGCCGCACAGGCGCCCCAGGGGCACCTGGCCTGAGACCACAGGACACGCCCAGGGCTGTCTCCCACATTTGGGTCGTGGGTCAGAGTCCAGATGGAGCGAGTAGAAATACTGGGAAAAGGAGAGATTTGAGTGGTGAAAGTAACAGCCAGCCGCTGATCCGGGTGGGGAGACGCTGGTTTGTGCTCGGGCCGTGGCCTGTGCAGGGCTCCGCCCCCACACAGTCTTGGTGCCCTGGGAGAGGAGAGTGAGCAAGAATGACTGGTGTCTGGCTTCCTAGGACTTCGGTTTTTAATAGATTTTTGCTGGAGGGAGCACGTGCTTGCCAGAGAGGAAGTGATAAATAACCCCCCGGGGGATGGCCGCACCACAGTCACTTCTCCATTCTCCTTTGGGATTTTGGGCATGCATACTCATGTGCCTGGTCTGGGACTTACATGAGAATCCAGCGACGGACGTAACCATTATGCCATCCGCTGGTCCCGAGACTTATTATATTTAATTTGGGACCGGCAGATGGCACAGTGGTTATCTCACTGGATTCCCACATAACTAACTGCAGTTTGAGTCCTGGACCTGGTGTCTTAAAAATCACCCTGGGCGTGTGTGTGCTCAAGATCCCAGGAGAATGGAGGAGATTGTAGCATGGCCATCCCCCAGGTGAGTGATTTCTCTCTTGCCTTCTCACTGTCTCTCTGGTGAAAGCACACACCCTAAGGTAAAAACCACTTTAAAATTTTTTTAAAAATAAGTATTTAATTCTATTATTACTTTTTAAAAAATAATAGTTTAATTTTATTTGTTTATTAGTATTATTTTTTAATTTGGCCAGAGAGAGGGTGAGGGGGAGTAAGAAAGCAAGCTACTGGGTCTAGGACTCGAACGGCAGTGAGCCATGTGAGAGTCTAGTGCCGTAATCACCACACCACCTGCCAGCCCTTTCCTACTTTTATTAAAAATGAGTTATTTACATAATTTCATTTATTTATTGTTTTGTTTTCAATTTGCTGTAGGGCACGTGTGCTCACCAGAGAGACAGATACAGAGAGGGGGAAAATGAGAAATCAAGCCGCCAGGTCCAGCACTCAAACTGCAGTTGCCCCCGGTGTGAGTCTAGCACCCAACCACCATGCACCTGCTGGCTCCCGAGACCACTCCCTAACCAATCAGGCCACTGTCACCTGAGTGTGTCCACCCCAGTGCGTCCTGCAGGCCCGGCAGCTGGTGGCCACACAGCCTTTGTCACTGAGGTCCCTGTGCCTATACCTGGCCGGATTGAAGGCCACGTTTGCTCTCTGCAGTTTCTAGTCAGCCTGTCCCTGAGACCTGCCCACCTGTGGAGTCCTCCCTGCTGGTGGCCCGGTGGGTGGTGTGGACATGAGGGCGACCCGCCAGCCTGCATATGCAGTGGCTGCTCTGCTCACCAGCTCTTCAGCTGTGGGCTCCCAGCAGGCCGACACCACGGGGCGGTGGCCAGTGGCGTTGGAGGGTGCAGCCCCCTGAGGCTGGGCTGTCCCTGGAGCTCTAGGCCCCTGTCCTGTACACGGCAAGTCCTCATCCCCGCCCTCAGCCCCAGGCCTGGAGGGCACCCAGCAGGTACTCTCAGGTGACGCGGAGCCCCTGCCAGGAGACAGCCTTCGGAGCTGGGCTGAGGAGCTGCATTGCACACGGCCACGGGGTCTGAGCCCAGCCCTGGAGGGTCGGCGGGAGAAGACGCGTGCGGCCAGCCCTGTGGTGCCTTCTGGTCGTGTCGCCCCCTCCGTCCATCTGTTGTGTGCCCGCGCTTTAGAGTTAACCAAACGTGTCCCTCTTCAGACAGGACTTCCAGCAGTGGGCAGTCCACAGGTGGCTCCTGTCTGTGCCCTCTGCTTCTGGCAGCTGCGACGGAGACCTGGAGGCGGCGTGTACGGAGCTCGTCGAGGCGCTGCTGGACTTCCACCACAGGTCGGCGCCATGCCGGTGGGCCCTTGGTTGGGGAGCCGTGGGCACGCTCTCTCTCTCCCACCCAGCTGTGTCAGGTGTGGGGTCTGCAGTCAGAAAGTTTGCGTTGGGACCAGCAGTTAGCATAATGGCTATGTCGCTGGACTCCCACGTAGTCGACCGCGGTTCGAGTCCCGGACCCGGCGGCTTAAACTCACGCCGGGCGCGTGTGCGTGCGTGCCCAAGATCCCGGGAGGAGAATGGAGGAGAAGGGATTGCGGCGTGGCCATCCCCCCTGGGGGGTGATTTCCTGCTTTCTATCTCTCTGTCTCTCTCTGTCTGTCTGGCGAGCGCACGCGCCCTATAGCAAAAACCTCTCAAAAAAAAAAAAAAAAAAAAAAAGAAAGTTTGCATAAGCTGCCCACTGGGAAAAACGTGGGTTTCAGTGGTGGGGCATCAGGACAAACGTATTTAATTCCGTTTTCTACAAACTTCGCCAGGCCCCTGGAACAGAGTTCACTCGGATGGTACAGAGTCTGGGTCCGGCCAGCACAAGGCCAGCTCCTGGGAGCGTGGGTGGGTCCGCGGTGGGTGCAGCCCTGCGTTGCCCTCTGCTCCTGGTGTTCAGGGCCAGCATCTCACACCCACGGGGCTCTGGGCCCAGCAGTGCTACCACGGGCTGGCATCATGGTCACGTCCCCGGCCGCCTGTCTCGTTCTCGATCTGTCGGGCCGTGACAGTCCGCTCTCCAGGCCGTAGGTGGCACACCGTGTTAACCTCAGTCGTAGGCGTGTGCGTCCTCTCTCCAGGCCGTAGGTGGCACACCGTGTTAACCTCAGTCGTAGGCGTGTGCGTCCGCTCTCCAGGCCGTAGGTGGCACACCGTGTTAACCTCAGTCGTAGGCGTGTGCGTCCGCTCTCCAGGCCGTAGGTGGCACACCGTGTTAACTTCAGTCGTAGGCGTGTGCGTCCTCTCTCCAGGCCATAGGTGGTACACCGTGTTAACCTCAGTCGTAGGCGTGTGCGTCCTCTCTCCAGGCCGTAGGTGGCACACCGTGTTAACCTCAGTCGTAGGCGTGTGCGTCCTCTCTCCAGGCCATAGGTGGTACACCGTGTTAACCTCAGTCGTAGGCGTGTGCGTCCTCTCTCCAGGCCGTAGGTGGCACACCGTGTTAACCTCAGTCGTAGGCGTGTGCGTCCGCTCTCCAGGCCGTAGGTGGTACACCGTGTTAACCTCAGTCGTAGGCGTGTGTGTCCGCTCTCCAGGCCGTAGGTGGCACACCGTGTTAACCTCAGTCGTAGGCGTGTGCGTCCTCTCTCCAGGCCGTAGGTGGCACACCGTGTTAACCTCAGTCGTAGGCGTGTGCGTCCGCTCTCCAGGCCGTAGGTGGCACACCGTGTTAACCTCAGTCGTAGGCGTGTGAGTCCGCTCTCCAGGCCGTAGGTGGTACACCGTGTTAACCTCAGTCGTAGGCGTGTGCGTCCTCTCTCCAGGCCGTAGGTGGCACACCGTGTTAACCTCAGTCGTAGGCGTGTGCGTCCGCTCTCCAGGCCGTAGGTGGCACACCGTGTTAACCTCAGTCGTAGGCGTGTGAGTCCGCTCTCCAGGCCGTAGGTGGTACACCGTGTTAACCTCAGTCGTAGGTGTGTGCGTCCGTTCTCCAGGCCGTAGGTGGCACACCGTGTTAACCTCAGTCGTAGGCGTGTGCGTCCGCTCTCCAGGCCGTAGGTGGTACACCGTGTTAACCTCAGTCGTAGACGTGTGCGTCCGCTCTCCAGGCCATAGGTGGTACACCGTGTTAACCTCAGTCGTAGGCGTGTGCGTCCGTTCTCCAGGCCGTAGGTGGCACACCGTGTTAACCTCAGTCGTAGGCGTGTGCGTCCGCTCTCCAGGCCGTAGGTGGCACACCGTGTTAACCTCAGTCGTAGACGTGTGCGTCCTCTCTCCAGGCCGTAGGTGGCACACCGTGTTAACCTCAGTCGTAGGCGTGTGCGTCCTCTCTCCAGGCCGTAGGTGGCACACCGTGTTAACCTCAGTCGTAGGCGTGTGCGTCCGCTCTCCAGGCCGTAGGTGGCACACCGTGTTAACCTCAGTCATAGGCGTGTGCGTCCGCTCTCCAGGCCGTAGGTGGCACACCGTGTTAACCTCAGTCGTAGGCGTGTGCGTCCGTTCTCCAGGCCGTAGGTGGCACACCGTGTTAACCTCAGTCGTAGGCGTGTGCGTCCGCTCTCCAGGCCGTAGGTGGCACACCGTGTTAACCTCAGTCGTAGGCGTGTGCGTCCGCTCTCCAGGCCATAGGTGGCACACCGTGTTAACCTCAGTCGTAGGCGTGTGCGTCCTCTCTCCAGGCCGTAGGTGGCACACCGTGTTAACCTCAGTCATAGGCGTGTGCGTCCTCTCTCCAGGCCGTAGGTGGTACACCGTGTTAACCTCAGTCGTAGACGTGTGCGTCCTCTCTCCAGGCCGTAGGTGGTACACCGTGTTAACCTCAGTCGTAGGCGTGTGCGTCCTCTCATTAACGCCCTAAAACTGTCCGGGCAGCTCCTCCCTGCAAACGCACAGCACAGACCCTGTATTCCCCTGCCCCTGTCCCTGTCCTACGGGGTCTGAACACGAATGACAGACAGTCAGTGTGGGTGTCCTCTCCTGCCTGATGTGGTTTTCTTTGGTAGAGTTTTAGCCATGGGGTGTGTGCGCTCGCTAAGAGAGACAGTGAGAAATCACCCCAGGAGGTGGCCGCGCCTTCTTCATTCTCCCGGGATTCTGGGCACCCGCACAGGCTCCTGGTATGATTTTCAAGCTGCTGGGTCCAGGACTCGAACCCCATTCAGCCATGTGGGAATCGCGCCGTCACCAGGCCTCCTGCCGGCCCCGTTGGGTACATTGGGGTCCAGCCCCCAGTGTCCGCTGTCCTTCCTGCAGGAGCTCAGTGGTTGGGAATAACGTGTAACCAGGCAGGGAGAAACCGGGCCACTCTGGAGGGAAGGGCGTGCGTGTATCCCCAGGGCAAAACTGCTCCTTCCATGTCCCCGGCCCTCTCAGCCGTGGACCGGCCTGTCTGCAGGTCTGCCTGTTCTGGGCATGGCACACGCTGCGTACTCTTTGCTAAGACTCATTTCACTGAACAGACGCTTCCGAGACGCGCCCACCTAAGTGTGTCCCTGCGTCTTATTTCACATCAGGTTTCTGCCATAGGGCACATGCGCTCACTGGAGAGAGACAGACACAGGGAAAGGGAAAGTGAGAAATCGCCGCCTGGGGGATGGCCGTGCCACAGCCCCTTCTCTGCTCTCCGGGATCTTGGGCACACACGTTCACACCTGGTCTGGGACTCGGACAGTGGTTGGCCACAGGGAAGTTCAGCATAACCGCTATAGCATCCGTCAGCCCCACGGTGTGCCATTCACTCCTGAGGGCCGGCAGCTGGCATGGTGACTGAGGACCCTGGACCTCATGGCCAACTGCGGTTTGGCTCCTGGGCCTGGCAGCTTGCTTTCTCACTCCCCCTCCCCCACTCTGTCCCTCTCTGGTCAAATTAAATTTAATTTAAAAAAAATTCATTCCTGGGTGGCTTGGAATGCAGTTACCGCTCTCACTTCATTTCGGGTCATTCATCACCAGTTGCAGAAAGGGGGCTGACCTCTGTGTTTTGACCCACTAACCTCCCATATTTGCCCCAGTAGGGTTTTTTTTCGCCCAGGTTTTTGCTATAGGGTGCATGTGCTTGCCAGAGAGAGACAGAGAGAGAGACAGAGAGAGAGAGTGGTAAGTCACCCCCCACAACCCTCTCTTGGGGTTTTGGGCATGCACACACACACCTGGTGCGAGTTTCAAGCCACCAGGTCCAGGACTCGAACCGTATGCACATGGGAGTCCAGTGCCCCAACCACCACGCCACCTGCTGGCACAGCCCCAGAGGTATTTTGGCATGGATTCTTTTTTTTAAGAGAGATTTTTGCTATAGGACATGTGCACTTGCCAGAGAGACAGACAGGCAGTGAGAAATCACCCCCAAGGGGGTGACCGCGTCACAATCCCTTCTCCACTGTCCTCTTGGGATTTGGGGCACAGATGCGCACACACCTGGCATGTTTTAAGCCAATGGGTCCAGGACTGGAACCGTGGTCAACTGTGGGAGTCCAGTGCCGTAACTGTTACGCCGTCTGACAGTCCCGGGGCATAAAGTTTTATCAGAAGCTTTCTCTGGGTCTGCTGGGAAACCCAGCTCTGCTGACAAGTGCATCGCTGGCTCTGGACGCTGGGTCGACCTTGCACCCTGCACTGCTGGGGCAGACCCCACCCATCCTCGGCACGTGCCCCCGTCTGTTGGCGACCGTGATGGCAGGACGAGAGCGAGGGACGTCGGCGCTGGTCAGGGAGACTGAGGAGACGTGTTTGCGTTTGTATTTCAGTTCAAGAAGTGACGGCCACTCAGAGAAATCCGGGGCGGCCGGTGGTGGCCACAGAGGCTTCCGGGATATTCTCAGCAGGTTGCAGGTGAGGTTCACGGTTCAGCGTGTCCGCTGTGGCCGGTCGCACTCGGTGAGCGCTTTATACTCTTGGGGTGGAGGAGACGTGAGGTCTGGGGCGGGACGCGCACCCTGGCCCGCTCTGTTCCAGGAGATGGCCGTGGACCTGGAGCTGGGGCAGGGCCTCTTCGTCTTCAGCATTTTCCGCAGGCGGCTCCAGGCTCTGGCGAGAGAGTGGGACGTGGCCGCCAGCCTTCGGAGACAGCAGGAGCTACTCCTGTACAAACGGTAACGGGCTGCACGGCCGGCACAGCGCGGGCTCCTCGTCGCCTTGCCCTGCCTGCCCTGGGCTCGGGCCCTTGGTGGCTCCCCTGGGTTGCGGCGCCCGGCGTCCTGCGCAGACTCAGAGAACCTTCCTTTGAAGGTTCTAGCACGAGGGTCTCCTGGCAGAGGAGAGGAGACCTTGCATGCGGACGGGCTTGCTGCCGCCTCGTTGGCTTGGCTTGGATTCTGCTACAAGGCACTGGGCTCGCAGGGGGAGGGGGAGACAGCGAGAGTGAGGGGAGAGAGAGGGAGCGCAGGCGAGCGAGAAACACCCCCTAGTGGAGATGGGCACTCACAGGCACCTGGCATGATTTTCCAGCCAACTGTGGTTCAGTCCCTGACCCAGCAGCTTGAAAATCACGCTAGGCACGTGTGTCTGTGCGCCCAAAATCCCAAAAGGAGAATCCCTGCGATGTGGCCATCCTCCCGGGGTTGAGCTCTCACCCTCCTCTCCATCTCTCTCTGGGGGGTGCACATGCTCTGTGGCCACGCCCAGAGAAAATGTCGTGAGATGATTCCGTGAAGGATTGCTTCGCTAGGCCACATGCACCCTCCTATCGGGCTGTGCTGCTGCTGAGAACCACGATTTGGGGACACGTCCCAGTCTCGGTGCTGGCCAGGCACACACAGCAGAGCTGGGCAGAGCCGTCCGTGTACTCGGAACTCAGGCCGGGCCGGGCGGGGTGGTCAGCCAGACGCAGCCCCATCAGTGTCCCTGGGTGCGGGTGTCACAGCCCCGAGCCCGAGCCTCAGCCCCTGGGAGCGTGGTGCCCCGCCTCACCTGCCGTTGCTCCCGTCCAGGGTCCTCCTCTGCCTGCCACCATCTGCCCTCATCCGCAGCGTCCAGACCGAACCGCCCACCGCCCCCAACTGCGAGGACTTCTTCCACCTGGCCAACTCCGAGCTGGTAGGTGCCGTCCTGTCACCTGGGCAGGCGCACGAGGGCACTGCTGGGGGCCTCCTGCACCTCCTCACACGTGCGCTAACCATGCAGTGCTGGGGATGGGAACCGGCTGAGGGCAGAGCGAGCAGGCCTGCGGCGTGGGCACAGCAGTGCGCCCTCGCAGCCCGAGGCGGTCACCAAGCCTCCCGTCAGCTTCCCGAGGGGACGTGTGTGTACCCGAATCCCAGGAGGAGGCTGGAGGAGAAGACTGTGGTGTGGCCATCCCCCAGGGGTGGTTCCTCACTTTTCCTCCCTGTCTCTGTCTTGCACGCTCACTCATCCTGTATCAAAAACTAAAAGTGAAAGTGAGAAAAGGGACAAGGAAAGCAGAGAAATGAGATTAGCAAAAGATTTAAAGGTCATTTATGATTATTAAAAAATTCTTAGCAGAGTCTGTTTTTCTTACAATCTGTGGGGTGGCGTGTGGAAGTGGAACTGTGTGGACAGTACTTGGCCAGCCCTGGCGTGATGGCAGGACAGTGTGGTACCATCCTTAGCCACAGTGGAGCACCAAGCGCCCGCTGGTCCATCTGTGCCACCACCGGAGGCACAGAAGCTGTGTGGAGGGCCGTGTGTGGAAGGACAGGGCGCGGGGATGCCCGGGAGTGTGTGGGGCCAGGCCGAGGGTTTGCAGGGTCACACAGGCTGCCGGCCTCTACGGAGCGTCATCTTCATAACTAAACCCTCGGGCAAACCTCACCACTCTGTCAGCCCTCTTCTCGTGGGTGAAACTGCGTTTCCGGCCAGCTCACCTCCCCAGGGCCTAGTGTGGGGCCTACCCGAGCCTCGACAACATGGCAGTGTGACCGCCTGTCCAGCTCTGGCCCGTCAGGCACAGGCAGGGAGCCCTGGCTGGGGCCCCTTGGCAGGCCGTGGAGGCGGGAACCGTCAGGGGGAGCAAGCCCTGATCCTGGCATGAGCCGTCACCTTTTTTGCCCTTCTGCTTTGCAGAGGAACTTCTGCTCCCACGGAGGCGCCCTGACCCGCGACATCACCCTGCACTTCTTCAGGGTAACCTGTCTCCCGCACCCCCGCGGCCTTCCCAAAGCCCCTGGGGGGCCTCACTTCGGGCGGTCTTTGGACACGGCGGTTCCTAAGGTGCTTGGGCTGTGCTGGGCGAGGGGCCCGGAAGCATTGGCCGGCTCTCTCCTGCAGGGGCTCGCGAGCGCCTGTGCGCACAGTGGAGATCCTGCCCTGACGGCCAACCTGGCCCTGGCCGAGTGCCAGGCAAGATGCCCCATCCTCGTGACTTCTGCTCTGGTAGGCCTGGCTGTTGGCCGGGATTAGAAGGCTCCACCCAGGGCCCCGGCCACCCACCTCCGTGTCCCACTGTGTCTCTATGACCAAGAGAAGGCGTGTCAGGAGGGATAGGCGGCTCCGTGAAGTTAGTGGGAACGCTTAGGATGAAGACTTTGTGGGTTTCAGTTTCTTTGGACAAAGTAAACTCACACTTTAATTCTATTTTTCCACAAACTCTTTGAAGTCCCTTGTGGACAGGGCAGCGCACAGCAGACAGGGACAGTGTCTTCCCCAGAGCCGTTGCCCGCACTACCTCCCCCTCGTCTCGTGCTGTGGAAACCCTTGTGTCACTCGCGTCAGAGTCTTGCCCATGGCCGTCCTCGGCTGGGTACCCGCTGCAGCTGGTCCCGTGGCCGTCCTCGGTGGTGTACCGCTGCAGCTGGTCAGCAGAGCTGCCTGTCTGCTCTGTGCATTCTCTGACTTGGCTGTCTTGGGACGTGGGGACAGACCACCCCAGTCCCTGCCGGAGCTCAGCAGGCTCCCCTTGTGGGCCTCGCATGCAGGGGTTCAGGAATGAGGAGGAGGTGGCCCTTGGCTGCTACGCTGGCTCCTTGTGGTCCTCTCCGGGTGGAGTAGTGGACGTTACCTGGCCATTCCCTCCGAAGAGCCCAGCCCAGAGCTCCGGGCCACGCTGCCCACCCAGCCGGCTGCGTGCTTGTGGCAGCGCTCCGTGGACGGGCGGGTCTGGCTGAGCCAGCAGCTCTCAGCAGGCACACCTCGGCCCCGCTCAGGGCCGAGTGTGGCCGGCATGGCGTGCTCCCCTGCCCCGAGTTCCTGCCTTCAGTGAGGCTGACAGCGCCTCACGGAATTGCTGTGCGCTTTAACCGACGTCAGTGAGACTCTGCTGGGACCCTGTCAGCAGTTACTGAACCCTGCTGACCACAGCCTGGGGGGTTTGCCGGCAGGGCGGGCGTCAGGGTGGCCACTCAGGCTTTGCCCTGACCTGCCGTGCTCTCCCCGAGCTGTGGTGGCCGAGCCTGGAGCCCGTGCTGCGTCGGCGGTGGGGCTGCCTGCCCGGAGAGCTGCTCAGGCTGCGGGAGTGCCGGCACTGTGCCAGCAGGTGAGTGCGGGGCCACAGGGGCCCGGCCCGCCCTCTCCCCTCCCCTCCTCTCTTCTCTCTCCCCTCCCCCTCCCCCTTTCCCTACAAGAGGGTCCTGGGGTGGCAGCTTCAGCATCTGGGGACACACTGTGCAGAGTCTCAGCTACTAGCCCCTGGGCCCATCGCGCTCTGGCCTGGCCCAGCCATCTGGACCAACTGCTGAGTTGGGGGGGCTGTGTCCTTAGAGGGCAGTGGGAGGAGCTGTCAGTCCCCAGCAAGTCCCCTCAGGGTCAGGAGGCATGGGAAGGCAGGCCCCACCTGTCAGGCCGAATGCCAAGTGCCTGGAACTGCCGAACTGTACCTCCTTGGTTTTCGGCCATGTTTTAACCCAGTGGACAGCTGCTGGGTCATGCCAGTGGTTGGAGCCATCTGTCTTTGTCCACTATCCCCTGGTCACGCTGGGCCCTCACAAGGCCAGCCATGAAGAACCCAGGGGACCAGCAGTTAGCATAATGGCTGTCGCTGGACTCCCATGTAGTCGACCGTGGTTCGAGTCCCGGACCTGGTGGCTTAAATCTCACGCCGGGCGCGTGTGCGTGCGTGCCTAAGATCCCGAGAGGAGAGTGGAGGAGAAGGGATTGCGGCGTGGCCATCCCCCCTGGGGGGTGATTTCTCGCTTTCTGTCTCTCTGTCTTTCTGGTGAGCGCACGCGCCCTATAGCAAAACCTCCCCCCCGCAAAAAAAAAAAAAAAAACCACAGGGAACAGAGGCCTCTGGTCCTGAGGCCTTTTCCAAAGTCCAAGTGTCAGGGCACATGCTGGCAGGGCACCGAGAGCCACTGGGGACACAGCTCGCTGTGACGTCCTCGGTGGAAAGGCGAGCCCTTGACGCCAGGCAGGAGGTGTGGGACGTGCCGTGACGGTGTGGCCAGGACGCGGTTTCTGAGGCTGAGGCTATGGCTCCTCCTGTGTAGCTTCCTCTCCGATGACACGGTTTCCCCAGCGCCTGGCCCGGCCTGGATGTCGGCTGCCGCGCTGCACGAGGCGCTTCGGCACGTCAGCAGAGAGGACCTGAGGGGACGGCTGAGGACCCTGGACTGCGGGAGCGATGAGGCAAGGCGTGGGCCCTCCCCTCTCCTTCCTCCTGGGGAGTGCGCACTTCCATCCTTTAAAGCTGAGCGTCGCAGGGTGTGCCTGGCGAACTCCGCTCTCCCCGGGAACACAGCGTTCGGAGAGAGACGAGGTTTGCAGTCCCGGTCACTACTTGGAAGTGACACTTACTGAGCTCGTAGGCTTAGTCAGACTTTCCTTCTCCAGTTTACTGGTAAAAGTGATACGTTTCTCTCTTTTTTTTTTTTAAGAATTATTTAATTTTATTCATTGTTATTTTATTTTTTTGAAGTTGATCAGAGAGACAGAGAAGGAAAGTGAGAAAGTAAGCTGCCAGGTCCAGGACTTGAACTGTGGTCAGCCATGTGGAACTCCAGCCACCTTAACCACCATACCACCAGCCAGCCCCAATATATTTCTCTTTTTAAGTTTCATTTACTTATTGACAACTTTCATGAAAGAGAGACAGAGACAGGACAGGCACCCTGAGGGACTCTCCTTTGCAATCCACCCTGCCCCAGCCAGACTCAGATCTCAGACGTAGTGTGACCTGCATGTCAGGGAGGTCCCGGGGTCTGAACCAGGGGTAAGCAGCCCTTCTCCTAGATGCATGGTCTCGTGTCAACTCACCCTCTTTTAGAGTTTTGCTATGGGGCACATGTGCTCACCAGAGAGACAGAGACGGACAGAAAGTGAGAAATCACCCCTAGGGGGGATGGCCACCTGCAATCCCTTTTCCCCTGTCCTGCTCCTGGGATCGTGGGCACGTACGCACACGTGCATGGCATGGTTTGAAGCCCCCAGGTCTGGTATGCAGAACCATAGTCAGCCATGGGGAGTCCAGCAACTTAACCGCTGTGTCCCCTGCTGGCCCCTCACACCAGTTTACACTGATGTGGGACTAGATCTACGGCAGAGCCGAGGCCTGTAATGTAAGACCCTCCGGGCTTCCAAGTTGGTTTCTGCACGTTTTATTTTCAGAGGGAGCCACGTGCTTGCCAGAGACAGGGAGAAAGTACCCCACTGGGACATCACACCAGTACCTTCTCCATTTTTTCAGACTGCCAGGATCTTGGGTGCACACACATGCAGTACACTTGGCATGTGTTATACATCACCGGGGCTGGGCTTTGACCCTTGGCCAGCCATCTGGGATTGGCTCCCCTAACCACGAGGCCGTAGGGCTGGCCCATGTTTTCGCACTTTTGTTAGAAAAAATTTTAGTGACTTGGCAAGCTCCAAGCCCTAGGGTATGGCTTCCACCACGCTGGGCCTGCTGTCGCGATGGAGTCTGCAGGTGTCTCGTTAAGGGTCTTACACGCGCTTACCGGTGCCCCCAATAGGAAACCGCAGAGGTGAGGCTGAACTGGGGCTGCCTACAGCCCAGGGGCCATCTGCCCCCAGCGCCCAGAGCTTTTCTGACCAGTTGATAGCAGTGCTTAAAGCAAGCATAAGGTGACCTGGTTGTCCATAATTTATTCTCAATTAAACTCTAAAGGTGATTGGAGGTGGGGCTAGCAGGTGCTGTGGTGGTTGGGCATTGGACTCCCAGGTAGCCAACCCTGGTCTGAGTCCCAGACCTGCCTGGTGGTTTGCTTTCTCACTTTCCCCCTCTCTCTCTGGTGAGCACACATGCCCTGTAGCAAATTCAAAAATAATAAATAAAATTGAAGGATTTTGTTTTTAAAAAAGTGATTGGAGGGGCTACCAGTTGGCTCAGTGGTTAACGCACTGGATTTCCACATGGCCAGACATGGCTCCTGCCCTGGACTCGGAGCTGAAAGTCATGTCTGCTGCGTGCCCAAAATCCTAGGCAAATGGATTGCTGCGTGGTCATCCCCCAGGGGGTGATTTCTCACTCTGTCTCTCAGGCAAGCACATGTGCCTCATAGCAAGGCAGTAGGTGCGTGACTGGCCTCTTCCCAAGGCCGTGGAGGGTTTTTGTCCTGGTGGTGTGAGTGACAGGAGCACGTGCTTGTGATCACACTCATAGAGCCCGGCCGTGCTGACTGACGCAGAGCCCGGCCGTGCCGATGTGACCCAGAGCCCGGCCGTGCCGACGTGACCCAGAGCCCGGCCGTGCCGATGTGACCCAGAGCCCGGCCGTGCCGACGTGACCCAGAGCCGGGCTGTGCTAACGTGACCGTGCATGTGCTCTGTCTGCAGCTCTTGCTGTCCCTTTTCTTCTTCTCTGTGATGGACCTGCTCTGCTCACATCTGACCCCGAACGTAAGTCCGACCTGGCCAGCTAAGGTGGCCCTTGCCCCCGAGGGCCGGGCACCAGCAGTGGAAGGCGAGTTCCCAGTTCCACTTCAGACCTCCTGTCAGGTCTCTGGAGTATCTCAGGAGATCTCTGTGTTCCCTGAAGTGCGAGAACCCCAGGCCTTTCCCTGTCACACCGCCCTCGGCTGTTCTGCCCGAGCCCCTCTTTATGAAGGCCCCACCGTGAGGCAATCTGCCGCACCAGCTAAAAGACTCCGAGCAAAACCAGAATGTCCCATTTGGGGCCGAGGGTCTCGCCCCTTGCCCTGCACCCTATGAGCCCAGTCAGAAAGGTCAGCCCTACAACACGGGGTTCCGGGCTCTGGCTCACAGGGTGCCGGCGACTCCCTGAAGGCTTTTGGCGTTTGTTCCGAGATCCTCGCCTCCCTGGAGGAGAGGAAGATGCCCTGGCTGGCGCTCTTTCAGTTGAAGGAGACAGGTAGGAGACCCACACGAGGTCTTACGCCCAGGTCTAGTGGGGCCAACCACCTGCTTTATGGCCTGGACCCGGTGGCTTGAGCAACACACCCGGCACATGTACCCCAAATCCCAGCAGATTGTGCATGGCCGTCCCCCATGGTTTTTTCCCTAAACATGTGCCAGAGTCCGTGTACTCACCAGAGACCCAGAGGGGAGAAAGCACCCCTGGTGGGGCCTGATCACACGGTACTCCCTCCTCCACCTGGCCGGGCTCTCAGGCACGCACACGCACGCTTGGTGTGTTTTCACACGACCAGACTCGGGATTCAAACCATGTGGTTGGCCGTTAGGTCAGCCAGCCCTGGCACTTACTCCCTGCCCCTCCGGCGAGCACACATGCCCTCCAGGGACCGGCAGATGGCGTAAGGGTTACGTTGATGGACTCCCATGTAGTGGACTGTGGTTTGAGTCCCAGGCCCAGTGACTTAGAACTCACACCAGGCATGTGTGTGTGTGTGTGTGCCCAAGACCCTGAGAGGAGAATGGAGAAGGGACTGTGGCATGGCCGTCCTTCTGGGGGGTCATTTCTCACCACCTCTCTTTATGGCAAGTGCATGTATGCTATAGCAAAAATCTCTAGAAAAAGAACAAGTCCTCCTTTGGGCTCATTATAGAAACTCATTTTTCTGAGTATATCTTCTTGCTAAGTTTGTGAACTTTGGCTGAAACAAATTCACAACCAACTTACGTATTAAGCAACAGAATTTATTTGACTCGTGATCCCAAGGGTGTTTTCTGGGGCAGCTGGAGCCACGTCCATCCACTGCAGGGTCGGCCTGCCCACAATCTACCTGCCAACTTCCCAGCTGAGAGAGAAGGGACCCTCTTCCTAAGTGGCTCTGAGGACTGTCCAGGTGTCCCTACCTCTGCCCCCAGGGCACGTGGCACCCCTCGCCCACAGAGGAGGCCCCCGCACTGACGAGCACCCCCTTGCAGATGCCGGTCTGGGGCGGGTCCTCCTCCACGTGGCCTCGGAACAGCTCCTCAGGATGCTGCCGTTCGCCTTCTACAGGTAACTGCCTGTTAGGGCCAGAGGGCAGCACCAGGCCGCTTCCTTGCACCCACGTGGTCTCCTGCCAGACTTGACGGCCCTGACCCCTCGCCTTCCCTCCTAGCCTCCTCCCCTGCTTCGACAGTGAGGCCGTCCACGGGGACGAGGCCTTCCTGCGTGTCGCTGCTGACATGTACCTGAGGCTGGTCCAGCTCTTTGTGGCCGGGGAGACCTGCACGGCCACAGCTACGGCTGGCAGAAAACCAGGGCTCCAGAGCCAGGCAGGTGCTGGGGCCCCGTCTCTGCTGCACTCCCTGGCATGCGGGCTGCGCCAGGCTGCCCCACCCTGCCCTGCCCGTAACTGCTTGTCCTCCCCAGGGCTGCCCTGTGGAGCTGGTAACTGCAGCTCGCTCCTTTCTACTGCGCATAATACCCCAGTGCCCGCCAGGGAGCTTCTCAGACATGGCAGAGGTAAGGCCAGGAGCCCACCCTGGAGTCTGAGGCCCTCAGGTCCACAGGCACTTGCAGTGCCCTGAGGGGCTGCAGCTGTGCCCTTGGGCTGGGCTGGCTGTCCCCAGTGGCTGTGGCCGAGCGCGGAGACATGCTTCTTTTCAGCTGCTGGCTGAACGTGGAGACTACGACCCGGAGGTGAGCGCCGCCCTCCTGAGCAGGCAGCCAGCTCTGCCTGGAGCCGACCTCTCCCAGGAGCCCTGTCTCTTCTGACTGGACTCTGTGCACCCGCCTGCTCCTTTGTGAACCATTTATTACAAGCACGACAGGGAGCTCTTGTTGCACTAGAAGGTGGATTACAAATCTTGATCACTCTGAGCAGGAGAGGGATCAGTTTTCATCTGTCTGGCCCGACGCTACTTGGTGTTCGTAGGAAAATAAACTGCTGGTCCGAGCAGGGACGGGGAGGCTCTGCAGCTGCTGCCCCGCTCGTGAGCATGGCCCTGGGCTCCAGGGGGCTCTGTTGCCACAGGACAACTGCCAGGGCCGGGCTGTGCGAGGCGCCCTCATCCTCCTGCAGACCTCAGGTGGGCTCGGGCTTCACTGCCTGACCTGCTGCAGTCCCAGAGGGGCTTGGTGGCCCAGGTGGCGGCTCTGCCTCCAAGGGCAGGGCCCTGTCAGGGGTCTGTGTCAGTGGGTGGACCATGGACATGTGCACATTGAGGTTGTGGGCTTTCTCAAACCGCCGGCCACACTGGTCACAGGCAAAGTCCAGCTCAGTTTCCGCCTTGTGTTTGGTCATGTGGTACTTGAGGGACGCCCGCTGTCTGCACTGGAAGCCACAGACCTCACACCTGGGGGACAGAGGCGGGTGAGGGTGTGCGCCCCGCCGCCTCCAGGCATGCCCAGCCCACACTTACTGCAGAGGCTTGGCTCCTGAGTGACGCATCTGGTGGACAAGGAGGTGCTTCCGCTGCTTGAAGGTCTGCCCACACTCGTCGCAGATGTAGTTCCGCACTTCTGGAAGACCAGAGCTGGTGAGCACGGCCCTCACGTCAGAGCCAGAGGACCAGTCACCGCGGGGCCCAGGCCGGGGCCGCTGAGCACCTGATCTTGTTTACACCAAGAGAACTCTGAGACACAGTTGACTGTCAAGGGGGTCTAAACTGCCTGAAAATGCCAGGGCTGGGCCTTCCCCTTCATCTTGTGTGTAATTTTGAAGCCTATTTTTAAAATAAGTGTTTGGGGGAGACCAGCAGTTGGCGTAATGGCTATGTCACTGGACTCCCACAGAGTCGACCGCAGTTTGAGTCCCAGACCTGGTGGCTTAAAACTCACACTGAGCACATGTACGTGTGCGCCCAAGATCCCGGGAGGAGAAGGGATTGCAGCGGTTTCTCACTTTCTGTCTTTCTGGCAAGTGCAAGTGCCCTACAGCAAAAAAACTACCCCCCCTCCCCCCAAAAAAATGTTGGGAAAACAACTATGTGTCGGGAGACTTCCTATTCACCAGTTTTCCCTCAGAGGAAGTCAGGTCCAGGTGTTACAGGTGACAGACACACCCGGTGGAGTGCAGTCCTCAGCGGAGACACTCCACCCTGCCATCTGCAGGCCCCTGCCGAGGTGCTCCCACCCTGGGGCTCCCTTCTGGTGGGCTGGCATGGCGTCATTGTATCTCTGGACTCCCACGTGGTAGACCGGTCTGAGTCCCAGGCCTGGCGGCTTGAAAGTCACACTGGCTGTGTGTGCACACAGAGAAGGAATTGCAGTGTGGCCATCCCCCCGAGGAGTGATTTCTTGCTTTGTCTCCGGCAAGCGCACACACCCTATAGCAAAACTCTAAAATCAGAATAAACAGCAGCTGGCCACGAGCACTGACTGGCCTGAGCTTTGCTGAGGACCCCAACCTGCACGAGCCCTGGGCAGGCCTGACAGAACCTGGGCATCTTGTGAAACCCGGTTACAGGTGAGCTGGCAACCAGACGGCAGACCCATGTTCACACTTGTCTGTCTACACACACACCCCACTGCTGGCAGAGGGGTGGTGTGCTGGCCGGGCCGGCCCTGTGGACACAGGTGCGCGCAGCTGCAGCCCGTCCGGCTCCTTCCTGGGGGGGTGGGGGGGGTTGCACCTATGAGTGTGACACAGCTGGGCAAGGGCATGTGCCTGGGAGATGCCACCATCCTCCTCACACCTGGCACTCTTCCAGGCTTCTCAGTTTGTACCACGTGTGAGTTAGTGTGGCTACCCTGCCCCTGCAGCAAGGGCACGCTTCCACAGGAAGGCAGATGGAGCCAGAGGCATGCACTCGTGGCTTCATCCCTCTGTGGCTACCTGACACCCAGACAGCCTGGGGCCCCCTCCTGCGCGGGGAATGTCCCTCTGGCTGAAGGCCAGGCCCTGCCACCCACGCGGGCCACGCCTGCTGGGCTGGTGAGGGTGAGGCAGGACCTGTGTGGATGAGTTTGACGTGGCGCTGCAGGTACCGGTCGATCATGAACACCTTGTTGCAGCCGGGGTGGGGGCAGGGTCTCTCGCGGACCTCCTCGTGGTGCTCCTTGATGTGTTTCTGCAGGACGGACCCAGCCGGAGACCCGTGTCTGAGCAAGGTCCCACCTGACCGAGAGCCACCTCCTGCCTGCCAAAGGCCCTTGGCCCTGCCTGGCCTTCCTGGAAGGCAGATGCAAGTATTGTGGCAGACAGGCTCCTTCGGACCTGGTCCATGGGGCTCCTGGGCCCAGAGTGTCCCAGAATGAAGGGCCAGCTGCACACCCTCCCTCGAACAGTGCTGGCTCCGGCCTGGAGCCAACAGCTGAGGCTCACCCTGTGCTGGCTTGGCAGACGCCTGCCGCCTCGCTGTGCGCACACTAGTCCCCGGCACACCGCCAGCAGGTTCAGGCAGGGCCACCGCTCACCTTCATGCCATCGGCCCCTCGGTACACGGCAGTGCAGCCCTGGTGGGGACACTTGTAGATGGTGGGCAGCTCCTCCCTGCAACACACAGCACGGGGCACATGGAGGCGTCGCCCACGCAGGGCCCACGCACCCGCACCTGTGCCCTCACCTCTCACAGCGGAGCTTTCTCTTCCACCCAGGCTTGGGCCCAGGCTTCTTCCGCAGTTTTGGCTCTTCAGGCTTCCTGGCTTCTCTGCCCTCACCCCTCTTACTGGAGGCCCTGGAAGAGGCACAGGCGGCCAGGCCTGTTGGTGCTTCACGCTGCTGCACCGACATCACTTCTCCTCTCTACGCTCTCTTCAGACGGGAGACCGCTTTCTCATTTCCACAGCCAAGCTGCCTCCAGGCCAACAGGCTGGCTCTACATTCTACCCTTTGCCACCAAAGCCAGAAAAATTCCTGGTCGGTGAGGGCCACGAGGCCTGGGCAGCGCCTGGGGGTGGGGGTGCAGCCCAGGATGAGAACACACTTGCTCCAGGGGCATTTCTCAGATCAGAAGCTTTTCCCTCTAAGATGAAAACCAACACTTGTCTGGAGACATCACAGAGATCCATGGGAGGAAGCTCCAGCGGTCGGTCACTTGGCCAGAGTGACCACGTGCCAGAAGAACCCGGGACCACCACCTCGGCTCTAGGGCTTGCACACGTGCAGCAAGGACAGGCGTGAGAAGGGAGCAGCTGCTTCCTGGCCGCAGTGTGCACGGCCAGCGGCCTCCTCCTCACCCTGTTCCCAGAGCTGCTGTTGGAGGCTGGGGGAGAGGGGCCCTCGTGCACTTCAGTCTGGGAGGTCCCTGAGGGGCCAGCGTGGTGAGCAGCTTCCCCTGGGCCATGTCAGGAGATTAAAAGTGACATATACATGCACTTTTCCTTTTTGGATCCAGACATTTAAGGAAATGTCGGTAACAGAAGGGACACAGCCAACACCATACGCAACAGAGAAAGACAAAAAGCTTTCCTCTCAGAGCAGGGACAAGCTGCTGCCCCTCGTCCAGCACAGCACCGCAGCTGTGTTCACAGTAACACGAAGAGGGGCCGGCCAGTGGAGCAGACTAGGGCTGGCGGCCTGAGAAACAAGCTGGGCACGTGTACGCGCATGCCTAAAACCCTGGGCGTGCAGAAGGGGTTGCAGTGTGGCCAGCCCCTGCCCTAGGAGGGGTGCTTTCTCACTGCCTCTCCCCTCTCTCTCTCCAGTAAGTACATGCACCCTGTGGCAAACTATAAAAATAAATTCAGTGGGGCCAGCAGATGGTGGGTGGTTGAGGCGCTGGACTCCCACATAGTTGACCGGTTTGAGTCCCGGACTTGGCAGTTTGCTTCACTTTCCCTCCCCTCTCTGTCTGTCTCTGGTCAAAAAAAAAAAAAAAAAAAAAAAGATAAAATAATTCTTTAAAAAATTCAGCAAAGTTGAAGGAAACAAAATACACCAAACCCTATTATGTTTCTATACACACACAATTAACGATCCAAAAGAGGTTTAGAAAGTGATCACAACAGCCTCAAAAAGGACACACTTAGAAGTAAAACTAGTAACGCTGAGCCCTTGTATAATGGGACTACAACCTGCTGAGAGACGTGGAAGCCATGGGGGCTGGCAGGTGGTGCAAAAAGCACTGGATTCCCACATGGGTGACCGGTCTGGGTCCTGGACCTGACAGCTTCCTTTCTTGCTTTCCTCGTCTCTCTCTCATCAAATTAAAACAATATAGTAACAAATGGAAACAAATAGAAGTTAAAACCAACAAATGGGCAGATATCCCATGTCTCTGGATAAGAGCTGAAGGTAGGACTTCCTAAAAGCCTGTACAGATTCCTTGAAAATTCCCATCAAAACCCTAATGGTGGGAGAGCAGTCGGCACAGTGGTAAAGGTGCTGGATTCCATATGGTTGAACTCAGGTTCAAGTCCCAGACCTGGTGGCCTGAAGAATAGATGCATGTGCACATGTGTGCTTATGTCCGAAATTCCAAGAGAATGGAGGAGAAGGGATTGCAGTGTGGCCATCCCCCTTGGGGGTGGAGAGGGGTAATTTCTCATTTTCCTTCCTTTCTACAGTAAGCACAAAAGCCCTATGGCAAAACCTAAAAAATAAAGAAAAAAAAATCTTCCCTAGGGGCCAGTAGGTAGCGTGGTGGTTAGGGTACTGGATTTCCACATGGTCAACCACGGTTTGAGTTCCAGACCTGGCAGCTTGTTTTTTCACTTTCCCTCTCTCTGGTGAGCTCATGTGCGTAAGTACCCAAGATCCTGAGAGGAGAATGGAAAAGGGATTGTGGAGGGTGATTTCTCGCTTTCTGCCTCTCTGGCAAGTGCACATGCCCTACAGCAAAAATCTCTCTAAAACACAAAGATTAAAAAATAAATTACACTGTGACAGCTGGATGTTCACATGTGAAGAACGAAGCTGGACTCACACTACACACAAGACAACCCAAAAGGGGTCAATCCCTGTACCCTAGAGCTAGAACCACGGCTTTGGAATTGAGTGGCGTGGTAAACCTTCATGACCTTGGATCTGACAATAGTTCCTTAGATACGACACCAAGAGTACAAGCAACTAAGTAAAAACAGGCAAACGGCTTCATGGCAACCTCGAACTCTAGGGCCACAGCAGCAGGTGGCATGGAGGTGAAGGCACCAGACTCCCACGTGGACTGCAGTTCAGTGCTGGAACCAGTGGCTTCACACAGGCTGGGCACACGTGCGTGCCTGCCCCACATCCCGGGAGAACGAAGTGCGTGTGCACCCGTCCCGGAGGGGCCAGTGAGTCCCTGTCTGATCCTGTCTCAAACGGGGCTCGGCGGCTTCCCTTATCCTAACCCCTAGCCCTCCACAGACCATGGCCCAGACCTGCTGGGAGACAAGCCATAGACACAGGCTCTGGGGCCTGCAATGGCTCAATGGTTACATGGCTGGACTCCCACGTAGTTAACCACTGTTCGAGTCCTGGACCTGGTGGCTTTAAACTCACGCTGGGCACATGTGCGTGCGTGACCAAAATCCCAAGAGAAGAATGGAGAAGGGACTGTGGTGTGGCCATCCCCCGGGGGTGATTTCTCCCTTCTTGTCTCTCTGGTGAGCACACATGCCCTATAGCAAAAACCTGTCTTCAAAACAAAAAATGGGGGGAAAAAAAGACACTGGCTCCAGCTGTGCTGCGACCCAGACCAGCCTGGGCAGGTCACCAAGTGGGAGTCGGGCTTGTGACAGCCGTCCTGGGCAGTACCCAGAGAGGGCGAGGACCACCCCACACTGCCTCCTGCCCCCAGCTGCGTCCTGCCTCGAGCATGCTGGCTCAGCCCCGCCCTCCTGCCCTACCCCTTCTCTTCCCATCGCCAGTGCGTGAGCTCAGGCCGGCCGGCCCAGGTTTGTCACAGGTCCCCTGGTTCATGGTTTAGCACTCATAGCTGCTGCTCTTTCCCCTGGATTGCGAAATGCTCGAATACAACCACCAGGGACCAGTGGATGGCATAATAGTGACGTCGCTGGACTCCCAGTGCTGACTGCGGTTCAAGTCTCGGACCTGGCAGCTTAAACTCAAACCAGGTGCGTGTGCATGCATGCCCAAGATCCCAAGAGGAGAATGGAAGAGAAGGGATTGCAGCATGGCCATCCCCCCAGGAGGCGATTTCTCACTTTCTGTCTCTCTGGCAAGCACACATGCCCTATGGCGAAAACCTCTCAAAAAAAAAACCTAAAATAATAAAGACAACCACCCCTTTGGCCAGCACTGTCATAACTGCAGGGTGTTGTGGGTGTCCCTGGGCTCAGACAGGAGGGGGTGAGACTAGTACAGACTAGCCCTGCTAGCCAGGGCCCTGTGCTCTTTCTGGACAGAGAAAACACAAACCCTGAAAGGAGGAGGTCAAACATGGTCACACAGTAGTGCCACAGATAAGAGGTACAGAGGGCAGGCCACGGTCGGAGTCCGGGGGTACAGAGGGTGGGTCGTGGTGGGAGCCAGGGGGGGCAGGAGGGTGGACCACGGTCGAAGCCCGGGCCCACAGCTTGCAAGCCAAGTGGCAAACACACGCATGTGCCCTGGATCCTGATGGAAGGAACTCGAGCAAAAGGGATGGCAGCATGACCAGGCGTTGAGAGGCATACGCACGCGCTCTCTCTTTCTCTCTCTCACACACACACACACACACACACACAAACACACAAGCATAACTGTGCCCCTCTGGCACCAATTAAAAACAAAAAAGGTCACAGAAGCGACTCAGTGAGGAAGTGGACGTGGTTACGTGGCTGTAGAAATCAGAACTGCGTCGAGTAGAAAGTGAGTCTGGGGCTGCTCCACGCCTCAGCAGATGTGGCCCGGAGAAGGGATGGGTGAGGAGGGCATGCCGTGGAGTGTGGGGTGGGCAGGACTGGCCCAGAAAGGGACTCGCCGGAACGAGGCGGGTCCTGGCCACAGGGCTCCCTGCCACTCCCGTGGTGTCTGAGAGCCCTCACGTGGCCTCTTGGGCATCGTGGCATGACCTGGATAAGCCCCAGCTACAAACTCCCAGAAGAAAGAGTCACCAGTGGCCAGGAGGACCCTGCCCTCCCAAGGCTCACCTGCCCACCTGGCCCTCCGAATGGCTTCCCAGCTGCTCACCTTCCGAAGCCACGGCAGACTGGGATTGGGAGGTGGAGCCAGAAGAGAAGCGAGTGAGAGCCGAGGGAGGGCAGGCCGCACTGTCCCCGCTGTGCGCGGCCACGGTGCAGACACTGGCACCCCCGCCACCGGGACACCCACCAGCCCCACGCCCTTGCACCAGCTGTCCCCTTACTTCCTGTCGGGGCGAGGCTCGAAGGACTCGTCCGAGGACTGGGCACTTTGCTTCCGGTCGCTTTCATCCCCACTCAGCAAGTCTCTAGGAAGGAAGAGAACACCTTTAGCAAAGCCCAGGGCAGAGGAGGGGGCAGACCCACAGACCTCCTGGCTCAGGACAGCATAAGGGTCCCCACATCCACAGGGTATATCCCCCAGAAACATCTTAAGAAATCTAAACTCCCCAATCCCATCTCCTAAGACAAAGGATGAGGTGGGTCGCTGAGGTGAAGAGACTGGCAACGCCCCATACACCATGCTCACAGGCCCAAGAAGGGTGTGAAGACTCCCACCGAAGTGGGCTCCCTGGTAAGCAGGCGGAGAAAGTCACCACAAGCCTCACCCTACCACGAGCGCCTTGTGGCTGGTAGGCTTACCGTCAGCCATTTAAAAGTCTGCAAAAGCAGAAAACTGCAGTATTTGCTCTTAAATCAACCGCTCTGTGGTCTCAGCGAGGCAACAGATTCAGGTCAGCAGCCCCTGGCCGTCCCTAGGCTGCCACCTGCCTGGGGGCAGCCTGGCCACATCTGGGTCCTGGGTTCCTGGCACACTCAGTGGGTGCACCAAAACCTGGCCATCCTGTCCTTGGGGCCGAGGCTTGCAGGGAGAGCGGGGAGGCGTGAACGCCAGCGCAGGCACGCAGGGCAGCTCCAGTGTGGCTCTGGGCTCAGAGCAGAGGGTGCACGAGGAGCCAACAGATCTTGACAGCGCCCTTCAGGGAGGTCTGCTGACCTCCAGAAGCCTGCGTAGACCCTCCGCTTTAAGGCATCGCGTTACAGCCCAGGGCCAGGGACGGGCTTCCTCTGTAGTTGCGTCCGGGGCTGGCCCAGAAAGGGCCTTCAGGGAGCAGCAGTGCCCAAGGACCCAGCGGGCGGTGCCAGCAGAGCTGTCCGCAGGCCGAGTCAGGGCGCTGTAGGCTCCCTCTGGGGCTGCCCTCGGGAACCAGGAAGCCCCGCAAGACCCACGACCTCCTCTCTCTTCCCACCCCGAGGGGCAACATCCCAAGTAGGGCACAAGGAGCAAGGCCCCAGGGTGGCGGGTTTGGTCTCCGAGGGAGGAACGTTAGCTATTTAAACCCACTCTTCTCTCACCCCTCAGAAAGGTCACTGAACTCGTCTTTTACCCGATCATCCGAGGCTGAAGACAGAACCTGCTTCTCACCCAGTTGCCCTGAGAAACAAGAACAGGCCCGTTACCAGCTAGAGAGTGAGCGCTGCCTTCCTGCAAAGAGGCCTCTTTACGGGGGAGAGCCAGGCCTCCCGCCTGCGTTCCCCGACTGCCAGCCTGCCGCGCCCGGACTGCTCTCTGACTGCTCCCGCCAAGGCTCGGGCAGCACTGGGCATCAGGGACCCCGGGGAGCGCCACTCCAGGGCAGGGCGCGTGCTTTCCGGATGTGGGACGTTCGGGACGCCACCATCAGAACACTGGTGCACAGAGCATGAGGCCCTATGGGGCCCCACCCGCCAGTCGATCCAGCACAAGGGACTGGGCAGCTACCGGCTTTCCACTCCACGGAGGCCTGGCAAGGAGCCGGCTGAGTGCCGCTAGGCAGGAGCGGCCCAGCAGGGCTGGCCTGATCCCCTGGCTGACATCGAGGGGCAGCTGTGCCCAACCCACAGCACTGCAGGTCCTGGGCCCCCTTAGCTGTCAGCATAAGAGGCCAGTCCACACTGGGGTGACCCTCACTGGCTGAAGCCCAGTGAGTGACCTGCCACTAGCCCAAGTGCAGCCGCAGAGGCAACAGGCGTCCTCGTCACCCACATGCCACAGATGAGGCCACTCTTTCCTTTCCTTAGTCCCCGTGGCCCCTGGGAACAGCCAGCGCCCTCTTCCTTGAGTGCAGGCCCAGGGAAAGACTGGACACCAGACGAGCTTGTCTCTGCAGAATCCACCGAGACAAGGTCCTGCTTGTAAGGGAACAGGAAGCCGGAGAAGATGGCAGCACCCTGCCTCGGAGGAGCGGCCAGCGGCCAGCAGCCACAGGTTCCCGTCCTCTCCTGGCTGGTCCCCTGGGACCACGCCGTGACCATCGCCCAGGACGGTGGAGGCGCCTGCACCTGCTGAACACTCTACCGAGCTCAGGAAGGCTGTTCTAGCCTAGGCCAGTGGTCTCCTACCTGGGACCCCACTGGGGGGCAGGTGTGGCTGAGGTGGGGGGCCTGGCCCTGGCCCTGCAGGGCTGCCCTCTGAAGGAGGCTGGACCGCGTCCATGCTGGGCGGCATCTTGCTCTCGGCCCTGGCTGTGGCTCCTCGGCCCTGGGAGGGTTGAGGGGCGGCCCTAGAGGGTGACCCCTGGTGCTGGGTGAGCCGTGGCATCTCCTCGTCCCACGCCCACTTGGCTGCCAACGGGCTGTCCAGCAAGAGGGGCCTGCAGCTGGAGTCGGTGTCCATGGTGTAACCGTGGCCCTGGTCGCAGCCCCACACGGCCTGAATGACGCCACAGTACTCGGAAGACAGCGTCCTCTGGAGGCTGGGCAGGGCCCCACAGCTGGCTGCGTGTCCGTGCACCCACCCCACCAAGCCACGCAGGCCCTGGGGGCTCGCCGGGATCAGGTCCACTGAGAAGGGGCAGCGGAGATGTCAGTGAATGGTCACTGCCCAGCCCAACCCTGAGTGCCCACCCCAGCCAGGTGCAACTTACCCAGACACGCTCCCTCGGCTGCCCCTGGGGGGGGCTGGGCGCCGACCCTGCGAAGTATTAGCGTGGCTGTGAGCCGACGGAGCCCTCTCCAGGAACACCCCTTCCCTTCCAAGGCTGTGCTAAGCCCCAGAACCCCAACACCTCACGCAGTGCTGGGGTGCCCACACTAGCTGCTGCCAGGCCAGGCGCGGCCCTGCTGCCCACTGCGGAGGGCCCCGCGAGGTGCTCCCGTCCCCAGAACAGCATCGGCAGAGGCAGGTGCTGACCCCGCCCCCCCAAACAACTAGGAGCGCCTACTTGGCGCAGGGCTTCCGCTGGCCAGTCGGGGACACGTTGACCCTCTGCAGGAAGGACTTGAGGAGGCCGTGGCACTGGTAGAACTGGGCGTGGCAGTTCTTGCAGACGAACTGCGACAACGCTGGGTCCTGGTGCACGGCCACCCCGAGCAGGCGCTGGAAGTCCCTGACGAACACGCGCTCCCCTGGGGACAGTCTCTCCGCGCTCTCCCCAGGCGCCCTGTAGGCGATGCTGCGGAGACTCCTGGAGGAGAACCTCCCGTGGCAGAGGCGACAGTGGCCCATGGCGAGAGCCCGCCCTGTGCCTGGGCAAAGAGCAGGAGATAACGGTAAGGGGGCAGGTGACAGTCCTCGAGGCCTGGGAGCAGAGGTGCCCTGGGGGGCCTGGCCAGGCCGGCGGGGCGGGCCCTGGGCTCCCAGCTCCACGTGCAGCCCGGTGCAGGGTCTGGGGAGGAGGGCGGCTGGGCCGGCACCTCTAGAACTGGGAATGGCCCCTGGCGGAGCGTCAGCGCTCCAGCACCACCGCGGGAACAGGAGTGAGGCCCGCGTCCCCAGGACCGAGCGGACGGCCGCACCGCGGGGCTCGCGGAGGGGCGCGCTGCCCGGGCAGCCCTGGCGGCTGCGGCGCGCACCGACCCTCGGGCCTCCGGGAGGCGGCAGGTTCGGAGGGGCCGAGGCCAGCGCGGGGTGGAAGCCCAGACCTGGCGGGCTGCAACCCGGGACCAGCACCCCCGGCTCAGGGCCGCGGGCACAAAGGGTCCGCCGTCCTGCCCGGGGTCGCCGCGCGCAGGCAGCGGGCAGAGCGGCCCGACTCTCCGAGCTCCGCGCAGCCCGGGCCGCTCGCCTACCTGCCTCGTCCGCGCCGTCCTCGCCCGCACTCCCGCCGGCCCGCGCCCGGCCCCAGCCCAGCCGCGCCGCCGCCACCAACGCCGCCTCGTCCACGCTCGGCCCACCGCTACGGGAGGGGCGGCCCCGGCCCCGGCCGCCGCCCCCCGAGGCCGCGCGCTGCCGGGCAGCTCCAGGCGACAGGAAGCGGCCGAACCGGTCCCGCTTCATGGCGGCGGCTGCGGCCACTAAAGCCCAGCCGGCTGCCGCTCGGCCCCGCTCGGCCCGGCCCGGCCGGCTCGGCTCGGCTCGGCTCGGCTCGGCTCGGTCTCGCTCGGCCCGACTCGGCTAGGCTCAGCCCCGCTCGGCCCGACTCGGCTCCGCTCGGCCCGGCCCTGCTCGGCCCCGCTTGGCCCGGCTCGGCCCGGCTCGGCTCCGCTCGACCCCACTCGGCCTCGTTCGGCCCCGCTCGGCCCCGTTCGGCCCCGCTCGGCCCCGCTCGGCCCCGCTCGGCCTGGATGGAGCTGGGTCGGAGTGCGCGCTGGGCCGGCCGCCCAAGCCGGATCCAGACGCCCGAGCTGCTCGGACGGCGCCCCACGGTCCCGCTGCCTCAGCTCGAGGGCGACAGTGCCCGCCGCTACCGCCTCCGGGGGGCCGGGCCGAGCGCTGGACAGACGAGGCCGGCCTGGACCTCGCGAGAGGCGACCTGCCAAGGGAGAGGCGACCTGCCGCTCGCTTCTTACCGACGGGAAACAGGCGCGGGCGAGTGGCCGAGAGGGCAACCCGGACCACCGACGTGGCGCCACAGACGCTAGCCGGGCGCCGGCTGCCGCCCTTAAACGCTCCCGGCCATATGTGAGGAGGCGCTTCTCACCAATCCCTTTCCCAGGTGCGGAAAGCGCCCGCCCCAAGCCCCTGACAGGACCTGCCCGGAGCTCCGCCCCTCGAACAAGCCGGAAGGGGGCGCCGGAAGTGCGCTCGCGTCCCTCCGGTGGTCCGCTGCCCGGGCAGCTCCTGCGTCCGCGCGGAGTGCGTTCCGGGGCTCCGCCGCCCGCCCCGCCCCTCGCCACCGCCTCCCCGCCCGGCGCCATGGCCGCTGCGGCCGGGGACGGCACGGTGAAGCCGCTGCAGAGCGCCATGAAGCTGGCCAATGGGGCCATCGAGTTGGACACCGGCGACCGGCCCCGGGTGAGGCGGGCCGGGCCGGGCGCCGGCGGGAGGGGCCCGGGGCAGAGTCGGCGCCGGGCGGGGGTCTGCTCGGGCCTGGGCTCGGCCGGCCCGCCCGCTCCGTGAGTCGGAAGCCGGCGAGGTTTTCTCTGTCGGGGGATTCCAGGTCTGCGAGGCCGCCCTCCGGAGTGTCCGGGACGGCAGTTCCGTGGGGCCCGTGCTCCGCGGGGACGGTGTCGGGCCGCCGCTCTCCGGGGCCGCCCAGGACGGGCCTCCAGGGTGCCGGTTCGCGAGGCGGCCTGCCGTGCGCCCAGGCGCCGCGGGTCTGCTCGTGCAGCGCGGTCCTAGTCCCTGCCGCCGAGCCTCAGACCCTGAGTGCGTCCGTGTGTATGCCCGAGGTGTGGACTTAAAGCCGCGTTACACAAAGCCAGACACTCACAGCGTGTTGTGTTTCCAGACGCCCTGAGCTCCGTCCGGGAGCCCTGGACAGCCACAGGGACCCCAGGCCATGAGCCTCCCTCTTGAACCTTTTAGGAACGTTTTAACCACTGAATAAAGGCCCTTGAATTGCACAGGAAGGAAACCGGTGGCAGAGAGATGGCCACAGCCGCAGCCTGCTCCCCAGGCCCTTGGCAGGGGTCTGGGTGGTCTTGTGTGGGAGGGTGGCGCTGGCCTGCTGCAGAGCGGCAGAGGACGAGCTGGGGCAGCACTCCCGGAGAGTGAGGACGCTGCTCCAGCTGAACACTCTGCTCAGACCTGGGAGAGCTCTGGCAACCAGCTGGCCACAGACTGGACGTCTCCCAGAGACCAGGAGGCACCAGGCTGGGCGGGTCTTCACCGTTGCTGGCCTGACTCCTGGTTCCTCTTCCCTGCCACAGGAGGCCTACGCGGAGTATCTGAGGAGCATCCACTACATCTCCCAAGTGTTGCTGGAAGAGGCGGAGACGAGTGAAAGTATGGGTCTCAGGCTTGCTGTCACCCCTCCCGTGCCCCTGAGCGGACCAGTGAGCCTTTGGTGTGAGCTGTTGCGGTGTGACCTGGTGGCAGGGACGCATGGAGGTCGGCGTGGGCAGGACACGCCCCAGGGCAGCTGTGCAGGGCTGTGTGCTCGGGTGGGACTGGAGTTGTTCGGGATGAAGGGGGCTGCAGAGGCTTTGAGGTCTGCATGGGGGTCAGAGGTGAGAGATGGGAGGAGGGCAGGCTGAGCAGGCAGGAACAGGGCTGCTGTAGGAGGGATAGAGTTCCCTGGGAACACAGCGTGAGGTTGGCTCTGAGTCCTGAGGGAGAGTGGGTGGTCACCCACTACCTAGAGAGCGAGTGAGCTCCGCTGAGCCTTGGCCCAGGCAAGGGTGATGTCCCAGAGGACCCCCACTTGGAGGGGTAGCAGGAGGAGAAGGGGAAGCACCATCTCGGGGCAGCACGGGGTCCAGAACAGTTTGGAATGAGGGAGACAGGCCCTCATGTCAGGCTTAGCATAGAGGGCCAGGAAGTGGGCCCAGAGCAAGGGCTGGTAGCTCCCCCAGGGCGGGCCTGCCCAGAGGAGTGGTACCTCACAGGAAAAAGGGCCAGCGGGGTTTTAGTTAAGCAAGCAGGTGACGGGAACACCAGGGGTGCTGGGTGTCCCCCCAGGAACAGGCCCATGGGTGCACGCAGCTGCTGGGAGGTAGGGCGGGGGCCCTCTGCTCTCCTTGTTTCTGGAGTGCCTGTGGCAGCTATGTGGCCCACCCCCAAGGGCCACATAGTGGGACCCTCAGTGAGGAGCAGAGGCCCTTTTGTGGTCTGAGGTACAAGCTGGCGAGGGGCACGGCATTGGTCTGACCTGGACTGGCCAGCACGGGGCCTGCCCCGGCTCATGGCATGGACCCAGAGAGGAGTGGAGTGCGAGTGGGCCTGCCCAGCTTCTGCTTCCTCGACTTTACCTTAGCCACGATCTGGTTAGGGCTGGAGCTGACTGTAGCCACCTTCTCGTCCCTTCCCCAGGGGCTGGGGAAACGGTGCTCCCTGACACCTCAAAGATGCTGAAGCTGGCCGAGCAGTGTCTAGAGAGAGCCCAGTCAACAGCTGCCAAGCTCGGTGGGTCTCCTGGGGCATCCCTCAAGTCTACACCTCCCTCGTGGGATGCCAAGCTACCCCCTGACCCCCTACATGTGGCCTGCAGGGAAGCCCCGTCTCAAGCCAGCTGCGCCCGCGACGGCCCCAGTCCTCTCCTCTACCAGCCGGCACCGCCGCGTGTGCTCCGACGAAGGGGGAAAGCTCTCGCCTTTTCTGCCCCCTGAGGTCTTCCAGAAGCTGCAGGTGGTGGAATCACAGAGCTCTAAGAAGTAAGAGGGCGAACTGGGAGGTGGGCTGAGCCTGAGAACTGGGTGTGGAGGCTGAGCAGCGTGAGCTACGGTGCTGGAATTCGTTCACTGGGTCCCCGGAGGAAATGCCCTTTTGCCTGGCCAAAGCAGATGAAGTCCTCTTTGGAGGAAAGCACCTCCATCTTTCACAAAATGATTGGAACACAGCCGAAGACCACCAAGCACAGAAGGAGCCGAGAAACGCTGAAGGGACGTGGCAGAGACAGCCGCAAAGTCTCCGGGGGGGGGGCTGGCAGTTGGGACAGTCTCTACTTAAAGAAGCAGGCAGTTTTGAAAATACTCTCAGGAACAAGTAGCAAGTAGCTATGAAAACTGACATAGTAAGGAAGAGCCAAGTAGAAATGAGACAAAAAATGCAATACCGAATTATTTTCCTCAAGTTTTGCTGTAGAGCACGTGCACGTGCAGGAGAGACAAAGGTAGGGGAAGCGAGAAGCTCCCCGTGGGGCCGCCGAGCCGCATCCCTTCTCACCCTCCTCGCGGGACCTGGGGCGTCTTTCGAGCCACTGGGTCTGGGACTGGGTCTGCGTTGTCGGGCATTTAGGATTCAGCCACCTTCACCACACCATCCGGCCACCCATTATTAAAATTATTTTAAAAACCTTGAGACAGGGCCAGTGGGTGGCGTGCTGGTTAGTGCTGGGACTCCTACATGATCGGCTGCAGCTCAGCCCCACACCTGGCGGCTTGCTTTCTCACTTTCCTTCTCTCTCTCTCTGTCTCTTTCTAGTGAGTGTGTGTGCCCTATAGCAAGCTTAAACAATAATTAAGTAAAATAAATTACTATGTTTTTACTTATTTATTTTCTCAGGCACTTAATTTTCACTGTATGAAAACCCCATAGGGACCAGCAGTTAGTATAATGGCTATGTCACTGGACTCCCATGTAGCTGACCACGGTTTGAGTCCTGGACCCAGTGTCTTAAACTCATGCCAGGCACGTGTGCATGCGTGCCCAAGATCCCGAGAGGAGAAGGGATTGCAGCGTGGCCTTCCCCCTGGGGGTGATTTCTCGCTTTCTGTCTCTCTGTCTTTTTCACAAGTGCACGTGCCCGATAGCAAAAGCCTCTCAAAAAAAAAGAAAAAGAAAACCCCATGCTGTGGCCATAGCTGGGGCCTGGGTTCTCTGCACCGAGACTCTGCTGTAGGTCTTGCTGAGGTGGTCGGTGGCCCCGACAGGGACACGGCAGGGCAGGAATTGGTGACCCTGACAGGGACACGAGGGGCGGAGAAGAGAGAGAGGTCCTCCAGGGGTTTGGTCTTCATGTCTCTGGCCAGGAGGCCCAGCTTGGTGACCGGGGTCCACTCCTTGTCCTTGGCCTTGCCTCTGTGAGCTCTGCAGCTGCGGCCTCCTATCCCAGGGCCTCTGGGCCTCCGGGCCCGGCCGCTGCACCGCGTGATCTGGCACTTGGTGTATTCTCGGAGAAGCTCTGTTTAATTTTTTTAAGAGAGATTTTTGCTGTGGGGTGCGTGTACTCACTGGAGAGACGGAAAGCAAAAGGTCACCCCGGGGCGGTGGCCACGCCGCAATCCCTCCTCCATTATCCTCTCGGGATCTTGGGCACGCACACACACGTGTCTGGTGTGAGTTTAAGCTGTCGGGTCGGGCCAGCAGGTAGCATGGTGGTTAGGGCACTGGACTCTCACGTGGCGACTTGAGCCCAGGACCAAGTGGGAAATCCTGTAAGGCAGGTGGACGCGCATGCCCAAGCCCTGAGAATGGAGGAGAGGGGATTGCAGTGAGGTCTTCCCTGGGGGCGATTTCTCACTTTCCCTCTCTCGCCGGTGAGTGCACACACCCTACGGCACAGATAGAGAAAGCAAAAGGCATTACTTGAAGATGTGAGGGAGGTTCAAAACGATGTGTGGATTTCAGGGGTTTTCACACCAAAATAAAGCCGCACTTTGATTGATTTTTCCACAAACTTTTAGACGTTTCCCTCACGAAATAGCAGTTTACCAGAACCGATGAGAAACCCCAAGATGCAGGTGTGAGAAACCCAGCATTCCAAGTAGGGCAAACAGGAAGCCCCCCGGCCCCTCTGGCTGCCCGGCCCCCTCAGTCTATCCTGCGTGTACAGCGGCAGGGCCAGGCCGGGTGCAGGACTGCGGTCCCGGGACAGACTCCCTTCTCAACCTAGTTTCCCAGCGGCGAATCTTCTGCCACCCCCGAAAGCAGAAAGCTGTGCGACACAGGCTTGAAGCTCATGGTGGCCGTGGTCGGGTCCACAGGCAGGTCTCCCTTGCATGGCTCGGACTGAGCTGTGTGGCCTCGGTGCCTTTGTAGTTCACACCGTTGCCAAACATGCCAGATGGCTTTGCAGCTCAAGTACAGACATCAGGCACTGCCCGTCCTGAACCCTGGGTTCTTCGGGGCTGAGATGAGAGGACAGGTCTCCAGTCTCCAGACAGCCCTGCACCCGCACCTCACTCCTGGCCTCGGAGCGAGCATGGGAGGAGGGCGCAGACCACCCTGGGCTCGCTGGACCTGACTCAGCTTGTCACCTGTCACTTTCCACTTGCAGAGAGCTGACCCCACTCCAAGAGGCCTCGCTGCAGAACCAGAAGCTGAAGGCCACGTACGAGGCCCGCGTGGCCCGCCTAGACCCCAGCCAGGCCGTGCAGAAGACATCCCTGGTGAGCAGGGCACAGGGAGGGCCAGGCTGGTGGCCACGGCCTCGTGCCCCCACTCCGTCCTGCCCCAGCCAGGCCCCAGGCCCCGGGTGGGGTGGCATGGCCTCACTCCTTCCACCCCCCAGACCCTGTCCTTGCAGCGGCAGATGATGGAAAACCTGGTGATCGCCAAGGCCCGGGAAGAGACGGCATCCTTTCTGACCACGCTCGCTCGTGAAGGCGGAGAAGGGCACCGAGGGGTGGGGACGGCATGTCCTGGGGTGGCCGCGCCCCGCCCCGCAGCACGAGCCACTCTCCCTCCCCCAGAAGCCCTCCCTAAGTGGTGCCCTCCTTCCAGCCCTGCCCACCCGCTGGACCCCTGGGGCATCCCTGCGGATGAGGGACAGGGAAGGGGCGGAGGACCCGCTCGGTCAGACCTTGCGGCCCCTTGACTCTGCTGCCCAGCTGCAGAGGAAGATGGAGGAGCGCCGGCTGCGGCTCCAGGAGGCCGCCAACAGGTGCGGCTGCCGGGCGGGGCGGACGCAGGGGCTCCCAGGCTGCAGGCCCAGTGCTGGAGCCCCTGCCTGCCCCCCAGGAGGTTCAGCAGTCAGGTTGCCCTGACCCCAGAGGAGCGCGAGCAACGGGCCCTCTACGCGGCCATTCTGGAGTACGAGCAGGACCACGTGAGTCCACGGGCCGAGCGGGCGGGGTGGGGGTGCGGGTCTGGGCGAGGTGGCAGCAGGGGGCCCTTCCTGTAGCCCCGGCTCTATACAGGCTGCTGGTGAGTCTTCCCTGCACCCCAGGAAGGGCCCTGACAGCCTCCTGGGACCAGTCTGGGCCGGGAAGAGGGTGTCCCAGGTGGGGCCACTGCCACATTCCTCCAAGGCTCCTCGTCTGCAGGACTGGCCGAGGCAGTGGAGGGCCAAGCTCAAGAAGAACCCTGGAGATCTGTTGCTGGTGACCAGCCTGGTCTCCCACCTGCTCAGGTACGGGGGGGGCCCACAGCCCTAACCCCGTTTGGCACGGCAGAGCCCCATCCGGGCTTGAGCCCTACGCCTGGTCGCTGGATGGCGTGGCATGGGGACAGCTGCACCAGGCTCCCTCAGGCTGGTGCTGCCGATGCCCACTGGCTGCCGGGGGCCTGTGGTGTGGCTGTGCTTGGCTTCCTTCAGCCTCTCCACATGGGGAGAGTCGGCCTGGGTGCCGCACCCCGGGGTATGCACCTGAAGCCTGTCTCCGCACGGCAGCCTTAGCAGCAGGTGGGAGCCCCAAACGAGGGCGAGGCCGGCTGAGGTCGGTGACTGGCTGTCTCCTCGGCCTGCAGGCCTTCCAGCAAGGCCGGTGGCATTAGGAGTGGGATGGGACACGGCCTCCTCCTGCCAGCCGGCCCCTCTCCTTGCAGCCTTCCTGACCACCCGATCGCACAGCTCCTGAAGCGGCTCCAGTGTGTGGTGTACGGCGCGCTGTACCCCCTTGTGAGCAGGGGCGCCCTGGACCCTGCTCCTGCCCCTGGCTGCTGCTCTCTGCCCCCCGATGCTGATGGGCTGCTGGCTCCTGGGAGTCGGAGGCTCCGGCCCTCACAGAGCCTGTACTGCATCCTGTCACCCCCGGAGCCCAGTACGGCCCCACGACCCCCAGATGGAGCCCCTGCCACCCCCGCCACACCCCCGCTGTACCCTGGGCCCCCAGACAGAGGGGCAGGTGGCAGCCTGGCGGGACCGCCCTCCCCCACGGCGGACTCCCCTCCCCGCCTGCCAGACCGCGACAGCTCTTTTGAAGACCTGGAGCAGCTGTTGGCTGCGTCTGAGCCGTGGGGCCATGGCCCTGGCAGGCTGCCTGAGCCTCAGCCCCCGACTCCCGGGAGCCAGAGGAGCGCGCCTCTGCCTGAGCAGCTGAAGGGCGTTGTGAAGGACGTGCACAACGCCATCGGTGAGCTGCCGCGCCCACGGCGGGCTCCTCTGGCCCTGAGGCTCAGCCTAGGGTGGGGGTGGCAGCTGGGCCCGCCCTGCTGCGGTGCCTCGGCTGCTAGGACTGTCCCATGAGCCCGGGCTCCCCCTGATGGCGGCTGTGTCCTCGCCAGCCTCCCAGCGAGGGAGAGGATCTGGGCTTCAGTCACAGGCTCCCTGCCCTGAGCACAGGCCACAGGCCACAGGCAGGCGGGGATAGGCTAGGGGCTTGAAGGCCGGTGGAGGAAGGTCAGAGAGAGCCCCTCTTGTTCGGCCTGGACACGCCTGGGCGCTGCACAGAGACTGGCTCAGAGGACAGGGGCTGCCAGGCTCTGGGCTTAGAGCCTTGAGAAGGGGCAGGCGAGGGCCCTTGAGACGTGCTCGCGCTGCTCCCGGCAGACAGGCTGCTCTCGCTGACGCTCCTGGCCTTCGAAAGCCTCAACACCGCTGCCTCCAAGGACCGCTGCCTGGCCTGCATCGAGGAGGCCTTCTTCTCCCCACTATGGCCCCTGCTGCTGGCCCTGTACCGGTACGGCCCCAGCCCCACCCCAAGGGCCTGGGGTCTCCTGCCCAGGCCCCCACAGGCCAGGCCTGCCGCGCCCCGCCCTGCCGTGCCCCGCTCTGCCCGACTGCCGAGGAACACCTGCCCTGGCTGTGCTGTAGTTCTGAGGCCTGTGCCGGGCTCGCCCTCTGGGGCAGCTGGCCTCTGGGCCTGTCAGCGCTGTGCTGTGCTCGGGCCCAGCCTTCCCGGGACGGAGCCCCAGGAGCCAGTGCAGCGCTGCCTCTGTCCCGGAGCAGGGCCGCCGGCTGAGCCTGGCCTTTTCTGGCCCAGGAGTGTGCACCGTGGCCGGGAGGCAGCGCTGAGCAGAAGCATGGCGCTCTACAGGAACGCACCCCCGACAGCCATCGGCATCCCCGCCACGCTCCTTCCCCGGCACCCCGAGGCTGGGCGCGCCACTCCCTACCCCTACTGCACGGCAGCCCAGGAGCTGGGCCTGCTGGTACTGGAGAGCTGCCCACAGAAGAAGCTGGAGTGCATCGGTGAGAGGCCGGGAGGGCGGCAGCAGGGCAGGTCCGACAGGCCAGGCCCTGCCCTAGCCAGGAAACTGGAGATGCGCCTCCACCTGAAGCCACAGCACCCCGCCTCCCCCGTGTGGGGTGGGGGTCCCCCAGCTCATCCAGCCCTGCCCATCGGGGCTGTGCTGGTGCTGGGCTGGGGGTGGCACGTCCTGCACAGCGGGCCTCGCGGCCTCCTGCCACCACCCCCCCCCACTGAGTCCTGCATCCCCGCAGTGAGGGCCCTGCGCGTCATCTGTGCCTGCGCGGAGAGCTACTGTCATGCACGGGAGGCCGCGCCCGAGGCCGGGCCCCAGCCTGCTGCTACCGCCGCCGCTGCTGCCGCTGCCATGTGAGTCCCACGAGGGCAGGGGCTGGGGTGCCGGGGAGGGCACTGGGCACGAGGGGCTGTGTGACCAGCCCTCGGAGGGGAGGGTCCTGGGACCAGGCCTCCCGCTGAGAAGGCCCCCACCCACTTCCCCACGGGCTTCTGCAGAGAGCACAGGGCAGGGCCAGGGCCTCTTAGCGAGCAGGACCTGCCCCCCGGCTGGGTGGCTGCGTGTTGTACACAGGGTGTTGTAGGCCATCTGCCGCCAGCCAGCCAGGCCTGGGCCAGGGTGCGCCCCCACACCGACCTCCGCAGGGGTCCTGACTGTTGTGTCCTGGGTTTGGGGTCTCCCACCCGTCTTCTGTGGCCTCGCCTGTGGCCAGCCACCTCCTAACCTGGCTCCAGCATCCACCTGGAGCTACGGGCCTCTCAGCTCTGCGCCTGCCCTGCTTCCAGGGCCTGTGGGATGGGCAGGTGGGAGGCAGGGCTGGGTGTGAGGTCAGCAGGGCCCCCCCACCTCCGGGGTCTGCTGGGAGGCACCAGGGCTGGCTGCCTCCAGGCGTTTCACAGGTCGGTGTCGAGCGGGTCCCTGTAGCTCCAGGTGCCGCTGAGAGGATGGCGGGTCCCAGCCACTGCCCCGATGGCATCTGTGGAGCCAGGCCAGGCCCCAGTCTCCAGCCTGCCTGTCCTCTGACTTCCCTGTCCACATGCTGCTGGTCTGCGGCCTGGGGGCTCGTGTCCTGTGGGGTGGGTGCCACGCAGACTCTGCAGCCTCGCCATACCCAGGGATCCGCTGCCCGTCAGTGACCCCAGGGCACAGGGAGAGCTGCCAGCAAAGGCGAGACCTTGCCAGGGGCTGCTGGGTTTGGGGACGAGCGCCCTCCTGGCCTGGCACCGCCGACCACCGCCCTGTGCTGCCTACAGTGGAGCCGACGACTTGCTGCCCATCCTGTCCTTCGTGGTGCTGAGGAGCGACCTCCCCCAGCTGGTGTCAGAGTGTGCAGCCCTGGAGGAATTCATCCATGAGGGGTAGGAGCCCACTGGCGGGTGGGCGGGGTGGCCTTGCCAGCCAGGGCTTCGTCCCTAGGCCTGGACAGCGGTGGCAGAGTGCTGCCAAGGGCAGGCCCACACTTCGGGCAGCCCCTGGGTCCACATGCTCACAACGCTGCCAGCATAGCCCAGGGGCCCTTCCAAGCAGCGTCTGCTGGGACTGTCCAGCCCTGCCTCCTGGCGGCTCCAGCGTGTGGCACCTGAGCACGCAGGCCATGCCCTGGGAGGGCAGACACGGTCGTCCAATGCTGGGGTGGCCTCGTCCCTGCAGTGACGCACCGCGTGGCTCTGGCTTGCACAGGTACCTGATTGGGGAGGAGGGCTACTGCCTAACGTCACTGCAGAGTGCCCTCAGCTACGTGGAGCTGCTGCCCCGTGGGGCCCTGAGCAAGGAGTGGGGCTCAGGGCCCAGTCCCCGAAGCGTCCCTCCTGCACCTGGGAACCGCGGGACCCACTGAGGACTGGAGGAGCCTGCCCAGCCCTGCATACATGGCGGGGCCCAGAGGGAGACGCTGCAGCCAGCAGCCTGCTCCTGAGCCTCTCCTCCCACGGGCTAGGCCACACCACTTCCAGGGGCCCCGGTCCTGCACAGCTCAGAGAGGCCGAGGTGCCCCCAGGCTGCACCGACAGGTCCTCCCCAGTGGCTGTGCGGCTCGGGCATGGGCATCTGGCTGGCCCCGGCACGTCCCACCCTCATGGACACTGGGGCAGCCCTGGGGCGGCCTGGGCTATCTAGGGTCACTGTCCCCTGGGACTGTCGGAGCTCCTCTGAGCCAGTTTCTTGGAGCCCAGAATGAGAGCCTGCTGACCCCTCCCCGTGGGGGTCCAAGACCGTGCTGCTTACTCTGGGGCAGTGAGTCCCTGCTGGCCGGGCACCTCTGCCCCAGCTCACCTGGGTGGTGGGCGGTGGGCATTCCGAGACCCCCGGCCAACTCCTACCCCTGTACTCCCTCTCCCAGGTCGGTGTGAGCCTGAGGACCAGCACCTACCTGTTATATGTCCACATGTGGCCATCAACTGGCCAGAAATAAAGAGATCACTGCTGAGGCTCGGTGTGGCTCACTCAGTCCCTACCCCACCCCGGGCAGAGGCCTCGCTGCTGGCGCTGGGCTCCAGGCACCCGGCCACCCCCTCTGCTGTCCACCACAAGGGCCACTGAGGCCCGATGGCCAGGAGCCACAGCCCGCCCCATAGCCGAGCCAGGCCCACCTCCTCTCTACACCTGCAGGACAGGAGAGGGTGCCCCAAGCCACACCCTCGGGACAGGACTGCTGCGGAGGGTGTCAGTGTGTTGGGACAGTCAGGGTTAGAGGTCATCACTGAGACCCTGAGCCCAGAATGTTCCCTGAAGCCCTCTTGGGAGCCAGTGTGTCCCGTACTGGGGACACGTGTGACTGGCCAGATGGGGTAGTGCCTGTCAGGGAGGCAGTGGCAGAGCACCCTCGGCCCCTCAGGCTCCCCTAGCAACTGCCATAGAGACAGTATGGGGCTCCCTGGGGTAGGGCAGTCCTGGACAGAACTGCCGCTCAGTCTTCAGGGGCCACGTCAAGCCTCTGGTTACTCCTACCAGAGGCAGCCTCGAGCCCGGTAGGCAGACGGGGGACAGCCTGCGGATAGGTCCCGCAGGTGCCTGAGGAGGACCCCAGGACTGGGCAGCTGTCCTCCGGCAGGAGCCTCCACAGGGGCTCCCTTGACTCGCAGCAATACCTTGTCCTCTAGCCCCTCATCCAGGACCCAGACAGACCGTGCTGGGGTCTGGCCTTGCTTGTACATAAAGCTTTAGTCTGTCCCGCTCTCTGCCAAGAGACCCAAACCCTGTCCCCTCCAAGACCCCGGTACTGCCAAGTCCAGGAGGCTCACCCCAGTGGGAAGTCTGCTCTTGGGAGGCAGTTCTCCGCCCGGTGGTCCAGAGCTAGTCTCTGGGCAGTGTCCCCTCCAGGTCTCAGCTTTGATGTCTAGAAGATTCTCAGAGCTTCGTGGCATGGAGCGGATCCTCAGGAACCCTCGTGCTGGGAGCATCTGTTGGCCTTGCTTCCGTACCTGGTGCCAAGTGAGTTGTGGGCTGGTGACACGCTGGCCCAGCTGTCTCCTTGGCAGTGGGATTGGGCAGGTCTGTGTTCAGCTCTTTTTTTATTAGAAGTATTTAATTTTATTTATCATCATTATTGTTATTTTAAAATTTGCTATAGGGGGACCAGCAAGTGGCGTGGTGGTTAAGGTGCTGGACAGTCCCACGTGGCCGACCAGGGTTCAAGTCCTGGACCTGGTGGCTTGCTTTCTCACTTTCTTCTCTCTCTCTCTCTCTCTCTCTCTCTCTCTCTCTCTCTCTCTCTGGTCAAATTAAAATGGAGGAATGTGAGTGAATGAATAAATAAATAAATCTTAAAAAAAAAAAAAAAAAAAATTTGCTATAGGCACATGCACTCGCTGGAACATGCTGCCAGTGAAAAAGCAAGCTGCCAGGTCCATGACTCAAACTGCAGCCAACCCCCATGTGGGGGTCCAGAGCTTAACCACCATGCCACCTGCTGGCCCCTGAGCCTCTGTGATCCTGCGGCTCTTCCATAAAGCAGGAATGAATAAAGACGTCTTCCCAGTAGAAACCCTGGGTCAATAAGGGAAAGGCCGTAGTAGGCTCATAGAGGGGGTCAGGCGGCCAGCCAGCCCGAGAGGTCTGTGAAGTCAGCAAAAACAAGAAACATAAAACAGCAAGGTCTGGAGCCAGCAGGTTGTGTAACGGTTACATCACTGGACTCCCACGTGGCCGACCACAGTTTGAGGCCTGGCCCCAGTGACTTCAAACTCATGCCAGGCGCGTGTGTGTGCGTGCCCAAGATCCCGAGAGGAGAAGGGATTGTGGCACGGCCACGCCCCCTGGAGGTGATTTCTCATTTTCTGTCTCTGTCTGTCTCTGGCAAGTGCACGTGCCCTACAGCAAAAACCTTTCTTAAAAAGCACAGCAAGGGACCAGCAGTTAGCGTAATGGCTATGTCGCTGGACTCCCACGTAGTCGACCGCGGTTCGAGTCCCGGACCCGGTGGCTTAAACTCACGCCGGGCGCGTGTGCGTGCGTGCCCAAGATCCCGAGAGGAGAATGGAGGAGAAGGGATTGCGGCGTGGCCATCCCCCCTGGGGGGTGATTTCCTGCTTTCTATCTCTCTGTCTCTCTCTGTCTGTCTGGCGAGCGCACGTGCCCTATAGCAAAAACCTCTCCAAAAAAAAAAAAAAAAAAAAAAGAAAAAAAGAAAAAGCACAGCAAGATCTACGCCCAGCAGAGTGCTGATGGAGAAGCTGGGCGACGCTAGCCCTGGTCCTGTGCGGTTGTGGGCTGGCTGGGCAGTGGGCCTGGCCTGGCTGAGTATAGGTGACCTCTGACCTGGCACATGGGCTCCTGCTTTAGTCCCAGGTCCGTGAAAGGAAGTGCTGTAGGTGACGCTGTCCGTCCTGGGAGTGCCCGTGTGCCTGGGCGTCAGCGCTGCGTAACCCTCACGCTGAGACGCCACAGCCACTCCTTTCATTCATGAGCATTCCGTCCAGCAGCGGCCGGGGGGCGTGTCTGTGGCCTCTCTGCCATCAGGTAGGACAGCTTCCAGGCCGGGGTGACCCAGTGACCAGGGGTCGGGCTCGCCTGAAGTCTGCCCGCTGCGGCTGATGCTGGCTGTCAGCTGGGACCTGCTGGGGCTGTGACGACACAAGGCCTGTGTGCGTGCCCTGTGGCTGCCCTAGTGAAATACCACAGAGTGGGTGGTTTAAAACAACAGAAACTTCCGCTCGGAGTTCTACTGGCCAGAAATCAGAAACCTGGGCATCAGCAAGGTTATGCCCCCTTACGCCGGAGGGTGGGACTCTTCACCCTCCACCCTCCGGTAGCCCTGGAAGTCCTTGGTACTCTGTTGGTGACACCTCACTCTGCCTCCATCTCCACAGCCTTCTCCCCTGCATCCGTGTCTGACTCTCTCACAAGGACGCCAGCCACCCTCACCCACAGTAACCTCCTGAGTAACCAGGAATAGCTTGGAGGCCAGCAGTGACGTGGTTAAGGCGACCACCCCACGTAGCCAAGCCGGAGTGCGAATCCCAGACGCAGTGACAGGAGACCAGCAGGTGCATGTGTGTGCATACCCAGAGTCCCAGGAGGAGAATGGAGAAGGGACTGTGGTGTGGTCATCCCCTCTGGGGGATGAGTTCTCGCTTTCCCTTTCTCTCTCTCTCCCCATGGTGAGTACATGCGCCCTATAGCAAAACTCAAAAAAAAAAAAAACGAAAACAGAAAAGCGTGACCAGCTGGCATGCTGACACAGGCCTATCCCAGCTGCTCCGGAGGCCGAGTGACAAGAGTTCTCATTCAACCTGGCGGCAGGGACCATTCTGTCTCTAAAAATAAAAATGCTGAGATTATCAATAAAGGGAGGGGTGAAAATGTATATATTCCTAACAATAATACATACATTTCAATCTTACCTCTTTATGCAGAAGGTGGATAAATTCCAAGAACTGCATAAGCTATTCCTGCAAATTTGAGCAGGCTGAATAACACTATCAGTTATAATGTGTAGTGTTATTAGTATAGTATAATGTGCAGGGTTATTAGTGTAGTATAATGTGTAGTGTTATTAGTATAGTATAATGTATAGTGTTAAAACAAAGTTATATTTGTTTTGGGGACCAGCAGATGGTATAGTAGTTACATTGCTAGACTCCTATTTAGTCAACTGTGGTTCGAATCCCAGACCCAGCAGCTTAAAACTCAAGCCAGGGGGAACCAGCAGTTAGTGTAATGGCTACGTTGCTGGACTCCCACGTAGTCGACCGTGGTTCGCATCCTGGACCCGGTGGCTTAAAACTCACGCCGGGCGCATGTGCGTGCGTGCCCAAGATCCCAAGAGGAGAATGGAGGAGAAGGGATTGCGGCGTGACCATCCCCCCTGGGGGGTGATTTCTCACTTTCTGTCTCTATGTCTCTCTCTGTCTGTCTGACAAGCACACACACCCTATAGCAAAAACCTCAAGCCAGGGACCAGAAGGTGTGTGGTGGTAGGGTGCTGGACTCCCACGTTACTGACCACGGTTTAAGTCCTGGACCTGGTGGCTCGCATTCTCATCTTCACTCTCTCTGTTTCTCTCTCTGATCAAAATAAAACTAATAATAACAAAGTTAAATATTTTTTTAAAAACACCTCACGCTGGCCATGTGTGTGTGCGTGCCCCAAATCCTGAGAGGAGGGAGGAGAAGGGACTGCTGCATGGCCAACCCCTGGGTGGGAGGGGCACATAGCGAGCACATTCGTATCTCTCACAAAGAAAAAGTTGTTTGTTTTATATATTCTTTTTTAAATAATTATTTATTTTATTTTATTCATTCATTCATTTATTTTTTAGTTTTACCAGAAAGAGAGATAGAGGGTGAGAGTGAGATTGAGAGGAAGTGAGAAAGCAAGCCACCAGATTCAGGACTCGAACCCTGGTCGGCCATGTGGGAGTGTCCAGCGCCTTAATCACCTGCTGGTCCCATGTTTTATATATTCTATAATGAAGTGTTCTGTAGGGACGGCAGTTGGCAAGGGGATTCCTACATGGCTGAGTGCAACTCAAGTCCTGGATCCAGTGGCTTGAAAATCACAACAAACAAATGTTTAAAAAAAAGAGTTCCTTGGGACCAGCAGTTAGCATAATGGCTATGTTGCTGGACTCCCATGTAGTCAACCACAGTTCGATTCCTGGACGCGGTGGCTTAAACTCACACTGGGCGTATGTGCGTGTGTGCCCAAGATCCCGAGAGGAGAATGGAGAAGGGATTGCAGCGTGGCCATCCCCCCTGGGGGGTGATTTCTCACTTTCTTTCTCTCTCTGTCTTTCTTGTAAGCGCACACGCCCTATAGCGAAAACCTCTCCAAAAAAAGAAAGAAAGAGTTCCTTAAAAATAAATAATAAAAGTTGACAGCTTTATGACACATTCAGAAAAACCCTTCTTCCAAACACCATCACAGCCACAAGTGGACATGACTCGGGCCTTCGCCAGGCAGGAGGCCTGTCCGTCTCCGGGTGGGGAAGTGGCTGAGTCCTGAGAACAAGCCTCTAGACAGCGGGCGTTGCTGAGCTGGCCTGGGAGTCACACAATCTCACTGTCATTCCACGAGGAGGAGGCACAAAGGCCCCTCAAATGCCAAGGGAAGAGAGCTGGACCCACTGCTGGTATGGGGGCTCTGTGTCTGACACTGCCGTGAATGAGGACAGCAGCAAATTCAGCCCTCCTCTGCACAACATAGTAGGAGGAGCGTCCTGCGGGTGGCTTCAGGGAGCCCAGAGGAGAGACCTGCGCAGTGGTGGCAGACTCCCTGGAGACCCTTGGCCACAGTGCAATCTCCTTGGCCAGGCAAGTGACGTTCCAGGAGGACAGAGGTCTCTGCCCGGGCAGCACAGTTCCACAAGTGGGGTGGAGGACTGAGGGGCGCAGAGGTCGGGGGCAGATGCATTACGCTGGAACCCGCCCTCCACCCCAGGGGCCTGCAGAAAGGTGGCTTGGCACTGAAGAGGGCAGAAGAAACCAGAGCGAGGACAAGAAAGCGCCCCCGAGCGTCTGTGGCCCAGAAGCAGCCTGCCTCACTGACCCCACGACGGGCGCTCAGGACCAGGGACTGAAGTACCGACCAGGAAGCAGAGCCAGTGGATGCGGACTGCGAGGTCGCCCCACCCCTGAGGCTAAGACGCCTGTCCTGGGCCCACCGTGAGCGCCGAGGGCCCCGCCCGCCCAGGATAGCCGGGCCCGGAGAGGTCTGCGTCCCGCCAATCCGGCGAGGCAGAGGGTGGCTCCGCCCCCACGGGAGATGGTCCCGCCCCGCGTCGCCGGCCCCGCCCCTGCAGCCGCTCAGGCTCTGGGACGCTGTGTCCGTGCACCCCGGTGCTCCGAGTCAGCTCCGGGCAGTCTTCGTCAACACGGGGAGCGAGGAGGGCGCGACCGCTCTGAGCCTGGGTCGCCGCCCGGCAGGGAGGAGCTGCTGGGGCACAGCCACTTTTTGAGAATCTGCTGAGTGTCCGCAGCCCCGGGCTGGAAATCGGCAAGGACATCTGCCCGGTGGGAGGCGGATGACTCGATACAAGTGCCAGCAGGTGCCTCGTGCAGGTGCTTCGCTAGGCCAGGCAGCCGGTCTTCCTAGGCCTGCACCAGGCCCCGCCCCGCCCCGCCCCGCGGCAGCTCCACGCTCCGCCCCGCCCCGCGGCAGCTCCATGGCCCCGCCCCGCGGCGGCTCCACGGCCACGCCCCAGGGCCGGCCCCAGGGCGCCGAGGGGGCGGTGCCCGGGGCCGGCCCCGCCCCTTACGTCAAGCCCGGACCTATCGGCGGAACCTACTCAGAGCGGAAGCGCGCGGCTGGGGAAGAGCCCGAGCTGAGCGGCGGCTCTTGGAGACGGGTGGGGACCGACAGGTAGCGCCGTCACGCGCGAAGCCACAGCACGATCCAGGGGCGTGTGGCGGGCCTCTGGTCGGAAGGAGAGGAGCAGGTCCCAGAGGAGGAAGGTGCTGTGGATATGGGGCGCACTGGCGTGGGGTCGATGCGGGGGGCGCTCGGCTGCAGGGGACACCCGCGACACTGGGCGGGGGGCGCTCGGCTGCAGGGGACACCCGCGACGCTGGGCGCGGGGCGCTCGGCGGAGGGGCCGGGGTCTCAGGGGCGGTGGCACCGCGACGCTGGGCCGGGGCCTGGGGGCGCACGTCCTGACGGCCGCGCCCCGCAGGATGGGCAGCAGCTCGCTGTCCGAGGACTACCGCCTGTGCCTGGAGCGCGAGCTGCGGCGGGGCCGCGCCGGCGTGTGCGGGGACCCCTCGCTGCGCGCCGTGCTCTGGCAGATCCTGGTGGAGGACTTCGACCTGCACGGCGCGCTGCAGGACGACGCGCTGGCGCTGCTCACCGACGGCCTGTGGGGCCGCGCCGACCTGGCACCTGCGCTGCGCGGCCTGGCCCGCGCCTTTGAGCTGCTGGAACTGGCCGCCGTGCACCTGTACCTGCTGCCCTGGAGGAAGGAGTTCGCCACCATCAAGGTAGGCCGGCCGGGGCTGGCTCTCGGGAGGAGGTCGCCCGTGGCGGAGAGGGGTTCAGGTGTCCTGTCCTCAGGGACCCGTGGGCTTCGCGCGGCTCAGTGCTGAGGGGTCGTGGGTCGTGGGCGCGGGACACTCCCAAGGCTGAAACGGACAGTGGGCAAGCTTCAGAGCCTGCCTTCCCGGGCCTCCTGCCCTAAAGTTTGTGACAACCGTCTTCTCCCAAGTGGCCTCCTGGTAGTTGCCAAGGAAACCTAGAGCAGGGGCACAGGAGGGACTGAGAACGTGGTCGAGCACGTTGCTCGGGATGTGGATTGACCCCATTCACAGAGGGGCACAGCGAGGCTGGGAGAACCTAGGTGCACGCATCCCCGGGCTCGGACCTCGCTCACTCCTCCCCAGGCCTGGCCTGTCGAGCTGCCGGCTGGCAAGAGGGGGTAGGGCCGGGAGCTCCGAGCTAATTCGGAAGAGTGGGGAGGCGATGACGCCACTGCACACGTGGGCGTCCGCCTCCGCTGGTTGCCAGGCAGCGGCAGCCCTGGTCTCCGGAGCAGCTCTGGGGCCTGCTGCTGCACGGAGACACCTGCTGGCCGAGGGTCTAGGACTCATTCATCCCGAGGGAAGGTGGCCCGCCAGCCCCATTGGGGGCGACAGCAGAAGAGACAGACCTGCTGTTGAAGGGCTGGGCTTCAGTGTAGCCACATCTGGCTAGGGACTGGTTCTGCCTCCTGCCTTGTGGCTTTGGGCACTGTCCCAATGTCCTGGCAGCAGTGTCCTCTTCTGGGAAAGGGCCACAAGAACAGCTCGGGTCCCAGGGCCTGGGTCCGGCAGAGTCCCAAGCACAGCACTCACAGGTACTCTCCGGAGGGTCTGACAGTGCTCTAAGCAGAGGAATGTGACAGGAGCCCAGAGAGTGGGGCCCACAGGGACATCACCCACACAGTCCTTCAACTCTGGGCTGGAAAGCACTTTCCTGTCTGTCACGCCAGGGCGCTCAGCCTGGCTGTACACAGAGAGCCTCTGCAGAGCTTTAGAAAACCCGTGTTCCCTCCAGAGAGGAACACTACACAGCTGAGAGAAAAAAAACAGGCAAGCTGTTGACCTGCTAGGGAAAGGTCTCCGAGAACAGGCAGCACTGGTTTGGAGCGTTGGGGCAGCCGTTACACAGTGTAAGACAGCGTGCGCAGTCCCTACCCAGGCGTGTGCCCCACACGGATCAGAGTAGGAAACCCGGGGCGACTAGGGGTTTTCTGTGCCTACAAAATGAGCCAGGTGAACGTTTTTAACACTAAAAATGTGGGTGCCTGAGCCTGCCCCAGAACAACTGGACCCATCTCAGCCAGGCTGGCTGCTGCTTGGCTTGGGGGGCGGGCTGCTGCTGACCGCCCCCACCTGCTCTCCCTCACAGACCTTCTCGGGGGGCTACGTGCATGTGCTGAAGGGCGCACTCTCAGAGGACCTCCTCCTGAAGAGCTTCCACAAGATGGGCTACGTTCGCAGCGACCACCACCGCCTCACGGTGACGGCCCCGCCCCCAGCCTGCCAGCTGGTGCAGGTGGCCCTCGGCTGCTTCGCCCTGCGGCTGGAGTGTGAGATTCTGGGCGAGGTGCTGGCCCGGCTGGGCACCAGCATGCTGCCAGCCCAGGAGCTGCTGCAGGCTCGGCGGGCCAGTGGGGACGTGGCCTCCTGTGTGGCCTGGCTGCAGCAGCGGCTGGCCCGGGACGAGGAGCCACCGCCCCTGCCCCCCCGGGGCTCCCCCTCTGCACACAGGGCCCCCCTGGACCTGTACCGGGACCTACAGGAGGATGAGGGCTCAGAAGAGGCCAGTGTGTACGGGGGCCCATCGCCGGGCCCAGACTCACCCCCAGTGGAGCTGGCATATAGGCCACCACTCTGGGAGCAGAGCGCCAAACTGTGGGGTGCTGGGGGCCAGGCCTGGGAGCCCCCAGCTGAGGAGCTGCCGCAGGCCAGCAGCCCACCCTATGGGGCCTTGGAGGAGCTGGGTCCAGAGCCCTCCGCCTTCTCCTTCCTCTCACTGCGTGGAGAGCTGAGTCGTCCTGGGGACCTGGTTGCTCCTGAAGCCCCAGGGAGTCCTGGGGGGACCAGTCCCAGACACCTCCGGGTTGAGGCAGTCCCGGAGCCTCCAGGCTATCAGGCTCACAGCTGCCTGGCCCCCGGCACCCTGCCCGTCCTCTGCTGTGACACCTGCTGCCAGCTGCACGCTGCCCACTGTGCCGCCCTGCCCACCTGCCGCCTGGGGCACTCGCTGCGTGCATTACTCGGTGACACCCAGCGGCGCCTGTGGCTGCAGCGCACACAGGTGGACACCCTGCTGTACGGCAGCCCTGGGGCCCGGTCCTAGTCCAGGGCTCCCGACCGCGACTCTTGGAGATTCTGTGGTGCTCCAGGTCGGGGCAGGCCTAGACCCCCTAGGGCTTGGGCCACCGGGCGGCCTGCCCCTGAGGGGCCCAGGCTCCACACAATGTCGTGCGTCCCCTGGACTGGCGCATGTGTCCCTGAGGGGAAGCAGGCCACTGCCCGTGTCTGCTCTCTCCCTGGGGCCCGTCAGCCACCTGCAGAACTGCCCACCCTGAGCTCATGGCCCTCCTCTCAGTTAAGGAGACTCGCCACACAGGGGTGTCCCTGAGTCTGCAAGTGACACGGGCCGGGCTCCGGGCGGCCAGTCTGGGGCACAGGCAGGGCCTAGAGAGGGGACGCTCAATCTGAAAGCAGCAGGAGGCCCCCACCTCGTGATGAAGCTAGGGCAGGCCCTGCTGGGGCACTCGGGCAGCCCACAGCTCTGCTGGGGCTGGTGCTAGACGGGGGCTGCTCCGGTGCAGCCCCTCCCTCAGCTGCACAGGCTCCCAGGGCCTGACGGGCGTCCTGACAAGTAGAGGGCCAGGTGCCCGCCCAGCATGGGGGCCTCTCCCTGACCCCAGGGCAGGCACAGCACTGGCCACGTCTTCATTCCTCCCTCAGCCACCTCCCGACTCCCCGGCACAGGTCACAGATGAGTCCAAAGCACATTAAAGGACGTCAGCTAGAAAGCTTCTCTCTTTATCCCAGTATAGGTGCCCACCGTTCTGGTGGGCAGTGGGGCCAGTGTGGGGGCAGGGATGCAGCTCAGCCCCCAGCCCAGGCTGCTGCTCTGGTGTTGCAGGGACACCCTGCCATGGCCCCTACCCCTTCTCCTCCCCGCCTGGCCATGTCAGCCCCCTGGGTCACCATGGCCTCCTGGTACCCTACAGCTCGTGGAGACCAAGGCCACAGTTGGGGGTCTGCTCGTCCCAGCCAGCACCCAGCTATGGTTCCAAGACTCCTGAGTCTCCTCAGCCAAGGGCCTTGGCAGGAGTGACAGGCGCACCACAGCCCATGGGGGAGGCACAGTGGGGGCCCCAGCCCAGGTCCACACCCTGCCATTCTGTGGGTGGTGGGGGGCATGGTGGAGACAGGGAGAAGTCAGTGGAGGAGGGGGGTGGTCCTGGTGCGCGGACACACTAGACCCCAAGAGCCTGGCCGGCTGGCCCGCAAGGCCCCGTCCACTGATGAGCTGACCCGCGGCTGAGATACAGGTGCTACGGGCCGGCCGTCATGGTCTGCAGCGCTTGGTCTGGCCCTCGGCCACGGCTGGAGCGGCCCGCTTGTTGCGGTGGTGGGGGAAGGTAGGCATGAGCTCGGGCTCGCAGGCTGTGGGAGAGGCACCGTCAGCAGGCACCCTGGAGGTCTGCGAGCATGCTGCACCGTCTCGGGGAACAGCTATGCCTGGCAGAGCTCACACCCACCTGGACGGCCGGCACCCGGAGCCCACCCGCCCAGCTACCGGCCAGTCCCCCGCAGCGGAGCCCAAGGAGCCCAAGGACTCACGCAGGGGCTTCTCCTTGAAGTAGGAGCTCTCCAGGCAGTCCCCGGCTGTTGCCCTGGAGGAAGGAGTGCCGTCAGTGGGGCCTGGGCCGCTGAGACGGCCTCCCTCACCCTGCCCGGTCAGCCCCCCGAGGGGTGGGTGGCAAACACAGGTGTGGGCTCAGAAGCCCATGGGAACCAGTGTGTGCACCTGTGCGTGTGGGGGAGGGTCTGGGCAGCAGTGCTGCGGCCCGCACACTGAGAAACCATCGCACAGGGTCTGGGTCAGCGGCCCAATGCCCTGCACAGGGGCTCGAGACCCAGCCCTGCGGCCGTGGCCGGTCCCCACCTTTTCTTCGGGTCGTACACGAAGAGGAAGTTGAGCAGGCGCAGCCCGGCCTCCGAGAGCCAGGGGAACTTGTGCTTGAGGCTGTTGTAGGGCTGCTTCCTCAGGCTGTACTGGCCGGCCAGCGGCAGCTTGGAGAAGCCCTGAGGGGGCAGAACGAGCTGCAGGGCGGCTGGCCGCGGCCGGGGCAGCCCACGGGCTCTCCAGACACCCACCGGCCAGATGTTCTCGCTGGGCGTGCCCAGCAGCTGCACGATCAGGTCGATCTGGTGGATCTCAGAAGTGCCCGGGAGAAGGGGCTTGTGGGCCAGCAGCTCAGCCAGGATGCAGCCCACGGCCCTGAGGGGCAGAGCAGGCCTCGCTGTAGCCGCAGTCCCCTGATGAGCGCCAGCCAAAGTGACCAACGCTGGGCCAGGGGACACAACCGTGCAATGGGCATGTGACCAGAGGTCCCCCCCCAGGTCCCTGACCCGGGCCCGGCCAGCCTCTCTGGGTGACTGCAAGGGCAGGTTGGCACCCTGTGGGCCCCAGATCAGTGCCTGCGGATACTGGCTCCCTCCCATGCCTCCTCGGGGTCCACAGGCTCAGGGCACACCCTGAGGTTGGGAGGCAGCAGAGACGCTGACATTGGCCCTGGCCTTGGCCCTGCCCCTGCCCGAGGCCTCGGGCCATGCCTCACCACATGTCGATGCTGGTGGTCTGGGTGGTGGTGCCCAGCAGGAGCTCCGGGGCTCGGTACCTGGAACACATGTCCCCACCTGACACCCGGCCAGGGGCGCTCCTCCAGCTCAGGCCTCCTGAGCACAGCCTCCCTGAGGGGCCGGGGCCTGGACAACAGACACGCTAACCCAGCTCCCAGCTCGGACTACCCTGCTCTGAGCCCTGGGCAACCGCTGGAGGCTGAGCCGGCCCTGCCAACACGCCGGCCGCTGCCCTCAGCCCAGACGGTGGCCAGCCTCCGCCTGCAGCCCCTTCCAGGGACTGAGCAACACAGTCTCGACCTGTGTCCTGCCCCAGACCGTTCTGCTCACCTTTTAGCAGGGAGCAGCCCCCCTCACCCGAGACTGTCCTGAGCTGGCCGTGTTCTGGGTGGCTCAGGACAGATGGGCAGACTCCTCGATGCCACTGAGCCTGGCTACCACCCGCTCCCCCGGGGCAGCCTGCTCTATCCTGGATGCTGTCCCACAGCCCCGTCAGAAGCACAGCTCCGTCAGATACACAGCCCCGTCAGCCCCCACATCAGGTGCACAGCCCCGTCAGCCCCCACATCAGATACACAGCCCCCGTCAGCCCCCCACATCAGGCGCACAGCCCCCCGTCAGCCCCCACATCAGGTACACAGCCCCCCGTCAGCCCCCACATCAGGCGCACAGCCCCCCGTCAGCCCCCACATCAGGTACACAGCCCCCCGTCAGCCCCCACATCAGGCGCACAGCCCCCCGTCAGCCCCCACATCAGGTACACAGCCCCTGTCAGTCCCCACATCAGGTACACAGCCCCGTCAGCCCCCACATCAGGTACACAGCCCCGTCAGCCCCCACATCAGGTACACAGCCCCGTCAGCCCCCACATCAGGTACACAGCCCCCCGTCAGTCCCCACATCAGGTACACAGCCCCCCGTCAGCCCCCACATCAGGCGCACAGCCCCCCGTCAGCCCCCACATCAGGTGCACAGCCCCCCGTCAGCCCCCACATCAGGTACACAGCCCCCCGTCAGTCCCCACATCAGGTACACAGCCCCCCGTCAGCCCCCACATCAGGTGCACAGCCCCGTCAGCCCCCACATCAGATACACAGCCCCCGTCAGCCCCCACATCAGGCGCACAGCCCCCCGTCAGCCCCCACATCAGGCACACAGCCCCCCGTCAGCCCCCACATCAGGCGCACAGCCCCCCGTCAGCCCCCACATCAGGTACACAGCCCCCCGTCAGCCCCCACATCAGGTACACAGCCCCCCGTCAGCCCCCACATCAGGCGCACCGCCCCCCCCCCGTCAGTCCCCACATCAGGTACACAGCCCCCCGTCAGCCCCCACATCAGGTACACAGCCCCCCATCAGCCCCCACATCAGGTGCACAGCCCCCCGTCAGCCCCCACATCAGGTGCACAGCCCCCCCCCCGTCAGTCCCCACATCAGGTGCACAGCCCCCCCCCGTCAGTCCCCACATCAGGTACACAGCCCCGTCAGTCCCCACATCAGGTACACAGCCCCCCGTCAGCCCCCACATCAGGTACACAGCCCCCCGTCAGTCCCCACATCAGGTACACAGCCCCCCGTCAGCCCCTACATCAGGCACACAGCCCCCCGTCTGCCCCCACATCAGGCGCACAGCCCCCCGTCAGCCCCCACATCAGGCGCACAGCCCCCCGTCAGCCCCCACATCAGGCGCACAGCCCCCCGTCAGCCCCCACATCAGGTGCACAGCCCCGTCAGTCCCCACATCAGGTACACAGCCCCCCGTCAGCCCCCACATCAGGCGCACAGCCCCCCGTCAGCCCCCACATCAGGCGCACAGCCCCCCGTCAGCCCCCACATCAGGTACACAGCCCCCCGTCAGCCCCCACATCAGGCGCACAGGCCCCCGTCAGCCCCCACATCAGGCGCACAGCCCCCCGTCAGCCCCCACATCAGGTGCACAGCCCCCCCCCCGTCAGCCCCCACATCAGGTACACATCCCCCCGTCAGCCCCCACATCAGGTACACAGCCCCCCGTCAGCCCCCACATCAGGTACACAGCCCCCCGTCAGCCCCCACATCAGGTGCACAGCCCCGTCAGTCCCCACATCAGGTACACAGCCCCCGTCAGCCCCCACATCAGGTACACAGCCCCCCGTCAGCCCCCACATCAGGTACACAGCCCCGTCAGTCCCCACATCAGATACACAGCCCCCCGTCAGCCCCCACATCAGGCGCACAGCCCCCCGTCAGCCCCCACATCAGGTACACAGCCCCCCGTCAGCCCCCACATCAGGCGCACAGCCCCCCGTCAGCCCCCACATCAGGTACACAGCCCCCCGTCAGCCCCCACATCAGGTACACAGCCCCTGTCAGCCCCCACATCAGGCACACAGCCCCCCGTCAGCCCCCACATCAGGTACACAGCCCCCCATCAGCCCCCACATCAGGTACACAGCCCCCCGTCAGCCCCCACATCAGGCGCACCGCCCCCCCCGCCGTCAGCCCCCACATCAGGTACACAGCCCCGTCAGTCCCCACATCAGGTACACAGCCCCCCCCCCAGTCAGCCCCCACATCAGGCGCACAGCCCCCCATCAGCCCCCACATCAGACGCACCGCCCCCCCGTCAGCCCCCACATCAGGCGCACCGCCCCCCCCCGCCGTCAGCCCCCACATCAGGCGCACCGCCCCCCGTCAGTCACACAGTTCCCCCCACAGCTGACAAACCCTGCAGGCCAACCTGCAGCTCCAGCCTGACACCCCATATGGCTCTCCTACCAAGCATGCCTGCCCCCAGGAACCACGTGTTTTTGAGTGACTTACCAGAGGGTGACCACTTTGGGGGTCATTGGCTTCACTGGAATGCCATAGGCCCGGGCCAGGCCGAAGTCCGCTGGGCAGAGAAGGTTAGAGACTGTCAGAGGTGCAGCCGGGCAGTGTCCCGCACCCTGAGGCGACCTGCCAGCCCAGCCCTCAGAATGCTGACGAGGACCCCCAGGCACGAGAGCCGGCCACCTCACGCACCTGTCTTCACACAGCCCTTATCGGTCATGAGCAAATTGGAGACCTTCAGGTCCCTGTGACGGGAAAGGTGGTCAGGCCGCGGCCGCACAGGAAGTGCATAGCTTTCTCACCTGTCTTCTCACAAACGGGCCTTCAGATAATGAGGGTGGGTGGGCAGAGGCCAGGCCATGTGCATCTGGGACACCAGCACTCGGTGCTTTCTGAGAGGGCTGCAGGCCAGGCTGCCTGGTCCTTCCTGGACACTGCCCCAGGCAGAGGCCACTACCTGCAGTCCTGCTCTGGACCCCAAAGTCCCCCAGCCTCCATGCCTTTCCTGGTGCCACCGTCCTCTGGGGCGCTCCTCACTGCCCTCACGGCAGGGCCAGATTGCACCCCCAGCCTGCCGCCATCGCCCAGGGCTCCTCCCTGGCTCCGTGCAGGACAGTCCCTGGGGAGCGCGGCTGCAGGAATGCCGTGGGGCACCCTCACCACCTGCAGGGCCCACCCACCTGTGGATGATGAAGTTCCTGTGCAGGTACTGGAGGCCCCGGAGCACCTGCAGCACAATGCACTTGACCTGCACAAGGCCAGAGGTCAGTCCTAGCTGGCCCGCCACAGCCACGCCGGCTGGCAGGACCAGCAGGGACACAGCTGCCCGGGACCTGGCACCAAGCCTGCCTCATGGCTGGGAGGGCACTGCTGTGGCCCCCGCCCAGGGCCGTCCTGAGCAGAGCTGCAGGTGCAGAGCCCAAGGACAGGCCCACGCCTGGCCAAAGCCCACCAGAGGCTCCAGGAGGCAGCAGGGCTCCGCCCAGGCCCAGGCAGTCATGTTTAGTGCACCCGCACCCCCACCCACCCCAGGGCCCTCAGCCACAGACCTGGGCCTCTGAGAAGGGCGTTGGCATGTTCTCCAGGAGGCTGGCCAGGTCCTGCTCACAGTAACCCATCACCAGGAAGATGCTGAAGGGAACAAGGCGTAGACCATGCCACCTCCTGCCTTCCCCCAGGTGGCAAAGGGGCCCTCCTTTATGCCAGTAAGGGCACTAGGACCAGAGGGGGCCACACGGGGAAGGGGACAGCGGGAACAGAGGCCAGCAGCCTGCACACCTCTCCAGATGGTTGCCCACGACGACCTCCTTCAGCTCCACGATGTTGGGGTGGCAAAGGCGAAGGAGCAGGGTGATCTCACGCAGGCTGCTGACGGGGAGGCCTGCAAGGAGCCTCAGCGGCACGCCTGCACTCAGGGCTCCTGCCAGCCAAGGCTCGGGGACAGCCACCCACCCCTCGCTCCCCCCACGCCTGCACTCAGGGCTGAAAGGACACTGAGAAGGTGGAGCCCTGGCACAGCAGGGGGTGACAGCCTGGGCCACAGCAGGTGCTCGTGGGGCTCAGTCCTGAGGAGGCCCTCGTGCCCCTCCCACTCCAGGTCCAACATGGTGCCTGCGCCTGGCCGCTCACCATCCTTCTCCTGGTCCATGCGCACTTTCTTCAGGGCGACGATCTCGCCCGTCTGGGTGTCCCTTGCCCGATCTGGGATGGAAACGTAAGTGAGGGTCTAACCCGAGAACCCCGCAAGCTCGCTGGCGCTCACCGCCCTTCCTAAGCACAAGGTCCCACTGCCTGTGCTGCTGACCGTAGGCCCAGTGACACTCAGGCCTCACTCCAAGTAAGACCCCAGGTCCAAGATGTGCTCCGAGGCTGCTTCTCCTCCCGGCAGGGTAGGGTGCCCGGGTTTGCGCCCTGGCACAAACTCAGTCGTGTGACGCGCTCTGTGCACCCCCTGCCCCTGTGTGCTAACAGCCAGCCAGCGTGGGGCCTCCCGGGTAACCCTCATGTACGCAGACAGCTCCGAAGAGCTCCGTGCGCTTCCAGAGTGACTCATGCCAACGTCCAGCTGCCCGGGGCTCTTCTGTGGCTAGAGTCCTACGTGCCCCCACGCAGGCTCCACACCTGGATGACAGAGCTGACCCTTGCAACCAGCCACTCAGGTGTGTCCAGACGTGAGGCCAAGTAGGGGAGTGAACCACCTGCAGGTCTCAGCACAGCTGCTGTGACAGCCCCGCGGACACTCACACACGATGCCATAGGTGCCCTCCCCAATCCGGTTCAGCTTCTCAAACTCCTTAACGCTCCGGCACCGTCCCAGCTGAAAGACAGAGGTGCGGCTGGTGTGGGGACATGGCAGCCGGGGACACAGGACAACACCACACACATGTACCAGGGGCCTTCCCAAAGTTCATACAGGATACTCTAAGAAAAACTACCTGCGGGCTTCAGAACTTTCATTTTGTTTAGGTTTTTGCCATAGGGCGTGTGTATTCACCAAAGAGAGACAGAGAGGGAAAGTGAGACATCACCCCTGGGGGGTGGCCATTCTCCTGGGACCCCAGGCACTCATGCACACACACCCGGCATGACTTTCAAGCCACCACATTCAGGCCCTGAACCTTAGCCACCATACCACCTGTTGGCTCCAGGATTTTAAAACTTTTACACTCAAGTAAGCTTTAATCCTATTACCGCAAACTTTCTGAGATCCTTCCACACTACAGTGCCTGCTTTGATTGCTCACCAAACCCAAAGCAACCACACCCTCAGGCTTTTCTGATGACAGGGAGGGACACTGTAAGGCCGGCCACTCCTCCACCCAGATGATGCCTGCAGATGGCAGCCGCGTGGACATAGGTCTATGGCTCACCAGGACCCGCTGCCCTGACAGCCCCTTCCTTCCCAGTGACGGGACACCTCGCAGTGAGCAGAGGGACGGGTGTGACCTCAGGACCAAAGGGAGCTGGCTGCCACCCACTCCTGTGCCCTGAGCCGGCCAGGATGGGATGAGGTACGGTGGGCAGTAGGACAGGGAGCCCAAAGCCTGGCCCGCCCTGCGGGAGACAGCTGCCCAGCTCAGCTCCGAGTCGGCGAGGGCGCAACTCTGGGGCTCCCCCTCCTAGTAGACGTTTGGCTCTGATCTTTAAGGCAGGGTTTAGGGGGCCTAAATGAGCACCTCTCCTTGGACCTGACAAGTTCGCAGCAAGATCACAATTCTAACAGCTCAGGGATCGGCAGGTGGCGTGGTAGTTAAGGCGCTGGACTCCCTCATGGCTGACCATGGTTTGAATCCTGGATCTGGCAGCTTGCTTTCTCACTTTTCCTCCCTCTCTCTGGTTAAAATAAAAGATAACAAGGACCAGCAGTTAGCGTAATGGCTATGTCGCTGGACTCCCACGTAGTCGACCGCAGTTCGCGTCCCGGACCCGGTGGCTTAAAACTCACGCCGGGCGCATGTGCGTGCATGCCCAAGATCCCGAGAGGAGAATGGAGGAGAAGGGAATGCGGCGTGACCATCCCCCCTGGGGGTGATTTCTCGCTTTCTGTCTCTACGTCTCTCTCTGTCTCGCGAGCGCACGTGCCCTATAGCAAAAACCTCTCAAATAAATAAATAAATAAATAAATAAAATAAAAGCTAACAAGGACCAAATGGCATAATGGTTACATCGCTGAACTCCCACATAGTCAAGCACCGTTGGAGTCCCCGACCAGGGACGGTGTGCCTGCATGCCCAGGATCCCAGGAGAGTGGAGAAGGGATTGGGCGAGGACATCCCCCCGGGGGGTGATTTCTCACCTTCAGCCTGTCTGTCTCTCCTACCTGCCCTATAGGAAAAAATATCTCAAAGATAAAAAACAAACAAAAAACGCCTGAGTCTCCAGGGACCTGCGACCTCCTGCCTGGCCTGCCCCTTCCCGCCCGCGCCCTCCTCCTCCGATCCCTGGCCTCCGGCTGCTCGGGCGCCCCGCCGTCCCCGTCTGTCGCCTGCGTCGCCGTCCGGCCGCACTCCCTGCGCACACGTGCCGCCCGGCGTCTCCGGAGCCCCGCTGGGCTGTCGGGTCGCGGGCGCAGTCCGGAGCACACCTGCCTCCCGGACCCTGGCGGCGGGTTCAGACCGTGCCCCGGGCCTGCCCTCCCGCCGCGGGCCGCCCGACACCCGCCGGGCCCCGCACGGACCCCTGGGCGCCCTCGGGCCCCCGGGATTGCCGTCCCCGCCGGACCGGAACCCGGCCGACCGCGGCGAAGCGCGCAGCCCCCCGGCGCCCGCGCACCCGGTGCTCCGGCGGCACGGAGAAGAAGCCCTCGGTCCGGATACACCGCAGGCGGATCCGCTCCGGCTCGGGCTCCGGCTCCGGCTCCGTCATCGCCATGCCCAGTCCGCCTCGCTCTCCGCGGGCGCGGGAGGCGGAGCTCGGCCGGCGCAGGCGCGCAGCCTACTTCCGGCGGCGTCCTCTGCCTAGCGACCGTCACCAAGGGACCCGCCCCGCCGCGCGACCGCCGGAGTTCCCCGCTCTCCGCCCGCCCGGCTTTGGGTCTCGCTCGCGCGTTCGGCAAGGTCCCCAAGCCCTGGGCGGTGCGCTCCCGGGTCGGGGCCCCCGGGCGGTGCGCTCCCGGGCCGGGGCCCTCCCGGCGGTGCGCTCCCGGGCCGGGGCCCTCCCGGCGGTGCGCTCCCGGGCCGGGGCCCTCCCGGCGGTGCGCTCCCGGGTCGGGGCCCCCGGGCGGTGCGCTCCCGGGCCGGGGCCCTCCCGGCGGTGCGCTCCCGGGTCGGGGCCCTCCCGGCGGTGCGCTCCCGGGTCGGGGCCGGGGCCAGGTTCCCCAGCTGAGGGGTCCTCTGGGCCCCGCGTCAGATCCTGCACCGCCCAGGGCTCAGCCTCTGGGAGCGCCTTCGCCTTCCGCTGAGGGTTCGCGGCCGGGGACGCGCCGCTGCAGCAGGCCCGGAGCATAGCGGGGGGCGCGGGCCCGGGGGCGCCAGCCCTGGAAGATGGAGGAAGGAGAGCCGGGGCGGGGGCGGGGAGGCCCCTATCAGGCTCAATGCTGGGACCCAGTCGACCTGGCTGGGCAGCCACAGCCAGACCACCACCATGTACGTAGAGGGGTCTTCAAATATCTGAGAGCGGGATTAAAGTGTGTTTATTTTGGTACCAAGAAGTTTTGAAGCCTGTGCATGGTTATTTCATCATATGCCTTTTCTATGAACTTTTTGAAGACCCCCCTCCTATGGATCAGAAACTATGTGTTTTTTTTTTTTTAGAGGCTTTTGCCTTAGGGTGTGTGTGCTAGCTGGAGAGAGAGAATGAGAGGGAAAGTGAAGAATCACCCATGGGGAGACGGCCACCCCACAATCCCTTCTCCATTCTCCTCCACACACACGCCCAGTGTGAGTTTCAAGCCACCGAGTCCAGGACTCGAACCATGGTCAGCCAAGTGGGAGTCCAGCTACGTAGCTGCCACGCCACTGCTGGCCCTGAAACTGTACTCTCGGACAGGCGGCAGGCCCCTGCCCTGGCAAGGCCGCGTCCCTGGCTCTGTGAGCCCCGCGAGCAGCACGTCTCGGACGGTGTGTGAGGACTGCAGTCCAGTCTAGAAGCCCATGAAGCCAGCACAACCACTGCACCAAAGCCAAAGGTGCGAGCCTAGCCAGGTGGGGGCTGCTGGAGGAGGCAGCCTTCACTGTGGGGGGCCAGGGGGACCGGACAGTGCTGAGCGGGCCACTTCCAGGTCCACTGCCATGCACCCGGCCCCAGCATCCCACGCCCTCCTCGGGCACAGCTGGGTGAGACCAGTCAGCCCAAGGCCGGGCCTGCTCGTGAGCAGCACAGTGCCGCCTCAGAGCTGGGCCTGTCCCCAGGTGTGGGGACAGGGACGCTTCCACTGCACTCCCAAGGACTTACTGTAGCCCTCAGCAAATGGGCCGGGTGTTGGCGTGTGCAGCGCCCCGTGTCTGCTCACCTGCACGGCAGCCATCCCAACGGGGACACACTCATTTATTCGTCTGTTCCCACAAAGTTCACTCTCAGAGCGAGTCCTTCGCTCTCTCCACCAAGCTGCCGGCGGCTCTGGGGAAGGTGAGACCAAGGTGCCATGGGAGGGACCGCAGGTGTGGAGCGCCCGCAGCTCCCACGGGGCGGCGCTGTGCCCCTGTCCTGAGACGCAGTGCAGGTCACGGCAAATGAGGACAGCCGCGCAGGGCTTGTGTTCACTCCACGCTGTACGGGTGGTAGGCGTCCACGGTGCTGGGGGCCCTGTGTCGGTAGTAGGGGCCCCACTCAGCCTGTTCCCGGATGGTTCTCTGCTCCTCGCTCCCAGTGGAGTCGTAGCTGATCAGAGTCTCGTTGGAGGCCCGGGTGATGACAATCTGTGGGATGACGCACTCCTTCCTGCCCACCTTCTGCTTCACCCCAGGTCTCTCTGGAAGGAAGAGAGCAGCAGGCAGTTAGATGTGGGGACAACCGCTTTCGCACGGCAGATGAGGCCCGTGTCTGGTCGGAGCAAGGAACCCAACTCGGGATTAGCAGGGAAGGAAGTAGACTAGACCAGGACCCCTACAACAGCGAGAATATTCCAAAACTTACACGGGTCTACAGCCTCGGCCCTGAGAAATCAGCCCCCTCCCCGGGGACGGCCACGCCACAATCTCTTCTCCATTCTCCTCTAGAGGGTTGGGGCACACACGCACACACGCCTGGCCTGAGTTTTAAGCTGCTGGGTCCAGGACTCGAACTGTGGTTGACTAGGTGGGAGTCCAGTGACATAACCATTACTCTATCTGCTGGTCCCCAAACAGCCTCTATTTTTTTTTAATTTTTATTATTTATTCATTCATTGATTTTTTAATTTGATTAGAGAGAGACTGAGAGTGAGAGTGAGAGAGAGAGGAAGTGAGAAAGCCAGCCACCAGGTCCAGGACCTGAACCGCAGTCGGCCATGTGGGAGTGCCCAGTGCCTTATCCACCACGCCATCTGCTGGTCCCCCCAAACAGCCTCTTTCAAGGAAGAAAACAGGAGGAACAGTTCCACCGCACCGTGGAGAGACAGGCTGTGGGCTGCCTCCGAGCAGCACGAGGGGAGGACACCCGTGAAGGCGGGCCTGCCTCCGAGCTCAGGGTCAGCCGCAGGGTTCTCATCCTGCTCCAGGCTCTGTGCGGAACGCAGCCATCAGAATTCCACCAGGGACCAGCCGTTGGGGTAATGGCTACGGCATTGGACTCCCATGTAGTCGACCGCGGTTCAGGTCCCCGACCCAGTGGCTTAAACTCATGATGGGCGCGTGTGCGTGCGTGCGTGCCCAAGATCCCGAGAGGAGAGTGAAGGGGAAGGGATTGCGGCGTGGCCATACCCCCTGGGGGCTGATTTCTCTCTCTCTCTTGCTCTCTCTTTCTGGTGAGCGCACCCGCCCTGTAGCAAAAAAAAAAAAAAAAATTCTGTCAAAACGGACATTGCTGATGTTGCCGAACTTGGCAAGGGGATGAGGAACACGTGGCACGAGACCCACAGCCGCGAGCTCAGCAGGGCCATGAAGTGCACCAGCAGGAGGCACGTGGCCTGCTCCCTAGGAAGCACTGGCAGGTCTGGGACACGTCCTCACCAGGCCTCTGCAGGTGCGCCCTTCTGCCCTCTGCATGGACTGGGAGTCAGAACACACGGCCACGCACTGCGCACCCAGACGTGGAGACGCTTTCGCAGGTCAATTTGCTACTGGGCGCGCTCACTGGAGAGAGGGAGGGAGCAAGAGATCGCCCCAAGACAACATGGCCGCACAGGGGATCCCACCTCCCTGTTCAGGGCTTCGGCATGCACACCCACAGCCGGCGTGGTCTTCCAGCCCCTAATCCAGGGCTCGGTGGGACCTGACACCTGACCACCATGCCACCTGCTGGCCGGTCACAGTGATTGGCAGCTTGCTTTGTTCCACGCACCCCTCCCTAGGCAGGTAACTGGCAACGCCGCCACTCCCAGTGCCCACTGGGTGCCCGTGCTGCTCTGGGCCCTGGGGCAGCGGCGAGGAGCAGCGTGCCCGAAGCAGGCCCCCGACCCACGTCTCCCAGGTGCCTGCCCACAGCTGGTCCAGGGGAACGGGAAGGGCGGGACCCAGACCACGCGTCTGGAGACCTTTCTGCCTGACGCCGTCACAGCCCTGGGTTTTTGGGTGTTGTTGTTTTTGGCTTTCTAACATAGATATGTGTGCCCCACAGAAACAGAGGATACAGAGAGGGAGGGGAAGAGGTCACCCCCAGGGGGATGGCCACGCCGCAGCCTTCCCCCCACTCTCCGGCACTCCTAGGCATGCATGCACACGTGCCTTGCATGATTTTCAAGTTGCTGGGTCTGGGGCTTGAACTGCAGGGTCAGCCACGTGGGACCCGGCTGCCTTAATCTCGACACTGCCTGCTGCCCCGCCCCATTTATCTTACCTACTGTCACCAGCTGGCCTGAATGCTTCTGTGCTTTAATTCGCCAGAGAGCATGTTCGCATGTCCGAGACAGAGAGAGACAGAAGGTGAGAAGTGACCCTCCCGTGGCACGGTCACCTGCAGTCCCGTCCCCACCTCTGTCCTTTGGGACTTTGGTCACTCACGCTCACATGCTGGAATGCCTCTCAAGCTGCCTGTCTGGACTCGAATTGCACAGCCAGCCATATGTGACCCAGCCACCCTAAGCACTGGCTGGCCCCTGAATGTTTTTAATTTAAAAATAACAGGTGTGGGATCAGCAGATGGCATAATGATTATGTCGCTGGACTCCCACATGGCCAACAGTGGTTCGAGTCCTGGGCCTGGCAGCCCGAGACATGCTGGGTGTGTGTGCGTGCCCAAAATCCTGAGAGGAGAGTGGAGGAGAAGGGCCCACGACATCGGCATCTCTGGCCCATGGAGGACAATTTCCTGCTTTCTGTCTCTGTCCCTCCAGCATGTGCATACATCCTATAGCAAAATATCTCTAAACAAATAAAAATAAAGACAGCAGGTGATTTGCACCACATGTGGCATGGTTCTGCTGTTGTGGAAGCCTCCTGCCCAGCGCCGAGCTGGGCTGTGCCGAGCTGGGCCCTACGGCCAGGGCCTGCTCCCACCCAGCCTGGTCCCCCCAGGGGGCGTGCTCCAGGAACATAGCGGCACTCAGGCACGGCAGGCCTGTGCGGGCCCCTGCCAGGGAGCTCACCAGACGGCAGCTGGGCTGAGGGTGAGCATCTTCACGTCCGTGCCGGTGCTGTCGGGTTTCCGTTCCCTGACACAGAAATACACTTGTCCATTTTTATTTAGTACTTTTTTTAAAAAAAGGTTTTTGCCATAAGGTGTATGTGCTCACCGGAGAGAGACATGAGAGAGAAAGTGAGAAGTCACTGCCGGGGGTGGTGACCACACCACAGTCCCTTCTCCCCCATTCTCCTGGGATTGTAGGCACGCACGCACACATACCTGGTGTGACTTCCAAGCCACCAGATCCAGGGCTTGAACCACAGTGGGCCATTTGGAAGCCCAGCACCTTAACCACTATGCCACTTGCTGGTCCCTAGTTTTATTTCCTATGTAAACTTTAAAAAAATATATATTTATTTGTCTATTTAATTCCATTTGTTGTTGTTATTATTATTTTATTGTTATTTGGACAGAGAGAGACAGAGAGAGAAAGGGTGAGAAAGCAAGCCGCCAGGTCCAGCACTCGAACTGTGGTCGGCCAGGTGGGAGTCCAGCACCTTCCCCACCATGCCACCTGCCGGCCCCCCATGTAAACTTTCTTTGATTCATGCAGAATGTTTTGAGTAAGAATGGAGGGAAACACGAAGCTTTTCCCAGTTGTCCCAGCCTAGATGCAGGGCTCCTTCTCTTCGTACAGGACAGTGCTCTTCTCACAGACACCCAGGGTCACAAGTCACTCCGGCCTCCACGTCTGTGCCACTACCAGGGGATCGAACCCTCGCACATACACCCCGCTGGGTGTTCTCTGCTGCTCTTAGGCTTGCGTTCTAGAGGGACTTTGTTTTTTAACTTTTATTTTTTCACATGGGGTGTGTGCACTTACCAGAGAGAGACAGAGAGGCAGGGAGAGAGTGAGACAGGAAGTCGCCCTCTGAGAAGATGGCCATGCCACAGTCCCTTTTCCTTCATTCTCTCAGGACTTCGGGCACATATGCACATGTGCCTGCATGACCTTTAAGCAGCTGGGTTGGGACCTGAACTGGTCGGCCACGTGGGATCCAGCTGCTTTAACCTCCACGCCACTGGCTAGACCTCACGAGGAATCCTGTCCAGTTTGTCTACTCCAGGGCCCGCGTGCCACCGGGTCCAGGGCTTGAACTGCAGTCAGCCGTGTGGGAACCCAGCACCGTAATCACCATGCCACCTGCTGGTCCCAGCAGGATATTTTATTTGTTAAAACATTTAATTTTATTTATCATAATTATTATCTTTTAATTTGCTATAGGGCACATGTGCTCACCAGAGGGAGAGAGAGAGAGATGGAAAGTGATAAAGCAGGCTGCCAGATCCAGGACTCGAACTGCGGTCCACCACGTAAGTCCAACACCTTGACCACCACACCACCTGCTGGTCCCCAGCAGGCTACTTTTTAATGACTGATAGAATAAATTTCACATTACGTTTTGTTTCTTTTTCAAAATTTTCTGGCAATTAGGCATATTCTCCCTTAAAAAGAAACTTACTGTCGGAGCTAGGAGGTGGTGCGGTGGTGAAGGCGCTGGACTCCCACCTGGCTGACTGCAGCTCGAGCGGGCCCTCGTCCTGAGGGAGAGTGAAGGAGGGGACTGAAACAGGCCGTCCACTCTGGGGGCGGCTCTCACTCTCCCTCCTGCAAGGGTATGCACCCTATGGCATAAAGAGCTCACACGCGTGCACGCGCACACACACGCACACACATACGGGCGTGCAAACACAAACACGCGCACACGCACACACATGCTCAAACGTGCACGCACACATGAACACACACACACACCTTGTATGGAAATACTCAGACACATGTGAAAGTAGAATAGTCTGAGTACCTATGAATGCATCACCCAGTTTCAATATTTTATTACTTTGTCTTGTCTACCTCACTTTTTTTCTGAGTATTTTCAGGCAAATTCCAGACATGTAATTTTTAAAAATTTGTAAAAGAATTATTATTATAATTATTATCTTTTATAATTTGACCAGACCAGAGAGAGAGAGCAAAGGAGAGCAAGAAAGTGAGCACGAGGTCTGGATTCGAACCACAGTTGGCCACGTGGGAGTCCAGCACCCCAGCCACCACGCCACTTACTGGCCCCCACACTTTACCCACAAGTAGTGCAGTGCACCGCTCCACCACATGGGGGCCGTGTGAGCACATCCGTAATAGCATTGCCAACAACATCACACTGACACTTTAAAAACAATGATTTATTTCATTTTATTTATTTATTTTACAATTTGCTATAGGGCACGTGCACACACCAGAGACAGAGATAGAGAGAGGGGAAAGTGAGAACATTAAGCTGCCAGGTCCGGGACTGGAAACGCACTGGGCCACGTGGAGTCCAAGCCTCGACCACCACAGCCCCTGCTGGTCCCCACCCTGACCCTTAGGGATGACCTGGCCCAGAGCCACACACTGCCTGGCTCGCCAGTCTCTGGAGTTTCCTTTCAACAATTCCCTCCCTTTTGTCATGTCATCTTTTGTTAAAGAAACTGGGTCCTTTTTGTGTAGAATTTCCAACATTCTGGAACTGGCTGCTGTAGGTCTGTAGCCTATCACCCAGGGTGTGTGGACTCAGGTGGAACGCAGCAGCGGCAGCGACAGCCACAGAACGGCAGCGACAGCCACAGAACGGCAGCGACAGCCACGGAACAGCAGCAACAGCCATGGAACGGCGCTCCTGGCAGGGGCTGTCCCCGCCCTGGGCCTGCGTGGCCACTCACCCCCACCTCGGCAGCCTGACCAAACACGCTACTTTCCCACAATCCTACGGGTCTTTGCTGCATGGTGGTCACCTGTGACACCCTGGCCGTGGCAGTCCGATGTCGAAGGCTTGCCTGGGAAGGGCATCTGAGATGGTGCGCCCCCGGCGGCTGGCCGTTGCTACGAGACGTGTGGCGACAAGCCAGGAAGACCCTAGGCCAGGGCCTTGTTCGTGCGCAAGTTTGGACCTGGGCTAGGAGAGCTGAGGGACGGGGCTCCTGACTGCATCAGGTGGAGGGGGGCCACCGATCCAGTCCTGAGATTTCCTTCACCCCAAAAAGTCCCCTTGTGCTCGACTGTGGCCAGTCCCCATTCCCGCCCGACACTCCAGGAAAGCGATTTGCTTCTCTGTATAAATCTGCCTTTTTGGATGTTTTAAATAAAGGGGACATGGTGTCTGTGGTCTCTGCGTCAGACTCCTCTCTCCCCACATTATGTGGGGCTCCCCCACAGTGGAGCATGCGGAGGCTGGTCCCTCGTCCCAGTCCCAGCGTAGGGAGGAACTACACTGAAACTCCAGGCTCACTCGCCCTGCTGTCCCCTCCCCAGCCTCCTCCTGCCCACGTGGAATGAGGCCAACAGACAGGCATGGCTAGTGCCCGTGCAGCGGGCAGCCCCCTGCCCACACCTTCCCTGGCTGGGAGCCCTCCTGCCTGCTCCCGCCCCGGGACTCTCCCACACGGAGGCCGACCCGCCCCAGTGCAAAGCGTGGGAAATGCCTCCTGGAGCAGGTGCAGCCTGCCTGCCCCGGTGCCGAGAACTGCCCCCGTCGGGGACTGACACGAGGTGGCGGAGCAGACGTGGGAGAAGCAGATGTCACGGTGGAGCTGCTGGGCAGACCACCCTGGATGCCCAACCTTACCCCGGCGGCATGAAAGCTGCGCATACCGATCGGCTAAGAGCACCCTGATGGGAAGGGAGCGTCTTCCAAACCTCATCCCCAGGACTCACCCTCCTGTGGCCTCCTACCCTCACTGAGGCCTCCTATGATGAGACCCCAAGTCCAGGCCTCTCCCAAGCCAGCGCCCCACTCCCAGACTGCCTGGACACCCTCAGTCTGACAGGCCAGGCCTGGCTCCCGCCTCCCGCCGGGCTGGTACTCTCCGGACCCGTCCTGGCTTCCGGCAGCCCCACCTCAGCCGGCTCTGCTACTCGCTGCTGGGTGTCCAGGCTCACAGGGGCCCTGGTGGCAGTCCCCAGGCCCCCTGCTGCTAGAGGCTCCACTGAGGAACCGGGGAGCCCCCCAGACTCAGACCCTGTCGCGCCTCCTGTGCAGGATAGTTCATCGCTCCCAAGCCCAAGTGGCAGAGCTGCAGACAGCTGGCACCTGGCTTCCTGCTGGGGTTGGCATACCTTCCTGGCCCCAGGGGTCTGGTCCCACGGCTGTCACCAGGTGGGAACCCAGCCAGGTCATTCCCTCCCCTTCACACCGCCTGCCCGGGGACAGACCCGGGCCCGAGCCCGAGCCCTGACTGCCTCTCTGTCACTCGGGGACTTCCTGCACTTTTGCAGAGTCCATGTCTCCCCCAGGGTTCTGGTGCTTACCTCCCACGAAGGGCCTGAGCCAGGTGCCCAAGCAAGTGGGGTTCCCCGCGGGGCCTCGGAACAGGCAGCCGCCTGTCCCCAAGCCCCCTGGGGCTGCACCTCAGGCCCTGTGCCCTCCAGATCGCCTACCTTCAGAAGAGGCTGAAGACCTCTGGCCCTTGACGGTGCCCGGGTGCAGGCTGTCTGGGGGCTTCTCGGCCTCCCTGTCCGCTGGCTTGGCCTCGGGGGAGTGCTTCTCCGAGGGTTTCTCCTTGGGCTTCGGAATGATGTGTGGGGGCCCCTTCTTGGGCTCCTCGCCTGAAACATAGACGGATGCTCCACCTCGACTTCGACTTCTTGCTCTCTCCCTTTAGCCTCCGGGGTACAGCCCACTTCGCCAGGACAAGAGGTGGGGGAGGCAGAAGGGACAGGGCGGGGGCCGGGGTATAGGAATGGGGGTCTGCAGGGGTGGGGAGGCTGGACGGGGTAGGGGGGATGGGGTCCGGGTCCAGGTTCCAGGTCCGGGTCCATGGTCAAGGGTTTGGGGTCGGGTCCGGGTCTGGTGTCTAGGGTCCAGGGTCCAGGGTCCGGGTCCACGGTCTGGGGTCTGGGGTCCAGGTCTGGGGTCTAGGGTCCGGGTCTGGTGTCTAGGATCTGGGGTCTGGGTCCGGGTCTAAGGTCTGGGGTCCGGGTTCAGGTTTTTAGGGTCCGGGTCCGGGGTCCAGGTCTGGGGTCTGGGTCCGGGTCCAGGGTCCGAGGTCTGGGTTTCTAGGGTCTGAGGTCTAGGGTCTGGGGTCCGGGTCAGGGTTTCTAGGGTCCGGGTCCAGAGTCCAGGGTCCGAGGTCGGGGTCCGGGTCTGGGGTCCGGGGTCAGGGTCCGAGGTCCGGGTTTCTAGGGTCCGGCTCCGGGGTCTGGGTCCGAATCCAGGGTCTAGGGTCAGAGGTCCGGGGCCCGGGTCCGAGGTCCGGGTTTCTAGGGTCGGGGTTTGGGTCCGGGTCCGGGTCCCTACCTTTCCGGAGTCGCTCCTTGCTCTTGGAGAGGCCCATGGGGCCCCGCCGCCCCGCAGCGTCCGGCCTCGGCGCCGCAGCCCGAGCGACTCACAGACGGCAGCTCCGCCGCGACGCGGTCTCCACGGCAACTGCGTGCGCAGGCGCCCGCGCTCGGCCGTGTCCTATCGCGAGAGCGGGCGGCGCGACCGGAAGCGGCGGCCACCCCGGAAGTCCCCGGGCGCAGGGAGCTGTCGGTGCGATCGCGGCCGCCCCCCGCCTGCGCCCCCGGGTGCCGCCGCGGCCCCGCCATGGACGGTAGGAGCCGCCGCCCCGGGGAGACCGGGCCACGCCGCGGCCGCTCCGAGCCGGGCCCGGGGCGGGGGGACGGGGACGGGGGAGGGGGCGGGGGGGGTGGGGGGAGGGGGCGGGAAGGGGGAGGGGCGGGGGGGGGCGGGGGGGGCTCGGAGCTGAGCCGGGGCCTCCCTGCGAGCCGCCGGGACGGGGTGGCCGGCGCCCGCCCCGAGTGCTGCGCGCTCCGCGCTCTCAGGTGTCCGGGGTTTGTCTGGCGCTCGCACCGTGTCCTCGGGGGTCCCGTTTTGCCCGAACAAGCTTTCGGGATCCGGAGTCTGGTCCCAGCGGGAGCGCCGTGCGGGGCGGGGCGGGCGCCCTCCACCGCAGGATGAGGCTTGCCCTGCGGGCGCCGAGCGCCCTGTCCTGGGCCAGGCCGGTGTCACGTCGAGCAGGTGGAGTGAGCCGTGTTCGGCCCGCCCGGCCTTGACTTTGGAACGAGAGGAGCTGGGAGCCCTGCTGCTCCTCCACAGGGTCTGGCTGTGTCGCTGCTCCGCCTCGGCCTCGCAGGTCCCCGGGCACCGCGGGAGGCTTCCAGCCAGAGCCAGCTCTCTGCGGGCACGTGTTGACGCTTGGCTGGTCGTACCCACTCTGGGTGCAAGAACACCAGCAGGCCATCAGGTGGAACCTTTGGACGGCTCCGCGGCCCCGCTGTCCCCTCAGCCGCCCGCACTGAGCTCCCAGGCCACCGCACCGTCCCGGTGGCAGAGGGGGCAGGCAGAGCACTGGGGAGGGCCTCGTTTGCAGAGACCAGAGCTGGGCACTAGTCCCTCTCTGACTCCGCCCGGCCCCAGCAGGACCGTGCACGTCTGTGCCAGCTCCGGGGCTTCCATCAGGGGCTGGGGGCTGTCCGAGTTGGCTTGCTCGTAGGAAGAGCTAGGAAGAGCTCGGATGTCCGGACCCACTGCGCGCTCTCTCTTTGCAGATACACTGTTCCAGCTGAAGGTGAGTGACATCTCCCGGCCCTGTCCTGGCGACCGTGAAGACCACTCACTCAGCTCTGCGGTCTGATGCCCCGGGGATCCCATGAGTGCTCAGGCTGCTCAGAGGAAACCGTCTGGTTGTGGGTGACGTAGGAGATCTCTCACTTCCCAGGCCACGTGGAAACACCTTTTACGCCATTCCTGAAAGGCGGCATGTGCTCCTAAGAGACACAGCATGGCCTCTGCATCCTTTGTCCCCACTGGTGTCCTGAGCTGTGGCCCTGTCCCTTGTCCCCGTTGGCGTTCTGAGCTGTGGGCCTGCACGCTGCGACGTGCCCTCTGCAGGGGAGCTCTCTGGACCTCCGGGCGCTCCTCCTTTCAGGGTGGGTTGTGCAGCTTTCAGATAGCCCCTGGCTCATCTCTGCCACGTTTCCATAGGTGCCTCCACGGTTACTCACCCATGGCGAGTTTTGCCCTGGTTTCTTTTTCTTTTTTGAGAGATTTTTGCTATGGGCAACATGTGCTCGCTGGCAAGAGAGACAGAGACAGAAAGCGAGAAATCACCCCCAGGGGGATGGCCACACTGCAACCCCTTCCCCTTTCTCCTCTCAGGATCTCAGACACACACACACACCCAGTGTGAGTTTAAGCTGCTGGGTCTGGGACTTGAACCATGATTGGCCACGTGGGAGTCCAGCACCTAATCTACCACACCACCTGCTGGCCCTGGGCAGGGCTGGCGTGCACAAGCTACTGAGCACAGCTCTGGGTGTTCTCAAGGAACACGGTGGCTCTGACGCGCAGATGGGGACAGAAGTGACCGGCTGGGAGAGGGCCGCAGAGGGGCACAGTGGACAGACTCGGGGCCGAGCCGTGGCTCTTGGAAGGCCCTTATCTCAGGCTCAAGACTAAGTGCAAAGGGGCCAGGAGACGCTGGTGTCATCTCGTGAGGTTGGCGGGCAGAGGCGGGTGCCCTGCGTCTGGCGCTCACAAGTGCGTTTTACCTGCAGTGCTGTCCGCTCAGGGCTCTGGAATGGCTCTCTTTTTTTGGAGAGATTTTTGCTATAGGGCGCGTGCGCTCACCAGAAAGACAGAGACAGAGAGACAGAAAGCAAGAAATCACCCCTCGGGGGGATGGCCACGCCGCAATCCCTTCTCCTCCATTCTCCTCTCGGGATCTTGGACACGCACACACACACACACCCACACCTGGCGTGAGTTTAAGCCACCGGGTCCGGGACGCGAACCACTGTCAACTACGTGGGAGTCCAGTGACATAGCCATTACGCCGACTGCTGGTCCCCAGGGTGGTTTTCTTGATTCCGTGTGTAGGCAGGAGGGTCAGTGGAGTTGCCCTTTCCTGTTCGTTTTGGAGTAGGTTTGGACTAGGATCAGGATGGAAAATACATCTTACGGGTTTTTCAAAACATTTAAATTTAGGGGCTGGCAGGTGGCATGGTGGTTAAGGGCGCAGGAGTCCCACGTGGCCGATCTCGGTTAGAGTCCTGGACTTGGTGGCAGCTTTCTCATTCCCCCCCACCCCCGACTCTGTCCTTCTCTGGTCAAATTAAAATGAAAAGATAAATGAAGTTAAATATTTTTTTCATTTCAAGTCCTTTAGTTTTGTTGTAGGGCATGTGCTCACCAGAGGGAGGGGGAGAGGGGCTGTGAGAACACGCCCTCCGGGGTGACAGCCACGCCAGGAACACCTTCTCCTCTGCTCTCCTCTTGGGATTTGGGGCACCCACGCACGGGCTTGGCAGGTCCTTCAAGCCACTGGGTCTGGGACTTGAACTATACAGCTTGCCATGTGGGGTCCAGCAGCCTTAACCACCACCCCACCTACTGGCCCCAAGACAGACATTTTAGAAAGCCTGTCACAGCCTTCCTCCCAGACCGCGCCTCAGACTGGCCGTCTCCCTGCAGCCTCCCTGTCTCCCAGCCGTGGCCTCGGCCCTCCCCTGCGTGGGCCGGGCTCGGGGGCAGGCGTGGCAGGGGTGTGGCTGAGGGTGGGCTCTGCCCGTCTCACTTACGGCCTTCTGGTTTCTGCAGTTCACAGCGCGGCAGCTGGAGAAGCTGGCCAAGAAGGCCGAGAAGGACTCCAGGACTGAGCAGGCCAAAGTGAAGAAGGTGGTGCCGGCCACAGCCCGTGGCTCTCCGCGTCTGCCCCTCCCTCCGCCTAGCTCCATTTCCCACTTGGCTCCCGTGTCTCCCGTTTGTCCAAGACGCTCTGGCCATGACTGCGGAGCCTGGCTGCTTTCACGTGCTCGTGTGACCCACGGGCGTGGGGGTGCCCTGCCCCAGGCCACGGCCCCAGCTCCAGAGCAGGGGTGCCCGCGCCGCCCTGCCTCTCTTTAGTCTCTGCCGTCGGCCTTGCACAGCGGCGGGCCTCCTCCTGCCCGGCCACTCTGCCTTTGTCTTCAGCTCCCTGGACCTTCTCCGGGAAGGGGTGACGGGGTCTCGTGCTCTTGGGGAGACTTGGGCCCAATCTTGCGGAGTTCCTCCAAGGTGGCCTAACTGGAGAAGCGGCTCCGCGCCCAGACTTAGGGCTCCCGAGCAGAACAGGCCTGACAGCCGACTCCAGGGTCTGCAGCGGCAACTCTGCAGAGGTGCCCCTCGGGCTCCGTGTCCTGGGTGCTGCATTCCGAGGCACGCCCCTGCCGAGGGTCTCAGTGACGCCCGGGGGACTCAGCACCAGCCCCGAGAGGGCCAGTCTGCTCAGAGCGCTGCGTCCTCACAGCCGGCCTTTCCCCGTTCCAGGCCCTTCAGCAGAAGAACGTGGAGTGTGCCCGCGTGTACGCGGAGAACGCCATCCGCAAGAAAAACGAAGGTGTGAGCTGGCTGCGCATGGCGTCCCGCGTGGACGCAGTGGCCTCCAGAGTGCAGGCAGCTGTGACCATGAAGGGGGTGAGTGCCCGGTCGGCTGTGGGCTCCGTGACGCCGTGTCCGTGGCTCCTGTGAGTGCAGGGCCCACACGGCCCAGGCAGGGGTCCCTCCACGCCGGGCCGCACCACGTCTCCAGCCACGCCTGAAGTGTGCTTGCTCTTGAGGCCCTGGCGACAGCGCGGCCCAGGTCTGGGGCTCCGTGAGGTGGGGTGGGAAGCCCTGCTGTCCCAGGTGAGAGGACGCACCTCTGGTGGGCGGCCTCCACTCAGCTCAGGCCTCCTGTCCTGGCCTGTCTCAGGTGACGAAGAGTATGGCGCAGGTAACCAAGGCCCTGGACAAGGCCCTGAGCACCATGGACCTGCAGAGGGTCTCCGCGGTCATGGACAGGTTCGAGCAGCAGGTGCAGGACCTGGATGTGCACACCTCGGTGCGTGGCCGGGCCTGGGCGGGTGTTTGCCCCTGGAGTCACTGAGGGTGTTGAGAGGGGAGCAGGCAGGGCACCGGGCTCCTTTCAGGGGTGAGTGGGCGCTGAGGCACAGAGCAGTGCCCATGTACAGCCCACCAAGACTCCGAGGGGCCGGGCTGTGGTGGCAGGAGGGCGCCCCATGGGGGAATGGCGTGAGGGGACAGCTGGCTGTGGGGGACGGCATGTGGAGACAGTTGGCCGGGGGAGATGGCATGAGGGGGACAGCTGGCCGGGGGGGTGGCACAGGAACAGCTGGCTGGGGGACAGCACTGGGGGCAGCTGGCCGAGGGGGACGGCATGTGGGGGGTGGCACGGGGGACAGCTGGCTGTGGGGGATGGCACTGGGGGACAGCTGGCCAGCCGGCATGCACCACCACCAGGTGATGGAGGACTCCATGAGCTCGGCCACCACGCTGAGCACGCCCCAGGAGCAGGTGGACAGCCTCATCGTGCAGATCGCGGAGGAGAACGGCCTGGAGGTCCTGGACCAGCTCAGCCAGCTGCCCGAGGGCGCCTCGGCCGTGGGCGAGAGCTCTGGGCGCAGCCAGGAGGACCAGCTGTCCCGCAGGTGGGGCTGGGCTGGGCTAACCCAGGGAGCCCCACCCCCGGGGCCGTCTGTGCCTGCCTGCCGGGCCTGGGTGGCTCCAGCCCTAGAGTAGCTGCCCCCTGCCCTGCTCCAGCCCCAGCGGCCCAGGGTCAGGCTGGGGGGTGGACTTCGTCTGGGCTGTGGGCGCTCGCTGTAGAAGGGCAGCTGCTCTTCCAGGTGGACCAGCACGTGGTGGTCGCCAGCCCAGGATAGCCCTGTGTCGCCACCCCGAGGAGGAGATGGGGCCAGGACCTGCTAGGCAGGAGGGAGGCAGAGACACGGGGAGGGCTCTGGAAGGGACAGTCGGGACGTGCAGGGTGGACCGGCCGTCTCTGCTGGAGATCACCCAGGCCCTGAGCCGCCTGGGTTTGTTCTGTGGGGCGGGGGGCGGGGGCGCGGGTGCGGACGGGAAAGCCGGGGTCTTCCACGCCGAGCCGTGGTGTGCCCTGGTTAAATGAGCCCACCTGGCCTCTGGGTGCAACAGTCCCCTTTAGCCTGCACGGCCAGCTGTACAGCTCGGCCCGGTGGCAGTCCTGCTCGTGTGTGGGCCCCACTGTGCAGCTCAGAACGGGTCGGGCCCGGGGGACGAGGGGCCTTGGCTCCCAGCCCCAGGCCCTTACCCGTCCTCTCGCTTTCCAGGTTGGCTGCTTTGAGGAATTAGCTGTCCCACCGCCCTCTGCCCCGGAGTGCAGCACCCCCCCTGCCCTGGCCGAGTGCCCCCCCGTGGGGTAGCCACCGCCTCTGAGCTCCTGCTAGTTGGGTGACCTCGGCATTGTCCCGTTCTCTTAGGTGGGGCTGTGGGTCTGTGTCTTGGTGTCAAATTTGCACAAACTGCTAGTACCTTCTGGGACTCCAGGCCACCAGCGAGGCATTAGCGGCCTCTCCTTTGCCCTCTGCCCTCCGTGCAGCCGATGGGGACTGGCCAACGGATGCCATGTGGACGCAACCCCGTGGCCCGTGGCTGTAGGCCCGCTGCGTGCAGTCAGCCTCCTGCAGTGATGGGCACAGCCTCGAGGAGGCTCTAGCAGCTGCAGAGTCAGCACTGCCCCACGCTGTCCTGCGGCCTTCCCGACAGGGCCCCGCATCGTCCCCGGAGGTCTGGGCCATCTCTGCCACGACTGAGCCCTCAGCATGTGGCGGCACCCAGCGTGGGGACAGCTGTCCAGGTGGCCCTGTCCTCGCTCGGCTGCCACCCCTGGAGGTGCCTTCGGCCTCTCGGAGTCCGCCCTGCCCACCTGGAGCCCTCAGCAGCGCGGCCTTGTCTCCCCACGGCCTTGCCACCGCCCTCCTCCTCGGGTGACGTGGCTGTGCCGCCCCACCGTCGCCGTACGCCACAAGGTGCCACCCTCCTGCCTTCTCCCGTGGACACTAGAGCCGCTGCTGGAGGCCGGGGATGACCCTCAGCCAGGGCCTGGAGCCAGCGAGACCTTGAGGAAGCCCAGCTTACGGCCCGTGGGCCCAAGGGAGGCGTTGGGCGCAGCAGCTGTCTCTCCCGTTGTCCTAAAGTTTACTTCATCTTGAACCTTCTAGGGTTTTCGTTTTTTGTTTTGCCAAAGTAGAGTGGGGCCCGGTCCTCCTTCCCTGAGCTGTGGCTGAGGGCGCTACCCTGCCCTGACCGGCTGCAGGCTAGGACTGCAGCCGGCGGGCAAGAACGGGGAGGCCCTTGCCGGGCAGAGGGCAGCGTTGGCAGGCCCTGGTGTGGGCATGGAGGCAGTCGCCTCACCGTTGGGCGGCCCCGAGAGAAAGTCCTTTGTGGGAACAGCCTCGGGGCTTCCTGAGCCCCCTGAGGGTACAGCCCCGACTCCGGGTGCTGAGCGGGGGCCCCGGGAGACACCGCGTGGTCACCCTTCCTCTGAATTGCTGTTGTCGGCAGATCAGTTCCCGGGGACTTCTTGAGCTTTGCTTTGGTGGCCTTGGGTGGGGCCCCAGATGAGGACCTCTAGCCCTGTGAGAAGCTGAGGGGGGCCCGAAGGCCCCGCTCTGAGGGAGGCTGGTGGGACAGCAGGGTCTGTGTTACCTGGCTCTGAGCCTGGCGGAGGCCGCGGGGTGCCCCATCTAACCCCCCTCGCTCGTTGGGCCCCTGCACTGAGTCAGGGAACTGCCGGACACAGCGCTTACCAGCCCCACTTCCTGCCCATTGGGCACCCTGTGGAACAGGGTGGTGCCCAGCCCACGGAGCCTGCACCCCACGTGGGAACAAGCCCAGATGTGTTTTGTACACGTGTGGTGATGCACATGCGAAGGGCTGGAGTCTAGTCCACATCTGTTTAAAGTTTCTGTAAAGCCCCCCTTTTAGGTTTTTGCTGTGGAGTGTGTGGACTCACCGAGAGAGACAGGAAAGCGAAACGCCCAGGGGAGTGGCCACCCCAGTCCTTGAGCCTCGGGATTCGGGCACGCGTGCACATGCACCCAGAGTGAGCCTCGGGATTCGGGCACGCGTGCACATGCACCCAGAGTGAGCCTCAGGATTCGGGCACGCGTGCACATGCACCCAGGGTGAGCCTCGGGATTCGGGCACGCGTGCACATGCACACAGGGTGAGCCTCGGGATTCGGGCACGCGTGCACATGCACCCAGGGTGAGCCTCGGGATTCGGGCACGCGTGCACATGCACACAGGGTGAGCCTCGGGATTCGGGCACGCGTGCACATGCACACAGGGTGAGCCTCGGGATTCGGGCACGCGTGCACATGCACACACGGTGAGCCTCGGGATTCGGGCACGCGTGCACATGCACCCAGGATGAGCCTCGGGATTCGGGCACGCGTGCACATGCACCCAGGGTGAGCCTCGGGATTCGGGCACGCGTGCACATGCACACAGGGTGAGCCTCGGGATTCGGGCACGCGTGCACATGCACCCAGGGTGAGCCTCGGGATTCGGGCACGCGTGCACATGCACACAGGGTGAGCCTCGGGATTCGGGCACGCGTGCACATGCACACAGGGTGAGCCTCGGGATTCGGGCACGCGTGCACATGCACACAGAGTGAGCCTCGGGATTCGGGCACATGTGCACATGCAACCAGGGTGAGCCTCGGGATTCGGGCACGCGTGCACATGCGCCCAGCATGAGTCTTGGGATTCGGGCACGTGTACGTGTGTACCCAGCGTGAGCCTCGGGGTTTGGGGCACATGTGCAGGTGTACCCAACATGAGTCTCAGGATTCTGTCATGTGTGCACATGTAACCAGCGCGAATCTCAGGATTCGGGCACGCATGCACATGTACCCAGCGTGAGCCTCGGGGTTCGGGCACGCGTGCACATGTACCCAGCGTGAGCCTCGGGGTTTGGGCACGCGTGCACATGTACCCAGCGTGATTCTCAAGCTGCGGGGCCGGGACTTCTGTTATTTAGAGATTTTCACTATCGGGCATACACATGAGACAGCAAGAAATCACCCTGGGGGGAGGCCACACCACTCGCTCTTTTCGATTCTCTTTGGATTTTGGGTGCGTGCACACACACACCTGGCGTGAGTTTTTAAGCCTCCAGGTCTGACACGTGAAGTACGGTTGACTGTGGGAGCCCAGTGACAGAGCCGTTATGCCACCTGCTGGTCCAGAGGTCCAGGGTTTGAGCCCCACATCCCGCCCTGTGGGGCCCTGTGCCTTAACCACGCCGCCTGTGGCTGCTGCAGACCTGACCTAGCCCTGCCTTCCGGGACGCAGGAGCTTCTGGGCCTTGATGGTCAGCCGGGGCCGTTTTCACATAACCTCAGCTTGTAGTGCTCAGGACCCCCCACACACACACAGGACCAGAGTCTCCACTGGTGACACGTTCTCAGAACTTGGAGGGATGGTGTCCTTTACTGAGGGTCTCGAGGGTCGCCCAGGTCCTGCCCACCAGGGAGCCTGGCGCTGGCTCGAGAGGTGCAGAGCCTTGTGTGGGGGTCAGGGCTCGGTATGGGCTCTCTGCCCAGACTTCCCAAGCCTAGGAAGCCTTGACGGGATGCCGGTCCTCAAGGTGCCATGGAGGACAAGCCGAGGACCAGGGGTACGAGGGGGGCCAGCAGGAGCCCAGGCTGGTGGCGCAGGCTGGGGGCCTCTGAGTAGCCGTACTGTGTCCTGCAGGAGCCGTCCAGCTGCTCCAGGGGGATGGGCAGCTCCTCCGGGGTCTGCGTGTGGTCGCTGACCTGAGGACAGACGGGTGGGCAGCCTGTCTGCCAGCGGGGCAGGGGTGGGGCGCAGAGGCGGCAGCCGCGTCCTCACCTCCTCCACCTTCCTGAAGACCCTCAGGAGGTTCCTCGCCAGCACACCCCTGACCTCGTCCTCCGTCCACTTCCTCCTGAGTAGCTCGGCGATCAGGTCCGGGTACTTGGAGACGTCCTCTAGCCCCACGGGAAGCCTGGGAGAGACCGAGAGCTGGGACACGGGGAGGCCGGTGGGACGGCCAGTGCGCGGAGGTGTCCTGGCCTGTGCTTGGCCACACTTGGCCACCCTCCCTGCCCAGCCCCTAACCTCGTGACGCCGTCATAGTCTCCCCCCAGGCCCACGGCGCCAGCGCCCGCCACCTTCTTGACGTGGTCCAGGTGATCTGTGGGGACACGGCGTGGGTCCAGCAGCCCCCACAGCCACAGGGGCCCCCCGCAAGCCCCACCTACCAGCCACTTGGGACAGGGTGGCCTCCTTTTTGCAGGAGACGTAGTCGTTGTAGAAGTTCACCATCACCACGCTGCCCGTCTCGTTCTGCTCGGGGAGAGGGCCGGGCTGAGGGCTGAGGGCTGAGGGCCAGCCCGGCGGTGGGCAGGCAGTGGGCAGGGCACGCCCCGGCGGGCAGGCAGTGCCTGGCCCCAGCCAGCCTCACCACCAGCTGCAGCACGTCGTCAGGCACGTTGCGCCGGTGTGCACACAGGCTGTAGGCCGACGAGTGGCTGAAGATGACCGGGGCCGTGGACAGCTGCAGTGCAGCCTTCATGGTGGCCACAGAGACGTGGGACAGGTCGATGATGACGCCCAGGCGGTTCATCTCCTTCACCACACGCTGGGAGACAGCCGTGGTCAGGCGCTGCCCGCGCTGGGCCTCTCGGCAGCACCCTGGTCTGAGCGGTTCCAGCGGGGCTCGTAGCCCAGCCCGGACCCTAGTCCTGGGGGAGAGACCCTCGTGGTCCCTGGCCTGGTCCCCCGCTCACCTTTCCGAAGGACGACAAGCCGTGGCTCTGGGCCGCCTCGTCGCCTGTGTCCACCAGCCAGTTGTCGGCCCTGGGGAGCGGAGAACAGGTACCCATGGAGGGTGGTGGTCTTGGCCCCCGGGCCTCCCACCTGACAGGACGCGCCGGGTACAGGCCCCCAGGGACGGGGAGGTGTGGTGCTCCACCCCGTTGGGCCTCCCCAGGCCTCGGGCGCCGGACCAGGGGGTGTTGCAGCTGTGGGTGAGGGTCAGGTAGCGCATGCCCAGCCGGTACAGCATCCGCAACACGCCCAGGCTACTGTCGATGGAGTGCCCGCCCTCCACGCCGATCAGACTGGCCACCTTGCCCTCCTGGAAGGCCTGCTCGATGCCTGTGAGGGGCGTGGAGACAGAGGGGGTGGGCGCGTGCTATCGGGGTGCCCGGCCCCCGGCACGGCAGCCCATTGAGGGGCGTGGAGACAGAGGGGGTGGGCGCGTGCTGTCGAGGTGCGGCCCCTGGCGCGGCAGCCCACCTGCGCTGCTGGTGACACACAGGAAGGCCTGCGGGTACGTCTGGCACAGGCGGTGCACGACGTCCATCTGCTCCAGCGTCCTCCGCACGGCGTCGCGGTTCTGGGTGTCGCAGGGCGTGTACACGGACCAGAACTGGAGGGCACGGGTTCTGCAGCTGACTGTGCCCGCCCAGGCACCGCCCCCACACGCGGGTGGCTGGCTCCCCGTCCCCCTTAGGACGCCCCCTGGGGACTGGGTGGCTGCTCCGCCACAGGAAGGGCCTGTGTCCACCTCCCCACCAAGGAGCACTGCGTCTCAGCCAGGCCCAGGGATGCAGGGGGGCCGCCGTACCTGGCCCCCCACAAAGCCGGCCCGCAGCTTGGGGATGTTGGTGTGGGTGCTGGCCAGGGTGCTCAGGTTGGCCGCCTCCACGGTCAGCTGGTTGTTGAACTGCTCCAGGAGCTGCCAGGCCAGGTCGTTGTGCCTGGAGGGCGGGCCCAAGGTCAGGCACCTCGGTCCTGTTCTGCGTCCTATGGGCTCTGGACGAAGCCAGGCCCCAGGTCGAGGCGGGAGGTGCTGAGTAGCCCAGAGCTGGGGAGGGCAGGTCCTCCCTGGACCGAGACCAGGAGCGCGGTAAGATGCAGGTCTGCTGGCCCAGGGCAGCTGAGGGCCCCGCACCGACACCAGGTGCCACGCTGTCTCCACCCCACCCAGCTTGCTTATCTGAAACCTGGGGCTGCCGTGGCACCTTGCTCAGTGCGCCCTGAGGGGAGTGGGTAACCCCTGCTACAGGGTGACCTCGCGGCCCCGCCTTCCCCGACCCCAAGCCGTCTGTTTCTCATGAACATGTCCCAGCACGTCAGCAAAGCCTCTGCCCTGCCTGGTGACACCCCGTCCCTGCTCCCGACAGGTGTCCGGGACACATGCCAAGCTGTCCTTTCCCGAACGCTGGGTCTGATGGGTGCCAGAGCCTGGGCAGGTGCCCGCTGCCCCCAGCACTGGGCACTGAGGGCCTGGACAAGCGGCTCCAGCCAGGACCCCTCCCGCTGCAGCCCTGTCCCCAGGGCAGGGCCGAGCAGGGCTCCCAGGAGGGAGGGGACGGCCATTGTGGGAAACCTGTCCCCACCCTGGGTGCGAGGTGTGCGGGTCCCTCAGGAGCCTGGGGGCCACGGGGCCTGTCCTCTGCATTCCCTCGGCCGGATGGCAGTGGGGAGGGGTTCAGCCAGTCAGGTCCCTGGTAGAGTGGGTCCCAGTGTCCTCGAGGGGCTGGCGTGCTAGTCAGGCTGTCTGTGGCTGCCTTTTCTCATCCTCCTTTTCCTCGGTGATGAGCCCTCAAGCAGCTACATAGCTGTTTGGAGCGGAGACACTTCCCACTGCCTTATGGCTGGGCATGGCCATGTGGCCGTAATCTGTCCTGCAATTCTTTCCAGAAGTGGACCTTGTCAGACAGCTGGTGCTCAACCTTGTCTTTTCCTTATCTCTTTCTCCTTCCTCCTGGTTGGCATACGAATGTGATGGCTGGAGCTGGTGCAGCCATTTTAAGCCATGAGGTGACTGGGCGTGGTGGCCAGGCAGGGTGTCTGGCATGAGGCCAGGACTTCCTGCACTTCTCTGCTGTTGGATCTCTTATGTGCAAGGGAGGGGAAGGGCATAGGGGGACAGGGGCGGTGCGAGAGAAGGGGTACAACTGCCCCATGGTCCTTTGCTCCCTGCCTGCGGCTGCCTGTTCCCAGGTTCTCATGTGACGAGACGCCAGGTTTCCCTGATTTCTGCAGAGCCCAGAGGCTCGGCCTGGCGGAGGACTGCAGTGTGCTTCACCGTCGCCCCACTCCAGCACGTGCTGGGCCCGCCCACTCTCGATCACTGCACCCTGGCACCTGCTGACGCTGCTCACGTGCAAGTCCTGCACGGCTGGGCCAGAAATCAGGGCAGGGCAGGGCAGGGCAGGGCAGGGTCCACGTGGTCAGGAGGGGAGCCCACGGAGGGGTGGTGTGAGGCGTGCACATTGGAGGCCTGGCGGGGCAGGCCGGAGCACGCAGCCCTGGGCCGCGGTGGGCCAGGCTGAGGGAGCAGTGCCCGGCCTTCCTTCTCTTGGACCAGAGCCTCTGGACCACCCAGTGTGGGTGGCTGGGTCAGCTGAGGGTGAGGGAGCAGAGGGGAGGCTGAGCAGGAAGCGGGCTGAGGGACCGGGCGTCAGCTCTGAGCATTTGGGTGCAGCTGGCACAGCCTGGAGGGGAGGGTGGGGGCTCCCAGAACACGGCCTGAGCCAGACGGGGGAGCAGGCAACGGAGCTGCCTGTGGAGGGGCCCGGGCCACGGCCCCGTAGCCTTCCCGGACAGGGAGCGTGGCTGCCTGGACCGCACAGCAGGAGGAGCGGGGATCAGGCCTCAACGGCCGCCACAGCCCCTCTGCTCACGCCCTACGGACCCTTCACCTGCGGAAGCCTTTAGGGCCCTGAGACCCTACAGAGGAGCTGCGGCCAGCCACGGGCAAGGAGCAGGTTGGGGTGGAGGAAACGCGCCCGTGTGGGCACAGGGGGGCTCTGGTCCCTGTGCAGGCCAGCTCCTGCCCAGCCATCACTCAGGGTCACTCACCCGTCGACGGCAGGCGTGTCCTGCATGATCCTCTCTGCCTCATCCCGGAACGAGTCCGCAGAGCAGGCAGCCACCAGGGGCCAGAGCCACCAGCCGGTCCACATGACGGGGCTCCCACAGACCGGCGTCACTGCGGTCCTGTGCAGCCGGGCACGGCGGGCTCAGGGCTGTGCGGCCCTGTCTGCCTGCCAGGGGAGAGCCGAGGCCTTGGGCTGAGGTCGCGGGCACTCCCTGGTGTACTGCGGCACTCCCTGGGTTACCGCCCCCACCCCCGTGTTCAATGAGTAACCAGCCCCCGTGCCACCAGGACCTTGTGGCCTGGGCCAGGTAAGAGGCTGGGCCTGGGACCCAGGGCGGGGCCTTAGCAGGGCCAGCATGGACAGCTGGCGGGGCCTCTGCCCCATGGCACCACAACTTCAGGACAGCTATGGCAGAGCCGCAGCAGAGCGGGCCTTCGCTGAGGGGCCAGGTGGCTGCTCCGTTGCGCATCATTCTGCGCTCAGAACCGCCTGGTTCCTGGCCCCAGGGCAGCCTGTGGGAAGGCTGTGCTGCGGCTCTGGGGTCACCGCCCAGGGCAGGGAGGGCTGGCCCGCTTCTCCGCCATGCTTTCCCCATCGCAGTACCCTCACAGCAGTCCCCCAGGACTGGAGGGGTTGGCCACTCGGAACCAGGGCCAGGCTCTGGGATCGAGGCACACGGGACCTGTCGGCCTGTCTGTCCCGTCTGCTTTGCCCTGAAGTCCCTGGCGGCCCCCTTCCCTCCTCTCTCAGTGCCACACTCGTAGTGCAGAAGCTTCCAGGCTCGAACCCTGCACACAGCCCCGGCCGTCCTGGCTGCTCTGAGCCTCACGCTCACAGCTCTCAGCTAGGAACCTACTTTCCACCTGGTCTCCACACTGCGGGTCCTCTTCCTTTTGGGTTTATGGTTTTTTTGTTGCCATTTTTGCCCTTTTTTTTTTTTTAAGAATTATTTAACTTTATTTATTTATTTTAATTTGACCAGAGAGGGACAGAGAGAGACAGAGGGGGAATGTGTGAAAGCAAGCTGCCAGGTTCAGGACTCGAACTGCGGTCGGCCACGTGTTAACCAGCACGCCGCCCGCCAGGCCCTGGTTTTTCTTTTCAGAGCAGGTTCTTGTGGGGCTGTGAGCCCTTAGGCCCTGTCCATGAGAGCTCAGTGCCTCTCTGTGAAGGCAGACCGAGGCACCGTCCCCGTGCGAGGGCTCGTGGAAACGCCGCAGCCCCGCAGGAAGTACCGTGCGATGGGCTGTCCAGGATTTCAGGCCAGTGGCTGCAGGGATTGGGGAGTTTCACCTCCACTAGGGATCGTCAAGGGATTTAGGAAAAACTGTGCATGGGTTTCGAGAATCTTTGCGCCAAAATAAACTCGAAGCCCACGTCCGCGGACTTTGGTGGCCTTGTCGTGCGTGCACTGGCCTGACGAGACGCGGTTTGCTCGCTTTGAGCTTTTGGTCACCGAAGCCTGAGGCACACGGCCATCTGTGACCCCGTCACTCCCAGCTTCCACCCTAGGGCCACCCTTGCTGGCTCTGCACCTGGGCCCTCCCGCTGCCTTGGGCTGCAATGGCTTCCCCCGTCCCTGCCATGATGTGCGGATGGTTCCCTAGGTGTATTTTTTTTTTGGAGAGGTTTTCACTATAGCTCGCCAGAAAGACAGACAGAGAGAGACAGAAAGACAGAAATCACCCCCCAGGGGGGATGGCCACACCGCAATCCTCCATTCTCCTCTCGGGATCTTGGGCATGCACGCACCCGCGCCGGCGTGAGTTTAAGCCACCAAGTCCGGGACTCGAACCGTGGTTGACTACATGGGAGTCCAGCGACACAGCCATTATGCAACTGCTGGTCCCATCCCTGGTTGTATTTTTAAAATTATGAACAGTGTTGCTTATTCCCAAAACATCCCCTGATGCCAGTGTTTGAAAGGCTCACTAGGACCCTTCCCGAGACGGTGCGGGCCCGGACGCAGTGTTCGGGACGCGCTCGGTGTCTGGCGCTGTGGCGCCTGCCCTGTGGGCCCCGCGTCTGTCCTGTCCAGGGTTCTCTGACGTGGCCTGGCTCCCACCTTGGACGAGCGAGGGGCTGCAGGGTCCTCCCAGGTGGTCTTTGGCCCCTGTGCTTTTTCCTTTGCAAGATGCCTGCTCGTGTCACCCGCTGTGACAGGCACTCCGAGCCAAGCTGCGGGGACACTTCAAGCACTCTCCCTGTCCGAGTGCTGCTCAGTGTCGCGCAGGAGCGGAAGGACGGGCTCCCGACTCCAGTGGCGGCCGGCCGGGGCTGTGTTTCTGAGCCTGTGGCGTCTGCGCCCCCGCCCCCCCGCCCCCCCCCCCCCCCGCCCCGTTCTGCCTCCCCCAGTCGCGGTGTGGCCAGATGCTCCTGGCTTGGTCACCGTCCCCCAGAACGTGAAGGTTCCCAGTGTGTCTGCGTCTGTGTTGGGGACGGGCACAGCGTCCTGTCCTTTGCACATGACAAACTTTTCCTCTCCAGGCTCTGGGGCGGCCTTTTGTCCTGTGTGTTCTGTGACTTCTCAGTCACAGGTCCGAGCATCAGGCCTGCATCCTGCCCTCGGGACCCAGGGTATCAGCTGGACGCCGTCAGGCCACCGGGGCAGCGCCCCGCCCTTCCCTGCTGCCCCACTCAGCGCCGGGCTTCCTGGGCTCACCTGGCGAAATGGTTACATTGCTGGACCCCCACATAGTCAACCTCAGTTCAAGTCCTGGATCCAGGACTTAAACCTCATACTGGGGGACCAGCAGTTAGCATAATGGCTATGTCGCTGGACTCCCACGTAGGCGACCTGAGTTCGCGTCCCAAACCCGGTGGCTTAAAACTCACGCCGGGCACGTGTGCATGCGTGCCCAAGATCCCGAGAGGAGAATGGAGGAGAAGGGATTGCGGCGTGGCCATCCCCCCTGGGGGGTGATTTCCTGCTTTCTGTCTCTCTCTCTCTGTCTTTCTGGTGAGCGCACGCACCCTATAGCAAAAACCTCTCCAAAAAAAGAAAAAGAAGAAAGTATTATTATTTTTAAATTTGACCAGAGAGGGAGAGAGAGGGAAAGTAAGAAAGCTCCCAGGTCCCGGATTTGAACCGGGGTCAGCCCTGTGGGAGTCCAGCGCCTTGACCTCCATGCCACCTCTGAGCCCTGTCCCTGCACTTTCACTGCGTGCTCTTGCTGGGAGTCAGACTCTTACCCCCCAGCAGGGGTCTCCTGTGTGTGCTTCTGCCCTGTCCCCCAAGGCAGCCACTCCCTACTCCACCCTCGAGCAAGCTCAAAGCCAGGCTGCAGGTGAGTGTGGGGTGAGGGGGTGAGGCCCCAGGCACAGGCCCCAGTGAGTGCCGGGGGAGGGTGAGGGAGGCGTGAACTGGGCTGAGGGTTCCTGGGGACCGATGGAGGAAGTACAGGAGCGCTGCCGCTGCCACCGCGGACCCTGAGCTTCAGCCTGTGCTTTCAGAGCCTGAGAGGGAGAGAGGTGCTGCTGAGGCTTCTCCCTCACCTACTGCTGGTGGGTAGTGTCGCTTTCTCTCCGTTTCTCTCTGTCTCTCTGTGTCTCCCTGAGTCTTTTCATTTTTTTTTTTTTAAGGTAAAGTATCCTCTGGGCTCTGGAGCCCCTTTATTGTGCTAATAGGGGACTCTCCCCTGTTTAGGAAGGGCACAAACCCAGGCCCATCTGCACGTGGACCCTGAACTTCAGCTGTGAGAATCACTTTCGTGTGGCGTGCAAGCTCGCCGTGCGGTTTTCAATTTTTTAAAATTAAAATCTATAGTCTTTTATTATCTTTTTTCCCTTTTTCTTTTATATTTTATTCTCTTTTTTTTTTTTTTGGAGAGGTTTTTGCTATAGGGCGCGTGCACTCGCCAGACAGACAGAGAGAGACAGAGAGACAGAAAGCGAGAAATCACCCCCCAGGGGAGATGGCCACGCCGCAATCCCTTCTCCTCCATTCTCCTCTCGGGATCTTGGGCACGCACACGCGCCCGGCGTGAGTTTAAGCCACCGGGTCCGGGACTCGAACTGCGGTCTACTACGTGGGAGTCCAGCGACATAGCCATTATGCTAACTGCCGGTCCCTATTCTTTTCTTTTATCTAATTCTTTTCTTTATCTTTACTCATCGGCTTCTCAGTTCCTAAACAATAAGTGTCTAGACAGGTCCAAGTGAACAGGATCTAAACACCTGAATACAATTAGGGTCAGAATATTCTATTCCCACTGAACCTGATGCACAGAGAGCGAGAATAGAACAGAAGAGAGATTGCAGATCACCTCCTCCTGCACGCCTCTGAACGCTCAGACTGAGCTGCAAGAATTAGAAGAGGGACCAGCAGTTAGCGTAATGGCTATGTGGCTGGACTCCCATGCAGCCGAACGCGGTTCGAGTCCTGGACCCAGTGGCTTAAACTCATGCCAGGCGTGTGTGCCCAAGATCCTGAGAGGAGAAGGGATTGTGGCATGGCCATCTCCCCTGGGGGGTGATTTCTGGCTTTCTGTCTCTCTGTCTCTGTCTGTCTTTCTGGCTAGCACACGCGCCCTATAGCAAAAACCTCTAAAAAGTAAAAAAAGAACAAGAAGAAATGCACCATCCATCAGATGACTAGAAACCACCGCAGGGTCACAAGAAACATGGAAAAAACAAGAAAACACCTCTCCTCCAAGGAAAAATAATAATTCCTCTTCATCCTCAGTCAGTATGATGAGATTCATGGAGATAGCTGATAAAGAATTTAGAATTTTCATGGTGACAAAGCTAACAGAGATGGAAGAGAAGAGAGACAATGAACTACAGAAGAGGCAGGGGAAAGGGGCTGATAAGTTCCAGGAGGTGGGGAAATTCTTGCAAGATCCAAAAGAGGAAATACACATTATAAAAAAGAATCGAATGGACCGGTTAGAGATCAAGGCTATCATACAGGAAGTCAACATCTCCCTTGAAAGTATTCAAAGCAGACTAGATCACACAGAAAATCGAATCTCAGATGTAGAAGATAGAATCGCTGGCCTAGAAAAATCCACCACGAAGACAGAAAATCGCCCCCCAAAATGAGAATACTATACGAGAAATACTAGATACCATCAAACGTCCAAACATCTGGATAACTGGTATCCCAGAAGGTGAAGAGACTCACGAGGGCACTGACGATCTATTCCATGAAATCCTGGAAGAAAACTTTCCAAACCTAGAGAGGCATTCAAAGATCCAGTCCCAGGAAGCATAAAGGACCCCAGATAGAATCAACCCAAGAAGATCTCCAAGACACATTAAAGCCAGACTGGCCAAAACCACAGACAAAGACGAGATACTAAGATTGGCAAGAGAGAAACGTCAAGTTACTTACGAAGGACATCCCATCAGGCTAACAGCGGACCTCTCATCGGAAACAATGCGAGCGAGGACAGAATAGGAAAATATATTCAAAGTGTTAAAGAAAACGTCATTTCAACCAAGAATTCAACCAATTCTGTACCCAGCAAGATTATCCTTCATATGGGAAGAAAAGACAAGAACATTCTCAGATAAACAAAACCTGAAAGAATTTACCAACACCAGACCAGATCTCCAAGAAGTTCTCAAGGGAGTGCTATATCAGGAAAATTAAATGCAGACACACAGAAATAGGAGTTCAAAAACTAAGAAAAGGGCCAACTTAATCATGGGGAGAAGCCTGGAGTTGAATATTCTTTCCCAGAATTTAATTGGAAAAATCAAAGGACCAGCAGATAGCGCGATGGCTGTGTCGCTGGACTCCCACGTAGTCGACCGCGGTTCGAGTCCCGGACCCGGTGGCTTAAACTCACACCAGGCGCGTGTGCGTGCGTGCCCAAGATCCCGAGAGGAGAATGGAGGAGAAGGGATTGCGGCGTGGCCATCCCCCCTGGTGGTGATTTCTCGCTTTCTGTCTCTCTGTCTTTCTGGAGAGCACATGCGCCCTATAGCAAAAACCTCTAAAAAATAAATAAATAGATAAATAAATAAATAAATAAATAAATCTTTTAGAAATTGGGAAGATCAAACCACAACAGAAGATAGGTTACGTACGTGAGACTGAACTGGTGAAATACCACTTTATGACTTTTGACTAAAACATGGCGGATTTTCTTCTAGGCTTTGTTTTCCGGTTTTAAGGATTTTTGTCTTCTCTTGAGCTGCCGATAGCTTCATGTACGTACTATTTGAACAGAATCCTAACCTGTTTCCTGGCTTTAAGTTTTAAGCATATTTCCATAGCATTTGTTTGATTTATTAAAGCTAAATCTGCTTTTCTTGAAATTAAAAAATATAGTAAAAAATAAAATGAAATAAATAAAAAGTAACACGAGCACTTTAGAAACAGTTCAGCTACGGGGCCAGCAGATGGCGAAATGGTGACATCACTGGGCTCCACGTAGCCGGCAGCGGTTTGCCCGATCCAGCGACTTAAAAACTCATGCCAGGTACATGTGCGTGTGTGCCCAAGATCCCGAGAGGAGAAGGGATTGCGGTGTGGCCGTCCCCCCGGGGGCGATTTTTCACTGTCTCTCCGGCAAGTGCATGTGCCCTATAGTAAAAATCTCTCCAAAAAACCACCCAAACAGTCATGCTGCTTCAGGTGGTGTGGTGGTTAAGGTCCGGACTCCCACATGGCCGACTGCGGTTCGAATTCTGGACCTGGTGGATTGTTTTCTCACTTTCCCTTTAGTCAAAAGTCATAAAGTGGTATTTTACCAGTTCAGTCTCACGTACGTAACCTATCTTCTGTTGTGGTTCGATCTTCCCAATTTCTAAAAGATTTATTTATTTATTTATTTATTTTTTAGAGGTTTTTGCTATAGGGCGCATGTGCTCTCCAGAAAGACAGAGAGACAGAGAGACAGAAAGCGAGAAATCACCCCCCGGGGCAATGGCCACGCCACAATCCCTTCTCCTCCATTCTCCTCCGGGATCTTGGGCACGCACGCACACGCGCCCTGCGTGAGTTTAAGCCACCAAGTCCGAGACTCGAACCACAGTCGACTACATGGGAGTCCAGCGACATAGCCATTACGCTAACTGCTGGTCCCAAAAGTAAGCAAATCTTTTTATTTATTTTTTTTTGAGAGAGGTTTTTGCTATAGTGCGCGTGCGCTCACCAGGCAGAGAGACAGAGAGATAGAAAGCGAGACATCACTCCCCAGAGGGGATGGCCACGCTGCAATCCCTCCTCCTCCATTCTCCTCTGGAATCTTGGGCACGCATGCACATGCGCCTGGCGTGAGTTTAAGCCACTGGGTCCAAACTGCGGTTGACTGCATGGGAGTCCAGCGACATAGCCATTATGCTACCTGCTGGTCCCAAAAGTAAGTAAATATTAAAAAACACAAAGCACCTATCCTGTTTTAAAACCCTTATTGAAGGACGCCCTCGATACCTCCGCTGGCTGTGGGCGGTGGGGCCCGTGTGTGTGATGGGGACCCCTCTTCCCTGACACACTCCCCCGTGCCTTCTTGTGTCGTGTGCTTGCCGTGTGCCACCTACCCTCCTGTCATGTGGCCCCCCGGGGATGCGGTGGACGTGTACCTGCGACAGCCCCTCTGCTCCCTGGCGCTGCCCACTGGTCTTCCAGCCCCTCTCCCTGCTGGGCAGGACCCTGTGCTCGGCCACTGCAGCCGCGTGGGGGCATCTCTGCTTTCAGTTGCTTTTTGCCTCTTTTAAGGTCTCAGCCGTGGGGCGCCTGCACTCTCCAGAGAGAGCCTGGCCCAGGAAGTTGGTCTTGGAGTCACTGTCACGAGCGACCGGGAGGGGCTGGCACGGTCCAGAGCGTGAGCTTCGGGGCCGGACAGCCCAGCTCTGCAGCCGCTGGTCCAAGGCTCCTGCCCAGGCTCTCCCCGCTGCAGGGCTGACGCGCCTCGAGGGGCGGGCCCCGGCCTGGGTGGACAGAGGTGGCCGGCGAGATGCCGTGTGGCTCTGCCCCTCCCCCTGGCTCTGGTCCAGACACACCGTGGCGGGGCCCCACAAGGCCTTGGTGCCCACTGGCCGAGCCCCAGACGCGGCAAGGCAGAGGCCGGCCGGCTGCCCGGGGGAGCACTCGTGCCCGACCGTGCCGACTGTCCGCTGGGCTGCTGACTGCTGGCGCTGCCCACTGCCCACGACAGGTCCTCGGGCCTGCCCACAACGGGGAGGGAAACCGGGCTCCAGGCAGTCGTGCGCAGGCTCCCGCCACTAGCCCAGGCACCTCCCTGAGCATGCTGGGTGCCACCGGGCGCCACTCAGTCGTTGGCCTGAACCCTCTCACTTCCCGCGAAGGCGCGAGGCTGGCCTCCCTCGCCATGCCCAGGACACCGTGGAGATGTCACAGGGGCCACACCCCTCCCAGCTGGCACCTGCTCACTGGCCGCATGGCCGCATGAAGACGGACAGGAGGGAGGTCTCGGGGCCACCAGCCCCAGAGCACCAGAGGCAGCCCACAGCGAGAGGCGGTCTCCAGGCCCACAGCCCTCACCCTCGAGCTCACGCCACAGAGCACGTGCAGACACGAGGGTGCACACACAGACACCCCCACCAACAGGCACAGTGCACGCACACAAACACGCAGGCGTGCAGGCGTGCAGACGCGCCCTGGCTCGGCACGCCCACCGTGATGTGGCTGCCTGCGTGCGGCCACCAGTAGACACTGACCCCGTGCCTGGGTACTGCGGCTTCTGCACCGGCCACCTGCCGCCCACAGCACACAGACTGTCAGTCACGGACACTTGGGTGTGCCACAGCTATGAGTTGCAGACATACTCAGGAACACACGTGTCACGCGCTGCGAGCACGGCCCAGCTCCCCACACTTGGCCCAGGCAGGAGCACCCGGCTCTCCTGGGCCCTCTTGGCTCCTACCGGGCCCACGAGGGCCGTGGCCTCGCCCTGGCCCTCAGCCCCCGCCCTGGCCCTGGAGAAGCCGGTGGCTCGCGGCAGCTTCAGCCCGGCTTCCCCTGCTCCAGACGGCTGTGTGCCTCGGAGTCCGCACAGCCAGGCCCCATGCTGACCTCAGCCCCAACACCTCGCTCCCCACGTCCGCGCTGGCGACACCCTGCCCTCCAGGCCGGGGGCTCCCCGTGTCCCTGGCACCCCACAGCCCCCGCGGACCGCCCACCGCAGGCTCTACCCTGTCGGAACTTCCCACCAGCCTTAGCTCCTCGCCCCATCTCCAGACACTGCCCCAGAAGAGACCCTCGGAGCCTGCCCGGAGCTGGTACCCCACCCACAGAACCCCTCACCTTTCAGGCACCCTCATGCCCCTGAGGCCCCCACTGGCGTCCCCAACAAGATGCTCCCCAGGGGAGGGGCCTTCTGCCCTTCGAGGGTGCCCTGGCAGGTGGCCAGCTCCCAAACCACCGCTCCCTGCTCCCCGAGACTCACCCTGGGCAGGAAAGGCTGCTGAGTGAGGGGGGCCTGCCGCCCCAAGCCCCAGGACAGACCCGCCTCCGCCTCCCCTGGGTCAAGGCCTTGGTGGGGGGGTTGTTTCTGTTTTTTTCCCTCACGTTTAGCCCCTCCCTGAGTTCTGTAGCTGCAAAAAACCCACTTCTTTAAAAGAAAGCCCTGGGGCCTCCGTAGCCCATAACGCAGGAGCACTGCACCCGGGGTAAATGAGTCCCACGTGTCATCTGGTTCTCGTTTCTGAAGACACGCAGCCCGAGCCAGGCTGGCGTGTGTGGCCCGTCCCGTCCATTTCTGGGGCTCTGTCCTGGGCAGGCAGGAAAGGCCCGTGCTCGGCCGCCGTGGGCCCGCCATGTGAGGAGGTGGGCAGGGGCTGGGGAGAGGCCACGAGGCGCCTGCGCCTGGAGCAGAGTCGCGCCTCCCTGCGCCTGCCCACCCGAGTCCCCGCCGGGCCCTCAGCTACCTCCCGCGTGGCTCTCGGCCTGGACCCCAGAGCCGGACCGGGTGGGCCTCTGCCCCGCTCCCAGCTAAGGACCAGGAGAAGTCATGGATCGGAATGTCCTCTGGCAGAACGACAGGGACTTTCGAAATCGGGGAGGGTCTGCGTAGAGCCGGCTCAGCTGGAAGCCGGACTCTGCCCTGCGGCCTCGAAACTCAGGCTGCGGTGGGGCTGTGTCTAGCGGACTCCAGGAGGAGAGGCTGGGCCTGTCCCTTCCCAAGGCAGGGGCCCCGGGGCCCGACCCCCAGGCAGCTGGGGGAGACGTGTGGGACACCTCATCCTCTCTGCCCTGGGGGGCTGGTCTCTCCCAGAGCCGTGCCCCACGAGCAGAGTCCTCTCTGGGTCCCGAGGGAGACCTCGCCAGAGCGGGGGGCTGCAGAGCCGGTGGGTGGACGGGGCCACGCCCAGCTGCCACTGCAGTGAATCAGGCTGCCCCCGCCCGTGGAGCCGGCAGGCCAGCCTGGGGTACGCAGGCGTCCTCGCGGTGAGGACCAAGCAAAGGCCCGTCCTCGTGGAGCCGGGGAGTCGCTCTGGGGGGGGGGGGCTGGGAGGAGCCGAGACGGTTCAGGCCAGGAGGGCCAAGGGCCTGCAGTCAGTGGAGGGAGCTTTGGGGCCTTTTCTGAGCCGGGAAGACCCTCGCATGTCGGGGGGAGGTGGGGAGAAGGCCGGTGGCAGAGAGGTTTCCACTTCCCACGTTCCCATCGGGTTGTCAGGACAGCCCTGGAGCATTTTAGCAGAGAAGGACGCCCCAGCTTTCCGGTGACCCGGCACTCGGTACAGCCTGAGGCTTCCCAGCCGCATTGGACAGAGGGTTCCGCGGCTCAAGCAGCCTCCCCACTTACGGGGCCCCCTCCACCCCCGGGGTACACAGGCTCCCCCTTGGGGCTGGCCTTCCAGGAGGGACAGGGACAGGCCAGGATGTGGCCATCTGTGTTCTGAGAGTCCCCAGCCAGACCCTGACCTAGGCCACGGGAGGGGACCCTTCCAGACCGCGGGCTCCAGGTGAGTCCTCACGGCTGAGAGGAGCCGGCAAGCCCCAGCCCGGGGTTGCAGCAGGCAGAGACCCCAGCTCCTCTGGGCATGGTGCTGCCTGGCCAGGGCTCCTTGGTGACATCTCCTCCATTCTTTCTGGGACTCAGAGGCTCTGGGTCCCCCAAAACAACTGGCCCCATGCGTGTCCCCACGCACAGACACAGCCTGGCCCGGCGGAGGACAGCTGAGGGGAACAGCCCCGCCGGCATGGCCGTGGGTCCCAGAGGGCTGTCGCTCGTCAGGAGGAGGCAGCGAGGTTCAGGGTCCTCGAGGGCAAGGCCACTGCCGGCCTGAGCCCCTGGGAAGGCCCCAGGCCCAGCAGCCTCTGCTGCCACTGCCCCGACAGTCTTTGTGTCTGACACAGAGGGGCCCGATGGACAGGGGGACGCTCAGGGACAGAGGCTCACGGCACACGCCTGGCGGTCCCGCCCCAGCCCCCACTCTCCCATGCACTTACGACACCCCTGCATGTAGAATTTCCACGGGCCAGCCGGGGCACAAGGGCCTCCAGGAGGCCCGGGCTTAGTCCGAGGTGAGGAGGCGAGAAGCCACGCGTGCTGCACAGGTGGAGAGGGATGGCAGAAGGTGGGGCGCCCCGCGGACCCGGCTGGTGCGCTGGCACCATGCAAAACAGTGCTCGAGAAGCCAGACCCACATGGGGACCGTGGCCGGTCAACCCAAAACGCGCTGGCCTGGAGGGGGGACGGCACGTGGCCAGGCCTCGTGGAAGGCCTGTCTCGCCCTTGGACATGTGCTCATGCTCTGTCTTTTTAAATTCCTGGTAGCAAGCGTGTGAGCACGTGTGTGGAAGAGCTGGACACGTACTCCCAGCCGTCAGGCCTCACCACGGCCCCGCCAGCCCTCCAGTCCTCAGGGTCCTGGCACCTGCACACGTCGCGCCAGGGTTCAGGTGGACCAAGGCTGGGGTCTGGACTTGTGGCCAGCCTGTCCCAGCGTCACAGTTCAACATGCCGCCCGCAGGGAGGGAGGCTGGGCTGCCCCGGCCCTGGGAGGGACTGTGCAGTGCAGACCCGGCAGCCTGAGGCCCTCAGCCCCCGCAGATGCTGTCTGCAGGTCGCACCAGCGCTGCGCGGCCAGGAGGAGCGGTGAGGTACATGCGACCGGCCGGACTCGGGGACGCCCGCGTGGGGGTGGCCACGCACCCTCCCTTCTCCACGGCCCCTCCTCAGGGTCCCAGGCTCGTGCACACACGTACCCCGTGTTTCTCAAGCCTCCAGGACTCAGATTGCGCTGTGGGCCAAGTGAGATCCGGCTGCCTTAACCACCTACAGACTACGGAGCCGGCTCAACAATTTAAATGTAAATTTTTGGTTCACACTCGCTGTCCACACCTGCTGTCCACTCCCTGTCCCGATGTCCCCTCCTGCCCTCCTGACACAGCTGTGTGAGGACAGGACGAGGCCAGCGCTCAGCCCCGTGGCCCAGCCCCGTTGTCCTCAAGGCCGCAGGGCCCGGCCCCCTGTCCCATCCACACTGGCCACCTGGCCAGCTGGCCTTTACGTGGCTGGGCCCCGGGTCTACACGGACTCTCGCTCTCTCACTTGCCCTGGCCCTCCCCAAAGCCCCCTCCACCCTCCTGGAGGCTGGAACGACTCATTATTCCTGACAGGCAGCCCGTGGGCGGTCAGTGCGGCCCTTCCTCCTCCCGCCCACCCCATCAGGACCCAGCAGGCCTGGCCCCGACCTGCAGTCAGCCGGCGGGACGTGGCCCTGACGCATGGTCCCCACCCTCCAGTCCATCGCCCATAGCCCTGCTGGCCGGACAGGGAGCCCCCCCATCCCCTAGCTCCTCAGGTCTGTGACGTGGCCCAGACCCAGCCTTGCCGGGGCCGGCAGGGTCGAGCCGTTCTCCGACCCACGCCCCTGAGCACCGCCCGTCCTGCGTCTTCCGTGGCTGCCGCCCTCGCTGGGAGGGACAGAGGGCCCTGCAGGCTCCCCTGGGAAGTCGCTTCACTGGAGCAGCCACTCTGCTTCCTCACCGCCAGCCCTGGCCAGGCGCGGCCCGCAGACCCTGCACGCTCACCCATGCCCTGCCTCCAGGAGCGAGGCCAGCTCTGTAAACCGAGGCGCAGACCACACGCCAGGGCTGGCTAACAGGTGCAGCGGGGCCCAGCCCAGGCCACGGGCCTCCAGAGGCTTCCGGATGTGCACCTTGACCACGGGAGAGGAGGGACCCACCTGCTTCCAGGGGCTCCCAGTGCCCCCGAGCCCCCCAGAACAGCCTGTCCCCATTGCCCCCAACCCCAACCCTCACCCTTCTCCCAGGGCTGCTCGCCTGGGTGGGCCCTGCTGCGCCCCCTCCGTCCTCGGCAGTTACCAGGGCGCGGAGCCAGTCGGGACCCATCGGGAAATCCACCACGTTGTAGACCGAGACGGGGAGAGGCCTGCTGGAGACACTCGGGTGGAGCCCCAGGGCACCAACCCACCTCCCCGGGTTCAGACAGCAGCCACCGAGCCTCAGGGGAGGCCGGAGCCGAGTCCCCATGGAAGACCCTACCAGTGGGCTGCGCTCCGTGCCCCGAAGGCCTTAGCTGCCCTGCCCTTTAGCGATGGGGCTCGGGGAGGGCTCAAGGGTTGTGTCCCCGGCAGTCCTGGCGGCCTAGTGGTTAGGGCTGGCTGGTCATTTGGGATCCTGGCCCCGGGGCGGGGGGGGGCTTGAAAACGTCACGCGTGTGGCCCACATCCCTACAGGACGGAGAAGCGGAGAAGGGAGGTGGCGTGGCCACGCCCAGTGGGGATGCCCCATCTCTCGACTCTCCCCTGGCTGTGACAGGGTGCCCTGCAGCCCTCGCAGTCACCGATCTTTGAAACGTCATCTCACTGGGGGAGACTAAGCCTAGACACAGGGACCGAAGCCGTGCCGCCGGGAAACGTTTAACCCGGGAGACAAGGGTGGCCGGGGCCTGGCTGGCAACGCCTGACCCAGAGTCACTCCCAGGGACCCGCAGGCGGAGCTGACCTGGTACTGGCCCGGCGGGCTCGTAGCAGGTCAGGACGGGCCGCCGAGGCCGCTGTCCTCAGCGCCAGTCGGAAGCTTCTGCTCTGGGATAGGCTTCCCAGGGGAGCGGGGAGGGCACGGAATGCCCTCACGGGGTCCGAGACTGCGCCCGAAGCCATCTCCGACATAGCCCTTACGCTGACTGCTGGCCCCTCGATGCCATTTTGCGAGTTATAGATAAGACTCTTACGACACCCCAGGAGGGCGTTAGAGTCGCCTTGTCCCCCACCCTGGCCTTGCAGGTGGGCTGCTTGGTTTTCATTCGCCGAAAATCCAACAAACTTCCCACCAAGGGGAACCGACAGGCTGAAAGTTCTGAACTGGGCTCAAGAGCTACATCTTGGGCCCTCCAGGAAGGCTTCCTGGAGGAAGGGGCAAATAGGCTGAGCCCCAAAGGACACGTAGGACTAACTACTTGAGTGAAAAGCACGAAAGCAGTTTTAGGAGCTGCAGGTCCTGCCCCAGGCTCAGGACGACAGAAAAGGCACAGGTTCAAAGATGGGCCTCGGTAAATGACGGTGTGGTGAAGCTCCCTGCGTCTGGAATCTGTGGGTGCCCGTGACACCCCTGCCCACGACCATCTGCTTCTAGCTCCAGCTCCTGCCTGCACTCTGCCAGGCCTGGGCTCCCAGGGTGACCCTCTCTCAGGAAGTCACCTTACAGCAGCCAGCCCCAGCCAGCCCCAGCCCGAGGACCCCAACCCCAGCCCAGGCCCTCGGGAGCACTCACCAGCCTCCTTGAGCGGGTTTGTGGCAGGCGGGCCCTCTGAGAGCTCCTCTCCAGACTGACAGCTGCAGGCCTGCCACCTGCCTCTCCTCCCAGGCCTCTCCCCAGGAAGGTGAGACACCCCATTTCCGCTCTGCAGGGCTCTCTGCCGGGTGGGGGAGGGGAGCGGCAGGGCAAGGACAGAAGGCAGGACGCTGGGGGGTCGTCTCCACAGGGTGGACGGTTCTCTTCCTGGCCTCCCCGTTTCCTGTGGCCATCCCAGCAGGGTTCCGAGGACGGGTGGGGACACGCCAAACCCCAACGCGAGCTCCAAGGACTGCCCTGTCACCTCTGGTTCAGACTGCGCATGTGAACCTGTCAGGCCTCCTCATTCCAAACACTTACTCATTTATTTAGAGGTGCCCTCAGCGGGGTCTGGCCAGGCCGCAGTGCCCACCCCCACAGCCTCCAGCCAGCCAGGGCCCAGCGTGTCCACGCGTGGGGTGTGTCCCTGCTCTGGGGTGGCCGTGCGGTCCCCGCTCTTCTCATTGATTTAAATCGCCAGAGGATGCGTGCGCCCACCAGAGAGACAGAGACGGAGGGGGGAGAGCACCCCCACGGGCACGGTCTCCCACAAGCCCATCTGCATTGGCCAGCCGGCCAGGACTCTGGGCACAGGCACACATGCTGGGGTGTCTTCCCAGCCGTCAGGGCCGGATTCGACTCAGCCAGCCACGTGGCACCGGCTCGTCCTAACCACTAGGCGACAGCTGCCTCCCACTCGCTTTGTTCGCCGGCGGGAGGAAGGGTGAGAGTGAGACAGCACTCCTGGGGGAGCCCTTCTGGGACTTTGGGCACAGCCTGGCGCGCTTCCCTGGAGGAGTCTGACCCGGCGGGGCTCCAGGACCCATCCGAGCCCTTTGACCTTTGAGCTCCGCTTCCGGTTGGTTCAGTACGTTGGCAAGGCCACTACTGTGCGCCCCCCGACCTTGGAACAATGCTTGGGTCAATTAGCATATTGGCAAGGCCATTTGCTATCCGCTCCGGGACTGTAGTAGCCTTGCTGGGAAGTGACCCCCCTCTGACTCCCCGATTTACTACTATAAAAGAATTACATAGCTCCCTCATACATCTTGAGTGTGTGGTAAGATTTCCCAAAAGTCCCCCGACCGCTCCCCTTTACCCTGACCACCTACTGTCAATTACAATGCTTCATCCTGCGATCATAATGGAGGGTGTGCTAAAGTTCTATCTAGGCAGAAATCATCTTGACGTTTGGAAGGCCCTTCAAGACACATTTAATATAAATAATCTTTTTACATACGATAGGACTAGGCCAAAACTGGCCTAGGACGAGAGTTCTAACAAAATACACAACAGTGATGCCATGGGCTACACAAGTGAATCCACAACACCATAAATCCATTCTAAAGTTTTTCATTAACTTATTAGTCACTTTACCACCAGTTGAAAAGGCTGTCCCCGCCCTCACCAAGCGAACAGTAACTTCACCCCTTCAGGATAGGCAAATATATTAGGATTCCTTAAGTTTTAGATCCCTATAGAATTATATAAGTATCATTCTTTATGAAAATCCATAAGAACTAATGTCTATGCTTGAGATTTTCTTTTAGTAATCATAAGACGGCTGCTGCTGAACATCGGCTGATAATTAACTCTACCTGCTAATTGTTTCCTGAAACCGCACTGCTTGAAGTTACCAGAAACCTGCTTTCATCAATCAAACAATTGTTGAACTGTATCGATGATTAATAGACCTGCCCTTAATCAAACCCTGAATGGTCTCTATTGTTAAAACTGTATGAATTGATAATTAGAACACGTAGCCCCTCTCCCGTTCACTTGCATGTATCACATTTTCAATAAAAAGGCACGATGATTCCTAGCAGTTGTCACTCCTCAGAGAGCAATCTCTGGGAAGTGTCCGGCTGAGGACGTGCATGAAAAGGCACCGAGACCTTAGTCTTCCTTTCCTTCGCCACCTCCGTCGAGTCAACCCACCCCCGCCAAGGCTGGTCCCCGGCACTTCCCAAGTTGCGGGTTCAGAACTCGAGTTGCGCCGTCAGCTGGGCAATGCCCCAACCACCATGCCATCAGCTGGCCCCATCCTTTCTCTTTTTTTAAAAGAATTATTTATTGGGACCAGCAGTTAGCGTAATGGCTATGTCGCTGGACTCCCATGTAGTCGACCGTGGTTCGAGTCCCGGACCCGGCGGCTTAAACTCACGCCGGGCGCGTGTGCGTGCGTGCCCAAGATCCCGAGAGGAGAATGGAGGAGAAGGGATTGCGGCGTGGCCATCCCCCCTGGGGGGTGATTTCCTGCTTTCTATCTCTCTGTCTCTCTCTGTCTGTCTGGCGAGCGCACGCGCCCTATAGCAAAAACCTCTCCAAAAAAAGAAAAAAACAAAAAAACAAAAAAGAATTATTTATTTAATTTTATTTATCATTATTATTAATTTTAAAATTTGGGACAGGGCACACATTCTCACTAGAGAGGGGGAAGTGAGAAAGCAAGCTGTCGGGTCCGGGACTTGAACTGTGATCAGCCATGTGGGAGTCCAGTGCCTTAACCACCACGCCACCTGCTGGCCCAGGCCCTTTATACAGCCCAGATGACACGTGTGCTTGCCAGAGAGGGAGGAGAGAAAGACCCCGGGGAGCGTGGCCAGCCTCCGTGTGCCCACCATTACCGGGCAGCCCACGGGCTCGGGCTCCATCAGGAACCTGGAAACAGACTCAGAGTGGGAGGAAGGGCTGAGGGGCCCGGAGAGCGCCCCCACTTTATTTGGAAGGTTTTGCCTTAGGGCACATGCACTCTGCAGGGGACAGAGACAGCGAGAGGGGAAGTGAATCGCCCCCAGGAGGATGGCCACCCTCAGGCTCTTCTCCTCCACCCTCCTCTCTGGATCTTGGGCATGTACACACACCGGGTCTGGGACTCGAACCTCGGCTGACCATGTGGCATCCAGCATCCCCCCCTGCACACATTTTAAAGGACAAATTAGGGGCAGCATCCCAGGTCCCAGGTGTGTGGCCAGCTCGACCACCGGTAAGGGCACGGTTGTCCCCCAGCCTTTCTGGAGTGGCCAGGCCTGGGGAAATGCCATTTGCATTCTGGGAGGGGCATCATCAGGTCTCTGGCACCAGTAGTTTCCATGCTACAAAGTATCTTAAGAGTTTACCCCCACCCCCTACCCCATCCCTGGGCCAGCAGGTGGCGTAGTGGTTAAGGCGCTGGACTCCCACGTGGTTGACCACTGTTCAAGTCCCAGACCCCGTGGTTTGAAACTCATGCCAGGCGCGTGTGCATGTGTGCCCAAAATCCTGAAAGGAGAATGGAAGAGAAGGGATTGCGGCATGGCCACCCCTCTGGAGGGGCTTTCTCGCTTTCTGTCTCTCTCTGTCTTTCTGGTGAGCGCACATATCCTGTAGCAAAAGTCTCTCAAAAAAGTTTACCCCTTATTTTTCCTGAGCTAGCTCCATAGCTGCATAAATCTCATAAGGTGGGAAAATGGAGGAGAGAGGGGCAGAGGCACCATTTCCCACGGGGGCTTCTCCTTTCCTTTTCTCTCTCCGGCGAGTACATGCACCCTCTAGCAAAAATAGAGTTTAAAAAACGTTGTAGTATAAAAGCATTACCCAATAAAGAGACCAGCAGTTGGCGTAATGGCTATGTTGCTGGACTCCCACGTAGTCGACTGTGGTTCGAGTCTCGGACCCAGTGGCTTAAACTCACGCCGGGCGCGTGCGCATGCGTGCCCAAGATCCCGAGAGGAGAATGGAGGAGAAGGGATTGCAGTGTGGCCATCCTCCCTGGGGGGCGATTTCTCGCTTTCTGTCTCTTTCTGTCTTTCTGGTGAGCGCATGCACCCTGTAGATAAACCTTTCAAAAAATAAAAATAAAAAAAGCATGATGTAATAAAGCTGCTGAAGCACTTAAAAACATCAGGAGCTAGCGGGTGGCGTGGTGGTTAAGGCACTGGACTCCCACACGGCCGACTGCTGTTTGAGTCCCAGACCGAGCAGTTTGCTTTCTCACTTTCTCTCTGGCGAGTGTGTGTGTCCTGTAGCAAGTTAAAAATAGTAAAGATAGGGGACCAGCAGGTGGCGTGGTGGTTAAGGTGCTGGACACTCCCACATGGCTGACCATGGTTCACGTCCTGGCCCTGGTAGCTTGCTTTCTCACTTTCCTTCTCTGTGTGTGTGTGTGTCTCTCTCTCTGTGATCAAATTAAAATAAATGAATAAATAAAATAAAAAATAAATGAAGTTAAATAATTCTTTTAAAAATAGTAAAGATAAATAAAATCAAATAAATAATTATTACTATTTAAAAATTTTTTTAATTCCATTTGTTATTATAATTAGTATTATTATTTTTAATTCGATCAGAGAGAGAGAGAGAGAGAGAGAGAGGAAAGTGGGAAGGCAGGAAGTGAGGCCCGGGACTCGAACCATGGTCAGCCGTGTGAGAAACCAGTGCCCTGAACCATCATGCCACCTGCTGACCCATAAATAAATAATTATTTTTAAAACATACAAAAAAATCTTTCCTTTGAGAGCTTGAGAAATCTTACGGCCCCATACTGCGGCCAATGGTAATTATTCACGGTAACCGAAGTCTGAGGGCCTCGCCCTCATCTCCCCTTCCGCCCAGCCCTCATGAAGATTTCTCCTTAGGAGAATTTCCCTTTTCCCTCAACAGAAGAGGAAGCTGAAGGCCCTGTCCTTTCCGGGAGCTCCCAGCTCAGGCTTAGTCGCCCTACTCCGTGCTCCCCAGGAGGGGGGACGGTGACACACCTGGTTGCTCACTCTGACCAGGGAGACGCCCCCGCCTGGCGGAAGGACTCTGGGCCCTGGCCTGGTCTCCCTGAGGCCCAAGGCCAGCTCCAGGTCCTCCGCGGTGAAGTCTGAGCTTAACCAGGCCGGGCGGGGGCTGCCCGGCACCTGCTCCCGAGTTCTGCCGCTCCCTGGCCGACCGCGGCTCCGAGTACACTGGTGCCTGCGCCCTTGCCGGGACCACTCGCAGCTCGGCCCTGTTTGTGTTTCTGGCTTGGCCTGGAGGGGAAGTGAAGGACTGCGTGCCGACGCCTCCTCGGGGACGTGCTCTCCTCTCTCTCGTGAACACACATTCCTTTTGGGGGGGCGACACTCAAGAGGAAGGGCCGGTGGGGAGGAGAGCAGCCCCTTGGGGAGTCCGGGGACCGGGAAGCGGGGGCTGACGTTACGGGCCCATCTCTGAAGTGCCCGCCCAGGACAGACCAGGAACAGGAAGAGCGCGTGGGGACCAGCTGGCCCTGGGCGCTGGCCTGGGCTGCTTGGTCCTCAAGGCCAGCTTCTCCTGAGCTCAGCCCCCGCCCTCGGCTGCAGTGCCGGGACCCAGCCCCTGGGAGAGCCACCAGGGGTTCTCCGCAGGTGAGCAACAGCACAGGTCGGCCGCCGGGGAGCCACGTCACGTGTGACATGCCGTCACCCCAGGCTACCACATCACGTGTGACATGCCGTCACCCCAGGCTACCGCGTCATGTGTGACACGCTGTCACCCCAGGCTACCGTGTCCCTAGCGTGGCCACCATTGCCGGCCAACCCTCCGCTCGGTTTCTGTCTGTACCACTCCCTGCTGGACCAGGGTGCGGCGAGGGTTTGGGAGTAAACGGTGTCAGCACGAGGGGGGCTGCTAGCACCCGTTTCTAGAGATGACGGGGTTCAGGAGCCTCTGGCCCTGCCAGCTGATGGCCACTCCCTGCAGCCCCACTGTGCGTCCTACCTCTGCGGCTCCCCGGACCTGGCAGGGGCTTGGAGGTCTGTGCCCCCGGGGTCCAGGGACAGGGAGTTGGGTGGCTCCATGGGCCCCGCTCAGGGCTTTCAAGGTCAGCACAGAGAAGGGAAAGCGAAGCCAGACTCGCAAGGCGGAGTGTGGACAGAAATCTGAGAAATACGCATGGGGCGGTGAGCACGCTCAAGGCTCTCCAAACCCCGACAGGTGGAAAGGCAAAGTCCGGGAGCCGGAGAGGGCGGAGGCGGTGCGCCCGCGGCCCTGGGGGAGGCCTTGGCCCTGGCACTCCTCCAGACACCTGCTCAAGCCCCAACGTCGTGTGAAGACGCCGCCCCGCTCAACGACTTGCCGCCCAGTCTGGCAGGGCTGACGCAAGTGCCTCCATTTCGACTCTGCCCCTCGGTCTCCGTCTTCCCCTGGAAGTGCTGCTCACATCAGGGCTTGGGTGCCAGGACGGACTTGTCCCACTGGAGGGACGTGACAGCCTGTGTCGAAGCCCTCTTGGCCACCTTTGTCCACGGGGGGCTTGCAGGGGAGGGCTCCGGGCCAAGGCCCCTGAAGTCCTCCCTCAAAGCTGACAGGCCCCCGCGCCAGCACTCGCTAGCCCTCGCCACGAGGAGCAGTTTTGCAGCTTCAGCGACAAGAACGTGGAGACCAGTGATTCGGTGAGGCCGCCCAGCAGTGCCCTGAAAGGGCCCAGTGCTCTCTCCGGCACGCAGCGCTCAGGCAGCGGGCAGAGCTTTCTGCCCATGGGCGCGGCGAGGAAGCACCGCTGGCCTCCCTGCCGTGGGGTCCCTCGGAGTCTGCACAACAGCCCCAGCAGGAACTGGGAGCCAGCCTGCATAGAGGGGCGCTCGGGACCGCCAGGCCCCATGGGGTCCGAACACCACGGGCAGCTGGGCAGGAGTGGGTGCGGCCATGAGCACAAGGGCTCATGGGGGCAGGAGGTGTGGGACCCTCCGCTGCCCCGAGAGGAGGTTCCCGAAGACCAGGGGCCACCTGACGGAGAAAAAGGCCTTCTGCACATGTGCCCATGTCCACATGTGTGTTACATGTGTGTCCAAGCAACAGGTGGGAATGTGTCCATGTAACATTTGCACATGTGAATGTGTGCCCATGTCCCTGACATGTGTGACGCATATCCATGTGACAAGCATGCGAGTGTTCGTGGCGGGCATATCTTTCTGCCTCACCAAGGGTGCGAGCAGAGCACTGGGGCGCCCGGGAGACCCTCACCCGGGGGGTGGTTTCTCACTTTCCCTCTTGCTGTCTGTCTGGCGAGGACACGTACGCCAAGGCAAAACCTCTAAAGAAACAAAGCACACCGGGCACATGTGCACGCATGTCCGAATTCCTGAGAACGGAGGATTGTGGTGTGGCCATCCCCCGTGGGGGCTCGCGCTCTCTCTCTCTCTCTCTCTCTCAAAGCAAAATAAACAAAGGGAAAAGTAAGAAAGCTGCTCTGCTCAGCCCTCGCAGAGACCAGGTCCGCAGACACAAACCTTCCCTCTGCAGCAGCGGAAGCAGCCCTGCCACCTGGCGGCCACCACATGCATCGCTGGCCAGGGGGACGCGCCTGCCCCTGGCAGCCTGTGCTGTGTCCCCACAAGGCTGAGCGCCCTGCGGAACCCTGCTGCCCTGGACACAGCTGAAGCACGAGGGCACGCGGTGGGTCCTCCCTGCCGCCAGCAGTCAGCCGGGCACAGGGCACCAGCTCGCGGCTGGGCCTCCCGTCGGGCTTACAGGGCTGGTGTAAGGTCGGGCCGTGGGGCCGTCTCGCCGAGCCGGAAGCTCCAGCAGTGCCAGGATGGCCTAGCTCCGTTGCTGCTGTGGGCCCCAGGTGCCTGCGAGGACTGGCTCTGTAGCCAGCGAGAGCCCAGGAGACCAAGCCACGAGTCCTACTACTACATGTGAAGGGTGCCGGCACCGCCCCAGCTGCAAGGCCCAGCCCGGGGGTGGGAGTGGACGGACTGGCAGTGTGGGCCCCTACCTGGGGAGGCTGCATCAGCACCTGCCCTCCCAGACCCTCAGCCTCAGGAGAGATGCTGCCGCCCCATCCCTCCCCGGGCCAGGTTCCCATTTCCACGCAGGCTGGCCAGCCCTGGCCAACGAGCAACCAGCTACCACAAACGGCGAAAATCTGGGCACTAGGGGTGGGGGGAGCCGCCCAGGCAGGTGTCAGGCATGGGCCGGAGCCACACCTCACAGGTCCTGTAGCTCACTGGACACCAGGCACAGACCCATTGCAGCGCCACCATCCCATGTTCTGTGGGCGCCCCCAGGGAGTGGACAGCCTCTCCTGCTCAGCACTGACCCCCACCACTGGGTGCCCATGTAGAGCCGCCCAGGGGCTTGTCCCCAGCCCCCAGGTCTGGACCCATGGGGGGGGGGCTTCTCTGGAGAGCCACCCCAACCCTCACCTCCCAGTGCAACCTCCAACAGGGTTGCCAGACAGGGACAAGCCTGGGTCCAGTACCCCCCTCACTTAAAGAGCAGAGCTGTCAGCCAGGGCCTCCAGTTCTGGGAGCCACAAGCAGAGGGACACACCCTGCAGAGCACTGCCCTGAGGTGACCTCTCAGCCACAGGCAAAAGCAAAGACGGGTCTTCTGCTGGCTGTCCAGTGCTGCTTGGGCAGCTGTGGTGTAGTCCAGCAGACAGGTCCCTCACGGCCAGCCCTGCAGTCCATGCTCTGGACCAGGCAACGCACGCACACACTGGGCATACACACGTGTTTTCAGTATGGCTGTGTCCATGAAGGGACTCTCCATTCTCTGGGCACATGTCCTCTGGCAGGACACTGCAGGGCCCAGCAGGCTGTGAGGGCTCTATCATTGGACTCCCAGTCAGTCCCAGACCCAGCAGCTTCACACACCAAAATCCCGAGAACGGAGGTGGGACTGTGGCGTGGCCATTTCTCAGTGTCTAGCAGGCACACATGCTATAGCACAGGTCTCTTGGGACCCACAGATGGTATAACGCCGACATCACTGGACTCCCCAGCAGCTGGACAGTGGAGTCCTGGACCCAGTGGCTTAAGACTCATGCAGAGCACAAGTGCTTGTGCACCCCAAGTCCCAAGAGAATGGAGGGATAGCAGCATGACCATCCCTCGGGGACAATCTTTCTGTCCCTCTGGTGAGTGCATGTGCCCTATAGCAAAAAATCTCTCAAGCAAACACAAAACCAAACCATGCTGCCCCAACAGCCAAGGCAGACCCAGGCAGTCCACAAGGGCTTACCGGGCGGGCCACTCCGTCCTGAGATGCTGCGACAGCAACCACTCTGCTAGCAGGGCAATCCTGGTCATTTTCCCACAAGCTATTACCTAGCCAGTAAAATGCAAAAGCCACCACCTAAGCCAGGGCCCAGAAGGCAGTGTGGTGAAAAGCACTGGATCCCGGGACCATCAGCGTTATGGCTATGTCGCTGGACTCCCATGTAGTCGACCCCAGTTCAAGTCCCAGACCCAGTGGCTTAAACTCACGCCAGGCGCGTTCGTGAATGCCCAAGATCCAAAGAGGAGAATGGAGAAGGGATTGAGGTGTGGCCATCCCCTCTGGGGGGTGATTTCCTGCTTTCTGTCACCCTATGGCAAAAACCTTAAAGAAAAAAAGCAATCCGGGTTCCGGGCTACTACCTCTAAGCACCCAGGCCCTACTAATATGCGACACACACACACTGCAGACCCAGTTCCCCAGTGTTATTAAGTCCCCAACACATATTTATTTTTTCTTCTCAACATCCTGTTCTGCAGCTTCCTTGGCTCTCTTTGCACGGATGCCGAAGAGTCGGGCATTGGCACGGGCCATGCGAAGGCTGGCGAAGGCCTTGAAGTTCTTCTCCTCCTGGGTGACGGGTCTGGCCTTCTCCTTCTTATAGACCTGGGGAGGGTGGGGTCGGTGAGCCGCTGTGCTCAGGCCTGCCACAAGCACCCAGGGCTCCCAGACAGACCTGCCCGAACACGCTGGGCTGCAGAGGAAGAGGCAAGCATCCTCCCTAGAACTTATGAAAAGGTCTCTCCCCTCATCTGGAGGGGCAGGCAGCAGACCCTCAAGTTTCCTGGAAAAAAGGACAGGGACCATCCACCAAGGACCCATCTGGTAGTGCAAGGCTGTGGACCTGTGTCCTGAGGCCCCCAGATACGGAGCACATGGCCATGATGCTGAGGGTCGACTGTGGCATGAGGACCCTGGAGAGGAAACTGATCGAGCTGCCTAATGCAGTTTCTGTTTACTGAAATATAAGGTCCATTTACGTTGTAATGACCAGAGTAAGAAGTCTTCAAACTTTTGGTTACGATAATGACCGACATGGACCATGAGTGAGAGTTGTTTGACCTCTAAAACTCACTTTAAAAAAATAAAGTTTTTATTTCAACCTGTAAAATGTTCTATAGGCTAAAAACTGCTAGTTGTTAACTGAAAGACTCCAGGCTAAATGGCTCCAAACACCTAAGGAGAAATTTATCTAAGGCCTCACCAATCAAGAATGCCCACAAAATTATCACATGCTCTTGAACCAATCACTAAACTAATCATGTGCATAAGACCTCTGCCCACCAATCACTAAACTAATCGTGTGCATAAGACCTCTGCCCGTAATTTTTGCCCTTAAAAAAGGCATGTGAAGGGACCAGCAGTTAGTGTAATGGCTATGTCGCTGGACTCCCACGTAGTCGACCGCGGTTCGAGTCCCGGACCCGGCGGCTTAAACTCACGCCGGGCGCGTGTGCGTGCGTGCCCAAGATCCCGAGAGGAGAATGGAGGAGAAGGGATTGCGGCGTGGCCATCCCCCCTGGGGGGTGATTTCCTGCTTTCTATCTCTCTGTCTCTCGCTGTCTGTCTGGCGAGCGCACGCGCCCTATAGCAAAAACCTCTCAAAAAAAAAAAAAAAAAAAAAAAAAAAAAGGCATGTGAAGTGGGAACCAGCAGTTAGCGTAATGGCTATGTCGCTGGACTCCCACGTAGTCGACTGCGGTTCGTGTCCCGGACCCGGTGGCTTAAAACTCACGATGGGTGCGTGTGCGTGCGTGCCCAAGATCCCGAGAGGAGAATGGAGAAGGGATTGCAGCGTGGCCATCCCCCCTGGGGGGTGATTTCTCGCTTTCTGTCTCTGTCTGTCTGGTGCGCGCATGTGCCCTATAGCGAAAACCTCTAAAAAAGCACGTGAAGGGGACCAGCAGTTGGTTTAACGGCTATGTTGCTGGACTCTCATGTAGCCCACCGTGGTTCGAGTCCTGGATCTGTGGCTTAAACTCATGTGGGCATTTGTGTGTGCCCAAGATCCAAAGAGAAGGAAGTGCAGTGTGGTCACCCCCCGGGGGGTGATTTCTCACTTTGTCTCTCCGGTGAGCGTAGCCCGTCTGTTAGAGGCCAGGGAGGGCCTTCCAAGGGCTTAAAAAAAAAACCTGACCACTCATCCCACGAACCCAAACCCTGAACAGCCACGCGGTCGCCAGATCTACCCCCTTCAGCCTGCTCCAGTGACGCGTCCACCCCATTCCACCGGCACGTCTAGAGCGTGACCCCAGGGACAGGCCAGGCAGACCACGCGTGCACTTACGTTCCTGATGGGCATCACGGGTCCTGTCAGCTGGGTGGCCAACTTGAGTTCCTCAGCCTGTGGATGAGAGTCAGGTGGGTCCAGCCTTGCCCCTGAGGACGCCATGCTCATCCACTCAGCCTCAACCTTCACTACATGCGTGTCCTCGGGAAGGAGCCAGTGCCCTCACCCACGGAGCAAACCCCTCCTGTAACCTAACTTGAGGACACCCTCGAGACTGAGGCTGCCCGATTCTGCCAGGTCGTCCTGGAGACATTTTCCAATATGAAGACTTTGGGGGAGGAAACACTTTCAATGGGCCTGCCCCCTGAAGCAGTAGTAAGGGAACTGGATCACACGTGGCTGACCAAGGGTTCGAGTCCTGGCCCCAGCATCCTGAAGAGCACGCCCACCCCTGCCAGCGCAGCTCCTGGAGCAAAACCGAACAGCGCGCCTCGGCCTCCGCGCGCCGGCAGCAGCGGGACCTCGGCCACTCACAGAGCTGTCGCCCTTCTTGGGCGCCGAGGGCTTCCTGGGGAAGAGGATGAGCTTGGAGCGGTACTCCTTCAGCCGCTGCACGTTGGCCTGCAGGGACTCGGTGGACTTGTTCCGGCGCCGCGGGTCCACGGAGATGCCGATGGTCCGCGCCACCTTCTTGTGGATGCCGGCCACCTGCGCGCAGAGGACGCTGAGCCGCGGCCGCCCCGCCCCAGGCGAGGCCCGAGCCGGCGCGCGGCGGTCAGGGGGTTCTAGAGCTTTCATCAGCGCGAGGCAGCGATTCCGGAGACGGTCATCACTCCGCCGGGGGGACGGGCGGGCGGCCGGGCGGGCCGGTCACTCACCCGCAGCTCCTCCAGGCTGAAGCCCCTGCCGGCGCGCACTCGGGTGTGGTACCGCACGGTGGGGCAGCGCACGATGGGCCGGATCGGGCCGGACGCCGGGCGCGGCGCGATGCGGCGAGCTTTGGCCTGCCGGGCCTTGCGCCTGCACGGAGGCGGCAGCGTCAGGTCGCGGTTCACCTGCGCGCCCGCCCGCCCGCCCGCCCGCGCGCGCGCCCGCCCACACCCGCCGCGCTCACCTGCGGATCTTCCGCGCCGGCTGGTTGAACCAGGTGGCCACGCGCCGCTGCCAGTCCTTGTGGAAGTGCGGCTTCAGGATCATGCCATTCCGGCTGGGCGCCATGGCTGTCTACGGCCCTGGGGCCGCGGGGGCAGGGATGGAGTCAGCGCCCGGGCCGGCCGCGAGCGCCCCGCGGGACTGCGTCCCCATCCCTCCATCCCGGGCCACCCGGCCGCCGGCCTCGGTCCGACCCCCTCCGCGGCGACCACCAGGCTCTTCCATAGCCCGATGGCGGCGGATGGCACCCGATGGCCGCGGCAACACTGCGCTCACTCACCTCTGCGGAGAACGGCCGAGCGGAAAGGAAGCGACACCGCAAAGCAACCTGGGATGGTTGTCGGCCCGGCCAATCAGAGGTGGCGGGGCGTCCTGACCAATCAGAACTGAAAGGAAGTGACGTCTCAGCGGCGCTCCTCCCCACGCCGGGCTTGTAGTCATGGACGCCCGGGACGCCGAGTGCGGCTCGGAATTGGGCCGTGAGCGCGGGAGGCCGGCATGCTTGGTTCCGCCGCAGGAGCCCCCCCATGGCTTCCGCCCTGCGCGGGCGGGTTAGGCGCACAGTTGGCGCCACGCCAGGGCCGCGGGGGCTCGGCCGGGCCCTGCTCCCGGGTGTGGGCATGCGCGCTCACGCCTGCGGTGTGCACGCCGCCGATCGCCGGCTGACCCCGTTTAACCCCCACTGCAGGAATTTCATGACACGTGAAACTTGGAGGCCCTGCTCTGCGCGCTGTGGCCCTCTCTGCCGCACTGAGACAGGCTTGCGTGTTAGAAAAATCGGGGTAAGGGGCGCCAGGGGGCGTGGTGGCTAAGGGCGCTGGACTTCCACAGGGTTGACCACCGTTCGAGTCCTGGACCTAGCGGCTTGCTTTCTTACTTTCTCTGATCAAATTAACATAAGTTGAATAAAATAATTCTTAAAAAAAATTAAAATCAGCTTGTGCGACCAGCAGGTGGTGTGGTGGCAAAGGCACTGGACACTTCCACATGGCCAGCCACGGTTCAAGTCCCAGACCTGGTGGCTCACTTTCTCTGCTCAAATTTTTAAAAATTAAAAAAAGAATGAATAAATAAAATTAATTCTTTAAAAAGTCAGGTTGAGACTCAGAATTTACAACTTATGATCTGGAAAGAACACGTAAGAGCACGCGTAGCCTCACGACTGCACTCAGCCAACGTGGGAAGGGAAGCCGGCTCTTCCACTTGGTCCGAGTGTGCTCTATCACGACGCAGGCACCACCAACCTGCTTGCCCGCAGTTGTTGGTGAACACGGGCTGTAAATGTGACGTTGACACTTAGGTTTGCTTTAGTCTGTCCTTTTCCAGAAACAGACCAGCTAACTGTCAGCAGCCCAGAGTCAGGAGGGTCTAGGGACCAGCAGTTGGCGTAATGGCTATGTCGCTGGACTCCCATGTAGTCGACCACAGTTCGAGTCCTGGACCTGGTGGTTTAAACTCACGCCGGGCGTGCCCAAGATCCTGAGGGAACCAGCAGTTGGTGTAATGGCTATGTCGCTGGATTCCCATGTAGTCGACCGCGGTTCGCGTCCCGGACCCGGTGGCTTAAAACTCATGCCGGGCGCGTGTGCATGCGTGCGTGCCCAAGATCCCAAGAGGAGAATGGAGAAGGGATTGCGGCGTGGCCATCCCCCCTGGGGGGTGATTTCTCGCTTTCTGTCTCTATGTCTCTCTCTCTCTCTCTGGCGAGTGCACGCACCCTATAGCAAAAAACCTCTCAAAAAAAAAAAAAAAAAAAAAAAAAAAAAAGATCCTGAGAGGAGAATGGAGAAGGTATTGTGGCGTGGCCATCCCCCGGGGGGGTGATTTCTCTTTCTGCCTCTGCCTTTCTTGCAAAAGCACACACCCTATAGCAAAAACCTCTCCAAAAAAAGAAAAAAGAAAAAAGGATGGGGGTGAGCTGCCTGGGCCAGGCACCTGCACTCGCCTGGCCGAGCTGCTGCAGGGTGACCTGCGAAGGCGCAGCACGTGGGATCAGGACCAGCGGGTCACCTCGGTACCACACCATGGCTTCCCTCCCGGGGGCCTGACTGGGAGCAGGGGCTGGGAGGAGTGAACGGTGCATCACAGAACTGAGGTGAAACCCACTGTCCCTGCTTCACAGTCGCTTTGTCCACTGGAACGGGTTCGAGCCCCACCCACTCCATTCTGAGTGTAACTGCAGCACAATGGGCAAGGGTTTGTGGAGTAGGTGCTTGCCCTGGCCTCCCCCTTCTCGGCCCCTTTCAGTGCTCCCACCAGGGACAGAGATAACTTTTGTGACCACCAACATCCCTGTCGCGATTACTGAATTATTCTGGACAGACCGCTGACTCAGGTCAACTCTAACTGCCCTAACCCAGATTTCCACCTAAATTCCAGCTGCTTATAATTCAAATGCTGCCCTGGGGGTGGTAGTGAAGAACCTGGATCCCACGTGGTCAACTGGTTTGAGTCCTGGACTCGACAGCTTGAGAAAGACAGCAGGCCCATATGCATGCACGCCCGGAATCCACAAAGGGGGCAGATGCAAGGGAAGGGTTCTGTCGTGGCTACTCCCCGTGCGGGGGGGTGGGGTGGGGTGTGTGCTTTCTTTTTACACTTGCATGTGCTCACTGGAGACAGAAAGCACCCTCGCGGGGGGATAACCATGATGCAACCCCTTCTCCATTCTGCTTTTGGGGTCTGGGGCATGTGTGCACCTGTGCTCTGCATGTTTTTCAAAGCTCTGGGTCCAGGATTCAAATCAAGCAGTTGGCCATGTGGAGGCCAGCCGCCTTAACCACTATGCCACTAGTGGCTGAATGGGGGGTGCTTTCTTCCTTTTTCTCTCTTTCCCACTCTCTGCTTGTGGTGAATGCATACACTCCCTGGAAAATTAAAAAGAAGATGCTGCCCTGGGACATGCGGCAGGGAAACAGGCTAGAAGTCCCAACTTAGACGGTGCCAAGAATCGGGCCGGCAGGTGGCGCAGTGGTTAAGGGCGCTGGACCCCCGCATGGCAGACCACTGGCCGAGTCACAGACCTGGAGGCTTGGTTTCTTACTTTCCCCTCTCGCGCACGCTGGCTCTGTTCCTTTCTGGTCAAATTAAAATAAATAAATACTTTTTTAAAAATCTAGAAGAAAAAAAAGGTGCTAAGAATTAAGGCGGTCAGAGGCGGTAAAGCTGTGATTCAAAGACCTCACTCGGCAGAAGTCGACCAAACTGCAGAATCCAGCCACACAGACACGGCCTTCCTTTGAAAAGTGTAAAAATAAGGGCAGAAAAAGCCATGATAAATCCTGCTGAAAACTGAGGCCAGTAAGTGCAGTAGTGGTTAAGGCGCTGGGCTCTCACGTGGCTGACTGTGGTTTGAGTCATGGACCCGGAGACTTGTTTTCTAGCTTGCTCTCTGTTTAGTGAATTAAAATAGTAATAAATTAATTCTTAAAAAAATGGGGGGGGGGGCAGCAGATGGTGTCGTGGTTAAAGTGCTGCACTCCCGCATGGTTGACTGCGGTTCAAATCCCAGACCCAGCAGCTTGAAACTCATACCAGGTGCATGTGCCTGTGTGCCCCAAATCCTGGGAGAATGGAGGAGCTGCCCTGCCTGGGGGTGACTTCTCACTTTCTCTCTCTGTCTCTAACTCCAGCAAGCACAAGCTCCCTACAGAAAAAAATCTCTCTAAAAAAAAAGAAATTCTGCTGAAACTAGTTCTTTAAAGAACCAAAAGTAAAGCAGCAGTTCTCATACAGATTTGGCTGGTGGAAGGTTTTTTTTCATAAAGAATTACTTATTTTGGGGCCGGCAGGTGGCACAGTGGTTAAAGGTGCTGGACTCCCACATGGTCGACTGCAGTTCAAGTCCTGGACCTGGTGGCTTGCTTTTTCACTTTCTCTCTGTCTCTGATGAAACTGGAAAATAATAACTAATAAAGTTCAATAAAATAATTCTTTTTAAAAAAACTACTTATTTTGGGGCCGGCAGGTGGTGTGGTGCTTAAGGGTTTAGCACTCCCACACGGCCGACTGTAGTTCAAGTCCCAGACCAGGCGATGTGCTTTCTCACTTTCTCTTACTCTGTCCCTCTCTGGTCAAATTAAGATAAATAAATACGGGGCCAGCAGGTGGCATGGTGGTTAAGTTGCTGGACACTCCCACATGGATGATCACTGTTCACGTCCTGGACCTGGTGGCTTTCACATTCTCTCTGTGTCTCTTTCTCTGTCAGATTTAAATGAATGAATGAATAAAATTAAGTAAATAATTCTTTTAAAAAATTAAAATAAGTAAATAAAGCAATTCTCTAAATAATGACTTATTCAATTTTATTTATTATTATTTTAATTTGACCAGACAAAAAGAGGGACAGTGAAAAAGCAAGCTGCCAGGTCCGGGACTCAAACCATGGTCAGCCATGTGGGAGTCCAGCACCTCAACTACCATACCACCTGCTGGCCCACAGGGCAGCAGATAGCGTAGTGGTTATGCTGCTGGACCCCACATAGGTGTGCACGGCGTGAGTCCCTGACCTGGTGGCTTAAAAATCACACTGCGGTGTCTGAGCATGCCTGAGGTCCCAGGAGAATGGAGGGACTGTGATGTCATCCACCCCGGGGGGTGACTTCTCACTTTCCCTGTTTCTGGTGAGTGCATGCTCCCCTAAGGCAAAACAAAAACAAAAAGAACTTCTTAAAAAAAGTCTTTAGCTTCCAGGCAGAACTCCCCTTGAGAGCACCTGTCCTGTTTAGGTTTGCAGAGGCCACTGGGAAGGTGTTAGTGCACCTGGTGCATCTTGGCCAAGAACCAGGGGCCTCCGGCACAGCCTGGACGGGGGTGTGTGCCTGGCAGGGGCTTCCGGATGCCCCAAACGACCTGCACTGCCCTCCTCTCGCCCTGCTCCTCACTCCTGCTGGTGCTGACCTCCCAAGGGTCATGGACTCTTCTGAAGGACTGTATGAAGGCTAAGGTGCTACATTCCATGTGGCTGATTGCATGGTTCAGGTCCCAGACCCGGTGGCCCGGAAATCAGGCCAGGCACATGTGCGTAAGTGCCCAAACCCTGAGAGGGGCGTGGAGGAGACGCCGCCCCTCTGGCAAACACACTCTATGCCAGAAAGAAAAACCCAAAACAGTAACGACTTGTCTTAAAGCTTCGAAACCCTTTCCAATCTTAATTTTTTTTGGGGGGAGAGGTTTTTGCTATAGGGCACATGCGCTCGCCAGAAAGACAAAGACAGAGAGATGGAAAGCGAGAAATCACCCCCCCCCCCCCCCCAGCGAGGATGGGCACGCTGCAATCCCTTCTCCATTCTCCTCTCGGGATCTTGGGCACGCACACACACGCGCCTGGTATGAGTTTAAGCCACCGGGTCCAGGACTCGAACCGCGGTCAACTACACGGGAGTCCAGTGACATAGCCATTACACTGACTGCTGGTCCCAATCTTAATGTTTTTATGACCATCACAGGGAGGAGCAGTAGCCGTGAGCAAGGTCCCATCACGGAAGGGCGGCCTCCAGCCTGTGCTTCGCAAACCCACGGTGTGCACAGAAGCCAGACCTGGGCCAAGCAGGAATTGCTGGCACGAGACACTGTCAGTGAGAATGAGCACCGCTATGAGCTGGCTGGAGGTCTAGTGACGCACGTGGGTCAGAGTGAACAAGCTGACGGTCTCCTTTAACTTCAGCCAGAGAGGGAGAGGAGGAAAGCCCCCCAGCGGGCACGGTCACTCTGCAACCCCTCCTCCTCCATTTCTCCAGCCAGGGATCTGGGAACACATGCACACGTGCCTGGCACGTTTTCCAAGCCTCTGGGGCCAAGATTTAAACCACAGTTGGCTATGTGGGTTCCAGCTCCCTTAACACTAGGCCATGGGACTGGCCCTTTTACTATTCTTAACCAAACTGTTTCCAAGTTTATGGTGTATTTTTCCTGAGAGGAAAAGAGAAAGCAACAGCACCCCCTAATGGGGTGGCCCCCAGCTGCAGCCGGCCCCAGAGCACAGGCAACCACACGCTCAGCAAACGGGTCTCCAGATGCACCGGAAAGCTTCCCACCAGGCTGCGTTTCACGGCTGTGCCACTGTCTGGCTACGCTCAGTACTCGATGGCCTTGTGGGGCTGTGTGCTAAACCTACATTACCCACTTAGAGAACACGAGACGGCCTCACCCTCCTGCCCCGTCAGGCCTCAGGTTGGCTCCTCTGTGGTCCTAGGGGCCTCTCATGTTCCCCGGGAATGGCGCAGTGGCTGCAGAGGGCCGTGTGCTACTGTGGAAGCCCCTTTGCCTCCAGGACCTTCCGGGAGTGTAAGGGCCAGTGTGGTCTCAGCGGGGCCGAGGTGCGGCACAGACCCATGTGTGAGCACAAGTGCGGGCTGTCACAGATCTGGAGCCCCGAGTACACGGGCTCACTGGCACGCTGGGGAGGCAGGCTCTGCTGCACCGACCACCCCGTTCTGCTCTGCGGGCCCTGACTGTGCCGGCTCAGTGCACACGTGGTCACAGGTGCCAGACTCGGCTGGGTGCGCTCCATGGCAGAGGTAGCCGCTGGAAGGCAGGCACACCCTCCTGCTGGTCTACAGGGCTGGGAAAAGGCCCGTCAGGGCGGCCCCGAGGAGCACACTTGCACCCGCTCTCCTGGGGCACCACACGAGAGACAGCGACCTGCTAGCGTGGCCGTCACCAAGGCTCTTCGCACACTGCACAGGGCGGGCATGCCAGGGAGAGCACGTCACCCTCGACACGAGCCAAGCCCACTGTGGGCCTAATCTCCGTGCCTACATGGTCGGGGCCTCAGGTTCCCACAGAGGGACTCGCCTGGCTACTAGAATTGAATCACAACCGGACAGTGTCCGTGAGTTGGCCCTGCCACCCAGGGGCAGACTCTCCACCCACAGAATTGGTTAGTCAAGTGCCATGGCAATTCTCAACACAGGAAAGGCCACGGCATCGCCCATGCAGTGTGGACGTGGTCTCGACTCGCACCCGTCCACACGGCAACTGATGGTGGTATCTGAATCAACAGCCCAGTGAGGATGGGACAGCCAGCTCACAGGGCCCTTTTGCTGTGGGGCCCATTAACATTCTGGGGAGTCGCAGGGACTGGGACGGGCCGTGCACAGGCTTCGGGTGTGAACAGGGACCTGTTCAGTCTGGGTGTGCACGGCTCTCATGGGAACGATGGTGTCTACGGCCCTGGGGACTCAGGCACTGTCACGCGGATGCTCGTAAGGAGGACTGGTGCCCATCCCTTCCCCAGGGAAGAGCGAAGGTCAGTTCTCTCTGCCAAGAAATTTACTAGCCATGCACAGGGAGGTCGAGGAGCCGTCTCCGGGGCGGTGACGTAGACCGCCAAGGGCTGACAGCACACAGCTCGGGCGAGAAGACGGGACTGAGGGAGGCTGGCTGCGTGGGCCGGGATGGCCGCCCTCAGAGCGGGGGCTGCCGCGCTGCCTCTTCTTCCGCAGAGTCCTGTTTCTCCCTTTCAGCATCGATCCATCTCTGAGGTGCGATCATCTTCTTAGGTCCGTGGGGCGGCGGGCCAATGAGGGCCTCGATGTCCTCATAGTTTATCACTTCCTTCTCCAGGAGGGCGGCTGCCAGCTAGGGAGCAAACGCAGCAGTGTGAGCCGCAGGGCAGACACAGGCGAGTCCTGGAGAGCAGGGCACTGAGCCGGGGACGCGTCCCAGAGGGCCACTGTGTGGCAGGGACAGCCTCAGGGACGTGTGCCCAGGGAGCAGGGCTCGAGCGCGGCGACCTCCCCGCTGCCAGGCCTCTCGCCAGCACCTGCATCCCTCCTGCCTCTGCTTAATTCTGGGGACCCGTGTGCTTCTCCCAGGTGTGGGGGGACACGCACGACCTCCCGGCTGGCACTGGACGTGGTGGTGAGGGCTGGGGCTTCGCACTCCAGGGGAGTTCCCTCCGCTCCAGAGCTGGCCCCACCTTAGTCGCGGCCCAGCCCAGACCGCAGAAGAGGCTGCGTCCTGTCCGTTCCTGGTTCCTGTCGAGGCGGGAGCTCGACACCCCAACAGCGCTGAGGCAGCCGCGTGATGCCAGGGCTCACCTCTCACGAGCAGCTCGCCTTCAGACAAGAGCCAGGACACCCACCCGGTCACCCCCGCGGTGCAGCTGTGCACGGTGAGGTGTGTCGGCAGGGCGGGACCTGTCCCAGCAGCTGCCTCGCTGTGAGGACCGGGGAAAATGCAGCCAGGACGACCACGGCGGCCACACTTTGCTCTGGGCAGGACTCAGCAGAGCCTAGCGATGCGACAATGACTCTGCCTCGGCTGACCCCAAGACCCTGGCCCGGCCTCACTGCGAAGGCATCAGGCAGCCCTGACTGAGAGACGCACACAAAACACCAGGCCAGTTCTTCCGAGCTGCCAAGGCTGGGGCGCTGGACTCCCACACGGCAGACTGTGGTTCAAGACCTGAACCTGGAGTCTGCTTTCTCTCTCTCTCTGTCTGTCTCCCTCTCTTTCTGTCTCCTCTCGTCAAATTGAATAATAATAAAAAATAAAATAATTTAGAGGGGAAAAAAACAACTGCCAAGGTTGGGGTCAACAGGGGGCGTGGTGGTTGAGGAGTCGCGCTCCCACATGATTGACCACGGGCTGAGCCTGACCCGGTGGTTTAGAAATCACACGGGACACGTGGGGAGTGGGCGTGCGCCCGAAATCCCAGGAGGAGGATGGAGAAGCGCTGCAGGGTGGCCGTCTCCCTGTCCCCAGCAAGTGCACGCACCCCATGGAGAAAACCTGAGAACCGAAACAGAACCGCCGGAGTCATCAGAACCAAGCAAAGGCTGGGACTGCCACGGCCAGGGGTCTGAGACGCGATGACCACGCACGCGCCCTACGGCAACACTTTCTGCAAAAACATGACGTGATGAAAACGTCATTTTCAAAAATGGCAAAAATGCCACGACGACATGTCACGTGTTGTCCAGACGGGGCTGGGCAGTAGGAGCACCGGGAAGGTGAGGGGTGTGAGATGTGCGGCCTCAGCTGGCGGGCTGTGCGGTGTCTGGTAGGACCTGGGCCCCACGGGGACGACGCTGGGCACGGGCATCAAAAATCTGGAGAAGTGGGGACTGGGGAGGGACCAGAGCGCGGCCATTCCCACGGGAGGTGCTTTCCCTTCTCCCTCCGGGGCTCTGGGCTCTAGGAGTGCACGTGCCCTCAGGCAAATGGACGCCACGGTGCCGTAGCAGCGGCCGGTCAGCCGTGGAACCCTGCCGGCTGAGGGGACGCCACGATGCCATAGCAGCGGCCGGCCCAGCCGAGGGGACTCCGGGCGCCAGCTATGAAGGCCAGGGCGGTGGGGCCCCACGGCCAGCTGTCTGTGCCAGGTCGGGCAGCTTGGAACATGCTGGGCCATCTGCCCCCCAAATCCCTACAGAGTGGAGAAGGGAGGTGGCAAGGCCACCTCCCCTTAGGGTCCTTTCTCCTGCGAGCGCAGATGCCCTACAGCAAATCAAAAAGAAAAGCTAACTATGCAGAGATGGGATTTCGGGCATACGGAAGCTATTATAAAGGGAACTTCAGAAAGTTCATAAAAATGAAATGAGTTTTAGTACAAAAAATTTTGAAATCCATGTATCATTTTCCTTTTTGTTTTGGAAAAATTATTTAATTATTTCATTCGATTTTATTTATTCATTTATTTATTTTAATTTGACCAGACAGGGACAGAGCAAGAGTGAGAGCAAGAAAGAGAGGTAAAGTGAGAAAGCCAGCTGCCAGGTCCAGGACTCAAACCGCAGTCAGTCATGCAGGAGTCCAGCACCTTAGCCACCACGTCACCTGCTGGACCCCATGATCATTTTCTCATAACAAATGTTGTCCATGAACTTTTTGAAGTCTTTCATTTTTGTAACTTTTCTGTTCATCTAAAACTATACTAAAATTAAAAAAAAATCAGGATCAGCCCTGTGGTCTAGTGGTTAGGGAGCAAGACCCCCACAAGGCCGACTGTATGAGAGTCCTGGACCTGTGGGCCTGAGATACACACCCAGGTGTGTGCCCACGCCTACACGGGAGGAGAATGGGGAGGGCCGGCAGGCTGCCGATGTCACATTGCAGGTGCTTTCTCCCTCCGTCTCCATCTCCCGGCTTCTGCCTCTCTCTCTGGGTAGCATACAACGCCTTTGGCAACATTTAAAAAGAAAGCTTAAGTGGTAGTACAAGCCTAAACAAAGGGCCAGCAGGTGGCATGGTGATTAAGGCACTGGACTCCCACTAGGCTGACTGTGGTTTGAGTCCTGGACCTGGTGGCTTGCTTTCTCACTCTGTCTCTCTCTGCTGAAATGCTAAAATAGTAACAAATGGGGGACCAGCAAATGGCATAATGGTTATGTCACTGGACTCCCACATGGTTGACTATGGTTTGAGTCCTGGACCCAGTAACTTAAACTAATGCTGGGTGCATGTGTGTGCATGCCCAAGACCTCGAGAGGAGAACAGAGGAGGAGACTGAAAAACGGCCATCTCCCCGGGTGGCGGTGACTTCTCACTTTCTGTCTCTCTGTCTCTCTCTGTCTTTCCAGTGAGCACACATGCCCTACAGCAAAAATCTCTCTTTAAAAAAAAAAAAATTGGGACTAGCAATGGCGTGGCGGCTAAAGCGCTGGACAGTCCCCCATGGCCGACCATAGTTCGAGTCCTGGACCTGGTGGCTTACTTTCTCACTTTTCCTTTCTTTTTCTCTCTCTCTGGTCAAATTAAAATAAATGAATACAAAAAATTAAGTAAAAATAATTCTTTTTTTTTTTTTTGGAGAGGTTTTCGCTATAGGGCGCGCGTGCTCACCAGACAGAGAGAGAGAGACAGAGACAGAAAGCGAGAAATCACCCCCCAGGGGGGATGGTCACGCCGCAATCCCTTATCCTCCATTCTCCTCTCTGGATCTTGGGCACGCACGCACACACAGCCGGCATGAGTTTAAGCCACCGGGTCCAGGACTCGAACTGCGGTCGACTACATGGGAGTCCAGCGACATAGCCATTACGCTAACTGCTGGTCCCAAGTAAAAATAATTCTTAAAAAAAATGATAACAAATGAATTAAATAAATAAATAATTCTGAAGGAGAAGATAAGGGCGTAAATGAAGTGGGACAAGCGCTGCTGACCGCTGAGGCCGTACACAGTGGCCAGGTGGGTGAGTGGGGGCTCCCGCAGCTGGGCTGTCTGCACACCCCGTGTGCACCGGCCGGAGAGCGTGTCCATGCAGCGTCATGAGCGGCCCCACCCCGGGCCCTGGGGGAGGTCTCACCGCCTGCAGCTTCCCCAGGTTGTCCTGAAGCACCTGCTCAGTGTGTCTGTAGGCTTTGGCCACCAGCATCTTTGCTTCCTGCAAACAGAGGGGAATGGACGTGTCCTGAGTGAGCACAGTGACACTGCAGATGCGGCATCTGCAGCCCAGTCCCAACACTGTGAACCAAGACAGGGATGCGATTACAGGCAGACTGCCTGCCCCTGCGCGTTCTGGGAGGGCCCTGGCTCAGGGCACCCACCACCCACTTCTGGGCCTGCAGCAGCTCCTGTGAGCGGGCCTGCTCTGCCGTCTGCCTCACGAGCACATGGCAGCTGGAGCCCTGTGGCGGGTCTGCACACTGCCTGGTCCAGCCTGCCGGTCGTGAAGAGCAGGAGGTCCTAGTCTCTCACTCTGCACGTACTGTACGTCCTCCCACTCACGTCCAGTCTCCCTAGAGGGCGCTGCAGTCTTCACCCAAGAGAACTGAGGCAGGTCGGAGCTATCGGACAGCCGGGGGCACCCAGGGGGTCGGAGCTGTCGGACGGCGGGGGGGGGGGGGGTACCCAGGGGGTCGGAGCCGTCGGACGGCGGGGGGGGGGGGTACCCAGGGGGTCGGAGCCGTCGGACGGTGGGGGGGCACCCAGGGGGTCGGAGCTGTCGGACAGCCGGGTGCGCCCAGGGCAGGCCTAGACAGCTGAGTGGGCAGCAGGGCCCCAGCTAGGGGTGGCGGAGCCGTGGCCGACTCACATGGTCCATCATCTGCTGGAGGCCCTGGCTGAAGGGGCGCCGACCGATCCCTGCGACGCCCTCCTGAGCCTCGGGGAAGGAGATGGGCCCGATGCCAGGGGCCATCCCGAACTGCTTCACCATGGAGTAGGCGATGCGGGTGACCTTCCTCAGGTCGTCCTGGGCTCCTGGGGTAGGGCCGAGAGGGCAGGACACTCAGGGCTGTGCTGACACTGGGGCGCCAAGGACGCCTCCACCCCAGGAGCTTCCCGTGAGGAAGCAGCAGTGTCAGGGCACGTTACTGGCCCCGGACAGTCTTAAACTTCAGGAGAAGCTCTTCTGATTAACAGTGCACGTGTGGGGCCGGCGGCACGATGGCTAAGGCGCTAGAGCTCTCAGGGCCGACCATGTGGTCCACGTCCCTGACCTGGCAGCTTGAAAACAAAGTGCCCTTTCAGAAGTGCCCTGGTCCCCCCTGCCCAGATCTCCCCACTGTCCCGGTCTGCGGAGGCACACCTGCCCCCCTGCACCCGCAGCCTTGCACCACGCAGGCACCTCTCACCAGACGCCTGGTGAGGTGCGGTCCCCGGTAACCACGGTGACGAGCATGTGTGAGAGGGTCTAGACTATCCATCTATTCAGAATTCTTCTTGGGCCAGCAGGTGGCGTAGTGGTTAAGGCGCTGGACTCCCAGATGGCCCAACCCAGTTTGAGTTCCAGACCTTGTGAAAATCATGTCATGTGTGCGTGTGTGTGTGCGTGCGTGTGCGTGTTCCAGATCCCAGGAGAATGGAGGAGGAACTGTGAGTGGTTATCTTCTCCTGGGGGTGACGTCTCACTTTCTCTCACCGTCTCTTTCTCTATGGTAAGTGCACATGCCTTACAGCAAAAACTTAAACACACACACACACCAGGACTCTGCCTTCCAGATCTCCTTGGACACAGCTCTTCTCTCTTTTCTGTTTTAGGTTTCTGGCTGATGCTCCAGAACACATGTGCTCGCTGGAGAGAGGGAGCGAGGGTCGTGCCGTAAGCCCTCGCCTGCACTCTCCTGCTGGGCCCTCACACACACACACAGCTGCCTGGCGTGCGACTCGAATGGCGGTCAGCCACGGGGGACCCAGCTGCCTCAATTCCCAGGCCACCTCCCAGCTATGGCCACAACTCTCTTTTCTTTTTTTTTTTTTTTTTCTTTTTTTGGAGAGGTTTTTGCTATAGGGCGCGTGCACTCGCCAGACAGACAGAGAGAGACAGAGAGATAGAAAGCAGGAAATCACCCCCCAGGGGGGATGGCCACGCCGCAATCCCTTCTCCTCCATTCTCCTCTCGGGATCTTGGGCACGCACGCACACGCGCCCGGCGTGAGTTTAAGCCGCCGGGTCCGGGACTCGAACCACGGTCGACTACGTGGGAGTCCAGCGACATAGCCATTACGCTAACTGCTGGTCCCACCACAACTCTCTTTTTTAAAAAAGATTTATTTAGTTGATTTTGTTGTTATTATTCATTTTCTTAATGTGCCCAGAAAGAGCCGGGGAGAGAGGGAACAGGGAACTGAGAGCCGGGTCAGCCGTGTGGGAGTCCTGCACCCTAACCACCAGGCTGCCCGTGGCCCTGACCGCAGCTCTTTAGAAACACTTAACGAGGGCCTGCAGGTGGCGTGGTGGTTAAGGGCACTGGATATTTATATGTGTATACATATATATATATATATATATATATTTTTAATAGAAATATGTATTTAAAAAATATATATATAAAATAAATGAATGTTACATAAAATAATTCTTTTTTTGGGAGAAGTTTTCACATAAAATAATTCTTAAAAAAAAAATTAATGGGGGACCAGCAGTTGGCGTAATGGCTGTCACTGGACTCCCATGTGGTCAACCACAGTTCGAGTCCTGGACCCGGTGGCTTAAACTCACGCCAGGCACGTGTGCGAGAGTGCCCAAGATCCCGAGAGGAGAATGGAGGAGAAGGGATTGCGGCGTGGCCATCACCCCTGGGGGGGGTGATCTCTCGCTTTCTGTCTCTCTCTTTCTGGAGAGTGCACACGCCCTATAGCAAAAACCTCTCCAAAAAAAAAGAAAAAAGAAAACACATCTTAATAAAAACAAAACAAAACCCTTAATGAAATTCAAAACTGCATTTGCATCACCAGTGAGACCCTTCCACCCTCACCCCACTGCATAACCAGGACAGGGCACAGGACCCCGTGCAGAGGCTCCTCACCAGAAGTGACCCTGTTGAAGGAGATGGCCTCCGAGGCGCGGCCGCCCAGCGCCATGCACATCCGCTCGAACAGCTGCTCCTGCGTGAAGAGGTGCTGGTCTCTGGGGAGCATCTGGGCGAAGCCCAGCGCGGCGTTAGTCCGAGGGGCAATGGACACCTGCAGGTCGGGACAGCCAGGTGAGGCGCTGGCGGCGGGCGGGGGTGCGCTAGGCCGGGCATGTCTCTAAGCCGACGCCCCCCCTCCCCCCAACCTCACGCCCTGCTCCTCACTCGGCCCACAGGGGGCGCAGCAGGCGGGCGCGGCCCAGACCCGGAGGCCTGGAACTCAAGGGGGTGCAGTGCCCACCGGGGAAGGGGCCGCAGCATGGCCCTCTCCGGGGGGGAGCTCTCATCTTCTGTCTCTCTGGTGAGCGTATGCGCCCCCACAGCAAAATCCTCTCATAAAACAAGCACACCTGGCTGTGGCAGTGGCAGGCCCAGAGAGGCCATGACCATCCCCAGGGTGCCGAGCCTTGGGAGGGAGGTTTTCTTTGCCACTGCTTTATCTGGCTCTGAACCATCAAAAATTCTGAAAGAAACAGAAATTTTAAGATTCTGATGTTTTGCTCATCATGGATTTTTCTGTATTAACTTTGGTAGCTATTTTGAGATCGTGTATTAAAAACACCAGCAGTGGGCCAGCACGTGGCGTGGTGGTAAAGGTGCTGGACTCCCACAGGGCTGACTGGTTCAAGTCCCAGACCTGGTGGCTTGCTTTCTTACTTTCCCTCTCTCTCTGGTGAATTTAAAAATAAATAAATAATTCTCAAAACAACAAGCCATCAGTGCTGAGGTCTCGGTGTCCCCAGATGTGACGGCCGAGGCAGTGTCCCGCTTGTCTGAAGGGCCTGGCCTGCCTTGGTACGCACAGCCCTCCAGGACTGTCCCCAGGGCTGGCCTCTCACACACACGGCTGCGCGGACGGCCGGGCCTCGGGCACACTGTGAGGGCTGCCGTGGGAAACGGGGTGCAGAGCAGCGGCCTTCGGGGGCCTGCACGGGGCTCCCCGCCTCTGGGAGGCACAGACGCAGCCCACACTCGACTCTGCTCGCTGGGCACCCACGTCCCAGATGACACATCCTCTTTGACTCTCGGGCCTCCTGGTCACGGGTCCCCAGTTGTCTGTTCAGAGGTGTGCGCCTTAGGGCGCGTGCACTTGCTGGAGACAGGCGATGAGAGGGGAAGGGAGGAATCACCCCGGGGGGATGGCCACGCTGCATCCTTCTCCATTCTCATCCCGGAATCTTGGGCACACTCACACACGTGCCTGGTGTTTCAAGCCGCCAAGTCTGGGACTTGAACCGTGCTCGACCATGTGGGAGTCCAGCAACGTAACCACGATGCCATCTGCTGGCCTGGGTCCCTGCACTTTTAAAGAGAAACTTATCTTGAGCCAGCCGGGTGGCATGGTGGCTCACGGAGGCGGGCCACACACATCCAGCTGCAGTTCGCGCCCCAGACCAGTGGCCTAAGAAACAAGCTGGGGGGTGACCAGCAGATGGTGTAATGGTTACGTCACTGGACTCGCACATCGTTGATCATAGTTCGAGTCCTGGATCTGGCAGCTTAAAACTCATGCTGAGCTGGGGACAGCAGGTAGCACGGTGGTTAAGGTGGTAGACACTCCCACATAGCCGACCATGGTTCGAGTCTTGGACCTGGCAGCTTGCTTTCTCTCTCTGGTCAAATTAAAATGAATGAATGAATGAATAAAATAAAATAAATAATTATTAAAAAAAAAAACACAAAACCTCTCTCATGCTGGGCACATGTGCATATATGTCCAAAATCCCAAGAGGAGAATGGAGGAGAAGGGATTGCAGCATAGTCATGCCCCTGGGGGGTGATTTCTCACTTTCTGTCTGTCTCTCTCACTCTGGTGAGCGCAAATGCCCTATAGCAAAAATCTCTCTTAATAAAAGAAAAGGGGGACCAGTAGTTAGCGTAATGGCTATGTCGCTGGACTCCCACGTAGTCGACCGCGGTTCGAGTCCCGGACCTGGTGGCTTAAACTCACGCCGGGCGTGTGTGCGTGCGTGCCCAAGATCCCGAGAGGAGAATGGAGGAGAAGGGATTGCGGCGTGGCCATCCCGTCTGGGGGGTGATTTCTCGCTTTCTATCTCTCTCTCTCTCTCTGTCTGGCGAGCACACGTGCCCTATAGCAAAAACCTCTCCAAAAAAAAGGAAGCTGGGTGCACGCTCAGGCGTGCCTGAGATGCTGAGAGAGTGGAGGAGAGGGGACTGTGGCGTGGCCGTCTCCCCAGGAGGTGCTCTCCTCTCTTCCTGTCTCTGGCAAGTGAGCCCTAGAGAAGTTTTTTTAAAGTCTGTTTCTCCCACAAGTGAGAGTGGGAGATACAGACAGACAAGATGCCCACAGGCAGTCGGCCTCCAGTCCCAGGTCGTGAGCACGCACATGCCTGCCACGTATGGTGAGGTCCCCGACAGAGCCTGGACCAATCCCCCATGGTCGGCCTCGCAGAGCGTCACACTGACCACTGTGCCACTGTCTGGCCAGTCCCCACGCTTTTCGGAAGCTGTTCGTAATATTGCCATTCAGTGGGAGGAAGTTTTCAGCGAGTTTGCAGCTGTCTATAGAGTGGTGTTTTGGCCCAGACAGTGGTGTGATGGTTAGGGCAGATGAGTCCACATGGCAGACCTCACGGCTCGAGTCGTGAAACCTGAAAATCCCACGTGTGTGCACGCCCAAAGCCCTGAAGGAGGGAAAAATGGAAAAAAAGAGTAGTGTCTGGGCCAGCCTGTGGCCTGGGGTTATGTGAGCTAAAGCCCACGTGGCTGACGGCAGCCTGAGAACAGAGCTCGTGCACGCACGCTCACGATCTCACGATCGCGAGAGGGGGAGGGGAGGGGCTGTGGCAGGGCCAGTCCCCACAGGGAAGTGCCCTCTCGCTCGCTCTCTGCCTCTCTCCGTGTAGAGCACCTCCCCTCTGGAGAACCCAAAGTCCTCCATGAATAACATAAAGATGTTTACGTGGGGAGCCGGCCCACGGCCTGGTAGTTAAGGGAGATGGACTCCACACGGCCAGAGAGCGGCTCGAGCCCCAGGCTCAACAGCCCGAGAGACACACCGGACACACGTGTGTTCGCCCCTAACCAAAGCAAAGGAAAACGGACACGGAGTTACAGCGTGACAACGCCCAGGGGTACTTCACTCTCTCCATCTGTCTCTGGCAAGTAAACATATCCTCAGGAAAAACTGAAAACAAACAAAAAGCATACTCAGGGTCACACTGAAGCAGAGGGGTTAGGTGAGGTGTGGGTGCACGGGGAGCCGGACTGACTGGCCGGACCCCAGGCCTGAGAGCCAGCGCGCACGCACACCCTAAGTGCTGCCAGGCGGGGCTGTGGGGGCTGTGGTATAGCCACACCCCACGGGGGTGCTTCTTCCTCTGGCAAGCACATACTCCCTCTGGAAAAAACAACAAAAAACGAAACAGAAACAACACCATCTGGCAAGAAAAATCCAAAACAGGACACCATTCACTTGCCCAGCTGCCAGGGCAGTGGCAGCACGAGTGGCTTGCAAGGCTGGAGGCCGTGGCTGACCACAGGTGCAGACCCGGTGAGCCTGGAAAAAACGCGGACACACATGTGTCCGGGGCCCTGGAGGGCAGGACGGCAGGAGAGGGAGCGTCACGAGACCCGAGGTGCTCCTCTCCCCTGATCCACACCACACCTCCCACAGTGAAGGAAGTCGGAATACGTGCCCAATTCGTGTCCCTTCGAGGCTAGAAGCCATTCGGAGCTGCGTGGTGAACGTGCCTGCGCCACATGAGCATCGTGAGAGTCGCCCGGGCCCTGGCCCCACTCCCGCCAGGCCTGTGGTGCCCCAGCCTACCTTCATCACAGCCTCGGTGTGCTCCAGCAACCAGCCGACCAGGGCGTGGCCTGACTCGTGGAAGGCCACCACCCTCTGCTCCTCCTTGGACAGGGTCTTGCTCTTCTTTGCAGTCCCTACAAGACCCAGACCCAGGCTCAGGGCCACGGCACGCTGGGCTCCCGGGCCGGCGGGAGGCAGGTCCTCTCTGGAGTGCTCACCTCCTGCAGCCACACCCTAGCTGTCACTCTCAGACCCCAATTCAAAGGGAACCTAGACTGGAGGAAGTTAGAGGAGGGCGACCCAACCCTGGGACAGGGAGCAGGACACCGGCTTCCCCTTCACCACCAGCCGGGAGGGCTCTCTGCATCTCACCCACGGCCCCTCGGGCGAGCGGCAGCCCTCCCCGCCCCTTACCCACGGCTCGTTCTCCCCTCAGGGTCCCACCTCCACTCCAATCGCCACTCAAATGTCCGGCGAGGTCTCCTTCAATGTCTCCAATTCCCTAGACTCCTCTAAGTCCCACTCTTAGCAACGGAATGGACCCTGGGTTTAAGGTATGCAGAAGGCGTGCCCTGACTCTTCTCCGTTCACCGCACGGCCAGGAAGTCTAGATGCGCGGCTGTGCAGACGGAGCCCAGAGCCCAGGACTGACAGCGAGGGCACCGGGACGCGAGCCTTCCAGACAGCTTCCCTGGACCCAGCCGTGTTTGCGACAAGACCTGCCCAGGCGGCCTGCACGGGAGTGAGGACGGGGCGTGCTCTCCGTGTCTCCCCGGATGCCAGGTGTCGGCCTGCTCACTGGACGACAGCCCCCTCAGCCCGCTCTGCTTGATGCCATCCGAGCACAAACTCACTCCACATAAAAAGCAGTGGTTCGTAAACACCGAGTTTCCGTGTAGCGGGAGGCAATGCCGGTCCCTCCGGGCAGCGACCACTGAGAGGGGTCAGGCTCTGAACCCGTGCTCACAGCCGTCCACCCACGTGCCTCCCTCAGGCTCTGCTGCTCTGGGGTCTCGCTCTGGGAACCTCGATGGTATCTGCCCTTATTATCAATCAGACCAAGGGTGACGGGAGTTTGCTGCTTGTAGGAGCAGCCAGCGAGGGAGCCCCTGCTCCCCAAACACCTATGGGAGGCCAGCTATGGGAAGCAGCTTCTGGTCCACTCTCGGACGGACCCTCTTGGTCTGAGCCTCCCTGATAGGAGCTGTGCAGCTCACATCTGTTTGCTGCCACGCGAGCGTACGGAGGTTTCTGGACCTCCCTCTCGGTGTCTTCACAGAGGGCCAGAGAGACCGCTCTGGGCAGGTGGCCTTGCCAGAGGCAGCGGGGCCCTCGCAGCCCACAGCCAGCGCTCCTCTCCAGGGTGACCAGGGCGCGAGCTCCTCGGCAGAGATGAAGGTCGCATGGCAGGGTCACTACACATCTCCATGGGCGCAGACGACCTCCAGCCCCGGGTGGCGGCAGCCCCTGCCTAGCTAGCCATCGGCACTCAGCCACGGCAGCTGTGAACGGCGTGTGGCACCTGCTGGCAGAATGCGCCTGCCCCTCGGAGTCTGCGGCACTTTCCAGTGAGCAGCACAGGCCTTACTGCGAAGACCTGGCTTAGAAAACCTAAAATCTCAGAAGCCAGCAGGTGGCGTGGTGGTTAAAGGTGCTGGACTCCCCACATGGTCAACCACAATTGAAGTTCTGGACCTGGTGGCTTGCTTTCTCACTTTTTCTATCTCTCTTTGATCAAACTGGAAACTAATGATAATAATAAAGTTAAATAATTCTTTAAAAAAGAAAAGAATGGGACCAGCAGTTGGCGTAATGGCTACGTTGCTGGACTCCCAGGTAGTTGACCACGGTCTGAGTCCCAGACCCAGTGGCTTAAACTCATGCCGGGCGCGTATGTGTGCGTGCCCAAGATCCCGAGAGGAGAATGGGAGGGGAATTGTAGTGTAGCCATCCCTCCTGGGGGTGATTTCTCACTTTCTGTCTTTCTCTGTCTTTCTGGTTTTGCCCTATAGCAAAAACCTCTCAAAAAAAGAGAGAACAGAAAGCCTGGAGTCCCCCCCACTAAACCAGCCAGTCCAAGCCTGCCCCGGCCCCACCACCCACCACTGATCTTCGGCAGCACTGGTCTCTGATTGGGTACTTCTGGGGTTCACACCCCACAGGCCACAGCAGAAGTCACAACCCACATACCGGCTATGACGCGCTCCACCGCATACTCGAAGCTGGACGTGTGGACAGACGTGTGGCCCTCCCGGGCGGCGTGCAGCGCTGCTTCATTGCAGACGTTGGCAATGTCAGCGCCTGTCGACACAGAGGAGGTGCTGGCGAGGCTGGGCCATAGTTGCTCTTCCCCATCAGGGTGTGAAAAGGGAGGAGAGGGAAACGGAGCAGCCATGGGGGAGGACGGATGGGGCAGGGTGGGCGGGTGGCCGTGCGCACGGTGGCGACTGGTGCCAGCTCACCCGCAGCCCCACTCTCGCTCCCCGACACGGTGACGGGCTCCTCTACATGTCACCTCCTGCACTGTGCATGTGGGCTTCACAGATGAGGAGTTAAAGCCGCTGTGCCCACGAGATCAAGTTAAAGACTAAGATATAACCAAGAGTGGGGGCTGGCGAGTAGCGCGGTGGAGAAGGTGTTGGATTCCCACATGGCTGACCATGGCACAAGGCCCAGACCTGGAGACTTGCTTTCTTGCTTTCCCTCTCTGTCCCTCTCTGGTGAGCACACGTGCCCTATAGCAAATTTAAAAACAACAACTAATAAAATAAGTGGTTTTTTTTTTTTTTTTAAATAAATAACCAAGAGTTAAGAAATGACATCATAAAAGAGAATTTCATTTAATGAGAGCCGTATAGGGATCAGTAGGTGGTGTGGGGTTAAGACAGTGGATCCCGGGAACCAGCAGTTAGCGTAATGGCTATGTCGCTGGACTCCCACGTAGTCACGGTTCGCGTCCCGGATCCGGTGGCTTAGAACTCACGCCGGGCGCGTGTGCGTGCGTGCCCAAGATCCCAAGAGGAGAATGGAGGAAAAGGGATTGCGGCGTGGCCATCCCCCCTGGGGGGTGATTTCTCGCTTTCTCTCTCTCTGTCTCTCTCTGTCTATCTGGCGAGCGCACGCGCCCTGTAGCGAAAACCTCTCCAAAAAAAAAAAAAAAAAAGACAGTGGATCCCATGTGGCCAACTGCACGGTTAGAGTCACAGACCCAGTGGCTTAAAAATCACACCAGGCACACGTAAGTGCAAGCCTGTCCAAAATCCCATGAGAACGGAGAAGGAGTTAGAGTGACCATCCCCCTGAAGGGTGATTTCCCGCCTTCTCTGTCTCTGGCAAGCGTATGCATCTTATAGCAAAAGAAAAAAAAAAGTGAGCCATACAGAAAAAGAAAATCCTGACTGCAGGGGCCAGCCTGGGGCACGATGTTAAGGTGGCAAGACTCCCACAGGGCCAACTACAGTTCGTGTCCTAGACCTAGTGGTTTGAGAATTCAGGCCTGCACGTGCCCAAAACCCTGAGAGGGGTGTGGAGAAGGGACCACAGCGTGACCACCTCGGGCTCACCTGGTGAGCACGCCCGAAGGCCAGCACATTAAAATCCTGACTGTGGTCTCTGTCTACGGGAACACCGAGGCTCGGAGAGGATGGGCTGGCCGGCGACCTTGGAGCGGGGCAGCCCCAGGGCCCCTGTGGGCACTCCTGCTGGGTGCAGGGTCCTGCCTGGACACAGGCCCTGCGTTCCTGCATGCAGTCTTCTCCCCTCCTGACCACAGCCCTGGGGCTGGTGCCCACGCTCAGGTGAGGCCGCTGCTGCCCCGTGCTGCTGGGGAGGACATACCGCTGAACCCTGGGGTCAGCTCCGCCAGACGCTGGGAGTAAAAGCTGCCCGCTTGGGTCAGCTTCAGGCCCTTCAAGTGCTGCTCAAAGATCTCTCGCCGCTCCTGTCAGAAACAGAGGAGGACACATAGCCAGCCGGCCCACCTGGCTAGCCCACAGCAGCACCTAGATCAGAGGACGGGGCAGGCCACCCCGGCTGACCCGGGGCAGCACTAGATCAGAGGACACTAGATCAGAGGACGGGGCAGGCCACCCCAGCTGACTTGGGGCAGCACTAGATCAGAGGACAGGGGGAGGACGTCCCAGCTGACCCGGGGCAGCACTAGATCAGAGGACAGGGGCAGGCCACCCGGCTGACCTGGGGCAGTGTTCAGTCTGCAGGAAGCTGGGCCCCGTGTATCCCCTCCTAGGAAACCCACTGGAGGCTTGCAGGAGCACTGTGCCCCACCTGCCTCCTTCACCGTCAGCACGGCTCATGAATTGGGAGCCGACATAGAGGACGGCAGCATTTTCACCAGGAAGGGGTCAGGGGTCAGGGGTCAGGGGGCTGGGTCCCACGTGGCTGACTGCGTGGTTGAGTCCTGGGTCCAGTGGTTTGGAAAAAACATGCGGGGGTGGAGGCGGGCAGCAGATGGCATAGTGGTTATGTTGCTGGACTCCCACGTGACTATGGTTCGAGTCCTGGACCCGGCATTGAAAGTCACACTGGGTGTGTGTGTGCGTGCCCAAGATCCCGGGAGAAGGGACTGCGGCACCCTGCGGGCAGGCGATTTCTCATTTTCTCTCTTGTCTCTGTCTCTCTCTCTCCCCGGCATGTGCAATGCACCCTAATGCAAAAACCTCTAAACCAATAAAAGAAAAAACATGCTGGGCATACGTGTGCGTGTGCCCAGACGCCAAGAGGAGGGGGAGAAGCGACTGCGGCCCGGCCGGCCCCATGGGGCTTCCTCCCCTCCCCGAGGAACGAGGGCAGGGAAAAGGGAAAGAAGCAAATGGGACAGAAGAGAGGACGGAGCCCACAGCCAGGGCTGCCTGCAAAGCCTCGACCCCACACATGACACCTCCGGACCCTGCGCCGTCACCGGGCGGCCTCTCCCCAGCAACGCTGTTGGGGGGCTGGGTGGGGGAGAAAACCCCGATGTGGGCTGGGCCCGGCCTGCCGCCCCACCAGGCTGGCTCTGCAAGCACCCACCGCACAGCGCGGCACCTGCTCCCAGGCCGCAGCGCAGGCCGTGACCAGAGGCCTGGGACGGCTGACGCGATCAGGCAACAGGCCCTGGGACACCAGGACTACCACCCACCACGTTGGAGCAGCTGTGCCAGCGTGCGGCCGAAGCTGGCTGCTTAGGAGCTGGGGTGAAGAGCCTGAGGCTCCGTGAAGGGCGGTGTCCGGAATGGGGGTCCTTTCCTTCACTGGACTTGGCTCAGAGGACACTCTGGGAAGCGCAGCTCTGGCCAACTCTGCACCCCCAACACGCAGGATGGAGACACCGCAGGGTGGACAAGAGCAAGCGGCAGAGCCCAGCGAGCATCAGAGCGGATGGAGCGTGGGCCTGTGTTGAGGAAGCCGGGCCCCACAGGGCTGGCCCGGCAGCCTGGAAACGTGCTGGGTGGGGCCAGCAGATGGCGTCATGGCTATGTCGCTGGACTCCCATGTAGCCAACCGTGGTTCGAGTCCTGGACCCAGAGAATAAAAACTCACTCTGCAGGGCCAGCAGGTGGACTCCCACATGAGCGACCACGATTCAAGTCTCGGACCTGGCAGCTTGCTCTGTTATCTCCTCCTTCTCTCATCAAATTGAACAACAACAACAAATAAAATTTTAAAAAAGAAAGCCTCATGCTGGGCGAATGTGCATGCATGCCCGAAATCCTGAGAGGAGAATGGAGAAGGGGGTGCAGCATGGCCATCCATCGGGGGGGCGATTTCTCACTTTCTGTCTCTCTATCTCTCCATCTCTCTGTCTCTCCAGCGAGTGCATTTGTCCTATAGCCAAAAAAAAAAAAAAAATCTCTAAAAAGAATTAAATAAAAAATAAAAAATCAATAAAAAAAAAGCTGGGGCATGTGTATGCGCAGAACGTGGCGGATGGACGTGGAGGAGGCGTGCAGGCACGACCATGCCCACGGCCTTCTCCCTCGCCCGAGTGCACGCACTGCTCTGGCCTTAGAGACAGGGGCGGAAGAGGCGGCGGCAATGGCCACTGGGCCGGGAGTCAGCACTGGCCCAAGGCTGTGGCGGGCCCCCCCACCTGAGGACTAGGGGCCCCTGGCCCCCTCGCCCGGGCCTGACCTGCAGCGTGGGGAGGTCGATGAAGACATGCCGGTCGAGCCGGCCGGGCCTCGTCAGAGCGCTGTCCAGGATGTCGGCTCGGTTCGTGGCCGCCAGGACGATGACGTGGTCTGTGGTGCCCATTCCTGAGGGACAGAGGGGACATTGGCCTTCACGGTGGGCCAGCATCGCTGCTCCCCCATGGATTCCCACTTGAGAACACAGGAGGGGAGAGGGCCCCCGGGGTGAGGGCGACACCCAGACTTCCTGACGGTCACCCTTCCTTGGAGCTTGAGCCGGTCACGTAGAGACGGCACCCCGGGCTCCCGCGGGGTGGGCGGACAAGGCCGTCCCAGCACCCTGGGCACCTCCCGTGGAAGGCCCTGTCTGCTGCGCCACTGCAGGCGCCAGGAGCCGGCCCTCAGCCTGCACCGCTCCCCTCCGCAGTCACGCCTCACTGTGACCCGCTGCGGTGTCACCTAACACCTCGTCTCAGGCTCTGGCACCCAAGACAGCAATGTTCAGAACCAGCACCGGCCTGAGGTGTGTGAGCCCTGAGCGGCCCCCTAACCGGAACCAATGGCCGTAAAGGCGTCGATGAGGCGACAGGAGAGCGGAGTCTGACCAGGTCGGGGCACCGAGGACTGAGCTCCGGGTCTGCTCTGAAACAGCCCGGCGGCCGGCGAGAAGTGAGTGGGTTTCAAGGCGGAGGACGGCCCACCTCACAGGACGCAGCTGGCCGGCACGTGCTAAGGAGCTCCCAGCTCTCGTGGTTCTGAAAAGCTCCCGACGCAGCTCGGAAAGTACAGACACGGCGCGCGGGGTGTGCAGCAAGCCTAGCTGCTGGGGCCGAGGCGGGTCTGCACGGCCCTCGCCCGCCTGGACAGTGCAGCGAGGCCTCGTCTACAGAGCAGGTGGGGATGCCGTGACCAGCCTTCTCCTGCCCTGCTTCCATGAGAAAGGCAGGCAGGCACCTGACAGGCTCCCGCCACCCCGCGACCCCCTGCAGCTGGCTCCGCACAGGCGAACCCCCAGGTCTGGGCCGGCCAGGCCCGGGACCTCACGGCAAGGCCCTTCCGACTGTGACCCAGTGAGAGCGCCACTAATTTAGCAAAGTAACAAACTGACACTGAAGTAACACACCCACTGAGCCTGTTAACAGCAGTGACACTGAAAAGGAGCACGGAGAACCGGCCCTGAGGGCAGGTGGGTCCCTGGAGCTGACCCTGCCCGGCACAGGGGCCACTGGAACTCCCGCCAAGGGCTGCTACTCCGGGGGCTTCCTGAGCCACAGAGGCCGAAGTCCAGGCCCGGCGCTCCAGGGTGGCAGAGAAACCTACTACAGAGCACGCCATGGCCTTCCGCAGGCCCACACTTCCCAGAGGTCAAGCTGGGAGGGAGTGCAGAGGTGTGGCCCTCGACGCTGACTTCTGGAACCACCTCCAACACGGCAGGCCACGGGGAGCAGCGCTGTGCCTTGGCCCGTGCTCCACCTGCTCCTGCTCCGGCTTTAGGAAAGCAAAGCTCCACCAGGGGCAGCGAGCGAGGGCCCAGGCCGCCTCCCCTCCAGGCCACAGCCGCAAGTGGACCTGTGAGTGCGGGAGACGGGGGAGAACGAGGACGGCGAGCTCTGGTGGAGTCCGGGGGCGGCTGAGCCGCACACAGGCACAGTGTGGGCCTGGGGCTGGGTCCGGGGCTCTGTTTGTTTTTAATTGCCAGAGAGAGAAAGAGAGCCCCAGTGGGCCACGGGCAAACCTCGTCTCCTCCACTCGCCTGTCCCGCCAGGATCTGGGGCACACGCGGACACACGCCTGCGGTGTTTAAAGCCGTCAGGGTCAGGTCTGAACCGCGGTTGGCCGTGCGGGATCAGCTCCTTGTGCACGGGCTTAACCGCGGCGCTCCTGGGCGGGACTCATCACAGACTCAAGCATAAAACTCTCCTGAGGAGTCACAGGAGGAAACCTTTAGGGACAGGCAAAGAGGTTTCCGACTTCACACCAACCGCGAGCTCTCTGAGACCCTCTGTGAGGACAAGTGCGGGGCTACAGCTGCATACCGGGAGAAAAGCCTGCAGAGAACGTGCCGAGGTCTGGAGCCGGGGACGAGGGGGATGCCCTGAATGGTGGGGACGGCCCGCCGTCCTCCTGGCCTCCGCGGCACCTTCCCCGCAGCCGTGGGACGCTCGGGCGCTCAGTGGGTGCGGACACCTGCACAGAGAGGACAGCTGCTCTGCCACCAGGGCCATGAGGGCCCAGCACAGGGGAGTCTGGCCCAGCCACAGTGCACAGGCTTTGGGACACTGAGAGCCCAGGGGAGGAGGCTGGGGCTCGGTCCCCAAAGCCGCCTGCACTTAGGTCCCACGACCCAGGCTGGGTGGGGGGGAGTGGCTGGGGATTCCAAGGGGAGACGCCGACTGGCGTGAGCTGTCATTGATGGTGCCTGTCTCTCAGGAAATAACCAGCCCTAACAAAAGCAGGCCAGCCAAACCCTTCTGAAGGTAAGCGAGCCCAGCTCTCCTCGCCTCTCCTGCCAGACAGGGGCCCAGGGAATGAGGGTGCTAGGATGTCCTCAGAGCAGCCTCCCGTGCCCACTTCAGAGCCCTCCCTGTGTGCAGGTGGCTGCGTCCACCCCGTGCACCCTGGGGAGTGTCACCGGCACTTCCTGACGGGCCAAGGCTGGGTGCTGGCTCAGAGAAGCAGCACCAAGCAGGCTGACCCCAGGGTGGCCCCAGGTACCTGCCCCAGACCTCCCCGAGGGCACAGGCGTGCGCAGGGGCCCAGGGCTGGCTGGAATGCGCCGACCACAGTATGAAGAGCCTGCTGAGGTGCATGCCCGCCTGGCTCTCGTGAAAACAGCTAGAATAGGGGTTAGCGGATGGCATGGCGGTTGTGTCGCCAGACTCCCAGGTGGCTGACTGTGGTTCGAGCCTGGACCCGGTGGCTTCGAACTCACGTTGGGCATGTAAGTGCGTACCCAAGATCCCAGTAGGAGAATAGAGGAGAGGGGACTGCGGTGTGACCATGTCCCCCACTCCCCGGTGGTGGTTTCTCACTTTCTGTCTCTCCGGTGAACACACGCGAATATAGCAAATACTTTTCTCTCAAAAAAAAATTTCTGAGCATGATCTTCTAGGTCATTCTCCAAGCTGTCAAAAATGGTAAAATTCAAAAATAAAAGAAAACAGCTGGAACAGCCTAGCGCAGGGGAGGCGGGCTCTGCCCGGGGTGGGGGTGTCAGTGCCCTTCCTCCCACACTGGGCCCCAGACCCGAGCAGCTGCTCCCGGCCGTGCATTTCTGACTGCGTCTGGGTGGGGCCACAAAGCTACACCTCACCTCCTGCAGCAGAGACCAGCACGGCCCCGGGCACAGCTGGCGGCAGGGCTGGCGACCCCGTGGACTGAGTGCTGCCCGGCTGGTTCCTCAAGGTGGGGGACAGCCAGCTGGGCTCCCGGCCGTTCCTGTCCTGGGCCGTCAGTCCGGGCTGCCGGGCAGAACAGGGCAGTCAAGGGATTCTGGGACCCGGATGGAGACGTCCCGGCTGCCAGGGTGGTGCCACATGGCCCGGACAGAGCAGCCCACAGCACACACCAGGCCTAGGCTGTTCATTGCTTTCTTCTTGTAAACACTACTACTTTTTGAAACGGACAACTGCACATTTAGCTCCATGGCTGGTCTGGCTCCAGAGCCAGTCTGCTTGGCATCCCAGGTGGGGGACAGGCCTCTCTGCGAAGAGGCTCCGGGAATGGGGCTCCCCTACGACGCACAGTCAGGCCGTGTCCCGTCCTGGGCTCCAACGCAGGAGCGTGGGCTGGACATCGACCACGGGACGCTCCAGGGCAATGCGCTCCTTCTGCCCACCCTCCGTGCTCAGGTGGCCAGAGGCGGGGCAGGCCAGCGCCCTGGCTAGCCCTCCCAGCCGACCTGGCAGCCCTGCAGACTGCCGGCTCGGCTGCGCCAAGGCCTGACCAACAAGGCCAGCCTCTGTCCCTGCCTTGGGGCCGGCACGGTGTCCATTCGCCCTCTGCACATCAACAAGCAGAGTCACGCTGGCCCAGGGAGGCAGCAGACTGGCCTCAGACACGGCGGGCGGCTGAGAGCACAACTGGCCACACAGGGCACTGGTCCGGAGCTGGCCTGGCTCCACCGTGGACTCCAGAAAGTGGGTCCCCAGGACGGAGTGGACCCCGGGGAGGGAGCAGCCCAACTGATGGCAGTGCAGAGGTGTGGCTCAGAACAGCAGGTCGGCCGGTAAGTGCTTCCTGGTAGGTTCGAGTCCGCCCGAAAGGTCCATCTTCAAAGAGACGTGGGCAGAGAGCATGGCCCTAACTCCTGGGGCCATTTCACATCCAGGGAGAGAGAGGCCACACAGAGGTCTCTGCACTGACCTCCTTGTGACCACCTGAGAGGATGGCTGGCCACCACAGAAGGCCACACAATCGCAGCAGGAAGTTACGTGGTCCGACTCCTCTGAGTCAGAGAGACTTAGACGAGGGGGGCCTGGCGTGTGGCCACACAGCACCCTCATGCAAGTCGACGACACTGGCCCCCTCACTCGACAGACACTAAAACCACTCGACCTTCATCAAGGAGGCCGGCTAGTCACCTGGTGCCTTCCCAGAGACTGCGCCCCTCTGAATGGGATGTGCACATGCATTTATGCATGCATATATTTTTTGAGAGATTTTTGCTATAGGGCGCATGCGCTTGCTGGAGAGACAGAGAGAAACAGAGACACAGAAAACAAGAAATCACCTCCTGGGGGGATGGCCACGTCACAATCCCTTCTCCATTCTCCTCTCAGGATCCTGGGCGCGCACGCACATGCACCTGGTGTGAGTTTCAAGCCGCCGGGCGCTGATGGGCAAGTGGGTGACAAACAGCCAGGAAGCAGCAGGGGTGCGGCGCAGCTCCACTGCACTGCCCTCGCGACCCCGGATCTGCACAGCCACTGCTCACCTCCCTGGCCTGAGACCTGCAGAGCTTCCCGGCACACCGAGCGCCCCGGCGCCCCGGCCGTCTGAGCCCACAGGAGCTCGAGGCAGATGCAGGCCACTGGGAGGGCCGCAGGGGTGAGGGTGTCGTGCTGCGTGCACAGGGGCATCGCAGCAGCTGTGCTGCTCCTTAGCCAACCACGCCGCCCCGAGGCTCAGAGCTCGTGGCTGTGGAGCTGGCCTGGAAAGTACCCTGGGGTAAGAGGCAGCCTAGGACTGGAGGCCAGGGAGACGGTGGCTCCGTGCAGCAGGCGAGGCAGGACTGAGCCCCGAACCAGAAAAGCACACCAAGTCAGAGACCGTGGGCGAGGTCTGGCAGCAGCAATGGGTCCCGCGTGCCGGTCTGGACCAGCACACCACACTCAGGCCACCATGGCCACCAGGAACTTGGGAACACGCAGACTGCTTATGCAATGCCTTTAAAAAGTCTTTGCTCAAGGCCAGCAGGCGGCACGGTTGTCAAAGCACCAGACTCCTACATGGCTGGCCACGGTGAGTCCCGGACCTGGAAGCTTCCTTTCTCTCTCTCTCTGGTGAGCACATATGCCCTATAGCAAATTAAGAAATAATAATAATAAATAAATTATAAGGAAAGGTTTTGCTCTGGTGCATGTCCACTCACTGGAGAGAGAGAGAACGTGAGGAAGCATCCCCGGGGGATGGCCATGCCGCAGTCCCCTCCTCCTCCTCCTAGATTTGGGCACACATGCACACGGGCCCAGTGTGTTTTTCAAGCTGCGGGGTCCACGATTTCCACCAGTCAGCCAGCCACGTGGGGTCCAGCTGCCTTAACCAACATGCTACCCTCTGGCCTGCAGTGCTTTTTAAGCCCAAAGTTACTTTGAAGAGACAGCTCCATGGAGTCATGGTTAAGGGGGCTGGATGCCCAGAGCGGGCCGTGTGGGTCACATCCCCGAGCTGCAGGAGGAGGAGTGGCCAAGGGCGCTGCACTCTGACGTGGCCGGCCGCATTTCCAGTCCTAGACCTGGTGGCTTGTGTTCTCTCGCTGGTCAAAATTGAAAGATAAAAGTAATAAAGAATAAGGGACCAGCAGTTGGCGTAATGGCTATGTCGCTGGACTCCCATGTAGTTGACCACGGTTAGAGTCCCGGACCCGGTGGCTTAAACTCATGCCAGGCACGTGTGCATGCGTGCCCAAGATCCCGAGAGGAGAATGGAGGGGAAGGGATTGCGGCATGGCCATGCCCCCTGGGGGCTGATTTCTCCCTTTCTGTCTCTGTCTCTTTCTGGTGAGCACACGCGCCCTATAGCAAAAACCTCTTAAAAAAAAAAAAAGTAATAAATAATTCTTATATATAAAAAAAAAAAAATCCCAGACCTGGAGGCTTAAGAAAAATATAGGAGTGGGACCCGCAGAGGGCGTGGTAGTTAAGGTTCTGGACACTCCCACACGGCTGACCACAGTTTTGGTCCTGGACCTGGTGGCTTGTTTTCTCACTTTCTCTCTCTCTCTGTTCCTGTCTGGTAAAATAAAAAAATAACAATGATAAATAAAATAATTTTTTTAAAAAAGTGAAATAAGGGCCGGCAGGTGGTGTGGTCACTGGACTCGCACATAGCCAACTATGGTTCGAGTCCTGGACCTGGCAGCTTGCTTTCTCCACCCCTCCCCCATCCCTATGCGGTCAAATAAAAATAAATAAATAAACAAACAATTCCTTAAAAGTAAAATAGAAGTTACAAGGAGCTGAAGAAAGGAAGAATGGGGAGGCCTGGGGGCCGAATTCTGTCCCTGCTGCTGAGAAAGTTCTGGTTCTGGACGGCAGAGACGGCTACAGAGGGTCTGGGTGTGCCTGGTGCCACCCACCACACACCTGGGGACGGCAGATTTGGGGCCAGCCGGAGGCCAGGCCTAGAGCTGAGGTGGCGACACATGGCTGACTGTGTGGCTCCGGCTCCAGGTCGAGCGCCTTGAAAACAACAGGTGAGAACCGTGTGCCCAAATCTGGGGGCCCGGGGCCGGGGCGCTCTCACTCCCCCTGTAGGGCGTGTACGTGCCCCACAGCACATTAGTCTTTAAACCATAAAGTTCACGTTTTGCGTATGTATTACTTTCTATAATGGTACCCGCAAGAAAAGTGGATCTGCGTCCCCACTACTGGGTCATCGTCACCAAAGAAAATGCCGCACTAAAGCTGCTCTAGACAGCACCTCCGGCCGGGGGCGCCCCGGTACTCGCCCCGCGTGACCCCCACTGAGACACACGTGGCACAAGTGGGCTGACAGAGGACGGAGGCGGTCCACCACCACCTGGCCGGTACGTTCAGGGTTTTCCTTCTTTTCACTACAGCCTCGACTTTCTTGTCTAAAGACTGTCTTCTTTTTCTTTTCAAGAATTTTACTTATTATCAAATTTGATTAGAGAAAGAAGGAAAGAAAGAAAGAAAGCCCCAGGTCCGAGACTCCAACTGTGGTTGACCATTTGGGAGTCCAGCGCCCTAACCACCACACCACATGCCGGCCCCCAGCCTTGACTCTAAATTACAAGCCACGCCCCCGGAGCTCAGCCTGTCTCTAACTGCTGGTTGCCAGGTACCAGGCCCCTGGGTGCTGGCACCGCCCTCCCCCAGGTGGGGCTGTGTCAGCAACACATGCGGGGCGGCGGGAGAGCGCGCTGGGCGGCTGCACGAGCACCGCGACGGCACGCGTCCCGAGGCTGGGGCTCCAGCTGCGCCATCAGGGGCACGTAGAGACCTCCCTCTGCTGAGGGCGAGGCACTGACCGTCCATCTCGACCAGCAGCTGGTTGAGGGTCTGCTCCTCCTCCGTGTTGGAGAAGCCGGACGTGGTGGCGGAGCGCTTCTTGCCCACAGCATCGATCTCGTCGATGTACACGATGCAGGGGGCCCGGGCGCGGGCTTCCTTGAACAGGCTCCGCACGCGGGCAGCACCGAGGCCTGCAGGGACACAGAGACCAGCAGGAGGTAAGCAGGCGGCAGCGCCGAGCCTCTCCCTGCAGACGCCAGCGGAGCAGCTCCTGGGGCGCGCTCTCGAGCCACCGGCCGAGCCTGGGTGCCGTCTCAGCACCTCCAGCTACGTCCGCCGGAAGCCCGCCCTCAACGCCCTGACCCACACTCACCTCCAATGACCTCCACGAACTCGGGGCCGGCCATGGCCAGGAAGGGCACCTGGGCCTCTGTGGCCACCGCCTTGGCCAGCAGCGTCTTCCCACAGCCAGGCGGGCCGAGCAGCAGCGCACCCTTCGGGACCTTGGCTCCGAGCTGCAGGAAGCGCTCTGGGCTCTAGACGGCAGCAGACAGCACACACGGCCCGCCGGGGCCTCAGAGACCGCGGTCGGGGAGACCTGCCGTCCCAGTTGGCAGCCACACGCGGTCGCACAGAGCTCTGTCGGCGTCAGGGATCGGCAGTTGACGGGACCCTGTGCCAGCCCCCGAGAGCTTCCTGCGCTGTGCACACCGTGGCGTGTCGCGGCCCAGCAGGTGCGGGCCGCTGTGGTGTCCCACGGAGGGAGGTCCCCATCGGGCACAGCCTGTGAGCAGCGGCCCGGCCCCGAGCCCCACTCCCGGGCCCCCTGTGGCGCAGCACACGCTCTCACCTTCAGGTAGTCCACAAACTCGCGCACCTCCAGCTTGGCCTCGTGCATCCCCGCCACGTCCTTAAAGCTCACCCCTTTGCCCGTCTTGCCGTCCACAATTGTGAACCGGGCCATCCTGAGCTGATTCTGTGTAGAGGGCAAAGGGCAGGAGCTGTGCACGGAATCAGCCCTCCAACGGGGCACACGGGCCACGCCTCAAGCCTGGCGCCACCCTCCCGTGGCCTGGGGGACCAGCTATGTTCTCCCCTCAGGTCACTCTTCACACATACAAGAGGTCCTGCACTGCGCCACCAATCAGAAAGAAGGCTGTCAAAGGACCAGAAGTTGGCGTAATGGCTATGGCGCTGGACTCCCACGTAGTCAACTGCGGTTTGAGTCCTGGACCCAGTGGCTTACACTCACACCGGGCACATGTGCGTGTGTGCCCAAGATCCCGAGAGAACAGAGAAGGGATGCGGCGTGGCCATTCCCCCGGGGTGTGATTTCTCACTTTCTGTCTGTCTCTGTCTTTCTGGCAAGCACACGTGCCCTATAGCAAAAATTTCTCCAAAAAAAAAAAAAAAGGAAAAGAAAGAAGGCTGTCTAGAAATTTGCCTTAAGAAACACCTCCCATACAAGACAGATGATTTAATGCCCTTTGCATAAACTACCTTGTTTCTCTGGGTCAGCAGGTGCTATGGTGCTTAAAGCGCTGCACTCCCACACGGCTGGCTGTGGACTAAGCCCTGGACCTGGTGGCTTGCTTTCTCACTTTCCCCTCACAGCCCTCTCCCTCTGGTGTAACAGTCGGGGCTAGCAGGTGGCAGAGTGGTTATGTGGCTAGACTACCACACGGTTGGTTGCAGTTTGAGAACTAGACCCAGTGGCTTGAAAATCACCAGGAGGGGGAACCAGCAGTTAGCGTAATGGCTATGTCGCTGGACTCCCACGTAGTCGACCGCGGTTCGTGTCCCGGACCCGGTGGCTTAAAACTCACGCCGGGCGCGTGTGCGTGCGTGCCCAAGATCCCGAGAGGAGAACGGAGGAGAGGGGATTGCGGCGTGACCATCCTCCCTGGGGGGTGATTTCTCGCTTTCTGTCTCTATGGCTCTCTCTGTCTGCCTGGCGAGTGCACGTGCCCTATAGCGAAAACCTCTCAAAAAAAAAAAAAAAAAAAAAAAAAAAAAATAGAAAATCACCAGGAGGCTGGCAGGTGACTCCCACATGGCTGACCATGGTTCGAGTCCCAGACCTGGAAGCTTGATTTCTCACTTTCCCTCTCTCCCCCTCTTTCTCTCTGGAAATATTAAAAGTAATAATGATAAATAAAGTTAAATAAAATAATTATTGGGGGGACCAGCAATTGGAGTAATGGCTATGTCGCTGGACTCCCATGTCGTTGATCACGGTTTGAGTCCCGGACCTGGTGGCATAAATTCACACCGGGCACTTGTGCATGCGTGCCCAAGATCCCAAGAGGAGAGTGGAGGAGAAGGGATTGAGGTGTGGCCATACCCCTGGGGGGGTGATTTCTCACTTTCTGTCTTTCTGGCAAGCACATGTGCCCTATAGCAAAAACCTCCCCCCAAAAATAATGATTGGGACCAGCAGATAGCATAATGGCTATGTCGCTGGACTCCCATGTAGTTGACTGCGGTTTGAGCCATGGACCCGGTAGCTTAAAAACTCATGCTGGGCATGTGTGTGTGAACGCTCAAAATCCTGAGAGAATGGAGAAGGGATTGTGGAGTGACCATCCCCTCTGAGAGGGGTGATTTCTCGCTGTCTCTCTGTCTCTGTCTTTCTGACGAGCACACATGCCCAATAGCAAAAACCTCTCAAAAAAAAAAACCCAATTATTAAAACAGAAAATCATGCCAGACACGTGTGCACATGTGTCCAAGATCCTAGGAGAATCAAGAAGGATCGCGGCATGGCCACCCTTCTAGGGAGTGATTTCTTACTTTCCCTCTCTCTGTCTCTGCCTCTCTCTCTTCAATGAGTACCTGCTCCCTAAGGCAAAACCCTCTAAAATAAAAAAATAATAAAATTAAGTAAATAGGGACCAGCAGATGACATAATGGCTATGTCGCTGGACTCCCATGTGGTCGAGTACGGTTCAAGTCCCGGACCTGGTGGCTTAAACTCATACTGGGCGCGTGTGTGCGTGCCCAGGATCCCAAGGGGAGAATGGAGGAGAAGGGATTATGGCGTGGCCATCCCCCTGGGGGGTGGTTTCTCCCTTTCTGTCTGTTTCTTTTTCTGGCGAGTGCACGTGCCCTATAGCAAAAAAAACGAAGTAACTAATCTTTAGAGGTTTTTGGTTAGGATGCACACAAGAGAGAGACAGAAAGCGAGGAATCACCCCGAGGGAGGATGGTCACAACACAATCCTTTCTCCTCCATTCTCCTCCTGAGATCTTGGGCACACGCACCCAACATGAATTTCAAGTCACCAGGTGCAGGACTCGAACCATGGTTGGCCATGTGGGAGTCCAGTAACATAACCGCTATGCCATCTGCTGGCCCCAAGTAAATAATTTTTAAAAGAGGCCTGAATATAAACAAAAACTGCTTTACTTCTTGTTATGACCCCCACGGCATAACTCCTCTTTCTGATTACACTGGGTTGCTGGGAAGGCCACGACCGTCTTGCACAGGAAGGTGGATGCGCGGCACGGCCTTCCCGGCAACCTGGCAGACGCCTGCAGCCGCGCTCAGTGCTGGGTGTCCTGCTGAGCACGGGCGGGGAGACTGGGAGCTTCTCCCCAGACCCTGCCTGCAGGAAGGTGTGCTAGGCACGGGTCAGGCAGGCGCTCGGCTGGTGCGTGCGGACCTCAGGGCAGCACGGCGGGGACAGCCAGGGCGACGGGGCCAGGGCGACGGGCTGTGCTGCCACTTCACTACGGTGCCCCTCTGCAGCTGGGGACGGGGACGAGGCACGGTCTCAGGGAGAGCAAAGGTCACTCCGCACCCTGTCCTGCTCAGCCCCAGGTGTTCCTGCAGCCGGGGCCGCCTCCCAGACCCAGGCCTGAAACGGAAGGCCGGGAGGGAGCACGCACTTCAAGGTGAATGCCAACACGCAGGGAAGACTGAGCGCGCTAAGGGTGTTCCTCTGCTTAGTTTCTTAGGGGGACTGCTGCCATCGGGCGAGTCGCTCACCGAGGGAGCAATCCCCCGCGCCTGCGGGCAAGGCCGCGCTGCAACCCCTTCTACACAGCAAAAATACCTGAGGCAAAACCAAAGAAGCTCTTGACTAATTAGCCAGGAGTGGGAACCACAGAATGAGCCGCAGCCGCCCCCGGCATCGAGGAGAGCCCTCAGCCACAGCGGTCACGCGCGCTGCTCACACACTGGCCGCTTTGTGCAGGCCGGCCCGCCCCGCTGACGGGACACGAGCTCGGCAAATGCCGACAGACGCGAGATGACGAGTTCGGTCAGACGGCCGCGCAACTTACGAAGGCACTGAGGCCGCCTTCCCTCCCTGTCATTCCGGCCAGGCGGGACACGTACCACAGGACGGCCAGGCCCACGGCGGTCATCCCTAGAGCATAGAGGGCACTGGGGACAGAGAGGGGGAGGGCAGTGAGGGGCCGAGAAGCCAGGTGACCTCCGACCTCGTGCAGACAAGCAGAGCAACCGCAGGGCTGAGGCAACGTGAGGACGAGGCGGTCAGGAGAACAGCTGTGCTGTCGGCCCTCGGGGCCCTCCTTCAGGGAGGCCCCAGAGCAAGGCGGCAGAGGGCCCCGCTCGGCGCTGGTTCAGACGCCCGCCAACGTCACCAGGCTGAGCACGCCGCCGACTGCCCACCTCCCGAGAGCAGAACCCACGCACGTCCCGGCATGGCGCGTGCAGGTGGCGCTCGGGCATCCCCAGGCCAGTCGTTTCTGAAGGCGTGCCGGCTGGTCGCTGACACGGCTCTTACTGGAACCGCAGGCCCCCACGGAACGTCTCTGCAGCCTCTGGTTCCAGCAGCGTGGCTGAGCGAGCACGGCGCCCCACAATGGGGAGCCCTCCGGGGAGCTGGGCCAGGACGCCCCTCAGCTCCGATCCGTGCTCCGCTCTCTGACCCCTCGTGCTGCTTAGCACCCGGTCTGCTCCCTCTTCGCGTGCAGACGGCAGCAACCCCAGGACCGCAGGCAGCGCCGAGAGGGTGGTGCCCGCCAGGTCACCCCATCACTGGCCGCCAGCCGGGCCCGGTGGGCCAGCACGACGGACGTACTTCCCGAAGAAGCCTGTCCTCTTGTAGGAGACCGGGGTCCTGTCCCGGACGTCGATATTCAGCTCATCCTCAGCTGCCCGGAGCTTCTCTTCAAATTTGTCGATATTTGCCACCTGCATCCGGTACATCAAGGCCAGCCGCTGGGGGCAGAAATCAGAGGGGACTGTGAGGTCGGACAGGACTGCCGGCCCGCAGGCGGCAGGGAGCTGTGCCTGCAACAGGCCGCCCACAGCCTCGGGGTCTGGGGAGGGCGCCACTGGAAACTGCTTCAGGCCTAAGCACGTTTGTTTTTGTGCAATTTTTTTTAAGTTCATCCTGAGAGACTGAAATGAAGGGAGTGACAGAGAGACAGTCATCCCGACAGGGTACTCAGGCCGTGAGCCATCCCCCATGCCGGCCGGCCCAGATTACAGGCCCAGCACACTCGGAGGTCCGGGACATGAACCAGGGCCTCCCCACGTGGTCTAGCTATGCCAGCAGTGTGCCACCAAGTGCCTGGTCCCTCCAACACAACCCAGGAGACAAAACTCCAACTCAGTCACTTCCTGATGGATGCATTTTCCACTAACAGAGACAACTAAGAGAGCGGGGGCGTCGGCAGTTCGCACTCAGCACCCGTCTCGCCCGGCGGCACGCGGAGGCCGCCGTGGGAGTCGCAGATGTGGTGCTGACGGGCGGCAACACCTCGAGGCAGGTGCAGCATGGAGCGGCCGACAGAGGCTGTGCTTGGCCGCCAGCCAGGCCGACACTCCGGGAGCAGGGTTCTGCAGGCGCACTCCATCACACCCACACGCAAAGCTGGCCTCTGCGACAGTCGAGCCCTCCTCCGCTCCCCGAGTCAGACTCTGCTGTGCAGCCCCGAGGGCACACGGGCTCCCCGGTGTGCTCAGGTCAGTGGGAGGCTCTGGCACAGGCAAGGACGCGCACGGGTGACGCTGCCACTCTCATGTCCCGAGACCAAATTCTGAACGCTCTCTCTTCAAGGAAGCGGTTCCCTCAGGTGAGCTGTCCAGGGCAGGCACGATGCCGTGGGTAAGGCAGGCTCAGGCCGCACCCACCAGGCACACAGCCCGGGCACTCCGTGAGCCCTCGCCCTCGCCCTCGCCCTCGCCCACCACGGGCGGTGCTCAGCCTACTCCCTGCAGAGGCCGGGCTTCTGGACTAAGGCCCGGAGAGCCAGGAGAGCCGCTGGCCTCCCCTCGGTTCTCGTGCTGACCGTGCCAGCTGGATGCCACGCGCGGAGGAGAGGCGCCAGAGCCCACGCGCCAGTCCACACCTGGAAGAAGACCCGGTGCCAAGAGGACAGAGGGCGGGAAGGCTCCAGGTTCAAGCCCAGAGGCCTCTCTGAGCCAGGGCTGGCTGAGGCTGGGCGTGGGTCACAAGCACCAAGAGCCTGTGTGAGGTGCTGTCTGTCTGCCTCTGTCTATCTCTCTGTCTCTCTGTCTGTCTCTCTCTCTCATGAAAAAATAAATACATTTAAACTGAAACCAATCTGCTAAGCATCTCTGAGCCTGAGGATGGCTCGGAGGCCTGGTGCGTGTCTACACCTGGAGAAGCAGCTCTGCACGAGCGCCCCAACCTGCCGTGGGGTGCAGAGAGCTGGGTGGGCTGGCCAGGCCTGCATGGCCGTGTGGCCACGTGCCCTCGATGACCAGAAATGGGTGGCCAAGGGTGAGTTAGCATGTCCTACGGCTCCTGGAGGGAGATGCATTCACCACGCTGCCCCTGTCCACGTGCCACTGTGGGCTACTCGGGGCTGCCCAGGGCTGGAGGCCACCTGGACATGCTCATCTGAATGGCCCTGTGCCTCAGCACCTCACAGGCTGACCCCCAGGGGGCCCGGGGCTGCAGCTGGCCTCATCTCCTGGCCCCTGAAGGCAGCGGCCACCTGCAGGCTGTCACCAGCCCCCCTCCCGCTTAGGGCCCGGCCTCCCGACACCGAGCGGGGCTGCCGTCGGCGTCAGGCTCTTGGTTCTGCCCTCCTGAGCCCCCCAGCCAGCCCCGTCTCTAAGCCCCTGCCCGCACTCACAGGGCGCCCGAACACCACGGCTCCGGGGTGCAGGTAGACTTCCACCACGTCGCTCTCGGGCACCACCTGGACGCGCTGCACCTCGCCCTTGGCCAGCATCTCATTGACGAAGTCGGCCCACGAGATGCTGCCCCCGCTGCTGCTGAGCGAGTTCAGCAGACTCATGACCACGGCGATGATGACCAGGGTGCGCAGCCGCTCACGGTACATCTGGTCCTCCCGCTCCTTGCGCCTCCTCTCCTCTGAGCCGCGGGGAGACAGGGAAGAAGACGTGTGAGACCCGGACCCGCTCCTGCACCCCTGCTGCAGCGCGGGGCCCTTCCCGGGGTCCTGAGCTCATGCCGGATCTCAGCCGAGCTATGAGAGACAAGTGCCGACCACACGCTGTCCAAGGGCACTGGGCCACCCCGGGAAGAAAGGTGGCTCCCACCCCAGCCTCAGACGGAACCTTTCCGAGTGGAAACGTCCCAGGACCTCCATGCTATCACAGCTCCGCAGCAACCCCAGGCCCTGCAACGTGCGTGCAGTGGGAGCTACGCGCAGCCCTTCCCACCTGGCCCGCACGGCTGCCAACCCAGAGGCCAAGCTCCTCATCCTGAAGACCGGCCTCCTGCCCCTGCCCTGGCCACCACGTACGTGAGAGAGAAGGGGGGAAGAGGGAGGGAAGGGGAGCCCCGCGGGCACGGCCACACAACTCTTCTTCCTGCATTTCTCTAGCTGACGGGATTTGGGCACACGTGTAAATGCACCAGGGCTGGGATTCGAACTCTGGTCGGCCACGTGGGGTCTGGCTCTCTACACACAGCCCAGAACTACTGCACTAAGGGGTTGGCCCCTGAATTTTTTATTTATCGGAATCAGTAACATTTATTAAATTTGTTTTGGAAATCACATTTAGGGGCTGGCTGAGGTATGGTGGATGAGACGGCTAGACCCCCCGTGGCCAACTGCCGATTCGGGTCTGGACCTGGTGCCAGGAGGTGTGTCCAGGACACGTGTGCATTTGGGCCCAGAACTGAAAAGCAGAGATGGGCGAGGGGCCGAGGCAAGGTCACCCCAGGGAGGTGCCTTCTCACCTCCAAGCCCTCTGGCCCTGTCCAGTAAACCAAACATAATAAACAATCTTTAAAATCACAACCTTCGGGTGCTGGCAGGTGGCACGGTGGTTAAGGTGCTGGACTCCCACATGGCTGACCGTGGTTCGAGTCCCAGACCTGGCGGCTGGCTTTCTCACTTTCCCTCTCTCTCTTACTCTATCCCTCTCTGGTCAAACTAAAATAAGTAAATAAAGTTAAAAAATATATATATTAAAAAAAAATCACATGGGTCCGGCAGCTGGCATAGTGGTTAAGGGTGCTGAACTCCCACACAGCTGACCACAGTTCAAGTCCTGGACCTGGCAGCTTGCCTTTTCACTTTCCCTCTCTCTTTCCCTTACTCTGTCCCTCTCTGGTCAAATTGAAAGAAAGAGAGAGAGAGAGAGAGTAAGAGAGAGAGAGAGAGAGAGAGAGAGAGAGAGAAAGAAAGAAAGAAGGAAGGAAGGAAGGAAGGAAGGAAGGACGGAGGGAGGGAGGGAGGGGAAAGGAAAGGAAAGAGAGAGAGAGAGAGAGAGAGAGAGAGGGAGGGAGGGAGGGAGGGAGGGAGAGAAATCTTAAAAAAAGGGGAACAGCAGGTGGTGTGGTGGTTAAGGCGCTGGATACTCCCACATGGCCAACCATGGTTCGAGTCTGGGATCTGGTGGTTTGCTTTCTCACTTTCCCTCTGTGTGTGTGTGTGTGTGTGTGTGTATCTCTCTCTGGTCAAATAAAAATAAATGAATGAATAAAGTTAAATTAAAATATAATTCTTAAAAAAAAACCCACAACATTTGAAAAAAGCACATTTTGGGGCTGGCAGGTGGTGTGGTGGTTAAGGGCGCTAGACTCACATGGCTGACTGAAGTTCGAGTCCCAGACCTGGTGACTTGCTTTCTTATTTTTTTTCTCTCTCTATGTCCCTCTCTGGTCAAATTAAAATAAATAAATAATAACATAAAGTTAGATTAAATCATTCTAAAAAAAAAAAAGGGCACATTTTAAAGTGCCACGAAACGCAACATTCAGGCTATAAACATATGCTGTGCACTACTTGGTCCTAGAATCTTTTCAGAGATCCATTCCTCACCAGAACCATGAAATAAGTGCCCCCAAAGCACAGTACTCAGTTAATTAGTGCCCTACCTCAGACGCACACGGCACAGGGGCCAGCAAGTGGTGCAGTGGTTAAGGTGCTAGACCCCCACGTGGTTGGCTACAGTTCGAGTCTTGGGCCTGGCAGCTTGGAATCCACACAGGGCACGTGTGTTGCACGCCCCAGACCCTGAGAGAGGAGAGGGCTGCAGTGCGGCCACCGCCCTGGGGTGATCTCTTACTTTTCTTCTCTCTCTGCCTCTCTGGCAAGCGCATGTGCCCTACAGCAAAAATCTCTCAAAAAGAAAAAAAAGGTATACAAGATAGACGCAGCACAGTGGGCCAGCGAGTGGGACGGCGGTTAGGGTGCTGGGCCCCATCTGGCCAGTCCTGGGGTCCAGGCCCGGACCTGATGGCCTGAGACATGCCGGGCGCACGCGTGTACACGCCCCCAATCCCAGTCACCCCAGGGCTGATTTCTCACTCTCCCTCTCTGGCAAGTGCATACATCTCAGTAGCCATTCGTAATTATTCATGGCAAAGAGACACACACACAGCACTGGGGGCCAAACGGCGGCAAAGCGGACGGTGTGGCTCTGCAAGGCGAGCCCGTGCAGGGAGAGGCTCTGGGTTTGGGTCTGGTGACCGCTGTGAGTGGCCTGGTACGCGTGTGCCATGATCATGCCTCGTCGAGGCCGGGCTGGGTCGCGGCGTCAGGACTCTTGTGGAGCGCACGCCACAACCCGTCTCCCAGAAGCAGCAGGTTTAAATGTACAAGCGATGCAGAGCACTGTGCTTGGTGACAGGGTGGGAAAGACTCGCGCTGTGCTCTGGGTGCAGTGCGCCGGCACGTCCCGGGGAGGCCGCTCCAGTGCCACGGACACGGAGGAGGGGCTCCCGGGACTGCAGGCAGGCAAGGGGCAGAGAGGCCGCCGAGCGCGGAGGAGCAGCTGGGGCAGCACTGTGGCCAGGCAGTGCCCAGGGGAGCCACGCAAGGGCAGCCCTCACGGGCTATGCCAGGCTGTGCACGCACGTGTCCAAAACCCCGACAGGGGAGCGGCGAGGGAAAGGACAGCATGCGACCACACGGAGGGGCATGCGCACTGTCTCTCACTGTCTGCCATCTCTCTGTCTCTCTGTGGTGAGAGCACACTCGCCCTGCAGCACACACAAAAAGCTACAGTGAAGCTAAGCCTGAGCCGGAAACTGAGACTAAACAGAGCCTGTCAGTGGCCACCTGAGGCCCCTGGGGGTCTGGACCTATTCCAGGGGCCCTTCTACCCCCGAGCCACTGGGGCAGGGTTCCAACTGCGTGGGCCCGTCCACGCCCATGCTGTGGCTGCCCTCCCTTCTGAACTGCAAGAGGGAAAGTGACGCGTGAGAACGAGGCCCGGGAAACCAGGCGGCCAGGACGCTGCCCCGTGGGCGGGCTCTGTGCCAAGCCACTGCGCTCCAAGGCCCACACCTGACAGCTTTCCTGAATGTGACATGGGGCAGTTTTCTTGTTTTTTAGAATTTTTTTTTCATTTAACTCTATTTATTTTAATTTTAGCAGAGCGAAAAAGAGAGAAAGGACAGAGCGAGAGAGAGACAGGGAGAGAGCAAGCTGCCAGGTCCAGGACTTGAACTGCGGTCAGCCATGTGGGAGTCCAGCACCTTAACCACCACACCACCTGCCAGCCCCAACAAAAGTCTTCTTTCTGGACAGGGGGGAAGAGATTTTTGCTATAGGGGGTGTGCGCTCACCAGAAAGACAGAGAGAGACAGAGAGATAGAAAGCGAGAAATCACCCCCCAGGGGGGATGGCCAGGCCGTGATCTGTCTCCTCCATTCTCCTCTCGGGTTCTTGGGCACGCACGCATGCACGCACACGCGTCTGGTGTGAGTTTAAGCCACCGGGTCTGGGACTCGAACTGTGGTTGACTCCACGGGAGTCCAGCGACAGCCATTACGCCAAGTGCTGGTCCTGACAAAAGTCTTAACAGTTACCAAGAAACTGGTCACGAGGCCCTAAGAACTTCGCTCAGCTCAGGCCCACTGTCCCCTCCTGTCAGGGAAGGTGAGGACTGGGAAGTGGAGCGCCATCTGCCCTGCTCCGCCCAGGCTGCTGCACCCTGACCCCTCGGGCTCCCAGGAGCTGCTCTGACCAGGGTGGCCCCAGGTGCACACGCGCTCCTGCAGGGCCCCCCCACACCAGCAGACACATCACGCGCTCTGCAGGGCTCCCCCACACCAGCGGACACATCACGCGCTCTGCAGGGCTCCCCCCACACCAGCGGACACATCACGCGCTCTGCAGGGCTCCCCCACACCAGCGGACACATCACGCGCTCCTGCAGGGCTCCCCCACACCAGCGGACACATCACGCGCTCCTGCAGGGCTCCCCCCACACCAGCGGACACATCACGCGCTCTGCAGGGCCCCTCCCACACCAGCAGACACATCACGCGCTCTGCAGGGCCCCCCCCACACCAGCAGACACATCACGCGCTCTGCAGGGCTCCCCCCACACCAGCAGACACATCACGCGCTCCTGCAGGGCTCCCCCACACCAGCGGACACATCACGCGCTCTGCAGGGCCCCTCCCACACCAGCAGACACATCACGCGCTCTGCAGGGCCCCCCCCCACACCAGCAGACACATCACGCGCTCTGCAGGGCTCCCCCACACCAGCGGACACATCACGCGCTCCTGCAGGGCTCCCCCACACCAGCGGACACATCACGCGCTCTGCAGGGCTCCCCCACACCAGCGGACACATCACGCGCTCCTGCAGGGCTCCCCCACACCAGCGGACACATCACGCGCTCCTGCAGGGCTCCCCCACACCAGCGGACACATCACGCGCTCTGCAGGGCCCCTCCCACACCAGCAGACACATCACGCGCTCTGCAGGGCCCCCCCCACACCAGCAGACACATCACGCGCTCTGCAGGGCTCCCCCCACACCAGCAGACACATCACGCGCTCCTGCAGGGCTCCCCCACACCAGCGGACACATCACGCGCTCTGCAGGGCCCCTCCCACACCAGCAGACACATCACGCGCTCTGCAGGGCCCCCCCCACACCAGCAGACACATCACGCGCTCTGCAGGGCTCCCCCACACCAGCGGACACATCACGCGCTCCTGCAGGGCTCCCCCACACCAGCGGACACATCACGCGCTCTGCAGGGCTCCCCCACACCAGCGGACACATCACGCGCTCCTGCAGGGCTCCCCCACACCAGCGGACACATCACGCGCTCTGCAGGGCCCCTCCCACACCAGCAGACACATCACGCCAGCGCCCAGTATGAGTGGGTCTGGGCGGAGAGGGCCCGCCTCCCTGTGTACACGAATCCCAGTAAACCCACGGAGCAGGCACTCAAGGCCCTCTTAGGCTGTTTCCCGGTGTGCGACACTCTGATCGCTCATAATGGGTTACCAATTTCCAATATTATTATTAGCTCAAAAGAGCTAAAAGCAAACACCTTTTATCCCCGAAACCAGTCCCGTTCCATTCAAACCGTCTCTTTACCTCTGTCACCCTTCACACGACCAAGTGAGCCCCAACTCCAGAGAAGACGGGCAGGTATCCTCAGGTCTTCCACGTGAGACCATGTGGTCTGGGCAGAGGCAGGGGCTCATTCTAGAGGACAACGCCCTGCTGTCCTGCTCACTAGACCACCCTGCCCTCTCCCCTTCTCCTCCGCAGCCGTCTCCCATGCCCACAGGCACAGGCGGTGCTGGCCCGGAGTACCGGAGTGGGTGCTGCCGAGGACTCCGACCCTGCCTGCCCACCCCTGCCACTTGCAGTCGGTGCGGGGCAGAGCTGAGACCCTCTCTCCAGGCCGAGGCAAAGAAAACACGACTGTCTCCAGGGACCCCTAAGCACTGCAGGGGACAGGGACACGGGAGCCACCCCCGAAGAACAGCCACGCAGAGGGGGCCGAGGGCAGACGTGCACAAGGCTAGGCGGGCAGTGTGACGGGCGTGTGCACCTGCCTGAGACAGCACGAGCCATCACCGGGGTGGGCACACGGTGCCGTCTACTCCACCTCCCACTGGGATTTCGGGCACGTACGCACGCACACGTGCCTGGCGTGACTTTCAAGCCGCTAGGCCTTGAACCCGAAATGCGAGGCTGGCACGTGGGACCCAGAGCCTTGGTCTCTATAACCTTGCCTAGACAAGGGCGGGCCCCCGCGGCCCCCGTCGCTCGCGGGCGTCAGGTACCTTCGTCGTCAGGAGTCCTCCCCTGGGAGCTGCCCTTGTCCTGGCTCTTGCGCTTCATCTCGGAGGTGCTGAAATAGTGAGCTCCACCTGCCAGGGCAGGAAGGACACACGGTCTGTCCCTGCGGGTGGCCGACAGTATAAACAGAAACCATGTGAAACTGACTTCCTTACAAGCTACAAGTCTGGGTCAGCAGAGACCGTAACGGTTACATCACGGGACTCCCACGTAGCTGACCGTGGTTAAGTCCTGGGCCTGGTACTTAAAACTCATGCCAGTGGGGCTGGCAGTTGGCATGGTGGTTGGGATGCTGGACTCCCACACGGCCGACCACACTTCGAGTCCTGGAACTGGTGGCTTGCTTTCTCACTTTCTCTCTCTTGTTCCAGCCCTCTCTGGTCAAATTAAAATAAATGAATAAATAAATAAAGTTAAATAAAATAATTCTTGGGGTCGGCAGGTGGCGTAGCAATTAAGGACACTAGACTGCCACGTGGCCAACTGCAGTTCAAGTCCTGGACCTGGAGGCTTGATTTCTTACTTTCCCTCTCCCTCTCTTGCTCACTCTGTCCCTCTCTGGTCAAATTAAAATAAATAAATAAATAAAGTGAAATAAAATGATTCTTTAAAAAAATAATAATTCTAAAACAAGCAAACAAACAAACAAAAAACCTCATACCAGGCTTGTGTGTGTGTGCATGTCCAAGATCCCAAAAGGAGAATGGAAGAGAAAGGACTGTGGCATGGCCATGCCCTGGGGGGTACTTTCTCGCCTTCTGTTTGTCTCTGTCTCTCCATCTCCAGCGAGTGTATGTGCTCTACAGCACTAAAAGTTCTAAAAGTCTCTCTTAAGGGAAAAAAACCTTACAAGTCTGAAATAGAGCATCCCTTCCTATCATTCTCAGCACAGTATTACTATAGACTCAAACTTTTTTCTATTTTTAAAGGATTATTTTATTTAACTTTATTTATTTGTTTACTTATTTTAATTCGACCAGAGAGAAACAGAGAGAGAAAGAGGGAAAGTGAGAAGCCAGCTGCCAGGTCCAGGACTCGAACTGTGGGAGTCCAGTGTTCTTATCCATCATGCCACCTGCCGGCCCCCTAATAAACTTTAACTTACAAAGTTAAGTATCTTTGCTATTTACTTTACAGCTCCAAGGACCTTTAATATGAACCTACAGCATGGTTCCAAATGTTTTATATCCAATAAGTAACTAAGTGTACCTTAGAGGACCAGCAGGTGGTGTGGCAGTCAAGGCACTGGATCCCACATGGCAGCTCCAGAGCTGGTCTCAGACCCAGCAGCCTGAAAAACACACTAGGTGCAAGCACATAAGTGCCAAAGATCCAAGAGACTGGAAGAGAAGGGATTCTCACATGACCATCACGCTGGGGGGTGATTTCTCACTTTGCCTCTCTCTGTCTCCTCTCATGAGCATGTGTGCCCTATTCCAAAAAGAAAAAAATAAATTAAAAAAAGATAAAAATTTTAAATAATACGCTGTTAAATAGATTTGCTCAGGACCAGCAGGTGGCGTAATGGCTACATCACTGGACTCCCATGTAGACAACAGTGGTTCAAGTCCCGGACCCGGTGGCTTAAACTCACACCAGGCGTGTGTGCGTGCCCAAGATCCAGAGAGGAGAATGGAGGAGACTGCAGCGTGGCCATCCCCCCAGGGGGTGATTTCTTGCTTTCTGTCTCTCTCTGTCTTTCTGGTGAGCACATGCACCCTATAGAAAAAAAACTCTCAAAAAAAAAAAAAAAAAAAAAAGATTTGCTCTGTTCAATAAACCACTACGACATCCCTCAGTCTCTCCTGACTTTAGGTGAAAGACCCTTAAGGACTGACACCTGAATGCAAGGTAATACAACTTAGCTGCAGTTACTGGGACCGGCAGGTGGCACAGTGTAAGGCTCTGGGCTTGCACATGGCTGACTGCACTTTGAGTTCCAGTGGCTTACTTTCTCACTTTCCCTCTCTCTTGGCTCAAATTAAAATAATTATAATAAATAAAATTAAATAATAATTTTTTGAGAGATATTTTTGCTATAGGCACATGCACTTGCCGCTGGAAAGACAGACAGAAGCAAGAAATTATGCTGCAATCCCTTCTCCATTCTCCTCTTTGTATTTTGGGCATCACTGCACACATGCCGGCCTGAGTTTCAATGTGCTGGGTCGAACTACAGTCAGTCACGAGGGAGTCCAGCAACTTAGCCACTACGCCACTTGCTGGCCCAAAAATAATTAAAATAAAAAACTTAATTATAAATACAAATCTGAGAAGTTGTCATGCTGTCTGTAGGAGAACGACCCTTTTGGTATGTAAAGTTACTTGAAATAAACATAAACGGGCGACCCAGACCAGTGGCTTTCTCACTGTGGCAGCAGCACGAGCTGCCACTGTCACTGAGATGGCCGAGCACCTGCAGGCGCAAGTTCTGTCTTCTTCAAAGTCTAAGCAAATCCCTCTCCCAACCACGACCTACAGAGTCGTACGCGAAAGCACCCTGATTCCACTGGACGCCTCGGGTACTGTGGAGGGCTGAAGCGTGAGACTCCCTCTCACAGCCACCGGGACTTGAATGAGACGACGAGGGTCAGCAGGTAGTATGTTTAGTTAAGACACTGGCCAACCAAGGCTCAGGTCCTAGACCTGGGGGCTTGCTTCTCACTTTTTGTCTCTCTCTCTCTCTCTCTCTCAGGTGAGCACACATGTCCTATAGCAAACTCAAAAAAATAACAAAAATAATAATAAAATAGGGGCTGGCAAGTGGCATGGTAATTAAGGGTGCAGGACTCCAGCATGGCTGACCGCAGTTTGAGTCCCGGACCTGGTGGCTTGCTTTCTCACTATCTCTCTCTCTCTCTGTCCCTCTCTGGTCAAATTAAAATAAATAAATAAATAACGTTAAATAAAAAATAAATGAACTTAAATAAACAAATGAGACGCTGACAGAAGAGCAAGCTGCTAACTCACAACTTTCTCTGACTGTATGTGGCCACCAGGCTGTTTACGGTAAATTAAGAGCCGACATGTTTCACGTTTTCCCTGTTGCAACTGGATGAAGGAGCAGCAGAATGACAGGTGGCAATCTTTTTTTTTTTTTTTAAGAGAGACATTTTTGCTATAGCGTGCATGTGCTCGCCAGAGACACAGAAAGTGAGAAACCACCCCTGGGGGCATGGCCGCACGACAGTCCCTTCTCCTGTTCTCCTCTCAGGATTTTGGGCATGCACATACACGCACCTGGTATGAGCTTTAAGCCAAAGGGTTCAGGACTCAAACCGCGGTTGACCACATGGGAGTCCAGCAATGTACCATTTTGCTATGGGGCCCATGCACTCACCAGAGACAGAAAGAAAGAAAGGGAAAGTAAGAAATCTGCTCCCCACCAGGGGAGATGGTCATGATGCAACCCTTCTAGAATTCTGGGCACACCTGTACACATATGTGCATTTCTTTCAAGCTGCCAGGTCCAGGACTCGAACTGCCATGTGGGGTCCAGCACCTTAACCTCCATGTCACTTGCTGGCCCCTAGTCTGAGGAACTGAGGAGTGTCACAGCGACTCATTAAACAGAGCAGCTCTAACAGCAAATTCCTGCAGGCTGTGTAGGGTGCCTTCTGGGTGTAAAATGTTGGGAGTCACTTTGCAGATTCTGCTAAACATTCCTTAAAGAACTGGTTAAATAACATGAAAATTTTAATTTCCGCTGTAGGGCGTGCACTTGTTGGAGACAGAGAGAGGAAAAGTGGGAATCACCCTCCATGGGGACAGGCATGATGCAGTTCCTTCTCTTCCGTGGTCCTCTTGGGATTTTGGGCACACATGCACATGCACCTGGCATGATTTCCAAGCCACTGGTTTTGGGATTTGAACTAAAAAATGTGGTCATGTAGACTCCAGCCCCTTAATCTTCACACCTCTGCTGTTCCTAAAAAATCACTTTCTAGGGACCAGCAGTTAGCGTAATGGCTATGTCGCTGGACTCCCATGTAGTCGACCGTGGTTCGCGTCCCGGATCCGGTAGCTTAAAACTCACGCCGGGCGCGTGTGCGTACGTGCCCAAGATCCTGAGAAGAGAATGAAGGAGAAGGGATTGCGGCGTGGCCATCCCCCCTGGGGGGTGATTCCTCGCTTTCTGTCTCCCTGTCTCTGTCTGTCTGTCTGGCGAGCGCATGCACCCTATAGCAAAAACCTCTTCAAAAAAAAAAAAAAAATCACTTTCTAAAATGTTTTAACTTTTAATTTGGCAGAGTGTGTGCACACACATGTGAGAGAGCAAGAGAGGGCAGCCCTTGACGGGGTACGGTCACGATTCAACCCCTACTCCATTTCTTCATTCCGTCAGGATTTTGTACACGCACATACCCCTTATGCTTTTCTTTTTATGTATTTATTTATTTTATTTTATTCATTCATTCATTTTATTTTGACCAGAGAGAGAGAGAAAGGAAGTGAGAAAGCAAGTTCAGGTCCAGGACTTGAACTGTGGTCAACCATGTGGAGTGTCCAGGTATCTACCATACCACCTGCTGGTCCCCATGCCCAGCATGTTCTTCAAGATACTGGGTTCAGGACTCAAACCATATAGTCAGTCATACGGGATATGGTTCCTTTAACTACTATGTCACGAGGCCAGCCTGAAAAACCTTTTTCCAACCGCCTATTTATGCTATTTTCTTTTGGAGAGGTTTTTGCTATAGGGTGCGTGTGCTCGCCAGAAACACAGAGAGAGAGACAGAAAGCGAGAAATCATCCCCTGGGGGGATGGCCACGCCGTAATCCCTTCTCCTCCATTCGCCTCTCAGGATCTTGGGCATGCACGCATGCACGCACATGCGCCCGGCGTGAGTTTAAGCCATCGGGTCCGGGACTCGAACCACGGTTGACTACATGGGAGTCCAGCAACACAGCCATTATGCTAACTGCTGGTCCCCACATCAGAGTGTTTTTTAAACGATGAAACAGGTGGCATGGTGGTTAGGGTGCTGGATTCTCACATGGCTCACTGTAGTTTGAGTCCAGACCCAGCAGTTTATGCCAGGCACCTGTGCATGTGCTCCAGCTCCTGAGAGAATGGAGGAGAAGGGATTATAGAGTGCCTACCCCTCAGGGGGGTGATTTCTCACTTTCCCTCTTTTTTCTCTCTCTGACAAGTGCATGTGGCATATGGCACACACACATACATAAAAAATAAAGATAAACAAAAACCTTTATTTATTTATTTTTCTGGAGAGGTTTTTTGCTACAGGGTGCATGCACTCACCAGGACAGAGAGACAGAAAGTGAGAAATCAACCCCCCCACGCCACAATCCCTTCTCCTCCCTCTCAGGATCTTGGGCATGCATGCACATGCACCCAGCGTGAGATTAAGCCACGGGGTCCAGGACTCGAACCACGGTCGACTACATGGTAGTCCAGCGACATAGCCATTACACCAACTGCTGGTCTTACAGCCTTTAGACAAATTCCCTTTCTGTAAACCTTTTCAGGTTGTCTAGGACTGACTCTCACAGGACTCAGAATAAACGGAAGTACTCTTAGTGAGTTTTCTCAGTGATGTTCCTGTTAACGTCAAACCAGCAACATTACCCTAATATACTCACAAGCGTCACTCTGTCAGGTGATAAAACCAAAACTGTGGCCTTGTCACTCGTTTTTCAATAGATACACACCTAAAAGTTGCCAGAGTCTGACTGGATTCTGAACCAGATGTTTTAACCACGACCCACTGATCCCGTCAAAGGTAGGGGTTAGCAGTCGGGATTGAAGGCCCTGAAAAAAATGAAAAAACAAAAGAACAGGGTCACATCAAAACCACAATATACCCAACCAGTGCAAACTAAAAACCTTCTTTAAAAGCTCACACATGGGGGAGGGAGGGGGTGGAGGGGGAGTACAGCGGTACAACGGAACGCGGTCCAGGGAGCCAGCGTGAGGGGGTTCTGGCTCATGTCCAGAGGCCCCCTGAACACGCTGGGCATGCGTGTGCCTGTGACCTGGGGCTGACTGAAACTGAAGGTGGACCCAGTATCAAAACTTATCAGGAGCACTGGGTCTGCCTCTCTGGCTCAGGGAAGTACATGAACAAACATAATTTTTAAAAAATACGTATTTATTTAACATTTTCATTGCCAGGGTCAGCAGATGGTGTAGTGGTTACATCACTGGACTCCCATGTAGGTGACCCTGGTTCGAGTCCCAGACACAGAGGCTTAAAACTCACACTGGGTGCAGGTGTGTGCATGCCCAAGATCCTGAGAGGAGAATGGAGAAGGGATTGTGGCATGGCCATCCCCCTGGGGGTGATTTCTCCCTGTCTCCGTGTCTCTCAAAAAATCTCTCAAGTGAAATAACAGCCTAACCTATGTTAGAAATGTTAGGTAACTTTTGGTGTGGTTTAGGCACTGCACACTCCCACACGGCTGACCACAGTTGAGTCCTGGACCTGGTGGCTTGCTTTCTCACTTTCCCTCTCTCTCCTTATGTCTCTCTACGTTCAAATCAAAATAAATGAATGAATAAATAAAATTATTTTAGAAAATTTTAGGTAACTTCAAAACATCAGCATCAAGTGAGCAGGTCGTATAAACACAGCAGCGCGACTGGCAGCAGGCCGACAGCCACAGCGGCCAGCCCTCCCAGGCACTGGAGCAGGTACCGACCTGTAGCATCAGCATTCTGTTTGTTGTCACTGTTGGCGCACGAGGGCACAAGGGAGGGCGCTCACGCACGCGCACGAACGACCTCCCTACAGAGCCCAGCAATGCTGCCATCCCTCCTCCCTCCATCCTTTCAGGGCCCTGAATGCACATCCTGGCGTGTTTTTCTACCAGGGCTGGGATTCACACCTGGCTGTGGGACCCGGCTCTCTGCACAGCAGTTCGCTGCTGCACCATGGCACCGACCTCAGCACTCTTTCAAGATGAGCGTTTTCCCACTTGAGTGTGCTGTTTGTTTATTTATTTACTTAATTCCATTTGTTATTATTTTTTAAAATTTTACCAGACAGAGACAGAGAGAGACGGACAAAGTGAGAAAGCAAGCCACCAGGTCTGGGACTCAAACTGTGGTCAGCCACGTGGGAATCCAGCACCTTTACCCACCACGCCACCTGCTGGCCCCTTGAGTGTGCTGTGGTTAAGATCAGTGGCCATGGTCCCAGACTCTGCGGCCCTGAAGCTGGGCAGGCTGGGGAATGCCTACAGTGCCAGCTCCTTGAGAGGCTAGGGCAGGAGAACCGCAAGTTTACAAGTTGGCGATACAACAACTGTCTAGAAGGCATCACACACAAAAATCAATTGTGTGACGGGACCAGAAGATGGTGTAATGGCTACCCTGCTGGACCCCATGTGGTGGACTCTGGCTCAAGTCCCGGACCCAGTGTCTTAAAACTCATGCTGGGGGGATGAGTGTGTGTGTGTGTACACGTATGCCCAGGATCCTGAGAGAATGGAGAAGAAATTGTGGTGTTGCCATCCCCCTGGGGGGTGACTTCTTACTTTCTCTCCTATCTGGTGAGCGCATAAGCCCTACAGCAATAATCTCTTAAAAAAAAAAAAAAAAAAAAAGTCCGATACAATTTTCTTCTCTGTGTTCTCATTTTCTTTTTTCTCCTTAATTTTAAAATATTTAATTTTTTTTTCTTCTTGCTTGACCAGAGAGACAGAGCAACAGAAAGTGAGAAAGCAAGTTGCCAAGTCCAGGACTCAAACTGTGGTCAGCCATGCAGGAGTCCATGCCTCGACCGCCTCGCCACCTGCCGTCCCACATTTTCTTTCTTCCTCACTAGCACATCCCTTCTCTGCTGCTGTGAAGAAAAGGGATGTCTTAGGCCAGCACATGGCATCGATTTAAAGTGGCTGGAGCCCACACTGCCGGCCGTGTAATTCAAGTCCCAGATCTGGTGGCTTAAAACACACTGGGTACGTGTGTGCCCAAAATCCCGAGGAGAAAGGACTGCGGCATGGCTTCCCCCCGGAGGTGCTTTCTCACTTTCTCTACCTCTTGTGAGTGCATGTGCCCTATAGCAAACATTTTTACAAAAGAGAAAAGAAGGTACCAGGGTAACGTGGTGGTTGGGGCCCTAGAGTCCCACATGGCTGACCACAGTTCAAGTCCTGGACCTGGTGGCTTGCTTTCTCATTTCCTCTCTCTGATTCTCTCTGGTGAGTGCATATACTCTGTGGCAAATTAAAAGAAATAATAAAATTAAATAATTTTTTTAAGTTAAAGAATGTTCGTTGCTGAGACCAGCAGATGACAATGATTACATCACTGGACTCCCAGGTAGTTGACGGGCACGTGTGCATGGTGCCCTAGATCCTGAGAGAGTGAAGACGGGACTGCGGCGTGGCCATCCCCCCTGGAGGGTGATTTCTCGCTTTCTGTCTCTGGCGAGAACACGGAACCCATAACAAAAATACCTCCCCCCAACAACAACAAAAAGCTCTTTGTTAAGGAGAACACTGCATGCAATTCCCTATTAGAAAACAGAGTTAAAATCCAGACTACATGGAACCAGCAGTTGGGGCAACGGCTATGTTGCTGGACTCCCATGTAGTCGACCGTGGTCCGAGTCCCAGACCCGGTGGCTTAAACTCACGCCGGGTGCGTGTGCGTGCGTGCCCAAGACCCCGAGAGGAGAATGGAGGAGAAGGGATTGCAGCACGGCAGTGATTTCTCGCTTTCTGTCTTTGGGGCAAGTGCACGCGCCCTATAGTAAAAACCTTTCCAAAAAAAAGAAAGAAATCCAGACTACACAATTCATTGTCCTATTTCTTTTTATAAAGATTTTATTTATTAGATTTGACCAGAGAGGAGCAGAGCAAAAGAGAGAGACAGACAGACAGACAGACAAAGTGAGAAGGCAAAGCTGCCAGGTCCGGGACAAACCGTGGCGGGCCACCTGACCTGGAGTTGAGGGTTCTCAGCCACCATACTGCCTGGAGGCCCCCTCACTGTCCTATTTAACTACCACCAGCCCAGGCTCAGTGACAACCAGAAATGTCGCACAAGGCTCACAAAGTGTGGACTGAGACCAAGACCCCGAGGCCGTTTAGACCAAGGTTGCTGGGTCAGTCTTGGCAGCGGTGTACCCCCGGGTTTGACAGGCGGTGTGCACTGGCTGCTTCAGCCCTCATCCTCACAGAGTAAGCACAAAGTCCCACTGAAAACACATGACCGCGCCAGCAGGTGGCAAGGTAGGTAAGGCGCTGGACTCCCAAGTGGCTAACTGTGGTTCGAGTCCCAGACCTGTTAGCTCACTCTCACTTCCTCTTTCTCTCTTTCTGGTCAAATTTAAAAGTAGTGACAATGATAAATAAAGTAATTCTTTAAAAAAGGAAATACATTCTTTTCTTCCTCAACACAATTAAAAAGCCCCCCTAAAGGTTAATAAGCCTATAGCTGCCCTTAGTTTAGAAAGGATGGACATTGCTCTAGAACGTAGGACGGTAACCTGTATTCCTTTCAGGAGTTTTGGCAAAATACAAAAAAAATTACAAACGAAAGGGCGGGACTCCCACATGGCTGCCTAGGGTTCAGACCTGGCGGCTTGCTTTCTCTCGCGAGCTCACGTGTCCTATAGGAAAAATCTTAAAAAATAGACAAAATCAGACTTGGTCGCCCGAAAGAGTTGGAGAAAAATCAGCCAAAAGCGCTCTGGTCGAGGCGGCTGCGATTCCAGAATGCGACGCCGCCTCTAGCCGAGCCCGGGAACCCGAGTCCGTGCGACCCGCGCGGCCGCCGCGTACAGAGCGGAGCGCAGGAGACGGTAGCGCGCGGGGCAGGCTCGGCAGGCTCGGCAGGCTCGGCAGGCTCGGCAGGCTCGCCCGGCTCCCTCGGCCCGCCGCGCACGCCCCGAGGCGCAGCCTACGCCAGTTACCTGAAGGGCTCGGCTTCCCGCCCCGGCGGGCTCCGCCGCAGGCCCATGGGCCCAGGGTGACTTCCTGCCCGGGGCCCCGCCAGACAGGCCTGGGCTCCAACTCGAGCCTGGGCGCCAACTCGAGCCTGGGCGCCATAGCCGAGCAGAACCCGGACCTGGGCCATGGCGGAGGACGCGCGGCAGCAGAAGGGCGGCCGCCATCTTGGCTCGGCAGCGGCGCCTGCGCGCGCGTGGGCGGGGTCGTGGGCCTCGGGGCGCCTGCGCGGGCAGGGGCGGAGCCTGCGGATGGGGCGGGGCCTGCGCGGCGCCATTGCGGGCGGAGGCGGGACTTGCGGGCGGGGCGGGACCTCGGCCGGGGCGGGCCTCCTGCCTGGCGACTGCCCGGATGCGACTCTGGGTCCCCGAAGTTTCCGCAGGTCCTCAGGTGCGCCCAGCGCCTGCGGCCCCCGCCCTTGGACGTCCCTCGGGCTCCCGGCGTCCCCACGCGTCCCCTCACTCCCGGCCAGCAGCGTCTGCAGGGCTGGGAGGTGAGCAAACGGCGGGGCGGCGAGTTTAGGTCCCCAAAGATGTCCTGGCGACCGTCCCGGCCGTCGTCGGAGCGCTCGTCGGACCAGGGCTGCAGGATAGCTGCAGTGCGGGGCCTGCCCCAGGCGCGGGCGGCCGTCGGGGCGTGGGAGACGGAGAGACTGCCTGGACGGGCGAGAACGCGCGGGGGAGACGTGCCAGTGCGCGTGTGCGAAGCGGGTGCGGCGTGAGCGTTCTCTGTTGGGAGACGTCAGAGACGCTCGGCGAGGGCCGTGCAGGGACGTTGTGGCCGCAGGCGCGGCGCGCGGGACGGGACCGCGGGGAGGCAGGCGTCCTCCGGCCGGGCCCAGGCTCGGGCTCGCCCAGGCGGGGTGCCCAGGAGGTACCACGTCCGCGCCGTCCACGCGGGACGACGCTCCGGATCCGACGGGCCCGCCGCGCTCGCATCCCGCCCGCGGTGCAGCCCCCAGTGCGGCAGCTCGTTCCGGGCGGAGCCGCCCGGCCCACTTTGGGAGTCCGCCCTCTGCTTTGCTGCGAGGTTCTGTGCCTTGGGTGCTTGCGATGGAAAAGCAGACTGCCCGGATATGGGGCAGAGGTGGCTGGAGGCGACTGTGCGCCTTCTACTTTTCTGTGCTGCCCAGATCCGGAACCAGAGCCATCGCATGATAGCCGGCATGGCCGAGTGCCCTCCAGCTCCACAGCGCAGCTTGCTTAGTGTCCACAGCTCTGAAGACATGCTTCTAATCCCTCGCGTTCACAGATCAGCCAGCATGCAGGAAAGTTGAAAGCGACTCCCTACTTCCCATCCCCCGGCAAAAAATGAAATGGGACCCAGCCTCCGGCACAGGGCGCACCACGGTGTAGCTGGCCTGCTCGCCTGGAACGTGCAGGGCGCACCTGCACCCCCGGGGACCGTGGCAGGCTGGAGAACTGGAGAAGGGGACCGTGATGGGACCAGACATTGTGGGGGGACTTCTTTCTTTTCAGTCTTTTGCCATAGGGCATGTCCACTTGTTGAGAGAGACAGTAAGAGGAAAAGTGACAAATCCCCCCAGGAGGGATGGCCATGCCACAATCCCTTCTCCATTCTCCTAGATTTGAACATGCATGTTCAGTGTGATTTTCAAGCCAGCAGCTCTGAGACTCTAACAGTGGTCAGCCGTGTGGTGGTCCAGTGCTTTACCCACCACACCACCTGCTGGGCGTACTTAGCTTTCTCCCCTGCTCCTGCGAGGTCGCTGCTGGTCTGCCTGCCTGGCTTCTGCACTTGCACCTGACTGGCTCATGCTCCCCACCTCGGCTCCCCAAGGTGGCAAGGCTTGGGGACCACCTCTCCCCACCACCTCGGCTCCCCAGGAGCCTGTGCTTGGGCAGAGCGCTTCCTGGTGGCTGGGGAGGTGCTCTGGGTTTGTGGAGAAGCGGCTCCCAGACCTAGGGCCCACTGGAGAGTTGATGGCTGAGCTGCTTTTCCTCTCATGTTCTTGCAGTCTTCCTTCACACCTGCCCTTCCTCGTCCTCCGCAGTGCTTTCTTCTTTCCCTGATTATTAGACGTGGTGGCCAGCTGGTGCTGTGGTGGTTAAGGTGCTGGATTCCCAATGACCAACCATGGTTTGAGCCCCAGACCTGGCAGCTTGCTTTTTCCCTCTGCGTGTCTGTCTGTCCCTGGTGAGCACATTTACTCTGCATCAAATTTTTAAAAATAATAATAAATAGTAATAAAAAAGAACAAGACACCAGATTGGGGCAGGGGCAGGTGGGAACCAGCAGATGGAGTAATGGTTGCATCGTGGACTCCCACATAGTCAACCAGTTCCAGTCCTGGGCCTGGTGTCTTAAAACTCAGCCTGGCATGTATACGTGTATGCCCAAGATCTCAAGAGAATGGAGGAGAAGGGACTGCACCGTGGCCGTCCCCCTGGGGGGTGATTTCTCGCTTTTTGTCCTGCCTTTCTGGTGAGCGCATGCACCCTGTAACAAAAATCTCTCAAACAGATGGACTTGGCCAGACAGTCAGCCTGTCGCCCTGCGCTTGTTGCCTTCTAGCTCGCTGTGTCCTGTCCTCACGCTCCACACCTTGTCCTGGGACCAACCAAACTTCCGAAAGGGTTTCTCGTACCCTGTCTCAGCTTGTGCAGCAGAGCTCTGGTCGGGAGTGACGGGCCCCCACCCTTCATGCCTGTGTGTTCAGAGGGTCTGTGACTCAAAGCCTCTACCAGTTGAACGTGTTGGCAGATAGCAGGTGTGATCCTCGTCATCCTATTTGAAATGAAGTTGCCATGTCCCCGTCTGGCGGTGGTCAGAGGTAGTGGAAGAGTGCCCTCCCGGAACGCTGGGTTCTGTCTCAGCCTGTGATGGACAGCCACCTGTTACTAACTTCTCCACGCCTCAGTCCTCATCAGTAAGGGGTGGCATCGGTGTCACCTCGGGTCTCCCACAGGGCTGTCACCGAGATAGTACACAATAGCCACGGGCCCTCCAGGAGGAAGACCAACCACCCTGAACAAAACTGAAGAAGCTGTTGGAGCGCAGGCAGGTGTAGAACCAGGAGCAGCACGAGGCAGTGGGGGCGTGCTGTGGTAGACCAGGCCTGGTCACGCCCCCGCGAGAGCGGGCATCCAGTGCACGTGCCAGCGTTACTCTCAGGGAGGAAGCACGGAGAACTCCAGCGGATCGGGCCTGCCCAGAAAGGGAAGGCACCTGTGGGGGGGGGGGAGCCCTCAGCCAGCCAGGACTCGTGAACCACGGCCCACATGCAAAAGAGGGCAAAGCCCAGGGTGGGCACGGAGGGCCTTGATGAGAGCTGCAGTCCTCACGTCCTCCGTGAGGGGGCTCACGGTTCAGCGAAGACCTGCTGCACGGTGCAGAGGGCCCTGGAGGAAGCACTGCCCTCGGTTAGTCCCCAGGCTCCTCTTCCCTGAGGCCTCCGTGAAGGGAGGAAGAGGTCCAGAAATACTGGACGGGCCTCTGTAGCAGTCAACTCCATTTGTTTGTTTTGTTTTGTTTTGTTTCTTTTTTGGAGAGGTTTTCGCTATAGGGCGCTTGCGCTCGCCAGACAGAGACAGAGAGACAGAAAGCGAGAAATCACCCCCCAGGGGGTATGGCCACGCCGCAATCCCTTCTCCATTCTCCTCTCGGGATCTTGGGCATGCACGCACATGCTCCCGGCGTGAGTTTTTTTTTTAAGAGGTTTTTGCTATAGGGCGCGTGTGCTCGCCAGACAGACAGAGAGAGACGGAGAGACAGAAAGCGATAAATCACCCCCCCAGGGGGGATGGCCACGCCGCAATCCCTTCTCCTCCATTCTCCTCTCGGGATCTCGGGCACACGCGCCCGGCGGCGTGAGTTTAAGCCACCGGGTCCGGGACGCAAACCGCGGTCGACTACGTGGGAGTCCAGCGACATAGCCATTACGCTAACTGCTGGTTCCCAAGTCAACTCCATTTGTAATAAAGCCCTAGAGCTCTGGGGGAAAAGAATACAGTAAACACGGGAAAGCAACCTGTGAGCCAGGAAGGCTTTCGTATCCACGAGTTGTGTTTTTTTTTTTGTTTTTTTTTTAAGAGATTTTTTGGGGCCAGCAGGTGGCATGGTGGTTGAGGGTGCTGGACTCCTACATGCCTGACAGTGGTTCAAGTCCTAGACCTGGTAGCTTGCTGCTTACTTTCCCTTTCTCTCTTTCTCTGTCTCTCTGATCAAAACTGAAAATAATATAATAAAGTTAAATAAAATTTTTTTTTTTTTTGAGAGGTTTTCGCTATTGGGCGTGTGCGCTTGCCAGGCAGAGACATAGAGACAGAAAGCAAGAAATCACCCCCTCGGGGGGATGGTCATGCCGCAATCCCTTCTCCTCCATTCTCCTCTTGGGATCTTGGGCATGCATGTACATGCGCCCGGCATGAGTTTTTAGCCACCGGGTCCAGGACGTGAACCACGGTCAACTGTGGGAGTCCAGCGACATAGCCATTACGCTAACTGCTGGTTCCCAATAAAATAATTCTTTAAAAAAATATTTTTGCTGTATGGTATGTCTACTCGCTAGAGAGACAGAGAAGGACAGAGAGACAGAAAACGAGAGATCACCCTGCGGGGGGATGTCTGTGCCCAATCCTTTCTCCATTTTATCGTCTCAGGATTTGGGGCAGGCACGTACACACATGTGGCATGAGTTTAAGCCGCCAGGTCCAGGACTTGCCTATGGCCAACCACGTGGAAGTCAAGCAGCATAACCATTCTGCCATCTGCTTGTCCCCATGTCCAGGACTTTTGACTTCGATATTGTGAAGAATGAGGTCTAGGAAAAGAGATGATCAATTTGCTTATTTGAATGCATTTCTTTTTTTTGAGAGGTTTTTGCTACAGGGCATACACTCTTGCCAAAAAGACAGAGACAGAAAGTGAGAAATCACCCCCCGGGGGGATGGCCATGCCGCAATCCCTTCTCTCGGGATCTTGGGCACGCACACACACACCCGGAGTAAGTTTAAGCCACCAGGTCCAGGACTCGAACCACGGTCGACTACATGGGAGTCCGGCGACATAGCCACACGCCAATGGCTGGTCCCTGGAGTTCATTTATCTAGCAGCCGTGTGCAGAAGGCTGCAGCAGCCGAGGCCCTGAGTATGAGGTGGCCATGTCTGCTCTGAGGCACGTCATGCCAGGGGGCAGAAGCTCAGAGGGAGACAGCGGGAACTCCGAGGGCTGAGAACAGTGGGGTCTCCCTGAGCGTCCTTTGTCCTCAGACCCCACTCGAGAGAGGTTCTACAACTGCCAGGACTGCCTAGTAACTGCCGATCACCCTCTGTGCCAGGATGTGTTGGCGTGGCTCCTTTAACTGCTTGTCCTGTAAGTCAGAGGCAGCCTCCAGGGGACCTCCTGGTTTGTCAGGGCAAGTCTTAGGTCCCTGGACTGCCACCCTGCCGCCATGTTCCTCACCTCCAGAGAGGAGGCATGGGAGGAGCCTAAAGGCAGCCCTTTCAGCCTGGGCTGTCTGGTGGCGCCAGTCTGTCCCTGTCCCGTCCCTTTGTCCTGTTAATGTGCAGAGGAACTTCAGGCACGCTGCTCCAAGCCTCGGTTGCCTCATCTGTAAAGAATAATGCTGTAGCATACTGGAGATAGAAGTCGATGTCGGGTTCTTTTTGGTTTTAAGATCTAGACGTTGTTATTAATTATTTACTTTTTCCCAACCTTGCCAGTGTGGACAGAAGTCTGACTGCTTTTTCCTTTTTTTTTTTTTTTTTTTTTGGAGAGGTTTTTCGCTGTAGGGCTCGTGCGCTCGCCAGACAGACAGAGACAGAGAGACAGAAAGCGAGAAATCACCCCCCAGAGGGGATGGTCACGCCGCAATCCCTTCTCCTCCATTCTCCTCTGGAGATCCTGGGCACGCACGCACACACGCCTGGCGTGAGTTTCAAGCCACCGGGTCCGGGATGCGAACCGCGGTCGACTACGTGGGAGTCCAGCGACACAGTCATTACCCTAACTGCTGGTTCCCCAATTTTTCCAAAGTCCTTTCCAGAGGGCCTGGGGGAGTCCCGCCCACAAACACTAACAGACCGTTTTCTCCTTTAACAGGACTCCGCCTACAGCCTGTCCCTGGCACGGGGTCTTTGGGATGTGTACTTCAACCAATTGCAGTATACTCGTGCTTATCTCTTCCCAGGACACAGATCGCCCCTTCCAATCACCAGCCTAGGCGTTGTGGAGCCCGCCTGTCACCTGCACGCTCCCACTTCCACATGTCCAGCCTTTTTGGGCCAGACCAATGGAAACCGCTTCACTAATTTTGTCTGTCACTCTCGAAATCAAATAACAGGATCCCCTGCACCCGATCACCCCTAGAAAGGCATGTATGTCTCCTCTCTGGAACTAGGTCACTCTCTGCTTGGAGATAAACTGCATTAATTATTAATTTTTTAGAGTTGGTTATTTTCTGTTGACAACGGCAACTAAACGTAGAGGTTGCTAATGCTGTTTGCTGTCTGTTTAAGCATGTTGCTCTCGCACCTGCCTGCCTTGGAGGCTCTTGAGCTGTTGCCTGATGTCATTCATGTCATTCGCTCACTGGAAACCGTGCCGAGCTCATCCGCAGAAGCTAAGTCACGTGAGCTGACAACTAGATGCTCACTTAGTATTGAGAGTCTGTGAGATGTGCCACCTTAGGTACTGCTTGAGTGAACAAGTTCATCCCTCTGAACTTTTGAATTTTATTAAACTTTGCTTCTGAACTAAGGAACTTTTTCTTTTTTTTTTTTGAGAGGTTTTTATTATAGGGCACGAGCGCTTGCCAAAAAGGCAGAGACAGAGAGACAGCGAGAAGTCACCTCCCGGGGGATGGCCATGCAGCAATCCCTTCTCCTCTCGGAGATCATGGGCACGCACACGCGCCTGGCGTGAGTTTAAGCCACCGGCTCCGGGACACAAACTGGTCGGCTACATGGGAGTCCAGCAACATAGCCATTATGCCAACTGCTGTTCCCAACTTTTTTAAGTTAATTTTTTCCAGGAGAGAGGCAGGGAGAGGGAGGGAGAGGGGGGCACTCCAGCAGGGTCTAGCCAGCCCAGCTCATAGGCACGGGCACGCGACATGCCAGGGAGGCTCGGGCTGAGCCCAGGACCCATCCAGCGTGGTGCAGTCGCACTGCAGCTGTGCCACCACCTGGCCTAGAAACATGGTGTCTGGTGTGCCCGTCCCACGGGGTGCACGCAGCCTGGACTGCAGGAACGAGCACCAGCCTGTCCAGAGCCTTCAGTCGTGACCTTACTACCCAGTCAGCTGCTGGCTGTGCAGAGGTGATGAGCGTGTCTGCGGGCTTGACCTCAGCATACCAGGCACCCTGCGGTCTGCCCTGTGGTGCTGAGCGGACAGCTGCTCACGCTCAGCTGGGAAGCTGCTGCCGCCGCTCCGACGGCCATCCCACACCCGACACGGGTCTAGGCAGCTCGCAGCTCTTCTGAGGCTCCTTACTACCACTGGGGAGCCCAAAGGGTGTGTGTCTGTGATTATGTTGGTGGGCATTTCCTGTTAATACTGAAACTGAGAAATGTTCAAGGGGCCAGCAGGTGGCGAGGTGGTTAAGGGCACTGGACTCCTACATTGCTGACTACGGTTCAAGTCTTGGATCTGGCAGCTTGCTTTTTCTCTCTCATCAAATTAAAATAACTAACTAAATAAAGTTAAATAAAATAATTACTTTTTAAAAAGAGTTAAATAATTAAAAAAAAATAAAAGAACACGAGACCAGCAGGTGATGCAGTGGTTAAAGTGCTGATTCTCAGATGGCTGACTGTGGTTCCAGTTCGGGGCTTGGTGACTTGAAACTCATGCCAGGCTCAGGGGGGTGCATGCCCAAGATCCCAGGAGAAGAATGGAGAAGGGATTGTGGTGTGGCCATCCCCCCTGGGGGGTGATTTCTTTCTCTTTGTGTCTCTCTGTCTCTGTCTCTCCAGTGAGTGCACATGCCCTATGGCAAAGACTTAAAAAACAAAAAAACCCAGAACACATTCCTCGACCGTGGGCAGAGCCATTATCACATACCACGCAGCCTCTGGAAGACCCCACAGACTCTCACGAAAAGACAAGAGTGCTAAGACAGCTTCTTCCTAGTACCATGAAGATGTCTGGCCTTCCTTACCCTCACAAGGGGCCTTGGTGACCCTTGGGGGCCTGGACCGTGCCCAGAACAACAGCCGGAGTGGATTGTGTCCCTCTAAGGCAGTCCCTCCTCGCAGTGGCATCCATCAGGAAAGTCATGGTGCGGGTCACGTTCTGTGTGGATGAGTCACGGCTTTCCAACGGCCTGACACCACTGCAGACCCTCCCTCCACAGCTGGGGGCAGCGGCCGTGGAAAGCGGAGGAAAACTGGCCCCCGTGGTGTTGCTGAGCCCCGCCCAGGCTTTCTGTTCCGGGAGTAACAGGTGCCTTTATTTAAGCAAGTTTGGGTATAAAGTTATTTCATGCAAGACTGAGCTTCCTGGTACTGATGCTTCAAGTATTTACTCAGCTCCTGCTTTTTTTTCCCTCTATTTTTTCTTCTTCTTCTTCTTTTTTTTTTTTTTTTTTTTTTTTTTTTTTTTTTGCTATAGGGCGCATGCGCTTGCCAGAGAGAGACAGAAAGCAAGAAATCACCCCCGGGGGGGGGGGGGTGGCCACGCCACAATCCCTTCTCCTCCATTCTCCTCTCGGGATCTTGGGCACGCACGCACGCACACGCGCCCAGCGTGAGTTTTAAGCCATCAGGTCCGGGACGCGAACAGCAGTTGACTACATGGGAGTCCAGCGACATGGCCATTATGCTAACTATTGGTCCCTTTTTTCTATTTTTTTAAGTCCCACAGAGAGACACAGATGCAGAGAGACGGAGAGGAAAGCCCTCAGTCTGGCCACACCAGTCCTCTGCCATCTCCCCATCCTGCGGGTTTGCGCACACAGGCACAGGACCCCAGAGTGTTTTTCTTTTCTTTTTCCTTTCTTCCTTCTTTTTTTTTTAAAAATACTTATTTTATTTCACTTTATTTATTTATTTTTAATTTTGACCAGGGAGGGGGAGAGAGAGAGCAAGGAGAAAGCAAGCCGTGAGGTCCAGGACTCAAACCGCAGTCGGCCATGTGGGAGTCCAGCACCCTTAGCCACCACACCATCTGCTGGCCCCGCCTTCCTTCTTCAAAGAATTATTTAATTGAGGGCCAGTAGGTGATGTGGTAGTTAAAGGCACTGGATTCCCATATGGCCGACTGCGACTCCAACCCTGCACCTGGCAGCTTGCTTTCTCACCTTCCCTCTCTTTCTCTCTGCCTGGTTAAGTTAAAAAACGGTATTAATAAATTATTTAAAAATCCGACCAGAGACAGAGAGACAGAGAGAGGAGAAAGTGAGAAAGCAAGCGCCAGGTCCAGTACGAATTTACAGTCAGCCACATGGGAGTGCCTTAACCATCGTGGGGTGGCCATGCCACAATCTCTTCTCCATTCTTCTCTCGGGGTTTTGGGTATGCACGCACATGTGCCCAGCATGAGTTTTATGCCACCAGGTCCAAAACTCCTACCAGGGTCGACTACGTGGGAGTCCAGTGATGTAACCATTATGCCATCTGCTGGTCCCAGCTCTGGCTTCTTAATTTAAGACACAAAACATTTGAAAGGTTACTTGAATTTCCTGGGAATGTTAATAACATCTGTTTTCTTTCCCAAAAGATATCTTTGAGCTTTACACATTTGAAAAGGAACTTGGGCCTGCTCTGTGGCCTTGTGGCTGAGGCAGCTGGATCCCACTGGCTGACCTCGCTGCTGGAGTCACAGACCTAACACATGCCAGGTGCACGTGTGTGTGTGCCCCAAATCCCAACGGGGTGGAGAAAGGAGAACGGTACTGTGCCGTGGCCATTCCCAGCGAACAGAAAAGGAGCTTGGATGACCGGCTGCGGTGGAGCAGGTTGCTACAACGGGAGCCACGTAAGAGGCCCCGGGCCACACCCTGGGGTCGCCGCGTCCACTCCGGCTGGCCGGCAGCAGGCTGGGGCTAGATGGGCAAGAAGAGCCCAGTGGGCGTGCCTGTCTCCCTGGTGAGAAATAAGCAGTTTCTAAGTTTGAAAGGAAGAGAAGGGAATTGTCATGTAAGAATCAAGATTTACCCTGCGAGGCCCTCCCCTCCGGCTGGGTGTCCTGAAGTGCCTGGGTGTTCCGAGGGAGTTGTCCTAAACCTCTGCTGATGTCGGCACCGCTGTGCTCAAAGCTGGCCTAAGCCCAGGGACAGCCGCCGTGGGAGCTCAGGCCAACACCTGTACACCTGTATCCCCAGGAGCTGGCTCCCAAGCAGGAGCTGAAGCACAGCCTCCCCCGCCAGCTCTGTGGCTGCTGTGCAGAGCTGCGGAGGCAGCCTGGAGCCGCCACTTACTGAGGATGGTCACAGAGCTTCCGGTGTGTCGCACGGCAGCCACATAGTCACAAGTCCTCACTGTTCAGTCTGAGAAGGGGCCTGAGAGGTCTCCGTCTGTCCTGTCCTCCTACGGCAACAGGGCTCATAACCCTGGCACACAGTAGGCACGCAGGCCTCCCACAGCTTTGCTCTGTCAGCCCCTGCTCCGTGCAGGCTGGAATTCATTATTCAGAACACATCACACTATACGTGTGACAGTCTTAGGGAGGGGCTTTCTACTCCCAAGCTTCTCAGGTGATCAAAAGTATGCAGTTTGGAAGGTACTGATTAAATAAAAGAATACATCACATATTAAGACCAAAACGACACCAAAACCGTTAGGGCTACAATTAGGCAAGAAAAAGGAAGGAAATAGCAACCGAATCAGAGAGAAGTGAAATGGCCATTGTCTGCAGGTGCTACTACCTTCTCTAAAAAGTCCTAACTCTCTGCCTTTAATTACTTTCACAACAAACTGCCAGCCAGGTGGTAAAGTGGTTAAGGTAGCTGGGTCCTGCGTGACTGACTGCAGGTTCAAGTCCCGGACTCAGCAGCTTGAAACACACAGCGTGTGTGCCCAGACCCCGCCGACGGCGAGCGGTGTCTGCAGCACGGCCATCTCCGGTGCTTCTCCCTGCCTCGCTCCCTCTTCCTCTCCCTCACTCGCTTGCTCTGGTCAAACTGAAATAAATACATAAAGTTAAATAAAATCATTCTTTAGATAAATTTAAGACTAAAGGCTGGAAAGCTCTTAGATAAAAACATATGGAAGGACCAGTAGGTGGTGTAATGGCTATGTCGCTGGACTCCCATGTAGTTGACCACGGTTCGAGTCCCAGAGCGGCATGGCCATCCCCCTGGGGGGTGATTTCTCGCTTTCTGTCTCTCAGTCTCTCTCTTTCTGGTTAGCACACGTGCCCCATACCAAAAACCCCTCAAACACAAATTTAAAAATTAAAAAAAAATAAAAAAGAAACAAAAAATATGGCAAATACTTCGTGACAATGGATTTGGCAATGATTTCTTGGATATGACACCAAAGGCAACCAAAAAATAGACAAATTGAGCTTCATGAAAAATTTAAAATTTACAGGGGCTGGCAGGTGGCTTGGTGGTTAAAGGCGCTGGACTCCCACATGGCTGACCAAGGTTCAAGTCCTGAACCTGGCGACTTGCCTTCTCACTCCCACCTCCCCCATTAAACTGGAAAATAATAATAATAAATAAAGTTAAAAATAATTCTTTACAAAAGTTAATTTGCGTATCAAAAGCCAATATGGGAGCTGGCTCCAGGCTGCAGCCACTCAGGGGAAGCTGGACCCCACGTGGTAACTGCAGTTGGAAGGCCTGGACTGGCTGGACTTAAAAAGCACACCAGGTGGCATGGTAGGAGTCCTGGACTCCCACATGGCTGACCTGACCGTGGTTTGAATCCTAGACCTGGTGGCTTGCTTTCTCACCTTCTCTCTCATTCTGCCTCTTTCACTCTGTCCCTCTCTGGTCAGATTGAAATAAATACATAAATAAAAAATTAAAAGTTAATAAAAAATAATTTTGAAAAAAACCAAAAAGCATACTGGGGAGAACCAGCAGATAGTGTAATGGTTAAGTTGTTGGAGTCCCACATAGTTGATCGTTGTTCAAGTCCCGGACCAGACCGGTGGCTTAAACTCACACCAGGCAGGCGCGTGTGCGTGCCCAAGATCGGGAGAGGAGAATGGAGAAGGGATTTCACTTAACCAGCACCTTTAATCACCATGCCACCCGCTGGGCCCCCTCAGTTAACCCTTAACTTCCTAATAGCAGCTCAAATATCACTAGCTCAGGGAAACCATCCTCTTGCAAGCCAGCTCTAAAGCAGACCTGATTCTTCTTCTGCACCCTTTCATAGCTCCCTGTACTTTTTTAAAAAAATAATTATGTTAATTTTACTTATTCATTCACTTATTTTTTCATTTGACCAGAGACAGAGAGAGAGAGATAGGGAAAGTGAGAAAGCAAGCCACCATGTTCGCGACTTGAACCATAGACCACCATGTGGGAGTGTCCAGCGCCTTAACCACCACGCCACCTGCTTGTCCTCCCCACACCAACCTCCAGTACTCTTTCAAAATAATTTTTTTTTAAGAAGTATTTTATTTGACTTGCAGGCGGTGACAAGGCCCTCTCGCCTCTTCGGTAGGCACACTGTCCCATTCAAGAGCTCTGCCCTCCTGACCTAACCGTCTGCCGGAGTCCCACCTAGCTCACATGAGGGATCAGGCTCCAGTGTGAACCTGGGGGAACATGCAGACCAGGGCAGGCCCGAGGCACTTCCTAGGTGGGCACAGGCTCTCCGCCCTGCTGATAAAGTACAGGGTGCAGAGAGGAGACCTGCTCTGCTCCTGCCGAATCCCGCCATGGCCCACAGCAGACACGGACGCTCTGGATTAAGGCACGGAATGCCTAATTCTTTTCTTTTACTATGCATCTTGGGCACGCATGTACATGCTCCTGGCGTGAGCTTAAGCCTCCAGGTCCAGGACTCGAATTGTGGTCGACTACATGGGATTCCAGTGACATAGCCATTATGCCTACTGCTGGTCCCCACAGTTTTTACTTAAAGGTCCTGCTTTTGTGTAACTTCCAGTTTGCTTTCATCTTATTTTAGATTCAGTTTTTTTTTTTTTTTTTTGCCATGGAGTGTGTATGCCCCAGAGAGGGAAAGTGAGAAATCACCCCCAGGGGCAAAGGCCACACCACATTCCCTTCTCCTCCATTCTCCTGCTGGTACCTTGGGCACACATGTCTGGAGTGTTTTTTTTTTTTGAAGAGAGGTTTCGGCTATAGGGCGCATGTGCTCGCTGGAATGACAGAGAGACAAGAGAGTGGAAAGAGAAATCACCCCCAAGGGGGACGGCCACACTGCAATTCTTTCTCCTTCATTCTCCTCTCAGGATTTTGGGCATGCATGCACATATGGCTGGCATTGAGTTTAAGCTGCTGGGTCCTGGTCTCGAACCGTGGTCGACTACGTGGGAGTCCAGCAACAGAGCCATTACGTCAACTGCTGGTCCTAATGTTACAGTTCTTAAGATGGAGAAAACATAGGAGCTCTGAGATTTTTCATGAATGCTTTCAGTTTATGGCTGGGTGTCTCCATTAGGATTCTTCCTTTAGGCTGATTACCGTTGCGAAGTCACTGGCTGTGTGTGAGAAGAACAAAACGTGCGCCCCACCTGGACTGCACAGCCCATCTACAAACAGGACTCCCAGAGCTCACCACACTGCCCCGCGGACCACATCCTCCTCACCTAGCCTTCCCTCTGGTCTTACAGAACAGGTGCGGCTCGCTGTTCCCCAGTCACCTGTGGAGAAAGCAGGGCGTTGCCAGCTCCTGACTTAGTTACGTGAAACGCACGGGAGGCTGCATCTCACATGGCCAACCAAGGTTTGAGTGCTAGCCTTGAAAAATTCCCTGGGTGCATGTGCACAGGGGCCCGAAGTGGTGACGGAAAGAAGGAAAGGAAGAAAGACCATACCCAGTTGGTGGCATGCCTTCTTCTCTTTCTGGCAGCGCATATGTGTCCTCTGAAATAAAAATAGAAGGGAAAAGAAACTGCAAGTCTGAGAGAAGTGTCCAGGGTTACAGCAAGTAGGCAAAAAGGATGGGATCCAACACTGGCAGTTTGTCAATAAAATGTCCTCTTCACCCCACTCCACGCTGCACAACAGGAAGGGTCACCTCCAGGTCCCATCCACCCTGGAATTTGTAATTCCATCATTTACGCCCTGTAACTATTTTGCTTACTAGTTTCATAAAGCCCAATAAAATACAGAAAGATACAATTAAAACATCAGCTTGCTTGGGACCAGCAGTTAGCGTAATGGCTATGTCACTGAGCTCCCATGTAGTCAACCACAGTTCGAGTCCCAGACCCGGTGGCTTAAACTCACGCCGGGCGCGTGTGTGTGCGTGCCCAAGATCCCGCCAGGAGAATGGAGAAGGGATTGCAGCATGGCTATCCCCCGTGAGGAGGATTTCTCGCTTTCTGTCTGTCTCTCTCTGTCTTTCTGGTGAGCATATGCGCCCTATAGCAAAAAAACCTCTCCAAAAACAAAAAAACCCCAAACCAAAATATCCCCATCAACTTGGTTCAGTCTTTTTGGTTTGTAAACACGGATGAATTTACGATGGAGCCGACTTCCAGAGGCTTGGCCGACTTAGTTTCAGTTCGAGGTTGCAAAGTAACTAGCACAAAGTCCCAACCCGCTCTCGCACGTTCTGCAGGCTAAACGGCAGCGGCTCAGCCTCCGCTGGGCGGCCGCGTGGACTCGGCGCCGGCACGCACAGGCCTTCGTCCGCGGCACCGCTCGCGACCGAGTTGTCAGGTTCATGCGATCTTTTGAGGGCGGCGAGATCCTCACACCCCCAGCGCCAAACGCGTCACTTCCCTCCTTCGGGTTCCCCGCGGTCCCGGCGGCGACCCGAGGAGAAACTGCCTGCGCGCGGGGCCCTCCCTCCACGGCCCCTACCGCCCACGGCGCCCAGGTCTCCGGCCTCCTCCACGAGGGCGACGCCGGAGCGCAGCACAACCAGCGCTGCGGCCCCCGTGGCCGCCCTAGGCCCGGGCCCGCGAAGGTCGGGAACAGGCGAGAGAAGGATCCACCGCGAGAAGGTACCCGGCCCGCCCGGCTGACATCTTGTCTTCCAGGTCCTTCAAATCCAGGGCTTGTTTTCAGACCGTGTCGCTCGTCGCTTCCGGCACTTGGAAAGACCAATCGTCATCTCCGAAAGCTAAAGGCCCACCCCCCCCTGCGTCGCAGCCAACCAATCCAACTGCTCGCTACCTCTACGTCCCTTGGGCCCTCACGCACGCCCTGGACCAATCGTTACTGGAACGTCCTTTGGTCCCGCCCCAGGCCTGCCGCGGAAGCCGCCCCTCCGCCGTCGCCCCTTCGGCCCTCTGGCGCACTTCCTTCCGACGCCGTGACGTGCACCGCCCTGCTACCGGGCGGGCCAATGGCGGCGGCGGACACGGCGGGCCAATGGGCGGGCGCGTCTCATGCGGCCGGCGCGCCGCAGCCGCCGCTGGGTCCTGAAGCCAGAGGCCGCCCTGAGACAGAGCGCGATGGACCGAGGGCCTCAGCCGGGGAGGCGCCGCCGCCGAGCCCGCGGCCCGACGCCCCCTCAGTAGCGCCCACGCCGAGAGCCGCGGCGCCGCCCCCGCACTGGGCGCGCCCGGGGGCGGGCTCGACTCCCGCCCCGGCCTCGCAGCTCGACCGGCGCTCGGAGCGCGCCGCCGCCGCCTTCCCGCTCGGGCCGCGCCGCCCGGGAGACGCGGCCGTGGCTGCATGGGCAGCGCCCGCCCCGCCGAGCCGCCGCGGAGCCGCCGAGCCGCCGCGGAGCCGGGTGAGAGGCGCGGCGGGCCGGGGGTGGGCGGCGGGGTCGGGGCGTTCGCGCGGCCTGCGGCCTGCAGGCCTCCCCGCCGGCGGGGCAGCTCCGGGCCTCGGGCGGCTGGAGGCCTGAGGGCCCGGCTGGGCTCTGGAGCGGCCCGGGACGGCCGCGAGGGCCGGCGGGCTGGGGTAGGCCGGCGCGTCCGGCGTCCTCGAGGGTCGGGCGGGCCCCGCGGAGGGCCTGGTGGGTCTGGGTCTGTGTCTGGGGCCGGGGCCGGGCGCGCTCCGGGGAGGGTCTGGTGGGTCTGGTGGGTCTGGGTTTGGGGCCGGGCGCGCTCCGGGGAGGGCCTGGCTTGGTGGGTCTGGGTCTGGGCCCGGGTCGGGACCGGGGCCAGGGCCAGGGCCGGGGGCGGGGACGCCGGGCCGGGCCCGACCCGACCTCTGGCCGCGGGAGGGGCGCCCCACCGCGCTCCGTGTCGTTACCCGGCGTCCCTGTTATTATCGCCGTTTTGAAATGGGAGCAGGCGGCGCTCGGGCCGAGCCGAGGCCGGGCGGCCGGGCGCGGGGGGCGTCGGGGTGCGGGGCGCGCGAGGACTCGGGAGGGGCCGGAATTCGGGGGGCGGACGGGGGTGGGACGGGGGCGGCGGGGAGGCGGCGGCGGCCCTCGGCCTCAGGAACAATGTGAGACGTTGCCTGAAATGTTAATTTCCGCTCCTCATTTCATCATCCCTGGCAGGGCGGCCGCGCGAGTGTCTGCGGGCTCAGCCCCGCCACATGGACCCAGCCCCTCGCCAGGAGGGCTTGTGCGTGAAACCTGCGTGTGTCGTCGTGCGGGAGTCTTGCTTTATTTTCCTTCCGAGGCCTCCCTTTCCTGGTGCCCCGCGGAGGCTCTGTGCTGCCGCGGTGCTCTGAAAGCTGGTCTGAGGCCCTTTGCTTTGAGCACAGTCTCTGCAGTATGCAGCCTGTGTAGGGTCGCGGCTTCTGCAGGTGCGAGAAGTTTTGTTTGCAAACTGGAACAGAGCGGTTTTTGCACATTTCGGTAGAGAAATCCGCGTTCAGGCCTTCCTGCACGGTGCGTGTGCCCCGCAGTCCTCCCCCGCCGGCGGGAGAGAGCTCGGCTGTTGAACTGCGAAACTTGAGAGTCTTTTGGTCCTTTTTGGGGTGATGAGACTAATTCTGCACAACTTGTAAGCGGACCCTGCCTGTGGAGAAGTGCCATTGGACGTTAGTGTTTTGGGTCTGTGCGAACCCAGTCCGTGCATAGCTTGGGTCTAAGTCAGAGACCCCACGGCCATTCGTGCCCCTGGGCCCTCACTCCTGTTAAATGCTGGCTGCCCCAGGACCCCAGTTCTGTTTGTGTCTTTGAGGGCGACTGCGCAAGGACTGGTATTTGCAGCTGTAGTTAAGAAAGCAGACGGGGATGTCTTGCTCGGCTTTGATTGCCGCCCTTAAATTGGGTCTCCACAGCGCGCTGTGAGCAGGGCCTGGTTAGGCTGGCGGGCAGAGGTGGGACCGGCAGGGACAGGGCACAGACCAGCGGCTCTGCCTGCCCCGTCTGCTCTTTGAATGTGCTGAAGGCAGTCCAAGAGATCTCGCTCGGTTTGACCCAGATTTGGAGCTTTCCTCCTTGCTGTGGCAGTGCATAGTACGCGGTCAGGGCTCTGGAGGTTGGCTGCACAGGCTCTTCCTGGCCTGACCTCGCAGCTCCTGCCGGCCTCGGCTCTGCCTCACGTGGACTGTGAGGTGCTCTTCTCTACGTGGCTGTGGTGGCCCAGGGGCCCTGCTGACCTGGGCCCTCACATTGCTGTGATCGAGTGTTGGTGTCCCGGTGAGAAAGTTAAAGATGCCTGTCTGCTGTTCATATTTGAGAGTTGTTTTCAAGCAGCTTTGTACGCCTTGGGTGTTTAACTAGATTTGACATGGTAAGGTTACGTTTCATCTAATAGAAGTTATTTTGCATATGGGCAGTGAGCCCATCATCAATTAAATAGCATAATTAGAGGGTACCAGCAGATGCTGGTTCAGAGAAGAATCTGCATTTGTTACCAGAGTAAGTGTTTTGATCTGTCCCATTACACTGGATAAGTCCCTTCACCTCGCCGTGGCAACTGTAACGGATGGCAGCTTCTTTTTTTTTTTCTTTCCTTTTTAAGGTTTCTGCCATAGGGCACATGCGCTCTTGGGGAGAGACAGAGGGAGAGGGGGAAATTAGCTCCTGGGGGTTACCGCCATGCTGCAGTCCCTTCTCCTCTGCTCTGTCAGTATTTTGGGCAATACGCACAGGCTGCTGGTCTCCAGCATCTTACGTGCCACACCACCTGCTGGCTCCATGGATGGTGTCTCTAGATAGAAAGGTACTTAGTAGTGGGACCAGCAGATGGTGTAATGGCTCTCGCTGGACTCCCATGTAGTCAACTGCAGTCCACCTCCGGGCCCAGCAGCTTAAAACTCATGCCGGGTGGGGACCAGCAGTTAGCGTAATGGCTGTGTCGCTGGACTCCCACGTAGTCAACTGTGGTTCGTGTCCCGGACCCGGTGGCTTAAAACTCAGGCTGGGCGCGTGTGCATGTGTGCCCAAGATCCCGAGAGGAGATTGGAGGAGAAGGGATTGCGGCGTGACCATTCTCCCTGGGGGGTGATTTCTTGCTTTCTGTCTCTCTGTGTCTTTTTGGCGAACGCACGTGCCCTATACCAAAAAAAAACCTCTCAAAAAAAAAAAACTCATGCCGGGTGTTTGTGCATGCGCGCCCAAAATCCCAAGAGGAAAGTGGAGGAGAAGGGATTGCAGAGTGCCCATCCAACCTGTGGGCTGATTTCTCACTTTCTTCCTCTGTCTTGTCTCTGTCTCTGGGAAGTGCATGTGCCCTATAGCAAAAATCTCTCTCAAAAAAAAATCCAGGTCCGTGGTGGTCAGTCAGTGAGAACTGAAGGTGCCTTGCTGTCTGCCCACACGCTGGGCTGGTTTCTTATTGCTCTGTAGTCAGTGCTCCATGGGGACCGAGGCCGCCTGTCGGATAAACTATACGCAGAAGCTGAGTGCATGCAGATAATCAGGAGTGACTGTCTTGAAACAGGTGAGTGCGTGCTCTGTTAGTCTGAACTCCAGGTAGAATTGCTGTGCAGTCCAGCTCCCCTGGTTTGCCTTAAAGCTGTGCGAGAGGGCTGGCCGGCAACTCTAGGGGTGGGTAGTTGGCATAGAAAGCTCTTTTACGCTGGGGACTGCTCCCTTTTAATGACCCTTGTGAATCCTGATGGCCGTTTCTGTTAGTAAGTTGGGCTTCTGCTTGTTTGCTTGGTGAGCTTTATTCAGGGCCCTCCTAGGCCGAGGGAGACTCAGCCTGTGATTAGATGTCTGCTGTGCTTTCCCGTGTCACTTCTGTCCCTCCCTCCATATTCACATGGTCTTTGTCGTTTACCTTTGGGCCAAGCAGTGCTTTCATGGATGGTAGAACTAGACGTTACTGTTGTAGTGTGTCCAGGATGGTAACTGTGGCCTAGCCTTATCCCAGTGCCGCTCACCAACCCCAGGGCTGCTCTCAGGTCCTTGGCGCAGCTCTCTGTGACCCTGATGCCCACCTGCACTGGCCCTTCCTTCCCTAAACTGGCTTACGTGCCTTGCCTTGGGCATGTCCCTCGCAGACACTGACCCTTCTGCCCAGGGGCCTGCCAAGCATCCGTCTGGCTTCCCTTGCAGACCCTCCCACCCTAACTCCAGGATAGCCCTTATTCAAGCTTTTGAGTCTCAGTTAAATACTGCTTCTTCCCAAGGAAAGTGGCCCCACCTTGTTACAGCGACGGTGAACTGGGTACGTACGATTCAGGTTTATGAGCCCACGTGGTGGTAGTCGAACAGCACACCCAGTAGAAGGGTACAAGCTTAACAGGGACAGGGATGGGCACCTGGGTCACCGAGAGAGGTCTTAGACCAGGCCCAAAGCCTGGGTGTGGAAACATTGAGTAATTTAGAAAGGCAAAGTTTAGGGTTGTGAACTTGGCATGTATTTTACTGACTAGGATTGTGCTGTGTGCATTTCAGTTATGCTGTTTTATTTCGTGTTTGCCTGCAGTTCAGGTAAAGGTGTGGCACGTGGCTTACAAAATTGGGACAGACAAGGGGTAAGGGGAATTACAGGGAGGAGGGTGTCTTTGCAGTAAGAAAATTCTTTCTGTGAAAGTGTTAGTAGGACTGCTGCTTTTAGGGTAAAGTATAAATCCAGAGCAGTGGGGTTTTTTTTTTTGAAAGAATTATTTAACTTTATTTGTTTGTTTATTTGGAGAGGTTTTGCTATAAGGGCACGTGCACTCACCAGAAAGAGAGAATGTGCATGTGCAAGCTGCCGGGTCTGGGGCTTGAACTGTGGTTGGGGACTAGCAGATGGTGTAATGGCTGTGTTGCCGGACTCTTAGGTCCTTGACCGTGGTCAAGGCCTGGACCCCGTGGCTTAAAACTCACTCCAGGCACGTGTTCGTACATGCCCAAGATCCTGAGAGGAGAATGGAGACGGGATCGTGGCCTGGCCATCCCCCGGTGGTGGTGGGGGGTGATTTCTCACTTTCTGTCTCTGTCTCTGGTGAGTGCATGCGCCCTATAGCAAAAAACTTTTTTTCTTAAAGAATTATTTTATTTAACTTTATTATTATTATCATTATTATTTTCCAGTTTGATCAGAGAGAGACAGAGAGAGAGAGAGAGAGAGAGGAAGTGAGAAAGCAAGCCACCAGGTTCGAGACTTGAACTGTGGTCGGCCATGTGGGAGTCCAGCGCCTTTAACCACCATGCCACTTGCTGGCCCCCAAAAAACTCTTAAAACAAAAAAAGAAATGTGGTTGGCCTTGTGGGAGTTGAGTGCCTTAACCCCCATGCCACCTGCTGGGCCCAAAATGTTAGCATTTTTAATAATAATAAAAAAAAACGTTTTGGAAAGAAACACACCAAAATAGAGTCATACGTTATTTTCACGTAGGCTTGTCTCATCATTGAAAAAAAGGACCTATTATGTAACTGTCAAAAGGTGCTTTTGAAAAAAACGAATCATTTGAGTTCTTGGTTTTGATTACAATAGGTTAGATTTGTTGCTTTTAGCTTTTTGGGTTACAGTAAGGGGAAAAAGTGGAGGAGAATTGGTTGTTTGCAGTTGAAAACATGTCAATACTATTTTAGACTTAGAAATCCCACAGTTCTAAAGCTGTGAATAGTTAAGTGGGTTTTCAGTGTGAAAGTAAATACCCCGTCAGTATGGCTGCGCTTCCCCAAGGGCAGAAAGACTGCAAACCCTGTGGACAGCCAAGGCCTCGTGGGTGCGGGCACTCTGTTTCCTCCTCCTCGGAGGCCATGCTCTTGCTGTCCGGAGACTGATGTTGTCTCTGTACATGTTCTGCCGGCTGGGGGTGAGGCCCGAGTTTCCCGTCCTGCCCCTGGCATCTGTGCAGTGAATTATCCTGAAAATCTGTAGGAACTCCCCCGCTGGTTAAGGAACCAGGTGCACCTGCTTATTCTTTGAAAATGTTGGCCTTTGCTCATTCATCACTTAGATCAAAATTTTTTGTCAAGGTTAAGTAAAATGCATGAAGTTTGCTCTCTCACTTGTTTTACTCTAAAAAACTGTGACCTTTAAGAATAGCTGGAGAGGGACCAGCAGTTAGTCAACTCCCACATAGTCAACCGCGATTCAAGTCCTGGACCCGGTGGCTTAAACTCACACCGGGTGCGTGTGCGTGCTTGCCCAAGATCCCGAGAGGAGAATGTAGGAGAAGGGATTATGGCTTGGCCATACCCCTTGGGGGGTGATTTCTCGCTTTCTGTCTCTCTGTCTCTCTCTGTCTGTCTGGCGAGCGCATGTGCCTTATAGCAAAAACCTCTCCAAAAAAAAAAAAAAAATAGCTGGAAGGACCAGCAGATGGCATAATGGTTTCATCACTGAACTCTTACACAGTCGACTATGGTTTGAGTCCTGGACACACCGACTTAAAACTCATGCCTGGTGTGTGTGCGTGAGTGCCCAAAATCCTGAGAGGAGAATGGAGGAGAAAGGTTTGCTATGTGGCCATGGGGGGGGAGGGTATAATTTCTTGCTTTCTGTCTCTGCCTCTCTGACGAGCGCATGTACCCTATAGCAGAAATGTCTCTAAAAAAAGAATAGTTGGAATAGAAATGCTTAATTTTGTAATATCTGAGGTTATTTTTCATCTAAAATGTAGCAAATAGAACTCTCTTGGCACATTAATAGTTAAGTGTCCCGCCCTAACAATGGCAGTGTCTAGTCTTAGAATGCTAAATGTCTTAGGATAATGGATATTTCTTTTTTTAGTAATTATCTTATTTAGCTTTATTTATTCATCTATTCATTTATTTTTTATTTATTTATTTATTTTTTTTTTTGAGAGGTTTTTTGCTATAGGGCGCGTGCGCTCGCCAGACAGACAGAGAGAGACATAGAGACAGAAAGCGAGAAATCACCCCCCAGGGGGGATGGTCACGCCGCAATCCCTTCTCCTCCATTCTCCTCTCGGGATCTTGGGCACGCACGCACACGCGCCCGGCGTGAGTTTTAAGCCACCGGGTCCAGGACGCGAACCGTGGTCGACTACGTGGGAGTCCAGCGACATAGCCATTACGCTAACTGCTGGTTCCCTATTCATTTATTTTAAACTGGAGCAGAGAGGGACAGAATGAGAGAGATAGGGAAAGAGACCTCAAGCCACCAGGTCTGGGACTTGAACCGCAGTCAGCCATGTGGGAGTCCAGTGCCCCCGACCTCCATGCCACCTGCCGGCCCCGATAGTGAATGTTTCTAAGTGAAGGGAAATTGCTTAGGATGCGTGTGGATGCACGTGTGGTCCTTAGGCTTTTATGACAGTTATGACCAGCTTAGTTCCCACTGTAGTATATCTAGCAAAGTAAGAAAAAAAGACTGCTTTAGTTCTGGAAGATGGTGTAAATTCGAAATTGTTATGCTACACTGTATATTGTTTACACTTATCTAAAACAGGGTGAGAAGCATCGAGGAACCTTACTACTCTAAAGAAAGTAAGCCTTGTTAGTATTCACTGAGTTTCTAAATGTGGTTTTACATCCTGTAAAACAGGAAGTAAAAATAAAAAAAACAGAAAAACCCCAAAGCAACACTCCCGAAAGAATTAACTTTTGAAAAATTACTATTACTAAGACATCTGACTAACTAAAGGATATCTAGAACACTAAACAACAAATAACAAAAACTTGCCTGTTTGGATGATACAAATGAGAAAATTCAGCTTTTAGGAGTCTGAAAAATTTATTGAGAACTTGCAGTGATACATTTGTATTCCACAACTTCACAGTTAATTCTGGTCTCAAGGAATTTTTAGACTGAATTTTTTCTTTGCCAGAATTGTATGTTTTCCTCCAAATTTATTTAAATGACCTGTTTCTGTTACTTTGAGAATAGTCCATTCAAAATTTGAAATTCTTTGGTTTAGAGTTGAATATGTACTATTAAGATACTTTCTTTTAGGAAAGTTTTTCCCTAACACAAGAGAAAGGGTATCTGTGAATGATATTCTTTACCTTTTAGTGTGAAACTTTAAAAGTGGTAAGTGCTCTCACTCACAGCTTTGGGTGATTTTAGGAAGACATAACCTTACCGAGGTTCACATATGACCTTTGTTCTTCATGGGCAAGGCAGTTAGATAGATTCTGCTACACTTGAGTTCTCATCAGATGATTGGCTTTTTAAAAAGGATTGTTTTATTTTAACCTTATTTTATTATTATTATTACTTTCCAGTTTGACCAGAGAGAGAGAGAGAGAAGGTGAGAAAGGAAGCCACCAGGTCCAGGACTTGAACCACAGTTGGCCATGTGGGAATTCAGCGCCTTTAACCACCACGGCACTTGCCGGTTTCAGATGACTGGCTTTTTAAAGAAGGTTATGTTTTTTGTTTAGCTGTTTTTTCCTTTCCTTTCCTTTCCTTCCCCTTTCCCTTTCCTTCCCTTCCCTTCTCTTCTTTTTTTCTTTTCTTTTCTTTTTTTTGGTATAGGGCATGTGCACTTGCCAGAGTGAGAGACAGAGAGAAAGAGGAAAAAGTGAGAAATCATCCTCCAAGGGGGATGGCTGTGCCACATTCTGTTCTCCTCCATTTTCTTCTTTTTTTTTTTTCTTTTTTTTGGAGAGGTTTTTTGCTATAGGGCGTGTGTGCTCGCCAGACAGAGACAGACAGACAGACAGAAAGCGAGAAATCACCCCCCAGGGGGGGATGGCCACGCCGCAATCCCTTCTCCTCCATTCTCTTCTCGGGATCTTGGGCACGCACGCACGCACACGCGCCAGGCGTGAGTTTTGAGCCACCGGGTCCAGGACGTGAACCGCGGTCGACTACGTGGCAGTCCAGTGACATAGCCATTACGCTAACTGCTGGTCCCTCCATTTTCTTCTTGGGATTTTGGGAACGTATGCACGTGCTCTAGCGTGCTTTTCAAGCTGCTAGGTCTGGGGCTTGAACTGCAAAGTTGGCTGTGAGATCTAGCCACCTTAGCCATCATGCTACTGGCTGGCCACTAGAGAAGGTGATGTTCAATCTTAGAAAAAGGACGTTAGAGGGACCAGCAGTTGGTGTAATGGCTATGTCGCTGGACTCCCATGTAGTCGACTGTGGTTCAAGTCCTGGACCTGGTGGCTTAAACTCATGTTGGGCGCATGTGCGTGCGTGCCCAAGATCCTGAGAGGAGAATGGAGGAGAAGGGATTGCGGCGTGGCCATCTCCCCAGGAGGTGATTTCTTGCTTTCTGTCTTTCTGTCTCTCTCTCTCTGTCTGGCGAGTGCTCGCACCTTATAGCAAAAACTTCTCCAAAAAAAAAAAAAAGACATTAGAGGCTAACTTCACAGTGAAGTTCCAGAGAGTTGAGAAAAATCTGTCTTAAAACTTCTCTTTTTTCTTAATGGCTTTCTTCTGCCCAGCCCCCAGATGTTGGTTTGGGGGTGATTGGAGGAAAAGGTAGATGGGGGGCTGTGTGCGGGGCGGGGTGGGGCCAGGCGGGGTCACTTGGGGGGTGATGGGAGGTGGAGGGGATGCAGGCTTCTGGAGGAATGCGTGGCCCTCGGCTCTCTTCCTGTTGGTTCTGTAACCAGTGACCCTGGGCGGGCGCCGGGAGGCAGTCCAGGGCTTCTCACTGCTCTCTGGGGGTGCCTGACCTGCTCCCCCTGGGCTAGAGTCGTGCACAAGGCGGCTTCCTTCTGAGGTGCCTTTCTTCCCGCCCCTGGGAGGGCCGGCACCCCTTGGCCCAGATCTCTTTCTGCGTCGGCAAGGCCAGCAGCATGCCTCTCTGATTGTTGTCCCCTGAGGTCCCATTAGGGCCACCGGGTAACCCAGGCTTCTCTCCCTCTGCTGATCATTTACTGTAATTCCTCCTGCAGCCTTCATTCTCTTTCCCATACAGCCTAAAATATTGTCAGGTGCTGGGGCTTGGGAAGTTGGCCTTTGGACTGTTCTTGCTGCCGCCCACATCGGAGTCCCCCATGGGTGGAGCAGGTACTGTGACCTTCTCCAGTGCTTCTCTGCGCACCCCGGAGTCTGGTTAGCTAGCGCAGTGTGGCACTGCTGGGGCTTCTGCATGAGCCGGAAATACAGGGTCTAGACGAGGCTTATTGTGAATAAATTTCTATTTTGGAGTGAGTTTGGAGGTGCAGAGGGCTGTCATAGCAGTAATGACAGAGGGTCTGTGTGCAGGAGTAAGGGTGGGAGGGAAAGGGAGACGCTCCCTTTCCAGGGCGCATTTGCTGCAGTCCTCTTCCAGCCCGCGAGGTTCCCAGGCCTGGACATACACACTCACATACTCACCTGGCATGTCTTCAGGCCCACTGGGCCCTTCCCCCAGCTCCACAGTCCAGCTTTTTCCAGGGTGGCCCCTGAGCTCATCATTCTTGTTCCAGGGTTAAGTCCGGTAGAGATGAGGGTGCCAAAGCAGACCAGCACGGCATGCGTCGCTGTTAACTGGAGAGACGCCGTCTCTCGGCTGTGATCCGTTTCCACCTGTGCCCCCTGTGGTCCCAGGTCCCTGCGTCTGGCTGTCATCACACAGGTCCTCACATCTGCAGCCCTGTCTCGGGGTCGATAGCCCTGACCGAGGAAGGCTGCAGTTTGTTCTGTATCTTGGTAACTGCCCTCACGTTCGGCTGACAAGGCTGGTTTCTGGTTCCTCGTCTGCGTGTCCATATGTAACTGCTCTTTGTGGAGGACAGCTGTGTGTCTTCTCTCACCTGGAGTGAATTACGTGTGTCATGGAGGGGGGTCCCAACATTAGACACACACAGCTTTTTCCGCTGTGCATGTCTGCAGTCAGCAGGTGCTTACCAGTTGCTCCACGTGCAGGGCTGTGTTGCGGAAAACCTAGACAGTGGAGGCTCAGATGGAGAGACAGGTGTGTCCAGTTGGCTGAAGCATGGACAGAGTGCTGGCTGCCACGGACTGACGCAGACCAAGGGAGAACGCCTTTGGAACTGGTGCAAGGGCAGCAGGTGGCGTGGTGGTTAAGGCACAGGACTCCCACATGGCTGACTGCAGTTCTAGTCCTGGGCCTGGGGTTTGCTTTTGTTTTCTCTCTTATGAGCATACATGCCCTGTAGCAGATTAAAGTAAACTTAAAGTAAAATTAAATAAGTTCTAATGGGGGGAAAAATACTAGGGACCATCAGATGGCCTAATGATTACGTTGCTAGACTCCCACATAGTCAACTGCAGTTTGAGGCCAGGACCTGGTAGCTTAAACTCAGGCTAGGCACATGTGCGTATGTGCCCAAGATCCTGAGAGAATGGAGGAGAAGGGATTGTGGCATGGCCATACCCCGCCCCCTGGGGGGGGGTAATTTTTGGCTTCCTCTCTCTCTGGCCAGCGCATGTGCCCTTTAGCAAAAATCTCTTTAAAAAACAAAACAAAACAAAACAAAACTGAAAAGAACTATTGGCATGTCACTTTGTACAGGCCAGGGGATGCTGACCCGAGGCTGCAGTGGCTCTGGGAAGGCTGAGGAGGTGGCATGTCGGCTAGATGGCTAGGTGTTTTGCAGCCTGAGAGCGGTGACAACGGAGAAGGGGGATTGTGTCGGGTTTGTGATGACAAGGACTGACTTGGTCTGCCAGGGAGGAGGCCTTGACTTGTTCTGAGGCAGGAGGTGGTGTGTCAGAGTTTGATGATGGACAGGCCGAATGAGAGTCAGAATGGGCCAGCTCCTAGCCTGGTGGTTGAGGTGGCTGGATCCCACATGGGCCCAGCGGCTTGAGAAATGTGCTGGGAACGTGATCTCCTGTGCGTGAGGTTCCATCTCGACGGGAGATCGGAGAAGGGGTTGTGGTGCCCCGTCCCCTCTGTCTCTCTCCAGGGCGCGTGCCTTATGGCAAAGCTGGAGGGAAAGGTCCAGGCGAGGAGGGAGTGAGTAGCTGGTAGACAGCCGGCCTCACGGTGCTGTCCCCGAGCCTCCCCACTGTGGGCGTGCAGAGCTGCCAGCTGGCGCCCAGGGGTTTGGCTTTGGGCATGAAAGGTGAATGCCAGGTCACTGTTCTGTCTCCCGACTTAAACTCTCACTCCCACCATCCTGCTTTTAGTTCGGTGTTAGGTTTAGAAAGATGTTTGATTAGAAACGAAGGAAAAAATGAAAAACAGCCAGTTAGTAGTGGATTAGAAATTTATCTTAGGCGTAGTACCTGAATTCCAGTGAGTGGCAGGAATATGGATCCCAGGAAAGTGACTGGCAAGCCAGTGGCGTGGTGGTTAAGGTGGCTGGATCCCATTTGGCTGCTGTGTGGTTCCGTCCCAGACTGAGTGGCTTGGAAAACCACGCCCATCACATGGTGTGTGCCTAACATCCCTAGAGAATGCAGAAGAAGGGATTGTGGCTTGCCCACCCCTTACCCCCCAGTGGGGCTGTTTTCTCACTTTCTCTTTCCCTCTGTTTCTCTCTGGCAGGCACATGGACCTTATAGTAAGAATGAAAAAAAAAAAAAGTGGCCAGGAGTAAATGTGTGTGACAGAGGTGGCCTGGCGTGGCAGCGAGGTGTCCCAGCCAGAGGGCGTGGGTGTCCATTATGCGAGTTGCAGTGTGGGCTGAGAAGCCCTTTAGGGACTTAAGACTGAGGGAGGGACTGGGACTTTTCACAGGCCCTTGGGGCCCACCTGCTGTGATGTGCTGAGCCGCCAGGCTGGGCCTGGGCCTGGGCCTGGGGGGGGGAAGGCCTGGGTGCCATGGATGCACCTCCGCCCAGCAGCTTGGGGGGTCGAGGCAGAGGGAGGGTGCCTGCCCTGCGTGGACAAGTGAAGGTCGCTGGAAGAGGAAGGAGAGGAAGGGTGGTTCGGTGTGGGGAGTCGTGCACGTGTTACAAGCACTTTATAAAAGGACAGACCAGGGACCAGCAGTTAGCGTAATGGCTATGTCGCTGGACTCCCACGTAGTCGACCGCAGTTCGCGTCCTGGACCCGGTGGCTTAAATCTCACGCCGGGCGCGTGTGCGTGCGTGCCCAAGATCCCGAGAGGAGAAAGGAGGAGAAGGGATTGCGGCGTGGCCATCCACCCTGGGGGGTGATTTCTCGCTTTCTCTCTCTGTGTCTCTCTCTGTCTGTCTGGCGAGCGCATGTGCCCTATAGTGAAAACCTCTCAAAAAAAAAAAAAAAAAAAAAAAAAAAAAGGACAGACCAGAGGACTTGGAAGGGGCAGGACTAGGGACAGAGGGCGGCCTGTGCTGTGCACCACACCCGGTCTGCGTCTGCCCCGTGGGCCATCGGCAGTGCCAGGTCCCTGCTCTCGTGGCACCTGACTCCAGAGGGAGAGGCGGGAGAGAAACGGTGTGGTCTGGGGGACCCTTGACTCGGCCGTCTAGGCCCTGCAGCCAGGGTGGCAGTCAGGCTTCCCATGGGGCCAGAGAGGCCTGCTGTGGGGGGTGTGCAGGGGACAGTGAGGTCCCGGTCTGGACAGTTAGGCTCACCTTGGACTCCTTTCTGTTTTACATCTCTTGTGGTTCCAATGCACATATCAGTAGATACACAATTAATATTTAGCTGAAGAAGATAAGAAGATAAGTCTTTTTTAAGAGCGTTTTATTTTTATTTTTATTTATTCATTTATTTATTTTAATTAGACGAGAGAGAGAGAGAGAGAGAGAGAGAGAGGAGGAAAGTAAGAAAGCAAGCCACCAGGACCAGGACTCGAACCATGGTCAGCCATGTGGGAATGCCCAGCGCCTTAACCACTGTGCCACCTGCTGGTCCCCTTAAGAGAGTTTTTTTTTTTTTTTTCTTGGAGAGGTTTTTCGCTATAGGGCGCGTGCGCTCGCCAGACAGACAGAGAGAGACATAGAGACAGAAAGCGAGGAATCACCCCCCGGGGGGATGGTCACGCTGCAATCCCTTCTCCTCCATTCTCCTCTCGGGATCTTGGGCACACACACACACACACACACACACACGCCCGGCGTGAGTTCTAAGCCACCGGGTCCAGGACGCGAACCGCGGTCAACTACGTGGGAGTCCAGCGACATAGCCATTACGCTAACTGCTGGTTCCCAGAGAGTTTTTTTTTTAAGAGAGTTTTTTTGTTGTAGCCTGCGTGTGCTCTCCAGAGAGAGAGAGACAGAAAGCGAGAAATCCCCTCATGGGGGGCGGGGATGGCTATGCCACAAAGCCTTCTTCAGTGTTCTCTTGGGAACTTGGACACACACATACATGCACCCAGCCTGAGTTTTAAGTTTCTGGGTCCAGGACTCAAATCATGGTCTATGTGGGAGTCCAGCAACATAACCATAACACCGTCTGCTGGTCCTGAAGATAAGTCTTGAAACCTAGGATTTTAAAAAGGCTTGTAATTCCTGGGAGAAAATATTTAACACTTTATACAAGTGACCAGCGGGTGTCGTGGCCACATCCTGAGCACGTGCTTTGGGCGCCTGACCCCATGCTGGGCGGTGGGGATCATCCTCTGGCGCCTGCCTCCCGGGGCACCGCGCTTGGCCCTGGGCTGCATTCAGCTTAATCGCAGGTGCAGGGTCGGAGATTCCGACAGTCCCACATGGCTGCAGGTGCTCAGAGCAAGCAGTGTTGGCCTGAAGAGCTTGCCTCGGGGTGCACATGGAAACCTGACTTGGTGTTCACTTGTTTGTTTTCATTCATGAGCCAGAGGGCTTGTGCATCGAGAGACCGGGAGAGCGAGGAGCAGGCAGTCGCGAGGGGCATGGTCGTGCTCCAGTCCCCTCTCCATCTCTTCGCCGCGCACGGCATTTTTCCCAGTGGCTGGGTTCGAAGCGTAGTCAGCCATGTTGGATTGTGCCCTTGCGTTGCTGCCTCCAGGGCTGCCCTGTGACTGCAGAGGTACCCCTGTGTGCGCAGGGGTTGACGGGCAGGCCTAGAAGCCGCAGGGGGGTGCAGGCCAGCTCTGCAGAGGCAGCCCCTCCCTGTGTCGTCATGAGGCCCTGGTCCTGGCGCAGGCTGCCCTGTGCCCTTTGCTCACCTCACCCAAGGCTGGCTCGTGTTTCTTGGTTGCCCAGAGATACCGTGCTCTGGCGAATTGGATGAAGTAAAAGGAATGTAAGACCGGGGGCTAATCAAGGCTGTTCCATTTTGAAATGTCTGCCACTGGGTCTGAAGTTGGTCCCTTGAGGCTATGATGTTGGAGACAAGGGAAACAGTCTGTGTGCCTCCCCTCCTTCCCCTGCCTCCCGCTCTGTCACTGAGTTCGTGGGCTGAAGTTGTATGGAACTTTAAAACCACATGGCGAAGAGTTAGACAATAGACTCAGGCATAGCAGACACCTGGCACTGTGGTTCCAGCCTTTTCCGTGTTTCAGATTGGCTCTGCTCAGCCCCAGGGGAAGGCTGGAGGCTGGCTGTGGGCGTGAGAAGTAGGGAGGTCTGTGGCAAGCGCGGCCGTCGTGGCGTGTGTTCTGTGTCTGGCCGAGTAGGTGGGCTGCAGGCTGCATGCTGTGCAGTCAGGAGCTGGAGCCTCGGGACCTCCTCTGCAGCGGGGGGCACGTGCCGAGCCTTGGGTGCTGGTTGTCTTTGGTGGCTGCAATTCCTGAACTGTAGTCTTAACTCCCAAAAATGCAGTTGCTGGGGCCAGTAGGTGGCATGGTGGTGAGGGCACTGGACTGCCCCAGGGCCCACTGCAGTTTGCATCCGAACTGGTGGCTTGAAACTCAAGCCAGGTGTGTGTTCATGTGGGCCCAAAATCTCCAGAGAAGGGGTTTTAGCATGGCCATGCTGGGGGTGGGGGGTGGGGGAGGTGATGTCTCACTTTTCCTCTCTCTGTCTTTCTCTGGTGAGCGCATGCACCCTATGGCAGAAACCTGAAGAAAAAAGAGAGAAAACTCAGTCACTTCTCTCTTGATTCATGTTCCAGAGCTGATAGTCCCACAAATGAAGCTTAGTTCAGATATTTCTTTTTTCTCTCAATGAACAAATTCACCATCTGGTTTGGAAGCCTTGCGTGTCATCTTGAGGTGCTGGCTGATGGTTGCAGCCACGAGTAGGTGGTAGTAGGTGGCTCTGTGCTCATGTGTCCCCCAGCCCGCCGTTGTCGGTGGCTGAGCGCGGCGTGTGGAAGACGGGTTAGGGTTTGTCCCCGTGTGGGCCTGTCTCTTGGATGTGATGGTCTGACTAAGCCATAAATTTCCTTTCCGTAAGATGCAAGCTCATTGACTTGTGAGTGTGTATTAACGTTTTGTTAATAACATCATGGTACCGTTGTGTTTTTCTTCCACTCCTGTTTCAGGAGTTTTGTTTCTTTTTTAAAATTTGTCACAGGCATGTGACCTTGCCAGAGAGAGAGAGAGAGAAAGTGCAAATATCACCCCCCCATGTGGCACAGCTGCATCACGATCCCTTCTCTTCCATTTCTCCCTCTTCTAGACTTTGGGCATGTACGCACATGCGCCTGGCATGTTCTCAAGCTGCCGTGTCTGAGCAGTGGGTCATGTAGGGCCAGCCACCTTAACCACGCCACCACTGGCTCTCAGGAGCTTGCCTTTTTTTTTTTTTTTTTTTTTTGGGAGAGGTTTTTGCTATAGGGCACGTGCGCTCGCCAGACAGACAAAGAGAGACAGAAAGACAGAAAGCGAGAAATCACCCCCCAGGGGGGATGGCCACGCCACAGTCCCTTCTCCTCTATTCTCCTCTTGGGATCTTGGGCACGCACGCACACGTGCCTGGTGTGAGTTTTATGCCACTGGGTCGGAACGCAAACTGCGGTCGACTACATGGGAGTCCAGCGACATAGCCATTACGCTAACTGCTGGTCCCGCCTTTTTTTTTTGAAGGAGGTTTTTGTTGCAGGGCACGTGCACTTGCCAGAAAGACAAGAGACAGACAGAACGCGAGGGGGGGGGGAATAGCCATGCCGCAGTCCCTTCTCCTGGGATCTTGAGCACGCACGCACACGTGCCTGGCGTGAGCTTAAGCCTCCGGGTCTGGGACTCAAACTGCGGTCGACTACATGGGAGTCCAACGACATAGCCATTATGCCACCTGCTCAGGAGCTTTCTTTAACAGGATGTGCTGGGTGCTCTCTCAGCACCAAGGATCACAGTTAGAATGAGGTCAGTGTGTGTCCCAGCACACTTGGGGTGCACAGTGCCTCTCAGCGAGGCCCATGCAGTTCAGCCTGTCGACCCCACTTTTCCCTCCTCCGTCACTGGGCTGGAATATGAGTATCTGTACCTGGCTGTGCTGGGTGAGGTAATCGCGAAGGCGAGAACTTACAGAGCCGTCAGACTCAACGTGTGCAAAAGCAGACCTCAGGTGCCAGTTTACGGAGGCCGCGTTTCAGGCTGCTTTAGATGGCCCTCGGCTTCTGAGAAAGGCGCTCCGAGGTGCTCCTCACGCCCTGTCTGCTGGGTGCAGGAGGCGGACCGCCAGGTAACCGGCGTTCTTCTGGTGACGCTGTGCTTCTGAGGTAGGCTGGGCCACCCTCCGAGGACTGGCTGGGCGAGGGTCATGATCTGCTGCTCTCAGGGCTCCCCAGGGCTGGGCCCCCAGCGTCATGTACTGTCCATGCAGGCGCCAGCCCAGTGGGCCTGAGGGAGGACAGCTCAGTCCAGGTGCGTGTAGCCTCCAGATGTCCTCATCCTTGCACAGCGTCAGGACCTCGAGGCGTCACCGTGTTGAGGTGTGGTGCTGCGATGTCAGAGCTCGGGAATAGGAGGCTCACAGCGCGGGGGGACCGTCACTGAGACACAGGGCCGCCGGGGTGGGCTGGGAGTGGGGTTTGGCGGCCTGCGGGGCTCCTTGTGATTTCTTGAGGAGGTGATTTCTCACTTTCTGTCTCTCTGTCGCCCAGGGTGCTTTGGGGTAGCCAGTCCCCACGGCTCTGAGACCCATTCTCTTTGGACACCGCAAGCTAATTTGGAAGGGTGTGGGAGAAGGTCCACTGTGGTGTGGAGACGCCGGCCTGGTAGACAAGGAGGCTTGGCTCCTTCTGGCCGAGAAGTTTGGAGCCCTCACAGATTTGAGGGCTTGGACAGGAAAGCTGTTGGGTTGGTGCAAAAACTACTGCGGTTTTGGACCGTGAATTCCAAATCTTCATAACTAGGCTCGAACACGCCGTCGTTAATCAAACTAGGAACCATTACAGTCAACACGTGTTTACCACCGAGAAATAAGCTTATTTCTGTAGCATGAAAACCTGTGCCTCAGGGTCTGACCAGCTCAGAGAGCATCTGGTGCGTTCCGCTGGCTGGGGGGCGTTTTCCCTGTGGCCGGCAGGAGGTTGGGAATGTGGAGGGTGAAGCAAACTTGGTAACCCAATCCGTCCCAGTTACCGAGTGTGGGTTGTACACTTGGCGGTCAGGCATCGTGGAGAGGAGTCGGGCCCTTTCTGCTGACCAGTGCCAGCTGCAGGCATGGCTTGTTGTGGGTGCATCTTACTGACTGGCTGAGCATACTTCTCTGATGTGATGGTCTCTCTGCGGTTCAGAAAGCTGCGGTGGCTCAGACCCCACCACGCAGTGACCGTGGCCCTTATTTGTGCAAGGTTGGCTTTGGGAAGGTGCTGTGAGCTGCTGCTCAGTCCATCCGCTGAGGTGGTTGTCAGATAAAACCCATGTTCGTCACATGTCACAGTCCAGCTGAGAAATCACTTTGTTGTTGGGTAGAATGAGAGACTTCAAAAGACAATGTCTTCGATTTTCAGTCAGTTCATGGGGCACAAACTTATCAAGCCTTTTCACCTTTCTAATTTGCATTAAATGGTTGACATTGAGTACTTTGGCAACTTCTCATGTAGTTGTATGAGGGTCACCTTCAAGGATTTCCCCATCAGTCATTGTCAATCAGTCATTGTCAACTTTATTTAATTGGGACCAGCAGTTAGCGTAATTGCTAAGTCGCTGGACTCCCATGTAGTTGACCGCGGTTTGAGTCCCAGACTCCGTGACTTAAACTCATACCAGGCGCGAGAGGAGAATGGAGGAGAAGGGATTGCGGCGTGGCCATCCCCCCTGGGAGGTGATTTCTCGCTTTCTGTCTCTCTGTCTCCCTGGTGAGTGCACGTGCCCTGTAGCAAAAACCTCTCCAAAAAAAGATAATTATTTAATTAACTTTATTATTACTATTTTTTTTAACTTGAAGAGAGAGAGAGAGAGAGAGAGAGAGAGAGAGAGAGAAAAGGAGAAAGCAAGCTGCCAGTTCCAGGACTTGAACCAAGACTGGTCATATGGGAGTCAAGCGCCCTAACAACCATGCCTCCCCCCTGCCCCCCCACCATTGTCAACTTCTGATGGCCTGCCACGACACTCCTCCCCTTCAAGGCTCTCGTCTCCTTTGCAGAACTTGAACCAGCACTGCACACGGTACATTCACTAGCAGGTCTGGGGCTAACGCTTGGTTGTTGATGTTGAGAGTTGTCTCTGTTGCTTTATGGCCGCTTGAACTGGAATACAAAAATCACACAAATTTGCTTTTCGTCTAACATAATTTCCATAGTCTAAAATACATATAAAATGAATTGCAAATACTGTTTATTGCAAGAATACATAAAGTGGGAAATGTGCATTAAAATGATGTATAACAAAGCCACAGTCATTACTGAAGAATGTATCCAATATCAAAGGGGAGATTTCAAGAGTGCAGAACCTTAGTTACTTTTGCACCGACCTAAGGACACCAAGGATTTGACTGTACTTGTCTCCCATTTGGTGCTGGTGGTTCTCGTCAGAGCAGGACACGGTAGCACACACGTGCTTACTGTCCCTGTCAGAGTAGGACAGGGCAGTGCACACCTTTTGGCCGTCCCTTGGAGTAGGATGGGGCGGTGCACGTGCACTGGCCCTCTCTAAGAGTAGGACGGGGCAGTACATGCCTGTTGGCTGTCTCTTGGAGTAGGACGCTGCAGTGCACACATGCTCACTGTTTCTCACACTTGGCTATGAAAGTAGGTCATGAAAGCTGCTGGGAGTGTCTCCGATCCATGCTGGGCTTCCCAGGGTCCCTGTCCTGGCAGGTATGTGCTGTTGTCACGCCCTGGGCCTTCTTGTTTCAGTAGAGACTTCAGTTAGGAACCGTTCTGGGCGTGCATTCTCCATATTTAGCCACGTCTTTTTTCTTAGTTTTATTATTTTTTCATTTTTGAGGCTGTAATAAACAGTAAGTGTAACTTCTAACATCGAATCGTTTTCAGTCATATTTAGCATTTCCAAAATGATTTTATCGTGATGTCACTCTTTTCCCATGAAGCATAATCATGCAGAGGCAGAGACGTGCAGTCCCCGGGTCTAAGGACTCTCAGGCAGAACACGTGCATGGTGGGAGCAGGGACCGGAGGCGGTGCCCTGGACTTCACTCAGGATCCCGACATCCAGTGAGGCCAGGGCACCAGCCCGTGGAGGAGGGAACACTGCCATTGGTGGAGCCACTCCAGATCCTCATTGTCAAGACAGTTTTCAAAAAGTGTGTACTCACGCAATCACGACAGGAGGAGGTAAGAGGGCTAGCGTCCCCCGGTGAGGCGTGGTCATACTGCACACCCCTGTCCTCTGCTCCTCCATCCGCTAGGATTTGGAGCATGCCACACACACGTGTTCAGTTTCTCAGGCCGCTGGGCCAGGACTTGAACTGTGTTTGGCCATGTGGGACCTGGCTTCCTGTGCACAGAGCTTAGCCACTGTGCTGTGGGGCCAGCCCCGTTCCTTCTTTGCGAGTCTCCAGGTACAGTTGACAAATAGGAATTGTATATATTTGTGACGTACAACATAGTTTTTTTTTTTTTTTTAAAGAATTTTTAATTTTTTAATAAATAATTATTTTATTGGACTTTATTTTTTAATTTGACTAGAAGGGGACAGAGAGAGGGGGAGAGGGAAAGTGAGAAAGCTAACCTCCAGGTCTGGGACTGGAACCATGATCGACCATGTGGGAGTCCAGCGCCCTTATACACCACGCCACCTGCTGGCCCCATTTAATTTAATCGCATTTGTTATCATTACTTTATTCATTTATTTTTTTGAAGTTGACCAGAGAGGCAGAGAGAAGGGGAGTGAGAAAGCAAGCCACCAGGTCTGGGACGTGAACCACAGTCAGCCATGTGGGAGTCCAGCTGCCTTAACCACCACGCCACTGCCAGCCCCTAGTGTGATGCTTTTATATATATGCAAAATAAAAGCTTATACCTGGGACCAGTGTAATGGCTATGTCGCTGGACTCCCACGTAGTCAACTGCGGTTTGAGTCCTGGACCCGGTGGCTTAAATTCACACCAGGCACGTGTGCGTGCGTACGTACCCAAGATCCCGAGAGGATAATGGAGGAGAAGGGATTGTGGCGTGGCCATCCTCCCTGGGGGGTGATTTCTCGCTTTCTGTCTCTCTGTCTCTCTCTGTCTTTCTGGCAAGTGCAAGTGCCCTATAGCAAAAACCTCTCCAAAAGAAAAAAAACAACTCTGGAGTGAGAGACTGAGATGGTCCCCTCCTGCCTCCCAGCACTGTGGCCCTCCCCAGCCTCTGGTGCTGGTCCTGGGCACGCGTGTGCCTGGCAACCTGAGGGGGGTCCTTGGGTGAGAACTGGGGCCTTCCGATGTGGCTCTGCCGCAGTGTTGAGCTTTGCTGGTCCGCTGCTGTCCAGCCCTGTCCAGGAACTTTGCTGCTTGCTCAGAGCTGAGCTCATTAGCAGGCCTGGCGGTTCAGGGTTGAGGGGTCCTCAGCTGGCTGAGTGGATGGTCGTCCTAAGGGGGCGTCCTCTAGAGACCCCTACAGTCCTCAGGCACACACTCTGGGAGCATCTCAGGAGGTCTTTACTTCGTTGTGTTGATTGTGGCATTCGTGTGTTCATGTTTAGTGGGGTCAAGACCAGCAGTTAGCGTAATGGCTATGTCGCTGGACTCCCATGTAGTCGATCGCGGTTCGAGTCCCGGACCCAGTGACTTAAACTCACGCCAGGAGCGTGTGCGTGCGTGCCCAAGATCCTGAGAGGAGAATGGAGGATAAGGGATTGCGGCATGGCCATCCCCCCTGGGGGGTTATTTCTCGCTTTCTGTCTCTCTCTCCGTCTTTCTGGTGAGCTCACGCGCCCTATAGCAAAAACCTCAAAAAAAAAAACAAAACAAAAAAAACCCACCAAACATGTTTAGTGGGTCTCCTTGGCACTCCTTGGTGTAGGGTTGGGGACAGGGACTGTGGTCTGTCCAAGGTCCTCCAGAAGTTCCTGGGAGGTGCATATTAAAAAACTGCCCGGATCTCAAAAACTTTTGCATCAAAGTAAACATGTACTTTTTCTTTCTTTTTTAACTTTTGTGGGAGATTTTTGCTATAGGGTGACTGCATTTGCTGGAGAGACCATCAGAAAGTGAGAAATCATCCCCTAGGGTGGATGACCACGTCACATCCTTCTCCTGGGATCTTGGGCATGCGTGCACACAGGCCTGGCAGGAGTTTGAAGTCGCTGGGTCCGGGACTCAAGCTCTGATTGCCCACATGGGAGTCCAGCGCCTTAACCACTACGCCACCATCTGGCCCCGTAAATGTGTGCTTTATTTCCCGTTTTCCAGAAACTTTTTGAAGTTCCCTGTACATTTGTAAATTTTCTTCCTTTTTATAGGAAAGGGGTCAGCAGGTGGTGTGGTGTGGAGGTTAGGGCTGCTGGGTTCTACATGGCGGACTGTACAAATCGGATCTCCAGAACTGACTGCTTGATCATGCTGGGGGTGTGTGGGCCCAGAATCGGGAGAGGAGAGCGGAGGAGAAGGGATTGCGGATTGGCTCCCCCCCCCCCCCACGCGCCCCCAGCCCTGGAAGGGGGAGGTGGGGGTGGAGTGGTTTCTCTCCCTGTTCCTCCCTGGTGAGTGCATGCACCCTAAGACAAACTAAAGCAAATAAAGTCTCTTGTGGAACGTGCTTGGCGCACTCGGAAACGTGCTCCCTCAGCCTTGGCCAGTGCCGTGGTTCTCGGTGCCTGCCCCGCATTGGCACAGGCGCAGCCCCACAGCGGGGGTGCGCACGCTGTGACTTACCCCGGATTCCGATGACTGACGACCGAGGACGCGGCCTGCTCTCAGATATCACTCAGAGCGCGATGCCTTTGCCCACGTTTCGTGCCCGGTGTGACCTGTCACTTACGTTCCTAGAATTAATAGGTCAAGGGCTGCTGGTCCTTAAAAACTTGCGGTTGTTAGCTTTTAGTCAAGATTACACTGTTTGAGTGTTTGTGATATATTTTTAAAGACTGTGCCTGGTTGAATTTTACGTGTTTTGAGGTCACCTGGGAAAGAATAGCCTTTCGACCTTGACGAGAAGCTGCAGACTAGTCAGCCTTTCAGAATGGGCAGACCGTTTCTCACGTGGAGGACTGCTTGAATTTTATTGAGATTTTTCTGTTTCCGCCTGGAAGAGTCTGAGAGGATGACTGTTATCAGGCTTTGTCGTGGATCTAGGTTCCAGTTATGCCCAGTAGCAGTCACACGTGTGCTCATGGAGCCCCTCTGGGTGCGGAGCACAGCGCTGTCGCCTGCCACCCAGCACCCTACCTGCTCGTGCTGCACGTCCTCAGTGGGCCCAGGGAGCGGAGGCCTCCGCAGACAGGCCTTCCTCCAAGGTTAAAACGGTCTCCAGAAGCCCAGGTGGGTGGGGAAGGAACCAAAAGCTTGGGCAGGGGCTGCTGGTGGGCACTGCTCTGCCCTGTACTGGTGTCCGGCTGGCGGGCAGCCACCGTGGCAGGGGCAGGAGTGCACCTCAGGACCTCCGTCTGGCAGAACCAGCTGCAGTACAGCGGCCAGAGTGCAGGGAAGGGAGTCCTTGGGGGCCCGGGGCGCAGAGGCGGCTCCCTGGAGCACTGCCCCTCTGAGTCAGGGGTGCGTGGGACCTGCCTGTCTGCCTTCCCGGGCTGCTCAGGGGCAGGGTGGGGCACAGCCGCCTGCCCCAGCCAGACACCTCCTGTGTGGTCAGGCTTTGGTTCGTGTTTGTTTCTTCCTCACATCGACATGTGCATTGTCAAGTTGGAAAGAGGCCTGTGCAGGGGGAGGGCATGATGAAGCCTCCCTCACGGGGACCGTCCTGCCACAGTCGCTTCTCCATTTCTCCCTCCTTTCGAGATTGCGCTCAGGTGTGCCCGGTGTGGTTTTCAGGCGTCTGTTCCAGGACCCACACTGTGTGATGGGGTCATGGCAGATCCAGTCACTTCCACCACTGTACCACTGTTTGGACCACAAGGTTGGCTTTTTTTTTTTTTTTTTTTTTTTTTTTTTTTTTGTCTTTTATTGTTCTGTAAACAATCTGAGAACTAAAGGGTAACATGAAATATTAGCATAAGAGCTTTTGTTCTCTTAAGGCAAAGTCTGGTGGGCTGGCAGGTGGCGTGGTGGTTAAAGGTGCTGGATTCCCACATGACCAACCGTGGTTTGAGTCCTGGACCTGGTAGCTTGCTTTCTCACTTTCCCTCCCTCTCTCTCTGATCAAACAGGAAAATAATAATAATAAAGTTAAATAATTCTTTTAAAAAAGGGCAACGTCAGGCCATTCTGATCTTTGTGGGTTATTAGGGCTGTGACAGGAGTTAGTGTTGAGCCATGTGGACGACGGGTCTTGAACTTGGTTAAGAGCGGGCTGACGGGCAGGGTTTGAAGCATGGCGGACGACGTGGACCAGCCACAAACCACCAACACCGTAGAGGAGTCCCGGATCTCATCAGGCTCAGCCTGGGTGAGCGAGTCTATGTGACAGTGAGAAGTGACCAGATGTGGGAGAAACTGACTACTATGTGAAGAGATCTGTAAATCAACGAAATGGAATATCCCAGTGCTCTTGGTCGGCAGATGGTGTGTGTTAGTTGCCCCTCCACTGAGAGTAGGCTAACACAAAGACTTTGTTCTGTTTGGAAAAACAGGAGACTGTGCAGTTACCTCTCTAGGTGTACAAGACCTTCAGAGGGGAAACACACAGCATCTGAAATGATTTGAGGATTCTTTCACTCCTAAACGAGCTGATTGATAGATCATTCACAACCTCTTAGGCGGATGGCCCTGAGTTGGGTCTGTCAGCTTTGTGGTTTGTAACGGAGGTGCTCAGCGTCTCTGAGCTGTTTTAGAGTTTGCTCAATCACTTATGGGCAGCGACGGGGAGAGACACAGACGGGGAGGACAGGCACCCTCACCAGGTCCTCCACCAAGGTCCTGTCAGCCAGGATCTCGCCGCACTGGTCACCGGGCGGATTCGCTGTCCCCACGTGAGCCCCAGCACTGCAGAGGCAGTACCAGGACTGGCCTGTCATTTGGCACTTCCACGCGAGAAGGCAGTGGCTGAAAGTCTCTGGTTCTCACGATTTGCATATTTTCTGCCTTTTCATCCTTGTTTTGTTCAGTTGTTTTGGGTGTGGTTTTTTAAAAGACAGGATCTTGCTGTGTTGCAATACTCCTGCCTCAGGCTCCCGACGGGCCTGGGCCTGGGCCTAGCATCTGGGCGGGGGACTGGGAATGGAAGCTGGGTCTCCCATGTGGCCTCAGCCCGCGGACACCACTGCATCCGGGCCAGCTTGGCTCCTCCTGCGTTTCTTACCCCAGTTTAAACGTCTGAGGGCTTTTCTCAAGAAAAGATGAGGCTCGTATTCAAGCAGAGAACAGATTTGATTGTCATTGTTTTGTTGGTTACTGACTCGCCGTTGTGAAATCTGTTGCCACTGTTTCTTCATTAAAAAATGGGGGAACACAGGACCCATGATGGCGTAAGGGCTATGTCGCCGGACTGCCAGATAGTTGACCGCGGTTGAGTCTCGGTCCTGGCGGCTTAAAACTTGAGCCAGGTGTGTGTGCGCGCCCGCGATCCCGAGAGGAGACTGGAGAAGAAGGGAATGTGGCGGGACCATCCTCGGGGTGGTTTGTTGCTTTCTCTTTCTCTGATGAGTACTTGCGCCCTATGACAGAAGTCTCTCTAAAAGGGAGGGGGACAAACAGACTTTTTCTTTTTTTTTTTTTTTGAGAGGTTTTTGCTATAGGGCACGTGCGCTCGCCAGACAGACAGAGACATAGAGACAGAAAGCAAGAAATCACCCCCCAGGGGGGATGGTCACGCTGCAATCCCTTCTCCTCCATTCTCCTCTTGGGATCTTGGGCACGCACGCACATGCGCCCGGCGTGAGTTTTAAGCCACCGGTCCCGGGATGCGAACTGTGGTTGACTACGTGGGAGTCCAGCAACATAGCTATTACACTAACTGCTGGTTCCCAACAGACTTTTTTTGATACTAGTTTTTTTTTTTTTTTTTTTTTGAGAGAGGTTTTAACATAGGGCACATGCACTTGCTGGAGAGAGAGAGACAGAGAGACATATGGTGAGAAATCACCCTCCAGGGGGAGAGGGGGTGATCACGCTGCAGTCCCTTCTCCATTCCCCTCTTGGGGTCTTGGGCACACATGCACATATGCCTGGTGTGAGTTTTAAGCCACCGGGTCCAGGACTCAAACCACGGTTGACTATGTGGGAGTCCAGTGATGTAACCATTCCACCATCTGCTGGTCCCTAGTGTTTGGTTTTCATAAAATAGTTTTCAGGTTTCTGGTGTGAACAGTATAAAAGTTCTAGAACTCAAGAAGTTATTGTCTATGGGTGGCAAGTAATACCCTTAACGTCCTAGTGCTGTCCACACAGTTCTTCATCAGGACCTTTTCTGACTACAGCATTTCATTGTAATGGAGAATAATTTTCATGTGAAGCTGGCTGCTTCATAGTGTCTTTCTGGTTGCTATGGGAACGTCCAGTGTGGTGTGCTTGCTCCCGAGAGCACAAGTCTGGCAGTAGCATAGCTCTGAGGGCAGGTGCAGAGGCGGCCTTTCCGTCCCTCTTGGTCACAGGATAGCAGTGGCGTGTTCTCTCCTTTCCTCTAAGTGCCAGGAGTGCTCAGTCCTGAGCCCAGTGACATGGCTTCTGCTTTGCTGTCTGAGTGAATCTGTCCTCCTGATCTCACCCGTGGCCGAGCCCTCTCCCGCCCTTTCCTGCTCATCCTTGAAGACCATCTCCTGTCTCCTGAGCGATCAGTAGGGACTGTTGAAAATGACCACTCAAGTGACCGAGTACCACCCAAGTACCGAGTTCCACCCAAGTACCTAGTACCACTCAAGTGACCAAGTTCCACTCAAGTACCTGAGTACCATTCAAGTACCTGAGCTCCCTGAGTACCACCCAAGTACCCAAGCACCTCCCAAATGACCGAGCTCCACCCAAGTGACCAAAGTAACTGAGTTCCAGCCAGGTACCTAGTACCACCCAAGTGCTAAGTACCACCCAAGTGACTGAGTTCCACTCAAGTACCTAGTACCACCCAAGTGACAGAGTTCCACCCAAGTACCAAGTACCACCCAAGTGACAGAGTTCCACCCAAGTACCAAGTACCACCCAAGTGACAGAGTTCCACCCAAGTACCTGAGTACCACCCAAGTACCCAAGCTTCCCGAGTACCTACCCAAGTGACTGAGCTCCACCCAGGTGACCAAAATCCACCCAGGTGACCGAAGTGACCGAGTTCCACCCAGGTGCCTAGTACCACCCAAGCGACCGAGTTCCACCCAAGTACCTAGTACCACCCAAGTGACCAAGTTGAGTACCACCCGAGTACCTAGTACTGAGCACCCAAGTGACCGAAGTTCCACCGAGTACCTAGTACCTAGTACCACCCAAGCGACCGAGTTCCACCCGAGTACCTAGTACCACCCAAGTGACCAAGTTCCACCCGAGTACCTAGTACCACCCAAGTGACCAAGTTCCACCCGAGTACCTAGTACCACCCAAGCGACCGAGTTCCACCCGAGTACCTAGTACCACCCAAGTGACCGAGCTCCACCCGAGTACCTAGTACCACCCAAGTGACCGAGTTCCACCCGAGTACCTAGTAGCGACCGAGTTCCACCCGAGTACCTAGTACCACCCAAGTGACCAAGTTCCACCCGAGTACCTAGTACCACCCAAGTGACCAAGTTCCACCGAGTACCTAGTACCACCCAAGTGACTGAGCTCCACCGAAGTGATTGAGCTCTACCCAAGTGGCTGAGCTCCATACAAGTGACGGAGTTCTGTTCAAGTACTGAGTACCACTGCTCTTGAGGTGAAGGCCTCCCTGCCTACCCCTTCAGGAGGTCCCTGCGCCTGCACGGGAAGGGGCAGGCTGGGGAGGGACAGCCTCACACTTGACAGTGGAGAGGGTGACCACTTCCTGTTAGGCCATTCAGATGAACTTGTCTTTGAAGGTGAGTTAGATTTTTTTTTTTTTATTTCATCAGAGAGGGACAGGGGAGGGAGTGAGAAAGCAAGCCGCCAGGTTCAGGACTCAAACCATGGTCAGCTATATGGGAGTTTAGCGTCCTTAAACACCACGCCACTTGCCCATTCCCTTGAGTTAGATTTTAAATTGCGGTTTTCGTGAACTATCCATCAGTTAACATGGGGTTGTTACCGGCTTGTTCTGAGTTTGAAGTTGGTGGCAGTCGAACCTGAAAGGCAGCTTCCTGTTAAGTTGTTGAAGACCCAGAACAGTGACAGTGTTTGACGCTACGAAGTCAGCTCTGGAGCCCTTGCTCCCAGCCCTGTCCATGTGGCGTGTTCCAGAGACAGGCTGTAGGCCAGGGCGGCTGGGCGTGGTGGGGAAGGTGCCTGAATCCCATGTGGCCATCAGCATGGTTTGAGTCTCAGACCCGGTGCATGATCAGCAGCTGCGTGCACATGTGCATATACCCTCATCCCCAGTGAGGGAGAGATGGAGGAGAAGGGATTGCAGCATGGACGTTCCCCGTGGGGGGCTTTCTCTCTCCCTCCCTGTCTCTCGTAAGCGCATACTTCCTGTGGAAAATGAGAAGAAAGGGGTGCCCGCAGGCTGTCCATGCGGGTGAGGAAGTGATGCCACGTTCGTGAGAAGCCACAGGGGAAGGTCTTCACATGCTGGCTGCATGCCTGTGACCCAACCCACGGAGGCTGGGGTGGGCTACAGTGTGAGGGTCATGGAAAGCCAGTTTCTCCCATGGAAGAAAGAGGAGGAAGAAGTGGATTGAAGAACACTGACTCCCGAGCGGCCGTGCCCGCTTGGACACCTCTGCTGAGTGTCTTGTGTGCACGAGAGCAGGCGGTGTGTGAGGCGCTGAGTCCCCATGGGTTGCCCGGTGCCCTTGTCCACGGCTGGGTCACAGAGCACCACAAACAGTAGCTTGGAACAGCACACCTGGGGCCTCAGACTCTCTGCTCAGGGTCTCCTCCGGTTGCAGACCTGGTGTTGGTGGGCTGGTGTCCTCAGGTCTCCTTCAACTCTCGGGTGTGACAGAGTCTCTCCCTGGTGGTAGGACAGGGCCGTTCTCTTTCAAGACCCATACTGCTTGCCACATGCCCCACATGCAGCGTCCGCTCCCGCCTTCGGATTGGCAACGAGCAGCCCCGTGGGCGCCTGCAGGGCCAGGTCTGGTGTGACGGATGTGGTAGAGCGAGTGATGTCACGGCAGCTCTGTCCCCGAATGAGCCCGATCCTGAGGGCTCGCCACCACCTTATCTTCTGTAGTCAGAAACAAGCCACATGCCAGCCTGCCCTACCCTCTCGGACAAGTGGACACAGGAAGGCATGGACACTGGCCTCTGGGATGGTTGGGGCTACCCAGGGTCCGTCTGCCACTCCTTTGCCCGCTGGCATGGAGTGTGCTGCTTCTTAAAGACCCTCGCCTTGCCGTGACCTTCGTGCCTCAGCCTCCCGAGCCTGGTTGTGCAGGTGAACCCCGACACACCTGTACCGGCTTTTCGGGGGCCAGGTGCGGGTGTGTCCTGCCCAGCACTTTGTCCCCTCTACTCTCCCCCTGCTGGTGTGCACTCTGGGCCTGCTGGCGTGGGCAGGACTGGGGCCATGGGCTCCCTGCCGTGCCTGTCACCCCAGCTTGTGTTGCCCTCTCTGTGCGTTTGTCTCGGGATTGTGGTGAAGATGGCCATGGCCAGGCTCTGTGCAGCTGGAGGCTCTGAGCCTGGGACTCACCCGCCTCGCCCCTCCGTGTCCATGTGGCAGATGTCATCCCGGGGTCCCCGAGGGACGCCAGTGCAGGGCTGCCTCCATCCTGCTCTTCAGGCACTGGCCTGCGCCGGGCCCCAGCCTGTCCTCAGCCCTTTTCCTGAACCTCGTCCAGCGGTCCCTTTGGTCTGTTCATGGCCCCTTCCTCACCGCAGGCCTCCTCTGCCCTCCTGGTAGCGCAGCAACCGCCCGCGCCATCGTCAGTCCTGGCTCTGACTTGGCCTCCTCCCGGGCCTCTGCGCTCTGCCTGTCCCTCCTCCCTCCCTGCTGATCCTATCCATCCTTGTCTCAGCCTTCCTGGTAAGCCACCTTTGCAGCATTTTAAAATTTTTATTTTCATTTTTGTTACAAGGTGTGTGTGCTCACGAGAGAGAGCGAGCGAGAGAGAGCAGTGAGAAATGACTCTTCTCCCCGGGGATGGCCACACCACAATCCCTTCTCCATTCTCCTCTCGGGATTTTGGGCACATACACACATGGCCCGTGTATTTTCCAGTCTGCCCGTTCTGGGCCTCGAACCACACACTTGGCCATGTGGGATCTAGCACCTTAACCACCACACCACCCGCCTAGCCCTTGACATTTTTACCCCCAAAGGATTAATTACTTAATTTTATTTATTATTATTTTAAAATTCGCTTTAGGGCGCATGTGCTTACCAGAGAGGGAAAGCGAGAAAGCAGGCCACCAGGTCTAGGACTCTCACTGTGATGGGCGCGTGGGAGTCTAGCGCCTCAGTAACCATGCCACCTGCTGGCCCCAGCCCTCGACATTTTTAAGTAAGTTTGTTTATTTCATGAGAGAGGAAGGCAGGCAGGCACCTGACGGGTCCTTGGCCCTCAGTCTACCCTGGTCTCAGCTGTCCCAGCTCACGGTGGTGCTCTGTGTCGTGTGGTCCTGGGACATGAGCAGGGATCGTCCACGTGGGCCGGTCATATTAGCACTGCACCACTGCCTGGCCTGCGTTCTCTGTTTTAGTTAATGGCTTTTCTTTTCTTTCTTTCTTGAGTTTTTTTTTTTTTTTTTTTTTTTTTTTTTTTTTTCTGTAGGGTGCATGCACGTGCCAAAGAGAGAGAAAGAGGGGAAGTAAAATCACCCCTCACACCTGGGGCGTGGGGGTGTGACCAAGCAGTCCCTTCTCCTCCAGTCCTCTCTTGGGACTTTAGGCACGTGCACACATATGCCTGGCATAATTTTCAAGACTCTGGGTCTGGGATTTGAACTGCAAAGTTGGCTGTGTGGGGTCCAGCCACCTAAACCTCCATGCCACCTGCTGGCCCCTGCCCTTCTTCTTCTTTTTTTTTAAACATTATTTACTTACCTATTTACTTGTGATTTTCAAGCTACTGGGTCTGGGACTTGAACTGTGGTCAGTCGTGGGAATCCAGTGCCTTTACCACCATGCCACCTGCTGGCCCCGCCCTCCCTCCTTTCTTTCTTTCTTTCTTTCTTTCTTTCTTTCTTTCTTTCTTTCTTTCTTTCTTTTTTAAGAATTATTTTATTTAACTTTATTTACTTCTTTTTATTTTTTTATTTGACCAGAGAGGAACAGAGTGAGAGAGAGGAGGAGAGGGAAAGTGAGGAAGCAAGCCTCCAGGTCTGAGTTTCGAACCTCAGTCGGACATGTGGGAGTCCAATGCCTTTAACCACCACAGCACCTGCTGGCCCCTGTCCAGAACAGCGCACTTACCCCTCGGTACCCACAGAGAGTTGGTTCTGGGACCCCAAATCTGCATATGCTCAGTCTTGTATGAGCTGCTGGAGAATGTGCGAATACTCTGCTCCGGGCTTCCGTCTGCTGCAAGCCATCGCGGTGCCGTGCCGTGCCGTGCCAATGCTGCGGAAGTGGTGTTCTGCTGTGCTGTTTAGGAAGAAGCTGTTCACAGCCGGTTTCCTCAGATGCCTTCCATCTACAGTTGGTCGAGTTTGCAGATGCCGAGCCCGTGGAGTCGGGGGGCCGACTGTCACCTGAACGTCAGGGCTGGAAGATAAACCTAGCCAGGGTGCTGCCAGACTCCATTAGAGTCCCCGTGAGCAAGGGCTGTGCCTGTGAAGTGGGACACTGCATGTTCCCGAGCTGCTCCTCAGGCCTGCTGCTGAGAGTGAGTCCAGCTCAGAAGGGCCGGGTGCCTTCTCTGCGGGGCTGTCAGCGGGGGCTCCTGTGCGTGGCGGGCAGGGCCTGGCGAGTGGGAGGAGTGTAAGGGGTGCGAGCTTAGTCCTCCCCCTCCGGCTCGGGGAGGCGTCCCTGTGAATTGAGGGCGCCCTGCGGGTCTGGACAGCCAGTCAGCTCTTACCCTGAACATCTTTGGGATGGCTTCCTTGGTGACAGGCGGCTTTTTCTCAGAGCAGTCTCTGCAGACAAAGAGAATGACTTCCAATTGGGTTCCTGCAGGACTTCAGGTAGCTTCGTGAATTCTAGCTGCCCTGAGACTCCGTCCCTCTGTTTCAGGTCTGAACTTTTTTTTTTTTATTTTTTTTTTATTTTTTTATTTTTAAGGCGTTTTTGCTATAGGGTAAGTGCGCTCACCAGAAAGACAGAGACACAGAGAGAGGGAGACAGAAAGCTAGAAATCAGCCCTCGGGGGGATGGCCACACCACAATCCCTTCTCCTCCAGGGAATCTGGGCACGCACACGTGCCTGGCGTGAGTTTAAGCCACCGGGTCTGGGACTCAAACTGCGGTCAACTACATGGGAGTCCAGTGACATAGCAATTATGCCAACTGCTGGTCCCTGGTCTGAACTTCTCAAGGCTGTGAGATCACTCCGTGTTGTAGGGCTGCAGATTAGCAGGCTTTTGAGTTTTGCGTTCAGCTGCTGCAAAGGCTGAGATAGACAACTTTTTGGAATCTCCACCTGGTCTGTACATGGGGGTTAATGATGTTCTAAGTTAGGGTCTAGACGGGAGTGCACTGGTTCCTGAGCTCCCACAAGGTTTGTTTAGAGCCAGTGTTTCCTTCTCCTCCGTAAGACTATCAGATTAACCACTTCCCCACCGTGTACAGTCTGGACACACAACCTCTGTGGCCGTTGTGTTCAGCCTGCTCAGGGGCCCGTCCTCGTGGACTGACGAGCACGTGCCATGACCCGACGGACGTGCCTTGTGGCTGTCCCCGTGCGGCCCGCGCTCTGCGTGCGTCTGCAGCACCTCTGCACAGCCCTGACCGCGTGGCGTAGTCCGTAGGTAAGGGCAGAGTCCTGATGACAAGCTATGGCCGTGTGTGACTTAATCTTTCTCTGCTTGTGGTTTTCTTCTAAGAATTAGGGTAATGTCCACCTCTCGACATTTTTTGGAGATGATCTGACTGTGAGACCAACTGTCAGAGTCATTGGCACATATGCCCTAGGCGATAGATAATGTTTTTGTTTCTTCTTCCCTGTTTAGCTTGACCTTTGGTGCCTGGTAACTATTTTTATTCCTCCCAAAAGGGGGGTAATAAATTCCTTAATTCAAAGAATTATCAACATAGAATAAAACTACATATTCAAATATATGCTTTGATAAATTTTGGCAAATGTGTGACCCACAGTCAAGATGATCAAAATCTCTCATTCTTCATCTCCCATGTGGTCATCTGTGGTTCAAGTCCTGCACCCGGTGGATTAAAATTTATACTGGGTAGATGTGTGTGCGTGTGCGTGCCCTTGATCCTGAGAGGAGAGTGGAGAAGAAGGGATTGCTGCATGGCCACTGTCCCCAGGGGGTGATTTCTCACTGTCTGTCTGTTTCTCTGGTGAGTGTACGTGCCCTATGGCAGAAATCTCTCACTAAAAAAAAAAAAAAAAAAAAAAGAAAAAACCAAAAAACAAAAAAACTCTCATTCTTAAAAGAGTCCCTTACTGGCCAGCAGGCGACTTGATGGTTGAGGCACTGGACTCTCACATGGCTGACAGCTGTTCAAGTCCTGGACCTAGTGGTTTGCATTCTCACTTTCCTCCTCTCTCAGCCAGTCTCTTTTCAAATAAAATAAATAAATAAAAATAATAAAAAGATTATTTTTTTAAAAAGAATGATTTATGATTAATTTTAATTTGCTATAGGACACAAATGCTCACCAGAGAGAAAGAAAGTGAGAAAGCAAACCGCTAGGTCCAGGACTTGTATCGTAGTCAGCCATGTGGGAGTCCAGCGCCTTAACCATCATGCCACCGGCCAGTCCCTTCCCCTTTTTTAAAGAGAGATTTTTGCTATAGGGTATATGTGCTCACCGGAGGGATGGAGAGACGGAAAGCGAGATATCAACCCCCAGAGGGGATGGCCACACCACATCCCTTCTCCATTCTCTTCTCAGGATCCTGGGCACACACTGTGCGTGAGTTTGAGGCCACCGGGTCTGGTGCTTGAATTGCAGTTGACTAAGTGGGAGTCCTGCAGTGTGACCGTTACGCTGTCGGCTGGTCCCTCCTTGGTGTGAACTCTGTCCCCCTCATGCACTTCCTCTCCTGGAGGTCTGCGTGGATGCACTCTCACTTCCCTGCGCACTGGACTGGCTCGCGTCCTTGCTGAGAAGCCAGGTGTCCCCGTGGGTGGCGAGTGCCTGCACACCGACTGTGGTGCAGCCCAGCACCACGGTGCCTGATCTGCTTGATCAGGGCGTCAGCAGGCCATTAGTCGTTGGGCTTCGGGTAGCAAAGTCCCGTGCAGCCCCACTCGGGTGGCATGCTGGCGGGTCCACTTGCCAGGCTGAGGTCGCACGAGAGGCCTGGTCACGATTGCTGGCCCACCCTGAGATGCTGGGTGCAGCTCTCTGTGCAGACACGGTAACTGTCCCTGAAACCTGCAGCCTCTCCGAAAGTGTGGCAAGCAGCAGCTTCACAAAGTGGCACAGGACAGAAAGGGCAAGGGACCTTTCCAGAGGGAAAGCAGCGTAATGACAGGGAGCAGAGTGGCTGTGGTGGATGGACAGAGCCTGTTTTCTGGGAAAAACTACAAAGTGTAAAAACTACAAAGAAGATTGTGCTAAGGCTTGAATGTGTTAAGTCCAACTGTGGTTCTCAGAGAATGCTGGTGACTAAGATGCTAGATGGGACCAGAGAATGGCGTAATGGCTATATCACTGGACTCCCGTGTACTCGACCACGGTTTGAGTCCCAGACCTGGTGGTTTAAACTTACGCTGGGCATGTGTGTGTGCGTGCCAAAGATCCCTAGAGGAGAATGGAGGAGAAGGGATTGCGGCGTGGCTATCCGCCCTGGGGGTTGATTTCTCGCTTTCTGTCTCTGTCTCTCTCTGTCTTTCTGGCGAGCGCACACACACTATAGCAAAAACCTCTCCAAAAAAAAGACAGAGATGCTAGATGGCATGATGGTTATGTCGCTGGGCTCTCATGTAGTTGACTGCAGTTCAAGGCCCGGACCCAGCGGCTTAAAACTCATGCCAGGTGAGTGTGCATGCGTGCCCAAGATCCTGAGAAGAGAATGGAGGAGAAGGGATTATGGCATGGCCATCCGTCCCGGGGGTGATTTCTCACTGGTCTCTCCAGCAAGCTCATGTGCCCTATAGCAAAAATTTCTCCAAAACAAAACAAAACACGAATTTTGAACTGGAAGGAAGAGAAAGGATCAAGTGATCCAGTTCTGAGCTTCATCTTTTTTTTTTTCCTCTTTGAGAGGCTTTTGCTATAGGGCATGTGTGCTCACCAGAGAGACAGAGACAGAGAGACATAAAGTGGGAAATCACCCCCCAGGGGTGATGGCCACGCCGCAGTCCCTTCTCCTCCATTCTCCTCTTGGGATCCTGGGCACGTACGCACATGCGCCCAGCGTGAATTTAAGCCACCGGGTTCAGGACTCGATCCGTGGTCGAGTACACGGGAGTCCAGTGACATAGCCATTACGTTAACTGCTGGTCCCCATCTTTTGTTTTATTATGAAGACAGTAAACTCTCTAGGTGAATGTTGGTCCTATTTGATTACAGTTGGCCTATTTGTGAGAGAATAAAGTAGTCAGTAAGGTCCTCCTCGTGGGGGTTCCATTCAGGGTGTAAAGACGAGTATGCCCACAGCCCTGTGTGCCTGGGTTCCTGCTCCCTGGGGCTGAGGCCCTGCCTGAAGGGAAAGGGGCACAGGCTCTCAGTCGCAGGCACCAGGGCAGGTGTGGGGGGGGGTCACCCCAACCCCGTCTTGTTGCAGGGTCAACCTGTAAGGTTGATTTTCTGGACGTCGAAGCAGCCTGCATTCCTGAGTTGCAGCCCACTTGGGTTGATGTCCTCCGGGAGCCGGCCTGGCCATGGAGCGTGTCAGGGTGGTCAGAGCAGGGGTCACAGGCTTCTGTCCAGCTACAGAGCAGCCCGGATTCAAGGGGTGTGAGACAGGGAGGAGATGTGGGTGAGATGAGACCTTTCCTGGCACTCTCAGACTGCAGCACCAAAACTCAGGCCCTTTCCTGTCATTCCTTCGTTTGTTTACTTTTCTGCTTTGGTTTTCTTTTCTTTTTTTTTTGGTATAGTATTTATAAAGAACTTGCCAGAGGGTGCATGAGCTTGCAGGAGGGGGAGGGGGAGGGAGAGGGAGAGGGAGAGCAACAGTAAGCATGCTCCCTGGCGGGGCCTGGCAGAACTTCGGGCATGCACGCACATGCACCCAGTGTGGGACTGGAACTGCACAGTCATCCATGTGGGGACCCAGCCACCCTAACCCGCCACGCCTCCGGCCCATCGCACCGTTCTCCTTTTCAAGCTCACGCTAAGCAGATCAGCAGTCCTTGTGCTCCCTTCCTCATCTCCTTAGCATAGTGCGGTGCACAGGGGCTGCGCTCTGGCGAGTGCCCCTCGCAGCAGTGTCTGCAGGGCCTGGCAGCAGTGCCCTGTGTGCCGGGGCACGTGCCGGCCCCGATACACCGCAGCCGTAGGCAGCACAGCCGTGGCCGCTCGTGCTGTCAGATGCTGCTGGCTGGTGGATGGGTGTCGGGGGAGGCCCACCCTTCTAGGGTCATCTGCTGTGGTCATCTGCTCTGGGGGCTGCGGGGGCAGAGAGGTGCCTTGCCTATAGTCAGTGGTGGTTTGTGCTCGGGGAGCAGTTACCTAACCTGGAGTACGAATTTTGACTCATTGTTCATTTTTACTTAAAGCTATTTTTTTAAAGACTTATTTAATTAGTTATCCATTTATTTTACTTTTACCAGAGAGGTACAAAGAGAGAAAGAGAGGGAAAGTAAGCTGCCAGGTCCGAACTTGAACTGCCATCGGCCATGTGGGAGTCCAGTGCCCTTAACCACTATGCCACCTGCCGGCCCCTAAACTTAAAAGTTAGTAGTAGTTTTTATTTTATTATTATTTTTTTGGAGAAGTTTTTTCTATAGGGCGGGTGCACTCGCCAGAAAGACAGAGACAGAGAGACAGAAAGCAAGAAATCAACCCCCCTAGGGGGGGATGGCCACACCGCAATCCCTTCTCCATTCTCTTCTCGGGATCCTGGGCATGTACGCACATGCACCTGGCGTGAGGTTTAAGCCACTGGGTCTAGGACTCGAACTGCGGTTGGCTACTTGGGAGTCCAGCGACATAGCCATTGACGCCAACAGCTGGTTCCAAAAAATTATTATTAGTTTTTAAAATGATTATTTATTTATTTAACTTTATTTGTTATTGTCTTTTTAATTTGACCAGAAAGAGACAGGGAAAGTGAGAAAGCAAGCCACAGGGTCTGGAGCTCCAGTCGTGATCGGCCATGTGGGAATCCAGCACCTTAACCACCATGCCACCTGCCAGCCCCTACTTTAAGCTATTTTTTTTAGGTTTTTGCTATAGGGCGCGTGCGCTCGCCAGACAGACAGAGAGAGACAGAGAGACAGAAAGCGAAAAATCACCCCCCAGGGGGGATGGCCACGCCGCAATCCCTTCTCCTCCATTCTCCTCTCGGAATCTTGGCCACGCACGCACACGCGCCCGGCGTGAGTTTTAAGCCACCGGGTCTGAGACGTAAATCACGGTCGACTCTGTGGGAGTCCAGCAACATAGCCATTACGCTAACTGCTGGTCCCTACTTTAAGCTATTTAAGGTGTGAAAAACACAGTCTCAACTTGACCTAATAAAAGAATCAGAAGTTTCGGGGTAGCCGGTTGGCGTGGTGGTTAAGGAGACTGGATCCCTCATGGCCAACTCCACAGTTCGTAGTCCTGGACCTGGCGGCTTGAAAGTAATGCTGGGCACATGTGCATGCCTAAACTCGAGGGAAAGTGAAGAGAAGGCATTGTGGTCTAGCCATCCCTCTGGGCTGCTTTCTCACTTCCCCTCCCTTTCTTACTCCGTTTTTCTCTGGCGAGTGCAAGCATTCTGCAGCAAAATGAAAATAAAATTTGGGGCCAGCGAGTGCAGTGATGCTTCAGGCGCTGAGCGCCCCCTCGTCCATCGTGATCCAGGTCCTGGGCCTGGTGGCTTGCCTTTTCACCCCCGCTCCAGGAAGTGCACAAAATAATGCCAGTAATAAATAAAGTTAGATAATTTAAATAATTTCATTTATTATTATTCAGTTTGGACAGAGGGAGAGAAAAAGCAAGTAATTCTAAAATAAAATAATAAAAACGGGACCAGCAGATGGTGTAATGGTTACATTGCCTGACTCCCATGTAGTCGACAGAGGTTTGAGTCATGGACCGGGCAACTTAAAACTCATGCTGGGCGTGTGTGCGTGCATGTCCAAAATCCCGAGAGGAGTCTGGAGGAGGAGGAAGGATCGCAGTGTGGCCATCCCCTGGGGAGGGGGCCGGTGATTTTTCACTTTTTCTCTCTCTGTCTCTCTGTGGTGAGTGCACGTGCCCTTTGGCAAAAATCACTCAAAAAAAAAAAAACTAAAAATGAAAACTAGCATATTAAAGAAGTTTTAACATTGCAATGTAAAAAATACTACTATAATCTTTTTATTGAAATAAAATGCGTTATGGGGCCGGCAGGTAACCGGGTTTTCGTGCTGGAATCCCACGTGGCCAGCCGTGGGCGCTGTCAGCCAATTTGCAGACCTGACAGTTTACTTTCTCACTTTCCCTCTCTCTTTCTCTCTCTATGGTCAAATTAAAATAAATAATAATGACAATAATAAATAAGTAATTCATTTTAAAAAAAAATTTCTTTGTTTAATTTTACTTGTTGTTGGTATTTATTTTTTAGTTTGACCAAACAGAGACGGGGAAAGTGAGAAAGCCAGCTGTCAGGTATGGGACTCGAACCACTGTCGGCCATGTGGGATCCAGCTCCACAGCCACCACACCACCTGCCGGCCCCATCAAGTAGTCCTTAGAAAAATAGGGCACTGTGCGTGAGGCACTGTCTCAGCCTTGGGTTAGCGACTTTAGCAAACTGTGTGGCCCTCCCTGATCTCAGGTGCAGAGTCCCTGAGACTCCTGAATTTGTCCGTGTGGGATCTCTGCAATGAAGCTACTTTAGAACAGTTGGGTTCTTTCGAGTCTTGGGTTTCTAATTGTTCGTTTTTAAAAATTTATTTCTTTAGAGTGAGGCAGCCCGGCACTCCCTCCTCAAAAAACACACCAGGATCCTTACTTGCAGTCAGCCCACCTGCTGTCTTGCCAGCCGAGGCCACCAGCCGCCACTGGCCTGGCAGGCTCAGGGAGGCCCCCGCCGCATGGGTCCAGTTGCAGCGCCTCAGCCAGCCGTCTCTGTGTGAAGCCTGTTAGGTGGCACTGATTTCCCCACCGTAGTGGCAACGTCCTTGTACTGTTTCCGTTCTGGCTGGCGAGAGCAGAGGCTTTCCAGCCCTGTTGGTTATCTTCTCGTTGTTTGAAGATGGTGCTGGCCTTTCTCTGGTCTGCTTGCGTGGAGCCTCCAGGCCCTGTCCAGCTGCTATGCCCCCCCCCCCCCCCCCTGCGCCTGCAGACTCCAGCTGTGGGCTCCTCCCCTTGAGTTAGGGCCTCCCCACTGTAGCCCTGAGACTCGGAGACTTGCGTGGGCTTGTCTGCTGAGCACTCAACTCCTGTTGGGCCCCTCCCTGGAATCAACTCCTCACTGGCTCTTGGTCCACCGTCCCGACATGCACTGCCCACGGCTGTGGTCCCTGTCAGCGTGTCTTGGTCAGAAAGGAAGTGGGCTTACCCTTTTTCCAGCATTCTGCTTTTTCCTTCAGAAGCAGATTTTGTACCTGACCAGAGATGCCAGTGGTCCTTTTCTTCCATATCCGTGGTTTGCCAGTCATGTGTTCAATAAAGTTGGGCTTCTGTGAACGCTGCAGCTCTGACAGTCACAGAGCACCCGCTCTGGGGAGCTGCTGCCCTCCAGTCAGCAGGCACGCCCCGCTCTCCGCATCCCCAGACAACCTGGGTCTCAGCGCTGCATCCCAGTGTGCCTGGTGGGCCAGGCCCACCAGGCCTCTTGCTGCTGCTTCTGTTGGAAGTCACTTGGTAAAAACGCATAGTGTCTGAACAGTGGTTCTCTTACTTCTTGCATTTGAGCATTGGAACAGCAGAGTAAAGCAGACGTTGAGGACAAGGAGTAGCTTTTAGTCTTTATCATATAGCTGAGGGCATCTATGTGTTCAGGATGCCAAGTCCTGGGGCTGGCCTCGTTTGTACCGAGCTCAGGAGGCGGGATCCTGCGTGGCCGCGGAGGTTTGAGCCCTTGCCCCGGGGCTTGAAGACTGTTTTGGGGATGTGTGAGTGCACACCCCGATCCTGATGGATGGGGTGGCCAGGCCTGGGCGGGGTGCTTTCTCCATTGTGCCAGCCGGGGTGGCTCTGGCCTCTGCCCCTGCTCTGCGCAGACTGGGCTGAGAGCCGAGGTCAGGTGCTGCCTCGGTGTGGGCTTCGATTTGTCTCCTCTTGTGTGACCCGGCCGTCTGCATCAATGCACTGTTGCAGGTGTCAGGGCGCCCCCTGCTCTGGAGTTGGCATGCTGTGGGGCAGAATTTTGACTACATTTGGGATGGTTCCAGTGTTCAGAATTTTCTTGTGATGGTTTCTGGCCTCTAAGACATGTATCCATTTATACCCTCACCTGAACAGTGAGACAGTGTGTCTGGGCCCCTTTGCCTTAGAAGGGCTCTTTTGGGATGCAAATGCTACCTTTAGGTCCTTAGGCCTCAGTCCAGCATCTTCCGCCTTTTTAAATAAAAAGTCTTTTAAAAAAATATTTAAGCTTATTTATTATTATTATTTTTTTAATTTAACCAGAAAAGACAGAGGGCAAAAGTAAGAAAGCAAATGACCAGGTCTGGGACTTGAACTGCAGTCGGCCATGCGGAGTCCAGTGCCTTTAACCACCATGCCACCTGCTGGCCCCCAGCATCTTATAACTCTTGCACATTGTCCACGTAAGAGAGAGCACCACTTAAGGGACTGTGGGACTGCCAGCACAGGGAGGTGGCAGGGCCTCACTGTCCGTCTGTCGAGTGTCACAGATGATGCAGAACGCGAACGAAGACACGCTTCTCTCCCCACACGGCTTAAGACTTGACAGGGACATGTAGTCGTGGTTTGTGTGTGGCTGTCTCAAATCTGAATTTTAAATGATTTCTTTTTTAAGATAGATTTTTGCTATAGGGCATGTGCACTTTTCAGAGAGACAGAAAGGAAGCAATCACCCTGTAGGGAGGATTAGCCACGCTGCACTGGCGTGAGTTTTATACCGCCGGGTCTGGGACTCGAACTGCAGTTGACTATGTGGATGTCCATCGACATAACCATTACCCCATCTGCTGCTCACAAATCCGAATTTTAAATTATTTAGAAATAACCTGTCATATTCTTTGAGTAGAAGCTGGCTTCTGGAATTTTCAGGTTAGCCCAGCAGCTGAGGTGAGCTGTGCACCCCAGTTTTCCGCGTCTCGGTGGGAGCCTGGGGTCATGAAGAAGTCTGGATAGAGCCAGTGTCGCATCACCGGCCATCCCGGCCATCCTGGGGCGGCGTGCGCACACAGCACCCGCACAGACGGAGCAGCTGCATGCTGGGATCGTCGGTCTCTAGGAGTCTCAGGAGATGCGGGGGGGGGGGGGGGGAGTATCTTCTGTCCCCTGTCCAAGGTCTCCCTGGGGACTGTAGCGCACGGCCAGGGAACAGGGAGCCAGGTGCCCACTCTGCCCATCCGGGCAACCTTGAGTATGTCACCTGTGCTCATTTCTAACCACTAACCTTGCTCCGAAACTGACTGACACTTACCGAGGAGGGCCAGGTGTGTGCGCGCAGCGCTGAAGACAACACTCCCTTCCCCTCCCCTCCCCCCCTCCTCTCCTTCCCCTCTCCCCTCTTCTTCCCTCCCCTCCCTTCCCTTCCCCTCCCCCCCTTCCCCTCCCTTCCCCTCCCCTCCCCCCTTTCCCTCTCCCCTCTTCTTCCCTCCCTCCCTTCCCCTCCCCCCCTTTCCCTCTCCCTCATCTTCCTTCCCCTCCCCTCCCCCCCCTCCTCTCCCTTCCCCTCTCCCCTCCCCCCCTTTCCCTCTCCCCTCTCTTCCCTCCCCTCACTCCTCCCCTCCCCTCCCCCCCCTCCTCTCCTTTCCCTCTCCCCTCTTCCCCTCCCCTCCCTCCCCTCCCTCCCCTCCCTCCCTCCCCTCTCCCTCTTCTTCCCTCCCTCCCTCCCCTCCCCTCCCCCCCTTTCCCTCTCCCCCTTCTTCCCTCCCCTCCCTTCCCCTCCCCCCTTTCCCTCTCCCCTCATCTTCCTCCCCTCCCCCCCCTCCTCCCTTCCCTCTCCCTCTCTCCCTCCCCCCCTTTCCCTCTCCCCTCTTCTTCCCTCCCCTCATCTTCCTTCCCCTCCCCTCCCCCCCCCTCCTCTCCCTTTCCCTCTCCCCTCTTCTTCCCTCCCCTCATCTTCCTTCCCCTCCCCTCCCCCCCTCCTCTCCCTTCCCCTCTCCCCTCTTCTTCCCTCCCCTCCCTTCCCCTCCCCTCCCCCCCTTTCCCTCTCCCCTCTTCTTCCCTCCCCTCCCTTCCCCTCCCCCCCTTTCCCTCTCCCCTCATCTTCCTTCCCCTCCCCTCCCCCCCCTCCTCTCCCTTTCCCTCTCCCCTCTTCTTCCCTCCCCCCCTTTCCCTCTCCCCTCTCTTCCCTCCCCTCATCTTCCTTCCCCTCCCCTCCCCCCCTCCTCTCCCTTCCCCTCTCCCCTCTTCTTCCCTCCCCTCCCTCCCCTCCCCTCCCCCCTCCTCTCCCTTCCCCTCCCCTCCCCCCCTTTCCCTCTCCCCTCTTCTTCCCTCCCCTCCCTTCCCCTCCCCTCCCCCCCTTTCCCTCTCCCCTCTTCTTCCCTCCCCTCCCTTCCCTCCCCCCCCTTTCCTCTCCCCTCATCTTCCTTCCCCTCCCCTCCCCCCCCTCCTCTCCCTTTCCCTCTCCCCTCTTCTTCCCTCCCCCCCTTTCCCTCTCCCCTCTTCTTCCCTCCCCTCATCTTCCTTCCCCTCCCCTCCCCCCCCTCCTCTCCCTTTCCCTCTCCCCTCTTCTTCCCTCCCCTCATCTTCCTTCCCCTCCCCTCCCCCCCTCCTCTCCCTTTCCCTCTCCCCTCTTCTTCCCTCCCCTCCTTTCCCTCTCCCCTCTTCTTCCCTCCCCTCCCTTCCCCTCCCCTCCCCCCCTCTTCTCCCTTCCCCTCTCCCCTCTTCTTCCCTCCCCTCCTTTCCCTCTCCCCTCTTCTTCCCTCCCCTCCCTTCCCCTCCCCTCCCCCCCTCTTCTCCCTTCCCCTCTCCCCTCTTCTTCCCTCCCCTCCTTTCCCTCTCCCCTCTTCTTCCCTCCCCTCCCTTCCCCTCCCCTCCCCCCCTCTTCTCCCTTCCACTCTCCCTCTTCTTCCCTCCCCTCCTTTCCCTCTCCCCTCTTCTTCCCTCCCCTCCCTTCCCCTCCCCTCCCCCCCTCTTCTCCCTTCCCCTCTCCCCTCTTCTTCCCTCCCCTCCCTTTCCCTCCCCTCCCATTCTCCCCCCTCCCTCCCCTCCCCTCTCCTCCAAAGAATTATTCAACTTTTAAAATTCGTACATACATACATACTTGACCAGAGAGGGGCAGAATGAGAGAGAAAGTGAGAAAGCAAGCTACCAGGTCCAGGAACATGGTTGGCCATGTGGGAGTCCAGCATCTTTATAACCACCACACCATCTGCTGCCCCTCCCCTTTTTAAATGCAAATAAATTTATAAAACTTAATTCAGCATTAATAAATAAAAAGCCTAGCAAAATAGTGGCAGAAACTTTTTTTTTAGAGAGGTTTTTGCTGTAGGGTGAGTGCTCTTATTGGAAAGAGAGACAGACAGAAAGCAAGAAATCACCCCCCGGGGAGGATGGCCACGGCACATGCAATCCCTTCTCCTCCATGGTCCTCTCGGGATCTTGGATGCGTACGTACACATGCCTGGCATGAGTTTAAACCACCGAGTCCAGGACTTGAACTGCTGTCGACTACATAGGAGTCCAGTGACGTAGCCATTACGCCATTTGCTGGTCCTGAGAAAATATTTCAGTGTAACAAAATATATCTATGTAAAACCTAAATCTAGCATTATTTTAAAAATTTATTTATTGAAACTTAAAAAAAATAGTTAATTTACATTCATTCCTTGAGCATCATCACAACATACAAAATTTGATTTCTCATCCAAAATACACTGCATAGTGGCTTGGTTATACATGTTATCATCAATAATTTTCCATTTCTAGTTTCATACATATATTTATGTATATATATATATTTTTTTTCCTCCCTATTCCTCACCCTCTGCCATTTCCCACTCTCCTCCCACACTATCTCAGATGTCTACAGTTCTTTTCCATCCCCCCCCCATTTTATTGATCCACAACATTTCTTAAATAATCTTAACTACTTTCAACAGCAAGTTCAGCTGGTATGTACATATCTGTGAATACAGGTCTGACTTTAGGTGTGAAACTCTGAGTAGAAGGAATATACTATAAGGTAGCACCTAGCTGATGCTATATAGCTTACTATGGTCATTAAATAGGTATTTTTAAATATATTTTTTAATTTCAAGAAAAGAAGTTTTAGCTTTAATAAATCAAAGAAATGCTAAGGAATTTTGCTTAAAACTTAAAGCCAGGAAACAGATTAGGATTCTGATCAAATAGTATGTACATGAAGCTATCTGCAGCTCAAGACAGGACAAAAATCCTTTAAACTGGAAAACAAATCCTGGAAAAAAACAGCAATATTTTAGTCAAAAGTCATAAAGTGCTGTTTCACCAGTTCAGTCTCACATACGTAATTTATCTTCTGTTGTGGTTTGATCTAACCAATTAAATTCCAGGATATAATATTCAACTCCAGACTTGTCCCTACGGTTACATTGGCCCTTTTCTTAGTTTTTGAACTCCTATTTCTGTGTGTCTGCATTTAATTTTCCTGATATAGCACTCCCTTGAGAACTTCTTGGAGATCTGGTCTGGTGTTGGTAAATTCTTTCAGGTTTTGTTTATCTGAGAATGTTCTTGTCTTTTCTTCCCATATGAAGGATAATCTTGCTGGGTACAGAATTGGTTGAATTCTTGGTTGAAATGACGTTTTCTTTAACACTTTGAATATATTTTCCTATTCTGTCCTCGCTCGCATTGTTTCCGATGAGAGGTCCGCTGTTAGCCTGATGGGATGTCCTTCGTAAGTAACTTGACGTTTCTCTCTTGCCAATCTTAGTATCTCGTCTTTGTCTGTGGTTTTGGCCAGTCTGGCTTTAATGTGTCTTGGAGATCTTCTTGGGTTGATTCTATCTGGGGTCCTTTATGCTTCCTGGGACTGGATCTTTGAATGCCTCTCTAGGTTTGGAAAGTTTTCTTCCAGGATTTCATGGAATAGATCGTCAGTGCCCTCGTGAGTCTCTTCACCTTCTGGGATACCAGTTATCCAGATGTTTGGACGTTTGATGGTATCTAGTATTTCTCGTATAGTATTCTCATTTTGGGGGGCGATTTTCTGTCTTCGTGGTGGATTTTTCTAGGCCAGCGATTCTATCTTCTACATCTGAGATTCGATTTTCTGTGTGATCTAGTCTGCTTTGAATACTTTCAAGGGAGATGTTGACTTCCTGTATGACAGCCTTAATCTCTAACCGGTCCATTCGATTCTTTTTTATAATGTGTATTTCCTCTTTTGGATCTTGCAAGAATTTCCCCACCTCCTGGAACTTATCAGCCCCTTTCCCCTGCCTCTTCTGTAGTTCATTGTCTCTCTTCTCTTCCATCTCTGTTAGCTTTGTCACCATGAAAATTCTAAATTCTTTATCAGCTATCTCCATGAATCTCATCATACTGACTGAGGATGAAGAGGAATTATTATTTTTCCTTGGAGGAGAGGTGTTTTCTTGTTTTCTTTCCATGTTTCTTGTGACCCTGTGTGGTTTCTAGTCATCTGATGGATGGTGCATTTCTTCTGATTCTTGCAGTTCAATCTGAGTGTTCAGAGGCGTGCAGGAGGAGGTGATCTGCAATCTCTCTTCTGTTCTATTCTCGCTCTCTGTGCATCAGGTTCAGTGGGAATAGAATATTCTGACCCTAATTGTATTCAGGTGTTTAGATCCTGTTCACTTGAACCTGTCTAGACACTTAGTGTATAGAGGCCACTAGAAATGATTCTGTAGGGGGACGGCTCAGCAGAAAATCTTCATTTTGGGTTAAGGAAAGCAGTATTTCACAGCTCAAGTTCAGAATCCATCTCAGGATCCTCCCCCTTTAAGAGAGATTTTTGGTATAGGGTGCGTGCGCTCGCCAGAGGGACAGAGACAGAGAGACAGAAAGCAGGAGATCACCGCCTGGGGTATGGCCACACCGCAGTCGCTTCTCCTCTAGTCTCCTCTCAGGGTTTGGGGCACACACACTTGGCGTCAGTTTTACACCCCAGGCCAGGAGTCAGACTGCGGCCGACTGTGCGGGAGCACAGCCATTAGGTCCTCCACTGGCCCCAGCATCCTTCTTTCCTGAGGATAGAGGGCATGGAGGGTTGTGTGTGTATTTTATTGAAGAATAACCAATCTTAAGAGAGGCTAGTTAGGGCCAGCAGGTGGCGTGACGGGTAAGGCTCTGGGCTCCCACATGGCGGACACGGTTTGCTTCCTGGACCTGGAAGCTGGCTTTCTCACTTTCTGTTTCTCTCTGTGGTCAAACTAAAAAGATAATAATGACAAATTAAATTAAATTAATAACTAATTCTTAAAAAGAGAGAGAGAGGTGCTAGTTTACCCTGCCCCCACTGTAGCCAGCCGCCTTCCCTTTCTGCTGTGTCCGTTCCTGGGTTTTCTTTTTCACTTGCCAATCTGAAGTAGTAAAGAATAAAAGAAGCTAGCTTAGGAGAGCTGATAGCCACTGACTGGGACAAGCACGTCACTTCTGTGGGTGGGGATGGAGGGACAGATGGCCCAGGTCCAGGGTATGCAGTTTTGCCCACACTCACTGGCAGGACACGCTGGAGAGGACTGGGCCAGGGTCTGCCCTGCTCAGCGCCTGCATGGTTCTGGCTTTCTGACGTGCTGGGTGGTGCTGGAGCTGGAGCTGGTGTTGGTGCTAGAGCTGGTGCCGGAGCTGGAGCTGGTGTTGGTGTTGGTGCTGGAGCTGGTGCTGAACCTGGAGCTGGAGCTGAACCTGGTGCTGGAGCTGGTGCTGGGTAGTGTGCGAGGGCCGTGTCTCAGTGTGGGCGTGCGAGGGCCGCGTCTCAGTGTGGGCGTGCGAGGGCCGCGTCTCAGTGTGGGCGTGCGAGGCGCATGCCCGGGTGGCGGCTGGCCGGCTCTCTATTGCCGTGCGTTTCTTCACATCGAAACCTGGTGCAGTCGAGACAGGTTTTGTCGCCCATACCCCTAGGTGACTTATATGGAAAATTTTGACACTTGTTCCCCCCTTTGGTGCAGTTTTGAGCACCGAAAAGGATGTATTTGATTCTCTCTCTTTAGAAGTAAAATAATTAACTTAGCATTGTTAGCGATTTTTAAATTTCCCTATTCAGAGGTCCTGTGTTTGTGCTCATGACTTACAGAAAGACTTAAACCTGTGTCTTTCAAGAAACTCTGGTTTACTAAGAACCGTGGGATTTACGTGAACATCCGTGGCGTGAGTAGGAAAGGGCGTCGTTTCATTAGGATCACGTGTGCTTGCTCCTGAGCAACTTAGCCCATGTGTGGGGACGGTCTCCCACTGTGACCTCTGCCTTGGAGATGGGTGGGCACGTGCAGTCCCACTCAGTGACTCAAGAGCGAGTACTCTGACTTAGAGGGGTGTGTGTTGGGCTCTCAGAACTGTGGACCGTGGCCGAGCGCGAGTCTCGGGCCCCTCTCCTTGTCCCGAGGCTGGGCCGCCACCTCCTGGTGCCTTGTTCAGCCTCGCGTCTCTGCCCTGTACATCCAGCCTTCACTTCCCGGATGGGCCTCTGTGCACCTGCGCCTTCGGGCCCAGCTGTCCCCGCCTCACCGCATACTGTCGGCCAGCACCCTGCCAGAGCTTGGGCTCCAGGGTCTCGTGCTGCCTGAACTTGGTGCCACTGGTCAGGGCACCACCACCGGCTGCCCCTCTGGAAACGGGTGGTGGTTCAGAGCGAGAGCATGACCAGCACTTTGAATGAAATACGGACACTGGCGGGAAAGAAGCGGTGTGCCCAGCACTGACAGATCGCCAGCCCCCAGTGCGTGCCTGTGGGAGCAGGTGGCTGCTGGCCCCCAGGTGGGCCTCCACCCTCCTGACTGTGAGCCTGCACTGAGTCCTGAGCCTGTGCATGTGTGAGTGAGTGTGCCTGCGGGAGCCTGGTTCACGTCCACCTGCCACCTGCCACTCTTGGACAGGGAGCTCGGGTCTGCCCCGCACAGGTTCGGGTGTCCAGGCTGGCCTGGCCCCTCTGTTGTGATGCTGTGGAGGCTCAGCTCTGCCGGCCTGGCAGGACCACCTTTGTGGCCCTCTCTCTGAAACCAGGTCCTTCCAGCTGACTGGAGCAGGGGACGAGATGTCTGTCTCTGGAGCAGAGTGTAGTGATCACTCACAGCTCTGCCATATGGGTTTGGGGGCGATCCTTGGTTTGCTTGGGGAGCATTAAAAAGAAAGAGCAGTTGGCAGCCCTCACCCCAGAAGCACTGGTTCCCACGCATTTTAGGACCAGGCGGGGTAACCCTGCAGGAGGCCAATCCCTGATGAGCCTGCCTTTGAAGTGCGCTGGCCTGCACCCAGTGCAGCCCTCCAGCTCCAGGTCTGCCCAGCCTGGCTGTGAGGCTTAGCTTCTGCGGGTGGGTGGGGCAGGCTGAGCAGGGTGGTGGGCTCTTAGGGCCCCTCAGGGGACATGCAAAGCTCCCTCCTGGCAAGTCACTGGGAGCCAGTCTCCCCCACGCCCACCGAGATGGTGTGAGAACAGAGGGCACCGGTGTTGCCGAGGAGAGCTCCTTCCAGTGTGGCCTGACTGCGTTTTGTCCTTAGAGGGTTCGTGGACATCCCGGCAGAGGGGAGCCTCCGCAGACCAGGGCGCCCCTCCACGCCGGCTCCTTCTCTTGCTCACAGATGTGAGGACATACCCTGCTCAGGCTGGGGCTGGTGAGCAGTGTCTTCCCAGCTCTGTGACCGCACAGTAGCTTAGAAAGCTGTGCTGGTGGCGGTGAGGCCGAGAGGGAAGGGCGTCTGGCTTGGCCAGTGCTGTTGCTGGTGTCCTGGCCTGTCGGGAAGCGAGGAGGAAACGGGCACTCCCCTCATGGAGATGTGCTGATGAACGGGCAGGTCAGGTGGGTTCCGAGCTCGGAGGGACCAGTGTTCTGGAGGGAGGCCGTGTCACCTGGAGGTGCAGCCGCGGCCGCCGCTGGGGTGTGCAGTGAGAGACTCCCGACGGGGAGAGCTTACTTCTCACTCAGACCTCCAACACGTTTTGTCTGTAAGCTGCACTTAACTTGAGGGACTTGCATCTGTTTCAGAGAATCTAAACAGAATGGATCAAAGGGCAAAGATGTTTGGAAGTGGAGGGTACAGTTTTGTTTTAAAGAATTATTTATGTAATTTAATTTTATTATTATTTAATTTGCCCGCAGTGGAGGGAAGGAGAAAGCAAGCCACCACGCCTGGGAATCGAACCGCAGTTGGCCATGTGGGAGTCCAGCTCTTTAACCACCACGCCACCCGCTGGCTCAAGGGTGTTTTTTTGTTTGTTTGTTTTTAGTTTTTTTTTGCTACAGGATGCATATGCTTGCCAGAAATCACCCCCCGGGGGGATGGCCACGCAGCAATCCCTTCTCCTCCATTCTCCTCTCGGGATCTTGGGCACGCACGCACATGTGCCCGGCATGAGTTTAAGCCACCGGGTCGAGATTTGAACCATGGTTGACTCCGTGGGAGTCCAGCGACATAGCCATTACGCTAACTGCCGGTCCCTCAAGGGTGTTTTTGACTGTGGTGATACTGGTCTGTGCCATGGCCTTGTAGCCACGTTAGCTGTTAAGCATGTGCTCTCATCGTCTTTGAAGCCCTGACTGCCGTGACCGAGTGACAGGGCTGGACACTGAGACCACAGTGGTCAGCAACAGGACCCATCCTGGGCTGTGTGAGCCAGGCAGAGACCAGCACGGCAGGTGGAGCAATGCAGGTGTGTGTGTGTGGGCGGGAGGCTTCCTGAGCGCAGTGGTGTGATCCTGCAAGCTGTGCTGGTTGCTCTTCGGCCGCCTTACCTCTGTGCAGCCCGCCAAATCCTTGGAATCTCCCCCTCACTTTTTTTTGTTTTTTTTTTTTTTTTTTGAGAGGTTTTTTTTTTTCACTATAGGGCGCGTGCGCTTGCCAGACAGACAGAGAGAGACATAGAGACAGAAAGCGAGAAATCACCCCGCAATGGTCACGCCGCAATCCCTTCTCCTCCATTCTCCTCTCGGGATCTTGGGCACGCACGCACACGTGCCCGGCGTGAGTTTTAAGCCACCGGGTCCGGGACGCGAACCGTGGTCGACTACGTGGGAGTCCAGCGACATAGCCATTACGCTAACTGCTGGTTCCCTCTCCCCCTCACTTTTTACTTTTTTTTTTTTGGAGAGATTTTTGCTATAGGGCATGTGTGCTCACCAGAAAGGCAGAGAGAGAGAGAGAAAGAGAGAGAGAGAGAGAGAGAAATCACCCCCCAGAGGGGATGGCCATGCCACAGTCCCTTCTTCTGAAATTTTGGGCACGCACACACACATGCCTGGCGTGAGTTTTAGGCCACTGGGTCTGGGATTTGAACCACACTTGACTACATGGGAGTCCAGCGACATCAACATTATGTCATCTGCTGGTCTCTCCTTGGAATCTTAGACGTCAAGGCTCAGGGCTGCCAGGTGGCATGGAGGTTAAGGCTGCATCCCACACGGCCGTTGGTACGCTTTGAGTACTGGACCTGGCGGCTTGAATATCATGCCAGGGTGTGTGCGCGTGCCTGAGCCCCAGCCCAAGCCCAATGTTCCGAGAGGAGGCTGGAGAAGGAATCACAGCGGACCTGTAGCAAAAGCTTGGAGAGTAAAGTCTCTCCGTGTGCCGAGGAGCTGAGGGCAGCCTGGGGGCTGAGCACGAGAGAGACCCAGGCAGGGTTAGGAGTGGGGCTTTCAGCTCTACCCCAGCCTAGGGGGCAAGGGCAGACACTGAGGTTGCACATCGCCAGTGGTCAGTGATGGCGTCAGAGGGCCGGGACGCGCCGTGTGCCTCCCCGTGTGGACTCTCTGCATGCCTCCCTGCGTGGACGCTCCGTGTGCCTCCCCGTGTGGACTCTCTGCATGCCTCCCTGCGTGGACGCGCCGTGTGCCTCCCCGCGTGGACTCTGTGCGTGCCTCCCCGCGTGGACTCTGTGCGTGTCTCCCCGCGTGGACTCTGTGCGTGTCTCCCCGCGTGGACTCTGTGCGTGCCTCCCCGCATGGACTCTGTGCGTGCCTCCCCGTGTGGACACTCCATGTGCCTCCCTGCACGTCCCCATTGTGTCCTTCATAGTAGCCAGCCGACTCGGTGTTCCCCGTGTTCTGCGATCCATCTGGCCAAGCGGGTGAGCCCGAGGAGGGTGGCGAGAACCCCTGTGCAGCTGCCTGTGGGAAGCAGGGATGAGACGCCCCGGGCCGTGGTCGGCCTGGGAAGGAGGGCTAGGGCCTGCGTCCTCGTGCAGTCTGGCCCTCTCCACAGGCGGAGGGCGCCCGCTGGTATCTGCAGGGTAGCTGGCCAGCCTGCGGGTGGGTCTCCCCACTCCTTGGTGGTCAGAGGTCACAGGAGTCCCCTTGGTGAGAGCAGAGGAGGACACTTCCCTCCCGTACCTTCAGAAGTGGTGACGTGCCGTGACATACACAGTCCACGTCCACTCTGAAGGGTTTGGGAAATACTGAACGGAGTGAGAGAGGAAAGGCGGCACCGGAGCCAGCTCTCGTGGGGTGATAGGAGTGTGCCAGGTGTGCCACTGGGAGGGCTTCTCAGCAGGGGGCTCTCCATGGGGCGACATCTGGGAGTGGCTTGGAGACCCAGGAGCAGCCCCGCAGCGGTGGCAGGTGGGGGCTGCATGCCGATGGAATGCGGGACGAGCAGTACGCCAGCCAGCTGGCAGGGACGTCGGGGTGCCCCCCTGCGTGGCGGCAGGCCTGTCCTGTGACGCTTCTTCCCATTGTGTGTGTGTGGGGGGGGCACTATGACAACGACCTCGTTTCCCACCACCCTGTGAGCTCTGAAGAACGCAGATGCAGTCCTTTTCGGCATGGATGCCTGGGGCTTGCAGGAGGCACCGCGGGGGAGTGAGTGGTGCAGGGGGAGGTAGCGGGATGCGGGGGAGCAGACATCTGGGCGGTGGCCGTGGCGGGACAGAGCGTGTGGTGTTTCGGAGTCATGGACAGAGTTTGTGAAGTGCCTCGATGGTGCAGCCGAGGAAGGCGGCTGGCTGCTGGTGTGGCGGGCAGTGCTGGGGCTGTCTGTGCTGTGTGGGGAGTGGGCCAGGCCGGTGCCATGGTGCGTTCAGCGGGAGGTCTGAGTTGGCCCATTGGGATTAAACCACGTGGTTGTCACAGCCAAAGGTAGACAGGTCTGCCCCAGAGAGCTGAGTGCGTGGAGGGAGCAGGGGGCAGGAGCGGCAAGCTCCTGGGGTGTGGGGGCGAGGGGGACGTGCGGGTGGGTGCTGCCCGGCCCACTCTGATGGGGGCGCACTGCTCAGCCTGGCCTTGGGCACGACTAGGTCTTTGTAATGGTCAGCGTGAAGCTGAAGTTTTGGGCCAGGGAGGACTTTTCCAGTTATGGACTTACGGCTGCTCCGGCCTGTCCCCGCCTCTCTCAGGATAGGGAAGTACCGTGAACCTGGGGTTGCTCTCTGGACCCGTGCGGGCCAGGTGTGCAGGGCAGCGTGCGCGGCCCTGACCGGGAAGGGCTCAGACTCCACCCGAGTGTGAGTCCGACCCTGACTTTGGCAGGTTGCTCTGCCTCTTAGAGGGAGGAGGAGCTGGTGCAGGAACCCCCAGACTGTGGAGGAGGCTTCTGGTGGGGACCGGAGGGACTGCCAGGCACCTTGGGGCCAAGGCGGTGTGGGCGGGCAGGCAGATCGCATGCACATGCAGTAAATCAAGGCGTGGCGTACCCAGGCAAACTCACTGGGGCTGGTTTGCATTTATTTATTTTTTGTACTTCACTCTTGTTACTAGAAAAATTTGCCAAAGGGACAGGTATTGTTGGTGGGAGAAGAGAAAGAAAAGCACCCCATGGGGACAGCCACGCTGCAGCCCCCTCTCCTCCCTCTCTCCCCCTTGGGGATTTTGGGCACACAGCACATGTGCCTGGTGTGTTTCTCAAGCCGCCAGTCCGGGCTCAAACCATGCAGTCAGCCACGTGGGATCTGCCCGCCTTATTTTCTTTCTTTATTATTATTACTAATTTTCCACTTTGACCAGAGGGGGCGGGAGTGAGAAAGCAAGCCACCAAGTCTGGGAGTTGAACTGCAGTTGGCCATGTGCAGCTGAAGTCCAGCGCCTTTAACCACCATGCCACCTGCCGGCCCCTGAACAACCCTTACTAATTAAAGAGGCAGACGAGCGGGTGGTGTGGTGGTTGACGCGCTGCACTCCCACATGTCCAGCCGTGGCTCGAACCCCAGACCTGTGCTTGGTCTCTCTCGCACGTGCCCTTTAGCACTTAAACAAACAATACATAAAAATAAGCAAAGAAGCAGGTTTTGCAGAGTCCCTCCAGGGGCCAGGTGAAGGTGCACCTCCGGCATCGGGACGCCCCGTGCGGTCAGTCGTGGCACCTTCAGTGAGAAGCGGGGTGGAGCGGAGGTGGGTGTGGGCGTCCCACTTCTGTGTTCGGCTGTGCGCCCACGCCCCAAGCTGGTGAGGGTTTCACTCTGACCGTGAACGAGTGCCAGGGGTAGGACAGGCCGAGTCTGTTCGCAGCGTGACTCCCAGGTGGGGTGGTGGGGACACGCTGAGGGACAGACCCCTCGCGCTTGTCTTAAGGAAGCACCCGATTCCGACGGCGACGCTCCTGTCGCGGTGTGTCAGGAGCCGAGCCATGGCATGGGGCACCTGGACGGGCCCAGCCAGCGGGCCTTCACCGAGTCCTCGCTTCAGGGCGGCCTGGGCGTCCGTGCCGGTGCCGGGTGCTCGCTGGTCTCCAGGTGGCGTGGAGATTGCTGCTGCGGGTTCACGTTCTGACTGTCGAGCAGTGGTGCTGAGGTCGCCGAGGGCGGGATGTCTCGAAGGGAAAGGGCGTTGTGTTGGGTATAGAGTCCTGGACTCTCGGGACCGGGCGGGGCCCTGCTGTATAGGCCAGTCACCCCTTCACCCCAGCACTGTGAACGTCCTCGTAGTGCAGTCCTGGCCTCACACGGGTGCTGGACATTTCCGCGTGCCCTCCTCCTACCCCAGGAAGACGGGCACTCTGTAGTCTGCCGGGTGTTGGAGGGAGGGCCGGCCTCACAGCTCGTTGGTTAGAGGGCCAGACCCACGTGGCCAACCATGCTTCCAGTCCACTTCAGTGGCTCAAAAACACACTGGACACACGTGCGTGTGCACTTGAAACCTGGCGAGGCAGGGCTGCGGTGTGGCCGTGCGCGTCATCCGTTGGGGCTGTCCCCCCACCGCGCAGCACAGGTGCCCTCTGGGAAAACAGAAAGAAGGTTAAGGGAAAGCCTTTGTAATTCCATAGGGATTTTAGGATCACTTACGAGGTTTTGAAAAGAACACGGCAGGGCTGGCAGGTGGTGTGGTAGTTGCTTTGCTGGACTCCCACGTGGTCAGCCACAATTTGAGTCCCAGACCCGGCAGCTTGAAACGCACGCCAGGCACACACGTGTGCACGCACACCCAGAATCCCCAGGGAGGAGAGGGCGTAGCTGACCCGGGAGGTTATTTCTCATGCTCCGTCTCTGTCTGGTAGAGCAGAGAAGCACAGGCAGTGAGCGGGGCGAGAGGTACAGGCGGGCAGGGCCAGCATCCCCGGAGGCCAGGTCTCCTTCCTCCCGGCTGAGTTCGTCGCTCTTGTCCTCTTTCTGATGCCACAAGTGGAGTTGTCTCCTCAGGCTGCTGCTCAGAGTGCGCACTGCCGTGGCCCGCGTGGCAGTGCAGCTGGGTTCTCCGCACTGTCCTGTGCCGTCCAGCTCTGCCTGACTCGTGTGTCTGCTCCGAGAGGGAGGCGTGGGGGTTTCTAGGCGATCGGATGTTACTTTCCAGCCGGCCACCCCACGTGAGTCCAGGCTTCTAGACCCGCCCCGTGTGGTGATTTCCGACTTGCCGCTGCATTCCCCAGGAGTTGGGTGGGCCGTGTGGCCTCTGTGAGACACACTGCTGGTCCTGCCTGCCGCCCGAGGGGAGGCTCGTGTTGCAGGAGAGCGCTGTCTTCACGGAGCCTTGTGGGTGTGAGCTCCTGCAGGACCGGCGGCTGTGTCTGTCCAGCGGGTGCTCCCTGGGCAAGAGCGGGGCGGACCACAGCAGCTCCTCTTCGGGGGCTCGGCACTCATGGGGCAGGACAGCTGGTGTCTGTCCTCTGTCTCTAGGGCCAAGGCCCACAGTGAACCCTGAAGACTCAAGGCACCCTGCACTGTGTTTGCCGCGAGTTCTGTCACAGCGTGATTTGTGATTCTGTGGTTTGCCAGGAGCCAGGGCTGCCATGGCCACCTGCTGTCCTGACTCGGCCTTCTGGAAGTTGGTCCGATCTCGGGTGTGGGTGGGTGTCTCATTGGCTGTCAGCTTCCTGTGTTCCTTATCAGGCTAGCAGTGAGGTCAGCGGGGTCATGGGAGGACCGTGTGGGTACGCCTCCTGGGTGTGGCTGCCCCTGCCAGGGCAGGCAGGCTGTGCTCGGCCCGGCGTCCTCCCCTCCTGTGGCTTTTCGGAGTGTCCCTGGGGCTGCTCAGGTCTGTTCGCAGGTACTGCTCTACTTGGATTTCACGTGTTTGTCCTCCGAATTTTCAGGCATTTCCCAGTTTGTGATTGTTTGTTTATTAAAGATTTATTACTTATTTTATTTATTATTATTCAGTTTCACCAGAGAGAGAGAGAGAGAATGTGAGAAAGCAAGCACCAGGTCTGGGACTTGAACCATGGTTGACCATGTGGGAGTCCAGCACCTCAACCACCATGCCACCTGCTGGCCCCAGTTTCTGATGATTTATAATAAATAAATCAGTTTATTTGTTTATGTTTGTTTATTTTAGTTTGCTTTAGTGCATGTGTGCTCACCAGAGAGAGCGAGAAAGTGAGAAATTACTCCCCAGGGGGGATGGACACATTGCAACCCCCTCTCCTCCATTCTCTTCTTGGGACTTGGGGCAGTGCACACATGCCCTGGGGTGATTTCCAAGCCACCAGGTCCTGGATTCGAGCCACGCGGTTGGCCCTGTGGGATCCAGCAGCCCTAATCTCCAATCTGCCTGCTGGCCCATCTTCTGTGTACTTTGGAAAGAACCCATCTTTTGTCATTTCTTGGGACCTGGTGAGGAAGGGGCGGTGGTGTGAGTTGGAGACCCCTTTGCCTGGTGAAGACGGGCTGGAGGCCTCCCTCCAGGCGCTCCCTCTGTTCTCGTTCCGCACCCTCACTGCGCGCACGTGTGCGGAGGCACTGCGTCGGAACGCTCGCTCTGTGTTGCGCTCCCCCACCCTGTAGCGAAAGGCAGCGTTTGAACTGAGACTTGAGACTGTGTCGGAGGTCTCTCTGCTCCCCCAGCTGCTCCCACTCCTGCCTTCCGAGTTCGCTCAGCTGCTCTCCCTCCCTTGAGGCCGCCTCCCTTTACCCAAGGGGCACAGCAAGCACTCCCTCCTAAAACCAAAGCCGGGGACTGCACCGCCCGCCCAGCCAAGTGCAGGAGGGTTCTGAGGGCCATCAGCTGGGCTGGGGTGGTGCCGCCCCTGCGCCCCCGCCGTTGGCAGCTCGAGGTCATGGCCGTTCGCCTGGGGACTTCAGTCTGTTGTCACTTTCCTTCTGTGACGGAGAACTTGGAAGGGAGGCTGTGGCTGTGGTCTGGAAAGTCCTCTTCTCCCCCCCCCCCCCCTTTTATTTTTATTTATTTTTGTTATTTATACATTTTTTACTATTATCCATACATTAAATCACTATGCATCATTTAGATTGTGAAGAGACTTTATCCAGCATGATATACACCTCAGTCCAGCCCTCTTAAGGTGACATTTTAGGGAGGTTTGTTCGTTCTAGGTTTTTGATGTGGGGCGCGTGTGCTTACACTTGGGAGAGCCAGAGCGGGGAGAGTGAGCAGCCACCCCCGGGGACGGTCACACAGCAGTCCCTTTCTAGCACTCTGTGTGCACACATATGCACCCTGCGTGATTCTCGACACCGGGTCCAGCACTCCAGCCACTCTGGACCGTGTGCCTCAACCTCCACGTCCCCTGCTGGCCCCCGGGATACCTTTAAAGCCACACCAAGTGGAGCGAGCCCTTGGCCTGCGTCTGCTCCCAGAGCACCCAGCGTGCACTCGCCTGCACCTCCTTCTGTGCTGCCCTGTGCAGGCCGAGGGCTGTGTCTGGCTGTGAGGCCTCTCTCTCGCTGTTGCACACCTGGACTAGGATCCTGCCCTGCCTTTCGGTGTGTGGCCTCAGCCAAGGGTTCCACTCCCTAGAGCCTCAGTTTTCTCATCTGTAAAGGGGCACTGACCAGTGACCTACCCTGTGAGATGATAGCGGGGCACCAGCAGGTGCGTGGTGGTTAAGGCTGGACCCACACAGCCACCTGCGATTCGAGCCCCAGACCAGGTGGCTTGCTTTCTCACTACCCCCTCCCATCTCTGTCTCTCTCTAGCAAATTTAAAAAAATGCTAAATAAAATTAAATAAACCTTAAAAAATTATGGTGGAGACTAGAAGTTAATAATAGCAGTAGAAGGTACAGCAGGTCGTGGGGTGTTAGGGCCTTGGACCCCCACGTGGCTCACCATGGTTTGAGTCCAGATGCGATGGCTTGAAACTCACATTGGGTGACTGCATGTGCTCTACGCCTCCAGGAGGAGCACGGGGAAGGGCTGGTAGTGTGGCCACCCCCGGGCCTGATTTCTTACCCCAGTCACGTGAGAGTGCCCCGCCCTGAGCTCGGGTGGGCTGTGTGACCGTGACCAGAGCGCTCCCTGTGCCCTTGTAGTCCTTCCCAGGGAACCCCTTGCAGTTGGTCAGGGACGAGCAGGGGAGGGCCCGCCAGTCCAACAGGGCTTCTCTGCAGCCCCTGGCTGGGCTGGCCTCAGGCCGCAGTGTGGGCCCTGTCAGAGCGGCCAGCACTGCGTCCACCCAGCGGCGTTGGCGTCGCCACCCGTGAGTGCACCATGAGCCTCCTGTTTGCCTGAGGTTCGTGGAAGTAGATGGAAGCACGTCTGGTCTGAGTTACAGTCGGGGTTCAGGGTGTGGGGAGAGGAGTGGGGCAGGGGTGGGGTTGGCGGTGATGCAGGAGGTTGGGAGGCTCAGAGCGGTGGCACCTGGGTCCAAGAGGAGGGCCCAGATTTTACTCCAGGTCCCACAGCAAGTCCGTAGAGGGTGCAGAAGCGGCTGACGTGGACCAAGGTTTGCTAGTTGTGCACGACTATCTCAGCCGTGGTGGGGAGTCTGCGTGGGGCCCTGGGACAGCCAAGGAGCGCTCTGCCTGACCGCCGTGGAAGCTAGAGCTAGGTGCCACGTGGTCTCGGATGTCCTCAGGTGGGAGCCCCTTGCTCCGCGGTCCTCTCCCTTTATGACCCACGTGTTTCCTCTCCTCCCCCCCTTGCTTTCTGCCAGAGGGTATGTGTGCTCTCACACACGTGCGAGAGTGTGAGGGAATGAGGGGGCATCTTCAGTGGGACATGGCCATGCTGGAATCCCTTTGCCTCCATCACTCCTCCTCTTTGGGACCTTGAGCGTGCGCGCACACACACACGAACTGGACGTATCGTCAAGCCCCAGGACAAGGACTTGAACCACACAGCTAGCTCTGTGGGATCCAGCTGCCTTGACACTAGGCCATGGACTGCCCGAAAGCTTGCTGCTTTTCACGTGGAGAGAAATGGGGGCTTGTGAGGAAGGAGGAAGGAGGGAGGGAGGTGGGGTAAGTGGTTCGGACCCCCTGGAGCAGATGTGAGGTCTGTGTCTGCTCGGGCTGACTTTGTGCTCCTGTTTCAGAATACGCACCGCCCTGCCCTGCCCTGCCCGGGACCTTGCTCGGATGTAACACACGGCCCTGCCCTGCCCAGGACCCTGCTCGGATGTAACACGTGGCCTGCGGCTCAGAACACACGTCGCCCTGCCCTGCCCTGCCCAGGACCCTGCTCAGATGTAACACAAGGCCTGCGGCTCAGAACACACACCACCCCGCCCGGGACCCGGCTCGGATATAACACACAGCCCACGGCTCAGAACACGCGCCACCCTGCCTGGGACCCTGCTTGGATGTAACACGCGGCCCGCAGCTCAGAAGACACGCTGCCCTGCCCGGGACCCTGCTGGGATGTAGCATGCAGCCGGCACCCGACTCGGAGCCATGGAATCGGCAAGTACAGTGGCTCTCTGCTTCCACTGGTGTCAGTGAGGCTCAGAGTGACCCTTAGCGCTCCCGTGGTTCCTCGGGCTCGTTGGAGGGCCAGCCAGGGTGCTTTCCGCATCCAGTAGCAGGCTTCCTGGGGTCAGTCAGAGGGGTCTGCCCAGAAGTGGAGTGATCTGGTAGAAGGAGTGTATCTCTCCTGACTCCGTGCCCAAGCCGGGAGACTTTGGAGCCTCTGCAGGTGCTGCGCTTGTCCTGCCCTCCATGTGTGTCGTGTGTGGATGACACGCAGGGTGGCTTCCACGCTGTGGACCGTCGGTGTGTCGGACCGTCACTGTGACCTGGCTGCCCTTCCTCTGGCGTGGGCTGCCGTGGAGGAGCCGTGCTCTGCACGCGTGTTTCCAGATGCTCAAGGCCGGCATGTGGTCGGCAGGCCTGGCCGGGAGCCTCTCCAGTGTGCCCGGGCCGCGGGCCGCCTCCTGGGAAGCCCCGTGGGTCTGGCCACAGGACAGAGCTGTCCCGGGAGATGTGGAGGCTGGCAGGCTGGTCCTCCCTCCTGTGTAAGTTGGCACCAGTGGGAAGACCACACTTGGCTTGTCTGGTTCTTACCTTGGCCACGTGTGGGCCAGCACTGTGGACAGGAGGGCCCGGATCGTGGCTGAATCCTGTTTGGTGCTCCTGGCAGACCCGCTTCCTTGGTGTTCCTGTCTGATGCGTCTACCCTGGGTCTCAGTCATCGCCGGATCGGGCCACTTTGAAAGGCTCCTGACCTGGCTCTGTTGCCTTGGAAACAGGGATGCAGTGGTGGAAGGAGCCTAGAGACAGCTGGACCGCAGTCCCGGGGTCGTCCCCTCTGCAGGGCGGTGAGCAGTCAGGAAGCAGCTCCCCGGTGGGCGCGGGTCCTCACCGGAGCTGCTTGGCAGGGTCGGGGCGTGGGGGAGGGCAGTGGAACGCTGCCAGCCTTTGGCCGTGAGTGTTAGGGCCTCAGAGCGTGCCGGGCTCAGTGATGGCGCATCCTGCCGTGAGGTGCCTCCCAGCCCCTGACCACACCCCAGCCACAGGCCAAGGCCTCCCCGCCGCCTGTCACCTCGGCGAACCGTAAACTCAGTTGCCGTTGAGCGTGACCGTCATCCTGCCTGTGGGGTGTGGACTGAAGAGACGAAGGCTCTCCCGTGAGGGCCCTCCGAGGCCCTGGCGTTGCCCGCGCTGCCTCCAGGTGCAGAGTCGGGGCAGGCTGCCTTCCTTGACTTCTCCTGGCGTGAAAGTGCTGGGTTTAAAATGGGATGCTTGTGAGGGTCCTCTGACACCTTTGCGTTGTTAGGAATATCGTTCATTATTTTAATTCTTCCTCGGATCGCTTATGGTGGAGGATCAACAGCTTAGACTGGGCGTAGGGACCACTTTCGTGCTGAGGGGTCTTGCTATGGCACCTTCGATCCACGCCGCGTCTCTCGTCCCATCTGGGTGTTATTTATTTATTTATTTATTTTGAATTTATTTAACTTTATTGTTATTATTATTATTATTATTTTCACATGAGTTTTGCCAGAGAAAGACAGAGAGAGAGAGAGAGAGAGAGAGAAGAGAGAAAGAGAAAGAAAGAGAAAGAGAAAGAGAAAGAAGAAGCCGCCAGGTCCGGGACTGGAACCGTGGTCGACCATGTGGGAATTCCAGCACCTTAACCACCGCACCACTTGCTGGCCCAATCTGGGTGTTATTTCTGTGCCTACCTTGGGTGGATCTGGGCTGCCCCCTGACATGATGCTAGGTGGCTGGTGGTGGTGTGGGGTCCAGGACCATCTGTGCTGGCCTGTGAGGCTGCCCTGCAACTTGGGCCGTCTCTCCAGCCCGCAGGCCTGGTCTTGGGCATAAGGACGTGGAGGTGGCTATTCCTGAGCGGCCGCCTGAGCACGGACACACCTACACAGCAGCCGTGCTCCAGCTCCCCAGACATGGCCGCCCTCACCTTCCCAGAGACTCCAGTTCAGGCCACGCAGAAGGGCAGGTTTTCCCGGGGGCTTTGTGGCCTCGTTGGTGGAAGACCATCCAGTGGCAGTGGTTCCTCGGGGTTCCTTGGGGTTGTCGGCAGCTGTGGGTCTGGATTGGCTTTGCAAATTCCAGTGCCAGTTCACATCCTTTTTTTTTTTTTGTAATTAATTAATTTAATTTTTTTCATTGTCATTATTTTTATTTAATTTTTTGAAGTTGGCCAGACAGAGACAGAGAAGGAAAGTGGGAAAGCAAGCTGCCAATTCTGGAATTTGAACCGTGGTCCAGACACCTCAGCCACCACACCACCTGCCGGCTCCACATTCTTTTTATTAAAAAAGAAAAAGATAATATTGGGGACCAGCAGATGACGTACTGGTTATATCATTATACTGGACTCCCGTGTAGTCAACCTCAGTTCAAGTCCCGGACCCAGTGGCTTAAAACTCCTGCTGGGCTTGTGTGCCAAGAAGAGGATGGAGGAGAAGGGATTGCGGCATGGCCATCCTCCTGGGGAGTGATTTCTTGATTTCTCTCTCTCTCTGTCTCTCTGGTGAGCACACATGCCCTACAGCAAAAATCTCTCTCTTAAAAAAAGTTATTGTTGGAATTGAGCACTAGGTAATGGTGTTTACTTTGGTTCATCAAGGAAACACGCATAGCAAATTAGGCCAGTATAAATAACTTTTTAAGAAGGTGTTTGCCATACAGTATACACACTCCTTAGAGAGAGAGACACTCATGTACTGGCGCCCTCAGCGATTTTCAAGTCACCGGGTCCAAGGCGTGAACTGTGGCCACCCATGTGGGACCCAGCTGCCCGAGCACCTGTGTCCTGCCAGGGAGTGCCTGGAGGGCCCGGGGAGGTGTGGGAAGCTCTTGTCTTCTGTTTCCTGCTCCAGGAGAGGCCTCCCTCTCTCACCGTTTTTGAGCTGTTCATTGGGAAAAGGGACTTGTTGTGTGCTGTGTCAGAAGTGGGCAGGGAAGGGTTTAGGTGTAAACCCCGCAGGGGGTACTGAGCATGCTCCCCGGACAGCCCTTCTCCGTCCCCGGGAGTACTGAGCGCGCCCACCCGGACAGCCCTTCTCGGTCCCCGGGAGTACTGAGCGCGCCCACCCGGACAGCCCTTCTCGTTCCCCGGGAGTACTGAGCCCGCCCACCCGGACAGCCCTTCTCGTTCCCCGGGAGTACTGAGCGCGCCCACCCGGACAGCCCTTCTCCGTCCCCGGGAGTACTGAGCGCGCCCACCCGGACAGCCCTTCTCCGTCCCCGGGAGTACTGAGCGCGCCCACCCGGACAGCCCTTCTCTGTCCCCGGGAGTACTGAGCGCGCCCACCCGGACAGCCCTTCTCGGTCCCCGGGAGTACTGAGCGCGCCCACCCGGACAGCCCTTCTCAATCACCTCTCGGTTGCAATTGGGGGGCCCCCCAGCGTTGTTCATTGTGTTTGGGGGACACTGTGACAGAGCCACGTGCTTGCTCAGGGGCGAGTAGAGGAGAGAAGCTGAGTGTGAGTGCCTGACCCTGGCCAGGATGCTACCAGCAGGTGCAGGAGATGGCAGAGGCCAGGTCTTTAAGGTCTGCCCTGGTTGTGTGGACAGAGGCAGCTGCAGCACCGTCCCTGGCTCCATGTAGGTCTTTGTGCAGGCCTGGGGGCCATGAGCCAGGGCTGCCGGATTTGGCTGAGGGTGTTGCCGGGTCCCTGCCCGTGATGGGTCCAGGTGTGGGAGGCTCTGCTTAGACAAGCACGCCCACAGGCACCATGCCCATGCAGGCGCCCATGCTCCCGCTCCTTCCTGCCCGTCCACTCGTGTCTCTCAGCTCTGGCCTCCCCTCATGTTCCCCCCTCTGTGGGGCTCGGCCTCACCAGCTCCCACCCCAGAATTGAAGCCCCCCGTAGCCCCAGGGCTCTGCTTGGTGCCTGCTCCTTGGCCTCAGGAGTGAAGAACCAGGCAGGACGTAAAGCCAGCCAGCGAGGAGGGCCTCGGGGAGCTGAAGGACACTTCCACAGCTTTTGACTCTGTTGACCTTGCGTTAAACAGATGTTTGTTTATTGGAAAGAATGGGCCCGAGGCACTTGTCCACATCGGGTGGTGTTGGCACATCAGGCAGACGGCAGCCCTCCGGGAGAAGCCGGTGCTCTGGGCGGGGCAGAGGGTGTCAGTGCCGGGCAGGTGCTTTCCTCGGGTCTGTGTCTGGGCTGTCACACCCCCACCGGCGGTGTGTTCCCCCACCTGCTCGGCGCGGGGGCCTGTTAGAATGTCTCCCTGATCGCGCTGTGTGGGCGGGAGCCGCAGCCCTCACCCCGGGGCTGACTAAGCGCCTTCTTTGGAGCTGGCTCTTGCGGATTTTGTGAGAATGTTCGACGACGCTCGAAGAACTGCACCACTGACCTCCACGACGTGCCGTTTTATGTTAGATCCTGCCCGGCTGCTAATAGCAAACTGTGTTGTGAAGGTCATTTGAAACCGAGATGAAGATGCCAGTTTAGATGGTTGAATTTTATTAAAGAAACCCCAGGAAATACTAAGGTATCTCCCCCAGCAATGCTATATATATTTTTTTTTTTTGGAGAGGTTTTTGCTATAGGGCGCGTGCACTCGCCAGACAGACAGAGACAGACATAGAGACAGAAAGCAAGAAATCACCCCCCAGGGGGGATGGTCACGCTGCAATCCCTTCTCCTCCATTCTCCTCTTGGGATTGTGGGCATGCTTGCACACGCGCCCAGCGTGAGTTTTAAGCCACCGGGTCTGGGATGTGAACCGCGGTCGACTACGTGGGAGTCCAGCGACAGCCATTATGCTAACTGCTGGTTCCCAAGCAATGCTATATTTTGAACTTTAATGTTGTCATCAAAATGTCTCCTGTTGCTCTGAGCAGCTTTCTGCCTGGCTCCTCCCTCCCACTCTCTGTGTCTCTGTCCTGTGGGCCACCACGTGTGGCTTGCAGAGGCCCACCCATGGTACGCCCTGCTCGGCCATCTTGGACTGGCTCTGCTCCTGCTGGTGCCAGGTGGCCCCTTCTGGGTGGTTGAGGGTCACGCTCGCCCGGAGCACAGAGCACAGGTGAAGGGAAGGCTCCGCCCGAAGCTGTGGGCCTTTCACTCTGTTGGGAGCCAGGGCAGCCTGTCTCGGCCTCCCCTGCTCATTCTGATGGCTCCCGTCTGGGGAGCGGCGTGCTGTGGCCGCGCCTCGTTCCCCAGGACCTCTCCGAGCCGGCTCTTGGCCCACACAGCCTGACTGGCAGTGATGCCCTGAGGCCACCTGCCCGCTGGCCCCGCTGAGTGGTTTATTCGAGATAAGTGGGAACCAGCTCTGTGGTCACCAGTGGGTGCCTGGGGGTGGCCAGGGCCTGGGGCAGACATGGGACTCGGGCCAGTGGGGTTGGGGCTGGCAGCAAGAGCGAGCGCTCGTGTTGCCTGTGCGGCTCTCAGCAGAACCACGGGGACCCCTGCCACCTAGGGGGGAGGCGCCATCTCTGACAGGCTTGTGGGTTCTTGGTGAGTCCCAGAGTCCCGGTTCCACCCATGTAGCCATCTCAGTGGACCCCGGCCTTTCTGCGCGGGGTTGGGAAAGCACAGACACCAGACATCGTGGCCGTGCCCGTACCTCCGTGGTTGAACGGGGTCCTTTGGGTGGTGGACCACACCTGTTCCCTGCACCCCCCGCTAGGGTGACCCCCACTTACAGAGCAGCAGTGCTGGGCTGGCCTTCACGGCGTTCACAGGCCCCGCCTGCAGTGGGTGGTGTCCCTCCACCGGCGTCCCCCATCCACACCTCCTGCTCCCCAGCTCTGCCGAGCCCTGGCTTTCCCTGCCGCCGTAGTCCTGCCCTTTCCCAGTGTGGTCGACTCGAATCTCATGGCACACGGCCTGGCCAGAGGCCGCTTCTCCCAGGAAGGTGTGGGTTAGCCCTCCCGTCCTCGCACGGCGGGCGCCAGCATTGCAAGTCTCTCCCGTCTTCCCAGACAACCTCATTCCCACCTCCCTGAGCTGCCTCTGCGAGGAGGGTCTTTCCACATGGACGGACGGACAGACGGACGGGATGCAGCCTCCCTGGGGACACTGAGGCCTCGCCCTGAGATGCGCAAGGCCACCCTTCCTGCCCCAGGCTGCCTGGGACGTCCGCAGCTCGCGGGGTGCTGTGGGGGACCGTCCACCAGCAGGGGCTAGATGCCTTTTTGTGCCACTTAGTTTTCCATTTCTTCCTTTTTTCCCTTAAAGAATTATTTTTTTATTTAACTTTGTTTATTTAAATTTGATCAGAGAGGGACAGTGTGTGTGGGGGGGCGCAGGGAGAGAGAGCGAACACAAGCAAGCAAGCAAACAGGCTGCCAGGTTTGGAACTCAAACCACGGTTGGCGCGGTCGGCCACGTGGGAGTCCGGCACCTTTAACCACAACACCACCTCTGACCCCTCTTTCTTTCTTTCTTTCTGTTTTATTTTTTTGGAGAGGTTTTTGCTACAGGGCGTGTGCACTTGCCAGAAAGACAGAGACAGAAAGCGAGAAATCACCCCCCGGGGGGATAGCCACCCCGCAATCCCTTCTCCTCCATTCTCCTCTCAGGATCTTGGGCACGCACGCACACGTGCCCAGCGTGAGTTTAAGCCACTGGGTCTGGGAGTTGAGCTGCGGTCGACTACATGGAAGTTCAGCGACACAGCCATTACGCTAACTGCTGGTCCCTCTTTCTTTTGGTCCCTCTTTCTTTTTAAAAAGCCATTTATTATTTATTTGTTACCATTTTGGGGGCACCAGGTCCAGGACTTGAACTGCAGTTAGCCATGTGGGAATCCAGTGCCTCAACTACCATGCCACCTGCTGGCTCCTTTTTTTCTTTCCCTTAAGATGTTTTGCCATAGGGTGCATGCCCTCACTGGAGAGACAGAGACAGAGAGAGAGAATCAGGGAAAGTGAGAAATCACCCCAGGGAGGATAGCCACTCCAAAATTCCTTCTCTACTATTCTCCTCCTCCCGGGATTTTTTTTTTTTTTTTTTTTTTTTTTTTGGAGAGGTTTTTGCTATAGGACTCATGCACTTGCCAGAAAGAGAGAGAGAGACAGAAAGCGAGCAATCACTCCCCAGGGGGATGGCCACGCCACAGCCCCTTCTCCTCCATTCTCCTTTGGGGACTTTAGGCATGCACACACACTCGCCAGGTGTGAGTTTTAAGCCACTGGGTCTGGGACTCGAACTGTGGTCAACTATGTCGAAGTCCAGCAACTTAAACCATTACGCCATCTGCTGGTCCCAGACTAGTGATTTTTAACAAGTGTTTTATTTATGACAGCACACATGCACACACGGAGCAGAGCGGGAGAGCAGGGGCGACAGGAACCCGCAGTGGCTCTTGTCTCACCGTGGCCTCCTCCTCCCAGCTTCCTCTCGTCAGGGTCTCAGCACCCGTGCCCAGCCTGTTCTCCATCACGGGTCCGAGCCTGTAGTCGGCTGCCGCTGGCTCTGGCTAGTTTTTTCTGCTTTGCTTTGCTCTTTTTAAAAATTGTTCGAAGGTATGTGTACGCACCCGAGAGAGATGGGTGCGTGCGTGTAATTCTTCTTTCTCTCTCCATCCATTGGGGTCTGCGTTTTCAAGTGCCTAGGGCCCAGACTCAACCTCAAGGTCCCGGGGTGGCCCTGACTGGTCACTTTGACCTGGCATGGGACCCCAGCGGTGTGGTCCTTTGGCCACGTCAGTTCTGTCAGAGCCCCTGACACAGCTTGGTCTTACTGGGCAGCGTCCCTGCTGTGTCAGGCCGTGCCCGTGAACTGGCCTGCGGAAGCCAGCCAGGAAGGCCTGGGGCCTGCGGCGGCCCATGCCCTCCTAGTGCCCGGGCCTTCGTGTGTGAGTGAGCAGCGGTCGCTGGATGGTGGGGTCAGGACCCTGAGACGGTGCTGTGGCTTTTCTTTCCACGCAACAGGGCTTGGCTCGGCCCGCCTTAGCCGCAGGCACGTGAGCCCTTGCTGTTCGTGTCCTTGTCCTGGGGCAGCGGCACACTTTGCTGTCCCCAGGCACTTCTCAGTCATGGCGACGCAACACTTCCACGAAGGGAGGCCTGCCTCATTGTCACGGTCCTGCGAGTCCAGGGGCCCTTTGTGGGGACCGCCAGGCCGCTGGCACGTCCTTGAAGCGCTCAGGTTGTGTGTGTGCTCATCTCTTCTGCTCTCCCAGGTGACAGCAGGTGCGGTGGGGGGCCAAGGACTCGGGCAGGCTCGGGCCTCGTCATGACACGTGCAGGGCCGGGCGAGGGGGGGGGGGTCTGGTGGCAGTCTCTCCCGGGCCCTTGGTTCCAGGCAGCGACGCTCCCTACATGCGGGAGCCTACGGTAAGGCCATGTACAAATAGGGCCAGGGAGGCCGTCACACACTGCTGTGAGCAGCACACTCTCACTAGCAGCCACCTTATTTTCTGAGACTGAATGCGCGTGGCTTTAAGAGTCACTGCCCAGTTACTTGGGGCTTGAGGCGGCTGCTCTCACAGAGCTGACCGTGTCCAGCCCGCTGCGGCCTGTGGTTCTGGCCAAGTGGACGCTTGTCGCAAAGTGGGAGAGCGTGTGGTCGCTCTGGGCGTGGTGGGGCCCTCCTGCAGGGCACCAGAGCCCCACGAGCACGCAGCTCTCGGCACTTTCCTCCTCAGCCTGCCCGGCCCTGCTGATCTCTGCCTGCACGTGCCGGTCACGGGGTAACCCTTGGTCTGCTGAGCCATGTCTGCAGGCGTGGACACACTTTAACATACCAGAAGGCCACCACCGTGAAGTCCCCAGAGCCTGTCTGCTCTTCTGGGGGTTCCAGAATTCAGGTTTTGGCTGGAAGCGTGGAGCTAACGTGAGAATCCCAGCCAGGGGATGTCCTTGAGGGGCGGCTCCGCTCCCTTTCCCAGAAGTGTGGCGCCTGGGGGAGCAGGGCTGCAGCCACAGCCTCTCACGTGCTCGCCTGTCGCCAGGGTGCGCCTGGGGAGAGTGACGGCTGGGCTGAGTGCAGGAAGCCATCACTTCATCACTGACGTTCTGTGCTCTTTCTTTAAGAATGAACTAGTTAATTAATTTAAATTTGCTACAGGGCACGCAAACTTGCTAGAGACCGAGAGAGAGGGAAAGTGAGAAAGCAAGCTGTCAGTTCTGGGGCTCAAACTGCGGTCAGCCATGTGGGAGTCTCACACCGTGACCACCATCATCCCAGAAGATTTTTGTTTGAGAGACTTGCTACAGGGCATGTGTACTCACTGGAGAGACAGAGACAGAAAACAAGAAGTCGACCTTGTAGGGGGATGGCCATGCCACAGACCCTTCTCCTCTCCCTCTCAGGACTTCGGGCATGCATGTATGTGTGCCCGGCGTGAGTTTCAAGCTGCCAGGTCTGGGACTCGAAACACAGTCTACCACATAAGAGTCCAGTGCCTTAACCTCTGTGCCACCTGCTGGCTCCTACACAGGTCCTTAGGGGAACTGAACCATCAGTGTCAACCCAGCAGAAGGGCAGTGTTCTGTTTTTTTTTAGTTGTCAGGGGGTGCATTTGCTCCCCTGAGACGGAGCAAGCACCCCAGTGGGGTGTGGCCTCACTGACTCTCTCCCCGTCTGCCCACCTCATCAGATCTCGGGTGTGCATGTGCACCCACACACTTGGTGTGTTTTCAAATCTCCAGGGACCGGGACTTGAACCACATGGTTGGCCACGTGGGATCTGGCTCCTTGACTGCCTTGGGGCAGACCCAAAGGCAGTTTTTCTATGTAGGTAGTGGCACCCTTGCAGACTCCCTGCAAGGTTTTTAGGGATCCCTGCGATCCTCAGACCACCCTTCGGGAACGTCTGTGTTAAGCCATTCGGTCTGAGAGAGAATGAAGCTGATTGATACAGTCTAAATGCTTACTGTGGCTCTGAAAATTCACACCCTTAGGAGAATGTTTGTGTCTGCATGTCCCTCCACCACAGTCCACCTGCTCACGGATTCTGTAAGGGGCCTCCGGACACCCACAGCACTGCGGGAATTGGCTCTCGCGAGAGCAGGCGCGCGCATCTGCCCTTGGGTCCCTGCGCACATCCCAGCTCCTCCTCGTTGTGTGTGGGCGCCACAGGGCGTGCTCTGGTGTGTCAGGCACACCACACGGCTCAGAGGACAGGAGTGGGGCCATCGGGCAGCCTTGGTGTGGCCGCCCTGAGCCAGGGTGAGCGCTGGCAGCCTGCCCTCTGCGGAGCAGCTGGCCTCTCACAGGCGTGCCCGCAGGAGATGCCCGGGGGACTGCTCCGAATTAGCGAGTCCTTACCTCGGCCTGTGGGCCAGGAGGGCCACTATGGGGCATTCAAAGAACATTCTTATTTCATGTTTTTAGCCCACTGTAGAGAAAACACCGCGGGGGGTGTACCTTAAACCCCGCTGTCTGGGTAATCACCCCCTCCTTGTCTCTGTGAGGCGTGTGGTCGGTGTGCCTGTGCACCTGGGCGTGTTCAGTCTGTGTGCTCTGAAGGTGGACACGGGAGGCTGTTGCATCTTCCCTTGTCATTAGGAAGTAATCGTCTCCCTGGCAGTACTCTGCTCTGAGGTGTATGTTGCTCAGCTTTAAGATCACCACACCAGGGACCAGCAGTTGGTATCGTGGCTGTGTTACTGGACTCATACGTTGTCAACCGCAGTTTGAGTCCTGGGCCCGGCGGCCTAAAACTCACGCCAGGCGTGTGTGCGTGCCCCAAATCCCGAGAGAATAGAGAAGGGATTGTAGCGTGGCCACCCTCCCTGGGGGGTGGTTTCTCACTTTCTTTGTGTCTCTGATGAGCACACGCACCCTATAGCAAGAAATCTCTTAAAAAGGAAAAGATCGCCACTCCATTGTCTTCTGGCACCACCTGCTGTATTTTCCATCTTTTAACCTAATTAATTTTATTGCCAGAGGGCCTGCGCACACTCAGCCTGCCAGCGCCCCATACCGAAGTCGCGTTCCCCCGCTCCTCCTCTCCATCGGAATTCTGGGCGCGCGGGCCAAGGTGCCAGTGTGTTTGTAAAGCCACTGGGGCTGGGAGTTGGACCACAGGTGACTCTAGGGACCCCTGTCCCTTAGCACCCGCATGCTCAGTGGCCAGCACTTCCCGGCATTTTCGGTCGAACCAAGTCTGTGTGTTGGAAGTGGGTCTCTAGTGGCCGGCCTAGAGTGGGTGCTGCTTGTTCATGGGGACGTGCACCGGCCGCTTACTGAGATGGCTCACGTAGCCTGCGCGCAGCGCGCCGCGTGCTCACGGACCTCTGTCACCGTCCTTGCTGAGACGACGCTCTTCCTGTCAGGGCAGGTGCCGGCCACAGGCTTGGCCCCCGCGCCCTGTGGGGTCAGACCTGGCCCATGTCACGACCTGGGCGCTGCGCCCTGGCTCGTGCTTCGCCGTGTCCGGTCGCCCTCCTCCCTCCGCGCGCTCACTGCCTCTGCGTTTCCTTTGGGCTCCTGTGGTTTGCTTCTTCATGAGTTTTTTTGTGTTTCTTGAACTTAGCTTTCATTGAGCTTGTAAGTTTTCATCAAAATGTGAAAACTTTTGGTTGGGACTTCCTGCTTCTGATTTCTTTCCTGACGCTCCACCTCCTGTGAGGCTCTTGCTCTGGGTGGCTCCCCGGCTTCCCTGAGCCCTGCTTTGGGCAGAGCTGCATGCGGGGGCTGCTTCCAGTCTGTGCCCAAATGTAGGTCGCAAGACGTCTGGGTTCGTTCTGTGACAAGCTGATGGATTTCTCTCCCACGGGCTAGAAAGACACAGAGGGACAGAGGGACAGAGAGGCAGCACCCTTGACGTGGTCCTGGTGCCATGCCCACCCCCAGTCTTGGCCAGACCCCGGCCGTGGGCACGCAGCTCCCTGCAGGGCCTCGGGGCCGGCTGCGGCAGGCCCGCTGGAGTCAGGCCGTGGGTCCGCAGTAGCCTGCTGCGTGCTGACTGGGGTTGCGGGTCACTGTGGCCAGAGAGGGTGTGCACAGCAGGGAGTGTGGGTGACGGTGTGCAGGGACGTCAGACCATCTCTGCGGCTCTTTTACAACTCCGAGGTGTTTAAGGCCCAGCCGTGGTGGTACGTGCTGCCGAGACGCTGTGCTCCTTGGGCACGGGCCACACCGGGGCCCAGGTTCGATTCCTGATCTGATCTAATGGCGGGGCTTAGTGGGCACACACCTGTCACCACAGTCACTTGGGCAGGTGAGGCAGCAGGACTCGAGCCCGAGGCTGACTGGGCAGCATGGCGAGGCCCTGTCTGAGAGTCCGTGCAGGGGGCACCACGCCCTCTCCGCCTGCTCCCAGTTGGAGGCTGAGACAGGAGGCTCCTGTCTAACAGCAGAAACCGAGCAGGGCGTCTTAATATGGGAACCAAGCACGGTTGGAAGGAAAGTATCTGGAGGGCTTACCCCATCCGCCCCCACTGCAGCCCCAGACCCCTCTCTGGTCTAGTGGAGCACCCTTCCAGGCCGGCCGAAGGTGGTTGTGCTGCGTGTGCGACACTTGGTGTGGCGCCCTGGAGGTCCAAGTAGCCTGCCCCGCTGCTCTGTGGTGGTCAGCGTCACTTGCCCCAAGTGCACCTTCCTGCCTGCCCCATGTGGGGACGCAGCCCTGGCCCACTGCACAGCTGAGCACTGTCGGGGCTCAGCCTCCTGGGCCTTTCCCCTCAGAGCCCCATGGCCTGGCCTGGTGTGGGCTCGTCTTGGTGCCCTCCGGGAGCACTCTGGCTTGGTGTCACTGCCCGTGGCTTCCCCAGGGAGAGTGAGGCTCCAGGTGTGTGTTTCAGGGAGATGCTGTTAAAACAGATGGCGAGTCGTCCGGACCGACCCTTCTGTGTCATTGCGTTTTCTTAAGAGAGGGGTTTCTTTGCTATGGGGCATGTATGCTCTCTGGGGACGGAGAGAGGGAGAGGGAGAGAGAAATCACCCCACACCTCTCCCCGGGAGGATGACCGCGCCACAGTCCCTCCTCCTCTGTTCTCCTCTCAGGTTGTAGGCAGGCCCGCACACGCGCCCGGCATGCGTTTCAAGCCTCCAGGTCTGGGACACGAACTGCAGTTGACCATGTGGGAGTCCAGCACCTTAACTACCATGCCACCTGCCTCCCCTTATTGGAGGTGATGTACTCTGTCCAGTCAGCGCTGTCATTTCTCAGGCAGGCCAGAGACTTGGAGGAGTGCCTGTGCGTTCCACCCTGGAGGGGAGGGGAGCGGCCAGTCTGGGGGCAGCGTTTGCAGTCTGGTCCTTCCTGTGCCCTCCAGGCCCGTGGTAGACGTACCAGTCCCCCTGGGCCCTGCAGTGGATGGCAGCTCCAGGGCAGTGACCCATCCAGGAAAGCCTCCCCGTCCTCTCCTGGAGGACGCTGGTGAGGAGCCGTCCGGTGCCCGCTGCTCTCGGCCAGCACAGCTGGGGCAGGGCCTAGTGCAGCCCGGCTGCTCCACGTCTGTGGTGTCTCGTTCCTGTTCCTCGTTCTAGGTTTTGCTGTAGGCCACATGCTCTGGCCAGAGAGAAGGAAAGTGAGGAATTACCCCTGGGGGATGGCCATGCTTCAGTCCCTTCTCATCCAGTCTCCTCTAGGGATTGTGAGTGCGTGCACACACACGCACACGCACACACACACCTGGCCTAATTTTCAAGCTGCTGGGTCCAGGACTGGAATTGCAGTGAGCCACGTGGGAGTCCAGCACCTTCACCACCACTACACCACTTACCGGCCCCAGCGTCTGGTTCTTAGGGTAGGGTAGCCAGGCAGTGTAGGGACTGGCTACCGCAGCCAGCAGTTCACACCCGCGACACGGTGCTGCTGCCGTAGGGAGGACAAGGCACACGCATTGCCTCAATCATCCCGCTATAAAACGTAGTTACATTTCTTTTTCCTCTTTCTGTTTGTTTGTTTTTGTCGTAGGAAGGCCCATGTGCTGACTGGAGAGAGACAGAGAGAGGGAGAGTGAGCAGTCACCTTCAGGGCTGGCCACACCGCATCCCTTCTCCTCGATTCCCCTCTTGGTATTTGGGCGTGCACATATGCACACCTGGTGTGATGCTCAAGCTGCTGGGCCCGTGACCGGAAGCAGGTCGGCCATGTGGGAATCCAGCGCCCTAACTGACACGCTACCTGTGGCCCGTGAGTGTGATTCTCTGTGTTGGGCAACTTTTTAAATTCAGTTGTTAGGTTAATTGAAAACAGGACAGTATTTTGGGTAGCAGGTAAGTGTTGTACATAGGGGCTAGGTCCCACGTGGCAATCTGGAATTTGAATCCTGGCCCAGGCAACTTGAAAAACACCAGGAGCGTGTGTGTGTGTGTGTGTGTGTGTGTGTGTACACGCGCGTGCCCCAGGTTCTGGCGGGGCGGGGAGAGGGTTGTGATGTGGCCACACCCCCTGCTCACTCACTCTCTTTCTCTGCCTCTCTCGTGAGTGTACGTACTCTGTGGTATGGTATCCCCGTCTTTGAAAACAAGAGAGAAAAGAAAACCTTACAGTATGCATGTTCTTTTTTTTTTTTTAATCTTTTCTTTTTTTTTTTTTTTTTTTTTTTGAGAGGTTTTTGCTATAGGGTACATGCACTCGCCAGAAAGAGAGACAGAAAGCGAGAAGTCACCCCCTAGGGGTGGATGGTCACGCTGCAATCCCGTCTTCTCCATTCTCCTCTTGGGATCTTGGGCACGCACGCACACATGCCTGGCATGAGTTTAAGCTACCGGGTCCAGGACTCGAACCGCTGTCAACTACATAGGAATCCAGCAACATAACCATTACGCCGACTGCTGGTCCTTCTTATTTATTTATCTTTTTAAATTTAAATTTTTTTTTTTCCCATAGGGCACATGTGCTCGCCAGAGAGAGATGGAAAGAGAGCTCAGAGCTGCTCCTGCCTGTAATCGGGGGCCACGCTGGCGAGTCTACCCGCGTGAGGCATGTTGGGGGTTCTTGCGGTTCCTGGGGAGGGCAGGGTATCCCCTTTAACGTGGATGGAAAGTGCCAGGGAGCCCCGGGTGAGTGTGGGTCCCAAGGAACACGTGATGAGGGAGCTTGAGCCTGGCACGGCCTCTCCGGGCGAGGTGCCCATGGCTGAGGCCTTGCTCTGCCCCCCCCACCGCAGAGCTGAGGCCCCTGGGGTCCCACACAGCCACTGCACCTGCCTTGCCCTGCCACTCATGCAGGTGGCGTGGCCCAGAGTGAGAGCGGCGGGGCGGGGGCTCGGCGGTGTCTGAGTGAGGGGAGCACCACCGAGCGCGGGGATGCCTTGTGGGGAAGGACTGCGGAAGCCCTGCTCCCCGCCCCTCGGTGCCCCTCTCCTGGGGGCTGACGGAGGCCTGGCTGGGCTGCAGACGGGGCTTCTCTCACCCTCGGGGCAGGGCGGCAGCTTGCTGTGCTCAGGAGAGTGCCCCGAGCTGTCCCCAAGTGGCCTCTCCCCTGTGCAGGGCCAGTGCGGCAGGAGGCCCTCTGTGCTCGCCCGCCTGCTGTGGGCGCCTGCCCGTAGCCTTGGGGGTTCCCATTTCTTGCAGCTAGTTTTTTAAAAAGTGACAGTGGGGACTGTCAGAAAGGCTTTCTTTGGCCTGCAGAACCTCGGTGGGTAGTTTCTCCGAACAGTGACCTGAAGGAGGAGAGAGAGCGTTCACAAGTGGCGTGCACTGTGTTACTTAGCAGGTGGGCATAACCGCGTTTCTCAGGCAGGCGTGGGAGCCGTCCGGTCACTGTGGCTGCCTTGCAGTCTGGCTCTGCAGGGCCACTCCTGCCACAGACAGGGAGGGACGGGTCTCATCCTGTCCTCTGCCTCCTCCTCTTCTGCTGCCGTGACAGAACACCTGAGGCTGGGTAACTGATAAAGAGCAGAAATCTGTCTCTGCCTCCCAGCGGCAGGAAGTCCCAGACGGAGCACCACCAGGATGGGTATCTGGCGCAACGCTCTCTGCACCCACGGTGGTGGCGCAGGGCTCCCAGGGGAGGGGCGCCTCGCCTTCCCACGGCGTGGCAGGGAGCGAGCAGGGCCTGGGTGCATCCTCAGCCTTTTGGAAGACACCGGCCTGTGCGTGGGCAGACTCTCCTGGCAGTCTGCTCTCTGCGGCTCCTCCCGGTGGGTGTCAGTGTGGGCAGGAAGTGGGGACGCCCCTGCCCCTCATAGCACTCTTGGGATGTCCTCGCCAGGCTCATTCCTCTGTTGGTGTTAGATAGAGGTTGCTGGGAAATGCAGGGAGACCGGAAGGCCCCCGAGCGAGCAGAGGAGGGAGTACCCTGTCCTGCCTTCTTTTCCCACGCGTGTCCCAGCCCGCCCCTCCTCCCTCGCGCCCACACCCTCCTGCCCGTGCTCGGCCCCTCCCACAGCCCCTCACTGTGGTCCTGCTGTTTGCGGGGTCTGCCTTCATCGTTGTCCTTCACATCACGGACCGTGCAGGTCCCCACAGGTTCATGACAGCCCCAGAGCCAGGGGCTGCCTGTCCTGGAAGGGGGCCCAGCCCAGCCTTGCTCCCACGGCGCTTGGCCTAGCACTCCCCACAGATGGACTCTGCCAGGCCATGGCCCTGTCAGCTGCCCCGTGCCTCTCGGCTACGGCATCTGGGCCCCTCAGAGCAGGCTCGCGGGGCCATCCTCTGGGCAGGCACCATTAGTGTCCTGGGAGGGCCTTGAGGAGCCCTGGTGCGGTTGGGTCGCACTCATCCTGCCTGCCCTGGGGACCTGGGCCGAGACATCGAAATCTCCCCACTTGCCCAGCTGAGCGGGGAAAGGAGGTGGGCCCACGGCGCAGCGGGGTGCTCAGGCCCGCCCAGCGCAGGGGGTGAGGTCTGCACAGGGGACACTTGGGATCCTCGATGCTCAAGTGGGGAGTGTGGGCTGAGAAGCTTAGTTACAGAACACGAGGTTCAACACGGCCTAGCTTTTGACAGAAAAAGTACCCTTCTGTTTTGCTGTGGATCTCTGGGTAGTAGGGGTTTGTCTTCAGTTTTCTTGCAGAGTATCAGTATTTTATCTTTAAAATAAACGTCCTGCTCCTGTTCATGTGGAATGGTTATTTCTAAGGGAAAGGCCCCTCCTAGGAGCCTCGTTCCTGTGGTTCCTTCAGCCAGGAGCTTGGCCTGGCACCGGGTAGGAGGCTGGGACTCGGCGGTGCTCACAGGCCACGGCATTGAGTGGCCTCCGGGCACAGCAGTTGGGAGCGCTCGGGGCGGGACCTGACGTGGCGCAGCTGCACACAGCACCACGCCTGTCAGCAGTCGTGACTGGCGGCGGCTGCTTCTCTGCACCTCGCAGCCCGGCTGGCTTGTCCCCAGTGTGCGGAGGCTGGAGGAGGGTCTGGGTCCCTCTCAGCCTTGCTTGGGGCCTGCCCTGCCCTGCTCAGTGGCCTTAGGCGTTGATGGCTTCAAAGGCTCCAGGAGATGGGCAAGAGCAGGCCGGCTGCCGGCCTCCCTGGTGGCTGGTGCGGTGCTGTGTGGGCCTGTGGCCGGCCCTCCCCTGCCCTGGGCGTTGTCCAGGCCCCGCCCACTCGCTGCTCCCTTTGCCTTTCCTGGACCTTCACGCCTGCCAGGCTGACAGTCTGTAAAGTGCTGTTATCTGAATAACTCAGACAGCTGGGGGGTCGGGGGAGGTATGGTGTGAGCTCCCCAAGAGGCCGTGGCCAGGCGCTGGACCTGCTGGGCTGCGGTTGCCCAGCGGCTGGCCCTTGGCCGAGCGGTCCGGTGCCCTCAGAGGTCTAGTCTGCCGCCGCGTCAGTCTGTCCGTGGGGCACAAAGGTGCTCGGGGGCGTGTTCCTGCGGTGGGGGAGCCACGTGGCACTGACAGGCGTCCTCCAGCCTGAGTTGTAGTGCCGGGCAGCATGCGTGTCTGGGCCACATGCCAAAGACCTGAACACAGGTCGTGGTACCCAACCCTGCACCCCGCTGAGGACTGAGCCCAGGGTTGAGTCCCTGGCCCCGGAACTCAGTGTGAGGTGCCGGTCGGGGCTCGGGTGCTGCTGCTCTCGCGGCCAGTGCCTTCTCAGACTGGCTCTCCCTCTGCCCGCGAGGCCTGTTCTGTGGCTCTGCTTCCTGGACCAGCCGACGGCACCTGTCCACCTGGCACCAGCTGCCCAGTCACAGGCACTGGGGGTCTGTCTGGTCCACGTGGGGCGTGTGCGGAGGCCTGCAGTTGGCTTGCCGCCCTGGGCTGGTGCGCCGCGCCCAGGGAGCAGGGCCCTGATGCGGAGAGGACGATGTGGGGTGGATGTGGAGCCGAGCTAGCCGAGCAGGTGGAGCCGCGCTCCGGCCTCCCCTCGCCGGGAAGCTCGTAGCTGTTAGAGTGGTCGCACTGCCTTCCTCCCGCGGGCAGTGGTGGATCTCCCCTGGTGAAGGAGGGCAGGCCCCGGGGAGCCATCGTGCACTTGCTCGTGCAGCAGCCCGGCCGGTGGGTGTGGGCGTTTTGGGAACTCCTCGATTCTGACAGTCTCCCCTCTGTTGGCCACCCCAGGCCCCCTTCTCGGATCTCGAGGTTACTTTCTGCCCGCTGCGTCTCCCGCCTTAGAGACGCAGTGCTGGCGTGAACTGCACTGTCTTCTGACGGGGCCGCACGGAGCACTCCTGCCGTGCCCCGTCCTTGGACGGTGTGCAGCCCAGGGAGGACTTGCTGGCCAAGTCCTGGTAGGCCCTCAGTGGTCCTGCCTCCTGTGGATTTCTGTCTTTCAACAAAGACTTGCTTGGCCTTAGGGCAAAAGCACTGATTTGGGACCAGCAGAGGGCGTGATGGTTATGGCGCTGGACGCCCACGTAGTCGACCACGGTTCAGGTCCCGGACCTGGAGGCTTCAAACGTGTGTACAAAATCTGGAGAGGAGAATGAAGAGTGGCCCTCCACCAGGGCGTGATTTCTTGCTGTCTCTGTCTCTGTCTTTGTCTCCCACGAGCCCTACAGCAAAAATCGCTCTTAAAAAAAAAAAACACAAAAAACAAACAGATTTTATACATGCTGGGACACCTCCCTTGTTTGGTCTGTGGCTTCAGGGTGTCCAGCAGGGCACCGGGACCCCCCTGTGACCTTATGCGTCCCAGCTGTGAGGCAGGGGCAGCCTGCCTGGGGCTGCCTGAGGGTGCAGAGCCCTGGGAAGCCGGGAATAACCTCTCTCCACAGTGCTTCTGGTGGAGGGAGGAGCTTTGAGTGCATGCGTTTACAGTGGGCCAGAGTGCAGGTGGTCTAGGGGGCGCGGGGCAGGGCAGGGGAGCTGGGGCTGGGTCTCCTCAGCTGGCCCAGCCCTCCCCCTTCTTCCTTCCCTCCCCACTTCCAGGCTCCTCTCCTCCCTCCCTCCCTCTCTCCCCATCGGTCTCTCTCCTTCCCTCCCTGCTGTCTCACCTTTGCCAGAGAGCACACGTGCTCACCTGGGAGCATCGGAGCAGGGGGCCGCGACGGACCTCCCCACGGGGTGGGCACTGGACAATCCCTTCTCCATCTCTCCCTCCTTTTGGGACTTTGGCCGCATGCACACATTGTACCTGGTATGTTTTTCAAGCCACTGGGTCTGGGACAAACCACCGAGGCTGACATCTGAGGTCTCCCAGCAATCCCTCCCACCGGGCCGGGGCTAGCCCTGTTCTTTATCTTCGCAGTTTAGATGAATTTATTTTTGGGGAAATCTCAGAAAGCATTTTTCTTGCCAATTATCGGAATGTTGAAAACAGAGCTGACAGTAGTACCTGCCGTCACCTGTATGTCTCCCGCCCCGCACTGTGAGGATGCCTCGCCCCGCCGCGACCCGATCTAGTTGCTGTGGGGGTTCTGGGAGAGGAGAGGACAGGCTGTGGAGACTTGGGGGTTCTGGAAGAGGAGAGGACAGGCTGTGGAGATGGGGTGATGGGGACCACTCGTCATGCTGACCAGACAGGCGGTGGATGCCAGGCCAGGAGGGGGGCCCAGGGGGTCTGGAGTCTGGTTGGCAGAGAAGGTGGAGGGAGGGGGAAGCGTGCGGTTTGGCCGAAGCCATTGCCAACGCTGCGTGGGGCCCTGTCAGGAGACAGGACGAGCGGGGTCCTCAGGTCTGAGTGGTGACCAGTGCGGGCGGCCGTCGTCCTTCTCCTGGCTGAAGTCCGCGTCCTTGGTGCCTCCTGTGCCCCGGCTCAGCTCTCCTGCCGTGGGGTGAAGGACCGAGGGCACGCAGCCCGTGGCCCAGAGCGTCAGGTGCTCCAGTGCTCCTGTCTCCAGAGGGGGGAGATGCGCCCCCCAGGGTGGGGACAGGCACTCCTGCCCCGGGCAGCTGGGGCCAGGCCACAGTCACAGTGGGCGGTGCCAGGCTCCTAGCCACCCCGCAGTGCGCAGTCAGGGTGCTCCTGGTGTGCGGACGAGGAGCGAGTCTGCAAACCTGCCTGCGGGTTGCAGCCGTGCTAGTGCGGCCCCTGGTGTCCGGGAGCTGCGGAGTCGGGCAGGGCAGGGCAGGGCAGCTCGGAGGGTGCCTCTCCACAGAGTGCCACCTTTCCTGGTCCGGCCACGTGGGCACCGCGTGGTCTGGAAGCCGGCTTCCCGTGTGGCCGTGGTCCTCCCCCACGCTGGACGTGCCCTTGGGGGTCTTTCTCCCAGTGTTGCCAGCCGTGGGTGACGGGGGTTAGCCCCTCCAGGGCCAGGGACAGTGTGGTGGGCGTTGCATTTCACACCAGCCGTCCACTCACTGGGGACACTTCTGGGAACACTTGTTCAGGTGCAGCACTCAGCTGGTTCCTGACCTCGGAGAAGCTCCTCCCTCTCGTCCGTGGGCGCCAGGACCTCGAGGTGCTTTCTCTGGGGGTCACGCGGAGGCTGGGAGCCGTTGATGCTGCTTGGCGGAGGGTTGGGGAGGCAGAGCAGTGCCGACCGGTTCTCTCCTCGTGACGAACGTCTGCCACGGAGGCTCTGTGTGCGCATGAGCACATTTGCACGGAGTGTGCACACTAGTGGTCTGTGGACCACACCAGGAGTGGGCGAGCTGTTGACAACGTTGGCCAGCCGAGAGGGCGGCCAGTGAGATGTCGTGGAAGGCCTGCCAGGGAGGTTCCACGCTGTCCACGGGGAATGCGGGCCAGCCTTCGGCACTTCCGAGAAAGTAGTGTCCTGTGTACCCAGACAGCAGCCTTTCCTCTGCTCAGCTTTAAGGAAAAACCTGCCTGTGTATGCTCTTTTCTTTTTAAATATTATTAATTTAATTTTATTGTTATTTTTTATTTTGACCAGAGAGAGGAAGGGAAAGTGAGAAAGCAGGCCGCCAGGTCTGGGACTCCAAGCATGGTCAGCCAAGTCGGAGTCAGGCATCTTAACCACTATGCCCCTGCTGGCCCCTGCTTGTTCACGTTTTCAGAAACGTGGCCTGGGGGTCAAGGCGGCGAATCCCTCCTGGACGGTTGTGGCAAGTCTCCACCTGCTTGTTTGAGCACATGTGCATGTGCCCCGAGCCCCAGAGGGGAGGGGAGGGACCCTGCGTGACGAACTCCGGGGGTGCCTGCCCCTGCCCCTCTCTGCCGAGTGCACGGGCCCCTGCAGATGAAGAAAGAGCCCGGGATCTGGTGTCTGACCTCCCCGTGGGCATCACGGCCGCTCACTGGCCGCCCTCAGCAGTCTGTCCTTCCGCACTTGCCCGGGAGAGGAGCAGGAGTGGGCACCCCTTGCTCCTCGGGCACACTGTGACCCCTTCTCCATCTTTGGGATTTGGGCACGTGTCCTGCTGACCGACAGGCCTTGGTATGAGGGACAGAGCCTTCCCTGGGCCTCTTGGTGGCGGGCAGCAGTGCTGGGGCGCCCGACTCTCAGCCTGTCCGGAGCACCGTGCTGGGGCCGTGGGGCCGTGGCCGGCTGCAGCTGCTGGCCCGCGTGCTCCCGGCACCGTGAGTGTGGGACGCACCTTTTGGTTCTTCCAGCCTGTTGGCGTGGCCTGGGTGAGAAGTAAGCAGAGCTGAGTTTTGAATTTTTTCCTGAGTGCGAGGGACAGTCCTGCCCCCAGGGGCCTCCCTGGCCTATGTTCACACCCAGACCAGCGGGCGGGCCAGGATCTGCAAGGCCCTCCACTCCCACACTCCAGCCCCTTGCCAGTGCCCCGTCCGCAGCTGCAGGCGTGCTGCCCGGACCTCACTGTCCCGCCGGGTGGGCCTGCTCGGTGGAGGCACTGGGCCCAGACCCTGCGTGCTGTGTGAGGGCTGCAGCCGGCCACGCGGTTGTAGGAGGCTCTGCGTGCGGGTGCCGGGCAGCCCTCCGCAGGGGACAGCACTGCCACCCCGAGCACACAGCCAGGCGTCCCCAGACAGGGAGCTCAGCTCGGCCAGCGTGTGCCAGGCAGGCTGGGAGCCCCAGGGTGTGGGCCACTGTCCCTCTGCACTGCAGGGACCGCCACCGCTGCTGCTGCTGCTGCTCCTCGGAGGCCTGCCAGGGAGGATGGGCAGCAAGGCCACGGCGTCCAGGGAGGTACTGTGACAAGTGGCTCCACCCCGTCTGGTCTGTGTGTGCACGACCAGTGTGCTGGATGGTCTCCACACTGCTCATTATTGTCGTTTATCTCTGTTCCCTGTAAGAACGAGAAGCAGCAACCCGGCGAGGTCTCCCTACTGCAAGTGCACGGTGGCCTGCCCAGAGGCCTGGGGTGCAGCAGTCCCTGCCCCCCCCGGAGCCGAGCTGCCACTCTTCCGCCGAGGCTGCAGGTCTGCACAGGCGCCTGTCGTCTGCCTTTGGTGGCCAGGCAATGTGCGTGTGCAGGAGAGAGAGCGCCCTCCGCAGTGCCTGGTTCCCGTGGGGCTGGGGCACTGGCATGTGCGTCTCAGGCAGCCTGGGCCAGGGGCTCAGAGTGCGGTCGCTGTGGGGATCCTGCCTCTCACATGCCTGCTACCACTGCGCTGTGCGGCCGACCGGCCTGCGTGTGCTTCCTTCCCTTTTTTTTTTTTTGGAGAGGTTTTTGCTATAGGGCGCGTGCACTCGCCAGAGAGAAAGAGACGGAGCCAGAAAGGGAGAGATCACCCCGATGGCCACGCCACAATCCCTTCTCCATTCTCCTCTCGGGATCTTGGGCACGCACACACACGCGCCTGGCGTGAGTTTAAGCCACCTGGTCAGGACTCAAACCACGGTCGACTACGGGGGAGTCCAGCGACATAGCCATTACGCTAATTGCTGGTCCCCTTTCTTTTTTTAAAATAATTGTTTCATTTAACTTTATTTTTTTATTGACCAGAGAGGGACGGGGGTGGAGGGTGGCGGCGAGAAAGCAAGCCACCCAGTCGGGGACTCTCACTTTGTCCACCACGTGGGAGTCCAGCGCCCCCAACCACCAAGCCCCCTGCTAGCCCCTGGTCCTAGTGCTCTGAAAGGGTCGTTTACAGCAGCAACCACAGTGGGACGGAGACCGCGCGTGCTCACAGAGTCGAGGCTTTGTCATCTGGCCCTTCTCAGAGAGTGTTTGCTGACCCTTCCCTGGGTGCCCTGAAAGCTGGCCTCGGCGTGTGCCCAGGCCCCGCAAGAGGGAGTTGCTCTGTCAGGGCAGTCCTGACCGCGGCCGCTTGCCACTGTGCCCTGACAGGAGCGTGCAGCCCCACGTAGCAGACATGAGTGGTGGCTTGAGTTGGAGGAGCATCCCCAGGTAGGGTCTGTGGGTCCTAGGCATGCTGGGCTCCTTTGTCATGGAGGAGGGGCTTCCGTGGGGCCACGCCGCGTGTCGTCTCCACGCGGGAGCAGTTGAGTGAGACGCACACTTGCCGTTCTGCAGTGAGCACCCGACCCCAGCGGCCAGTGCACGTGGCGTGGCTGGAAAGCCAGTCTTCGGGGGCCCTGGCACACTTCCCTCCTGCAGCGGCTCGAGTGCAGTCGGACGATGCTGCTGAGGGGCCAGGCAGGGGTCCACGCGGGCGATCTCACGCCGCAGTACCTGCGAGGGTCGTGTATGCTTCCTGTGCCGTCTCGGGACGGTTCAGCTTCGGGCTCCCTGGCAGGGACCCCTGCACGGCAGGGCACGCAGCTGTGGTGTGGGTGGAGACACGTGTTAGAGCCCGCCGGTTCAGAACACAGGACAGGGTGCCCGGGGGTCCCATGGAACCTGACGTTGCTGAAATACCATTTACCTCCTTTTCTCTAAAACCCGATTGCTCTGGGAATTCCTCTTCCTCCAGGTCTTTCAGATACTTCAAGAGTTGTACCATCAGCCAACAAAACCGTCACCCCTGGTGTGACAGGGCTTTGAAAGAACCGAGTTGCCACCAACAGTTTTCCTCAGAGGGAGGGAGATTCTTGACACTCTGAAGATGTCATATGAAATCTTGTGTGTGTTTGGCCAGAGAGCGTGTGTGCGCGTAGCGAACAGAGAAACGGAGAGGGAGAAAACGCCCCCGGGGCTTGGCCACATTATAGTAGTTCTCCGTTTTCATACCCTCCTGGGATTTCGGGCACTCTTGCACACGGGCCCCGCGTGTTTTCCAACCCGATGGGCTGGGGTTCGAACCAGTGAACCACGTGAGGTCTGGGTCCCGTTACTCGCTGGGCTGCCGGACCGCCCTAAATTGTAACTGTTTTGGCTCCCGGACTTCTCATACAGCGTCTTGCAGCTCCCTCTGGTGGTGAGTGTGACTTGCTGAGACCTGATGACCACAGGTGCCGCCCGCTGTGATGCACAGGGAGTGCGTCCTCGGTATCCTGCGCCGGACAGCACCTCTCCTCAGCCCTTCTGCTGGGCGGTGGGCAGTGCCGGGCTCGTCCTCGGTGGACCCGGGGCGGACCGTGTCAGTGTTTACCTCAGGGCTGACTGTGTGCACCCAGAAGGGAAGGGCGCTGGGTCCTACGTGGCCGACCCGAGTTCGAATTCTGGCCCTGGAGACTTGGAAAACATGCCAGACACACACCTGTGTGTGTGAGCAGGTGAGATCGAGAAACGGGAGAGTGTGGGTCGCAGTGTGACCCGGCCCCGTGAGGTGCTTTCTCCGTGTGTGTGTGTCTCTGGCGGCCCAGTTCGCTACACATTTTTTAAATTGTGTGACGCGTCAGAGTGCCCTTCCTGAGGCGAGTCGGGAGAGGAGTGCGTGTGTGGTTGGAGCCGAGTGTGAGCCGGGTGGCATTTCACGTGCTTCTCATATTTCCCGTGGTTCTACCCCAATGAGACCGGTGGCGCGTCGACTGCTGTCCAACAAAACCACCCAAAAGCATGATGCCTCAAGGCAGCCTTGGGGCCTCGTTGCCCGGGTGTGTGCCTGGGCGTTCTGCCCATGGTGACTCGGGTGGCTCAGGGCTGGCCAGCGCCTGGCCGTCCTGCTCGCGGCCATCCCGGCTTTCCAGGGCGGGTGCCCGGCTCAGGCTGCGGGGCCACCTGTCGATGGGAGGAAACGTGGGAAGCTGTTTGTGTCGCCGGGAGTGTGTGCTGGGGGCAGGGCTTGGGAACATAGCCGCGGGGAGAGCCGTGTGCCCTGTGCGTGATGCCGGGGTGCGCTGCTGGGCACAGGCCGCGTCTGCACACATGAGAGCGCAGAGTGAGCTGGTTCTCTGTGGGCCCTGGCCCGGCTTCTGAGTCCCCTCAGTGTCTCCCCTTTGGGAGTTTCACGAAATCTTAAGCTTTCGTGGCAGATCAGTGTGCATCATTGGATTATGGGGGCAGGGAAACACATCGTACCGTGGAGCGGAGGAATGCCAGCACAGGAATGCCAGCCCGCGTGTTGTTGACCAGGGTTCGCACCGGAAACGTTCCCGGTCTGTCATCCACACTGTCAGACGTGTGTCTCCCGCTCACAGGTCACAGCCGCACCCACACCTGGTCCTCGGGTGCTGTCTTCAGGGCCTCGGCACCGCCCAGTGTGTGAGGCTTTCCTGTCTGGGCCAGGCAGCTGGGCGGGGCACGTGAGCTTGACCTGAGCACATGGCGCGGCGGCCGCGAGCTCGAGCCCTGCAGCAGGTGTGCGTGCCGGACAGCCCAGCCCAGCCCGGCAGGCCCGTCTCTCGAGGTCAGGTGTGCAGCCTGTGGGGACAGCCAGGTGCTGTAGTGCCTGACCCACCCTGGGGCTGGCAGGACTCGCTGGCTCTGCCTCTGGCCTTGGGGGAGATGGACAGACACGCATGCTCAGAGTCGTGGGTTGGGAGCCCCTGTGTGGCAGGCAGAGCGGCTTACTGTGCCCACAGGTTCGAGGCTCCTGCTAACCCCGTCCTGGTAAGGCTGGCCAGGAGCGGGGTCGCGCCCCACCTCAGCGCTGTGGTGCCCTTGCAGTCACCAGGGGGACGGGGCTCTTACAGCCCCGGTGTCAGGTGGCCCTGCAGTTTAAGATTCATGGTATGCTCTCCTAAGAATGTCACCCTGTGTTGGGGCTGGCAGGTGGCGTGTGGTTAAGGGCACTAGACTCCCACGTGGCTGACTGCAGTTTGAGTCCTGGACCTGGCAGCTTGCTTTCTCACTTTCCCTCTCTCTCATGTGCTCTCTCTTGCTTTGTCCCTCTCTCGTCAAATTAAAATAAAGTTAAATAAAAGTCATTCTTTTTTAAAAAAATTAAAAAAAAATTTTGAGAGGTCCTTGCTATAGGGCGTGTGTGCATGCCAGAAAGAGACAGAAAGTGAGAACCCCTCCCCCCCCCGGGGGGGGGATGGCCACGCTGCAATCCCATTCTCCTCTTGGGATCTTGGGCACACGTGCTTGGCGTGAGTTTAAGCCACCAGATCTGAGACTCGAACTGCGGTCAACTATGTGGGAGTCTAGCAATATAGCCATTACGTCAACTGCTGGTTCCAAAATAAAATAATTCTTTGAAAAAAAAAAAAAAAGAATTTCACCCCGTGTCACTGAACTGGGACCCCTCAGACACGTTTACAGACTGGTTAAAACATGTGATGCCAGTTTGGGTGTCCGGCTGGCCCTGGTTTGGGGTTCGTGGCCTTGCACAGCGAGGAGCTGTTGGCTCATCTGTCTGCGTCATGGAGCGCGGTGCATGCCGAAGTGCAGCGCTCACCGTGGCCATGCAGGCTTGGCCGGGGCTGGTGTGCTCGGGCTGCGGGGCCTTCTTCGTGGTGGGCCTGAGGCAGGAGCGTCGGCACCCTGTGTTCCGGCTGGCTGCCAGGGCTGAGCATAAGGTCGGCCTGGGCCAGCAAGACTGCAGCACCTGGACAGGAGGCAGGCACAGCCCGGTCACCGGCCGCCGGGGGCAGAGGCGCTGCCACATGCACCGTGTTCTGTGCTCCTTGTGCAGGCTGGGCCCCAGGAGATCTGCCCTCACCCCGCTAGGGGTCCGCGCAGGGCTCCAGTGGGCTGCACCGTGCAGGAAGTGGCTGCCATGGGATCATGTTTGGTCCCCACTGACAGGAAGGAGCCGGGCTCGGGGAGGGCCCCGCTCACCTGCGGGCGGTGTGCCGGGCCTGCCTGGGCGACTCTAGCTCTCAGAAGCAGCCCTCCGGCTGGCCAGAACACAGATTGTCCCCACTCTCAGGAGGCTGAGCTTTTGAAGCAGGGAGAAGCCCTGCTCCAAGCTGTGACCGCCGTGCAGTCTTACCTGAAGCGCTGAGGAACCTGGACCGTCCACGGCCAGGTCTTTGCCCGAGGTGCGCTGATAGGTGATCGCCAGGGGCGGCTTTATGGGACGCAGGGAGGGGCGCCTGTCTGCCCATGCAGTCAGGGCACGTTGGCTTTGGCCGGGACCTTCTCGGTGCCACAGAGGTGCTGTTTGCTTCTCAGGCGGGAGAGGTAAACAGCACTGTTTACATGTTGTGTTCACCCTCTGTGGTATTTTGGAAAAGCTGGGTGCGAGATTAAAATGAATGAACAAACAAACAAATAAAAAGCAGGATTAATGACACCTGTCCCCCCCCCCCCCCCCCCCCCCCCGTCTCTTTCAAATATTTGCTGTAGGGTGTATGTCCCCTGGAGAAAGCGCCCCCTTCTCCAGGGCAGGGTCCTGCCACAGCCCTGTCCTCACACCCCTTCCCTTTAGGGATTCTGGGCACACACCCATGCCGACATGCTTTCCAAGCAGCCGGTCTGGGGCTCTGCTGCGCAGTTTGCCGCTGCCTTCACCGCCATCCCGCTGGACGGCCCTGAGTGTTCTCTTTTTCTGGAGCACCTGTGTTAGGTTCAGCAGGACCTCTGAGTGAGACTTGTCTGACACATAGGGACAGCTGTCACACTGGCTCCGGGATGAGCAGTGGGGCGTGCCTGGAGCAGAGGCCGTCCACATCGCTGCTGCCCGCTGAGCTGTGCGCACTGCCCAAGGTGGAGGGGTCGTTGTGTGTGGGGTCCTGCCAGGACCCGGGACGGACTGGCCTGTGATGCTCCTGTGGCCTTCCCTGTGTCTGCTCTGCTCCGCGGGGCCCAGCCAGAGACCCACGGGGGCCGCGGCACCTGCAGAAGCCCTGGCAGGGGTGACCGTCACTCCATGGACCTGGAACCCGGGGTGCAACTTAGCAGCTGGTGCTTCAGCTCCTCCGCCATTGGGTTCAAGGGAAAGCATGGCTTTACAGACAGACTTCGGGGGTCAGGCAGAGCGATGAGGCCTGCTTTGTGTGTGCAAGGGTTGACTGCTTTTCTTTCTTCTTTTAAGGAATTATTTTTTATTTTAACTTTATTTATTTACTTGACCAGAAAGGGGTAGAGAGTATACGAGAGACAGAAAGACAGAGTGAGATCCAGGACTTGAACTGTTGTCAGCCATGTGGGAGTCCAGTACCCTTAACCACCACGCCACCTGCTGGCCCCTCTTTCATTCTTTTTAAAGAGAGATTGTTGCTATAGGGCGTGTTTGCTCTCCAGCAAAACAGACAGAGGCAGAGAGCAAGAGGCCACCCCCGGGGGATGGCCACGCTGCAGTCCCTTCTCCTCCGCTCCACTCTCAGGTTCGTGGGCACACAGGTGAGTTTTAAGTCACGGGGTCCGGGACTCAAGCCACAGTCAAGTACGTGGGCGTGCAGTGACGCAGCCGTTATGCCATCAGCTGGTCCCCGATTTACTACTTTTCGTTGCTCATCCCGGTGTTACATAAAAAGATAAGAAAGCATCCCAGAAGGGGCGGCCGGCCTCTGGTCTCGGACTTCCAAGACATTCCAGAATGTGCCGTTGTTTGGTATTGGACCTGCCTGGGGAGCGTGAGTGCCAGGCAGCACCCCAGAGCCCCTCCCTTCGAAATCGCTCTCTCGCTCATGACCTGACAGTGCTAGGTCCTGGTGTGTGTGGAGCGATGGGTGAATACGGTGTTTATTTCTGAGAGGGAGGGCCAGCCAGCCGGACAGGTGCTGGCTAAGACCCTCAGTGGGGGCTCGCACTCTGGTCCCCTGGCTTAAGCCTGCCCTGTGTGGAGAGGCCTGGGAGGCCCAGGACTTTTCTGTGCTCCAGCACGTGGAGCTGCTGCCCCGCCCTCCCGCCTGGCCGTCCCCTTCTGCCTGCCTTCCTTGGTGACTTGTCAGAGGACCTCCATGCTCACTGGGGTGGTGGGTGAGGGCCTCACGGGGTGTCACAGCAGGCTCTCCGTCTCTCCCTCTTCTCGGGAGGTGGGGCATGTGTGCAGACACCTGGTGCTTCTCAGGTAACGGGTCTGAGAGTCGAACCGTGCGTCGTCAGGTGGGGCCCGGCCTAGACATGTTCCTAAAAGCTGCGCCTGCACTGAGGGGGCGGCGCCCTGGAACTGACACGGTGTCCCCTCTGATCCTAGTGGCTCCCGCCTGCAGCTTAGGCAGTGCTGTGCCCTCTCCCTGTGGCTGCCGTGGAAGCCTTTCCTGCTCCTGGAGGGGGCGCCCACCTTCACATCTGTCCGTGCCTCAGGCTGTTCTCAGCGCGGTGGCAGGAGGATAGTGGGGCTGTGCTGGGCATCTGGGCAGCCTGCTCGCCCCTGCCCTGCCGCTCCCTCGGCCTCTCACCCCTGTCCTGTGTGCCCACTGGTCCCCGCCCTGCGGTTCTGCTGTTCTTCACTGATGGCTTCATGAAGAGCCTTGCAGTGAAACCAAAGAAGGTGCTGTGGCGCTTTCTCTGTTTTCCAGAGGTTCTTGCTTTAGTGCGTGTGTGCTCACCGGAGAGACAGAGACAGAAAGCGAGAGATCACCCCAGGGCGATGACCACGCTGCAGTCCCTTCTCCATTGTCCTGTTGGGATTTTGGACGTGCACACACATGCACCAGGCGTGGGTTTGAAGCCACCAGGTTGGAGACAAACCACGCTTGGCTGTGTGGGAGTCCAGGGTGTAACCATTGCACGGCCTCCTGGTCCCGGTGTGGCACGTTCTCAAAACAGAAACTTCGGAAACCGCTCGGTTTCCCACCCTGTCTTCCCTGGATGAAGGGAGGGCTGCACCTGCCCAGGCACCGTTCACCCAGGGAGTGGGGGCTCCTCGGGTCCTGGGCCAGCTCCCGGGCCCTTCAGTCCTGGCTCTGTCCTTCGGGTCCTTTGGCCTCTCCCACCTCTGAGTGTCTTCTCGGTTCCCCTGGGCGCGCTCTCAAGGTGCTGCAGCAGCGTACGGGAAGCAGAGCGGGGCTCCTTTATCTATGCACCGTTTCGGCAGATGGGAGTACTTTAGCTTCGAGGTCAGACAGACAGACATTCATGTAGAGTTGGGGCTTGGGGCTTGGGGTCCTGCCTGGAGGCCTGGCCAGGCACTCACAGGCAGGCCCCATCTCCGGGAGACCCCAGCCCAGGCACTGCTTTGACTGTGAGAAGGGCGCCATCTGCCCCAGCTGCACCTGCCTACCTCAGCCAGTGGGAGGCCCTGCACGGAGGAGGGGTGGGAGTCAGTCACACTGTGTGGATGTGGCTGGGGGCCGCCCTCGATGGCCGTGGCTGTGTGTGCTGCTCGTGCTACGTGGGCCGCGAGCACAGACTTCCCGGACATCGGGAGCGTGCACAGCCAGCCAGTAAGGAGTGCCTAGGCCCTCAGACACAGCCCGGCTGTGGGGATGCCCAGGTTCCCCACACCCCAGACAGCCCACGCTGCTACCCCTGCTCCTTCGCTCCTCGTGGCCAAGGAAGCAGAGAGCTCTCCGAGAAGGGCGTGGAGAAGGGGCTCCTGGTCGCCGCACTGTGACGGGTGGACCCCTAGCCACTCGGTTACCTGCGAACCAGAGCATGCTCTGGCACCTGCCGTACCGGCCGAGGCGCAGGGCGCTGGCACGCTCCTCCCCTTCGGTTCCTGCCGTCGCAGCCCCTCTGCCTGCTCCCTGGTACACAGGTGTGTGCCCGTCTGCTGAGGACTGTGTGCCTGACTCAGAAAAGGCATAAATGTGGGCTGGCTTTTACTCCGAAAGAATTAACCACAAATGGAATTCAAGTAGCCAGATCTTCACAACAATTAAAGTGCTGCACTTTATAATTAAATGTTAATTTTGTATCTTTCTGGGACACCAGTTATTGCTTAAACAGAACGCACTTAGATCTGTGAGCAGACGTGAGGCCTCGCATCCCGAATTTAGAGTGCGGAGTACGTTTTAGGGTGTGTGCTGTGAGCCTGTCCCGCCTTCGGGCCAGCTAGGCGTGGGGGTGCGGATAGGCACTCGGGAGCTTTGCCCGCATCACGGCACCCGCGTGCTAGCACGCAGCCGAGCGCTGCCTGGGGGCCGGCATTTACTTTCTGGGTTTCTTAGATTTTGTCTCAGGGCATGATGCTGGCTGGAAAGAAAGGGACCGCGCGCCATCACCATCCCCCTCGGGGGCGCGGCTACCCCAGTCCCCCTCACCCCACCCCTCAGGACTTGGGGCACACAGACGTGCCCAGCACGAGCCTGAAGCCACTGGGTCCGGACTCAGACCACAGCTGGCCACCTGGGAGTCAGCGCCTTGACCCCGCACCTCCTAGAGACATGAGCCCGTCAGTAGGAGAAGGGTGTGGGTGGGGTAGCTTAGACGGGTCTCTCGTGTGGTGGGGGACCGCAGTGGCCGCCCCACGCCTGGCCCGACGAAGACCTGCCCACCCGCCAGTCCCCAGGGGTGCTGTGAAGGGACAAGGGAGCAAGTGCACCGTCCTCCCGGCTGCTTTCCGGGGAGGGGTGAAGCCGGCATGCTGCGGATTCCTGACCTGGAGCTGATGCGAGGCACTACTGGGATCCACGCGGCTTCACTCTTGGGCATGGCCTCGGGACGGCTGCCTGCGTGTGTGCGGGCGCCCTGCAGCCGTGGCCGGGTGCACATTCACCTTGCTGGTCTGTCCCATGCCGGGTGCTCTGCCCTTGCTGAAGGCTGAGTGCATCACGGAGAGGAGGAGGGCAGCCACCGTGGGGCAGGGTCGCCTGGCAGCCCTCTCTCCCCGTCGAGGCTGGGGCGTTCGTGCACATGCAGGCCCACGTGTTTTCCAGGCTGCCAGGGCCAGGACTCAGACTGGTCGGCTGCCATCCGGCCCCTTGACTGCTGCGCTGTGGGGCTGCCCCACAGATGTCTGCCCCCACCCTTAGGTCTCACCGTCTGCGGGAAGTTCATGTGTCCTTCTCCAGAGAAGTAGGCTGGCCTTCCAAGGGGGACGTGGCCCTGCAGCCGCCTGGCCCTGAGCCGCTGCTCGGCTTCACCAGACACCCTGACCTGTGTCCTGGAGCCTTTGCCCAGTCGGGCTGACCGCCACGGAGAGCTGACTGGCCCTGACTTGGGTTGGAGACCCTCGTGCGAGCACTCCGAGGGCTCCAGAGGAGGACCTAGTGGCCGCAGTGTGGGGCAGGGCTGGGAGCAGACCCGGCAGGGGAAGCCCAGTGCCCTGTGTGTGGACCGCAGCGCACCACTGGCTCACCCGTGCTCACTCACACCCCCCGCTCCCCTCACCCGTGCTCAGTCACCCCCGCTGGCCCACCATGCTGCGGTCACTCCTCCTTACCTGTGCCGAGCTCACCCCTGCAGACCCTCCCACTCTTGGCCGTGTCTTGTCCGAGGAGGCTTTGCACAGAGAACTCACCCAGGACTGTCCTGTGTTTTATAGCTAGGGAATCGCATGACTGTGGCCTATGGGGGTTAGAGCATTGTGGTCAGGGGTAGGGGTCCAGGGCAGTGGGTGGTCTTGACTTTAACCCGGATTTTTATGCCATTACCTTCTATTCACAGCTTTCAGAAACAAGCCAGTGTCTCTCACACACACACACACACACACACACACACACACACACACACGTGTTTAGAGGCGTTGCTACAGCAACTAGCCTGGCAACCCACACAGCCCTTTTGGGAGGCCAGGAAGTTGCCGGGCGGCACACACATGGGCACCGCGCTCACACGCCGGGGCACCGCGCTCACACCAGCATTGCGCTCTCACGGGCATCGCCCTCTGGCCTGCAGGGGTCTGCAGATCGGCCTACCCAGTTTACGCCTGCTGGCATCTGATGCGAGTGTCTGCGCTACCTACTACTTTAGGAGAAAAATCTGTCTGCATCTCAGAGAAGCAGAGCTGTCCCTGCCCAGGCCCATCGTCCCTGCCCAGCTGCAGGGCCTCAGTGCACCTGCCTGGTTCACCTCGGCCCCAGTCTCCAGCTCCTACCTCCGTGCACGCACCGGCTTCTGCCAGAGGGGCTGCTCCTAAGTCTCCCCTACATGGAACGCTGTCTCAGCAGCGGTCAGTCAAGTGACTTGGGTGTGTTTATTTTTTCCGAGTGCATACTCAGTAAGTCTGCAGGCTTTTACGTCGTAGATACGTCCCTTTGGGTGAGCTGTTACATTTTCCGGGTGCGTACTCAGTAAGTCTGCAGGCTTTTACGTTGTAGGTACGCTCCTTTGGGTGAGCTGTTACATTTGAACTTGGAAGTTGGATTTGGATGACTCCATCTTCTGCGCTTTGCTCGGCTGTTGGCACAGCACTGGTTGGGGTCGCGGCCTCCTTGAGAATCGGGTACAGCCGCGGACCCTCCCCCAAGAGGCACGTCCATGTCTGTCCCTTCCCTGTGTGACTCTGGGTTTCGGAATGGCCTTCACCCAGCCCTCATCTCTGCCGCTGTTTTGTTCACGGAGAGGCTCCTATCATCAGTTGAGTTTTGTAATTTTTATTTAAGTAAGTTTATAGTTGCCTCGTGTAGAGCCAAACCTCGGTCTGGGGGAGAGTGCCGGGCCACCTGGTCCCAGGTCCCAGGTCCCCTGTGACATCAGTGCAAGGTGCCTGCCCTAGTCAGACCAGAAAGGGGGTTCGCGAGGGTGCAGATCTTCATTGGCATTTTAAGAGCACTTATGTTCAATTTACTAAACGTTAATTTATTAATAATTAGCAATCTGTCAAATTATTTATTTTAATTATTTTAATAATTTGACAGATTGTTAATTAGTTTATTGCAGTTTCACCTTCGTTGTAAACCACCTGCGTGTAAAGCAGCTCACAGACGAATATTCATTGTAGCCTTATTTGTAGTGACAAAGGTCGGGGAAGAAGCAGATGTCATTTAACAAGAGTGGGTGCTTCCCGCTCCGGCCGTGAGTCCCAGCGCAGTCCCAGCAGTGAGCAGAGCTCGTGTGCCTGCCCACATATGTCCCTGGAGACCCAGAGCACGTATGTCCCAGGCGTGGCCTGCCCACGTATGTCCCTGGAGGCCCAGAGCACGTATGTCCCAGGTGTGGACTGCGCATGTATGTCCCTGGGGAGCCAGAGCACACTGTGGCTGCAGAGGCAGAGCAGGCCGTGTTGGCCATTGGCCAGGAACAGCCGCCCGGGCGACAGCGGTCCTGGGGAGGGGCTGCGCAGGGCTGGCCGCACTGTGTGCACTCTCCTCCTGCTCCCTGTGCGCTTTGGGACCTTTCATTCTTTGAAGCGGGCAGAGAGCACTACCGGAGACGAGTATCTCCGGGGGGCGTGGTCACCCTGCGGCCCCTTCGTCTCTGCACCCTCGGGCCGTGGCACACGTGCACTCGTGCCTAACATTCCACTCAAGCTGCTGGGGTCAGGCTTTGAACCAGTTGCCATGTGGGGTCTGGCTCTCCAACCCACTAGGCCTAGGCCACAGGCTGTCTCTAAACACCAGTTATTGTTACTTTCTTATAAAAGGGTGGGGATGGAAAGTGTTTTTACATGGGACCCATAAAACATAGCCCACCCTGAGCCAATTCAGGGGCGCTCGGGGGCGCTCCTGACTCCTGAAGCGGTTCGCTGCCTCCCACGCGCAGGGCACTTGGTGCAGAGGGGCTCCCCGGCTCCCTGCGCCTTAGTCGTAGCACCCTGGGCCAAGGCCACGTGTCCCTTTGGGCTTGAGTGCCTGTCCTGATCAGCCTGAAAACGCGCTGAGTGTGTGCCCAGGGTCCTGGTGGGCTGCAGAGGAAGGGTTGCCACGTGGCCAGCCCTGTGACCGGCCCCTGTCAGGTGACTGTCCCTCCCCCAGGTCTCACACTCTATCAGTTATTTTAAAGACAGTAATTTGGCCTCAGTGTGGCGACGGCCTGGCTGTCCTACTTTGCAGTGTTCTTCTCCTTTCCTTTCTCCGAGGCCCCCTTTTTTTCTGTTCTTGGTCGGTGAGTGTGAGCTTTAGAGCAAACCTGGTCACTCCTGACCCCTTGGGCTGAACCCAGGAGGGAATTCAGGTTCTATTACTAGTACACGATTTAGTAGCTGGCTAGTGAGAAGCTGCCTTTTATCCTAACGACCGGAAAGGACCACCAGGCGGCAGCGGCAGTGCGGGGCAGTTTCCAGACGAGGAGAGGGCCGGCCCTACCTCCACCCGCCCTGCAGCAGGCATGCCAGGCCCCTCTGGCGGGACCCCGGCTCTGTCACGTGGGTTTTGTGTGATCGGACGCAGAAACCACACACGTGCCATTGAGAATTAGGAAGTACAGACACGCGAAGCTCCAGAACTGACCTTACCGCTGCCGAGGCCTGCTGGCACCCCTGAGGACACGGAGGTCCGTGGCCTTCACCTCGGCCTCAGTCGTGAGTGGGCGACCTCCTTTTCTTTGTTTTGCGTACCGGCCCCCAGTTCACGTGTTGGGGCTGAGTGTGCTGTTTCGGTGTGGAGTGGCCCGGCGTGGCCCTCTCCCAAGTGCGACTGCAGGAGGGACGGGCCCGTGCAGGCAGCTGCTCTGCTCCGGGTCCCATCTGCCGCCGTTGCACCAGGACCAGCACGCGTGAGCACGAGCGCGAGCACGCCTCAGGAGGCCGCCCCGGGAGCCCGCCCAGGCATGTCCCTGCGGTAGGTGGGGGCTGCCTGCACCGGTCTGTCGTGTGAGCTCCGAGGCCCGCCGTGGCTGCCAGCCCCAGGGAGGCGGCCTGGACCAGAGAGACGCGCTCTCAGTCCCCCCCACGGGCTCCAGGGTGGGGCCCCTGGTCTTCTCCGGTGTTGTTTGTTTTCATGTTTAAGGACTACTTGTAAATCGTGTTTCTGGGAGTTCCAGGACTTAGAAGTTGGTTTGGGGCCAGCAGGTGGTGTGGTCGTTAAGGTGCTGGATCCCACGTGACTGACAGTGGTTCAAGTCTGGGGTCTGATGACTTGAAATCACAAGTAAATAGATAAATAAATGTTTGAAAAGGAAAAGTTAGAGACCAGCAGGTGGCGTAATGGGTCTGTTACTCTACTCCCATGGGCCCCAGCCACTTAAAACTCACACCGGCACGTGTATGCATGCCCGGAATCCCGAGAGACTTGGGGAAAGGGACCACCTGCTGGCACCAACCCATGCAGGCCAGGCAGGGCCAGAGCCCATCGTCTGGGGGGTGGCCTGTGCCAGGTGCTGACAGCTGCCACCCAGATGCCACACAGCCGTCGCCCTTGCAGGGCCTGCCTGTGCGCTTCCCTTTGTTCTCCTTCAGGCTGTGAAGCTGCTGTTCTGTGGCTGGGGACCCTCTGACCCTGGGCAGAATGGCTGGGGACCTTGGCTGCTCATGGTCTGTGCAGTCTGGCCTGAGAGTGGTGGGCTTTGTGCTGCCTCCGTGGGTGGGGAGCAGGTGTCAGCCCCCCGTCCGTGGGACAGCGGGTGTCAGTCCCTCCGTGTGGGGAGCAGGTGTCAGCCCCCCTCCATGGGACAGCGGGTGTCAGTCCCTCCGTGTGGGGCAGGTGTCAGCCCCCCCCCTCGTGGGTGGGGAACGGTTGTCAGTTCCTCCATAGGGCCAGGCGTCACTCCCTGTCACCTCTCTCTTTCTCAATGCAGACTGTTGATGACGACGCAATGGCAGAATAAATGAAGGTCAAGTGAGGGGAGCAGAACGATGCCCAAGGGGGGGTGTTCTAAAACACCACAGCAAGAAGAATTTCCTCTCAGCAACGACATGGTGGAGAAACAAACTGGGAAAAAGGTAAGTTTGCACTCGGGCCGATGCACCCTGTCTGGAGGGGCAGGGCTGCTGTGGGCGCCTGGCAGCTCGGAGCCACTGATCTTCTCAGCTGCCCCCACCCAGCCTGGTTGCAGCCAGGAGTGGGCACGTGCTCTGGCTGAGTGTGCACGGGGACGGACGTTCCAGACCTGGCTTCACGCGCTTTTACGGTTATGTCCGTTCCTGTTCTTGGGGCCACGCAGAGCTTCAGGTGGTGGGCAGAAGGACAGAAGTCACCCTCCCAGTCACACTTCCACTTGTCCCAGGGCCACAGGTGTCTGTCCTGGGCTCCACGAGACCGTCAGCCCTCTCGTCCTACTTCAGTAATCTGACATCAAGTAGAGACTCTGGGAGACTCTGCCTGCCAAGGCCGGCGAGTGCACCTGTGATGGGGAGACGGGCTGCAGCCTTCGGCGCTGGGCCCCACTGTCAGCCCCCATGTAGGGCTGGGCACAGTCGACAGAGCGAGGACCCGCTTAGCCTTGGCCTGTGTGCTCTGGGTCCAGCAGCCCCACCCTGTGCTGAGAGTGGCCTCCTCACCTTTGTCCACGTGGGTGGTCACTGAGGGGGCAGGGCCAGGGGGCCCACGCACCTGCTTGGCTTGCCAGCTCTTGCCGTCCATCCTTGCCAACCCAGACATGGTGCCTCCGGCTCCTCCTTGGTTGACCAGGGACAGGCCATCTGCCCCAGGGCTCGTGGTGTGGGAGGGCCGTGTCACGGGTCTCCCCGTCGTGCTTCGCTGGCCTCCTGCCCAGTGCCGAGCTGTGAGAGGAGGTCCCAAGACGTGGCCCTGGGGCTACCCGTGCCCGGCCGCACTCCGTCTGTCTGCCTGTGCTGGGTTTGGCACGTCTGAGGGTAGCAGCTGTTTCTGGTGTGAAATGAACGAGCAGCGTTCGCTCTGTCTCTGGCCTTTGCTGAGATACGATGCACTCTGAGCATAGGCACACGTCATTACTGCCCAGACAAGAAGACGGCGACCCTGGGCGTCCGGGCAGCCAGTCCCCGTGTCCCCGTCCCTGGCCCTGTCCCCTGTGCCTTTGAGGAGCAGGTGGGTGCTGCAGCCAGCACTGCGAGCTCAGAGCCGGGTCCCGCTTGGGGTTGGTATGTGCTGCGGAGCTCCAGAGGCAGGCTGGCCCAGAAGAGACAGGGCTGAGCTGCCTGGCCGTCCCCGTGGGTCGGCCACCTCGGTGGGACCCTGGTGTCCTGGCGTGTGTGTGGGTTTTCCTTGGAGCAGAGCTGGGCAGTTGTGGACAAGGGCTGAGGGAGAGGTACTCTCTGCCTCTCTCCCGGCAGTGGCCTCGGGCAGCGTGGCTGGCCGCCCTCGTCTCTCACCAGGCTGCTTCAGTCTGGGCTGGCCCACACAGAAGGGCTTTCGGCCAGAGGCCGCCACTAGAGAAGTGATGGTCACCTCAGGACGCATCTGCTTGTCCCACTGTCCTGAGCCCCAGAGCTGGTCACTCCCACAGCCGCCTTGTCACTGGGCTGGGGCGAGCACCTGCCTGCTCTCAGGGCAGCTCCGCTCCGTGGCGATGCAGAGTGCTCGTCCCCCAGGCCCCAGGCCCCAGGCCCTCTGCTGCCCCAGCCTCCAGCGTCAGCACACCGCACAGCTGCCACCACGGCCTACCGCTCGGCTCCCTCAGAGGCGGGTGTGCTGCAGGGGTGTCCTCGAGCGTGGCCTGACCCTGCCGGGATGGTGCTGCCCGGGGTGGAGGAAAGCTCGTCCACGTGGCCGGTACACACGGGGCCCCAAAGCACCTGTTGGCGTTGGTGCCTGGGTCGTGCTCTGGTGTTGCGGGGCTGCCTCGTGGCCGTGGACTGTGTGAACCTCTGGTCTGCGCGTCACGAAGGGTGCTGCGTGCCACAGACTGAGCGCTGCTGGTGCGGTCCTCCTGCCGTGGTCCTTCCCTGGGCCCTCAAGGGTGGCTCGAGCGTGGGAAGGAAGCCCAGCCTTACTACGCTGGCTGCCAGGGGCTCCTGACGCCACGTGCCTTCCTGGTGGCCAGGTCGCAGCTTGATTCTGGCTTCCTCCTGGGAGGTGGCTGTGTCAGAGCTGCCCGAGGTCAGCCAGGCGGACCGTAATGGCAGCAGGCACATGTGCGTGCGAGGACACACCTGTGCCGAGCTGCAGAACTGGCTGAGGAATGGGGGAAGACGGAGTGACCAGAGAGTTACCTGTGCCTGTCAGTGGGAGAGTCCTCGGGCTGAGCAGGCGCGGCTGCCCGGGACTCGCAGGTAGCCCTGCGGGCTTTCTCTCGGAGGTGCTAAGCTGGCTCCCGAGTTCACACGGCAATTCAGAGGACCTAGGATAAAACCACTTTGGAAAAGCAGAGCCAAAGTAGAAGACCTTAAACCATCTGCTCTTAGCGTTCTCTGTGAGCCCCAGTGCGCTGGCATGGTACGACAGCCACGTCGACCAGTAGGCCAGAACAGAGCCACGCGGACCCACAAGTGGCTGGCAGGCAGCGCCTTTTGCTCTTACTGCTGGGTGTCCGTCCTCACTGGGCTCCTCACGCTGGCCGCGCCTGAGGCAAGGTCCGCAGGCCAGGCAACACCGGGCGGGCGTGTGCTCCTCAGGCACCTCCCGTAGCGGGCTTTGTGGGGTGGGCGACTGCAAACCAGCCTCGTCCTCTACGCACCTGTGTGAGAGCTACCCCAGCCAGCCTCCTGTCACAGACCAGGTGGGGCTGCGCCTGGTCCCGTCCACACCACGGCAGTTCTTGGGCCTAACAGATCCGGCCGGGGGATGGTGCTCTGTAACTGTGTGGAGGGCTGGGCTAGCTTTCTGCTAGGCCTGTCCCGCGTCCGTGTCCCGGGAACAGCGAGCGGCAGACTTAGGGCCGTCTGCGAGTCGGGTGCACAGGGACCACTCACCTTCCCCGGCCCCCTCCTGAGCAGTGGGCCGGAGGTCCCTGTGGGTTTTCACGGATGCAGTCACGCCATCCTCAGGTGGGTGCGACCTTTTGTCCCTCGGAGGGAAACACACAAGCATGGCAGAGAGGGATTGCTGAATCTGATTCTGAAGAGACCTCTTTTTTTTCTTTTTTCAATTGAAGGTTTTTGTCACAGCACTCAACAGAGAGCGAGCGAGTGAGATATCACTCTTCCAGAGAGGATGGCCACACTGCAGTCCCTTCTCCACTCTCAGGATTCTGGGCGCACACGTGTCTGGTGTGATTTTCAAGCTGCCAGTCTGGGGCTCAAACTGTGCTCGGACATGTGGGCGCCGTAACCGTCCTGCCACCTGCCGGCCCCCGTGTGCCATTTCTTTTCCTTTCGAGGTGTCTCACTGACACGACTGCACTGCTGTGAGTTTCTTGCACTGGCCCTCATCCATAATTGCCTTTTTTTTTTTAAGAATTATTTTATTGGGGCCAGCAGGTGACGTGATAGTTGAGGCGCTAAACTCCCCTCCCACATGGCTGACAGCAGTTCGAGTCCCAGAACTGGCAGCTTGTTCTCTCTCTCCCCCCATGGCCACACGTGTCATATACCAAATTTAAAAATGATAATAATAATTACTATTATTTTATTTAACTTAACTCATTTTTTAATTTGACTGGTGTGGGGGAGAAAGCGAGAAAGCAGGCTGCCAGGTCCAGGACACAAACCCCGGTCGGAGCCATGTGGGAGCCCAGTGTCCTTACCACCTTGCCACCTGCCAGCCCCCCCCCCCCCCCATCATTCCATCCGAAGCCTCTGGCAGGGGGTGCAGACCTGGTCCGTGGCCTGGGCCTGCCCTGGGCTGAGCGGGAACAGCTTCTCCTTGTGCTTGACTGTTCTCCGGTGACGCTCCTGTTCAGACCGTTCGCTCATTTTAAAACTTTGTTTTTTAGCCTCTTACCTTGCTGTGGACCTCGGAGCGTCACGCCCTGCGCTCCATGCTGGGTGCCTGCCCTGTCCTCCGCTCCCGCGGGGTGCCCACTGCCCACCCTGTCCTCCAGTCCCCGCCCTCCGCTCCTGTGGGGTGCCCACTGCCCACCCTGTCCTCCAGTCCCCGCCCTCCGCCCCCGCGGGGTGCCCACTGCCCACCCTGTCCTCCAGTCCCCGCCCTCCGCCCCTGCGGGGTGCCCGCTGCCCACCCTGTCCTCCAGTCCCCGCCCTCCGCCCCCGCGGGGTGCCCGCTGCTGGGTCTCTCCAGCCCAGTGAGGGCGTCTCCCTTCCCCAGGCCTTTCCTGTTGCTGTGGTGACCCCGGGATTTTCTTTCCCTGTTTTCCGTGTGGTGAATTAGTGACTGGCGTTTCTCGGACTCTCTGATCTCTGTGGCGTATCAAGGGTGGCTCAGGCTCTGCGCGCACCTGTGAGCTGTACCGGATCGCCGTCCTTGCTACACGGGGCACCTGAGCAGCCCGGTCTGGGTCCCGGCAGCTCAGGGAATGAGATAGGCCGTGCCTTCTTCCTCTGGTGTCTGAGGGGTGCTCGGCACGCCCCACCCTGAGCTGGGGCTTTCGGTAGGCAGGTGCAGGATTGTAGGCGGGGGCTCCCACCCGTGCCCCCGATTCCTCCTAGTCCCCGGGCTGCTCTCTGGCGGGTGACGGGCTGCCTGTCCACGTCCCCAGCTCCGGCTCTGTCCGGCAGCCCCTCTCGGACTTCAGGCGCCCCAGGCCGCAGCGTGGTCTGACAGGCCCTCCTCAGTGCCGCGGTCGCCTCTCTTTAGCTGTCAGGTGTGAGGGCGCGGCCATGCCCATTCTGCTGGTGGAGCTGGCCGAGCCCAGGAAGGGGCAGAGCAGGCCCTCCCGGGGCAGTGGAGCTCAGCCCTCAGGTCCTTGGAGCCTCTGTGTACTGGGGGCATGGCAGCCACGGCACGGGGAAGGGGGCCACACTCCCAGTGACGGGGTCCTCCTCGCCCGACAGCTAGGCAGGAGGACCTGGCCGCCGGCCCTGCCCACGTGTGAGGAGCAGCCAGCCCCGTGTGCTGTGCTGGCGCCCTGGGGCTTCGCTGCTGCCCTGCGCGTGGGTGCCGGGAGGTCAGGGCTGCAGTCAGAGCGCGTGCCGGGCAGCCCCCCGGGCTCTTGGCTGTAGCTGGCCATGCCAGTCCTCGCACCACTCCCCTCTGCCACCCCCAGGCTGGGAGCTCTGCCTGCCCCGCCCCTGCCCCTCCACCAAGAGCACCTGCCTGCCCTCTGAGCGGCAGGTAGAGAGGTCATCACGTGACATGGCTGAGGGGACGCCACATCCCTGTGTGCGCCCGGGGCCGCCCTTCCCTCTCATCCTTACAGCCCTGGAGGTGGTTCCGTCCCCCTGGTCGGTGACACACAGAGGCGCTGTCAGCTGGGAGCCTGCCTGGGGTTGGCGTGGTCGGTAGCAGTGAGGCTGCCGTTGGTGTCCTCGTGCTCCCAGTGCAGGAGCTGCTCCTGGCAGCCTCTGGCCTGGGGGCCCTGCCTCAGGCCCAGGCCATGCACAGGAGGGGGCTGGGCCAGGCCGTGGAAGGCGTCCAGGAGCCCGGGCTGAGGAGGGGAGCCTGCTGCCCTCCGGAGCAGAGTGCACTGGGCACCTTCGGGGGCCGCAGCAGCTCTCACTCTCCCGAGGGAGAGTTCACAGCAGAGAATGACCCCACATAGCAGCACCCACCTGCTTTACAGGCCACGCTGTTCACCCTCCTTGCTCAGTACCTGCCAGGGCGGGCAGCCGAGGGCGCAGGAAACTTTCACATCGCCTTGCGCTGCCCTCACACCCAGAAAATGGTCAGCAGCGGCCACTCGCTGCACGTCCTACAGTGCAGGGCAGAGGGTTCTTGTGGGGTCATCGCAGCCAGGGCCCTGCAGCCGGTGGCGGGCCCGGCCAAGCCTGGCTGCCCGCCTGCTGGCTCTGCACCGTGGCTACAGCAGGCGGGCGGGCTGTCCGCGCCGAGAGGCTCGCCCGTCTCAGCTCCTGCGTGAAGCCTGGCGGGCTTGAGGGACCTGAGGGCTTGACTTGGGGCTGGTCCCTGATAGCGTCACTCTCTCTTCTAGGATAAAGATAAAGTTTCTCTAACCAAGACCCCGAAGCTGGACCGCAGTGATGGAGGGAAGGAGGTGAGAGAGCGAGCCACCAAGCGCAAGCTGCCCTTCACCGTGGGGGCCAATGGGGAGCACAAGGACTCGGACTCAGGTACCCGCCCCGCCCACGGGGGGGAGGGCAGGAGGCAGGCCGCAGAGACCCCTCGGGTGGTGGCCAGCCCCAGGTCTACACCTAGGCGCGGGCCCTGTGAGGCGCCCAGGCCTCTGCCCTGTTGGGTCCCCTGCACGTTCTTCCGGAAGGAAGCCCTGGGCTCCTTGCCATGACAGCATCTCCAGTGGGCGCTTGTCTGAGTGGGAACTCCCACCTTCTTCCTGAGGGGCGTGGCCCAAGGCTGAGCAGGGGTGTGTCCGTGGGCAGTGAGGGCGGAGCCTGCATGGACTGAGCTGCTCCTGGCGGCCCTGTGCTTGCTCTGCTGGTCTGCTCAAGTGCTCTGGTCATCTTACTTGTCTGTCCCTGCAGGGGTGAGGGTGGAAGTGACAGGACACGCAGCTGGCCATGGAACCCAGGGCAAACCAGCAGACTTGCAGGGCCGGGCCCAGTCTCTGCCTTGGGCATCCTCGGGCTCCAGGGCTGCAGCTGTAGGGCGAGGGGCAGAGGCTCAAACCTGCGCGGGGGCACAGCAGATGCTTAGAGGGGTACGCATGGCACGAGGCCACTAAGGGGCTGTCCAGAGACAGCCGGCACCCTGTCATACCCCATGACGAGGGCTGGGGATCTGGTGGCAGCACCCGCCCGCCTCGGTATGGGGTGCCTTGGGCAAGCTTGCAGTGGCCAGGCGGGCAGCTGTCAGGCCAGCAGAGTAGGGGGTATAGGGAGGGAGTGCATGGCCGGCCTCAGCTCCTGTTCTTGGACTGACACGTGCAGGACGGCCATTTCAGAGCTGTGGATGTGGCCAGGGGCAAGACTGGGCAGCGGCCTGTTTGTCCAGTTGGCAGGGGTGGTCGTGGCACACGTTGACAGGCTCGTGACCTTAGCTCCTGCCCGCAGAGAGAGACTTGGGGAGGGTGCTGCACACTTGGGCGTTAGGCCAGAGAAAGCAGAGCAGGCCTGGCAGTCCCGGCCCCATGTTTGTACCGGGCCAGTTTTGGTTGAAGAAGGGGCTTATTATTAGCCTTTGGGACAGCAGCCACGTGGGGCACAGTGGCAGGTGACGAATGTTGGCGAGGTCCCTACCGGCTCTGAGGTTTGCTGTGACAATCCAGGACACCCTCAGTGCTGCGGGTCCTTGTGGGGTGGCGCTGCTGCGGCAGGGTTCTCGGCAGGGCCCATGCCACCTGCAGGTGCACGGAGGCCTCTCGCAGGGCCGGGTGCTCCAGACCTCCGCTGACAGTGGGACTTGGCGGGCCTGAGGCTCCTAGCCCGGCCGGTGCGTCCGAGTCTGCTCCGGCTCTCTGGCCTCCAGGACTCGGCCGGTGCTGAGCACTCATAAAACTGTGTCCGGGTCGTCTTTTCCCTGAGGCACACCCTGGGCGGGGGACGGGGCTAGTCACCGCGACGCAGGACAAAGTGAAGAGCAGTTGGAAAACGGTTTTCCAGGCAAGGGCTCACTTCGAAGTACACGACTGCTGTTTGCCCTGCTGTCGTGTGCTCATTACTCCAGGGCACTGATTGTGTTTAAGACAGGCTCTCCTGTCTCAGCCCCAGCAGGTGGGGCCGCAGGTGCATGTCGGTAGACTGTCCCTGAGACACCTGGCCAGGGTAGTGAGCGGGCTCAGGCAGAGGGTTCTGATGGCGGGAGGGCACCCCTGGTCCGAGAAGGTCGAGCTCCTAGCAGGAGCCCACGGGGTAAGGTTGCTCCAGCTTCGCCCTGCCCCACCTGCACCCCCTCCTCACTGCTGCTGCGCTGGGGGCTCCTTCCAGACCCCCGGGGAGCTTGCTCGGACGGGGGTGGGGTAGATGTGGGAGGGAGAGGCTGCTCAGTGGCAGGGGCTGGCCGCACCTGGAGCGAGGGCCCAAGGGCTGTGCTGAGGGACGATCCCGCTGCCGCACACGTGCCTCTGGCGCCCTCTTGCTGAGAAGGCCAGTGCTGTGCTCCTGCCCGGGAAGGGGAACATGGCGGCTGCAGCAGTGGGTCGCGGGTCCCCTGTCTGTGCCTGGTGGGAGGGGCTGGCGAGCCTGCCTGCAGGTTCTCCAGCTGCCTGGGGAAGGGCAGGTCTGCATGGGCTGTGTCAGGCCCTTGGTCAGCCGTGGCCTCCCCTGACCGCTGTGCACCAGCAGGCCCTTGTGGACACTGGCCAGGAAAAGCAGGCAGCCGCAGGTGTAGCGGCCAGGGCGGTCGGACTCTGCCCAGATGGTGCCTCTGTTCTGGGCTCGGGATGACCCCTGCCGCCTGGGATCCGCTCATCCCCTCTGTAGCTCCAGGACTCGGGGATGCACTGAGGTTGGGGGTTTGACCTTTCCGGGCCCCTGCTCTGTGGACAGCTCCTCCTAAGAGGGCTTCTTCCTGTGGTCCGCCACCTGGCCCAGCCTGCTTCCATCGGAACTTGGGCCCAAGGCGGCCTGGAGGAGGGCTTGTCCCCCCAACCCAGCGTGTGATGGAGTGCAGGGGAGAGCGTAGTCACTCACGCCAGGGCCTCGCCAGGGAGTTTGGGCCCGTAAGGGAGACGCTAGGAGGAGCCAGGCGGGAAAGCGCTGCCTGCGGGGCTGCCGGCCACCCCCTGGAGGCTGGGAACTGGCCCCGTGGCCACTCAGTACGCAGCGAGTCACGTCTCCTTGCTGCCATGACACGCTGCGCCTTGGGCGGGCCTCTTCTCCCGTGGGTGTGAGGGCGGGCGGTGGGACTCCTCGGACTCTGGCCCGTGCTTGTGGTCACAGGGCTTGGCCTGGGCAGGCAGCCCTGCGTGTGCAGAGCCACGGTCGGAGGTCAGCTCCAGCCCTGTGTCTCTGAAAGACAAGGCAGGGCGTGTCAGCCGTGTGGTCCGTGGGAGTGGGCTGGGAACCCTGGAACCAGGGGGCGCCTAGGCCGGCCCCCTCCTCCGTCGTGCCTGGGGCTCTGCCCTGCACGACCCCAGGCTGCCACCCCACACCCGAGACCACGTCGGCCTCACTCACTGCGGTGCAGGCTGGAGCTCTAGGACTGGAGGTTTCCGCTGTGCGACTCTGCAGGTCACTCGGGGCGCCACACGGTCGCCTCTCTTCCACCTGGACAGCCCTGGGTGGCGGCCCTGATCCCTGGGCGGCTCCTCCCCCAGCAGCTAGCGAGCAGTGACTGGACAGGCAGGCCCGTGGCATCGCCTAGCCAAGGCTGTGAGATCAGGGGACAGCGAGGTGGGTGGGCGGCAGGGGCCCTAGCAGCGTGTGGCGTGGAGGGGGCTCGTGGATGTCGTCAGGACCTCCCGCTGGGTGGGCTTTTAGGGGACCACTCACGTGTGCAGCACCTCCAACCTCACACCTTGTTTGCTGGGTCCCTGCCAGGCTCAGTGGGGTGCACACGGCAGTAGCTGCAGGTGCTCATAGGACACTGCGCTTACCCGAGAAAGCGGCATCTCGGGAGAGCTGACTTCATGCTGGGTCAGGGAGAGGATTAGGGCCAGGCTCCCGTGGTAGTGCTCCTGCTAAGAGCTCCCCGGGGAAGCCGAAGGGTGTCCACACCGACCTGAGCGTGACTAGGAAGCTCTCCTAGGCCTTCAACTCCTCCCAGGAGACCACCTGGCGATGCCTGCCTGTCCTGTCCTGTCCGAGTCCTGCCCGGCCTGCACAGAGCCTGCAGCCACCTGAGACGGCAGGTCCGGCTGGCAGCGGCTGTCCTGCTGAACAGGACAAGGCCTGCTTGCTGCAGGGAGCCTTGGGCGGGGGCCATGATGGTCCCAGCTGCCACTCGGTGGGCACCCCAGGCAGGCCGCTGGCTCTCTCCCGGCCGAGGCCAGGCTGCACGGCCGTTGCCCTCTCAGGGCAGTGCATGGTGAGGAGGGTCCTCCACACCCAGCTGCTGTCAGGGCTGTGGTCCGCCCGTGGGTCTGCGTGGTCTGAGCTCATGCCTTCGTCGTCTCGGGGGCCCGTCTCCTGCCCTGGGATGTGTCGCTCTAGGTGGGGTGAGAGCAGGTCCCCTCTGCCCTCTGGGCTGAAGTTGCTGGGGTGTGCGGGGCTCTCCTCCCTGGGGGACGGAGCTGGCAGCCCCCGGCTCCCAGGTTGGAAATGCTCGTGGGAGGGGACCTGGAGGTCCCTTAAGCTCCAGGACTCTCTGGTGGTTTCTCCTCCCCTCTTCTAGAGGGGGACAGCTCGGACCGCCCTGCAGCCGGCCTCCTGGTCCACTCCCATTGTCACGTAGACCTTGGTGTGGGACGGGCAGTGTGTGTCCGAGTGCCGGCCAGCAAGTCTGTGTAGGCAGTGCAGAGTGGCCACATGCAGGCCCCAGCGGGCACGCACGTGGACCCTCCAGGCTGCGGGCCCGTGAGCCGTCACTGCCTGCTGGTCCCCTCACATGCAGACACAGTGGCTGGGACTCACAGCCTGAGGTGGCAGCTGGGCAAAGTTATCTCCTCGCCACTGCATTTGACAGGGTGTAGGCAGAATGAAGGGCCAGGACCAAGGCTCATGTTCTAGAATCTTTCTCATTTCTCACTTGTGTGCATTGTGGATTCTGGTAGCAGCAGCTGAAGTTTTGGGGGCATTTCGCCCATGATCCGCCATGACCCTCAGTGTGACTGAGGGTGCCCCTCCTGTCGTGTGAGTGCAGGGGCAGCAGTCCAGTCATCAACTTAGTTTTTTTTTGTTTGTTTGGGGGAGAGGTTTTTGCTATAGGGCATGTGCACTTGCCAGAAAGACAGAGAGACAGAAAGTGAGAAATCACTCCCTGGGGGGATGGCCACGCCGCAATCCCTTCTTCACCCTCCTCTCGGGACCTTGGGCACACAACACACACACTCCCAGCATGAGTTTAAGCCACCAGGTCCGGGACTCAAAGCGCATGCGTGTGTTCCCAAGATGCCAGGAGAATGGAGGAGAAGGGATTGTGGCGCGGCCATCCATCCTGGGGGTGATTTCTCATTTTCTGTGTCTCTTGTGTGTGTGCCCTGTAGCAAAAATCTCATTAAAAAAAAAAAAGAAAGAAAGAAAAAGAAAGGCAATCAGAAATTACGTTTTTAAAACACAGTACAAGTAGATTTCAAAAAGTTTGTGGGAAAATTTAAAATATTTATTTAGGTACCAAAAAACCTGACATTCACACATTTTTTTAAAGAATTAATTTTATTTAACTTTATTTACTTTAATTTGATCAGAGAGGGACAGTGAGAGAGAGAGAGAGAAAGCCGCCAGCTCCAGGACTTGAACCAGTCAGCCATGTGGGAGTCCAGCACCTTTAACCACCACACCACCTGCTGGCCCCCACACACAGATTTTTTTAATAATATATATTTCCCATGAATATTTTTTTAAGAGAAATTTTTGCTACAGTGCGTATGCATTTGCTAGAGACAAAGACACTGCAGTCTCTTCTCCTCTTGAGATTTTGCATGTGCGCACATATACACACAGCATGATTTTCGAGCTGCCAGGTCTGAGACTCTTAACTGCGGTTGGCCATGTGGGAGTCCAGCACTTTAACCACTACTCCACCTGCCGGCCCCACCTCCTCATACTTTTAAAAGAACTGGCAGGAACCAGCAGTGGTATGGTAGTTGTGTCACTGGAGTCCCACGCAGTCACCTGTGGTTCGAGTCTCGGACCCAGCGGCTTCAAACTCATGCTGGGCTCGTGTGCATGAATGCCCAAGATTCTGGGAGAATGGAGAAAAAGGGATTGCGGTGTGGCCATCCCCCGCAGTGACTTCTCGCTTTTTATCTAGCGAGCACACGTATCCTATAGCAAAAAGAAAAAAAAAATGTCTCTTAAAAGGGAGAACTTGCAGTTACTTAACAGACAGCCTGACACTGGAAGGTGGCATGGTGGTGAAGGACTCCCGTACCGCCCGCGAACCTTGTGGCTGGCTTTCTCACTTTCCCTCTCTGTCTGTCTGATTAAACTGGAAAATAATAATAATAATATATAAAGTTAAATAAGTAAATTAAAAAAAAAAAAAGCCCCACATAGGCGAGTGAGGTGGGGAGCGTGCGCTGAGCCAAGCGAGCCAGCCGTCCCCAGTGACCAGGCTGACCTGTGGCCGGCTTGTCTGCCCTCCAGACAGTGCCCCTGCTAAACACGTCAGGCCCTCGCAGAGTCTGCCCCCCTTGACCTGGGGACCCCGAGTCCATCTTGCCCTGCTCAGGGGCTTCACCAGGAAGGCACGGGACAGCGGGGGGTATTCAGAGGCTCCAGTCCTGCTCTCCCAGGATGGCAGCTGGTGGGGCAGGAGAGGCCCGCAAGGTCTTAGCTTCGGGTTTCCGAGGTGTGGGGTGTCTGCTTTCTCCGCCCTGCCCGCCGTGTAAAGCGCACACCGTCTCCGTTGGGGCTGAGGGGCATGCCGTGCAGGTCGGACGAGCCGAGGAGTTGCAGGTCCCGAGGAGGCTGAGGCTCATCTTGTCGGTGTCTGCGTGGGTGTGCTTCAGGTTGCTCCGTTCACCATGGTGTGAAATGGAAACTCCCAGGAGCGAGAAGAAAAGGGCCCTCCTAACGGGCGGCCTCGATGGCCCGTGCTCTCCAGCGTCTGCCATGCGGCTTTGCGCTGTGTGCGGCCGCGGTCGGGCCGTGTGGCGTGGGCTGGAGAGGATGTGACTGCAGACGCTCCGTGGGGGCTGGTGCAGGGGAGCCGGGCCATGCCGTGCCATCCCACTGTGCCCACATCCAGCGGGGCGAGGCGTGGGCCAGCTCTGAGAAGCCTAACCTGGCACGAGTGACTGCTTCTGCAGGCCCTGGCTGGGCGTGCTGGACTGGAGCTTACCAGGTGTCACCCTGTGTGTCGCCATGGCTGCTGCAGGGTGAGGATGGGCGGGAGGCTCCCAGCCCTGATCTCCCTCTCACAGAACCCACAGGTGGACACGAGGTGAGGCCTGGGCTCTGCGCCCCGTGGTGAAAGCCTGTCCATCCCTCTCTTCCCCCTTGCAGAGAAGCAGGGTCCTGAGCGGAAGAGGGCTAAGAAGGAGCCGGCCACCCGGAAGGCCGGGCTGCTGTTCGGCATGGGGCTGTCCGGGATCCGTGCCGGCTACCCCCTCTCCGAGCGCCAGCAGGTGGCGCTTCTCATGCAGATGACCGCCGAGGAGTCCGCCAACAGCCCAGGTGAGCCTCAGAGCCGGGCCTGGGGGCGGCCATGCAGAGGCACCCCCGCCCCGCCCGGGGCCCGTTCTCGAGGTAAGGCCTGCCTGTCCCCTCCTCGGCCCACAGTAGACACGACGCCAAAGCACCCCTCCCAGTCTGCAGTGTGCCAGAAGGGGACGCCCACCTCTGCCTCCAAGACCAAAGACAAAGTGAACAAGAGGAACGAGCGGGGCGAGACCCGCCTGCACAGGGCCGCCATCCGCGGGGACGCCCGGCGCATCAGGGAGCTCATCAGCGAGGGCGCCGACGTCAACGTCAAGGACTTCGCAGGTGAGCGGGTCCCTGGGCCGCAGGCGGGGCCGGCTCCACCGGGCCAGGCCCGGCAGCCCGACCCATGCTGCCAGTCCTGGGACGTGCGGACCCGTTGGCATGGGTGTGTAGACCTCACAGTCACACCTGTGTGGTCTGCTGTTTTCAAGGATGTCGTTCCTTGAGATGCATTTCAAATAAACATTGCTTTCCGTTAACCTTAGGAAAATAGGAATTCCAAGTTTTTACTCTGCCCTGTTAGGTAAACTAGTCTAAGCCCGGAGGGGTTGGAAGTAGCCATATCTCCCAGCAGAGGGCGCCCCTGTACCACAACCCCGTGCTTGGGACACCCAGGACACCCCACAGCTCGCAGGGTCTGGTCTGGAGGCTCGACTGGGAGTCATCGTTTTTTTTCCTTTTTTTTCTGGAGAGGTTTTTGTTACAGGGCGCGGGCATTCGCCAGAAAGAGAGAGACAGAAAGCAAGAAATCACCCCCCGGGGGGATGGCCACACCACAATCCCTTCTCCTCTATTCTCCTCTCGGGATCTTGGGCACGCACGCACACGCGCCTGGCGTGAGTTTAAGCCACCGGGTCCGGGACGCGAACCGCGGTCGACTACGTGGGAGTCCAGCGACACAGCCATCGCGCCGACTGCTGGCCCCATCTCTTTAACTTCAGACACAGTGGGCCTGCCTCCCAGACCAGGCTCGGGCCGGGCCTTCGTTTGCTTCACAGCTACGATTTGGTCTTCAGGGCTGCCTCCGTTTTCTGGCGTGGAACGCTCACAGTGCACCATGGAGCCTTGTCCGCACACCCCAGAGCCGTCTGCCCGCAGTGCCAGGAGGCTCCGGGCCGGCAGGTGTCTCCATGCAGGGCCCTGTACTCGTAGCCCCAGCCCAGCTTTCAGAGCAGGTTTCCTGGCCAGCCTGGTTCTGCCATGGGGCCCTGGGCAGCTGTGGCTGGTGAGCTTGCGGCTTCCCAGGCAGGAGTGGCCACCATGTCCTGCCCTGGGGTGTGGACACCGCCGCAGCAGCGGGCTGGGCTGTCCTCACCAGCACTCCCACCCCGCCCTCCGCCACTTCCCTTTGCCGGGTGTGTGGATGGGGTCTTCCAGGCAGCTCTCGCTCTGTCGCACCCTCCTGAGCAGCAGGGGGCACAGGCACGCACCATCATGCCTGGCTTTTTAGGGAACCTAGAAGTCGAGCCTGGGCCTCAGCCTTTCCATTTTCTAAATGGGAGGCTTTTCCCATGTGCTCGCTGGCTGGTGAGTAGGTATGAGGCTACCCAGTGTTTCTTTCAGGGTGTCTGGGGGTGCCCCGCCTTCGTGGGTTACAAGCTAGGTGTTTGTGCAGAAGCAAGAGGCACCACAGCACCGAGAACCAAGACCCTCCTGGCCACGGCCTCTGCTCCCATCATCCTCCGTGTCCTCAGAGTTGCCCCTGAGATGGCGCGAGGCTCTGGTGGGTCAGATCACGGATGTCCTAAGTGTCTGTTCCAGGCTGGACGGCGCTGCACGAGGCCTGTAACCGGGGCTACTATGACGTGGCGAAGCAGCTGCTGGCCGCAGGCGCGGAGGTGAACACCAAGGGCCTAGACGACGACACGCCTCTGCATGACGCCGCCAACAATGGGCACTACAAGGTCGGCACCGCCCCGCCTCGGGCCGTCCCCACCACGGGTCTCCCGTAGCCCGTGTTCCGCTCCGGCCCGGCCTCGCCGCATGCTGAAAGCACATCCCTCCTCCCCGCCCGCCCCGCCTCCCCAGCGTTCCAGGCCCAGGCTGGCCCCGAGGCGGCCTCTCTGGGTTGGAAACAAGCACCACCCCAAGCACGTGTGTGGGTGTGTCCTGTGGCACGTGGTGGTGGGTCTGGAGCACGGCTGTGCCCGGCAGTAAGGAGGGTTATAAGACATGCTGTGAGCCTGTGGCCACACGGAGCAGTCTCAGGTTGCGATGGGCCGAGAGCCCCAGCCAACCTGCAGCGTGCAGAGGCGGCCCTTCTCACCAGCTGGGAGCAGTGAGCGGCCAGGGAGCAGCTCGGGAAAGGGCCGTGTCCAGGTCTGCACTGGAGACACGCTGGGTGTGCCCACAGGCCTCGTCCCGCAGAGCACAGGGCAAGAGTGACGAGGTCTTCCCGAGATCATGACCAGGGCCTCTGTGAGGCCTCTGGCCACAGGTGGGACATCGTGGGTGTGGCAAGGCCCCCGCGGTAGACATTGCCGCGTCTGCTTGTACTCGCGAGCCTCCTGTAGCATGGCCTGCCTGGCCTTCCCAGAGATGTCAGGAGCCCCGCATCCAGGGGCACGGAGCTGCGGGGAGGGAGGGCCGCAGGCTCCGAGGCGCACAACACAGGGTCTGAGCACCGACCAGTGCCTATGACGGGAAATCAGCTTACACTTTGGGGTAAGAAAATGGCACGTTGTTCGTTTTTAAGGGTCTTTAAGAGACTTCCACTGGGAAGGTTTACGTGGCACCTGGTGAGGGGCAGGTGGGAGTGACAGACCCGCATGAGCTGGGAGGACGGGCTGTCGTCTCCATGCCTCTGCAGGTACCACTGTAAGCTTTTCATCACGAGAGGACCTCCGAGTCCCCGGGCACCTGTCGGTAGGCAGGTGACTGACCCTGTGGGGCATTGGCTCGGCTCCTCAGGTTCCTGAAGCCTGAAGGCCTTCCAGGCTGGTCAGACATGAGAGGAGCGGACAGACGGCAGCCAGGAAGGCCTCGTCCGCATAGCTGCCTCACAGGGTCAGGGCGTGGTGGAGCAGGGCCTCGGACGGAATTCTCCAACAGCCCACGCAATGGAGGAGGAGCCAGCCCGGCCGACACCCTGACTGTCCGGGCCTGGGAGAGGGCAGGCTTGTGAGGCCGTCCTGTGACCCGGCTCGGGCAGGAGCATCACACCCGGGGTCTGTGCCGACCCTACAGAGCCTGACCTGCTTGCTGGAGAGCACACGTGGGAGAGTTCACGTGTGACACCACGACAGGCTCGCTCGGTGCCGTGACAGAAGCTAGGCTTGCGACCCAGGCTGGGTGCACGTGAGTCCAAGGCACCGCCATCCTGGGCGCAGCAGACGCAGGCTGTTGGCGGAGCAGTCAGACGCTGTTAAGTGCCGCCCTTGCTGTCTCTTTTATGCGGCCCTCACCCGTGTGAGATCAGCAGAGGAGAGGCCATCTGCTTCCCGTGTGAGGAGATGAAGAGTCCGCCCGCCCACCACAGCTGGCCTTTGTCTCCTCTGCTTCGTGTGCCCGCCGCCCTGGTCAGAGACCTGCGCCCGGGCCGCCAGGGCCATGCGTGGCCTCGGCATGCTGACCAGCTCACTGTGGCAGAAGGGGAGAGCCTTTCCGAGAAGGTTCCTGGGAAGCAGTCCAGTTGCTGGGGAGGAGTGCGGGGATAGCCACCGCTCTTGGCACAGATGTGGAGTGGCCTTGCCAGGCAGCTGCCACATGCACGGCTCCTGAGGCTGCTCTGGGCCCTGGGGGGTGGGGAGGCAGGTGCTGTCAGGAGTCTGGTTGTGTGGCTCTCGCAGGCCCTCGTTGTGCCTCGGTCCCGCACTGTGTTGCAGGTGGGGTCAGGGTCGTGGGCGTGCGGCGCTCAGGCCCTCAGTCGCCCGCTGTGTTGCAGGTGGTGAAGCTGCTGCTGCGATACGGCGGGAACCCTCAGCAGAGCAACAGGAAGGGCGAGACGCCGCTGAAGGTGGCCAGCTCCCCGACGATGGTGAACCTCCTGCTGGGCAAGGGCACGTACACATCCAGCGAGGAGAGCTCAACCGGTGAGTGGGGCGGGCGGCCCGTGCTGCTGCACCTGCAGGCCTGCACACGGCGGTCAGGACCGTCCCAGCTCCCAGGCCCGCCCCAGTGTGCCCATGACCTGCCGCCTGCCTTTGGGCATGCAGCCCGTCCCTGCGCTGCCTCTCGCTGGCCTCCTCCGGCGGTCTGCTCAGACGTAATGGAGTCCAGAGGCCGGGTGGGGTGGTCCACTCTGGAGCTGACCCCACCTCTCTGCAGCCTGCTGTGATGCTGCCCTGACACCTCCCTTCTGTCCCAGCAGAGAGCTCGGAAGAGGAGGATGCCCCGTCGTTCGCACCCTCCAGCTCGGTCGACGGCAATAACACGGACTCCGAGTTCGAGAAGGGCCTGAAGCACAAGGCCAAGAACCCAGAGCCGCAGAAGACTGTGACCCCCGTCAAGGACGAGTACGAGTTCGATGAGGACGACGAGCAGGACAGGGTGCCCCCGGTGGACGACAAGCACTTACTGAAGAAGGACTACAGGAAGGAGACGAGGTCTAACAGCTTTGTCTCCATACCCAAGATGGAGGTGAGGAGTTACCCGAAAAACAGCACGATCGCACCAAAGAAAGCGGCCCATCGCATCCTGTCAGACACGTCAGACGAGGAGGATGCCGGCGTGGCCATGGGGGCAGGAGAGAAGCTGAGGCTCTCGGCACATGCGACGCTGCCCAGTAACAAGACGCGGGAGCCCCCCTGCTCCAGGCAGCAGAAGGAGAAGAGCAAAGTGAAAAAGAAGCGAAAGAAAGACACGAAAGGTAAAGAGGTGCGGTTCGGGAAAAGGAGCGACAAGTTCTGCCCCTCGGAGTCGGAGAGCGAGTCCTCTGAGAGCGAGGGCGACGATGGGGACTCAGTGGGGAGCCCGGGCTGCCTCAAGGAGTCCCCGCTGGTGCTGAAGGACCCTGCCCTGTTCAGCTCCCTGTCTGCCTCCTCCACCTCGTCCCACGGCAGCGCTGCGGTCCAGAAGCATAACGCCAGCCACGCGGACCAGCACGCCAAGCACTGGCGCACGGACAACTGGAAAAGCATCTCCTCCCCAGCCTGGTCGGAGGCTAGTTCCTTGTCAGACTCCACAAGGACGAGACTGACCAGCGAGTCTGATTGCTCCTCCGAGGGCTCCAGCGTGGAAGCGCTGAAGCCCGTGAGGAAGAAGCAGGAGCCCCGGAAGCGGGGGGGCCTGCAGAGTGCCCTGACTGAGAGGAAGGGCTCCTTCCACCCCAGCGTGGACGGCGCCATCCCCAAGCTGGACAAGGAGGGGAAGGTCATCAAAAAACACAAAACGAAACACAAACACAAAAACAAGGAGAAAGGCCAGTGCTCGGTCCAGGAACTTAAACTGAAAACTTTTACTTACGAGTACGAGGACGCCAAGCAGAAGCCCGATAAGGCTATCCTGCTGGACAGTGACGGTGCCGCCGACAGCAAGCTCAAGGTGCTGCGGCACGAGCGAGACCACTTCAGGAGAGAGGAGAAGCTCAGCAAGGGGAAGGCTGAGGACAAAGAGTGGCTTTTCAAAGACGAGCTGCTGAAGGTCTCCAAAGATGAAAAGTCGCTGAAGAGACTCCGAGACGTGAGCAAAGACCTCGGCAGGCCCTCCCGCGAAGAGAGAGAGCGGCCACCCAAGGCGGACAAGGACAGGCCCACCAAGGAGAGGTCTCCGCGGGAGGAGAAGCTGCGGCTGTGCCGAGAGGGCCGGAAGAGGAAGTCAAAAGACCGGCCCTCCAAGTCGGAGAAGAAGAGCGATGGGAAAGAGGACAGGGTTCTGAAGGAGAAGGAGAAGAACTTCAAGGACGAGAAAGAGAAAGCCAAGAAGGAGAAGCTGTACAGGGAAGACCCCGTCTTGGACGAGCTCTGTAACAGAGGCCAGTTCCTGGACAGCGAGGACACCAAATGCAGCCTCTCCGACGACCAGCACGACAGGTGGTTCTCCGACCTGTCCGACTCGTCCTTCGATTTCAGAGAGGACGACAGCTGGGACTCGCCAGTGACCGACTACAGGGACCTGAAGAGCGACTCTGTGGCCAGACTCATCCTGGAGACAGTGCGAGAGGACAGCAAGGAGAAGAGGCGGGAGGGCAAGGCCCGGGACAGGCGGGACCACAGGGACACCCTGTTCAGAAAGAGGGACCGGGACTGTGCGGACAGGGGTGCCGAGAAGAGGCGAGACAGAGGCCCTCCCGGCCACCTCCCCGAGCGGGACAAGAAGAGGCGCGAGTCTGCGGACGGCGGGCGTGACCGGAAAGACACCCTAGAGAGCGGCCGGGAGCGGCGGGACGGCCGGGCCAAGGAGGAGGCGCCCCGGGAGGACACGAAGGAGCTGGGCTGTGAGCACGCCTTCAAGGACAAGGCTGACTGCGACTTCGGCAAGGGCCTGGAGCCATGGGAGAGGCACCACCCAGCGAGAGAGAAGGAGAAGAGGGACAGCCTCGACAGAGACAGGCGGGAGAGGGCCAAGTCAGAGCGGTGCAGGGACAAGTCCGCCGACAGGGACAAGGCCGAGAAGGCTGTCCTGGAGAAGTGTCCGCGGGAGAAAGACTTCGAGAAATGTTTCAAGGAGAAGAAAGACAGCAAGGAAAAGCATAAGGATGCTCACGGCAAGGACAGAGAGAGGAAGGCGTCCCTTGACCAGGCCAGAGACAAGAAAGACAAGGGCTTCCCTGGGGTCCTCTCCGAGGACTTCCCCGAAAAGAAAGACGACAGGAAGGGGAAAGAGAAGAGCTGGTACATCGCGGACATATTCACGGACGAGAGTGAGGACGACAAAGACGATTACCTGACAGGCGGGTTCAAGACGGGGGAGGCCAGCGAGCTGCAGAGGCTGGACGGCCTCCCGGAGAGGGAGGAGGGCAGGGCGCTCTACACCTCCGACAGGCACCGGAAGGGCTCCTCGGACAAGCCGCACGCGGAGAGGCAGAGAGAGAAAGACCCCAAGGAGAAGAGGAAGGACAGGAGGGACCGGGCCGTGGACAAGCACAGGGAGAAGAGGGAGAAGGAACCCACGGAGAAGTACAGGGACAGGCGGGGGCGTGCGTCCATCGACTCCGCCCCGGAGAAGAAGGGCAGGCAGAAGGTCCCCGAGAAGGCCGAGAAGAAGCGCTGCGCGGAGGAGAAGACCAAGGGCAGGTACAAGGAGAGGCCCGACTCGGAGCACTGCAGGGAGAGGGGGGCCTCGCGGGCCGCCGAGGCAGAGAAGAGCCTGCTGGAGAGGCTGGAGGAGGAGGCGCTGCACGACTTCCGGGAGGACCCCAACGACAAGGGCAGCGAGGTCTCCTCCGACAGCTTCACCGACCGGGGCCAGGACCCGGGCCTCAGCGCCCTCCTGGAGGTGTCCTTCTCAGAGCCACCGGCCGAGGACAGGGCGAAAGAGGGCAGCCTCCCGGAGAGGCTGAAGGAGCGGGAGCGGCTGAGGCACGCCTCGTCCTCGTCCAAGAAGAGCCACGACCGGGAGAGGGTCCGGAAGGAGAAGGCCGAGAGGAGAGAGAAGGGCGACGACAAGGACGCGGGTGCCAGGAAGGACGAGAAGGACCTCCCGGGCCCCGATGCCTTCGGGCTCTCCTACGGCACCAAGGCCGATGTGGAGGAGGACCTGGACAAAGCCGCCGAGCTGCCCTCTGCCGAGCGGGAGGCTTCCAGGAAGGTGGACAAGGAGCTGAAGCCGTACGGCCCGGGCCCCGGCAGCGCCGCCAAGGAGAAGAGGAGGAGGGAGAAGCACCGCGAGAAGTGGAGGGATGAGAGGGAGAAGCACCGGGACAAGCACGTCGACGCGGCCCTGCGGCCCCACAAGGACGAGAAGCCCGCGGCCCGAGAGCGGGACGTCCCTGCCAGCTCCTTCAAGGAGAAGGCCGGCGAGGCCAAGCCCGGCGAGGCCAAGGCCAAGGAGAAGCCCAGGGAGGGCGCGGAGAAGGAAAAGGGCGACTCGGCGCGGCTCAGCAACGGTGGTGACCGGGCGCCGCCCAGGGACGTGGGTAGGAAGGACGCCAGGCCCCGAGAGAAGCTCCTGGGGGACGGGGACCTGATGATGACCAGCTTCGAGCGGATGCTCTCACAGAAGGACCTGGAGGTCGAGGAGCGCCACAAGAGGCACAAGGAGCGCATGAAGCAGATGGAGAGGATGCGGCCCCGGGCGGGGGGCCCCGGGCCCAGGGAGCGGGCGAGGCCCGGGGACGAGGGGCGCAAGAAGAGCCTGGACGCCCCCTCCAAGAAGCCGCTGGCACCGGACCTCGCCTGTAAGGACAGGAAGCTCAGGGAGCTGACGCCCGCCCCGCCCACCGCCGACGGCAAGCTGGGCACCGAGCCCAGAGACTGGCCGGCGGGGCCTCCCACCAAGGAGGGACCGCCCACCAAGGAGGGCCTGCCCGCATCCCCCCGGCCCACAGGGGTGCCTGCCACCACGCCGGTGGCGTCCTGCCCCAGCTACGAGGAGGTGATGCATACGCCCCGCACACCGTCCTGCAGCGCCGACGACTACCCTGACCTCACGTTCGACTGCGCCGACCCCCAGCACTCAGCGCCCACCGCCGGCACGCCTGCCAGCGCCTGCTCCCCCCCCTTCTTCGACAGGTTCACCGTGGCGCCCAGCGGGCTCTCCGACACTGCGAGCCACACGCCCGCCAGGCCTCTCTCCACGAGCCTCTACCGCTCGGTGTCCGTGGATGTCAGGAGGACCCCGGAGGAGGAGCTCGGTGTGGGGGACAAGCTGTTCCGGCAGCAGAGCGTCCCCGCAGCCTCTAGCTTCGGCTCCCCGGGGCAGCACGCGGCCGACGACAAGGCACCTGGGCCCACGCCGCCTGCGGAGAGATTTGCCTGCTTGTCCCCAGGGTACTGCTCTCCGGACTACGGCCTCCCCTCACCCAGAGTGGAGGCCCTGCACTGCCCGCCTGCAGCTGTGGTCACCGTCACCTCGTCCCCAGAGGGCGTCTTCAGCTTACAGGCAAAAGCCTCCCCTTCTCCCCATGCTGAGCTGTTGGCCCCCTCCATGGAAGGAGCCTTGCCCCCCGACCTGGGCCTTCCCCTGGATGCTGCTGAGGCCCAGCAGGCCACCGCGGCCATCATCCCCCCAGAGCCCAGCTACCTGGAGCCCCTGGAGGAAGGCCCGTTCAGCACGGTCATCACTGAGGAGCCCGCCGAGTGGGCCCACCCTGGCAGCGCCACCGAGCAGGCCCTCATCGGGAGCACCCCTGAGAACCCTGTCAGCTGGCCCCTGGGCTCAGAGCTCCTGCTTAAGTCCCCTCAGCAGTCCCCAGAGCCCCCCGAGCAGCTCTGCCCCACAGAGTCTCTGCACCCCGCCGTCCCGGGGCCCTTCACTCCTGAGCCCCCATACCCCGTCTCTCCTGTGTCGTACCCTCTGCCGGCCGCCGAGCCAGGCCTGGAGGAGGTCAGGGACGAGGTGGCCGTGACCCCCGCCCTCCCTGTGGCAGAAGCTGCCCCTTGTGCCCCCCCCTCCAGGCTGGAGCCCTTCTTCACCTGCAAGGCACTTCCGGACGCGGCCCTGGACGTGGCCCCCGAGCCGGCGTGCGTGACTGCCGTGGCTCCAGTGGAGGCCTTGGGACCACTAGAGAACACCTTCCTGGATGGTGGCCACAGCCTGGCAGCCCTCGGCCCGGTGGAGCCCGTCCCCTGGCCCGATGGCTTCACAAGCCCTGAGGACGACCTGGACCTGGGGCCCTTCTCACTGCCAGAGCTTCCACTTCAGACTAAGGATGTTTCTGATGTTGAGCCGGAAGCTGTGGAAGAAAGCCCTGCTCCTCCAGAAAAGATCCCCGCGGGGGCCCCCACAGCCCTAAACGGTGGGGATGCCTGTGAGGTGGCAGCCGAGGAGCAGCCGGCGCTGCTTCCCGAGCAGGTGCCCACCCAGCCGCCCGCTGAGCCCGAGCTCGGGGAGGCACCCAGGTCCGATGCGGCTCTGGAGGCGGGACTCGAGGCAGACGCTGCAGCAGGAGAGACGGCCTCCGAGGCCTTGGACTCTGGCTTGGCACCTGCACCCCCGGACCAGCGCCTGCCGGGGGATGGGGGCAGTGAGACGGGGGCGGAGGATTCCGGAGCCCCCTCCCACGATGTCCCCGATGGCCCCCCTGCCGACAGCCCGGCCCAGACACAGGCTGCAGGCAGCACTGGCCCCCAGGGCGGCCCAGGGGTCACCCACGCTGCGGCCCCAGCCGAGGGCTCCCCTGGCAGCATCCAGCCTGAACTTGCAGAACCAGAACCCAGAGCCGCGGCCGAAGCCCCAAAGGCCCCCAAGGTGGAGGAGGTCCCTCAGCGCATGACCAGGAACCGTGCCCAGATGCTGGCCAACCAGAGCAAGCAGGGCACGCCACCTTCGGAGAAGGAGCCCGCGCCCGCGCCGGCCACCAGGGCAAAGGGCCGCGTCTCCGAGGACGACGACGCCCAGGCCCAACACCCGCGCAAACGCCGCTTCCAGCGCTCCAGCCCGCAGCTGCAGCTGAGCACGTCCACGCAGCAGACGCGGGAGGTCATCCAGCAGACGCTGGCCGCCATCGTGGACGCCATCAAGCTGGACGACATCGAGCCCTACCACAGCGACAGGTCCAACCCCTACTTCGAGTACCTGCAGATCCGGAAGAAGATCGAGGAGAAGCGCAAGATCCTCTGCTACATCCCGCCGCAGGCGCCACAGTGCTATGCCGAGTACGTCACCTACACGGGCTCCTACCTGCTGGACGGCAAGCCACTGAGCAAGCTGCACATCCCCGTGGTGAGTGCCGGCCCCGACCCCGACCCCGACCCTGACCCCGACCCCGGGGGTGTGCCTGCCAGCCCTCGTGGTCTCCCCTCCACGCCCGTCACAGAGAGGGCCTCAGCACAGCTGTCCCCTCCCCTGTCTGGGAGCCGTGCCGCCTGTGGTCACACTTGGAGCTCTGGGGGCCCGGGACCGTGGCCACTGTATCCGGGACATCAGGCACCTGCCCGCTGGGGCGGCCCGCCCCCACCCAGCCCTGCCGCTCCCTCGTGGCTCATCCCCGTATCAGCCCAGCTCGGGCCTGCCATGCCCCACCGAGCCTCCTGCGTGCTCGTCCTCGATGGGCTCAGACAGAACACGGCAGGGCCATCGTCCGCCTCCCGCCTTCCGGGCTATGACCGGGCTGGCTGCAGGTCCTGCCAGGCAGGGCTTGGGCTCTCCGTGGTGCCATCGGCACATCTCCTACAGCCCCCAGGTGAGGCTGTGGGTGCCGTCCCCTGAGCCCGGGTCTGCTCAGGCTGCAGGCACTGGGATCCCCGGGCTGGCCTGGCTCCATGGCGAGGCCGTCCCAGGGGACTCCCACTCTGCTCGCACGGCTCACGGCCGCCTCTGCCTGTGCGTGGGAGGAGCCTCTGCTTGGCCTACTCCAGGCCCGGACGGGCTCAGTCCCATGGCAGCCCACGCACAGATCGGGGCCGGCCTGGCCAACCCGCCGCACTTGCTGCTCGCATCCTCCCACTGCGGCGAGCCCTGTCGGAGGCCTGGCTCCCCGGGGCGAGTTCTGGGCCGTGGGGCTACGCGTGCCCATCGAGCCTGCACCCTCTCGCAGGCTCCGCACTCCGCCCCGGGAGCTGCCTGTGCTGCCTGTTACTTTCTCTTGTCTCGGCTTCACTTCCCGGAACAGTGTTGCATTCGCCGTAGGAGATTCAGGAAGTAGAGAGGAAAAGGTCAGGGCCGGCCATCCCTTCCGGACCCAGCGCTGTCCTGCCTGCCTTTCAAAGTCCCTTGGGCTCGCGAGGTGGAGGCCAGGCCATGGAAGCAGGCCTGCCTGTCAGGACACAGCGCCGCTGCGTGGCGGCTGCAGGCCGTGGCGCCCTCTGCAGGGTCCAGCCTGAATGCTCACACCTGGGCCCGCCTGTGCTGTGCTACTGGCGGCCTCCCGCCTCCCTTCCCACATGATCTCAGAGGCCCAGGGAGAGCCTGGTCCCAGGCAGGGAGGCTGCAGCTTGTCCTGGGTCTCACCCCAGACGCCTCTCGGAGCCAGGATCACTGTGGTGGTGAGCTGCGACGGTGAACAGTGGGCGCGACCTGCAGGCTGTGTGGACAAGGGTCTAACCAGGTTCTTCGCCTTTTTAACCGGTTTTAGATTGACGGAAAAGATGGGACCAGCAGATGGCGTAGCGGTTAAATCGCTGGATTCCCACATGGCCAACAATGGTTTGAGTCCCGGACCCGGTGGCTCAACACTCAGGCCGGGCGCATGTGCATGTGGGCCCAAAATCCCCGGAGGGGAAGGGATTGCGGCCTGGCCATCCCCCCCCAGGAAGTGATTTCTCACTTTCCCTTCTCACTGTCTCTCCAGTGAGCACACGTGCCCTGAAGCAAAAACCTCTCAAAAAACGAGAATTGAAAGCAAAGCGAGTTTGCAGGGCCCTCGCCTGGCCTCCTGGAGCTGTGTCCTGTGGGCCAGCAGGTCCTGGGCTCGGCCTGGGCCTGGACCTGTAGCAGGCTCTCCCGTCCTGTGCCACAGCTGGGCACTTGCGGACTGTAGTCGGGCTTCTGGTCACATGTCCCACAGCTGGACCTCGGCCTCAGGTTTCCAGGTCCTGCAGGTGGGATAGTGGGCAGTGGGCCGGGAACTCCAGGGGACAGGCCCCCTGCCACAGAGCCGTCGGGTCACGGTCAGCGTGCAGCGAGGGCTGTCTCTCCCACTCTGCCGTGGGCGCCGTGCATGCTGGCTCTTGCCATAGCAGTGGTTCCCGTGGCGTCCTCAGTGCTCTTCAAGAGGAGCATGTTGTTGAGGAGAGCTGGCCTCGACCCTTGGGGTCCCCTGCCCCGTCGGCAGGGTCTGAGGCCTCCCAGGTGCGGGGCCTGTGCTGCTGCCTCGGGGCTGCCCCTCCAGCTCCTCTGGCCCAGCCTCGGGGCTGCCCCTGCTAGCGGCACCGGCCTAGTCCGTTGCCTGTGGCCTACGTGCTGCGGTCTCTTTCTGCAAGAGTCAGGGTCTGCTGCTCCCTGGCCCCACTGCTGGGCCTGGTGGTCGGCTGTGCCCGGGCTGCTCTAGCAGGCAGAGTGGGCTGTGAGCCTCGCCGTACCTGAGGGAGCTCAGCTCCTGGGCCCCTGACCACATATCCTGCCCTCACTCGTCCCTTCTCGCAGGTGGGCAGGGAGGGCGGCCAACCGCATGCCCGCGGGCTCTGTCTTCCTCCCTCTGCCCCTTGCTGGGCCGTGTGGGCCCAGAGCCACCGCGCTGGTCCCCTCTGCAGCTGAGACGGCGTGAGGGCCCAGCGTCTGCCCTGGCGCAGACCCTCGGCTCTGACCCTGCACTCTTACACCCACAGATCGCACCCCCTCCTTCCCTGGCGGAGCCCTTGAAGGAGCTGTTCAGGCAGCAGGAGGCCGTCCGGGGAAAGCTGCGTTTGCAGCACAGCATTGAGCGGGTAAGGCCGGCCGGCGTGGGGTCTGCATCTGCAGGGTGGCGGTCGTCGGCCTCACCAGCCCTTCTCCTTGGCCAGGAGAAGCTGATCGTGTCCTGTGAGCAGGAGATCCTGCGGGTCCACTGCCGGGCGGCCAGGACCATCGCCAACCAGGCCGTGCCCTTCAGCGCCTGCACGATGCTGCTGGACTCGGAGGTCTACAACATGCCCCTGGAGAGCCAGGTCAGTGCCCTGGCCGGGACACTCCTGCCCTTCCCCGGGAAGGCTGGGGAAGTCAGGGCCCTAGCCACACAGGCACGTTCCAGGACCCAGGAGTGCCCGTGCTCCCACCTGGCAGGGGCCCGAGACGTGCTGTCCACCCTGCCCGGGTTAGCCCAGGAGGGGCAGTCGGGGCCTGGACCACGCCCTTGAAGCAAGGCCCAGGGCATGAGCACCTGCCCCACGGGGTTTGCCCTGTCGCCTTGTGTCCACTGCAGCTGGACATGGCCAGCCCCGGAGCACGCATCCTGTCCTGTTTGTGCCTACGTGCTCTATGTGGTTGGCTCCCAGACTCAGGAACGCCGTGGCCACGCTCAGGCTTGGCACAAGCCCAGGGGACTCCGGTCTCCCTCCATTCCGGCTGGCTGCTACTTCCTGCCAGCCCCCGCCTTGGCCGTGCTCCTGCCCCCATGGCCCCTGACCTGGAGTGTGTGTTTCCTCAAAGTTTAGACCTCGTGGCAGACATTCCAGTGACCCCCACGGCACGGCCTCCTGCCTGTCACAGGCCGACCACAGCTGGGGTCCGAGCAGCCCTCCGGGCTCTGCCCTGTGGAAACACACGGTGGCCTCGTGATTTGTAGTTGGAGACGTCCTGTGCTCGGTGCAAGATGCTCTTCCCTTTGATCTTGGGCTGTAGGTGCTTATGCTTGCCAGAGTGAGGGGAAGTGAGAAGCCATGCCCAGAGGGGATGGCCGTACCGCCATCTCTTCTCCATTCTTCTCTCGGGATCTCGGGCACACGCACACGTGCCCTGTGTGTTTTCAAGCCTCCAGGTCCAGGAATCGAACCCCACAGCCAGCCACGTGGGATCCAGTGCCTCCACCACCATACCCATACCCTTGGTCCCCGACTTGTCCCGTAACACGCCGTGCACAGTGACAGGCCCTTCAGCCTTCGAAAGGCTCAGCTCAGGTTTCTGTCATTTCTGGCTTGCCTCTGAGTGCTGAAGCCGAGGAAGGCCACTTGCCCCCCTTCGATGTCGCAGCAGCCGTGGGTGTAGGCTCCTCGGGGTGTCCGGCACCGTCCCCCGCAGGCCTTCCGTGGCTGCTGACCCAGCACAGCCCAGCCGGGTGGACTTGGACTGGTCTGAGGGACAAAGCCCAGGCCACAGCGGGCAGAGATCAAGACCCAGCCGCTCTCAGCCTTCGGTACCACTCTGTATTCTGAAGTGATCTCAAAGAGAAAAGGTCACTTCCGGGTTTTAAACTAGAAAGAAAAAGAAGTGGAAACGTGTCATCATGAGCTTTACGCGATCCCTAAGCCCCTCCCTGCTCTGAGCTGCCATCCCCCAGAACAGGACACATGGGAAGGCCTGCGCCCAGGCCCCATGCAGCCGTGTGGGCAGGTGGGCTGGGGCGGGCCTGCAGCCATGTGGGCAGGTGGGCCGGGGCGGGCGCTCCCTGATGCTGGTGCTTTGGGGAGGGGCTCGGTACAGGGGCCCGCGAGGCTACCTGCTCGTCTCCGTGTGGAGCGCAGGCCCTAGCCTCACGGCAGGCTTGCCTGGGCCCCACCTGGCTTCTGGCAGCCCCGCGTTCTCGTCGGGATGGCTCAGCCGCAGCCGGGGCTGCTCACTACCCTGGGTCCACTCCAGGTCGGGGCGGCGGAGGCTGTCCCGCCAGTGCCCAGGAACAGCCTGTGGACGTGGGGAGGGCCATGCTCCAAGGACCCCTAGGGGTGGCAGGGAGGCAAGTGGGTGGGGCGGGGCTGCAGCTGTGTGGGCAGGTGGGCCGGGACGTAAGGTCCTGGGATGAGGGGCCTTGTTCCTTGGTGGAAGGACAGCGAGGGTCCCTGCAGGGTCACTTCTTGCAGCCACATCCCCCTTAAAACCCCACTGGGTCCTGCAGGGTGACGAGAACAAGTCCGTGCGCGACCGGTTCAACGCCCGCCAGTTCATCTCCTGGCTGCAGGACGTGGACGACAAGTACGACCGCATGAAGGTCAGTGCTGGGCGTCCCCCTGGCCACGCCTGCCAGGAACCCCCAGAGCTCTTCTAGGGCCAGGGAGCCGGCCTCGGTCTTCACGCAGGCCGAAGTCCCCGCCCTCACGTCGCCTCCTGAGTGCCCTCTTGTCCAGGTGTGCCGGGGCGGCTCCACCTGCTGAGCAGGACCCTGGGCGCGGCAGTACAGCTCCTGGGACCCCACGCCCTCCTCTCCAGTCACAGCCACCTCTCTGCTCTGGAAAAGACCAGGGGGCAGGGAGATGAACAGATCAGCAAGCTGCAGCCGGAGCCGCCCACCTGGGAGCGGTGACGTGGCCCGGGCCAGCTAGAGCACACGTGGGGCCGGGGGCCGGCTGCCCCACCCAGGGAGCGCACCCCCCAGAGTGAAAGCCCAGGCCCAGCCGTGGCCTGCCGTAGAGAGGACGGGCACTCCGTGGCACCTTCCCGAGCTGCCCGCTGTTTCCTCAGAAAGGGCAGGAAGGCCGATGAGTGAGAGTGGGCCCCACCGGGCACGTGAGCTCTGGGTGGTTCCGGGGTTCGTCAAGGGTGGGGGTGGGCGTCTTGTCTGGGGGCTAGGTGGTGTCCCAGCAGCTCCGAGCTGGGTGCTGAAGCTGCAGCGCTGGCTGGAGGTGTCGAGGACACGGAGGACTCTTCTTTCTGAAGAGACAGGTGTTGGCCCATGTTCACGTCGGGCATGTCCACCGAAAACGCCATACCGCTAAGCCCACTGATGGGCAAGAACGCACGCTAGTGAGGGGGTAGCTCGGGCAAGAAAACGGGGAGAGGCAGCCTCGAAGGCAGGCGAGTGGCTGGGCCTCCATGAGGTGAAGTGGGGCCCCCACGGCCCAGACAGCCGGGCAGGGCCCCTCTGCGCGTGCCGGCTCCTGCTTACTGAGATGGGAGTGGCTGGCAGGTCCCACACCATCCTCACCACCCAGCCCAGCCGGCCTCACCTCTGTGGCCTCTTACAGATATGGCGTGGCCAGGAACTGCTCGCTGGAAGCTCAGCAGTAGTGGGGTGTGGGGTGCCCGAAAACAGGGCTGCGGTCAGAGCTGTGGGGTGGTCATCTCTGAGACTGGAGGTTGGCTTCGCTCTGCAGGCTGAGCAGCCATGGAGACGTGGCCAGTGCACGGCTGCAGACAGTGGCCAGTCCTGGGAGCCTGGCGGTCATCTGGCCTGCCCTGCACAGACCACTGAGAATAGGCCTGTCTTGCCACGGTCCGTCCTCACACATGAGTGACAGACTGGGCAAGGCCGTCTCCGGGCACTGGCCAGATTTCCTCATTCGTCCCCGAAACGTGCCAGGCCCACACCACGGGAGACAGGGCGTGGCAGTCCTAACTCCTCACGAGCTCCTGGCCAGTGGCCCTGAGCCGGGGCCTGGGGTGAGGCCAAAAGGCCGCGTGAGGGCCATGGTCCCTCATGGCTTGTGTCAGTGCCGAGAGGTAGATGCAGGAAGGCCGGGTCTGGTGGTGCCGTCCTGACGCCAGACCCCAGTGTAGGTGTCCCGACTCCAGGGTGGGGCTGATGGGGGCTCAGGTCCAGCCCTCTTGCTCGACCCAGGGTGCTCCTCCTGCCAGTGGCTGGGCCGGGGCAGGGCAGGGTGGGCCGGGGAGTCCCTGCCCCCCTCACCCTGCGTGTCCCGCAGACGTGTCTCCTGATGCGGCAGCAGCACGAGGCGGCAGCCCTCAACGCAGTGCAGAGGATGGAGTGGCAGCTGAAGGTGCAGGAGCTGGACCCCGCGGGGCACAAGTCGCTATGCGTGAACGAGGTGCCCTCCTTCTACGTGCCCATGGTCGACGTGAACGATGACTTCGTGTTGCTACCGGCGTGACGCGTGGAAGGAGGCCACAGGACACAGACCGGCAGGTCCGCACCAGCCTGTGCCGTGCTGCTCCTGAGCTTCCGCAGCGGAGGGAGTGCCGCGTCCACTGGGCGGGCAGAGACCCCAGGGCTTCGCTTGACCAGACGTCGGGGAGGCAGGTCGCGTCTGGGTCACGGGGGGACGAGGCCCCCAGCTGCAGCGCCTGGCAGTCCGGGTGGGACGAGGAGACGCATGGGCACAGACACCGCTGCTCCCGTCTCTGAAAACGGAGACCTGTCCTTCCTCCTGGCCACAGCAGAGGCTTGTCAGGAGCGGCAGGACGGGTGCATTTGAAACCCGCTGTTCCGTTCTGATCAACACAAGCAAGCAGAACCAAGGAGTCCACCTCACAGTGACCTCAGGCCGAGGGGCGGGCGGCAGCTGCCCAGCCGGGGCCCTCGCGCAAGGGCTTGGGCCAGGCGGGGACGGTGGACGCTGTTCTGAGCGAGGGCCGCCTGCCGGCCGCAGAGGAACAGAGCCGGGACTCACAGACGGTGTTTTTAACGGAGTCAAATCCAAGTGGTTTGTATATTTTTTTCCTTTAATCTTGGGCATTTTGTTTCTCTTTCTGAGAACATAACTTGAAACACTACAGAGCCAATAACCGTGTAAGAGCGTGCCGTGAGCTGTACAGTTTTATACACATTCACAATGTACTTTTGCTGCCTTCTAGATAATTTATTTTGCAACACATTACTGCACAGTTGTAAATAACTTATGTACTGTAACATCACTTTCAGTTATGTGTAAAGAAATAAATAAATTAATTACGCGCTCTGCTCTGTCCTGCGTCCTAGGAAGGGCTGCCACCGGCTGTTCCATAGAAAGCTGGAGCACTCACGTCTCTCCTGCTGTTCTGTTTTGGTTTTGTTTCTTAAAGAGTTTATTCATTTATTTTCACTTAACCAAGAAAAGAGACACACAGAGAGAGAAGGAAAGTGAGAAAGCAAGCCCCCAGGTCCAGGACTCGAACCATGGTCGGCCATGTGGGAATATCCAGCATGTTAGCCACCATGCCACCTGCTGGCCTGTTTTTTGTTTTTTGTTTTTTTCTTTAGGAGATTTTTGCTACAGGACATGTACACTCGCCAGAGAGACAGAAAACAAGAAGTCACCCCAGGGGGTGGCCGCGCTGCAACCCGTTCATCTCCTCTTGGGATCTTGAGCACTCGTGCACATACGCCAGCGTGATTTCATGTGTGTGCGCGTGTGTGTGCACGTGTGTGCGCGTGCGTGCGTGCATGTGTGCGTGCTTGTGTGTGTTTTTGTTTTTGAGAGATTTTCGGTATAGGGCGTGTGCACTCACCAGAGAGAGAAAGTGAGAGATCACCCCGTGGGGAGGGGGGCACTCCGCAGTCCCTTCTCTGTTCTCTCAGGGTCCTGGACATTGCGTATGTGTGTGCCCTGCGTGAGTTTCAAGCCACCAGGTCCGGGACTCGAACTGTGGTCGACTACATGGGAGTCCAGCAACATAACCACTGCGCCATCTGCTGGTCCCCCGGTGTGAGTATTAAGCACTGGGTCTGGGACTGAAATCAAGGTAGACTGCGTGGGAGGGAGTCGAGCGACGTAACCCCTGTGCCGCCTGCTGGTCCTGCTCCTCTAGTTCTGAGAGATGTCTTCCGCTCTGTCCCTGCTTTCTCTGGGGACCCCTGCAAAGCCACCCCACCTGTGCAGTTAGCCAGGCTGTCCTCACGTCAGGCTGCAGGTGGGCAGGTACAGGGAGACCTGTCCTGCACCGCAGGGCTGCACACGGACATCCCAGGGGCTGTACCTGGTGGTCCCAAGGCCCCTAAGGGCCAGGAGGGTATCTGGTCAAGAGACCAGGCCCAGGCTCCTGCCACCACAGCACCGTACGAGCGCCCGCTCGGGCTCCTGCCACCACAGCACCGTATGAGCGCCCGCCCAGGCACCCGGCACCACAGCATAAGCGTGCAGAGTGGGAAGCGGCCAGCTGCTGCATGGCGGTGGCTGACACCTGCACAATTCCAAGTCCCAGACCCGGTGGCTTGAAAAACACGCCAGGGGCATGCACACCCAGCAACACCCTGAGGGGAAGAGAGCGTGGTGTGGCGGCCTCCCGGGGGTGATTTCTCTCCCTTCTCCCTGTCCAGGGAGTGCATGGACCCCACAACAAACAGAAGCAGGAGAGCCGTGCTGCAGGGAAGCCCTGAGGGGGTGCAGCAGAGCTCACACCGGCCGGCCCTTCAGAGGCGCCCTGTGGGAAACACTGCCGTACCCTACGGATCACCAAGGCCCGCAAGCCCAGCGCCCAGCCACATGGTGTGAGCCTGGAGACCTCAGGGCTCCACACAGCCTGGGCAGACCCCTGGGCAGGAGCCATGTCCAGTCCCCTGTCATGTCAGTCACTTCGTGGGTGTGAGCGAGGTCACCAGGGGACCCGGGCTGAGCTGAGCATGTGCGGCCAACTCCGATCTGGGGTCAGAAGTCCATCTGCAAGGCCACTTGCTACTGTAAGTGCTGTGTGCATGCCCGACTGTCCTGGCCAGGTTCACTCAGATACGCGATGCGTTTATATAGAGAGCTGAAATGACAGGACGAAATGTGCCTCGTCAATTAAACACCAACAGGAAGAGACCAGGCGGAGATCCCATCACTGAACCGTCAAACATCCGTATCCAGCTGGAGGGGGCAGCGGCGACGCTGGACTGCCTCTGAGGGACAGGGGGGGCAGACGGGACGAGTTCCGAGCCCCAGGGGCCATGGGATGCCATGGCAGCCGTGCAGCTTATGGGGCCCGGAAGGAGAGCAGCGGCAAGAAGGACATGAAGATAGGGTCAGCCGTCCCCGGATGCGGTGAGACACCGATCCACCCAGAGCAGCTGCGGGGGGGACGGACGCGGTGAGACACCGATCCACCCAGAGCGGCTGCGGGGGGACGGACGCGGTGAGACACCGATCCACCCAGAGCGGCTGCGGGGGGGACGGACGCGGTGAGACACCGATCCACCCAGAGCGGCTGCGGGGGGGACGGGCGCGGTGAGACACCGATCCACCCAGAGCGGCTGCGGGGGGGACGGACGCGGTGAGACACCGATCCACCCAGAGCGACTGCCGGGGAGGCAACGGCTGTTTTGAAGCAAAGGTTTTGGAGACCTATTGAAATACACATTAATTCAAACCAGATTATTTTAATTAATATGCTAATTGTACCTCCAGCGGCAACCATTTTTAAAAACCTCAAAATATACTAAAAGAAACAAGGGGATTTTATTGGAACCCTAAAAACCACTTCCTCGTGAGAGATGGGCGCGGGGGCAGAGGAGGAAGAGCCAGACAGCATCAAACCCGGTGCAGTGGCCAAGTCGTCCCGGAACCACAGTAACTGGAAACGCTCACCACAGCTCGGCGACGGGCACCCGGGGTCAGGGCAGCATGCCTGATGCTGGCCCCACGCGAGGTCTGGGTTTGCATCCAGGACGTGCTCCTGGCCAGCTGGGGGCAGGTGGTGGCTTCTCTGTCTCTATTTCTCTCTGGTGGAAGAAATAAGTTTTTTTTTTCTTTTTGCCATAGGGCACATGTGCTCACCAGAGACAGAGAGTGAGAAATCACAGCCCCAGGGGGTAGCCTCACTGCAATCCCTTCCTTCTGTTCTGCTCTTGAAATTTTCGGCACATGTGCACCCGCCTGGTGGGATTTTCACGCTGCTGGGTCAAAGCACAGTCAGCCACGTGGGATTCAGTACCTTAACCTCCACGCCACCTGCTGGCCCAGAATTAAAATCTGGGGGGGAAAAAAGCTGGTGCCGGCAGGTGGTGTGGTTACTCCACATGAGCGACTGCAGCTCACCTTCCAGACCTGGAAGCTTGCTTTCTCCCTTTCTCTCTCTGGTCAAATTAAAAATAATAATTAAGGGACCAGCAGTTAGCGTAATGGCTATGTCGCTGGACTCCCACGTAGTCGACCGCGGTTTGCGTCCCGGACCTGGTGGCTTAAAACTCACGCCGGGCACGTGTGCGTGCGTGCCCAAGATCCCGAGAGGAGAATGGAGGAGAAGGGATTGTGGCGTGGCCATTCCCCCTGGGGGGTGATTTCTCGCTTTCTGTCTCTCTGTTTCTTTCTGTCTGTCTGGCGAGCTCATGCGCCCTATAGCGAAAACCTCTCAAAAAAAAAATAATAATAATAATTAAAATAATTTTTTGAGAGGTTTTTGCTATAGGGCACGTGTGCTCACCAGAGACAGACAGAAAGTGAGAAATCACCACCTGGGGGGATGGCCATGCCGCAGTCCCTTCTCCATTCTCCTCTCCGTTTCTTGGGCACTCACACACATGCGCCCGGCGTGAATTTAAGCCACCGGGTCCGGGACTCGAACCACGGTCAGCTACATGGGAGTTCAGCGACATAGCCATTACGCTACTGCTGGTCCCAAAATAAAATAATTCTTAAAAAAAGCCAACTATGTGCTGTCCGCAAGAGCCTCATTTCAGATACAGAGACGGACAGATGGAAAGGGAGCGGGTGGGAGAGGTGCCCGCAGCATGCACTGCTCGGGCCCGGGCCACGAGCACCAGACAGTACGGGCTTCAAGCCAGGAACATTAGGGGACGCACGGGGCTGGTAAACAGCAGGCTCACCACCCCAGGAAGTTAAGAAGATGTAAGACTCAAACATTCACATTCAAGTGACAGACGGCCAAACGCGTGAGCCAGCACGGCCGGACTGCGGGGAGAGACGGAAGACCAGTGTCTGCTGCAAAAGCGACAGAAGAGCGTTCAGGCATTAGAGGGTTCCACCTACATGAGAAACCAACCAGACCCGGCGGACACGCACAGAACACTCCACCCAACCATAAAGCAGATGCTTCGCGAGTGCACGTGGGGCGTTTTCCAGGCAGACCACACACTCAGGCCACAGATGAAGTCTTAATACATTTAAAAAGAAAGATATTGAACAAACTACCTTCTCTGACAGTGCTATAAAGTTAGAAATAACGGAAGTAAAAATGAATTCGCGGAGTGTCGGGGGCCGGCAGGTGGCGTGGTGGCTAAGGTGCTGGACTCCCACATGGCTAACCGCGGTTTGAGTCCTGGACCCGGCGGCTTGCTTTCTCACTTTCCCTTTCTCTGCCTCTCGCTGGTCGAATTAAAAATGATAATTATAACAAATGGAATTAAATAAAGACTTAAAAAAAAAAGAATTCATGGAATGTGAAAATTAACACATTCTTAAGCAACCAGTGGATCAAAACCTCACGAGAGAAATTCAGAAGTACTTAGGGAGAGATGAAAATGGACACACTCCGCGCTGTGGGAACCAGCTGGAGAGGAGAGCGGCCGGGTGCACCCGCCGGCAGAGCGGGGAGGCCGGGGGAGCCTGTTCAGAGTGCAGGCGGGACTGCCACACGGCTCAGCACAGCTTGTCCCGGACCTGGCGGCTTGCCTTTTCACTCCCCACCCCCTGGGTAAGTTTAATAATAATAATAGTAATTTTTAATAACAAATAACATCAGTACTTCTCTAACTCCTGAAAGTGTACGAGGAGGGAACACCTGCCCACTCGCTCTGGAGCCGCAGTGCCCGGTGCCAGCACTGACCGGGGTCTGGTAGGAACGCCAACACCAGACCCTCAAGGGCAGGAGTGGGTGGAGTCAGCAGCAGGTGCATGGGGTGCCCGCCACAGTCAAGTGACCCACCCGGGACACGGCGCTTTAGCATGTGCAAACGACATGCCACGGGGCAGAGTGAGGGCAATGCCACATGTCACTGCGCCTGCTGAGAGAGCATTTGACAAAGCTCGGTGCCCTTTAATGGTTAAAGAAGTTGGAATGAACAGAGCCCACTTGCAGCTAGTATGAGTAACCCAGAGTTGGCTCGGCAGGCGGCGTGCGGCGAAGGCGCCGGAACCCACGTGCCGGGCCCCGTCGAGAGTCCCGTACCCAGCTGCTTGAGAACCATCCTGGGCGTGTGTGCTCAGAACTCTGAGCGGACAGTGCAGAGGGCTGCAGCGTGGCCATCCGGGGGGACTTCTCGCTGCCCGCCCCTCCAGCCCCGTTCTCGGGGAGCACACACGCCCTCCCTCACTTTCCCCCTCGTAGCAAAGGGCTAAGATAGGAACAGGAGAAAGTCCCAGAGCAGACGTGCTCACGGTGAACAACCGACAGTTCTCTCACCAGGACCAGGCAGGAGCCGGCCCTCCTGTTGCTCTCGGAGCCTGGCATGCACGCACACAAGCCCGTGTGCCTTCCTCGTGCCGGGCTGGCCTCCGACCACGCCGTCGGCCGTGTGGGCCCCAGCGCCTGGCCAGCACGCCACCCGCTGGTCCTCTGTGACTGACACGTACCACGCTGGGAGCGCAGCGCCGCCCCGTACACAGCTGTGCCGTGGGGGCCAAGGCGCGTCAGCCTAGCCGTCACCCGCACGTCGTCACGTAGAATCTTTATTTTTCTGTTTTACGTATTATTTTTACATTTGCTACAGGACACATGCACTCACCAGAGAGAAGTAAGAACGCAAGTCACCAGGTCTGGGACTCAGACCTCAGTCGGCCGTGTGAGGCCAGGGCCTTAGCACAGCCACCGGCTGCCCCCGTCAGCGGACTCTCAAGGAGCCCGAAGCAGCCAATGCAGTTCTGGAAGAGCGAAGCTGGGGCCTGCACTTCCCGATTCCAAACCTGCCCTGAGGCCAGTCACCCCACAACAGATGGGCACGCCCCGGGGAAGGAGGCCGGGAGCCCAGAGGAGCCCACCAACGGGCCACGTGATCCTCGCCGGGGTGGACAGCCTGTGGCAGGTGGTCTGGGGACATGAGGTGTCCACATGCAGAACCACGTGGTGGCTGCCCGGCACCAGGACGGGCTGGACGCCCCGGAGCTGCGCCCTGCAGGTCGGGATGGCGCGTGTCTGGCGCTTCATCACGCGGAACCGGAGATGTGGGCCACGCCCTCCCTGGACAGCACAGCCGTCATGTGGAAGCTGGCAGCTCCTCCAACGTAGAGGCAGAGTCACCACAGGACCCCGAGGCCACCACCAGCAACACGGACACGCCAGAGACAGAGGACGGCAGCTCCTGCAACGCTCCGACACACGGGCTCGAGACAGAGAGGGCCACTCAGTGCCGCCCTGTGGACGCCCGAGGACGGCGCTGATGGGGGCCGCTCTGCGAGGCGGCTGGCCGACGGCGGAACTGGCAGAGGCCGGCTGTGGGATGGTGCTCGGTGGCACAGAGTTTGGGCTGGGGGTGATAAAGAACGTGAAAGTGCCGATTGGCTAAATGGCATCGTGAATGGACCAGGCTGCCAAATTGTTTTCAAAAATGGTTAAAATGGGGGAACCAGCAGTTAGCGTAATGGCTATGTCGCTGGACTCCCACGTAGTCGACCGCGGTTCGCGTCTCGGACCCGGTGGCTTACAACTCACGCCGGGCGCGTGTGCGTGCGTGCCCAAGATCCCGAGAGGAGAATGGAGGAGAAGGGATTGCGGCGTGACCATCCCCCCTGGGGGGTGATTTCTCGCTTTCTGTCTCTATGTCTCTCTCTGTCTGTCTGGCGAGCGCACGCGCCCTATAGCGAAAAACCTCTCCAAAAAAAAAAAAAAAAAAAAAAAAAAAAAAGGTTAAAATGGTAAGTTATGTGTTACGTATATTTTGTCATCATTTAAAAATTTTTGAGAGGTTTTTGCTATAGGGCACATGCACTTGCCAGAAGGAGAGAGACAGAGAGACAGAAAGCGAGAAATCACCCCCCAGGGGATGGCCACACCGCAATCCCTTCTCCTCCATTCTCCTCTCGGGATCTTGGGCACGCACGCACACGCGCCTGGCGTGAGTTTAAGCCACCGGGTCCGGGACTCGAACTGCAGTCAACTATATCAGACTCCAGCGACATAGCCATTACGCTAACTGATGGTCTCTTTGCCATCATTTTTAAAATTAAAAATATTTAAAACTACTCTTACAAAGGTGAGGGGAGGGGAGACGTAACCATGGAGGTGCCCGTAGCCCGGCGGTCCCAGGCGTAGACATATGCCCAGTGAAGTGTCACCCAAACCCTAAAAGGCCCCCGGGCTGACACAGGCTACCAGGGAAGGAGCCGGACACAAGAGGCCCCACAATTTACGACCCCGCTTGGGGGCCCCAGAACTGGACCAGCAGACTGCCTTCATCGGAGCAGAGAGCAGTCCTAAGATGGGCGTGGGGAGGGCCAGCCGTGCCTACTACAGCTGCGGCTCCTGTGGAAAGGAAGCTGCTCCAGGACCGGACGGGATGGCGGTGACACTTCAAGTGGCCAGTTCTACGGTATGTAAAACATTTCAATTTTTTTTTTTAAGAATTATTTTGTTTTTAATTTTATCTATTATTCATTTTATTTTCATTTGATGAGAGACAGAGAGAGAGAGAGAAAGTGAGAAAGCAAGCCACCAGTTCTGGGACTTGAACCGTGGTCAGCCACATGGGAGTGTCCAGCGCCCTAGCCACTACGCCACCTGCTGGTCCCAATATTTCAATTTTTAAAAGAGTTAACTGGGGCCGGCAGGTGGTGCGGTGGTTAAGGGCTCTGGACTCCCATGTGGCCGACAGTAGTTCGAGTCCTAGACCTGGTGGCTTGCTTTCTCACGTTCTATCTCTCGCTCTGTTTCTGATCAAATTAAAATAAATAAATTAAATAATTATTTTTTTTCCTAAAGAGCTCATTGTGTTCTTAAATGCAAAAATGTACCAGTTAGAAGTGTGGGCGGGAAACCAGGGCCCTGTCAGGGAGCAGAAGAGCCCGGGCAGTTGGGGACTCCCGGCCGCTCCGCTCGCCTGGCCAAGGTCGGGGACCCGGCAGAGGGGCCATGACGCCCCCTGGTCTCGGTCTCCCCCGCAGGGGCTCCATGTCGTCCCAGGCAAACTCACAAAGGGCCATTTCAGAGTCTGGGAAGGAGACCGAGCTCGAGCTCACGTGGCCAAGGTCCTCGGCAACCTGAGAAGGTCCCAGACGCAGAGGAAGGAGCAGGGCTCTTTGGTTCAGGCTGCCCGGCCAAACCTCAGGGCATGCAGCGCCCCTGACCCCACAGTGCCCCTGACCCCTGACCCCGCAGCACCTCTGACCCCGCAGCGCCCCTGACCCCGCAGCGCCCCTGCGAGGCCCCCCGCCCCGACCACTTTAAACCCCAGGCCCCGCCCTGGGGATCCCGCCTGCGCTGACGGGGCCTGTGGTCTCCAGGAGGCACCTCCCCAGGAGGCAGCTCTCGGCCTCTGCCCAGAGTGCAGGCAGCGGCGGATGGAGCGGAGGGCTTCGGCTGCGCCTCGTGGCTGCCCCCGCGGCTCTGGGGCTGCCCCCGCATTACTATGGGCGGCCCCCGCAGGGCCCCGATTCCTGCCAGCTCCTGCGGCACGGCGAGCCCGCGCCCCGCGTCCACCCAGCCCGAGCGCAGCGCCGGTGCCCTCACCCAAGAGCACGGGGCCTGCACGTGCGGCTGGCCCTACCCCTGCCTGTCAGCCCACTGTGCCCCCTCACCCCACGCGTGACGGCAGCTGGCCGCAGTGTGGGAACTGGACAGGGGTGCCACCTGGCTGCCAGGGCCTGCCCCAGGCCCTAGAACCAGCCGGGCCTCCTCCCCAGGCACCTGCCCCATTTGGTGTGTTGATCGGGGAACCCTCGTCCATGCACCCGAGGACTGAACTCGGGGACATTCTGACCACACAGCGCGGACGGCCTCAGCTTGCAGAGGGACAGGACCCGGAAAGGAGGCGGGTAGGAGACGAGAGTGAGGCCGAGGGCCCTGGGAGGCCGAAGGGCGGTGAGTAGCCCTCAGCCCTGGAGATGCCTGAGGGCTTGATCAGCAGGGCAGGCCAGTGCCGGGAGGCGGGGTGCGTTGCTCCATGGTAGGGGAGAGGCCCGTGTGTCCCTGGGCCCCACGGGTGGGAACAGCGGTGGGACCAGCCGTGGTGGAAGTGACAGGTCGGGACTACCCCGATTTGGGGCTGGGTAGGGTTGTCTTGGGGACCCCAGGTTATTGCCCCTGGTGGCTCAGTCTAAGGACTTTCCTAAACCTGGGCAGAGACCCCCAGAGAGGGACAGCCGCTGTGTGACCAACCCCTACCACGCCCCTTCCTCCCCACGGAGGGTTGGGGGGGTCGTCTAGGGCCCCTTCCGGGCAGCCTTCCTGGACCCCTCGTACTCTGTCCCCGGCCAGGGAGACGGTGGGGCTGTCTACAGTGGCTGCTGTCCTCACAGTGGGACCCTGTGTGCAGGGACGGCTGGGAGGTTCCACTGGAGCAGCCAGGACACCTTCTGGGCACCACCTGTGACTGGTGAGCCAGGCCCCGCCCTGCCAGGCCACACCTGTGCCCGAGAGGCGAGGCTCCGGGCCAGCCTGACCTCACCCACCTGTTCAACTGTCCCCCCGGGTCTGGACACGTGGTGTCCAGAACAGGGACGGGACACGTGGTGTCCGAACAGGGATGGGACAGGAAGGCAGGGCGGGCAGGGCCGCTAGCTTCATCCTCCCCCAGGCTGGCCCGCAGCATCAGAGCCAGCTTCCGGAGCAGCCTAGCCCTACCCCACGAGCAGGCCTTCCACCTGCCCTGCTTCCTGGAGGTGGCACCCACTGTCTCCCTGCTCCTGATGGCAGATCGCTGGGGACACTGCCTCGTCCTGCGGCTAGGCACTAGGCCCAGGCCTGGCCTCTGCTGCTCTTGACGGGGCCCCCATGTGAGCAGGCACTGATGGGAAGGTGCTGGGCACCGGGAGAGGTGGTGGGGGGCCAGCTCAGGGCTCAGGGCTCCTTTGTACGGCACCCACCTCCTCTGTCACTGGGGGAACAAGGCCCTAGACCAGGGGGCAAGCGAGCCTTCTGTGACATGGTTAGGTCTGAGGACCCAGCCTGGCCCAGTGCCCAGAGTGGCAGGGTGCGAGGTCGGGGCCAGGCCTGGGGAGCTGTGTCAGGCCGTGGTGGCTGTGGGCTGAGTGGGGCCTGGTGCGGGATAAGACGCCACCCTCGTTCCAAAGTGCCGGGGTCGGGACCTGAGGCGGGCTTGGGACGTGCCCACATGGACGCTGTCACTTGGGCTGTGGTGTGGCCAGTGGGGCCTGGGGGCGGTGTCAGAGCCCACCCTCTGGCCCCGGACCTGCCAGGTGTTGGTGCCCTGCAGCCTCTTTGGGCCGAGGTCTCGCGCAGTCATCAGGGCGTGGGGCTCTTCGTGGGAAGGGGTTGGAGCGAGGGCCCTCTTCCTGGACGCTGGGCCCGCCCACAGCACGACCTGGGCCTGTGCTCAGGACTGGAGGACGTGGCTGGGTTAGGGTGGCAGGGGTCAAGGGGAGAGATTTCCTGGGGAAAGACGTCTTCACCGGGTTTTCCAGTTTTCTGCATTTTCCTGGAGCCACCATGCCCTGGGCTCCGTCTGCGTGTGGCCACGTGTCCCTCCCAGCCGCCAGCCACTCTCTCTCACGGGGGGCCGGCTCCCCGGGCCGAGCCACTGCCCTGCTGGCCGAGCCTCACGGGTGCCACGGCCGCTTCCTGCAGCACGTCCTGCCCGCCTCGCTGGCCACTCTGCTCCCGCCCTCATGCCCCTGCCGCCCCCACCCGGGCAGGCGGCCCCGTCAGCTGCGCTGCTCCTGCTGGGCGAGGCCTGGAGGCAGCAAGGGGACAGCTGAGCCCCCACGCCTGCCCAGGGAGACCACAGCGGGGCAGACGCGTCCTGCTCTGAAGGCCTGCGGCAGACGCGGCATGGCCACGGGGTGGCGGGGAGGCCCACGCGGAGAGTCAGGATGGCCTGCGCCCCTCCCGGGCCCTCCCTTGGGCTGCGCTGCATGGGCAGCACCCCACTGTCCCCCACAGGTCGGGGCAGCGGGGCCTCCCTGTCCGAGGGCAGGAGCGCCCGGCCCACGTGGAGCTGGCTCCGGTGTGACAGGGACAGCATGTATTCCGGGATGACCCGAGGGGCCTTTGTACAGAGGGTGGAGGCGTGGCTCTGGGGCCACAGCCGCTCCGTCGGGAGGCCGAGCTCTCGAGGCCCGGGGGTCCAGGCAGCCACTGTCTGCAGGGCACGTCCCCGGGTGGGGGCACCACAGCCGTGGCCCTTCAGCAGTGGGTCCAGTGTCCCCAGGAGAAAGCGCTTCTGGCAGGGCGGCACGGCCCCGCTCCGGCCCTCAGAGGGGCCCGTACAAGTCTGCCAGCCGGGCAAAGCGCGGCCCCCAGTCCCGCAGGTGCTCGTAGTCCTGGTCCTCGTCGCCCAGGCTGGACAGGATGGAGCTCAGCGTCCCCGCCACGGAGCCGTCCCCCTCGTAGTCGTAGATCAGGGCTGTGTCGTAGGGCGGCACGCTGGGGTCGCCGTCTGCAGCCTCCAGGCCCTGCCGAGAGGCCCCAGGAGCTCAGGCCCTGCAGGCGCCAGCCAGGTGCCTACCCCACTCCGGGCCCAGCCAGACATGGGGCCTCCCCGCCCCACACCCAGACCAGGGCCGTCTGTGGCAGTCCCACTTCCCCCTGCGTCTTCCCGGGTCCCAACCGAGTCTCGCGGTGGTCCCCACGTTTGCGGGAGCCCGCTCACCCCACCACGTGTGCGCGGCTGGCAGGTGCGGCGGGCATTCCTGCGAGCCCTCCCCCAGAGTGTCCGCTCGGCCGCTGTGGGTGCCGACCCCATGCTCGGGTGGCTCCCAGTCACCCACGCCTCGGGAGGGCCAGCGGCAGGCCGGGTGCCCGTCCCCGCTCCCACACCCTGGTGTCTCCTCTGCCGTCCCTGCTCCCCTCGGAGCCCCTGGAACCCACTGCCCTGCCGCCCGCAGCGTGGGGCAGGCCACCCAGACTCTGGAAAGGTGTGTGCTTGGGCCGTCTACCCTGGGCACCTACCCGGCTGATGAAGGCGGCCATGTCGGCGGGGCTGCAGGGCAGCATGCGGGGCGGCTGGGGGCACACGCGGCCGTGGGGCGCATCCCGGCGAAGCGGAGGCCGCCCCCGAGGAAGGCTCAGGGCCGGCAGGGCTCCTGGGTGACGCAGCTGGGTCATGTCATAGGCGTCCTGGGAGCAGGAGAGCGGGTGCTCCAGGTCCCCGGCCGGCTTGAGGGTGCAGCCGGTGCCAGGGTCCAGCGCCTGGGCGCCTCGCCCACCCCGTCTTTCCAGACAGTCACCCCCACCCCGCCTGCCCCGCACCTGGTCCTCCTCCCCGCCTCCCTGCTCGTCATAGTTGAGGATGTTGTCTCGAAGGTCGTCCTGTCCCACGGGCAGCAGCTGCTTGTCCCGCGACCGCTGCCGGAACCGCGCTCGGAGCGCTACGGGCAGGACCAGCACTGGGGACAGACGGGGCTTGGCTGGGCCGGCCTCGAGGAGGGTGGGGGGCTCGGGGCGGGGAGAGGCCTCCAGGGGAACCCCAAGGAGCCGGGCAGGGGCACTCTCAGATCCCAGGAGCGGCCGAGGGGGTGGGTGTGCCCGGCCGGGAGAGGGGTCGGTGGGGGTCCCGGGTGGGGCGCTCACTCAGCAGCAGCAGCAGGCTGGCCAGCATCACCGCCAGCGCGCCCAGGCCGATGCCCGCGCCCCCTGCCCGCAGCGCGGCGGTCCCGGGCAGGCAGGCGCCATCCCGGCCGCAGCGGCACAAGGTCACGTTCAGGGGCTGCTCTCGCTGCTGGGGCGGCTGCCCCGAGTCCCGGAGCAGCAGGCGGAGGCGGTGCAGGCCCTCAGGGAGCTGGTGCCGTGGGCGCAGGCGCGCGTGGGTCACTGGATGGGGCGCCGTGGTCAGCAAGGGCCTGCACGGCCGGCGCCTACTCCTCGGACCCGCAATCCCGGGCCCGCTTCTCACCATCCACAGGGGCGGTCAGTACCCCTCTCCCGCCAAGGGGCAGCGATGCCCTCTGCCCGGGTCAGGGGTCAGCGCACCGTTAACCTGGCTGAGGGTCCAGTTCCTGTCCAACTCCGGGGACCAGGGGCTCAGCCGGAAGTGGAATGGGGCTCCGTGGGGTGGCAGGTCCTCGTCCGTAGCGCCCAAGAGGAGGCCAGGGCCCAGGTGCGGCTGGCTGCAGAGGCTGTCGGGCGGGGCGGCCAGCTCCGGGGCGTGGTCGTTCACCTCCAGGATCTCCACCGACAGGGTGCCAGTGGCTGTGCTGGGTGGAGAGGCTGCAGAGGGAGGCCGGTCACCGGGCGCACCGCGGCCCACCCTGCCAGGAAGGGGCGGCACTCACCGTCGTCCCAAGCCAGGATGATTGCCCGGTACCAGCCGTCCTTGAGGAAGGGGGAGGCCGGGCTGAGCGCCCGCTGGGTCTGGATGTGGCCCGTGGCTCCATCGACCTGCAGCCAGTCCTCGGGATCGTAGTCCTTGGAGTAGCTGTGGGGGCGGGTCATTCCAACCCACTGTGCCGGGCACAGGCCTGGCAGCAGCCTTGCCCTGCGGGCGGCCACAGCACACACACGGGCACGCACGAGACGCGAGACCCCCAGGCCCTCGGGACGCAGAAGGCCCTGAGTGCAGGAGTCGCGGTCAGCGCCCCCCCACCTGGCCCCGGGCCCCACCTGATCCTCTGCAGCTGCTGTGTGTCCGGGTCTCGGGCGGAGAAGGTGGCCACAGGGGTGCCTGGGGGTGCCCCTTCGGCCAGGCTGGTCCGCAGTGGGTTCTGCTGGAACTCGGGGGCCTCGTTGACATCTTGCACCCGCACGTGGATCCTGGCCTGGCCCCGCCTAGCCCTGGGGGCCGCCGCCTGCAGCGGGGCCTCGTTGTGCACCGACACCGTGAGCTCATGGTGCGCGCAGCGCTCGTAGTCCAGGGGCTGTGGGGAAGAGCACGCACTCCCCGTGCATCGGGCCCTCCCTTCACCCCTGGACGCCGCGAGGACAGGAAGGCACGAGGGCCGCAGCCACGGGAGACCCATAGCACTGCTCCGGGTGAGAGCAGCTGGGTCAGCGCCGAGGCCAGCTGGCAGGGCCGCGGTGCCCAGTGGCCAGCCTGTGCCATCAGCTGGGGTGGGAGGAGCAGAAGGCCCGGGTGGTGGGGCCGGCCCGGCCCAGTGGGCAGGGAGCCCTGAGCGCGGCACGGGAGCCCCAGCCCACAGGCTCAGACCACGCCAGGCACGGGTCCGCGCACGCCCCAGGCCCTGGCGGGATGGAGACGCGGAGGAAAGGCTGGCGGCAGAGCACGCCCCGCTGCGGGTGCACACGCACTCTCTGACGGGGACGCCGTAAAACGGTCATAAAAAGCAGAAGACCACCCTTGTCTGAGGGGGGCTCCCGCCTGAGCCCCCACCCCACGCCCGCCGCCCGCAGACCTGCCCAGCCAGGCCGTATCCTGCGGGCCGGCTCTGCATGGCCCTGCTCTCCCGGGCAGGGCGTCCCTTCTGGCTGCCACCCACGGTCAGGTGGCCCTGGGCCACCTCTGCTCTCACCAGGAATCCGGAGGCAGGGTGCGAGGCTCACCTTGGCCAGGGACAGCACACCCTCGTTGGTCCCGGGGTCAGTGCGGATGGCGAACTGCCCGTCGGGGTCGCCCTCCAGGATGGTGAACCGGGCCACCCAGTTGGGGGAGCCCGGCAGGTCCCTGTCCTCCACCTCCAGCCGCCCCACGTCCACTCCGCTGGCCGCCTCTGCAGCCTCCATGAAGATCTGGGAGGAGCCAGCCCAGTTACCCTGGGGCTCCCGGACCGCGGTGGCTCTGAGCCCCCCGAGCGGTCCTCACGGCCACTCCTCTCCCACAGCGAGACTGGCCAGACACCTGCTGCCCGGCCTCGCTCCTGGCTCCTGACTCAGTTTACCCTCTGCTTAGGTGCCCACCGCCCACACAGGGTCCTCCGAGTGTGGCCGCCGCCCTGCCCACGGGGGCCAGGAGGGGTGGGCAGCACCTCGTCCCTGGTGAACTCTGGGGCATTGTCGTTGACGTCGTCCAGGGAGATGACAGCTGAGGCTGTGGCGGTGAGGCCTTCCCCGGACATGTCTGCCACCTGGAGCGTCAGGTTGTACACGGCGACCTCCTGGGGGTGACAGGAGGGGTCAGAACACCGCGTGCCCAGCGGGGCAAAGGCCAGAGCCAGCCAGCTAGCAGCTGGGCAGGGCCTGGCCGGAGCAGAGGCTACAGGTGGCTCCAAGCATCCTGCTTGTTCCGGCCCGGGGGCCGGGTGACATCACCGTCCCCGAGGCTCCACCCAGCTGAGTAGGCACGGGCACCACGAGTGGGGGCAGAACAGAACCAGATAAGACGGGGACCAGCAGATGGCGTGATGGCTGCGTCGCTGGACTCCCATGTAGTCAGCCACAGTTCAAGTCCTGGACCTGGCGGTTTTAAACACACCGGGCGCGTGTGCGTGCGTGCGTGCCCAAGATCCCGAGAGGAGACTGGAGGAGAAGGGACTGTGGTGTGGCCGTCCCCCCTGGGGGGTGATTTCTCACTTTCTGTCTCTGTCTCTCCAGCGAGCACACATGCCCTATTACAAAAATCTCTGCTAAAAAAAGAATAGAAACAGAGAAGACCACATGACAGCGAGTGGCCAGACAGGGCCATATGTCGGAATCAAGAAGGGCTTCCTGGGGACCCGCAGTTAGCGTGATGGCTATGTCGCTGGACTCCCACGTAGTCGACCGCAGTTCGCGTCCCGGACCTGGTGGCTTAAAACTCACGCCGGGTGCGTGTGTGTGCGTGCCCAAGATCCCGAGAGGAGTGCGGAGGAGAAGGGATTGCGGCGTGACCATCCCCCCAGGGGGGTGATTTCTCGTTTTCTGTCTCTCTATCTCTCTGTCTCTCTGTCTGTCTGGCAAGCACACACGCCCTACAGCAAAAACCTCTCCAAAAAAAAAAAGGGGGCTTCCCAGAGGTGGTGCCTCCGCTATGTGTCTTCAGGGAGCACAGAGGCCCAGCAGGGAAGGGCAGCCCTGCCTGGGGAGGAAGCCGGTCAGCTCCGTGCAGCGCCTGAGTGACAGCTGGGAGCAGTGCCAGGAGGTGGGGGGGGGGCGTGTGTGGCCGGAGGCGCCGGGCAGGCTGGAAGTCCTCGGCCACCGCAGCAGGGTCTCGGCTGCCGCCCTCGGCCTGCACAGCCCTCCAGCCCAGGGCGGCGGTCCGTCCCGAGCCTGGCGGGGCGGCCTCACCGGCTCGGCGCTCACCTCGCGGTCCAGCCCCACGTGCACAGTGCGGATCTCCCCACTGAGCTCGTCGATGCTGAAGCGCTGGGGGCTGCCCTGCTCCAGGATGGAGAACCGCAGCGCGGCGTTGTCCGTCTCCGGGTCGTCTGCGTCCGTGGCCTCGGCCCTGGTCACGAAGGTGCCTGGGAAGGACAGGGGAGTGTGGGCCGAGCCACGGGCGCCCGGCTGGGGTGGAGGGCACCCAGGACAGCCCAGGTTCTGATGCGGCCGGCAGCCAGGTCTTGTCAGTGACGGACCACCGAGTGTGGACAGCCCCAGGCCACATCCTGTCCCATGGGACATGCCCGGCTCAGCCCGGCAGCAGCGCCAGGACGGCACACGTGGCCGGACCTCGTCTGACCATTCACACCAGAGCTGCCCTGGGTGGGCGTGAAGCCCGCTCCCCTGAGGTGGGGCCCCTCTGCTTCTGGGGCAGGAAGCTGCAGGGGGGGGTTGCACCCCAACCACCGGAGCCGGAGTGGCCACGTGACCACGTGACCCCGCAGGCTGGCAGAAGCAGCCGTTTCCTCTGGGGGACGTGAGTGAGACACGGCCACCACGTGGGCCAGCAGGGCGCCGGCATCCCCGTGTCCCTCCTTCTCACCTCCACTGCCCACGGGAAGCACCAGCACGGGAGGGCACGGCGTGGCTCTGCCGTGACCTCTCGTCACCACGGCAGGCAGACACGAAGCCACGGCCGGCACCGTGCCGCCCCGCCCGGGCCATGGGACTCCACGAGACAATTCCACGTGGCAGGAGTGGAGGGGGGCCTGGGGAGAGGGCAACCTGCGAAGGCCAGTCCCAGGAAGAGCAGAGAGCCCAGGGGACAAGGCGCCGTGTCACCGGAAGCAGGACCGTGGCCCCCACTGTGGCACAGTTCAGTGGCCCAGGCGGCTCACCCACCACGGCGAAGAGACTGCAGCCACCAGGCCATGGGGGCGATGCCGCAGACAGACGCGTCACACCTGTGTGCAGGGTGTGGAGCCCCTGCCACTTCCCGTGAGTCTGAACTCACATCCTGGTGAGGACGAAGTGAAACCAGCCTGAGACCGGGACCAGCGGGGATGGCACAATGCCCTGGCTGGCAGCGGCCCCTCGCGAGGTTGGGGCAGGTCAGGGAGGTGGTCCCCCTGGGGGGGAGCAAATGTGGACATGAGTGCCGGGGCTGCCTGCACGCCGGGGCCTGCGGGTGCCAATTTGGGCCCAGATGGGCTCCGAGCACCCTCGGCCGGAACGGCCAGTCGCTGCGGTTACCTGGTTCAGTCCAACCCGGTCCAACCCCCACGTGAGCCAGGAAAATGGCCAGTTCTTGGAGGGGAGGAGGAGGCATGCCTCTGTCCAGGCAGCCTGCGGTTCTGGTTTGAAATGCTTCCACGTTTGCTTTTCCGATGAGCGAGACAGAGGCACACTCAGTAGGGACCCCTGCCCGCCCCGGCCAGCCCTGGCCAGCCCCAGCATCTGGTGCACTTGGAGGTCTCGGGACACGGCCCAGAGCCCCCACGTGGGTCAGCCCACACGGGGGCATCACGTTCTAGCTCTGTGTGCCCGCCCCAGTTTGACGTTTTGGTTAGAATGGGGAGTGGCCTTCGGTGCCCCATGGCATGTGCTGTCCCGGGATCGGCCACTTACCGCTGGGCCCTGAAGGGCGCTCCTGCGTCAGGAGATCTGGGCTCCGGCTGGCCAGAGCCCTCCCCTGGGCCGCTCCCCTGGGCCCTCACCTGGACTGGCGCCCTCCAGCACACGGCCCGTGAACACCTCCTGCCGGAAGGCCGGCCGGTTGTCGTTCTGATCCAGCACCACGATCTCCAGGTCAGTGGGGTCCTCCAGCGTGGCCCCCCCCAGGTCCAGAGCAAAGGCCCGTAGCTGTTCAAACAGGAGCCCTGTCACGGCCTGCAGGGGGGCCAGCAAGCCGGCGCCTGCAGCCGGGGAGCACCCTGGCAGGGGAGAGGCCGCGAGCGTGCCCGGGGCGGGAGCGCCCTTGCAGGGCAGCCACTCCTCTCGGCTGGCGGCGGCACCCTGCTGGCCCTCTCGCCTGGGCCGCCAGGAGTCTCGCAGCACGCCACTCCAGTGGTGCTCACAGAGGTGCAGCTCGCCTCCCTGGGATTGGCGGCTGCTGGGGTTTGCTCTACTTCCTTAGGCCACAGCGTCTGCCCACCCCCCACCCCGGGGCCTGGATCTCGGGGAGATGCAATCAGGCCTCTGGAGGGTCGCGGCGGCACCCAGCTGGCCCCACCCTGAAGCGGTCGGTCTTCTCTCGGTCCAGCATGGCGTTGAGGAACACCTTCCCGGTGAACTTGTCGATGGAGAAGACACCCTGAGGCTCCTCGTCCACGCCGGGCCCCTGGATGCTGTAGATGACGCTGCCCGGCTGCTGCTTGTCCGACTTGATCTGCCAGGAGAGGGCCGGCTCGGGAGGGCCCGGGGAGGGGCGCCCCCTTCCGCAGGGCCTCGGGCCCCTCCCCAGCCGGGGGTGAGAGCCCAAGGCCTGGGGGTGTATCCCTGGCCCTAGGACCCTGGGCTCTGGGGACCCATGTCGCAGGAGGGGCCTTGCCCGGAGCTGTGAGCCCAGAGGGGCGTGCCCGCCGTGGGGGCATGGGACCCCTTCCTCCCGGCCCTGGCCTGGCTCCCCCAGCTCCTTCCGCACTTCTCACCTGCACCAGGGGGTAGGGGAGGCGCTTGTGGTTCTCAGACACACTGATGGGGGGGATGACCCAGGCCCTCCGGACACGGCCCAGCGCAGACGCCCGTCGCCAGGGGTGGACGGTGCTGGCCCTCCTCAGCCTGGGCGCCCCCAGAGAAAGGGCCAGACTCTGCCATGGAGACAGACCGCCGTCAGGGGGCTCGCGCCGGGGAAGCTGAGGGGCGCGGTCCGTGCCATAGCAGGGCGTCTGCACCAGCCAGAGCAGGACGCTGGCCCCGTCCACCAGGGCCCTGAGCTGCCGGTCACACCCCACGTGCTGGGCCCTCGAAGCCCCAGTATGACTCTCGCTGGCCTAGGAGCCTCCGAGTCCAGGACCTTCACCAAGAGCACCTGTGGCCGCCCCAGGGCCCTGGTGCTGGTCAGCCAGCCGCCGGGAGGGATGTGAGCACCCCCCACCTCATAGCTCCGAGGACCAGGGCTGGCCAGGGGGTGCAGGCTGGGCAGTGGTGCCCAGTGGGGGCAGGGGCAGGGCAGGGGCCTGAGCCCTGTGACTAAGAGTCGGGGGTAGGCGAGTGTGCGGGAGACCCTCCAACGTGGCCGGGTCTGCCAGAGGAGGCTCCTGCCCAGAGAGCCAGAGCAGGCGGGAGGGACCACCTGCAGTCGGCCCAGGCCCAGTGAGCCGGGTAGGCATGGGGTCCTGATTCCAAAGCCTTAGGAACAGATGGGCAGGGCCCCTGGGTGTGGGGCCTGGGCTGCAGGGGTGCCCACCCACAGGCCGCCTGCACCGAGCGACTCAGAGCTGATCTGGGAGGGGTGTGGAGGGCACTGGGAGCTCGCCGAGTCCGTGTGCAGAGGCGCCTGGCAGCCCCGCGCCACCGAGCCTGCACGGCTGACAGGGCTGAGGTCGGAATGGGGCTGCCTCGGGGACCGGGGGCCCTGTGGCTGAGAGGCCGTGGCTGGACACGGGGCAGGGCTCTCTGAGCTCACAGCGCTCTTCTGGAACCACAGAGCTGCTGTGGCCAAGACAGCCCACGACAGCTGGGGACGTGGGCCGGGGCTGATGGGCTTGTCGGGGAGGCAGCGACCGTGCATGGGGGGCCAGCCGGGGCCAAGGGGGTGACTCTGCTTGGTCTACACCCCGCCCCCGCCCCACCCCATCTGAGATGACTTCTGTCCTGTCCTCAGGGCACTCTGTCAACAGAAGGGAGACCGGCGGTGACGAGGAGCCAGAGCCAGCCTCGCACTGGGAGGCCGCGCTCCTGGCTGTCGTTCACGCCCACCCAGTGGCGGCTGCAAGCCCCTGGTACCAGCCCAGCCCTTCCGGGCACAGTCCTCCCTCCACCAGCTCGGCCTGGGGTCCTTACGGTGCGAGGGGACAGGCGGGGCCTCGGGCTCCCTGCTGACTGGCAGATGGCAGTGCCGGCCTGGGCCTGGCAAAGCCCTCGCAGGTCAGGGCACTCCTGCTGCGCAGAACCTGCCTGCCCGGCACGGGGCCTCTGGCAGCCTGGCTGGGCCCGCTCCGGCCGGCCTCCAGCCCTCTCCCCATGCCCCAGGACCGGGTGGTCACCACTTCACCTCGCAGCTCTGCGAAGTGTGGCCCAGAGGTCGCACTGGCTCCACCAAGCTGCATGGCAGAGCCGGCCGGGGGACGAAAGAGCGAGAGGGCCCTGCCCTCCGCTGGGCTGGGCGGGGACTCAGGCAACAGCCCCTCACGGCTGAGGGGCGGGTCACACCTGCCCAGGCAGAAACTCCACTGCCAGCTGTTCCAGCTGGACACCCTGGGATGGGCCTGGCTGGGAGGGCGAGGCCGGGAGTCCTGGGTCCTGGCCTGGCCACAGCCTGAGCCCTCTCCGAGCCCACAGCTGTGGGGCGTGGCGGGCACAGCTGACTCCCGTCCCCGGGCCATTAGGACTCCGCCTCCCAGAAGACGTGGCTACCTGGAGGGAGGCCCCGGGAGCTGCCGGAGCGCCAAGGCTGCCAGGGCCCGGGACAGCCATAGGCATGCCTGCCCGGGGCAGAGTGCACCTGAAGCTGCCCCCAGCCGAGCCACAGCCTGGACAGAGACTGGCTCCCCAGAGGTGCTGCTGACACCCCCGAGGTCATCCTCCTGTCACCTGCCCCGGGAGCCCGCGGCCGGGTGTGTGAGCGAGGTGGCATCAGCAGCCGTGGCAAGGGCAGCCGCCACAGGCCAGGCACAGCGCCAGGAGGAGGCGCTGGCCACTGCGGGGGCTGACCGGCGCGAGGAGACTTGGCTTCACGTGTTGGCCTAGGTCTCCTCGCTGAGCAAGCTGCCGCCTACTGCGCCCAGCAGAGTGGACAGCGTGGGGGCCCCTGTGGCCCCATCAGGGCTCGAGGGTGGAGCAGGTAGTAAGGGTGGGGCCTGGCCAGATGCTCCCCGACTGCCCCGAAGTAGCCGGCAGTGCGTCCCGGTCGGGCGAAGGCAGAGGGCATAGCCAGCACTCGCCCGGGGCAGTGGAGTGGCCAGCAAGGGGGCTCTGGGTTTCCAGAGGAGGACACTCCTGGAAGCCAGGAAGGCCTGGTGGGGACCGGTGGTGTGCCTGGGGTGGGGGCAGGGAGGCCCTCCCCCGGGCTGGAATCCCAGCCACCCCGGTCCTAGGTTAGGCATGCCAGGAATGGGCCCAGCTGTCGTCCTGGCCCAGAGCGGCCGCACCTCCCCTGCAGGCCGAGCCTCCCCAGCTGCTGTGGGCTTCAGAGGGTGAGGGTGCGTGGTAGGTGGGGACAGGACAGCCCTCTGTGCTGGGCGGTGGCCGCCCTGCTGTGGGGGGGTGCACTCTCGCAGGCAGCTCCAGCACAGCTGGGGGGTCACCCACTGCAACGCCCACGGTGTTGCTGGGTCCCAGACCCCGTGGCTCCCTGAGGCCTGGACACAGGCCTGGGGGCCTTCCCAGCAGGCCAGGGTCTCGATTTTGCCCCGTCCCTCCATGCCCCCAGCAGGTGGGTGCAGACGCAGCACTACCAACCAGCCATGGCGTGGGTGCCGAGTAGGGTGCAGACGGGGCTCGTTCTGGGTTAGGGACTCGGTGGGGCTGCGGGCAGAGGTGACATGGCCGGAAGGTGGCCCCTTATTCAGGTTGTGAGCAAGTGCAAGTCTGGGTGGAGCCGTCCCCAGCCCTGCCCGTGTCCCCTGAGGGCACCCCTGCCTGCTGGGGCTCACAGAGGTGGGACGGAAGAGCACAGGTTAGGCCTGAGCCAGGCAGACACTGGCGGGCTGGAGCTGCTGCCTCTCGGGGCTCTGTGCAGGCCCCCCACAGCTGGCCGTCTGCGAGGAGGGGTGTTCTGTACTAGCCCTGGGAGGGAAGCAGGTGAGGGGCCGGAAGGGAAAAGCGGCCGCCGGGGCTCTGGCACCCCACCTGCAGCACAGTTCACCTGGGGGCTGCTGAAAGGTTCCCCCCGCCCCCGGCCCAGAGGAGCACAGGGTCCCCGGGCGTCTCGGCAAGTGCTGGGCCTCCCGTGATGTACCGGGGTCATTAAGGAGCTGTCCCCAGGGCGATGGGGGAGGGGGCACTGGCGGCTCCAGGATGTGGGGTGTCCGCCGCGCTGTGCGGAGGGGTGCGGGTAGCAGCGGCCGGGCTGGGCTGGGTCTGAGAGTGACCATGCCGTGCTGGGCCGCCTGACGTGGACAGCCGACACGGGCTGTTGTCTCCAAAGAGGGCGGAAGAGGCCAGACTGTGGGTGGCTGCAGGGCGGCCGCTGGAGGGTCCGGCTGGCCTGGTCAGCTGCCAGGGGCTGAAACCTGAGCTGGCCGGCCAGAGGAGGTCTGCGGGAAGAGGGGGCTCAGGGAACCCCGGGGTGGGTGCCGGAAGGGGACCAACTCCCTTTGCCAGCGTCCGGCACAGTGCGGGTGCCCAGACCCTGCGGCAGAGCTGGGTCTCCGTACCCGCAAAGCTCTCTTGTAAACTCCTGAGGCGAGTGGTTGTCCTGGTGTCCCCAAGGATGGCCCAGCCCCTGCCCGGTCCAGTCCCCAGGAGGCAAGGCCACTCCACCGAGACCACGTCCTCCAGGCCCACGGCCCACCCGGCACTGCCTGGCCGCGGGGGCACAAGTAGGCGGTCCGTCCGGGGGCAGCCTCGCGGCCTGTGCTTCCTCCATCCTGCTCCCCCACATGGGGCCGCGGCCAGCAGCCTCGGGGGCCTGCCCCACAGCCCGGGCAGCGCAGCAGGGTCTCCAGTGGGCAGAGGCTCAGCGGCTGTCCTGGGACCCAGCCAGTGTGGACAGAGCTGGTGGGACCAGACTCCTGGGGCGGGGCACTCCCAGAGAAGGCGGCCTGGAGGGCAAGCCCAGCCACCCCTGCTGCCCTGGAACGCGGGGTCTCCGTGCCCGCGATGGATGCTGGCTGCAAGCCAGCCAAGGTCTCAGCAGGGAGGCCACTGCTCCTTCAGCGTCTCCCACAAGCCCAGCAGCCCCCAGACCCTGGGCCTTGCACCTCGGCGGCAGGGACCCAGCCAGGGGACCCCGCGTTCTCAGCCTGGCTCCCCAGGCCCACAGTGGTTCCACCCAAGCGGTGTCCAGGTGGAGGTGGGATACACCCCTGGGACCCCTGGGCACAGAGCGCCCGGCCCTCCCACCCCTCGGGCCTCAGCTCACAGGCGCCTCTCCGGGGTCGCCGGCAGTCCTGGGGAGGCTGCCTGCCCCACTCGAAGAAGCTGGTCACGCGGGGTGCCAATGCCTTACCTGGGCCAGCAGTCCGAGGGCGAGGAGCCGCGCGGCGTCCATTGTGCGGTGGCGGAGGCAGGCAGCGAGGGCAAGTGTCCCGCACCGCGGCCAGAGCGGCACCTTCTGCTCGCGACCCAAAGAGCGCGGCCAGGCTGAGTGACAGCACAAGTGCGCGGCTGAGCGCGGAGCGACCGCACGTGTGCAGGCGGGGCGGGGCCTGGGAGGGGCCTGAAGCTGAGTGACAGCGCAAGCGATCAGCCCAGGGCCTATCGACCGCACGCGTGCGGGAGGGGCGGGGCCGGGGCGGGGCCTGAGGCTGAGTGACAGCTCGACTGACCGCACTGGGCGCGTGAGGGGCGGGGCCGAGGCGGGGCTTGTGAGTGACAGCCAAAGTACTCCGCGGCCGAAAGCGGAGCCACAGAACGCGGGGCCTAGGGCGGAGTGCCCCGCGGGAGGCCCTGGGGCCCAGGCGGTGGCAGGCGGGCCAGGGCAGTTAGGCCGCTGTCTGGAGAGGCCAGGGCCTGCAAACCGTGCAGGGCAAGTCGAGGGAGGAGGCTGCCGGCAGGGCGGCGAGGCCGGGGCGCGGGGCTCTTCGTTCCCCGTCGGCCCGGCCGCCCCCGGCCCGAGCACGGCCGCGAGCCTTTCCTGGGCAGGGAAGGCAGTTGCTCGGCGCGAGGCTTCCATGGAGAATGTGCAAAAATTTCACAATTTGCACCTGCTGTCCAGGGGCAGCGGGGCGGGCTGTGGTTCCGAGACTGCTCGGGACCCGCGTCGGCGGGAACTCAGACGAGGGCCTTGCCGATAGATTTATTTGGGAGAAGCTTACAGATTGGGCGGCGTGAGCGTGGACCGAAGCCATCTATGGCGGGTAGGCAGGGCGAGCAGACGGGGAGCCCCGCGACGGGAGGTCCTGGCGCTGGGACGGACGCAGGCCTGACCGCGCAGCTTGGCCACGCCGGGAGGCAGAGCGGCTGCAAGGCGGTCCGTCCGTGAGGATCGTCTGTGCACGCAGGTCCCATCCTGAGGTCGTGGTTGGCTCCTTTTTATGCAATGTGCTGTGATATTTTCCGTCCACTGCGGGGTGTCTGAGGGAACGCCAAGTATTTTGGTTGGGGCATTCTTGGTGAAAACGACTTTTAGCAAAAACAACTCTCGATCAAAACCTTCAAAACAAGTTGGTTGATGACAACTTAGCCCGGCAGTCCGTATTTATTTCAGCATAAGCGACTCCATTTTAGGAACCAGTTGAACACTGTCCCACCCACTCTCCCCTGCACGGTCTGCCCCTACTGCCCATGGCTGTTGCCAGTGTCCCCAACTAGGGAGAAGTCCCACCAGGACTGGGCTTTGCCCGTGAGGTTCCCTCTCCAGCAGAGGAAGGCCCTGCACAGGCATAGCTGGGGCACAGAGCAGGTCTCGGGATGGGGGCCCCCAGATGCCCAGGGCAGCAGGAACCCTCTGGGGGCCCGCCCTGTTGATCGGACCCAGTTCCCTGTGGCTGGCGATTGGAAACAGGTGGAGAGTGAGGGTTGGTGGCCCAGGGAGCCTTCTTGCCTGTGTCTCCAGAGGCCTGGGGTGGGTGTGGCCACTAGGGCTCCAGACTCAGGGGTGCAGGGGCTGGGGCCGGCCGGCCGGGAGAGGCCCAGGAGCCACCTTCAAGGCTGGGTGGGGTCTGTGCCAGGGCGCTCAGACCGGGGCTAAGCTTGGGCAGGCGGGCACGCAGGCAGGCGGCTGCTGCACCTGCCCTGCTCCGACGTGCACCTGCTGCAGGCTGGGTGCTGCTCCCGCTGGCCCCAGGTCTATGCACACACCACAGGCGCGACGCTCGCCACACTGCGGGGTTCTCTGGACGCACACTTGCAGACAGCAGGCCTCTCGAATCCCCCCACTGGCACTTACAGCCGTCCTGCCCGCGGGTCCTTGTATGGGGCCCCATCGCCCTCTCTCTGAACCAAGCTCCCCCAGGTGAGGGGTTTTCTAATACCTTTGCACCTGCTCACACCCCAAAAGGGAACCAGGAATCCCATCCCACGCAGAGAGGCGTGTCTAAGGGAACTGCAGAGCAGGGTGGGCCACCCGACCACCTGAGCTCCCAGCAGGTGTGCAGGGGAAGGGCTTGCTCACCTCTCATGTGTATCAGGCCCCACCCTGCCACGACTGGACAGGGAGGGGGGGGCGGTCCAGGCATCGCTGCTCAGGCCTTGCGCTGCCGGGACTCCACCAGCTAGGCCAGGGTCCTGGGGTTCCCAGTGAGCAGCCGACACAGGTATACTGGGAGGACACCAGGGCGTGCGGGCGCCTTCCTGCTCACCCCTCCCCTTCCCAGGCCCCTCCCGGCCACCGTCCCACAGCCGAGGCCGGCATCGCAGCAGCCTGGCCTGGACTGACTGGCATCTCACACGGCTGCCCGGCCTTGCCAAAGGACTCCCCCATGTCTGCGTTCCCATTCCCACCACCTCCTGGCCCACCCCAACGCCCTCCTCTTCGACTCCCTCCGGTCTCCTCAGCCACTCCCAAACAGAGCTGTGAGGCCACTCCATGTTCCTGCTGCCGGGGGCCATGCCTTCGCCTCCCTCCCTGCTGGGGCCCTCGGTGCCCAGGTTCAGCACTGCCCCCTCCTGGTCTCCAGGGGCTCCCGTCGTGGGGGTCACTTGCCACAGGTCTGCCTGTCCTCCAGCAGAGTGCATGCGCCCCAACAGCCACATGGGCCAGGGTGCAGGGCCTACGGGCCGCGCTGCAGCAGGCACTGTGGGATGGTGCAGGGTGGCGCCATCTGTGTCCAGGCCTGCTTGGAAGAGGCCAGGCCGCAGGAGGCTCCGGAGTGTGCAGGAGGGCAGAGCACTGTCCCTGCGGGCTCTACCTGGAAGCAATAGGGCTCTGCGTTGTCGTATTCGTGGGGAGGCAGGCGGCCACACTGCCAGCCCCGCACCTGGAAACAGGCTTGGGGAGACGCCTCTGCCCCGGCACCCCTTTTCCACCCTTCCTCAGCCTCGCTCTGACCATCTGTCCCCCCAGAGCCTGGGTGGGGGGTGTTGGAAAGGGTACGGCAGCCAGACCTCACCTCGCCCCAGCTGCAGCGAGGACCAGCGGCTTGGCACAGGGGTGGGCTTGGCTGGCTGGAGGTCCAGTCCCAAGTCTCCCGCCTCTTGTGTCAAAGAATGGGGTGGGCTCCAGGAGCAGTGACCTCCGAGGGCCGCCCTTTCCAAGGACTGGCCCCGCTTCTTCCCGACATTTCAGGCAGTCCTGCACGTCTGCACCCTCCCTCAACACCCCCTCACGCGGTCTCCCAGCACACCTCACACCTCAGGCGTGGGCGTGCAGGTGCATGAGGGCCGTGGTGAGTGGGCGGGGTGGGGGAGGCTGTGGGCGGGGCATGGAGTGGGAGGGGCAAGACAGGTGAGGCCTGTGGGTGAGCCCTGGGGGGGAGCGAGCGGGGCATGTGCAGGCAGGGCAGGTGTGGGAGGTGGGGTAGGACACCAGGAAGAGGGGGCTGCGGGGGGTGGCCAAGTGAGGGCTTGGGGCCTGAGCAGCGCCCTCCCATCTGTGAGGTTCAGCAAACTCCTGGCTGTCCCCACCTCCGCTCCCTGGATGACCCTGATTCCTCCAGTTCCCAGCTCAGCCCCAGGCCGGGTCGGCACAGCTTGTCTGTGAAGGGGAGGGGCGGGCCCAGTGTGGGGAGCCGGGCTGTGGGGGACCGGGAGGGGGCATGGGGCTGGCAAGCATAAGCAGTACCCAGCCTTCTCAGGGTGAGCGCGGCAGCGGCTGTGAGCAGACGGGGTGCACCTGCTGGAGCAGCCCTGGAACGGCCGAGGCTACCAGGTGCACAGGCGCGTGAGACTCCCCGGACGCGGGCCACACAGCAGCCACTGACCCAGGGACCGCTCGGTCCTGCGGGGCAGAACCCGGGCCGGGCAGGACGGCCTGAGCACCCACACACCTGCTGGGCACAGAGCCTGGACACCGAGGCAGGGGGACCAGCTGGGCCTGGCAGCTCGGGCTCAGGGTCAGGGTAAGGCGACAGTTGGAGGGGGGCGGGCGGACGCAGGACGGTGGGCGTGGCTTGAAGGCCGTGCTGAGATCAGCCCCCTCTCTGACGGTTCCAGAGCCTGGTCTGTCTGGGGGCCATGCCTGGCGCTGTGACGCCCAGCCACACCGTCCACTGCACAGGGCCCTCACGAGGTGGCCGGGACCTCGCTCGGTGCGTGCCGATGACGTGGTTGCCACATGGCACCGGCGCCTGTACGCAGTTGCTACGCGGAGGACGGACAGACGGCAGCGGGGCTGCGGACAGGCAGCGCCACCTGCGGGGAGAGGACGCCCTTGTTCCAGGTGTGAACTTGGGGTGCCTGGACTCTGGGCTGGCCCCTGGGGCCAGGAGGGGCAGGGGGTCCTGCAGAGGAGACCGGGTGGCGGGGCCAGGGAGCGCGGCGGGCGTGGGCTTGCTCCCCGCTAGGTCTCCCTCTGGCGTGCAGGGTATAGGAGGGCCGAGCGGCGCCCATGTTTGGGGCTGTCTGTCAGAGCCCTTAACGCCCTCTCCCGCATACACAGTGGCTACTCACCGGGTATGACATCGTGGGGGGGCGCTTAAAATCCACGGACAGGGGTCTGCAGGTGGCATGGTGGTTGGGGTGCTGGACTCCCACACGGCTGACTGCGGTTCAAGTCCCAGACCTGCTGGCTTGCTTTCTCACTTTCCTCTCTCTCTGGTGGGCCCACATGCCCTACGGCAAATTTAAAAATTAATAATAAATAAAACTAAATTAAAACCTTTTTTGTGGGGAGAGGTTTTTGCTATATGGTGGGTGCAGTCACCAGAAAGACAGAAAGCAAGAAATCACCCCCCCAGGGGGGACGGCCACGCCGCAATCCCTTCTCCTCCGTTCTCCTCTCAGGATCTTGGGCACGCACGCACACGCGCCCGGTGTGAGTTTAAGCCACCGGGTCTGGGACTTGAACTGCAGTTGACCATGTGGGAGTCCAGCGACCTAACCATTAAGCCACCTGCTGGTCCCTGAAAAATTAAAAAACAAAGCAAAAACATGGACAGACGGCAGGTTGGAAGGAGTGTGTGGAGCGGGGGTGCAGACCCCACAGGCCTCTCTCCAGGCCCTCGGGTGGCCCAAGTGGGACCTGTCTGTGAGCTGGGCAGAGTGGCGCTGGAGGCCAGCCCAGCCAAGTCGCCTGAGGCTGCTCTGAGCTGCCACCACGTGCCCTGCAGCCTGAGGCTGGCCTTGCCCGCTACCCCGTGAGCTGGAGCACCTGGCTGGGCAGTGGCCCTGGGGCCTGTGTTCCCTCGGCCATGCCCAGGGCCCTGCACTCGGCCTGGTGCCTGGCACACCTTCCAGCACCAGCAGAGGGCAGTGCAGCTCCAGGGATCCCTGGTGAGGCGGGGCGCGTGAGCAGCAGCCGGGAGGCGGGAAGGGGTGATGGGCCTTGCACACGCCTGTCCTCCCGTGCCCCCAGACCCAGAGCCTCCCCCGGCTGTCCTGCTCACGAAGCTCCCACACTGGACGGGTCAGAGACGATGGGAGCCGTGGGCACAGCCGGCAGACGCCTGCAATGCACCCGCCCTGCCCCGGCCCTGGCGCCCTAACCAGGTGGGAGCGGCTCACCCTGTGGGGATGCACTTTGCAGCGGGGAGGGACCATGCTGGTGGTGGAGGGCAGGCCAGGACACGGTCTCTCCAGATGGCCAAGTTCCTAGAGCCGTTTATGAGCTGGTTCTGATGGGACACCCACTCCAATAAAGCTCACAGACACGGGCCGGAGGGGCAGCCAAAACCCAGCGTGTGTGAGCTGTGCCCCGTGGGGACGCACTGTGGGCCTGGAGCCGGGACTGCGGCACCGGTGGCCTCCTCCCACCCTGCCGAGAACGCCATGAGACTGTGGTGCCGAGCCCGCCGTGCCCACTGGCTGGGGCACCTCGCCAGCGTGGGCGGTGTCTGGCTCTCATGTGGGGCTCACCCGGCCCTGCCCGTTCTTTCACCTCTGAGCCCCAGCTGAGGCCTGTGGGGTGCATGGGAGGTGGGGGTGAATGGGGCCTCCCAGCGTGCGCGGCCCTGGGAGGACGGCCCTTGAATGCCCAGTGCCCACTGGGCCTCGGTGGCCTCGCTCTGTGCTGGGGACACCGGTGCCCGTCCCAGGTGCTCTGACCCAGGAGGGCGGGGCATGGGATGCTGGGCAGGTGCAGGTGGGCCGTGGCGACCCTGGACAGGGTCTGCAGGCCAGGCTGCCCCCGCCCCGCCCCAGCACACAGCCTCCAGCCCCGCAGAGGGCACTGGCAGCCCCTGGGCTCACCCCTGCCCCGCCGACCCTGCCCCTGCCCTGCCCTGCAGACACTGCCCCACTGGCCCCTGCCCTGCGGACGCTGCTCCGCCCTGCAGCCCCTGCCCTGCCTACATGCAAGCCCTCCTCTTCCTCCTGACAGATGCTGCTGTCAGCCTGGTTCCAAGGGGCCTGTGCCTCCCCGGGGCCCATCCTGTGCGTGACCAGCTGGGGTGAGGCAGGCCTCACGGTCATGGCAGCTGTGAGGTGCAGAGACCCTGCAGCCCCTCGTCCTGGCTTAGCTCCAGATCACGGGGTTGTCTTGGGACTGGGACGGGGAGGTGCTGCCACACCAGACCCAGCAGCTGAGGGCTGACGGGCCGCTGTCACAGCAGTTGGCACAGTGGAGCCCCAGCCCCGAGGCCAGCAGCAGCGGGTCGAGTCGTCCCGGTCCCACCGCTAAGGCTGGCCTCCCCCTGGGCACCAGCCACGGGGCACTGCCCAGGGCCCTCTCCGGCCGCTGGTCCTGGCGGAGCAGACCAGGGCTCGGGTGAGCAGTGCTGTGTCCGTAGGAGCCTACCCCTACCGGCCACGACCCGGCCCCCACTCAGCACAGCCTGCGGCCTCCTGTCGAGAGCTCAGGGAGGGCCTTGCCCTAGGGCTCGCGCCACCCCGGCAGCAGGGCAGGGGACTGGCCCGAGGCCCGGTGTCCCGGTGGGGGCCAGGCACTCCCCTGAGCTTTAGGAATGGTGTGTCGGGGGCCACGCAGGCCACGTAGCCGCCTTCGCTGACGGCCACGGGCACCCTCACAGCCACTTCCTCTTTAGCGACCTCGCCCCCACGAGGCGAGTGCCACACGGCGCACGGTACCAGCAAGCCGACACCTACCCTAGTTCCACCACAGGCTCCGCTGCAGCATGCCTGCGGGTCAGGAATGTTCTAGAAGGGCTGGGTGCAGCAGGGACCGTGACCCTCATGCTGACCAGAGATGCGGCAGCAGGAAGGGGGGCCCGACTGCTAGGGCTCGGGGGCGGAGGGGAGGCATGTGTGCAGATGTGTGCGTCCCCCGTGTGGGGCACGGCCAGCTTGGACACGCCACCCGACACCGCGGCCTGCTGTCTCCTGGTACAGACCGAGGCTGAGGCGCAGTCCTGGGTCAGCTGGGGGGGGGGGTGTCACCAGCCCCACAGAGGCTCCCGAGGGAACAGCTCCCACTCCCGGCCGGGCCCAGAGGCCCCAGAGCAGGCCCGTGGGCAGAGTGGGGAGCAGGCAGCAGGGTGTTGGGGCTCCTGGAGGGGTCCTCAGGCACAGCATGGAGAGCAGGGCGGCACCGCCGGCTCCACCCCAGCTGCCGTGAGGAAGGGGTGGGGAAGGCACAAGTGCCAGTCCCACAGATGCACCTGGGGCCGCGGTGTGGGTCACACTGCCCAGACCTGGAGCCTTCCCAGCCCCGGCCCAGGCGGCCTACGCAGGAGCTGGAGTGCCCTGTGGGCCCCGTCTGCAAGTCCAAAGGGCAGCTCTGGGAGCCTGGGCCCCTGCAGGGTGCCACTGGGTTCCCAGCCAGCCCAGGGGGGCCTCCTGGAAGCCTCCTGCCGTCACACTGACAGAGCAGGGGGCTGCCTGGGTCTCAGGCCAGGCAGGGACTGAGCGGGCATGGGGGTGGGGCGTGCACACTCCCCAGGAGAAGCGTGACCCAGGACAGCAGGGCGGGCGTCGCCCCTACCACAGGGCACACACGCCTGTTCTCAGAGGGACGCTGGTGGCACCATTCAGGTGTGGGTGGCATGTGCTCACGCACAAAGCACACGGCTCTACGCGGCTCGAGAATCAGACATCTCAGGGCTGAAAGACAGGTCCAGGTTCCGGTCGGCAGAATCAGCACAAAGCTCGCCACGCCCACCCCACGTTCCCATGGGCAGGGTTTCCTGAGTTCCCAGCAGGCCTGGCCTGGAGGGGAGCTGACTGGCCCAGGCCTCGGGCAGGGGAACAGGGCTCCAGGCTGTCAGGCCCTGGGGACAGGGTGAGGAGATGGGGTCCCCGTGTTGCACGCTGCCACCTGGGGCCTCGAGGGGGCGTGGCGTGACAGCTGCGACTTGCGGTGTGCAGGGCAGGTGCAGTCTGGCAGGGAGGAGGGGCCCCATGCTGGGGTGAGGCGGGGCCTTCGTGGGTGGACGTGAGGGCTTCCAGTCCACAGCACCGGGTGGGGCGAGGACGTCCCCCAGGGCAGGGGTCACAGGGCAGGCCGGTCCTGGGGCCCCCAGCCTATCACGTCAGCTCTAACAGACGGGCTCCCGACGGACAGCACTTGTCCCCTGCGGAGTTGTGGTCCCTCGGGGCGGTCCTGGTCACTCGGGGTAGAACTGTCTGAGCAGCTCCTTCTTGCCCACCTTGCCCATCTGGTTCCGCGGGATGGCCTCCACCAGCAGGAGCTCCGAGGGCACAGCGTAGGGCGCCAGGATGCTTCTGCCGAGACGGCGGGCGCGTGAGCACCAGCCCTGCCCTGCCCGGCACGTGTGGGGAGCGGCCGGCATCGTGCAAACACGCCACACCCTGAGGAAGGGCAGGCCTGCCCAGGGCGACAGCAGGGCGGCAGGTGGAGGGTCCCCCAGGGCGGGAGGCCACGCTGAGGCAGGTGGGCAGAGGCAGCGGGCAGAGGTGGCAGGCCGAGACCGCAGACACCGCCCTGCAGCCACAGGTACATGCAGAGGCCTGGCACACCCTGCAGGCGGGGCCTCGGGGTTCTACACCCGCTCCAGCCCGCCGGCCTCACTGCCCACCCGGGCCTCCGCAGCCTGCAGCGGTGGGCACTGCCCCAGACCCGCACGGGGACGGCCCCCGCCCCAGGCCGCCTACACACAGCCCTACCTGGCCCAGTCCTGGAGCTCCCTCCGTGACAGCGAGTGTCCTTCTCTGAGGGCCACCACAGCCGTGACCCGCTGGCCCCAGGTCACGTCTGGAGCTCCAATCACAGCCACATCTGAGGACAGAGAGATGGGACCCTCGGCAACCGAGCGGAGGGGCTCTGGGAACTGCCGCCCTGTCCTCGAGGTCCTGCCCCGGTCACCCTGTGGGGCCATGGGGGCGGGGCGCTGTGGCACAGCCCGTCAGGCCTGAAGCCACACGGGGGATGCCATCGGTGGGCAGCAGGTTAAGGGGCTGTGGGAGCCGAGTCTCAGAGGTCCCTGGTGCCGGTCCAGGCCCCGGTCAGACACGGAGGGTGGTATCGCCTGGACTGGGCCTCCCGGGCTGGGCTCCACCCGAGGCCACGCGCGAGCTCAGGGCCACTCACCCGCGATGCTGGGGTGTGCCAGCAGGTGGCGCTCCACCTCCAGGGCGCTGACCTTGTAGCCTCCAGTCTTGATGATGTCCACGGAGGTGCGGCCCAGGATCCAGTACTTCCCGTCCTTAAACACGGCTGTGTCCCCTGAGGAGTGGGCCGAGGTGGCACTGCAGGTGGGTAGGGTGTGGGGCCCGCCTTGCACTTGCCCTGCCCCATCTCAGGTCCCCCTCGGGGCCGCTGCACCCCGGGCCCAGAGCCTGGCAGAGGCCATGGGACGGGGCGCTGCGCTCCTGAGCCGCTGGGGCTGTCCGTCCCTGCCTGCGTTCAAGAACCAGCTGGCAGCGGGGCGCGGCGTTTCTAAATGTGCGGTGACGCTCAGCGAGGTGGCTTCAACCCCAACTCGGGACAGGCAGCATAGGGCAGTACCAGGCCCTCCAGCTGGGCCACTGCAGACAGGGGGCAGCCCGGACACGGAGGACGGGGAGCCCGGACACGGAGGACGGGGAGCCCGCACGCGGAGGACGGGGCAGCCCGCACGCGGAGGACGGGGCAGCCCGGACACGGAGGACGGGGAGCCCGGACACGGAGGACGGGGCAGCCCGGACACGGAGGACGGGGAGCCCGCACGCGGAGGACAGGGCAGCCCGGACACGGAGGACGGGGCAGGCTGGGGGGCGGGCTCAGCACGCACATGGAGGACGGGGGACTGGCGTGGAAGTCTCCTGCCCAGCCAAGGCCGATGAGACGCCACCACAGGCACGTTCTCGCACTCCCAAGGGTACTGCCCGCCGCCAGGAACGGGAGCGGGCCGGGCCCCGTGGGCGACTCGGGTTTGTGCTCTGAGCCTGAGGCAGGGCCCTGCATGTTCATATAGTGAGTGCGTGTGCACACACAAGCACATGCGTGCCTGTGTGGACACCTGCCCTGCCCTGAGCATCGCTGAGGCCCACCTCTGCTCACACTGCACCAGGTCAGGCCTGGAACAAATTGCGAATGGGTCACTGGAGGTCAGGCTGTCGGAGGCCCGTCCTACCCTCTCCCAGTGGCCTGTGGCTCTGGCACTGTCTAGTCCATTAACCAGGAGGGGTGGGCCCGGGTGCCAGGGCTCCCCACGGCGCCCAACGCACAGGGTGCGTGCCGGCCCACCAGGCTCCTTCATGCAGCCCACGTGCGACCAGCTGGGCTGGGCACTGCCCTGGGGCAGGGTAGCTGTGTGCTGCTTCCCCTCCGTAGGTCTGTCCATCCACGAGAGTCCACGCCCAGACCCCGCAATGGCCCCCACACAGGAACTGGACCCGAGACCCCGCGACAGCCGCCACGCAGGCCCTGAGCTGCTGGGCTGGGGGCTGGGGCCCTGTGTCACCCCGGCTCCTGCTCCTTCCTGGCCCACAGGCCCTGTCCCCAGCTGCCGTCCCCTCGCTGACTCTCCTGGGATCAAGGCTGGGGCCTGTGGTGCATGTCAGGCCCCTCCCTGGGTCTGTCTGTCCCAGACTGTGGGGACCTGCCCCCCGAAAGGGCTGCCATCTGCCCACCGCACATGCCCAGCAGCGACCAGCGGACCCCACCAAGGTGCCGAGGACGCCACCTCCAGGACCTGCCACACCCTGCGCCAGGCGGGCCTGTGCGCTCCTGGGTTGGCGGGGTCGGGGGTGCCCTGCGGCCTGGATGCGGCCTCTGGCCAGCGACAGACTACAGGCAGGGCAGCCGTGGGCAGGCAGGCACCCGGAGCCCGGCGGCCATGTGGGCGGCTCTCCTCACACGGCCCGGCTTCTGCCAGGCTGTGCGTCCGCTCTGCAGCCTGCACCAGCCCGGGGGGAGGGCAGGCGGGAGGGGGTCACGTGGAACCCACCCTGGCTTCTGGCCAATGCCGTGCTGGGGGGGGCAGTCACGTGGAACCCACCCTGGCTTCTGGCCAATGCCGTCCTCTTGTGCTCTCCCCACGGTGGGAGCGGGAGCGGCAGCTGTGGGCTGACCGCGTGCTCACAACGTCTGAGCGGCTAATGACCCGTGACAGGCTGGCAGCTCCCAGGCCGCCCGAGAGCCACTTAGGCACACGCCGCTCCCTGTCGGCAGCACAGCACGAAGCGGGACCCAACTCCAGCTGCTCCCTCCTGGACACGTCTATAGCGGCGGGCGCAGGCGCTCCTCCCGTGGGAGCACGGCCAGGCCTCCCGCCACGTGCTGTCACTGACCCCGGCAGCTCGGTGAGCCCGCGACTGGCCAGACGCACGCGTGGGCTCCTGTGTGCTCAGTGACAAAACCCGTTTCACTGGGACTTAAACACGGCGGGGCGGCCTCGGGCAAGGCCGGTCTCCCAGCCCGCGCGGCGAGAGCTCTGCTCTCCGAGGACATGGCAGGGGCCCCTCGGGCGGGCCCAGAGCCTGCGTGCACACGCTGACCGCGTCCTGGGCTTTGTCGTGCTCACCTGCCGATATCCGGCAGGCGCCTGCAGGATGGGTGTGCCAAGCCGCGCGGTGTCTGTGGGTGCTGACCTCTGCCCTGGGGCCCAAGGGGCAGCCGCCGCAAAGCTCGAGTGACCCGCACACCTGCTGGCTGCAAGGGGACGGGACGCCGGGGTCGCCGGGCAGTCCTTCTCCCTCCCCGCCTCAGGGCACTGGGTTCTGCTGACCACGGCTGCTCGGGAGGACGACGCACGACTGAGGGAGCGAGGCCCGGGGAGCACTTCGGGGGCCCAGGTAGACGCGGCCGGCCAGACTACGGGCCAGGCCGGGAGGAGGCCCTCGGCCCAGAGCGGGGGACCCTCAAAGCCCACACGCTGCGTTCATGACTGCAGGGACGCCGGCCCCCAGCACCCGAGGCTCACCTCCCGCCCACTCTGCCACCCAGGGCCTCGGGCCCACGGGGCTGACGAGCGCCTGCCCGTCCGCAGGGAGAGCGGCCTCGGACAGCGTGTGCCGAGGGCCCGTCCCAGCCACCCCTGCCGTCGTCCAGTCGAGCCCCTCCCTCCTCAGCTCGGCTCCCTGCAGGGCGTGCTGGGCCAGATCTGGCGTGAACACGTCCTGACGCGGGTCACAGGCCTCTGGGAAACAAAGCACGTGTGTTCGCCATCTCGGGAACAGGTGGGTGGGGAGAGGACAGGCCACTGCGGGCTTTGCCCGCACCCTGGTCCAGCTGCCTCTGCTGGGTGTTCCAGGGCTGGGGCCGGAGGCCTGGGTCCAGGCGGGTGTCTCACAGGACGAATGGGAGCGGCCGCTCGGGGCAGGCTCTGGGCTGCGACTCAGGAGTAAGGTGCCAAGGGGGCAGCGGGCCCGCCAGGACGCACCAGGAGGGCCGGGTCCCGGGCTCGTGGCGCAGAGATGGAGCGGGCCCCGCCACGGGGAGGCTGCGCAGAGGACTTACAGATGGGGTGGCTTGTGGTGGGCTGGGTGACAAGGGTCTCTGGTGAGGGACAGCAGCGGTGCGCTCAGCGGTGGGGGGCTCCTGGCCCATGAGGGGACGCAGGTCCACCTCTGAGGGACACAGGGCTCGGTGCAGGCCTGGGGCTCCTGGCTCCTCCCGAGGGACATGGGTCTTAGCAACGCCCCTCGGGGCTGGGGCATGAGGCGTGTGCACCCGTTTCCTGGGAACCCCCGGCCTGGGGACACCGATGCAGATGCAGCCCGAGTGGGCGTCACACTCGCGCCCTGCAGAGCGAGGCCTACCTGTTTTAAACCAGCCGTCCGTGGTGAACGCGCTCCTGGTCTCTTCCGGCCTGTCCCAGTACTCCCGAAACACAGAGGGCCCTCTGACCAGCAGCTCCCCCTCCTGCTCCTCGAACCCTGGGGTCACCTGTGGAACGGAGGCAGATGTGTGGTCAGGGCCGGGCACAAGCCTCTGGGCACCGGGGACCCCCGCAGCGCTGTGTGGGCCGCCCCTGCCCATCCCCAGGGCACACGTCCTGGGATCCGATGCCGCCTCCGACAGCAGGATGTGCCTTGCCGTGGGATGCGTCCCTCCTCTCCTGGCAGCTCGTCTTCTCTGTCCTCGGAGTTGCCCGGGGCAGCGCTCTGACCTCGTCCTCTGGACTCAGACACTGCTGACTGAGGCCACGTGCCCTGGGCCTGGGCTGCACCAGGCGCCCACCGTCCGGGCGTGGCGGGTACGGGACGCAGGGGAGGGCAGCTCCCGGCTCAGCTCGGTCGCGGGGCGACCCCTCTGCTCAAGGCGATGCGCAGAGAGGCGGGCGGGCCCGAGCGCGGGGCAGCAGGCCCTCCTGTGGGCCCAGCGAGCACAGGGTGAGGGGGCAGCAGGGGCCAGGCTGCACGGGACAGGGCCTGGGAGGCCACACCGGGCCCGTGAGGGCAGGTCCCTGGTCACTGGTTATGTCCCCGCTCGGGAAGGACGGAGGAGAGACGGGCTGAGGGTGCATGGACAGAGGCCTCAGCCAGCTGCCACCGCCGACTCAGCACCCTGCCCGCGGACGGTCAGCTGAACCAGGAGCTCAGGGACAGGACCCGCCGGGCCCGCGGGAGCCAGCCGGCAGTCCTTTCCTGGGGAGAGTCGTCCCTTCTTATAAAACAAAAAGCCGGGGCCTCCTGAAACAGGCCGTGAATGCTTCTCTGCTGGAAAAGAAAGCCGGCCGGCCCAGGACACCGCTTCACCAACCTGCCAGGGTGGCCAGCAGCACGCGTGGGGACAGGTGACGTGTGGCAGGGCAGGGGCCCAGAGCAGATGGCATGGATTCTGCCCGGGGCCGATCATGGTGGGGCAGCAGTGCCGACCAGGGGCACGACCACCCTCTGGCTCGCGTGTCCCACCCCACACGGAGTACTGGGCCACGCGGCTGGTGGGGTCGCACGTGGGCTCGGACAGGGGACGCCCAGGTGCCGGCACGCTCGAGAAAAGGGGCCACCGAGCGGGGCACAGGCGGGGCCACTGGGCTGCAACGCCTGCGGCGGAGCCGGGCCTCGGGCTGCGCTGAGCAGACCGCTGGTGGCGGGAGAGCTGTGGGGCGACAGGAGGGCTCAGAGCGGAGTGAGCTGAGGCCCCGTATGCCAAGGCGGGACCTCTGGACTGGAGGAGCGCTGAGCCCCAGAGGCTGCCAGCGGGTGGGAGCCGTGACAGCCTCCGAGGCCACCAGACGGGGCGCAGGGCCAAGGAGGGCGCCACGTGGAGGGACCCGCCCTGTGAGCACGAGGGGAGAGCACAGACAGCCGGGTCCAGAGCAGCGGGACGGCCCCTGGGGGCCACACGCCTCCTGCCTCCCCGCACAGGGGCAGACACGCCACGCCCCACACGGCGGCCCCCCACATGCAGGGCACGTGGACGGCGCGACCCCAGGAGCACAGACGTGGCCCACAGTGAGCCCATGCAGCACGGGGGTGAGGGCTGGGGAGGGGGGTGGCGAGCTGGGTCACTAACGTGGCCGCAGCCTCCAGCCTGCCACCCCTGCAGGAGCCCTGGCGCCACCTGTAACGCGTCCTCCCAGCACAGCCAGCTGGGCAGTCCGGAGCAGGGGCGGGCAGGGCCTGTCGGCGCTGCCGGGTGCCCGCCTCCACCTGGGAGGGGCAGGGCGCCAGTCCTTCCAGCCCTCCGGCTGGGGCACGAGGCTCAGGAGCATGGCGGGCAGCGGCCACTGGGGTCATGGTGACTGAGACAGGTGGCGCCCGGGGGCTGCCGGCCACAGCACAGACCAGCCACGCCAGGGTGACAGTGGGCTCTTGAACGTGGGGGACCGATGGCTTCCCAGCACGAAGGCCGGCCCATGAGCCTGACTGCTCTGGGGCCTGTGAGCGACCCACCGCGGTCTCACTCCAGATGTGGCCACACGGGGGTCACATTCACGGGAAGAGGGTGTGGCCCGTGGTCCGCGCCCTGCAGCCCACCCCTTGTCTCAGGAACAGACTCCCACGCTGGCACGGAGCCTGCCCACTGAGGACGGCCCTCCCGGCCGAGAGCCAGTCGGGTGCCGCGGGGAGGTTCTGCGTCCGGGGGCCCATGTCCAGGGCACCAGAGGGGAGTCCGCTGGCTGGCCCCTGCGGGGTGACGCCCGTGCAGACCCACCAGCCCCAGGATAGGAGGGCCTCAGGCAGGCTGGCCGCGGCCCAGGGGTGCCTCTCCACAGGCACACGCCCCGGGGCACGTCCGGTTCAGGGACAAGCGCAGCGCCGAGGACCACCAGCCCGCCAGCTGTCCTCTCCTGACGGGCGCAGGGAGGAAGAAGGGCCGCCCCGGCAGGTCACGCCGTGTCATCCTGCCCACACCCCGGCAGGACGGTGCCACTGGGAACCTCTCACGGCCCTGGGCACCGCCCACTTCTGACCAGCCTGTGTCCCCGACCTGGGTGCACTGGGCGTCCCCCGCAGAGGCTGGGCCACTGGATGCATGAGCAGTGCCCCTGGTGAGGGCTGGGGCGCAGGGCTGGGCCCGAGCCAGGACCACAACTGAAGTCACAGGGCGTGGCAGCAGCCCAGGCCCTAGCCGGGCAGGAGTGGGCAGGGGCCAACCTGGGAGGGACGGGGACAGGGACAGGGTGGGTTTCGGGAGGGCTGCCCCACAGCCCTGGGAAGGGGGATGAGGGGCAGACGCCGGAGAGTGGGAGCTCTACCCGGCACCGCCGGTCACCTATGCGAGGGGGACGGTGCCAGGGAAACGCCTGCCTGGCCGTGGGCTCTGAGGGGGCTCAGTTACACTCAGGGCTCCACGCCCAGGAGGGCTGAGGGCTGTGGCCAGTGCAGGGGGCGGGGCGGCCCTGGGAGAGGGGCCTGGCTAAGATGAGGTTCGCAACCCACCACCGTGGCCGGTCCCAGTGGGGGCAGGGTGGGTGCAGGCTTCGGAGACAGTCTCCTTTGCCACCAAACTCCCTTCCATGTGCCCCTCGTCTCCTGTCCCTGGGGTCCTCCAGGATCAGTCATCCACCCGTTTCGTCAACTCTGGGGAGCCACACAGGCCAGTGGTGCCCGGCCGCAGGCCCCTGCAGAGGGTCCTGGCTACCTTGGTGCCCCTCTCATTTCCCTCTGCGTGGACGGTGTAGGGGCCGTTGCCCTTCTGCAGGCCTGAGACTATGCGCACTTCCACTCCTGGCAGCGGGGTCCCCACAGAACCTGCAGGTGAGGGAGACAGGAGGGGGTGGTCGGAGGGCGGGAGAGCCAGGTGGTGCCAGGGCGTCACTGTTCGGGAGGGCAGCCCTGTGGCCCTGGTGCTGGGGCGTCACAGGCCTGGCCGTTGGCAGCATCCGGGACAGCTCCGGACGTCGCCTGGACTTGGCGATCAGCAGAGCCGCCCACCCCACACCAGGCCTGCCCCCCCGCCTGTGGTTACAGGAGGCGGCGTGCTGTCACGTTTCAAATGGCCGTCAGCTTTTCCCGGGAGCTGTCACTGGCCCCGCCTGCTGTGACGGCAGTCACTCTGCTGGCTGGCCCTGAGATGGGTGGGGCTCCCTGCCCATACCTGCAGCCCCACAGGAGCGACCAACTGCCCCATCTGGCCCTCCAGCCGGAGCGTGGCCAGGTCCGGCCAGTACCTGCCAAGAGTCAGCCGTCCCTCTAACGGACGGGGCGGTACGCACTGCTGGCCAGCGTCCCCGTGGTGGAGCTGGCCTGCCTGCCCCACAGGCACAGTACCTGACAGCACGTGGTCACCCCAGTCCCTCTTCCATCAGGATTTCAGGGATGCACACGTGCCCGGCGTGGTTTCCACACCACTGGGCTAGAAAACTGCTAGTCACGTGGGATCCGCCCCCACGACAAGGCCTCACCTCTGCGCTGCGGGGCGGCCCGAGAACCTGTGACCGCAAAGATGCTCCTAGTGACTGCAGTTCACAGTCGCGGGGCCAGCAGCTGGCGTAGTGGCTATGTCACTGGACTCCCATGTAGCCAACCACGGTTTGAATCCTGGACCTGGTGGCTTAAAACTCACGCTGGGTGCGTGTGCGTGCGTGCCCAAGATCCCGAGAGGAGAATGGAGAAGGGATGGCGGCGTGGCCAACCCCCCTGGGGGGTGATTTCTTGCTTTCTGTCTCTCTGTGTCTTTCTGGGGAGTGCACGCGCCCTATAGCAAAAAAAAAAAACAAAAACAAAAACAAAAAACAAACAAACAACAACAAAAAAACCCCACCAAAACCAAAAAAACACAAAACTCTAAAATAAAAGCCACTTAGTCACTTATCGGAGAGCAGGTTTACACCAGAGCTTAAAAGGAGGTGGCGGGCACAGAGACGACGCCGAGCCTTGGGTCAGGCCCAACGACACCCACGTGTCAGGAGAACGTTCCGAGCCGGTGCAGCAGGCCGCACGTGGCACAGGGCCACCCTGGGAGAGCGAGGGGGGTAAACCCAGCGTCCCCGAGACACCGGCTCACAGACGTCAACACCACAACCACAAGTGCCCCAGCCAGGAAGTGCCGGCATCTCAGCCAGCACCACGGTGAAGAGCCGAACCCATGTGGCTCAGCGGCACGACGGAACCCGCCGACACACGTGGCCACGGGGCGAGTCACACACGTGTGAAAGACGCGCTCGAGAGCCCAGCGGTCACGGCACGGGCAGACGTAAGGCTATCCTACTTCAGAAACCGGGGGCTCGGAGACAGCGCGGCCGCAGCTCTGCGTGGGGCAAGGACTTCCAGCGAGGCCGGAGCCCTGCCTGGGGGGAAGCCAGATGCTCGCCCTGCATCTGCCCGTCCATGGGACCAGGGTGTGGGGAGAGGCCTGCTGGCCCAGGACACCCTGGGAGCGGGCCTGGCGCCTGGGCTCTGGGCGTACCGGGGGATGGGGACGCCGCTGTCTCGGCTGCGGTGGCCCCTTGGCAGGACTGCAGATGTCCATCCCAGCAGACAGGAGGCCCCAGAGCCTGCCCAGGGCCGCGTCCGGGTGCGTGTGGGCCACGCCAGCCGGCAGGGTGCTCGTACCTGGCAGGCGAGTTCCAGTCAGCGGGTTGGACAGGGCCATGCCGATCTCGGTCATGCCGTAGCGCTCCAGCAGGGTGTGGCCTGTGATGTCCTCCCACCTCTGCAGCACAGGCAGGGGCAGGGCGGCCGAGCCCGACACCATCAGTCTGCGGCACAAACACAGAAGCCTCAGCTGTGGGGCGCGGCCTCGCGCCGGGGACCTGCTTCGGAGCGGGCCAGACTGGAGCGCTTCCGGGGCCGTGGCTGCACGCGCGCCCATGCTCATGGGGGACAGCACGGAACGGTGTGGCAGGCCCCAGGGGACGGCCCGGCCGCGGTGGAGCTGGCTCGGGCCTTGGTGGCCGCCTGCAGACGACATGCTGCTCACAGCAACCCGGACGCTGGCCACTGCACTGAAGGTGATGGTGGCGGCATCGACTCGTGGCCAGCGTGCTGCGGCCAGAGGAGCAGAGGCTCGGCCGGGTGAGGCGACCGTAGTCGAGGTGAGTGGAGTGGGTCATGAGCTGGCCAAGGGCGCAGCCCCGTGTCTCCCAGACAGGTGGGTGGCGGGGCAGCTGAGGGGCCAGCGCCTTTCTGCTCCACGAGGTGACACCCACCAGGGCCTCCCCACAGCCTGAGCCCGGCAGGCTTCAGCACCTCTGTACCGCGCCCCTCCCCACCTCACTCCTGCCCTGGCTTTTAGTCCTGGCGGTGCGTGCCATGCCCTGCTCTGCACTCGGACGCCACAGCCTTGTAGCCCAGGTGCCTGGCAGGGACTGCAGGTATGCGGCAAGCCACAGCTACGGCCGGACAGGTGTCTGTCTCCTCCGCACGTCCTCGTGGGCAACGGCGACATGGTGGAAGGTGGGCCAGCATTTGCCCCAGGGAGCCCAGAATTCTCCACACTGCCCGGGCGCACCTGGGCTCAGGGGCCACAGGACACACGCAGGGGTTGCAGCGGGAAGTGGGATTGCGCAGACTGGACGCAGTCAGCCCCACTCACCCCTGCCTGCGCTCACGGCATGCTCCCCCGCACGGCCGAACGGCCCTCACCCGTGTCCCTGACCAGTGGTTCTCACACGAGGTTCTCACCTCGGCGAGGAGCAGGGACCAACGTCTGCCCCGTCCACAGGTCCAGGGGTAGGGGCAGGGGCCAACGCCAGAGGACCCGGCCGGCCACAGTGGGCACGACTCAACTGGCAGTGGGACATGTGGCAGGAGAAGCAGCAGATGCTGCCCAGGGACACAGAGGACGCAGTGGAGGCCGGAGCCACGGCAGCTGGTCAGCGCCAGTGGGAGCGAGGGGAACAGCCCACTAACCTCGCCTCGGCCAGCTCCACGTGGCACAGCAGGGAGACTGAGACAGAGACAGGAGGAGGGACAGAGATGAGGAGGGCAGAAACGGGGGGACAGAGACAGGAGGAGGGACAGAGAGACAGGAGGAGGGACAGAGATGAGGAGGGCAGAGACGGGGGACAGAGACAGGAGGAGGGACAGAGACGGGGGACAGAGATCGAAGGGGCAGAGACAGGAACGGGGACAGACCTACGGAGGGCAGAGGCAGTGACCCCACAGTGGGCGAGCTGGAGTGGTGACAGACACGGACCTGTTGCTCACGGAGGCGGAGGCCATGGCCCGACGTGCGGCAGGACGGGTCCGTGGACGTGCCACGTGCTGACCTCAGGTGTGGGTGGGTCAGTGGGCTCCCCGTTACCTGATTCTCTCCCTGCACGCTGCACGCACGAAGTCCCGGACATGCGGCTGGGTGAAGTGTGTGTCGTGGTACTCGATCAGCTTGGCGTAAACCGTTGGCACCGCCATGAATACGTTGATTCGTGGGCTTTCGGAACTTAAGAACTTCTCCCAAACCTACAGAGAGGAGCAGGCACCCAGTGAGAGGCCCAGGGGCCCTCGTGGAAGCCTCTCCTGCTGTAGGTCAAAGGGCCCCGGGCGGCTCCCACGCAGAAGGGCCACGGCCGCCCCGCGTGGGAAACACCACGGCCGGCCTGTGAGGAGGACTGCTGGGGCCTGGAGCCAGGCCTTCAGACCTGCTCCTTGGCTGCAGGAAGGCGGCTGGCGGTGCTGTGGGGGAGCCGGGGGGCCGCGGCCCGCAGCTGGCACGTGCCTGCAGACCGGCTGCTAGTCACTGTGCGTCCGGACGGGTCACGCGAGCTCCACTCACTCCACACACCTCTCGCTTTCACAGAAACAGCGAGTCCCTCACTGCGCTGTCCACAACCCACCCTCTGTGGCTCTCCACCCCTGGCCCACCGTGGCCCGTGGTCAGGAGGCAGCAAAGCCACCCCCTCCACAGCATGAGGTGCGGAGGGCCTAAGGGAGGCCGAAGATTTGAAGTGGGGCCGACGCGCGTCCTGACCAGCCACGGCGACGAGCCCCTCAGATGCGGCGGCACAGGGAAGGCACCGCCTGGGGAGAAGGGACATCGTGAGTCCTTCAGGGCAAGGCCGGCGTCTCTCCCAAACGAGGAAGCACCTGGCGGGGGGCAGGGGGCTAAAAGCAGAGCTTCAGAAGATCTAGACGTCGGAGTTACAAACAAGGACGTTGGAACACTCAGAATAACTGGGTTAAGAAATTCAGAAGGGACCAGCAGTTAGTGTAATGGACTCCCACGTGGCTGACCGCAGTGTGTTCCAGACCTGTGGCTGCTTTCTCACATTCCCTCTCTATTTCTCTCTCTCTGGTGAATGTGTGTACCCTATAGCAAACTTAAGAAATTAATAAATAAAACAATTTAAAAAGTTAAAAAAAAGAAATTTAGAAGAAAAGAACAAAGATGGGGAAACGGAGGACGGGAAGACAGGTGGACTCACGAGGAGGCGTGACTATAAAACTGGCAAGGCAGGGCCAGCAGGTCCGTAATGGTGACGTCACTGGATGCCCATATAGGTGACAGCAGCTTGAGTCTCGGACCCAGCAACTTCAAACTCATACCAGGTGCGTGTGCATTTGTGCATGTCCAAGATCGCGAGAGGAGAATGAAAAGGGGACTGAGGCATGGCCATCTCCCACAAGGGATGATTTTTTTTTTTTTTTTTGGAGAGGTTTTTCGCTATAGGGCGCGTGCGCTCGCCAGACAGACAGAGAGAGACAGAGAGACAGAAAGCGAGAAATCACCCCCCAGGGGGGATGGTCACGCCGCAATCCCTTCTCCTCTATTCTCCTCTCGGGATCTTGGGCATGCATGCACACGCGCCCGGCGTGAGTTGTAAGCCACTGGGTCCGAGACGCGAACCGCGGTCGACTACGTGGGAGTCCAGCGACATAGCCATTACGCTAACTGCTGGGTCCCAAGGGATGATTTTTCACTTTCTGTCTCTCTGTTTCTGTCTCCCCAGTGAGTGCACACGCCCTATAGCAAAAAACATCTCTAAAAAAAAAAAAAGAAAAAACCCGAGAAATGTATGATCTGCAATCAAGGAGTCATTGGGTAGACTTGACAGACTACATGCAAGAGTTGAAAAAATAGAAGAACGCAAACACACGTCAACAGAAATATCTAGCCTGAGGTACAGACAGGAAAGCGAAGAAACAGGTAGAGAGTAAGAGTGTGGGAGAGAATGAACAATCTAACATACCTGGCTGTAGAGAGGAGAGAGAGGATACGAAAAACAGAGAGACGGCCCATGTTTGTGGATGGGGAGGGCCCATATTTTTTCTCTTTGAAAGAGAGGTTTTTGCTATCAGGGCATGTATGCTCACTGAAGACATAGAGAGACAGAAAAAGAGTAAGTGAGAAATCACCCCAGAGGGGATACCCATGCCACAATCCCTTCTCTTCCATTCTTCTCTTGGGACTTTGGGCACGCACACACATGTGCCTGGCGTGAGCTGCCAAAACACTTACAGCCAACTGAGTTTTGAAAAGAAGCCAAGTCGCCCCTAGGGAAAAGGACCATCAGTCAGACGGTGCTAGGACAACTGGGCATCTGCATGCAAGATCCTTACCTCACGCCATACACTAAAGCTGGCCCAAGGCAGCTCAGCAGCCTAGATGTGTTAGCTAGAATGATAAAACTTCTAAGAAAAAACAGCTTCATGACCTTTGATTTGGCAAAGATTTCTTAGGTATGATACCAAAAACATGATTTATAAAATTTAAAAACTGATAAAATGAATTTTATTGAAATTAAAAATGTTTCAAAAGACACCATTAAGAAAATGAAAAGACAGGGAACCAGCAGTTAGCGTAATGGCTATGTCGCTGGACTCCCACGTAGTCGACCGCGGTTCGCGTCCTGGACCCGGTGGCTTAAAACTCACGCCGGGCGCGTGTGCGTGCGTGCCCAAGATCCCAAGAGGAGAATGGAGGAGAAGGGATTGCGGCGTGACCATCCCCCCTGGGGGGTGATTTCTCGCTTTCTGTCTCTATGTCTCTCTCTCTCTCTCTGCCTGGCGAGCGCACGCGCCCTATAGCGAAAAACCTCTCCAAAAAAAAAAAAAAAAAAAAAGACAAATTAGAGTGGAGGAAATATTTGCAAATAATATATCTAATAAAAGACTTGTATCCAGAACAAACACATTTCCAACATAATAATAAGACAAATAATCCAAATTAAAAATGGGCAAAAGAGGGACTAGCAGACAGCACAATGGTTACTTGGCTGGACTCCCAGTAGTAGACCGTTCGAGTCCTGGACCAGGCAACTTTAATTCACACAGGCGTGTATGTGCGCATGCCCAAAATCCTGAGAGGAGAAAGGAGGAGAAGGGATTGCAGCATGGCCATGCCCCCTGCAGGGGTGATTTCTCTCTCTATGTGTGTCTCTGGTAAGTGCATACACCCTATAGTAAAACATCACTCTTTCAAAAAAAAAAAAAGGGGTGTGCGAAAGATCTGCTTAAACAGCTCACCCAAGATGATAAAACGGCACAACAAGGACAAGAAGAAATACTCGGCACAGTAGCCATGACGGAGATAGAAACTGAAACCACATGAGACCCAACTTCACTCCCACTGTAACAGCAACAAGGCGATAACAAGTGTTAGTGAGGGTGTTAAGGAACTACAGAGCCCTGGGGCCAGCAGGTGGTGCGATGGTTGGGGCACTGGACTCCCACGTGGCTGACCACGGTTTGAGTCCTGGACCTGGTGGCTTGAAAATCACACTGGGCACATGTGTGTGCCCCAAATCCCAAGAGAAGGATGGAAGAGGTGGGACTGTGGCTTGGCCTTTCTCCTGTCTCTGTCTCTCTGGTGAGCTCATGTGCCCTATGACAAAAAAAAAAAGAAAAGAAAGAAAGAAAGAACAAAACTACAGCCCTCGTACACTGATGGTGAACTGGAAAGCAACACAGCCATTTTGGAAAACAGTTTGGCAGTTTCTGAAACCATTACACATAAAGTTACCTTATGAAACGATCCATTCTACTCCTACATATGTATACAAGACAAAAGAAAGCATGTCTGTGGGGAGCTGAAACAGCCACACATGCTCTTTTGGGGTTTGGCAGAACCTTGTAACTTGTCTTTCCTTGACCTTGGCTGCAGACAGAGCAAGGGTGGAAATTGCTAGGGGCGTTCCAACAGACACATCTGATGGACTTCAAGAAACATCTTGGCCCCAATTAGTAAAATCCAATCCCTGCTCTGCATCTGAAAGGTTCCTTATCCTACTCTGGGTGTGGTGGTACACTGGAGAAGATCTTTAGCTCCTTCCCCACACCTAACAGCTAGTTCTCTGCATTAGAAAGGAAGATGAGATTTTCTCTTGATGGGATTATCACCAGGGGATACACCTGGCCTGGTGTGACTAAGCCCCATAGATTTGTTAACTGCTTCTTATTGTCTGTAACCTGGCAACCAATGTATGAAGTGTCGTAAAACATACATGTGTAATGTCTCCTTGTTCTATTATTTTTTTTTTTTTTAAATAATTATTTAATTTTATTTATTCATTCATTTATTTTAATTTGACCAGAGAGAAGCATGCACACACACACACACACACACACACACAGAGCGAGAGAGAGAGAGAGAGAGAGAGAGAGGGAAAGTGAGAAAGCAAGCCACCAGGTTTGGGACTCAAACCGTGGTTGGCCATGTGGGAGTGTCCAGCACCTTAACTACCACGCCACCTGCTGGTCCCATGTCTCCTTGTTCTATAAATAAACACGTCCAGTTCATCTGGGCGGCACAAGTTGCTTGGGCTACCTAGGTTCAGGCTGCCGGTGTCCGTTTGCCTCATTCTTCCCAATTCCCAGGTCCTGGTAAGGTGGAGGGCTTTCTCTTTCTCGTCCTCTTTCTCTTCCTCACCAGCAGCCCTCTGATCATGATTCAGCCAGACCCAAGCCCTGGGGCGGACGCCGACACATGTCCATGCAAAACTCGGCATGCGTATGTTCACAGCAGTGTTACTCATAACAGCCAAAAACTGGACACAATCCAATGCCTGTCAAACGGTGAACGGAAGCTAGCACGCACGCTAGTGTGTACGAGCCAAAGCGTTCTGCAGAGTGGAAGGAGCTACGAATGGGAGCAGGGCCTGACTGAAAACGGACCCTGGACGGAGGTAATGGGTGCGTGGCTTTCCTACCAGAGCATGTGTGCACGCGCGCGAGGGCAGCAGAGTGAGAAGCATCCATCGAGCTGAACGGACACATCACGATCCCTTCTCCTCCACTTCTCCTTTCCTTTTGGGGTTTTGGGCACAAGTGCACCAGTGCAATGTGTTTCTCAAGCCACGGGGCCCAGGACTCAAACCATGCAGTCAGCCATGTGGGATCCAGTTACCTTAACTACCATGACTAAGCTGGCCCGATAACTGCACAATTCTGAGTTTAATAAAAACCATGAGTCGTTCTGCAATAGTAAACTTTATATGAGTTACATCTTCATAGAACTATTTTATTTTAAGAGGAAGATGTACTAAAAACATTTTCAGTCATGTGAAACCAACAGAAATGATCCAAAAGAGACACGGAGAGCGGTGGGGACAAATGGGAAGGAAACACATGGGTAATTAAACGAAGTTTACGGATGCCAGCTGTCACCAAAGCAAGGGAATAAAACCATGTCAATAAGATACAGCAGGAATCAATCAATTCACAAACCTCTAAAGCAAGAGTGATTAAAAGAGAAAACAGACTGCAAATAGCAGATATTTAAGGAGACATCACTACAGATCTTAGAGACAGTTAAAAGAAGTACAGGAATGAAAAACTATGTTATGTCAATAAACTTGACAATTTTGATGAAATGGCCAAATCCCTTCATTTTTTAAAAAAGTTGTTTTCTTCCACTCAGGGGGAGGGGAACAAAGCACCCCAACAGGGTCTTTACACTGTAATCCACTCATAGCCTCAACCAGCCAGGGCCGGCAGGTGTGCACACGCACACTCAGTGTATACAGGGGGACTTGGGACCCCTCCCCACGTGGGCCCAGTCTTGCAGAGTGTGTATTACCACTGTGTTGCCACTTGGTCTCTGGACAATTTCCTTTGAAAACGAAAAAAAAAAAAAAAAAAAAAAAAAAGAAAAGAAAAAAGGAAAAGAGAAAAAGAGAAACAAAACACTAAAGTCCTGTATCTATTAAACAATCCTTAATTTAAAAGCTTCCCCAAAACATCCAAGACTAGACCGCTTCAATGGTGAATTCTATGAAACACTTAGAGAAGGACAGTCATGTACAGAAGGACACAAACGCACAGGTACGGATGGGCACAGGTACGGATGGGTGTGCACACACAGGTACAGGCGGGCACGCACAGATGCAGGTGGACATGCACATGTAATTATAGACAGATGCACACACACGGGTACAAATGGACATGCACACAAGTATAGGTGGGTAGGTGCACACAGGTACAGGTGGACACACACACAGGTACAGGTGGACACACACACAGGTACAGGTGGACACACACACAGGTACAGGTGGACACACACACAGGTACAGGTGGAAATGCGCACACAGGTACAGGTGGAAATGCGCACACAGGTACAGGTGGACACACACACAGGTACAGGTGGATGCACACACAGGTACAGGTGGACGCACACACAGGTACAGGTGGATGCACACACAGGTACAGGTGGATACTCACACATAATTATAGATGGACACACACACAGGTGGGTACAGGTACAGGTGGACGCACACACAGGTACAGGTGGACGCACACAGGTACAGGTGGATACTCACACATAATTATAGATGGACACACACATGGGTACAGGTGGACACACACACAGGTACAGGTGGATACACACACATAATCACAGGTGGACACACACACAGGTACAGGTGGACACACACACAGGTACAGGTGGACACACACACAGGTACAGGTGGACGCACACACAGGTACAGGTGGACGCACACACATCACAGGTACACACATGGTCACATGTGACGCACACACAGGTACAGGTGGATACTCACACATAATTATAATGGACACACACACAGGTACAGGTGGACTCACACATAATTATAGATGGACACACACAGGTACAGGTGGATACTCACACATAATTGGATAGGTATGGACGCACACACATCACAGGTATGCACACATGCGTGGACACACACACAGGTACAGGTGGATACTCACACATAATTATAGATGGACACACACACAGGTACAGGTGGACGCACACACAGGTACAGGTGGATACTCACACATAATTATAGATGGACACACACACAGGTACAGGTGGATACTCACACATAATTATAGATGGACACACACACAGGTACAGGTGGACGCACACACAGGTACAGGTGGATGCACACATGGATCACAGGTGGATGCACACAGGTACAGGTGGATACTCACACATAATTATAGATGGACGCACACACAGGTACAGGTGGACACACACACAGGTACAGGTGGACACGTGCACAGGTACAGGTGGATACTCACACATAATTATAGATGGACACACACACAGGTACAGGTGGACACACACACAGGTACAGGTGGACACGCGCACACAGGTACAGGTGGAAATGCGCACACAGGTACAGGTGGATACTCACACATAATTATAGATGGACACACACATGGGTACAGGTGGACGCACACACATAATCACAGATGGACACATACACAGGTACAGGTGGACGCACACACGTGATCACAGGTGGATGCACACATGGATCACATGTGGACACACACACAGGTACAGGTGGATACTCACACATAATTATAGATGGATACACACACAGGTACAGGTGGACACACACACATAATTATAGATGGACACACACATGGGTACACGCACACACATAATCACAGGTGGTACAGGTGGACACACACACAGGTACAGGTGGACACACACACAGGTACAGGTGAATACTCACACATAATTATAGATGGACACACACACAGGTACAGGTGGACACACACACAGGTACAGGTGGACACACACACAGGTACAGGTGGATGCACACACAGGTACAGGTGGATACTCACACATAATTATAGATGGACACACACACAGGTACAGGTGGACGCACACACAGGTACAGGTGGACGCACACACAGGTACAGGTGGACGCACACACAGGTACAGGTGGATACTCACACATAATTATAGATGGACACACACACAGGTACAGGTGGACACACACACAGGTACAGGTGGACGCACACACAGGTACAGGTGGATACTCACACGTAATCACAGGTATAGATGGACACACACATCAGGTACAGGTGGACGCACACACATCACAGGTACAGGTGGACGCACACACAGGTACAGGTGGATGATCTGGATGCACACATAATCACAGGTGGACACATACACAGGTACTGGACACACACACATGGGTACAGGTGGACGCACACACAGGTACAGGTGGACACACACACAGGTACAGGTGGACGCACACACAGTGATCACAGGTGGATACTCACACATAATTATAGATGGACACACACATGGGTACAGGTGGACGCACACACGTGATCACAGGTGGACACATACACAGGTACAGGTGGACGCACACACAGGTACAGGTGGACACACACACAGGTACAGGTGGACGCACACACGTAATCACAGGTGGATACTCACACATAATTATAGATGGACACACACATGGGTACAGGTGGACGCACACACATAATCACAGGTGGACACATACACAGGTACAGGTGGACGCACACAGTGATACAGGTGGACACATACACAGGTACAGGTGGACGCACACACGTGATCACAGGTGGATGCACACACATAATCACATGTGGACACATACACAGGTACAGGTGGATGCACACACGCGATCACAGGTGGACACACAGTCACACTCACAGGCGGACGCCCACGCAGTCACAGGTGGACAGAGTCTGCAGCGCGCAGAGCCGCACCTGCCCAGGGCACTGTCACAGCAGCGCCACGCCAAGCCCCCCACGTCAGTACAGAGTCCAGGGCAGCCGGGTGGGATGGCCCAGCCCAGAGGCAGCACGTGTTCAGGCTGGGAGCTAAAGCTACGCACTGGGGCACGGGGCTGGGGTCAGGGCTGTACCCGGTCTGTCTTCCCTCCAAAGGGACGGCCATCGTTTGCTGCCTTGCACAGGTGAGCCGTGACAGCAGCCTGGTGGCCACTGGCTGGCGACGCAGGAGAAGAGGAGGAAGAGCAGAGATGGATTAGAGATCTCGGCAGACCGCCCGCCACGTCTCACCCACGAGCCCTGGCCTCCTGACCCTGGGTGTCAGCTCGCAGTGAAAAAGACCCACAGATGGACTGGTGAGGCTCTTGAGGGGACGATCCTGGACTGTCCATGTGGCCTTGAGGGGAGGCACAGGAGGCCTGGAGACAGCAGAGATGCCTGGTCTGTGGAGCACGGAGCCTGCGGGTGGGGCCCTCCAGCGGCGCCAGACCAGTGGCGCTGCTCTTTTTTTTTGGAGACGATTTTGCTATAAGGTGTGTGCATTCGCCAGAGAGACGGAGCCAGAAAGTGAGAAATCACCCCCCAAGGGGGATGGCTACGCCGCAATCCCTTCTCCTCCATTCTCCTCTCGGGATCTTGGGTACACATGCACATGCGCCTGGCATGAGTTTAAGCCACCAGGTCCAGGACTCAAACCGTGGTCGACTACATGGGAGTTCAGCGACATAGCCATTACACCAACTGCTGGTCCCTGCTCTCTCTCTCTCTCTCTCTTTTTTTTTAAAAAGAGGCTTTTGACTCAGGACGCAAGTGCTCATCAGATGAGCACAGAGACAGTGAAGGGGGGTGGCCATGCCGCAATCCCCTCTCCTCCATTCTCCTCCTGGATCTTGGGCACACACGCACCCGGTGGATGTGTGTCCGCCTGTGAGTGTGACTGTGTGTCCACCTGGTGTGATTTTCAAGCCACTGGGTTCAGGACTTGAACCAAGGTCATCCATGTGGGAGTCCAGTACTCTAACCGCTGCACCATCTGCTGGCCTCAAACTCACGTGTTCTGAACAGGGCCCTGAGGCCCAGAGGCTCTGTCCAGCAGCCACAGCAGCTCACGCAGCCTGCGAAGCCCGGGCACCTGAGAGGCTGCAGGCCGGCCTGACTCACCAGCTGGGCACTGAACTCGGGCAGCATCACGCAGGTGGCCCCCACCCAGAGCGGGCATAGCAGCTTGTTGACCACGCCGTGGACGTGGTGCAGCGGGAGGACGTGCAGGATCGTGTCGTTTCTGGTCCACGCCCACTCGCGCACCAGCCCCGTCACCTGTGGGGACAGCGGCGCAGCCTGAGAACGGGAGCCCTGCACTGCAGACCCACGGGGAGGGAGCTCTGCTGTCCTGCTGTCCCCAGCTCAGAGGGCACAGCAGTGAAGGGACCGAGGGGTCAGGACGTGAGCCAGCGGGGAAACAGGCGCCGGCAAGGTGCGGGGCGGACTCTGCAGGCAGCAGGCCCTCCCAGCCCCTCGGCTCCGACGGGAGGAGGGCGGGAGGTGTGAGGGGGCCTGGGAACCACACAGCCCACCGTGTCCCCATGCCCTGTGAAGCAGCGCGGAGGAGCCCCCTCCTGACGTGTGCTCGTTGCAGGGCAGTGTCACGCGTGCTCACCATGGAGCAGGCTCAGGCCCAGCTCCGTCTGGAACATGCTGTCTCCACTCCCTCCCTGCTGCCATCCAGACCTCGCCACAGACACGAGGCTCTCTGAGCCAGCAGGCCAAACCGGACTCCTGTGTGGGACTCCCGTGTGGACTGCCCGTGTGGGGCTGCCGTGTGGGACTCCCTCGTGGGGCGCCCGTGTGGGACTCCCTCGTGGGGCGCCCGTGTGGGACGCCCGTGTGGGACGCCCGTGTGGGGCTGCCCGCACCCCGTGCCTGCACTCACCATGGCCTCGAGGTTGTGGTGGGTGCTCAGCACGCCCTTGGGCCTGCCCGTGGTCCCGCTGGTGTAGATGATCATGGCACCCCGGTCTCTCCAGGCCAGCTCCGGCCCCGGCCCCTCCGACGGCTCCTCTGAGGCTCGCTCGTAGACCTCGGGGCTAAGTGGCAGGAGGGGGACGCCCAGTCGCCTCGCCACTGGGCTCAGCAGTTGCACGTACTCCGGCCCGGCCACGACCACGGCGCTCCGGGAGTCCCGGATGACGTACTCCAGCTGGGCCTCGGGGTGCTTGCTGTAGAGCGGCACCGCGATGCCACCGCTCATCCACGAGGCCCACTGGGCGACAACATAGGAGACGTCGTTGGCACACAGGAAAGAGACCCTGTCCTCCCCGAGGTCGCCCCCGACGCACCCGCGGAGCCGGCAGAGCTCCCGGGACAGGCGCAGGCTGTGGCGGTAGAGGTCCTCGTACGTGTGCGGGCCGTGCTGGTCGATGAGGGCGACTCTGTCCCTGAAGGCCAAGGCCCTGGTGAACACGGGGGCCGCTGTGCGGGCCACCGGTGCCGTGTGCAGGAGGTCCCGTCCTTGGTGACTCACGGGCCCAGGCTGGCAGGCGGCTAAGGCACAGAGCAGCCGTGAGGGCAGCGGCCCACGGGGCAGCCTCGTTCCCACGAGCATCCTGGGGCGTGGGGCAGGGCTGAGGAGAGGAAGGGGTGCGAGTCAGCCCCCGGGCCACCTCCCGCGGCCCAATGAGGCTCCCGACGCCCCCAGGGCCTAGCCACAAGAAGCTGGTAGGACACCCTGCATGGGGCCACGGCTCAGGCAGGTGTGCCGCCCCTTGGGAAGGGCCCCGGGGGCAGCCAGCTCGTACACTCGTCAGGCGAGGGGTCTCGAAGCCAGTTCCCTACCGTGGAAGGAGCTCCCGGGGCGAGCAGGTACAGCCAGACGGGCCTCGGGCAGGGCTGGCCAGCCGTTCTGGAAGTGCCCGGTGGGGGCAGGCGCCAGGCTGGCTGCACACTGCCCGCCGCCGGACCGGGCCACCCAGAGAGACGAGCATGTGGCTGCTCCTATAGCCAAGCTCGCCTGGCCGCAGTGGGAGGCCCAAAGGCACGGCCGCCCCGAACCGCGCTACACGAGGGACAGAGACGCGTCCTCCCGCAGCTGTCCAGGACAGCCCCACGCACCCGACCTCTGAGAGTAAGAGCGGCGGCTCCTCCCTCCCGGGCACCGTCTCTGCCACCTCCGCCAGCTCTCTCGTGGCTCTGGTCAGGGCAGCACCCATCCCCAGCTGAAGGGCACTCGAGCCTAGGCTGGGCCTGAGGGACGTTGAGCAGGGCCCTCCTGACGCGTGTACGCCGCGCGAAGCTGCACCCTGCTTTCCCCACGAACACGGCGGCCACTCTCAGGCCCCTTCACGCAGGGGCAAGCCGAGGGCGTGTTCAAGGTCACCGGCTCCTGCGTCAAGGCCAGGGACCCTGCTCTCGCATCCCAGAGCTCACATCACGTGGCAGTGACCAGAGCACGGGGAACCCCGGACGGATCTCCGGATCCTTGTGGGCTACAGGCCACTGCTCGCTCCACGGGGAGGATCAGGTGGCACCGGGACTCCGAGGTGGCTCGGGACATCAGAGGCCAGGACACCCACCATGGACCTGCGTGCAGGCCCCAGGCTGACCAAGTGTCTAAGACGTCCTGCGACCCTGCCAGGTCTGGTGGCACACTCATTCCCAAACTGAATGACACGAGCCTGTCCTGGCCAGGCAGGCCCAGCAATGCCCAAAGGGCAGGAGCGAGCTCCTTCCCTGGGCCCCCCACGCCCCTCCGCCAGTCCCGTGCACGTACTTTAGGCTAAAGCTGCCCACTCGAGAATGGCCAGGGGACGAGGTGCTGTGAGCCCGGGCGACACAGGTGCTGACCGTGCGTCCACAGGCACCCGCAGGGGCGGCCCGGGAAGCCAGGCCCCAGTGACCAGGGCCCTGCTGGACAGGGCCTGTGGCTGTGGGAGGGGCAGCGAGGCTGAGGCCAGGACGGGGAGAAGGGCCCTGTCCCAAGGCTGCGCCCTCTCTGGTAAACACGGCTGCAGGAACACGACGCGTTCTCCCAGCGCCTGCCCATGCAGGCCATGAAGGCCATGCCTAGCTCAGGCCAAGGAACGAGCCATCTGGGCAGCTGCGAGCCTAGGGCCGTGCACATTTCTCAGTGAAGGCGCTTCTTCCATTCAAATGGGGGTGACTGGTTCGAAATGAGTAACAGGGCCCCTGGTCTGCTGGTCACCACCGCTGGCCTGCCCACCCTGCAAACCCGCATTCTAAACGGCACTGCGCCGGCAGGTGTGCTGGAAGCCCCGGCACACTCCCATGGTGCCTGTGGCCTGGGATTTCTCTAAATCCTATTCGTGTTTTTTAGAAAAGATCTTTCTCTATGATGTAGGGTGTGTGAGCTCGCTGGAGAGACAGAGAGAAAGTGAGAAGTCACCCCCTGGGTGCAGGGCCACGAGGCAATCTCTCCTCCGCTCCCTGAGGATTTGGGCACACAAGCCTGGGGTCTGGGACTTGAACCACGTGGGGGTCCAGCACCTTAACCACCACGCCACCTGTTGGCCCCTCGAAACCAAAACCCTAAGTACCACGCTCACACTGCTCTGAGCTAGGGCGTTCAAACAGGGACACCAAAGGCCAAAGCGCTTGAGCGCCAGATGGGGTGAGGAGGACTGCTGGCCAGTCGGTGTCCCCTGGGGGACTGGCCTCGTCGGCCTGTCCTCCTACTTCTCCAGCAGGTCCTGCTGCCTCACTCCAGGGGCATAGAGGCCCCCAGGACGGGGGAGAAGCAGCCGGGGTGAGGGCAGCCCTGACCAGCTCCCCCCAGCGCGCGGATGAGCACGGAACAGGCGCCCCACGCCCCACGCGTCCCCGCTCCTCCATCCCTTGAGGCTGCCCCGTCTGCAGGGCCCCGGGGGGCTCTGCTCCGAGGCCAGCAGGCCTGGGGCCCGGACCGAGGTGCCCAAGGCCGCGGGCCAGAAAGGCTCACCCCGCGCGGCCCAGCCAGGCGCCGGCCGCACCCCCGTCCCCGCCCCCCCCCCCCCGCCCCCTGCCCACGGCTCCCCCGGGGCCGGCCCTCGCCCTCCGCCCTCCGCCCTCCCGGCCCGCTCTCCGACCCCCGGGTCCCGCTCTCAGACCTCAGCCCACGGCTCCCAGGGCCCGCCCACCGCCCCGGGCCCCGCCCCCGGACCCCTCTGACCCGCCCCGGCCCCGCCCCCAGGGCCCTCCGACCCCCGCCCCGCCCCGCCCCCCCGCCCCGGGTGCTGACAGGCGCGGGCTCACCTCCCCGGCGGCTCCTCGCCCTCCGCCCTCCGGGCCCGCTCTCCGACCCCCGGGTCCCGCTCTCCGACCTCAGCCCACGGCTCTCAGGGCCCGCCCACCGCCCCGGGCCCCGCCCCCGGACCCCTCTGACCCGCCCCGGCCCCGCCCCCGGGGCCCTCCGACCCCCGCCCCACCCCGCCCCGCCCCGCCCCGGGTGCTGACAGGCGCGGGCTCACCTCCCCGGCGGCTCCTCGCCCTCCGCGGTGCGCTCGCCAGGCGGGCTGGGCAGCGCAGACCCAGGTCGCGGTCGGGGTCAGGGTCGGGCCGGAACCTCTTCCGGCGCCCAAGTGCGTCCCCGGCGCGCGCGTCCGACGCCTGGCGTGTCCTCCCGGCCGCAGCTCCGCAGCGGCGGGTTCCGGGCGCGGACGTTCCGGCCGAGGAAGCAGCGAGCGCGCGCCAAGGCCTTCCGGCTCCGCGCCTTCCTGGAGTGCCTGGACAGCCGGGCCGCCCTGCGGGGGCCTTTCCACCACTCCCCTCCCTGGAAATGGCTGGGGCAGCCGGTGTGTCCTGGGGTGCCCGGGAGGGGCACAGAGTTCTACCCCAGTCGCCTGCCCTGTCAGAGATGGTGCTGGTCTGGGCAGCTGCTGCCCAGCTCTGGAGTGGGCACCAGCCCATCTACAGCCATCCCCACGGCCTGCGGGAGGAGGCAGGCCGCCGGGCGGGGACAGCACCCATGGCGCGGTGCCTTCTGTGCCTGTCGCCCCTCCCTGCGCGGTCTCTGGCTCTCCAAGGTTGAAGTGCTCAGGCCTGGCCTCACGCCTGGGACTGGTGGGCAGCTCTGGGGCCAGGATCCCGAGGCTCTGCCCTGCTGCAGGCGGCCAGGGCAGCAGGAGTCTCAGGGGTCTGCCCGGCAGGGCCACCCCGAGGAAGCCCAGCGGCAGCCCAGCCAGGACGCAGCGTCCTAGGTGAAGTGTGAGCAGGCACAGCCAGGACTTGCCGGGTGTTAGAGGACAGCCTCGGGCACCCTGGGCAGTGGGAGGAGGTGTCTGCGCAGTCAGTGGGGACAGCACGGACAGCGAGGACGGGGCGACGGAGCCCAAGAGGACCCCAGTGCCATCCTTGGAGAGGGGGGCTCTCTGAGACGAGCTCCACCAAAGGACGTTCCTGTCACAGGAAGGAGCCTGTGGAGGCGCGGGACACAGCAGCCCAGCAGAGACTGCGGTGGCCGGGTGGCGGTTGCAGGGGAGGACCCCCAGAAGAGGCCAGAGACGAAGAGGTGGAAACAGCAGGGGAGAGGGGAGGGTCGGCAGCCCAGCCAGGAGGTCCAGGACAGGACAGCAAGGACAGGGAGGATGTCGTCAAGGAGACGCGCCATGGGAACACGGACCTGCAGAGAGGACGCAGGCAGGTGGGACCTGAGTGCTCTCCTGGCACCTGCTGGGTGCCCAAACACTCACCCCTAGGGGTGCCCCCTCACCCCTTCTTGGGGTCTCCCCCCATCTTCCCATCTCACCATCGTCCCTCAAGTGGTTGCTGGACCGCCCCCCCCCCCCCCCCCCGCACCTGTTTCCTCTCCCGTAAGTGACGGTGCTAATACGTGTACTCCAGCTGTAGGCGAGGTGAACGTGGCTAACGTGTGTCCAAGGTGTAACTACACTGGGCAGGCACTTCCTCTGTGCCAGGGACTTGCACGATGTCTCCTAATCTGATCTTCCACAGAACGAGGAGGGTGGAAGTGCTCCTACCTTATTTTACAAATGGAGAAGCTGATGCTCAGGGGACCCTGCCGAGCTCTAAAATGAGCGGGTGGTGGGGCTGGGAGAGTTCCCTGGGACGGCCCAGCCCTGCGCTCGCTCACTCGTTCCTCTCCTGACTGTCTTGTGAGGCCCGGGCCTCCCCATGGGCTCGCCTCGCCTCGCCTCGCCGCTCCTCTCCTCTTTCTCCTTTCTTTCTTTCTTTCTTTCTTTCTTTCTTTCTTTCTTTCTTTCTTTCTTTCTTTCTTTCTTTCTTTAAGACAGGGAAACTTTATTCAAAACTATCAGAGAGATGGACAGTTTGGGTCTGTACCAAAGCATTCATATTTCAAAGCTTAGGCCAGTAATTGCACTTAAGAGCATACACTGCTACATACAAATTAACTGATCAGACCACAGCTTTTCAATATTTAAAACAGTAAGTTTTCCTGTAAAAGCAGCCCCTTTGTGACTTTTTTTTTGGGGGGGGGGAATGGTTTTTGCTATAGGGCATGTGCACTCACCAGAAAGACAGAGACAGAGAGACAGAAAGTGAGAAATCACCCCCCAGGGAGGATGGCCACACTGCAATCTCTTCTCCTCCATTCTCCTCTCGGGATCTTGGGCACACACGCACACACGCCTGGTGTGAGTTTAAGCCACCGGGTCTGGGACTCGAACTGCAGTTGACTACATGGGAGTCCAGCTACATAGCCATTACGCCAACTGCTGGTCCCCCTTTGTGACATTTTAACTTTAGTATTCCTCTCCTTCTTCCTCACCCTCTCCTTCAACAGACTCCACACCAACCTCTTCGTAATCCTTCTCAAGGGCAGCCATGTCTTCTTGGGCCTCAGAAAACTCTTCCTCCTCCGCTCACCCACGTACTAGTGAACAAGGCACGCTTGGCGTACTTCAGGTCGAACTTGTGGTCCAGGCGAGCCAGGCCTCAGCAGTGGCTGTGGTGTGCTCAGCACGCACACAGCACGCTGCACCTTGGCCAGGCCTCCCGGGTGCCACGCGGGAGGCTGGTAGTTAAGGCCAACCCGGGAGCCAGGGGGGCACCACAGACTGGGTGGTGTGCTAGGTCTTGCTGCAGTGGCAGACTGACGTCTTTGGGAACCACCCCGCCACGGCGCAACAGGCAGCAGGCCATGTATTAACATGGTGAGGCCGCATTTCGCCGTCTGGTTGGCAGCTCAAAGCAAGCCTTGCTGGTCTGCTAGAGAAAGCTGTTGACGGTAGACTTTCTCAGCGGAGGTGACGGGGCATGTGTGGCCAGAGGGAAGTGGATGCGGGGACAGGGCACCGGGCTGGTCTGGAATTCTGTCAGATCGACATTCAGGGCTCATCACCTCTGAGGGGAGCCGTGGTGGGGGCACAATTGGTCCTACCACCCTGCAGGTTAGTGCAGGCTGGGCGTTCAACGTCGAGGCGCTATGCCAGATGTCAGAGAGGGCCTCGCTGTCTACCACGAAGGCACGGAGTGCTCCAGGGCTGTGGGTGGCGAGGATGGGGTTGTAGGGCTAGCCACGCTGTGAAAGCCTGGGGCTGGGTAGACGGAGAACTCCAGCTTGGATTCCTCACCGTAGTCTGCTGAGAGCCGTTCCGTCAGCAGGGAGGTGAAGCCAGAGCCATCCCCACTGAAGCTGGGGAAGACCAAGACGCCCTGCAGCCCTGGGCACTCCTCAGCCAGCTTGCGAATCCCGTCCAAGACGAGGCCGGTGACTTGCCAGTGCTGCCGCACTGGCGGCCATAGTTACTGCCAGCATCTTCCTTGCCTGTGACGAGCTGCTCAGGGTGGGAGAGCTGGCGGCAGGTGCCCGTGCGGACCTCACGGGAGACTGCGGGCTCCTGGTCCACAAACACAGCCCTGCGCACATGCTTGCTGGCGCCCGTGTCCCTGAAGGTGTTGGAGGAGCCTCTGCCCCCGTGGCCTGTCACGTGGCCGGGTGTGCTCAGCAGCACGGCTCCCAGCAGGCGTTGCCGACCCGCGTGGTGGAGGTGCACTCGTTCATGGTGGCCACTTTGCTGCTGCGGAGGGGAGGGCAGGGGCGGAGAGGAGAGGTGTTGCTTCTTCCAGCGCGACTCGGGTGGGCGACGTAGTGAGCCTCACCCACGGCTACTTCTACTTCTGTGTGTGCAGCAGGGACACGGAGAGCTTGCCAGTGCAGTGCTCATGGGCCGGGCCCGCCGTCCTGGGCACCAGGACTTCTCCAAGCTCTGTGCTCCACGGGGTTCTCGAAAGCACTAAGGGCCGAGACTGTACGCTGCCCCCCGGAGCCCCACTGGGCAGGCCTTGGGCTGGGCCCGTGGTCAGCAGTTCCAGCAGGGGGGAGCCTGGGAGCCCAGCAGGGGAAGGATGGGGCAGCGGCAGGCAGGCTGGGAGCTGTCGAAGCTCAGCCTCCAGCCTTCAAGAGCTCCTTGAAGAGCACCCCGGCCGAGTCCTGCTGCTCGGGCGACACACTTCACGCACGACACAGCTGCAGAGCGGCCGCCCTGGGTCCTCAGGACCAGGCTAGCCCACAGGCTGGGCGCGCCCTGCTGAGGACGGGGGCCTGCCGGCAGCGCGGCCCTGGAACGAGGGAGCGAGGGCACGTGTGTTTATGCACAGACGGGACATGTGCCGGGTGGCCACTGGGCAGCTGTGGCCCTAGGGCTCGGTGCTGCTGGGGCCTCACGTGCTCCGCCCAGCCCCCCTCAGCCTCCCCCCAGGGGCTATGCCCTCTCTTGGCTCATCAGGATGCGGGATGACCCCCAGAGACGTGGAGAGACATTCCCACAGAACGAGTGTCCCCTGGGCCCCCTGCATTTCCACTCAGCACGCAGCTCCCACTGTGCAGAGGGGGCACCACGGCCCAGTGGGCCCACAGCCAGCTCCGGGACACAGCCACGGCTGAGCGGGTCTGGCCTCAGCTCCGGTGTGTCTGCACGGGCTTGGCCTCTGTGCCGCTCTGCTAAGGTCTGCAGACGGCGAGGTGGTGGGTATGCCCACATCTCCCTTGGGGTGGGCTGGGAGGGTCCCACAGGCTCCGGCCTGGCCTGCCTCGCCCCCCAGAGTGCAAGTCCACTCACTCCAGGCCGCGAGGTGCTGGCCGTGCTGCGGCGTCACTTCCTCCCTGTGGCAGTGCCCTGTGGGCTGGGCGGGGCTGCAGGGCATGGCCGCCTCCCCACGGCCCAGGGCCCAGCGTGCCTTCTGCTCTGCTGAGGGTGCCAGTGTCTGCCCTGGTGACCCTGCACCTGGCAGACGCCCACACCGCTCTCGGGAACTGTGGGTGGGCTGGCGGGCCTCGGAGCTGCACGCACAGCCGGGGTGGCTCTGGCATGTGGGCGGGACATTCCGACGCCCACACCCGCACACCTGACCTGCAGCTGGCCTGGCCGCCCTTGGGACCCGAGTCCCTCAGAGCGGGGCCGACGGGCGGCTGGGGACAGTCCCTCTGCTCCTCTCACAGGCCTGTGTTGCAGCTGGAGACCTGCACCAGCAGTCCCAGGAGCCGGGGCTCCGTCTGCACTGGCCCACTGACCGGCTCCACGCCAGGCCAGAGTTGGCAGCACCCTCAGACCCAGGACAGAGCGGGCCAGATGAGCAGGGAGGCAGCTCCTCCGAGCAGGCCTTTGTGTCCACGGGAAGGGGCAGGTGCTTCTAGAAGCAGGGCAGAGCGGCTGCCCTCACAGGGCGTGGCTGCCCCTCAGTCGCAGGAAATTCAGGCAGCCCAGGGTTCCTGGGTGCTGGGAGGACGGCTGCACAGCGGAGGGGGAGGCCAGGTGCTGCACCACCATGAGAGGCCGAGCGAGGCCGGCTGAGGAGCCCAGGCCCACACCACGCCCAGCTCCCGGGGTCGGCCCAGGCGCACAGGCACTCACTTGGCAGATGTGTCCCGAGTCATCACACGCCCGTGGGAGCTCTCCCGGGAGGGAGAAGGGAGATGCTTCCCACAGCCTGACCGAGTGCTGCTGGGACAGGGAGGTGCAGGAGCTGGCAGCTGTCCCCTCAGAGCAGACGAGGGGACCAAGGGTCAGGGAGGGCACAGGCAGCAGGAGGTCTTGGACCCCAATTCCAGGTCCCCCTGACTGCCCCTGTCCTGAGTCCCGCCCTCCCTGGCGGAGCCCACACAACTGCCTGGTGGCCGAGGTCTGTGCTTCCCCAGAGCCCCGGCCGCGCCCACCGCCTTGCAGGAGGCAGCAGGGACAGGGCCTAGGGCACGGGTCGGGTTCCCTGTGGACAGCAGCGACCCAGCGGCCTGTCCAGAGAAGTCCCGGGGAAGCCTCTGGGCCCCTCTCCCCAGCCCTCACCGAGCTGATCAGGCACCTAGGTCGGAGCCCGGGCCTTAGGGGAGTGCCCTCCGGCAGGCTGTGGGTGCCCTGCTGTCCCGTAGGAAAGGCAGGAGGCCTGGGGTGCGGATGGTCACGAGTTCAGTGGGTCAAAGCCCAGCCCACGTCCTGGGGTGCACTGGGAAAGCCCCGTAGGCCAGGCCTTGCCCACCTTCCCCCTTCCTCTTTCCTCTGGCCTCTCCTGGCCCGGCCAGCCCAGACCACACCCGGGGCTGTGAGCAGGTGGCCTTGGCCCTCGCCCGGCTCTTCCTGCGCGGGTCTCCCTGTGGGCTCTGCGGACTCCAGCCCCGAGTCAGGGCGCCCGAGCTGGCGCTGTGTTCCTCAGAGACCCCTGTAGTGTCACGGGGTGGGGACAGAGGCTCAGCCACGTGGCCAGTAGGCAGCTGACCGTGACCGACGAGCCAGCACTGGGTAGGGCAGGGGCACCGGCCCCAGACAGAAGCCACTGCCGCAGACATGGCCTGTTCCTGGGCAAGGACTGTGATTTAAAGGAAGAGGAAGGGTGGAGAGCATTCTAGAAAGGCGGGCAGACGGCCGAGGCCTCCCTGCTGGGCTGGGCAGTGGGCATGTGGGCGGTCCACGTTCTGTCCCGTTGGTTTAACCTGCACAGCCGGCTGTGTCTATACCAACCGGCCTGGGGCGCTGAGTCAGCATGTGCACACATGTGACACCCGCAAAAGCATTGAAAGCAATGTTTATTAATTGACTCATTTATTTAAAATTTGCCAGAGGGTGTGCGTGCTCACCAGAGAGAGACAGAGACAGAGATGCATGAGACGCAGCCCCCCGAGGGGTGTGACGCTGCAGTCCCTTCTCCATCTCTCCCTCCCAGAGGACTCTGGGCACTCTCAAGTCACCCGCTCCAGGACTCAGACCACATGGGGTCCAGCCCCTCCACCCACCAGGCCACAGGATGGCTGAAAAAGCAACTTAGTCTCCACTCAAATCACGTGCAGAGTAGGTGAACAGGCAACTCCGCGCCCCACAGGCGGGGTTAACGGCCTTCCTGCCCAGTCCTGCTCACGCGGCAACCCTGGCACGCTCTCCGTGGCTTCATTCTCATGTCACCAGGCGGCACGGCAGACTTCAGAGACAGGGCCCAAGGGAGGGCACTCGGGTGGCACCGACAGTGAGTGTGGCAGAGAGGGCAGACCCCTCTCTGACGAGTGGGTCTTCCAGAGAGGACCCCCTGGGGGGCAGAGGTGGTCCCCGCTGTGCACTGGGCCTTCGCAAGCTCACAGGCAGGGCCGTGCAGGCAGTGGGGACGAGGAAGGCAGCGTCCCGGACAGCAGGGAGAGCCTGCAAGCCAGTCCGCGGCAGTGAGCTGAAAGCCCGTCCGAGAATGGCTCTAGGAACAGGAAGTCCCTTGGCCAGCCGAGCCGACCCCAACCTGATTGGTTCGGGTCCGTGTGTGAGATGGTGTCCATCTTTCTGCGCTTGGCCTCTTCCTCAACATGACGGCCTCCGGGTTCATCCTTGTCACAGACGACGTGATTTCCCTCCTTTAGAAGCTGAGTACTGTCCTCGCTTTGTGTGAAGTACCACCAGGGAGGGAACGTGAGAAATCCCCCCTTGCCGGAGAGTGCCCACGCTGCAATCCCTTCTCCTCCGCTCTCCTCGGGATTTCAAGCACACGCACACATGTACCCAGAGCGTTTTTCAAGCAGCTGGGTCTGGGACTCACACTGCATAGTCGGCCGTGTGGGGTCCAGCTGCCTTAACCACCACCCCTCCTGGCAGACCCCTAATACCATAATTTCTTCTTTTCTTAAGAGAGATTTTTTTTCTGTAGAGCATGTGTGCTCACTGGAGAGACAGAGACAGAAAGTGAGAGATTACCCCCCATGGATGGCCACACCGTAATCCCTTCCCTTCTCTTCCGTTCTCCTTTCAGGAGTTTGGGCATGCGCACATATGTGCCCAGCATAAATTTTAAGCTGCCAGGTCTGAGACTCGAACTGTAGTTGACTGTGTGGGAGTCCAGCAACTTAACCAGTGTGCCATCTACGGGTCTCAATACCACATTTTCCTTAGCCACTGCTTAGTCAACTCACAATTCCCTTGATTCCAATCCTTAGCTGCTGTGAGTAGCGCTGTAATGGACACGGCAAGCAGACATCTCTTCGACATACCAATCTCATGTCCTTTGGGTATATACCCAGTGGTGGGATTGCTGGGCACATGGTAATCCTATTTTTACTTTTCTGAGGAACTTCCATAATGTTTTCCATAATGGCTGTACTACGTTACATTCCACCAATCATGTGCAAGTGTTCCCTCTTCTCCATAGCCTCCTCCAAACTTGTTGTCATTAGTGTTGGTAATAGCCATTCTAACAGATATAAGGTGATATCTCATTGTGGTTATAACTTGCATTTCTCTGATAATTAGGGATTTTGAGCATTTTTTCACATATCCACTGGTCATTTGAATGTTTTCTTTTGAGAACTGTCTATTCAAGTCCTTTGCCCATTTTTTCCCTAAACAGATGATAATCGATTTATTAAAATAGTTGACTTAGGCATCTGCAGTGGTGACTTCAACCTCAGCTCCCGGTTCGGTACTGATGGAAGTAATCTGTGTAACAATCTTGGGACTGTGTAAATCAGTGGGTCACTTGTGGATTCTCATCTGGAAATGATCCCAAGTCTTAGAACCTTCACCACGAAGTGTTTTTCTTGTAGTGACTCTCCAAGTCTGATAGACATCTGAACTGGCCCTTTCACCTTGAGATTCTTTTCCTTTGCACCTCTGATTAAGTCAGCACACACTTTCTCCGGAGACTTTATGTTGCAGCTGGTTAAAGTCACTCTAATTCTGTGAATGGCCACCTCTGGCTCCATGGGGTTTTCCCAGCATATTTAAAAGCCATGGCTGTGGCACTTCCTGACCCACTTGTTCCTGCGCTAGAGTGAACAGCAGTGAATCAGAAGCAGGAGCAGGCTGACTGGAGCTCTGAAGCACTTGCATCTGCATCTTTTATAAAAAGAAAGCTCCTTTGCCCATTTGTAAGAAAAGATTATTTGTTTCCTTGATGTTGTTTGAATTCCTTATATATTTTGGATATTAACTCCTTAGCACATGTATGGTTTGCAAGCATTTTTACCCATTCCATAGGTTGTCTCTGCATTCTGTCGTTTGTTTCTTCATATACTTTATAGAATAAGCTTTTCTATAACTACAGAAAAATCTTGCTAGAGTTTTTTGTTTTTGTTTTTGCTTTCTTGGGGGGAGAGGTTTTTGCTATAAGGTGCATGTGCTCACCAGAAAGACAGAGAGACAGAAAGTGAGAAATCACCCCCCCAGGGGGATGGCCACACTGCAATACCTTCTCCTCCATTCTTCTCTCAGAATCTTGGGCATGCACGCACACACACCCAGCATGAGTTTAAGCCACCAGGTCTGGGACATGAACTGCGATTGACTACATGGAGTCCAGCGACATAGCCATTATGCCAACTGCTGGTCTCCTTGCTAGAGCTTCTATAGGAATTCTGCTAAATCTATAGATCAATGCGGAGAAAATTAACATTCTTTATGGAGAGTCCTCCAATTCATGAACATGGTATGTCTTTCCATTTATCGAGGTCTTTGATTTTTTTTTTTTTTTTTTTTTTTTTTTTATAATTATTTATTTTATTTATTCATTCATTTATTTCTTAATTTGACCAGAGAGAGACAGAGGGTGAGAGTGAGAGAGAAAGTGAGAAAGCAAGCCACCAGATTCAGGACTTGAACCCTGGTCAGCCATGTGGGAGTGTCCAGCACCTTAACCACCACACCACCTGCTGGTCCCGAAAGCGAGAAATCACCCCCCAGGGGGGATGGTCACGCCGCAATCCCTTCTCCTCCATTCTCCTCTCGGGATCTTGGGCACGCACGCACACGCGCCCGGCGTGAGTTGTAAGCCACCGGGTCCGAGACGCGAACCGCGGTCGACTACGTGGGAGTCCAGCGACATAGCCATTACGCTAACTGCTGGTTCCCTTTGATTTATTTTTATCAGTATTTTGTTATATTTAGCACATAATCTTACACATGCTTTGTTAAATTTATACCTTAGCATTTCATTTGTTTGTTTGTTTTTGGAGAGGTTTTTGCTATAGGGCATGTGAGCTCACCAGAAAGATATAGAGAAACAGAGAGACAGAAAGTGAGAAATCTACCTCCGGGGGGATGGCCACGCCACAATCCCTTCTCCTTTATTCTTCTCTCAGGAACTTGGGTATGCATGCACATGCACCCAGCATGAGTTTAAGCCACCGGGTCCAGGACTCAAGCCACGGTCGACTACGTGGGAGTCCAGCGACATAGCCATTATGCTATCTGCTGGCCCCTTTTTAAAAAATAATTATTTTACGGGACCAGCAGTTAGCGTAATGGCTATGTCGCTGGACTTCCACGTAGTCGACCGCGGTTCACATCCCGGACCCGGTGGCTTAAAACTCACGCCGGGCGCGTGTGCATGCGTGCCCAAGATCCCAAGAGGAGAATGGAGGAGAAGGGATTGAGGCATGACCATCCCCTCTGGGGGGTGACTTCTCGCTTTCTGTCTCTCTGTCTGTCTCTGTCTGTCTGGCGAGCGCACGCGCCCTATAGCAAAAACCTCTCCCAAAAAAAGAAAAAGAAAAAATAATTATTATTTTATTTTATTTTATTTTATTTTATTTTATTTATTATTTTGAATCTGACCAGAAGGAAACAGAGAGAGAGAGCAAGAGAGATAAAGGGAAAGTGAAAAAGCAAGCTGCCAGATCTGGGACTCAAATTGTGGTTGGCCACATGGGAGTCCAGGACCTTAACCACTGCTCCACCTGCTAGCCCCATGCATTTCATACTTTTTAAAGAGAGATTTTTGCTCTAGGGTGCGTGTGCTTGCTGGAGAGACACAGAGAAACAGAGAGACAGATGGCTATGCTACAATCCCTTCTCCTCCACTCTCCTCTTGGGATTTTGCACTCCCAGTCTTAATTTTAAGCCACTGGGTCCGGGACTTGAACCACAGTTGACTACATGGGAGGCCAGAGATGTAACCATTATGTCATCTGCTGTTGCCATTAGCATTTCATATTTTGACATGATTATAAATAGTATTGGATTTTAAGTTTAAGTTTCAACATGTTTGGTGTATGTATATGTGTGTGTGCACTTTTTTCCTTTCTAATTTGTCTACCTTTTCTTTCTTTTTCTTGCCTACAGCATCGGCTAGAACTTTCAGTATGATGTTGAGTAAGATTGTGACGGTGAGCACTCTGTCCTTGTGCTTAGTCTTAGAAGGTCACACTTCCTTTATTTATCTGCCCTATATAAATTTGAGGTAATTCTCCCCTTTATTTCTAATTTGCTGAGAGTTTATTTTTTCCTTCTCTTTTTTAAAATAATTATTTATTTAATTTAATTTATTGTTATTATTTTAAAATTTGATGAGAGAAAGAGAAAGTAAGAAAGCAAGCTGCCAGGCCCAGGAATTGAACCATGATTAGCCATGTGAGAAAACACCACCATAATCACCATGATGCCTGCCAGCCCCTTTTCTTTGTTTTATTAATCATGAATGGGTGTTGGGTATTGTCAAATGCTTTTTCTGCATCTAATGACATAATCGCATGACTCTCTTTCTTCAGCCAATTGGTCGATTTTCAAATGCTGAACTAGCCTTGTCGAGGCGGAATAAACCCTACTTGGTGTGAGGTCTGTTTCTTTCAATACATTATCAGACTCCATGTACTGAACTCTTTGTTGGTGGCATGTCTGTGTGCTGTCTAGGTAAGCTGTGCTGTGTCACAGTCCTCCTACCTGAGCCTTCCGAGTGACGGGGTCCAGAGGGACGCCCGGTTTTCTAGGTGGGCTGGGAAACGAGCCCGGGTCTCAGCCTGCCAGGCAGCAGGCCCAGCAGGTGCTGCCACTGGCCGGCCGCCGCTGCTGCGTGGGGCCGTGTGCGTCTCGGTTTCAGAGGGCTCCTGGTCTGCAGTGCTCTTTCTTCCTTTCTCTCATTCTCTCTTTCTTTCTCTTTCCTGTCCTCCTCCTTTTTCCTTTCCTTCTTTTTCTTTTCTTTTCTTTCTGACTGTCTGGTTTTGGTAACACGATGATATGGGCCTCATAAAGTATCTCAGGAAAGGGGCTGGCAGGTGGCAAGGTGGTTGAGGCACCGGATTCCCGCATGGCTGACTGAGGTTCAAGTCCTGTGCCCAGTAGCTTGAAAATCATGCTGGGTGCATGTGTGTGCATGCTCAAAAGCAGGATGGAGGAGAAGGGGTTGTGGTGTGACCAACCCCTCTGGGGGACAATTTCTCAGTTTCCCTCTCTCCATCTTTCTTTGGTGAGTGCAGCATGCTATGGCAAAACCCTCAACCAAATAAACAAACAAAAAATGTCAGGAAATAGTCCCATCTATTTTCTAGTGGAGCTCGAGGACTGGGCCAGCGGGAGCGCCTGAGCGTGGGCATCTCTTCCGGGGGAGCTTTTAACCTGTGAATTCAATTTCTTGACTATGACAAGGTATCCAGGTGCATTTCATCTTGATGAATTTCGGTAGTTTGTGGTTTTCGGGGAACAGTTCCATTTCTTCTGAGTTAGTGAATGCTGTGAAGTTGTTCATAATATCTCCTAATTAAAAAAATTATTTATATTAGGACCAGCTGATGGCGTAATGGCTGTGTCGCTGGACTCCCATGTAGTCGACTACAGGTCGAGTCCTGGACCCGGTGGCTTGAACTCATACCAGGCACGTGTGCATGCGTGCCCAAGATCCCGAGAGGAGAATGGAGGAGAAGGGATTGCGACGTGGCCATCCCCCCGGGGGGGTGATTTCTCGCTTTCTGTCTCTCTGTCTCTCTCTGTCTTTCCGGCGCGTGCACGTGCCCTATAGCATAAACCTCTACAAAACAAATTATTTATAATAGAGCACACGTGCACATGTGTGGGCGCGAGCTGAGCACCCTCCGGAGTGCAGTCACACTGTGACCCTCTTCCTCCAGTGCTCCAGCCCACTGGACCCTGGGCAGTTGCACTCAGGCCTGGAATGTTTCAGACTGAAGGGCTGGGGATTCGAACTCCTGTTGCCGTGTGGGACCTGGCGCTCATCTCTGCTGTGCCACGACGCCAGCTTCCCTCACTGCTTCAGCGCCTGCAGCACTGGTCCCTGCGTTATCCCTAACGTCGGCTGCGGGAGCCGCCCGCTCTGGGCTTGCCGGTCTCACGCCCGTGAGCTGGCAATGGGAACAGTCAAAGCGAGATCTGCTTTCCAAAACGGGAAGAGACATGGACCCCACAGCAGTGGTGACCTACTGCAACATACTTCTCTCGAATTTTGACTAATCAAATTAGCAAAAAAACATAGAGGAACTGAGAAGCAGCACTAGCCAGGCTAAGAGGTGTGAGCACGCCGCACCTGCAGCCAGGAAGCGCACTCAGCTTCCCTTGCCTGCAGCCCCGAAGCAATTCACGTGGGGCGCAGTAAACCCAAGAGGACCAGAATGGCGTCCGCACCCTCTGCGCAAGGCCCCTCCATCTGGAACCGAGAGGCTGGCCCAGCCCCGTCCTCAGGCAGCAACACATTAAAAGTGACCATCTGGAGTTTAAACCTGCCCAACTAACGATTTTAATAAGAAGAAAGCCGAGCCGTCAGGGCGAACTATCCAGAGAGGAATGCAGCGGGTCCCCTGGTTCGGGCCTGGGCCACCCCAGAGAGCACAGCCCCACACCAGAATCCCGTGTTGAAGCCCTGAGAGACCAAAATCCCTACATCTAAAATCCTGAACATCACAATCCTAAAAGGTTAAAATTTCAAATGCTGAGACCTCGGAGACTGGGGCCGGCAGGAGGCGTGACAGCGAAGGCAGCCGGGTCCCATGTGGTGACTGGTCTGAGTCACGGCCTGGCAGGAGGGGCTGCAGGTGGCCCCCGCGGGGGACTGCTCACTTTCCGTCTGTCTCTGTCAGTAAGTGCAAAAGAAATCCTGAAAACTACAGTTCCCGCTGAGGCGAAGGGCTTTTTTTTTTTGAGAGGTTTTTGCTATAGGGTGTGTGCGCTCGCCAGAAAGACAGAGAGACAGAGAGACAGAGAGCGAGAAATCACCCCCCAGGGGGACGGCCACGCCACAATCCCCTCTCCTCCATTCTCCTCTTGGGATCTTAGGCAAGCACGCACACACACGAGCCTGGTGTGAGTTTAAACCACCGGGTTGGGGACTCAAACTGTGGTCGACTACATGGGAATTCAACGACATAGCCATGACGCTAACTGCTGGTCCCTTGAATGGAAGTTTAACTAAGGCCTCGCCCATCAGGAACACCCAGGAGGTGGTCGCCCTGCCTCAATCTTGCCCTTGAAGACGCACGTGGGGAACAGCTGGGAAGACGGGCCCTTCCGGCCTGAGCTACCCTCTCCCGGCTTCACGCTTTGCGGGAAAGCTGCCGCGCCCTTGTCACACCGCACCTGGGATGTGCTTTTACAGAGCTGGGGCCGGCGAACCCGGTGTGAGTTCGGGTACACTGCCCTGCCCAGGGCAGGAGGCCTGTGTCGAAGAGCCAGGCAAGGGCGGGGGACAGCCGGTGGGGGTGCAGGTGGGCGACACCAAAGGTCGGGTAGCCCAGGCGCCTAGGTCCATGGGGGCCTCACCGCCCCCAGTTTAGGTCAGGCCTTCAGAACCTCCTCCAGCCGGGGGCCCGGTCAGAGGCTGCTGCTGGAGGTCACCTTGGAGCTTAAAGTATCCCAGGGGCACTGAAGGGACACCTCTGTTAGACAGGGTGCAGCTGCTGAGGTGGGCGGGGCCTTCTGAGGGGCCAGCAGGGGTGGGGCCGGTGTGGGCAGGGCCTTTGGGCAGGCCCTGTGAGCCCGGCCTTCTGAGGGGCCAGCGTGGGTGGGCGGGGCCTTCTGGGTGGGGTGGGGGACCACCTGGACAGACTCCCAGATAGGTCCCCGCTGCTGTAAGCTCCCTTTCCTGGCCTAGCGGGTAAGGAACCAGATCCCACATGGCCAACGGCACGATTCCAGTCCCAGGCCGGGCGACTTGAAGGACATCCCCGACCTGTGCACACCTAAGGCCCTGACAGGGCCTGGAGCAGGGACTGCAGTGAGGCCAGGCCCCGCGGGGGCTGCTCCATCCCTCTCCACCGCTGTGGCAAGCATGTGTACCCTTTGGCATAGTTTTTAAAAAAAGAAGAAAAAGGGGGAAAGGGCTGCCTTCCCACACACGTTCCACTCCACTCGTGGAGGTGGGCAGGCAGTGGCCAGGAGCAGAGGGCCCCCCAGAGCCTGCCAGCCCAGGGTCAGCCTTGCCTGTTAGGGGCCCTTGCTGGCCCGGCCTGGGCTGTGAGCTCCCTGTGGAGGGTCTGCTTCCCGTATTGGGTCATCTTAAGGGTTTCTGGCCCTAACGACGGTGACCCAGTCCTTAGTGTTGGGGAGGTGACAGAACAGACTGGACTCTAAGACCGGGGAGAGGACCCCACTACCCCATGCAAGTGACCAGGGCAGACTGGCCTGGGGTGACCTTCGGCCTGAGGACTCTGCAGGGATGTGCCGGGAGGGGCCCCACGCCTGTGCTCTGGGCTGTGGCTGCAGGCCCCCCACGGCAGACCTGGCTGGGTCTGTGTCTCCTCTGGGTCCCTGCAGCCCTTCCCCCAGCTAGTGGCTCTGGTCCTGGGCTTCAGGGCCCACCCGGAGGTGCTGTAGGAAGGGGAGGGCTGAGGGGTGGATGCAGGTGACAGGCGCACCTGCCCCGTCCCCATCAGCACCGTCCCCATCAGCAAAACCACACCCTTTCCTGGGCCCGTGGGGCCCCCTGCACCTTGCAGGTCAGCAGTGGACTCTGGGGGTGTGAGCGTGGGCAGGGCAGGCAGCGGGCAGCCGTCCCTGGCTGGCCCTCCAGCGGAGGCCTGACCAGAGCCCCCCCACTGCTCCTCGGCCTGTGGCTGGCCTGGACCGCAGGCCTCCCGGACTTCCACCGCCCCCGGACTGGGCCAGGACAGCGGCCTGCCCTCGTAGCTGCTGGGCTCTCGGCCAGGGCACAGGGCACTTCTGCCCTCTTGGCCGCTGTGTCCCCGGTGCGCGATGGACGAGTACCCTTCACGGAAGGGGTGCTGGGGCCAGGCACGGCCACACAGCAGCGGGCAGGCGGGCTGGGTGGCCACTGAGGAGGAGGCTGGGCCAGGTGTGCTCGGCAGGCAGGCCGGGGACAGCCCAAGCAGGAGGTTCCGCGGTAGGGCACGGATTTGAGCCCCTTCCTGGTTGACGTAAGGGGAAGAGCGATGGGGGTAGGAGGGGCAGTGCCTGGGGCTGGGCTCGCCGCTCGGGGCCCCTTCTCTGCCCCCGCCCACTCGGGCGTTCTTGGCTGGGTTTGCTCCTGACAGAAGGGATGCGTGTTGCAGGGCGGGGCTTGGCGTGTGTGCGTGCGAGGGGGACGTGTGTTTAAAATACACAGAAACGCAGCCCGGCGCCACTCGGCTGCGGGAGGCTGGTCGGCTCCTCCGTGCACTCCCCTCCTGGCCAGCACCAGGCGGCCGAGCTGAGGGGCAGGCGTGGAGGGAAGATGGACGCCTGCCACCGCCCGGTGCCAGCAGCTGACGGGGCCAGACACCCGTGCACAGGACCCCCAGCAAACCGCCGGCCCGTGTCGGAGGCAGCAGCGGCTGGCAGAGGTGCCGGGCACGGCTGAGGGCGGGCAGTGGCGGCTGGCGCGGCTCAGGTAAGGAGCGGGCTCTCTGGGCATCATCTGGCACTGGGGTCGGGTGGGGGACCTGGCCTCACAGAGAGGCCGTAGCCGCTGGGGGCTGGACCCTCCCGCATCTAGGCCGCTTGGAGACCCTGGAAATCCCTGTCCCCTGCCCAGGTGTGCTAGGCTGGAGGCCCTCTGGGGGTGCAGGGGACAGGCTTGGGGCCATGTGGGGCTGCAGGTTGGTGCACACAGGGCCTCGTGCCCACAGCGCCTGCCTCCCAAGGCCCACGCGGGCTCCCAGGCGGGTCGCCCCTCCCACACCGCCCTGGAGGTCGATCTGTCTCCTCTTGCAGGCATTGGGGGCAGACGGGGGCTGTCCCTGGGGGTCCGGAGCTCCCGGAGAAGCCTGCCCTCCCCCACCCCTGCTGGCAGCCTGGCCCTCTCCTCGGCCCCTGTGCGCAGACCTGGTGGAAGGGAGCCGTGCGCTGGTGCACTGCTGGAGAGGAGCTGGCGGGGCCGAGGAGCCCAGCTGGAGGGGTGGGGGGCCAGCGGCTCCAGGGACCAAGCCCTGCTGCCCCCCAGGGGCACAGGCTGTGCTGAAGGGGCTGGTGCCAGGCCCAAGGCCAGCTGCCCCCGCGCGGGGAGCTCTGGGCCAGTGGGAGGGCGCCAGCGCACCCCCCCACACACAGGGACGGAGGCCGCGTGGGCGTTGATTCAGACCCCAGGGTTGAGGCCGCACTTGGGGCCAGGGTCTGGACTCCCTGCCTGTCCCAGCGCGGCAGTCTTGAAGTCAGAAAGTCAGGCTCAGAGAGAAGCAGGCACGCATGACGAAGGGCCTGGGCAGTGGACTTGCCTGGACTCAGGTGTCCCACGGGCTGGCGAGAGGGCTCTCAGGGATCCAGTCTCCTCCACGGCGGGGACCGGGGAGCGAGCCGCCATCTTTGCTCGAGCCCACTGCCTGCGGGGCTGGCTCCTCCGGGCAAGGTAGCTGCCCCTTCCAAGCCCCGGGTGGGCCGGCGAGGTGGGCTCAGCTGGGTGCCTGGGGCCTCAGGGCCACATGTGGGCAGGAAGGCTCCAAGGAGGCCCCGGCCTAGCCTTCCTGCCAGCTCAGAGCGGCCGGCGAGTGGCTCCTGCAGTTCCCAGACACAAGCTCGGCTGGCCTGGAGACTGGCCAGCTTGGTCTTGGGAACCGAGCCTGTAGCCAGTGGCTTGGGGGCCTTGGGAGGCACCGTGGGGTCTGGGCCTGTGGGCAGTGGCCCTGGCCATGCCAGCTGCAGCTCTGTGGAGGGTGGGACCCGGCTAGACCCCACTGTCCCAGTTCCACCGAGGGGCCAGGACGGTTTGGGTGAGACACCCCCGCCTGGTGCCCTGGCACACGCCGGCCGGGACCAGGAGCAGCTGGAGCACCCAGCAGGGGACCCTGACTGTCCTTGCTTCCAGTGCCGGCATGGGGACACCCCGCCCTCAGCAGCCTCGTCCTGAAGCCTGCACAGGCAGACCTGGAGGCACCGCCACAGCCCACCCTACCGACTCCCTGTGCCCTGGGCCCCGTGCAGCCTGGTCCTCTCTCATCCCTGCCGCTCTGACCCAGCTGCGGCCTGGGTGGGGAGCAAGGCGGCCACAGAAGCGGGCAGCAGGGCGTGGGGTGTGGCCTTCCCACAGCCCTGCCCCGGCTCAGGCGGGTGGCCAGGAGGGGACGTGGAGGACGGGTGCCCACCTGCCCACCTGCTCCCACCCGCCTCCTGTTTTCAGGCCTGGCTTCCACTGTTCCAGCTCCCCGGAGACCCGCCAGATGCTGGAAGCCCCGCTGCTCCCTGATGAAATATTCATGGAGTCTTTTTGCTTCTCCACATGAAAGCCGCTGCGGCCTCCTACAGCCTGGGCGGCGGGCCTCAATCCCTGGCTCCCCAGGAAGCACGGGGAAGGGCAGTGCCCAGCCAGCCACCAGCCCCTGCAGCCCAGGGCGCCCCACCCAGGCAGAGGCCTCTCTGCCTTTGTTCCCCAGAAAGGCCGCCACTGGCTGTCCAGCTCCCGAGGGAGGGAGGGTGGCCGCCCACAAGGGCGTACCAGGGAGAACAGGGTTCTGCCCCTTGTCTACACCCAGGGGCAGAGATTCCCACTTCACACTGGCAAGACCAGCCCCTGGGCCCCTGGCCCTCCCGCTGTTCCATAGCCACTGCCACGCACCGTCCGTTCTGCAGTGTGGGCTCTGCCGTGAAGACGGGGCCACCGTGTCAGCCAGCTAGGCCCAAGCAGATGCACTGGGCACTCACACCAACCAGTACGGGTGTGGGGTGGGCTTGCCAGCACAGGTGCGGGTGGGCTCGCCGGCACGGGTCGGGGGTGGGCTCGCTGGCACGGGTGCAGTGGCCTCCACGACACTCCAGTGGCTTCTCTCAGTCTTGCTCCTGATGGGCCTTGGAACAGACCACCGAGGGGTGGGCTGCCAGGGAGATCGCTCAGATCAGACCCCAGGCCCTGCCTGGGTTGCACCTGTCCTGGGAGTTGAAGGACCCCCTGGCTCTCACCCCTGTCTCGCTCCTGCCTCTGGGTCCCATCTTTTCTCTCCATGGCCGGCCGCTGTGGAGGGCAGTGAGGCAGAAGCCACCCCACTGCCTTTGGCGCCAGCAGAGCTAAGAGCCCGGCGAGGTGTCCACACACGAGTAACTCAAGAGGTCACGTCACTCCCCTGCACCTCGCAGCTGGAGTGTGGCCTGGGGCGTAGCCACCAGACGGCTCAGGACCCACCCAGCCTGGCAGCAGAGGCTTGGGCCACACCCCCTCCAACTCCTCAGGCCCCGCTGCCCCTCCCTGCTCAGAGCTGGCATCTGCGCTGGTGCGGGAAGGAGCGCGCTCTGCGGGCCCGATGGCCTGTGTGCACCACGGGCGCCTGGGGCAGCTGCCACAGCGCGCTGCGAATTAGCGTCTCCATCGGGGGACGGTGCCCAAGCCCACCCGGGGAGCTCTGTGCCTCCCCAGGAGGCGGTTCCAGAGGGTAAGGCCTGCCCCCACAAGAGGCTGCTGCCCAGATCGGGCGCCCTCCTGGGCCGTCTGGATGCCCCCAAACAGGGCTCACAGTGGGGCCTCACAGGGTGTCCTGCCTGCCTGGTAACCCAGCATGGGCCACTTCGAGCTGCCTGCACTACTGATCAGGAGCAACAGAGGTGCTGAGCGTGGGTCTCCTGCCCACCCGCCACCCACTGCCGAGTGTCCCATGGACGCCCACATCGCCCACCACCGTGCTGACCGCGGGGCACCTGGGCCTCGCCTTTCTCTGGCCTTCCTTGACGCTGGAAGCCTGGCCATCCTCCTGGGGCGGGCAGACAGGGGGGAGGGTGGAGCACCTGCTCGGCTGGGCCTCCCTGGCTCCGTGCAGCCTGGGTTCTGGTCCGTGTTCCCCACGTGTTCTGCTTTGGCTGTAGAGCCTACACGCCCCCTTCTCTGGGACGGCCATTCTGGAATCCCATGTCTTCTCTTGGGGCCCAACCTCCATCTCCTTATGAAGGTGGGTGCTGAGCACCCGGAGCCTCAGTGAGCACTCAGCTCGTGGGTGGATGGCCGCACGGGCAAATCAGTCAACCGGATGCTGCACTTGGGGTCACAGCAGTGCAGACAAGGAAGGTCCCTTGGGAACATTGAGTCCAGCACCCGACAGTACCCTGGGTAAACGGAGGCAGCAGACAGGTGCGACAGGACCAGCCACAGCCCTGGACACTGGCCAACCTGCACTCCTGGAACCCCGCGTCATGTTGGGGGTGGCCTCCAGGTCCTGAGGGGTCTGAGACCCCAGGCCATCCCGCCTGCCTGGTGAGTCCCCAGCCAGGCGATACCACACGGCTCTCAGCAGTTCACTCGGCCACTAGTGCTCACACTGTGGGAGCAGCAGGGCGCCCTGCAGTTGCCAAAGCTCTTCTCGACTGTCCTGTCAGCCGGAGCACCATGTTGCTGGGAGCTCTGGGCTCGCTCTCCTGCATGGGGCTCCGGCTCCGGCTCCAGCTCAGTGCTGGTCCAGCCTCGGCAGCTCATGGCAGCCCCGTGGTGGCTTAGGTTGGCTGTTCCGAGCCTCACCCCTTTCCTGCAAGGTTTGGCCTTAAAGGGGTGGGAAGGGGGAAAACACAGGGCTGTGAACTCAGGGTTCTGGAGCCAGAAGCCCCTAAGTCCAAGTTCGGGTTCTGCCACTAGCTAGGCTCTCAGTCTCTCCCGCTGTAGATGCAGGACTGTAGCAGACAGTCCTCAAAGGGCCGTGGGAAGTTGGTGAGATAACGTGTTGAAAGCATTTCGCACACTGTCTGGGGCAGAGCAAGTGCCCAGACGTGGAGGGGGCGTCGTGATGACGATGGTGATGAAGGCGGCAGAGGTGATGGAGATGATGGTGCTGATGAGGTAGGAGATGGTGATGACAGAGACAACAACCACGATGGTCGTAATGATGAGGGAGGAGATGGTGAGCATGACAGTGACCACGATGGTCATGATGGTGGTGATAACGAGGTAGGAGATGGTGATGATGGAGAGGGTGACCATTATGGTGACCATCATGGTGGTGATAATGGAGATGATGGTGCTGATGAGGTAGGAGATGGTGATGATGGCAACGGTAATGGTGATGATGTTGGCGTTGGTGATGATGGTGAAGACGGTGATGACAGAGAAGGTGATGATGGAGATAATGGTGCTGATGACGTAGGAGATGGTGATGATGGCCATGGTGATGGGGAAGATGGTGAGGATGGTGGAGATGGTGGAGATGGTGATGATGGCCTTGGTGATGGGGAAGATGGTGGAGATGGTAGATATGGTGATGATGGCCTTGGTGATGGGGAAGATGGTGGAGATGGTGATGATGGCCTTGGTGATGGGGAAGATGGTGAGGATGGTGGAGATGGTGATGATGGCCTTGGTGATGGGGAAGTTGGGGAAGATGGTGATGAGGAAGATGGTGATGGTGGTGCAGGTGGTAACGGTGGAGATGGTGACGGTGATGGTGACCATGATGGTGCTGACTCTGCCTGCATGTGCGCTGACTTGGAGTAGAGTGTGAATCCTTTCAGCCCCTCTCATACTGCTGGGCACACATTTCAGAAGGGTGCCTTATTCTCTGTGGTTCTAAAACAGGGTGTCCACAGATGGGGAGCTGTCCCTGTGCACAGACCTCTGGGTGCTGTGGCCAGGGCCAGGTGCTGTGAGAGCACACAGCTGAGAGTGAGAGCACAAAGCCGTGTCCTGCAGAGCTCAGAGACAAGCCGGAGAGACACGTCAGGCCTAGGGAGTACTGAATGTCCATGCCCAACGAGGATTAAGCCTGAGCCTTCCCCAGGGAAGCGGTCTAGGGAGCGAGGGGGTGACAGGGCTGGACCCAGGTGGTCAGTCTGGATAAGGCCCTGGGACCTGGTTGTCAGAGATGGAGGTGATGCCCACGGTATACCAGGGGAGAGTCCTCATGATGCACGAACTCAGACAGGAAGGGGCACCGTGACTGGGGCTGACAGCGGGTATATGGCAGGAGGTGGCTGGAGGGTTGGGAGGCTGAGAGGCAGGGGCCGACTTTGCTGGGGTTGGTAGGAGAGGGCCCAGGTCTGTCAGCTCCCTAGCCCGGGCCCACCCATCAGAGCCGACGCACACCCCTGAGCGCGGCAGCCTCTCCTCTGTGCTCCTCACTGCAGGCTCCTAGAGCCATGTTACTGTGCGAAATCGTGCGTGGTGGGTGCCCTAAGGCTGAGGGGCTGGGCGAGGGTCCGCGTGCTTCGCCCCTGCATGGAGGCCCTCGGTGCAGGTCGAGGCACCACCTGACCGGCCCACGCTGCCAGCCTGTGCCACTCTAGCTCACTGCCAGCAGTTGCCATGACACTCAGCCCTTCGGGCCTGGGGTTGGGGGACTCCTGTGGAAGGTGGGGTTTAGCCAAGGGGAGATGGGGAACGGCTGCCCACAGTCGCCTGCCCCAGGGCCAGACTGCTGGACCGGCCGGGCGGCGGTCACTGCTGGGCTGCATCTGCCTGCACAGGAGAGGGGCCCAGCTGTGCAGGGAGCCGGCTGGAGCGGCAGTCCCGGCATTCCGGGCAGTCCCATCTCGTCTCCTGCACGCCCAGCACCAGGCAGGCTGCTCTTCAGACCGCTAACCGGCAGGGAGGGAGGGGCTTAGGGATTTGCATGTTAATTTAGCAGCGGGAGAGGAGCTGTCCCGCCTTCGCCTTCTGCAGTTGCTCTCCGAGAACTTAACCCTTCCCTGCTGCCTGCCCAGAGCCTGGAGGAGGGTGTGCGTGGGGCTCATCCCGCTCCAGGTCGCTCCTACACCCTTGGTGCAGCTGGGGCAGGGCCTGGGGTTGCCCAGACCTGCTATGACCCCAAGCTCCCCTCCTGGGCTCCCACATCTGCAATTTCAGGAAACGGACATACTTGGGTCCCTTGGTCACAGGGCTGGGGGCTCCTGAGGTCTCAGAAACTGGAGGGGTCATGGGAGGGGTGCCCGGCAGACAGCTCAGTGTCCGGGAGCCCTGTCTCACTGTGGAAGGGACAGTCAGGGTCCCCAGGGCTGCTCAGAGGGACAGCCATGGCTACTTAGAAAGGGCATACCCCAGTGGCGAGGCCAGCACTTCCAGACAGGAGGAGGGCCACCAGTTGTCCGACCCCACACTGCACCCCACCCCCGGTTCCCCACAAGAGACGGCGACCAGGGCAGCCGCAGGGCCCCAGCACACCCGTAGAGGAGTCTCTGACACGAGGTCTGGGGCGAGGGCTGACCAGGGGCACCTGAGAATGGGCTCTGTGGAGTGGAGGCCAGGCCAGGGCAGGCCACGAGGCTGCTGCCCGCCATCCCCCGGGCCGTGCAGACACTGCTTCTCAATCACAGCACGCCTGCCCAGCCCAAGGAGTGTCGGCAGCTGCGTCCACGGGGGTGTGGGGCGAGGAGGAGGCCCGCCACTCCACAGCCCCTCCGCTCCTCAGAGCTGATCTGTGCCCCTTCCCCGTACTTCTCTGGGAGCCCAGGGCCCTGGCGCTGCAGACCCACAGCACAACAGAACCCTACAGGACAGCCACTGATTCTACAGGGACCCGCCACACGCCCACGAGTTCTGCTCCCACGAGGCTGTCCCCGGCCGCCAGCCAGCACACGGGCACTCCAGGTTGTGCACTCGGGCAGGCTGACCCGTTGCCTCTGCTGCCATGGGCCACCGTGAAACCTGCCCTGCCACACCCCTCCTCCCCACTGTCTCAGTGCGGTGACCAGGAACTTGGGTTCTGGGAGCTCTGGCCACTGGCCATCCCTGAACTCACGGGAAGGAGGCTCAGCGTGACCCCGGTGAGGAGCAGTGTCTGGACAGTGCGTGTTGAAAGGCCATGCCCATGCCGACGGGTGCCACCGCCCACAGAGCGCCATCCTGGAAGCTGCAGGGGCGGCCAGGCCAGGAGCTCAGGGAGGTGGCCCGGCCGAGCCTCACCGACAGGTGGGCAGGGAGGAGCAGAGGCGACAGGTGAGGCCGAGCTGGACGACGGCAGGTGCAGGGCGAGGGCTGGGAGCAGGGCAGCCAGGAGTCGGGTGGACGAGGCCTGGGCTCCTCTGGGAGGTGATGCCGGGGCGTTGTCTGCATGGAGTCCTTGCCGGCTTAGCCAGGCTTAGCCGAAACGTGTCTGTGGCGTAGGACGGAGACACAGAGGGGTCTGGTGACCTGCCCAAAGCACACAGCCAGTGCCAGGGACCCCCTTGCCTCTTGCAGACCTTGGGAAGCCAGCAGGTCCCTGGAGAGGGACCCGGGAACAGGATCTGGGACCAGGGACCAGGACCTGGGAGGATCCAAACTGCTGCTATTGGGGGAAGCCTCAGCATTGTACCCACTTTTTTAAAAGCATGATTTATTTAGCCTTATTTATCATTGTTATCATTTAAAAATGTCACTACGGGGCACATGCAGTCATCAGAGGTGGGGAGTGAGAAGACAAGCCACCAGGTCTGGGACTAGAACCACAGTCGCCAGTGAGAGAATGCAGCACCTTAACCACCATGACACCTGCCGGCCCCTTTCCTTGTCTCCCAGGGCCACGTCCCACTGTAGATCCATGAGCACCACCTGCATAGGCAGGGGTGAGGCCTGGGACCCGAGCAGGTAGGAAGGAAGGTGGAAGGGCCGTGCTGGCTGGGGAGGCAGAGGCCGAGGACCCCAGCTGGGACTCCCGGGCTTCTCAGGTGGCCGCGAGGCACCTGCCAAGAACACAGTTCCCAGCCAGGCCAGGGAGCCCGACCCCATGGGCCTCACTGGTGGCCGGGCTCCTACCTGGGGCAGTGAGCTCCAGGGGCAGGTCTCCCGCAGCCACGCCACTGCACACGCCCCGCGAGGACCCTGGACGAGCAGCCGCGAGGCGGCCGGCCCCCTGCAGCTGTCCTTCAGGAGCCTGGGAGATGGACAGCTGGGGCTCCAAGCTGAGCCTTGGCAGAGCAGGCGCTGTGGCTAGGGGAGGGCCTGGCTGCCCCCTGCCCATGGAGGATGGTGCCCAACTGGCGGGCACTGCCTACACGGGGCGCGAGTCTCAGGGACCGGCCCACTCTGACCACCCGCACCAGCGAGCCAGCCTGCTTCCTCCTGGGCTGGAAGGTGACCTCCCACAGCGGCCGTCACGTCCCATCTTTCAGCCGGCATCCTCAGCGGTGAAAGCGCCAGGTCTGACAGGTGGGGAAGGCCCCTGGCTGCCACGGCCTGGGAGTCTGCCTGCCACCACTGTTCCCACCTGGCTGAGCTGAGCAGTGGTGGGTTTGCCATCACCCCGGAGGCAGCGGGCAGAGGGCAGCTGGGCTAGTCGCACATCTCGGGACTGTGGGTGCAGGGCGGGCACCCGACCTTGCTCAGAGAGGGCACGTGCCACAGCCACAGCCACATGACAGGACATAGCGATAGCCACACCACGTGACGTGCCACAGCCACATGACGTGTCATAGCCACATGACATGACAGTGACGTGCACAGCCACAGCTGCATGACCAGAGCCTGATGCCGTAGTCTGGCCTGTCTAAGCCTAAGGACATCACTGGGCCCCCCAGGAGGGGCCCCACGCAGGAGGCCAGGACCTGCCCTCCTTAAGGGGCACTCCTTTTGGCTTCAGGGCCAGCTCCCCGGGCCCCAGAGGTCCCAGTGTCACTCCCTCAGTGCTGGGGAAGAGCCCCAAGGAGGCTGGACGCCAGCACTGGCCTTGTGACCCCCCGGCTCGTGGGCAAACCCTGTCCCTGCCCCTGCCTCTAGGGCTGTAGCCCTGGCTGCCACCCTGAAGCCCCAGCACCCCTGGGCGTCCACCGTGGTGCTCATGTCTGCCTGGGAGAAACTCTGCCACACTGAGACCTCAGGCTGCAGCCCTGTGGACCAGAGCCTGTCTCTCTACCCAGAAAACTTCCGGGAAGTTCCAGGAGGCTTCAGGCTCAGGGACGAGGGGCCTGCACAGTGCCGGCATGCGGAGGGTTAACGCGAGGCCCTGTCTCCGCAGGGGTGCAGCGTACTTCTCATCTGCATGCTGCAGCGTGTGCTCAATTAAAATGAACTTTTAATTTCTTCTAAGTAAATTACTTCTAGCAGCACGTGATGCGCACACATGTCAGAGTGACGGGAAGGCCTCACGAGCGGGGGCGGTCGGCGGGCTGCCGAGAAGGTTTAGACGCCAGCCGGCAGGGTCCCCCACGGCCGCCCACACCCGCACCCACCAGGCAGCCACCGGGCAGGGCTCAGATCTGCAGCCCGGACCCCACACAGACACCCCAGGCTCAGGCTCCCTCTGCGAGGCAAGGCGCACGTCAGCTGCAATCGGAAGCGAGTGGAGAAGCAGCCCTGTGCCCCGCGTCCCGGGCCCTTGGCACAGCGGGGCTCTCCCGCCTCCACCACGGCCCCCCAGGAGCCTGTGCCCTGACTGCCAACGTCTCAGGTCCTTCCGGCATCTGAGAAGGCAGGGCGGCACCCTGCTGGACTGGGACCAGGCTCAGGACGTGGCGCTGCCCACCTTCCAGGGCCAGGCTCTGCCCCAGACCGGGGCTCAGCCCCTCATACCAGAAACACGGAGGAGCCCCTGCCCTCTGCCCCCGGCCTTCTGCCCCCACTGCCCTCTGCCCCCCCCCGCCCTCTGCCCCCCCCGCCCTCTGCCCCCCCCGCCCTCTGCCCCCCCGCCCTCTGCCCCCCCACCCTCTGCCCCCGCTGCCCTCTGCCTCCCGCCCTCCGTCCCTCCCGCCCTCTGCACCCCACCGCCCTCTGCCCCCACCCACCTCTGTCTCCGGCCCCCAGTCCTCTGCCCCCCGACCCTCTGCAACCCCACCCCCCGCCCTCTGCCCCGCGCCCTCTGCCCCTCCCCCTCTGCCCCAGGCCCTCTGTCCCAGGTAGGGTCAGGGAGGCTGAGAGGAGGTTGAAGGGAGACTTCAGACCCCAGGGCCTGCCAGGCTCTTGGTGCAGACCGGGAAGCCAGAGACCAGGGCTCATTTCAGCACCTTGGAGAGGGCCAGGGACTGGCCTGCTGGGGCTGGGGAGGGGCCAGGGGCCGGCGCAGAGGCCTAGACCCTGATCCAGTGGGCTCCAGGAGCTAGGAGGTCCAGAGGGTGTGGTCTGGAACCTCTGCCCCCAGCCCCTCCATAGGCAGCCAGTGGCACGGCGCTGGGTCCCGAGACTTGGGCCAAGTGTTGGCTCTGACAGCCCCGACGGTGGCCAGTCTCCAAGCCCCTCGTGACCGCACGCCCTCTGCACGCCTGCCCCTGCGGGGGCTGCACGGCCCCTACCCTGAGTCATGCCAACAGCGCTGCTGGCGGCTCTGAGCCCCAGCCCCAGGGAGCACTGTGCTGGTTCAGCACAGTCCCCACCGCCCGGTGGCCATGAGCACGAGCTCGGATGCTTGGACGCTTGGACGCCGAGGCGGGGAGGAGGGCCGGTGTGGCAGCACCAGCACCCACCCCACTGCCCACCGCAGGCCTGCGCCCACCCCATGGCCTTGGCTACTTCAGTTCTGGGGGCACAGCCTCCTCAGACTCAGCAGGGCCCACGAGAACCCAGTCTGTTGGCGTCCTTCAGGACACACGGAAACGGCAGGTACCAGCCGGTAGCTCGCGTCTATGCCCACTGGGCACTGCACACCAGGGCCACCAAGACCTGCCCTGGTCTCGGCAACGTGGGATGTGCTGACCAGTGCAGACCATACCCTGCTGTCACAGAGTGGTCAGGGAGGGCTTACTGGAGGAGGACCCTTTGCACCCACTCTTTTTTATTTTTTTATTTTTTTGAGAGGTTTTTGCTATAGGGCGTGTGCGCTCGCCAGACAGACAGAGAGAGACAGAGAGACAGAAAGCGAGAAATCACCCCCCAGGGGGGATGGTCATGCCGCAATCCCTTCTCCTCCATTCTCCTCTTGGGATCTTGGGCACGCACACACACGCGCCCGGGGTGAGTTTAAGCCACCGGGTCCGGGATGCGAACCGCGGTCGACTACGTGGGAGTCCAGCGACATAGCCATTACGCTAACTGCTGGTCCCTGCACCCACTCTTGAGCATCAGAATGAGGAATCTTGAGTGAGTACAGGGCCTGGAACGGCCGAGGCTCCGTGGAAGGGTGTGGCAGCCCCTCTGTTCTGAGCGGAGAGTTCGCATCGGGGCGCACGGGAGGATGAGGTTACGGGGAACGGGGACAACCAGGAGCCCGGCGGCTGGTGCCTCGGGGGCCAGGGGCTCTGGGCAGCCACACTGGCTGAGGGGCGCGCCAGAGCACCTGGACAGCCCGGCGAGTGAGGGGTCTGGACAGCTCAGGCCCTGAGAGGCTGGGGCAGGCATGCAGGAGAAGGGGCGGGCGCTGCGTTTGGGAATGGTGCCTCGGCCTGGGCCTGCTGACGGCCTGGAGGGAACAGCAGCTGGATCACACATGTCTGACTCCACAGTTTGAGTCTTGGACCCGGCAGCTTGAAAAACATGCTGGGTGTAAATACCCAAAATCCCAAAAGAAGGGAGACGTGGAAGAGAAGTGATTGTGACGTGGCCACGCCCCATGAGGGAGCGTTCTCTCTGTCTCTCTGTCTCTCTGTCTCTCTCTCTCTGTGTCTCTCTGTCTCTCTGTCTCTGTCTCTCTGTCTCTCTGTCTCTGTCTCTATCTGCCTCTCTGTCTCTCTGTCTCTCTCTGTCTCTCTGTCTCTCTCTCTAGCGAGTGCGTACCCTCTGACAAAGAAAAGTAAATAGAAACGATGGGCCATCGGTCCCAGACAGGCCGAGCGGGGGCGGTGGAGCTGCCAGGGCTGCCTCGGCCTCCATCCAGCTCAGTGTCCCAGGGTGTGGCCTGCCCAGCCCTCACTGCAGAAAGGACAGGCCCAGAGGGCCGTGGGTAGGAGCAGGTGGGGTGCATGCCTCGGCCAAGTGGGCAGACAGCACGTCTGCCCTGGGACCCCGACCCTGCCCCTGACCAGGGTGGGGCCTCTCGGCCGGCTGACGGATGGGAGGGACAGGAGGGGAACCAGAGCCCAAGGGTGAAGGGCGGAGGGCCCTGGACAGCCCCTGCTCACACCTGGCCCCTGCTGGCGGCGCTCTCCTCTGCAGAGGACCCGCAGAGCCATGGCTCCGACTGTCAGCTCCCCTGTTGTCCTGCCCGGACAGAGGCTTCCTCTGACGTGGTGTCCCCTACACCCGCTGGTCAGTGGGCATGCTCTGCCTAAGCCTGGGCCCTCAGCCCCTGGGCATCCCACGGCCCACCCGCCTCCTGCCCGGGAGGGCACCCTGGCTGCCTGCTGCAGCTACACCCCCACTCCCCTCTCCCGGTCTGGCGGTCACCACTTCCCGGCAGCTGGGCACCCGCCTGTCTGTGCTCTCGAGGTGCCCGGAGGCCAGCGTTCCCCATCACTGAAATTCACACCGAACCACAAATTAATTTCATAATTCTTCCTCTCTAATTATGCCAACATCTGCTACAAACCAAGCTGCACACGCATTTGAACACCCCTCCCGCCCTCCCGCCTTCCCGCCGCAGCGTGCTCCGTGCTGAACTTTCCAGTAATTACCACCGAGAGAAGATCTCGTCTTCCATTCCTCACGCCTTTCCAGAGGGGGAGGATGAGAGCGGGAGAGGGGGCGGGTGGGGACAGAGGGGTAAAGGGGGAGGGCGGAGGCTGTGGGGAGGGAGGGCATGGGCTCCCTGTGCTGTAGGAGGGGGGCGGTGGAAGAGAAGGACGGGGGTGGGGGGTGGCACTCCCCGAGCCAGCGCGGCCGGTCCTGCCCACCCCACGCCGGGAGGTGCAGACGGGGGCGGCTCCCTGCCCTGCCTCTGCTCTGCTCCGGCCCGTGCACCACACCCCGGCACCTCCGCGCAGCCCTGGCCGAGGTTCCCCAGGCCCCCACCGCCGGCCAGTCAAGCCCGCCCTCCTCACTCCTGCCCACGAGGCCATTGCCCCAGTCCCGTGCACCCATTCACCATCTTCCAGGGGCTCTCTGGCCCTCTCCCCAGGTGTTCGTGAGCATCAGGCTGGCCGAGGCCCTGCCAAGCAGGGTCCCTGGCTGAAGGCCACTTGTCTGCCTCTGTCCTCACCTGCCCCGGGCTCAGAGCTCACGGAGGGCAAAGCGTTTATTTCCCGTGTCAGAGCCCAACTCACGCCGGCGTGGACATCTCGCTGCTGAGTCGTGACTAGGATTACGTGACCGACATACGCCACCACCAAACTGCCCGGACCCTTCTCTCCTGGACGAGGGGGCCGGAGCTCCGGGAGGTAAGGGTTCTCGTCTCGTTGTAAGTGTCCTCTCCAGCCCAACAAACACACCACACTCCCAGAGCTGCTGGTGCTGGCGCCCCAGAGGCTGCAGAGGGACAACTGTCCAGACAGCGCTGCGGTCCCGAGTGGGGCGGCACAGAGCGGACCATGCCTCCAGAAGAGGACCAGGAAGCGTTCCTGGTGACGTGTTTCTGGGGGGCCTGAGGTGCGACGGGCTCTGGTAGAACCAGGGTGGCATCGGGAACGGTGTTGCCGGTGGAGGGGCAGGAGGTAGCAAGGCGGGTCACCCTCCTGGATGAGACAGTGGACCCGCTGTCCCTAGGCACCCAGCGCAGACAGCTCTGCACGCACACTGCCTGCCGCCCGCAGTGCTCCCCGCCCACACTGCAGGGCCGGGCTCCTGCACAGCACCGCGGCCAGGAGGCAGAGGGAGAGGCTGAGCTTGGGGTGCTGAAGGCCTGTGATGAGCAGGGTACCGAGAAGCCGCGCCCTGGACTCCACACCCCGGACTCCGCTCGATCCCCGGACTCCGCTCGATCCCCGGACTCTGCTCGATCCTCGGACTCCGCTCGATCCTCGGACTCCACACCCCGGACTCCACACCCCGGACTCCATACCCCAGACTCCGCTCGATCCCCGGACTCCACACCCCAGACTCCGCTCGATCCCCGGACTCCACACCCCAGACTCCGCTCGATCCCTGGACTCCATACCCCAGACTCCGCTCGATCCCTGGACTCCACATCCCGGACTCTGCTCGATCCCCGGACTCCGCTCGATCCCCGGACTCCACACCCCAGACTCCACACCCCAGACTCCGCTCGATCCCCGGACTCCGCTCGATCCCTGGACTCTACACCCCAGACTCTGCTCGATCCCTGGACTCCACATCCCGGACTCCGCTTGATCCCCGGACTCCACACGATGCCCAGACTCTCGCGCCTCCCAGAAAAAAAAGGGAGAAAATGGGATACTAAATAAATAAATAATTCAGGGGACCAGAAGATGGCGAAATAGTTATGTCACTGAACTCCCACATAGTTGACTACAGTTCAAGTCCCAGATCCAGTGGCTTTAAATTCATGCCAGGCATGTGCGTGCGTGCCCAAGATCCTGAGAGGAGAATGGAGGGGAAGGGATTGCGGGGTGGCCATGCCCCCTGGGGGGTGATTTCTCACTTTCTGTCTGTCTGTCTCTGTCGTGCACACGTGTCGTATAGCAAAAATCTCTCAAAAAATAAAGAACTCAGAGGCAGGCAGAATAGGAGGACGTGTGAGAGGAAGACAATGTGGAACACGTTGCGGGTAGTATGACAACATCAGTGTGGGAAGACGGCATCTCTTTTCTTCTTTTTTTTTTTTTTTTTTTTTTTGAGAGGTTTTTGCTACAGGGCGTGTGCACTCGCCAGAAAGACAGAGACAGAGAGACAGAATGAGAAATCACCCCCAGGGGGGATGGCCACGCCACAATCCCTTCTCCTCCGTTCTCCTCTCAGGATCTTGGGCACGCATGCACACGTACCAGGCATGAGTTTAAGCCACCTGGTCTAGGACTCGAACCATGGTCGACTACATGGCAGTCCAGCAATGTAGCTATTACGCTAACTGCTGGTCCTGGAAGATGGCATTTCTGCTAAATGCAAAGACCATGAGCCTAGAGTTTTTGAAAAGCTCAACTCAACTGTCTGTATGTACTTAACATGCAAAGTGCAGATCATTTCAAGGTAAAAAGATGAAAAAATATGCATTATGCAAATAGCTGGAATGATTATATTAATATCAGACAAAGTAGACCGCAATAAAATAAATCTTTCTTTTTTTTTAAGAAAGATGTTTGTTCCAGGAGCATGTGCTCACCGGAGAGACAGAGAGAGACAGCGAAACAGAAAGCAAGAAATCCCCTGGGGGAATAGGCACGCCACAATCCCTTCTCCTCCATTCTCCATTCTCCTCTTGGGATCTTGGGTGTGCACACACACGCGCCCGGTGTGAGTTCTAAACCGCTGGGTCTGGGATTCGAACCATGGTTGACTACGTGGGAGTCCACGATGTAACCATTACGCCATCTGCTGGTCCCGACAATAAGTCTCGTCAGAGTTAGAGACGGACACATCATGGCCATCGTCCAGCGACATGTCGGGAAGACCTAACACTCAGAAATGTGCACGGACCGAGCAAGGGCTGGAACCTCGTGTGACGCGAAAGCAGACAGACCTGCCGGGAGACGGAAAGCCCACGCCTGTACCTGTGGACTTCGGCGCTTCTCAGCAACGCCTCAGACGCGTCACGGACCAGCCAAGTCGGGGGCCTGCACGGCACGCTCGGCCGCCACGGCCAGCCACACGGGACCATGGGAACTCCGCCGAGCAGTGCCGCGCGCACGCACACGGACTGCTCCGCCAATCCTCGTGCTGGGTGTGAGAGGACAGAGGTCCCGCGGACACGGCCTGCAACAGCAAGGGGGGAGCCTACGGAGACTTGCTGCCGGCTCCTGCAGGTGCTTGAAGTTAAACAGCGGCTCCCGGATCATCCCCGTGCAAAACGAGGAATCGGGAAAAGAGAAAACACTTCGTGTGAACGATGACGGAGCAGGGCAAATCGCCGGCCGGCAGAGCAGGGCTGCCAGCGAGATGGCCAGCTTCAGTGCTGGTACTAGAGGAGACCGGGACTTTGAATGAGCCCTCTGCAGGCCTTCCTTGACAGCCTGGGAAAGCAAGAGCCCCTTACTGTCAGGGAGAAGGAAGGACGTGCCGCCTGCTGGGGTCTGCACGCCGGCCAGCCTCAGACCCCGCTCCTGCCTCTGTTGGCCACAGGCAGGGCAGTGCCCTGGGAGACGCCAGCCTGCAGCCCCCCCAGGAGCCAGGATTGTCCCGCCAGAAGTCCTCCCCGTAACCACAGGCGCAGCACTGCAGCAAGGGGACCCGAAGGCACAGCCCGCGGCCTCACCCAGCCCCTGCTTCTCCCCACTCCCAGAGCACGCGGTGCAGGGTCCTGAGCTGGCTTGGCCATGGCCTGGACCAGGGGAGCCGGAATACACCCCGTGGGACGGCGGGGACCTGCCCTGTGCTGTGCAGAAGGGGGCTGTGCCTTGTTGCTGGCAGGTCGCCCCTGGCCTGCGTGACAGCGGCACCTGAGGTCTCAGCAGCAAAGAGGCTCAGGCCTGCAGGCTGGCTAGCCCGCCACACCACGCCCCTCCACAGCGCTGCTACCCTGGAGTTAACCCCTCACCAGGTGGAGCCGGCGCTCTGGGCTTCATTAGGCTCAGCCAGCTGGTGCCGAGCACGGACGCCCCTCCTGGCAGCCCGGCTGCGAGCTGGAGGGGGAGGGCCGGGCAGTTGCCTTAGAGCCCCCAGGAGGCCAGGCCCATGCCCAGGGAGAGCGAGGTCTGAGCTTGGGCAGCAGAAAGCTGGGCTGCTGAGGCTCTCTGGGCAGGGCGGAGCCCAGCACTGAGGCCCCAGAGAGACAGGGAGACGCTGCGGAGCACCCCAACTGCAGGGGCGAGGGCGTGGGCAGCCGCCCAGGACGCGCTGACCAGAACCAGGGTGGCAGAGCAGCCAGCGAGTGTGTGCGTGCTTGTATGTGTAGTGAGGAGTGCACGTGTGCACGTGTGTGTGCGCTGTAGGAGGGCAGAGGGTGTGTCGTGTGCAGGTGTGGCCTGTACACGCACGGGGTCCTGTGCCCACGTGCGAGTCTCGCAGTGACTAGCCTGGGGGCATCTCCCGGGGGTTGGCAGACCGCACCTCCTGGCTCCCTGAACACTCTGCAATGGCTCCGTGGGGTCACGTGTCCTTTCACGCCTGCAGGCTGTCGGAGGCCTCACCTGGGCCAGTGCTGCTCTGACCTGGTGCAGGCAGGGACACGGCTTTTGTCCAGACTGTCTTCTCAGCAAACGGCCTCGTGGGACGAGTGTCCCCTCCGGGCTGAGGGCACAGCAGCCGGCACAAAATCCACATCCCCGAAACGTGCGAGTCCTCAGCTGTGGTGCACGGCACACCCGGACATGCCCACGCCGGGTGGGAGCCGGAGCCACCACACCCCACCCTGCACGGCACACCCGGACATGCCCACACCGGGTGGGAGCCGTCGCCACCACACCCCACTCCCTGCACGGCACACCCGGACATGCCCACGCCGGGTGGGAGCCGTCGCCACCACACCCCACTCCCTGCACGGCACACCCGGACATGCCCACGCGGGTGGGAGCCGGCGCCACCACACCCCACCCTGCACGGCACACCCGGACATGCCCACACCGGGTGGGAGCCGGTGCCACCATGGCCCACTCCCTGCACGGTACACCCCAGACATGCCCACGCCGGGTGGGAGCCGGCGCCACCACACCCCACCCTGCACGGCACACCCGGACATGCCCACGCCGGGTGGGAGTCGGCACCACCACGGCCCACTCCCTGCCACGCCTGCCAGCGGAATTCTCTAGCTCTGACCTACAGTCTCGTGCCATCTGCTGGGGTCTGCACGCCGGCCAGCCTCAGACCCCGCTCTTGCCTCTGCTGGCCACGGGCAGGGCAGTGCCCTGGGAGACGCCAGCCTGCAGACCCCTCCCCCCAGGAGCCAGGATTATCCCGCCAGAAGTCCTCCCCGTAACCACAGGCGGTTGCAAACCTAGAAGGGGAGGCGTGGCCAGATGAGGTTGCCATCCTCACATGTCATTTTCAGGACTACACTGGTGACAGGAGGCCGAGTGTCCCACACAGTGAGGGCGTCAGGACGAGAGGCCACAGGCCACGTGAGGGCCGCAGGCTGCTGTGTGGGACACAGTCCTACCCACGGAGGCCTAGAGAAGGCCGGGGAGCACGCCCGGCCGTGACTGGCTCACACACCCCAGAAATGTGTGTTTAGTTGGGGTGTCGGTCTCCCAGGCTCAGCTGCCCACTCTCTGCCCACTCTTCGCAGGGTCTCTCTGGGGGCAGCTGAGGAACAGCACAGACCTCCCCAGCAGCTCACAGGGCACGCGGCTCTGGCCCTGCCCCCACTGGTCTGTGTGGGGGGGGCTGAGGAACCAGCTGGAGGGGCTGCACCTGCAACCCTGTTGGGGCTGCTCTTGCCCAATGGCCACCGGCTGGTTCTGCCTCCCCATTGGTCTTCAGGTGATTGACACCTGTTGGGCCCAATGAAAAGTCAGATTCTTGTCCTATGGGCCCGCCCTGCAGGAAGGGGCCAGCCGGAACCTGGCCTTGGGAGCAGGCGGCATGGTGGGGAGAGGGGAAGACCGCCACGCTGCTCAGACTTGCTCTCAGGCTGTCGCCTTGTCTAGGAAAGCGCCAGGGTCCTGGGCACGGCCACGCGGCTCTGCAGGGCCAGGAAAGCCCGGGCGGTGGTTGGTGGTCAGACGCGGAGGGCAGGCGGCCACACAGGGCCCTGCGCAGGGGAGCTCCCGGGAGGCCAGGCGCCACTGCTCTGTGCTGCCCGTCGGGCCTGTGGGCGTGGGCCCTCACCCGGGAGGCTCAGCTCTGGCTACAGCGGCCTCTCCAGCCTGAGCATCCCTGCCCAGTCGCCTGTGGCCTGTCCTGGACCCCAGCCAGGCCCGCGGGTCGGGGCCTCCTCCCGTTTAAACCCTCCAGGGACTTCCACCCCAGCAGGGCCCAGCCACACGCCCCCATCTGGGCTGTGGCCTGCACTGCCCACGCCACCTGGGCTGCAGCACCTTCCCCATCTGCTGCCGGGCACGTGACTCCACAGCTGCCCCTGCAGCACCCCTGCCACGAGAGGCCACTCCATGGGGGCCAGAGCCAGGTCCAGCATGCAGCAGGGAGGCTGGCAGACACTCCATCGGAAGGCAGAGAGCCAGGAGGAGTACTAGCCTTGGGCTCGTCCCTCCCCCATGGGGGCCCTGCGTCCATGGCTGCCATGAGAGGAGCCCGAGGGAAACCCAGGAAGACCTCCTAGAGGAAGTCTACGCTGATGGTGAGACTGGACCACCGTGCGGTGCCGGGCAGGCCTGGCCCTCGGCAGGACCACCATGCGGTCCTGGGCACGCCTGGCCCTCGGCAGGACCCCGTCCAACCCTGGGCAGGGAAGCAGCCAGAATCCCCCCCCCCAGTGTGCCCCACGCAAGCTGGTGTGTTTCACTCAGGACCTCACTGGGAGCCAGCAAAGGACCCTCTCCCGCCCTCCAGCCAGGTGCAGGGACCCTGCAGAGTGGGGACTGCACTGGGCAGGGCTCGCCAGGTGGGACTGGAGCCAACTGCCCTCTGAACTCCCTGGCCTTTGCGTAAGCTCGGAGTCCCGAGGTCGGCCAGACTGGTGGGTCGGGGGACCCGCGTTCTCGTGAGCACCTTCGTGAGGGTGGGCACCCCCTGAAGGTCCCAAAGCCAGAGGGTCTCGAGTGAGCCACTGCATTTCAGATGCTTTCCTGGAGGCTGGTGGGCCAGGGGTGGGTGTCCCAAAGGGACAGTGGCCTGGGGGACCATGGCAGGCAGGGGACGGGCCAGGGGCAGAGGAAGTGGCCACTGCCCCCCTGTCTCACTTGCAGGGCCTGTCCCGGGAGGGCTCACAGGGTGGCCGGGTGCCCCCAGGGGTGTGTGGAGCTCGCCTGGCCCCTCTGTTCCACTGAAGGGTGCGAGCGCCGGGAATGGCCAGTGAGCACCAGCACAGGGCCCAGGGTGCCCGACATCCCGCCTCAGTGAGTTTTTAACTGGATTTAATTATTTTCCACTTACCTGCATTTTTAAAAGCTCTCCCCGCGGGTGCCTCCGTCTGAGGCACTCTCCCCCACCTTCCTGTGTGAGCAGGCTCGGCCCCGGCAGAAGTGCGTTGCACGGGCCACGGGCACGCCGGCTTCCTTACGGGGACCCGGTCTCCACCCTGGGTGCCGTGCGGTCCCTCGCGGGGCCAAGCAGGGCCCTCACTCGCCGGCCCTGAGCCCCCACCCCAGCCCCGCTGGCCCAGCTCGGGTTCCCTGTGGACTCCTAATTGCCCCCCGACAGCCGACGCAGCCCAAAGGGCAGAGGACTCCCTTACGGCCTCCTCCCCCTCCTCCTCCTCAGCTCCGGCCTGGCGGGCTCTCTGGGGGCCCAGCTCTGCCATCGCTCCCCCACACCTGGACGCCATCACACAGTCGTGCTTCCCCCGGTCCTGAGGTCAGGCAGTGGGGACACGCGGGCGACTGCCAGGTGCGCCTGGGCACCAGGGACTCCTGCAGCCGTGACACATGGCCACGAGGATTTTCTGAAGTTCCCAGGAACAGGCACGGTGACTCCCGGGTGGCCTCGGCTCTGCCCTGACCGTTTACAAGGTGTCAGGGGTGACTACGCCAGGCCCCACAAGGCTGTGCCTCTTGGAGCCGCCTGGCCACGTGGGGAGGACCTGTGCCTGCCCACCTGTGAGCAAGGCGTCTCGGCCTCCCGGCCCGACAGCCACGGGCACCAAGCAGTCGGGATGGCCACTGTGGCCGTGGCCGCAGCTGTCAGAGCCCCTGAGTGCGGCAGGTTACGCGACAGGCCAGCAGCCCGGCTCTCAGGCAGGCTGGGCTCGCCTCCCGCCCTGGTGGGCTGGCGTGGCCTCTGCCCCACCGCACTTCTGTCAGGCCCGCCGGCTACACTGAGGCTGTTGTCCCTTCAGGACTGGGGCCCACGCTCCTGCTTAGCCAACACGGCCCCCACGCAACGCTGCACCCCGAGCAGCTCCTGGCCCCAGCCTCCTGCTGGCCCCGTCCTGCCCCAGTGTCCCCCACCAGCATCCCGTCTCACAGACTTCAAACATCTGGGCGTGGACAGACGACGGGCGGCGGCTACTGGGGAGGTAGCCGGTGAGCGGGAGGGGAGCGGTGGGGTGGCATCTGGAAGGGGCCGTGTGTCCGTGACGGCCGTCCACGGCTCGCAGGGCCCCGACATGCCGTCAGCTCCCTGTGACGACCCACACACAGGCACAGGCTCTGGGTCACTCCCCAGCGGCACGTCCCTCACATCCCGGCCACACCCACCCCAGCGTCCGCAAGTGCGCACGTGCACGCACCCCCAAGGACAGACAACGCGTGGCCACGTGTGCGCACGTGACGAGGCCTGTGCTTCTCCGATTCTGACAGTGCGTGGGCTGCTCGGGCCCACGAGTGGAGCCCTGGAAGGAGGCTACCAGGAAACCACGTGAAACACACTCCTGAGACTGTGGCTGGTGGAGAATGATGTCGAAACTCATTCTCTCTGCCTCCCCCCTCCCCCTCTCCGCCTCCCCCCTCTGCCTCCCCCCTCCCCCCTCTGCCTCACCCCTCCCCCCTCTCTGCCTCACCCCTTCCCCTCTCTGCCTCACCCCTTCCCCTCTCTGCCTCACCCCTCCCTCTCTCTGCCTCACCCCTCCCCCTCTCTGCCTCACCCCTCCCCCTCTCTGCCTCACCCCTCCCCCTCTCTGCCTCACCCCCACCCTCTCTGCCTCACCCCTCCCTCTCTCTGCCTCACCCCTCCCCCTCTCTGCCTCACCCCTCCCCCTCTCTGCCTCACCCCTCCCTCTCTCTGCCTCACCCCTCCCCCTCTCTGCCTCACCCCCACCCTCTCTGCCTCACCCCTCCCTCTCTGCCTCACCCCTCCCTCTCTCTGCCTCACCCCTCCCTCTCTCTGCCTCACCCCTCCCTCTCTCTGCCTCACCCCTCCCCCTCTCTGCCTCACCCCTCCCCCTCTCTGCCTCACCCCTCCCCCTCTCTGCCTCACCCCTCCCTCATTCTGACTCCCTGTCTCTCTGGGGCCTCCTTCTCCCCCAACACGTACCCCCACGCCGACAGGAGCAGCCCTGGGATGGCCCCCCGGACACTTCGCGGGCATGTGGGGCACAGCCCACAGCACCGCCCACGGCTACGTTCACTCACGGACTCGTTCCCTAAACGGGCCGCAGTACCGCAGGGTGGGGGCCAGCACCATGACGCCTGCCCTCAACCCCACACGCGGTGTGTGCTGGCTCCCCTAGCACTGCAGGCTGCAGGTCTCGTCCGCTTTACGGACACACAGCTGGGAAGAGGGGCCGGGAGGCCAGAGGCCACAAGGCTTCCTGGTGTGCGCCCTTGCAAAGCCGAGGTGGGCACGGGTGTGACCAGCCCTGCAGTTCAGCCACAGGAGATACCCATCCACCCAAACCATGCCCCAGAACCTCCCAGAACACATCCCGCCTGGCCTGGGTGCAGTGTCCGAGCCCTGGGTCCCAGCGTGGGTGGGCTGGCAGGTCAGCCACCGCAAGACACAGTCCTCCCGGGGCCCTCCGTGCCGGCTCCTTACTCTGTAGTGCGCATTAGTGAGGCCAGACAGGGAGCTTGGCGTGCCAGGCATCACTGGTGGTGCAGCCGGGCGCCGAGGCAAACCAGCCTCTATGGGGGAGGCTCCGGGCTACGCAGCTGCGAGGGGACTCTGGGAGTCTGGCCACTGCGGACCAGCGTGTGAGGTTCTGAGAGGCTGGGGCTCTGGAGGGTCTTCCCAACCAACACACTCCTGCAGAACTAGGACTCGGCTTCCCTGTGCTGCTCAAGTTTCAGAACTGGAACGTTGGCTGTTTACCTGCCGCAAGATCCAGGCCCCCTCCACCTGCTGGGACCCCAGGGGGCGGGGAGTACAGGGGCAGCCCCTCTGACACCTCACAGCAGCCTCGTCGGGTGGGAGCGTGGTCCGGCTGGAGACCTCAGCCCAGGCGGTAGAGGCGGGGTGGGACCTCGATTCTGAGAGCACTGCCCTCTGGTGGACAGGTGTCTGCATCCCGTGGTAGGCCATGCAGAAGTGTAGGGACAACCGCACCACCCCCCCCCCCGCCCCCAGCCGCGGAAGCCCCACCCGGGTACTCCGCAGCTGTGCAACGCGGGCTAAGCCTGTCACTGCAGAGGAAGCAGGTCGAGGCCGGGGGCGTGCTGAGTCCGCCCGGCCATGGCCGTGGGGCCGGCGTTCACACCTGCTCTGCAGACAGGCGCTGCCTCGGAGGGCTCGGGGGACGGTACAGCCCCAGAGGCCAGGACTCGGCGCCGGAGGGAGCCACCCCGGCACAGTCTGACCTCGTCACTCATCTCCTGAGCCGCGCTCTCAGGGCCCCAACGCAGTGCACGACCCGCTGGGTGCAAAGGCTTCTCTCCCATAGAGGCGCCCAAGGTCCTACTGCTCCCTCGAGGCCTTGGGGCTTTGTTTTGGGAAAGGGGGTGCTTGTCCTGCTGGGCTCCCCCAGGGAAAGCCAGCTGTGACGGGGCCCGTGGGAGGGCAGGGGTGCCCGGATGAGCACAGCTGGGGTGGACATGCCCCAGGGGTGGCTGGCGGGTGAGGCTTGTGGGCACGGCCTGCGTCTGGGCCCCAGGGTCTGTGCTGTCCTCTCGGGCAGCAGCTGTCCTGGAACTGAGGTCTGACAGGCACTTACCAACTGGGACCCCGTGGACTCTGCTGCTTCCCTCCGTCCTGGCCTTCCAGGCACGAGGGCCACCCCGCCAGTCCCAGCCTCTGCCTCTGGCCACAGAGCCGCCTGGGGAGCACGCGGCCTGTGCCCTCCCCACCACCCATAGGGGGCAGTTCTCACACCCAGCCCCCAGCCCCCAAGTCCCCAAGCACAGTTGCTGTGAGGGGTGGCCACGCCGCGGCCAGGGTGTCCCGGATGAAGCTCTGCCTCCCCTCAGGAGTAACCGGCTGAAGGCACCTGCTCCATGGGCTCAGGCCGGCCCTCGGGTGCAGCTGACCAATCCTGGAGGCCTCGCCCACACAGGCCTGTCTCTGGGGGTGCCAACAGGGGGGCTGCGTGCCGGGCCAGGGTGTGTCGGGCACAGCGGGCGGGTCAGGAAGCAGTGGGTGTGTTGGGGCACAGTGGGAGCTTTGGAGTGCAGTGGGTGTGTCAGGAGTGTCAGAGCACAGTGGGTGTGTTGGTGCGCAGTGGGTGTGTCAGGTGTGTTGGGGCGCAGTGGGTGCATCAGGGTGCACTGGGTGTGTCAGGTGTGCCAGGCACAGTGGGTGTGTCGGGATTCAGTGGATGTGTCAGGGCACAGTGGATGTGTCAGGTGTGTCTGGGTGCAGTGGGTGTGTCAGGTGTTTCAGGTGTGCTGGACGCAGTGGGTGTGCCGGGGTGCAGTGGGTGTGTCAGGTGTGTCAGGGCACAGTGGATGTGTCAGGTGTGTCGGGGCGCAGTGGGTGTGTCAGGTGTTTCAGGTGTGCCGGGTGCAGTGGGTGTGTCAGGTGTTTCAGGTGTGTCGGGGTGCAGTGGGTGTGTCAGGTGTGTCAGGGCACAGTGGATGTGTCAGGTGTGTCAGAGCACAGTGGGTGTGTCAGGTGTTTTAGGTGTGCTGGGCGCAATGGGTGTGTCAGGGCGCAGTGGGTATGTCAAATGTGCTGGACGCAGTGGGTATGCCGGGCGCAGTGGGTGTGCCCGGGTGCAGTGGGTGTGTCAGGTGTGTCAGGTGTGTCGGGGCACAGGTGTGCCAGGTGCAGTGGTTGTGTCAGGTGTTTCAGGTGTGTCGGGGCACAGTGGGTGTGTCAGGTGTTTTAGGTGTGCCAGGTGCAGTGGGTGTGTCAGGTGTGTCGGGGCACAGTGAGTGTGTCAGGTGTTTCAGGTGTGCCGGGCGCAGTGGGTGTGTCAGGGTGCAGTGGGTATGTCAAATGTGCTGGATGCAGTGAGTGTGCCGGGCGCAGTGGGTGTGCTGGGGTGCAGTGGGTGTTTCAGGTGTGCCAGGGCGCAGTGAGTGTGTCAGGTGTGTCGGGGTGCAGTGAGTGTGCCAGGTGTTTCAGGTGTTTCGGGGTGCAGTGGGTGTGCCAGGTGTTTCAGGTGTGCCAGGGTGCAGTGGGTGTGTCGGATGTGTCAGGTGTTTCAGGTGTACCGGGGTGCAGTGGGTGTGTCAGGTGTGTCAGGGCACAGTGGGTACGTCAGGCTCTGTGTAACCAGGAGGGTAACGTGCTCTCCCTGCCTCGCAGTCCCCCGGTGGAGCCCTGCTGCCTGCGCACCTCCGGCTCGTGGCCCTGCCCTGGCTCCCCGCCACCCCGGTTAGCTCCCTGGTCCTCCACCACACACACCACCCACCTTGCGGTTCTCCAGGGGGCCCCGCCCCTGCATTGTGGCCGCCTGCCTACCCACACGGCACCTCACCTGGTGTCCCGAGGGCCCCCTCCTTTGCCCTCTGCACCCTGGACACCATCCTCGGCCTGGGTGGCGACAGGAGGTGTGGCAAACACAGGCGCCTGCCCTGTACCCCTGGTATTCTGTGCTGTGCAGGGGAGGGGAGTGGACATGGGCAAGGAGGGCCGGGGTGTGCAAAGCCCTGCACAGAGCGGGCTGGGCCCTGAGGTCGCCAAGACAGGGAAGGAGGTGGGGCTCTCACCAAGGCGCCTGCAGCCTCTCAGGGCCGCAAACAGCTCTGGTCAAACCCCTCCCCTCGCTGCCCCCCGGTCACGAACCTGGGGTGCGAGTGCCCAGTGTGGTCTCTGCACCCGCCCAGGGGCCAGCGCAAAGGGGCTGGGAAAGACAGGGGTGGGGGCTGGCCTGACCCGAGGGTGGGCCCGGTGAGCCCTGTGGGGCCGGCAGCAGGTGTTTGCAGCCGGCGCTCAGGCCCCACCTCGGGAACTTCTCTCCTAGACAGCTGGCCCGGGGGCGGTAGTACGGAGGGCGAGGAGCCGTCCGTGCTGTGTCATGCTGGCGGCCCCATCAACGCCCCACTTTCCACGGCCTGTAAGTGCCTGCCAGATTAGTGAGGTCCCGGCGATAGCGGCACCGCCTGCATTTGTCTGCGCGCCGGTCGGTCAGCCGTGTGAACACCGACAGGCCGGCCGGGATTGAGGACGCAGGGCTGCGGCTTATCGCGCCCACGCAGCAGGCGGCCGGGCCCTTATCAGCCACCCGGCTGCGCGGCTGCAGCTTGGAGGCCTGGCACCACCCCAGGCCCAGCTTTGTAATCAGGGAAGTTGTGCCTGCTGTCTCCACCCTGTCCTCTCACCTCATTCCCATCCTGGGAGCACCGTCTCGCACGGCCGGGCTGCCTGCACCGCATCTCTGCCGCCCTGCCCCTCAGCCAGGCGGGGCCGCGGTCAGGCCTGGTGCCCGTCTCCCCTCTCCGCATCTCTGCCGCCCTGCCCCTCAGCCAGGCGGGGCCGCGGTCAGGCCTGGTGCCCGTCTCCCCTCTCCGCCCTTCGTTTCTATCCTGCTGTTCCTGCCTCCCACGGGGGAGCCCCGTGTGCCCAGAAGCCCCCTTCCCAGCCCGGCCGCTCTGAGGGGCTGCCCCGTTCTGGGTTTGCAGCAGGTGCCCAGTCACAGCCCCGAGTGGGCAGCTCCGGGGAGGGGTGTGGGGGTCAGGGTGCACCTGCCCGCGGACGCCCCTCCACAGCCCCGGGCTCCCCGCTCTGAGTGCCTTTACTGTCCTTCGCAGGCGCCTGGCTATCTGCTCCCGGCTGCTGAATCGCGACAGGAGGGAGGGGTGCAGAGGGACCAGCCTGGGAGACGGCGTGACCCACTCGGCTTCATGTCCTGCGCCTGGCAGAGCCGGTGCCGAGCCTGTGCCCAGCCAACGCCCACCACCGGCCTCTGCCCGCCCTCTCAGCGGCGATGCAGGGTGGCGGGGTGTTGCACACGGAACCCTATTGGGAGAAAGGTCCCTGGAGGTGTAAGTCAGAGGCATTGAGAGGAGACCCCTGGGATCGGGTGCCCCAAACCAGGGAACACAGGAGAGGAGAATTTGAGAGCAAGCCTCTGCCGAGCACACGGGCTACCCGAAGCGGTAATCAGAGGCTGTTCTGTGTGAGGGTCTGGGGTGTGGAGCGCAGGAAGCTGTGACGGCCCCCACCTGCCACGAGCCCCACACTCCCAGCCCCTTGCTGTGGCGCCCCCTCCTCTTCACTGGAGGTACTGCAGTGACAGCTTTGGATCAAGCCCTGGCACCTGGCTCCCGGGACAGCGGCCACCCTGGGCATCTGAGCAGGACCGTGGTGCGTGGGCCGCAGGGCAGGTATGAGGCTCCTGCCGCAGCCCAGCCCACCTAAGCCAGGGCCTCCTCCACCCTGGTCAAGCAAGGGCCAGAGCAGTGGTCCCCGCGGGGACCCGCAAGTGACCTCACGAGACCTACCAGCCTCCCTTTCCAAGGGAGGGACCAGAGACCCCAGGAATGGGTGTGACTCAGCCGCTGGGACAGGGAGATGGGTCCCCGTGGGAAGCAGCCATGCATGGGTCAGTCTCCAGAGTTCTCCGGAACAGCGGGCGGCCCTAAGCTGGCAGAGGTCAGTGGTCCTGTCCTCACCCGGAGACACAGGTGCTCAGCCCCCTCCCCGGTCCTGCTGGCCGCATGGCGAGGCGGCCATCACAGAGGCCCCTGAGCCACACGGCACTGCCGGCCACGGAGGTACACGGTCTCCTCTCGGGGACGGAGAGCTCGTGTCGGGGGAGGGGTAGCGGTTCTCGGAGGGGCCCGGTGAGCCAGGCCTGAACCCCGGCTGGAGGCACGTGGGTTGCGGGGTGTTCAGGGCCGGCCGATGGGGTCGGCAGGGAAAAGACGATTCTCAGGACGGCATGCCCGGGGCAGTCTGCACAGTGGGGTCGTGGGTGGGCGGCCAGTGGGGTGGCCACGGCAGCAGGTCTAGGGGACATGCCCAGAGGGGGCTATGAAGTCACCCTCACCCGCGTTGATTCCTTCCTCCACGGGAGGGCCGCACAGGCGAGTGCCCCACGGGAGGGCCGCACAGGCGGGTGCCCCACGGGAGGGTCGCACAGGCGAGTCCCCCACGGGAGGGCCGCACAGGCGGGTGCCCCACGGGAGGGCCGCACAGGCGAGTCCCCCACGGGAGGGCCGCACAGGCGGGTGCCCCACGGGAGGGCCGCACAGGCGGGTCCCCCACGGGAGGGCCGCACAGGCGGGTGCCCCACGGGAGGGCCGCACAGGCGGGTGCCCCACGGGAGGGCCGCACAGGCGGGTGCCCCACGGGAGGGTCGCACAGGCGGGTGCCCCACGGGAGGGTCGCACAGGCGGGTCCCCCACGGGAGGGCCGCACAGGCGAGTCCCCCACGGGAGGGCCGCACAGGCGGGTGCCCCACGGGAGGGCCGCACAGGCGGGTGCCCCGGGGGAGGGCCGCACAGGCGAGTCCCCCACGGGAAGGCCGCACAGAGGGCCCTGCACGGGTGGGCCGGCAGGAGGATCAGGCAGGAGAAGCCCAGAGTAGGAGGCTCCAGGGCGCCGGAGCGGGCGAGCCCTGCAGGAGCCAGCGAGGGGCAGAGCTGGAGCCGGCCCAGGTGCAGGGCATGCTGTCACAAGTGCTGGCCTCCTGCAGATCAGCAAGTCACCCACCCACACGGCCACCCGCCCAGCCTCACGATGGCTGGCAGACACCGTCTCCCCTGTGTGCAGCCCAGGACACAGGCCGAAGGCTGAGGGGCGGGGGAGACATAGCCAGGGTAAAGGCAGGGCTGAGGGCACCCCCGTCCTGGGCTCGGTTGAAGAGTCAGGTGCAGAAGGAATGACCCCGGTAACTAAGGCCTTTGACTCGGTGACCGCCAGCTCCCAACCTCCAGAGCTTCAGTGGCAGCAACCGGCGAACTTTGCCCCCGTGGCCCTCCCCAGCCATGTCCCCACCCCCGGCCCACGCGTTCCCCTGCCCGGTCCTGCGTGCTCACCACACCCAGGCAGACGGGACCCGCTCTGGGCCTGCAGACTGCAGCGTGGAGAATGGCATGACCTGGGCTTTTCTGTCCTGCCTGGCTGCCCCAACCCCACCACACCGGCCTCATTAACTTCTCGCCCTCGCCGCCGGCACCAGCTCCACCATCGGCCTGTCTCCAGCCCCGCCCTCAGAGCCCCTGCCCAAAATGGAGCACCTGGCTGAGCCCCGAGCCCCGGCCCTCCTTACTGCCCACAGCCCACCGCATCCCGCCCAGCTCCCCCCTTCCGGGTCACTCTAGGGTTCCTGGTGGGTTCTGCTCCTGCGGTGTCCCCAGACCCTCCATGCCTCTCAGGGCCCAGGGGACTCCCTACCCCTGGCCTTCCAGCTCCACAGCTGCCCCTGGCCATCCAGGTCCACCCTGCCCTTCACCACGGCCGCCCCTGGCCATCCAGGTCCACCCTGCCCTTCACCACGGCCGCCCCTGGCCTCCTAGCTCCACCTGCCCTTCACCACGGCCGCCCCTGGCCATCCAGGTCCACCCTGCCCTTCACCACGGCCGCCCCTGGCCATCCAGGTCCACCTGCCCTTCACCACGGCCGCCCCTGGCCATCCAGGTCCACCTGCCCTTCACCACGGCCGCCCCTGGCCATCCAGGTCCACCCTGCCCTTCCACCAGGTCTGGCCTGGCTGTCCAGGTCCCCACTGCCACCTGCCTGGACTGCAGACACCTCCTGCCTCGAGACCACAAGGACAGGCTTGCAGCCCAGACGCTTGGTGTGGGGTTTGCTCGGCGGCACAGGCTGGGCAGGGGCAGCCTGGACCGCAGCGCGACAGCCAGCATGCCCCAGGTGCCGCGAGCAGGGCTGCCCACCTGGCGCCGGGCCCCACGCGCCTGCCGGCAGCTCTCACAGGCTGCTTCCCACACAGGTGCCAAGGGGCGTGGCGGGAGGGCTGAGGCTCGGGTGCAAAGTCATGGCTGACACCGGTAAGCGAGCGCTGAGATGGAGGACGCATGGACGGCGGGGCCGCCCGGCTCCGTGGGCTGCCGTGGGGACGTGAGGTGGGACGGCCGCTTCAGGGAAGGCTTTGGAGTGCTCATAGAATGCAGCACACTTGTTGGGGCCAGCAGATGGCGTATTGGTTAGTCACTGGACTCCCATGTAGGCAACAGCTGTTCGAGTCCCAGACCCAGCGCTTAAAACTCAGGCCAGGCGCATGTACGTGCGTGCCCCAGATCCTGGGAGGAGAACGGAGGAGAAGGGATTGCGGCGTGGCCATCCCCCCGGGAGGTACTGTCTCGCTTTCTGTCTCTCTGTCTCTCTCTGCCTTCCAGCGAGCACACACAGACCCTATAGCAAATAAATCTCAAAAAAAGAAAAGAACACAGCGCCCTTGCACGTTTGCACAGCCAGTGAGCCGTGTGTCAGTGCAGACCTGGGAGGGACTCCAGTGTGTGGCCTCCAAGCCCTCGCATCTGAACGTCGCTGGCAGCTGTGGCCGTCCGGGGCCATCCGGGTGTGGGCGCCTCAGTGGCACACACATGCTGACAGTGCGGCGTGGCAGGTGAGGCCCCGTGGCAGGCATGGGTGTCATTCCCACCACCCTGAGAGCCCTCTAGTCACATCTCCTGGGAGCGGAGGTAGGACAACAGCCCCATGGTGACCCCAGTCTAGGGGACACAGCTAGAAACAACCGGAAGCCGACAGCAATGGATGGACAGACGTCCAGTCTGGCTGGGTTCCGGCTGCTGCTGGCGCACGGCCGAGAGCAACACGTGTCTCCGAGACGCGACTCAGCCCCGGGCGCCGTGGGCAGCACCCCCACCTCTTACACGCACAGCAGCGAGCCGCCCTACAGGCCGGAAATCGGATCGGGGCTGCAGCGGGAGTGCAGAGCTCGAGGAGATGCACGTGACGGAGACGCTCTCGGCCTCGCACCAAGGCCCACGGCTGTCCGAACTTGCTGGACAGCTTGCCGCTGTGACGTGCCCACTTCATGCGCGCAGCTGCTGCTGCGGTGAGGTTGGTCCTGGCGAGTGACCGCTGCTGCTCGGCGTCGTGGTCAGCCTCGCTGCAGTACGAAGAGCCCGCTCACCCACACACCCCTCCTGCTCCCCACACGGTGCCGGCGACCAGCCGCTGTGGCTCTCCACCCCAAGAGTGGGGGCAGCCCCTGTAGGTGGCACTGTGTTCTCAAATGGAGGGACAAGGACGAGCTGGGGGACTCCTGGGGCTGTGAAGTGGCCGCTCAGGGTGGCAGGCATCAGCTCCCACACTCCACTGGCCCAGAATGCCTGGTGGTCAAGGCTAGCATTGACCAGGTGCATGCCCTGCCCAGGGAGGGTGACGAGAGCCCTTCAAGGTGAGGGGAGTGACCCGTTCTGGCTGGAGACACCCTGGCCTCCCGGGGACAGAATGCAGAATGCCAGGGCCCCCAGCTGGCCCGGGGGAGGCCCCACTAGCACGGCCCGGAGACCGGGTACCAGTGCTGGGTTCCTGCTGCCTTCGGGCTCCTAGAGCCACACACAGCTGGGGTGGGTGCCACGGGACGAGGCCCAGGTGGCAGACACACAGACCACGGAAGCCCCTCTGGGAGAGCTGGGTCTTGAGTCAGAGCCCGGCAGCCACGGCGTGCCGAGGGAGTGGGGCGTCCAGCCAGCTCTGCGTAGGTGAGCAGACCCACCTGCCCCTCACACCCGTGCCCTCCCAGGGTGCACCTGCGGCTCGCGGGGGGCCGTGCGGCCGGCCAGGGGAGGCAGTGCTCGTCCGGGTCCTCCCAGCAGGCCGTGTGGGCCGACGGTGGCCACGGCGGCTCCTCGGCAGCCCCGGCATGGCCCGGAGAGTGCAGCACGGGTGCACTTGGGATGCAGTGGGCCCACGGCGGCTGGCAGGGACGGGCTGAAGGCGAGCGTGTGCAGGACCCACGGTGGGGCACGGAGGAGGAGCCGGCAGACCGAGGCCTGGGAGGACGGGCGACCCATGGCGGGGCACGGAGGAGGAGCCGGCAGACCGAGGCCTGGGAGGACGGGCGACCCATGGCGGGGCACGGAGGAGGAGCCGGCAGACCGAGGCCTGGGAGGACGGGCGACCCATGGCGGGGCACGGAGGAGGAGCCGGCAGACAGAGGCCTGGGAGGACGGGCGACCCATGGCGGGGCACGGAGGAGGAGCCAGCAGACAGAGGCCTGGGAGGACGGGCGACCCATGGCGGGGCACGGAGGAGGAGCCAGCAGACAGAGGCCTGGGAGGACGGGCGACCCATGGCGGGGCACGGAGGAGGAGCCGGCAGACCGAGGCCTGGGAGGACGGGCGACCCATGGCGGGGCACGGAGGAGGAGCCAGCAGACAGAGGCCTGGGAGGACGGGCGACCCATGGCGGGGCACGGAGGAGGAGCCGGCAGACAGAGGCCTGGGAGGACGGGCGACCCATGGCGGGGCACGGAGGAGGAGCCGGCAGACCGAGGCCTGGGGACGGGTGGAGCTGGACGGTGCTCTCGCACGTGGGCGCACACTGGGAAGCCACCACCACGAGGGAGGCGCCGGGTGCCAGGGAGTAGGACGGCGTGAGCAGGCCACCCCTGCTGTCTCTGGGAGCACGCGGGGGTGGGGTGCAGGCCGAGACGGGTCCACGAGGCTGCCACTCGCCACGGCCAGCCCTGCTCCTCCCACCGCTGCAGCGACACCACTGCGGGGAAGAGCCGGGGCTGCCTGGCCGTCGTGCAGCTCCGCCTGCCGGCCCCGCCGAGCTCTCCCTGACCCCGGTGGGCACGTGACCATGGGGCCCTGGCCCCGCCCCTGCATGAGGCGGCAGGTGTGTGTGCGTCCCCTCCGGATGGTTCCCGAAACAGCTCCATAGATGAGACAGGCACATGGCTGCAAGTGCAGGGCCACGACGGCCCGCGGAAACGGGGTCCCTCAGGGCGGGAGGCTGCGGGGCGGGAGGCACTGCTGCTGTGGGTGGCACGGCTGGGCTGGGGAGGAGCCGGGCAGTGCTGTGGAGCAGCCCGCAGGGCGACTTCTTCACACCCACCTGGGGGCACTGCGGCCTCTGGGGGCAGTCCGGTGCCCTAGCTGGGTGGGGACCTGGGCTCCACAAGAGGCTTGGGGCACCTGACCCCTGCTGCTCGGCTGCAGGGCCGGGGTCTGACTTGCTCAGAGTGACAGCGGGTCCCCACTGCAGCCCTGTCTTGGCCACCAGGTCTACCCAGTGGGAGGACCGAGGGAGAAAATGCCTTAAAGACACAGGCATGGCTGGTCCCCATGTTGAGTGCCCAGATGGGAACGGAGGGAGGAAGACGGGGCGGCCCCACAGGCCCCACAGCCCGGCCACGCTCAGCCCCGTCCCGCAGGGCCGGGCTCTGCTCCAGAGACTGCTCGGTCCCCCTCTGGGCAGGCCCTGCTTCTTGCCCAGCCATGGCGACCCCTGGTCCTGGGGCCACCCTAGCTGTCCCTGGAACTAAACAGGCAGTGATGACAGGCTGTCACGTGCACAGGTGCCTGGGGGGGGGTCCCTCAGCGGGGGGAGGGCAGGGCCAGCTCTGGGGGAGCGACCCAGCGTGGTTCATGTGTACCCGAGCAGCCCAGCTCCTGCCCCACCCGGCCCGCCTGCAACTGCTCCCGGGCCCGCTCTCGTCCAGTCCCTGGAAGGGAGGGGACGCCGTCCGCGTCCCGCAGAAACAGACACAGCCCGGGTGCGATTGCACATGCAGCCCCAGCTGTCACTCTGCAGCCAGCTCTGAAGGCCACAGGGAGGGCCGTGCCCTGGGCGCAGGGCACGCCAGGGAAGGCCGGGTGGTCCTGCACTCCCATCAGAGCTGTCGCTGGGCCAGGCTCACACAGAGAGGCCCAGCAGGCTTTGGGGTCTCTGCCCCAGCTGGTGGGCGAGGCTCTCGGGGTCTTCCCCCCACCCCGGTCGCACCCTCCCAGTTGGCAAGGGAAGGAGGCAGCCCTTTCCGGAAGCTCCTGGGGTGGGGGGCAGATCGGGCAGCAGGTGCCGGCCGAGCAGGGCCCATCTGCGCTCCTCGCTGGCCGACAGATGGGCCTGGCCTAATACTTGTGGGTTCGGTTAGACTCGAGGCTGACGCGGCCAACCCAGGCTGCAGGTGCAACAGCCCAACGGCACCCACCACTGCGGTGGGCGGGCGGACCATGGTGCCCCAGGAAGGGCCTCGTGCTACACTGTGCACAACTGGATTTTGGGGAAGCGTCTTGCGAAGGGCGTCAATGCCGTGCCTTGGTTCCTGGGGTGCTAATGGCTCAGGGAGGTAAATCCAGGGCAGGCAGAGCAGGCAGGAGGCGGGGGTCACGGCCGACGCCCACCGCCGGCAGCCTTTTGGTCCCTCACTGTCAGCTGCGGCTGTCACAGGCAGGAAGCTCCCGCCCGAGGCCGGTATCTCTTGGCCACTCCGGGCAGGCGGCCCAGGGGAAGTTCCCAGCTTCGAGATAAGCTGTCGGATGTGGGTGCGTCCCGGACGGCGGACGGCGGTGCTCCGAGCAGATCCTGCAGGGACAACGGGATGGGAACTGGCAGCCCAGCAGGCGCCCAGGCCGGGGAGAAGCAAAGCGTGCTTCCTGCCTTTACGAAGGACCTGCCGGAGCCCTCCCCAGACAGGCTGCGGCCGCAGCCTCGCCCCCGAGGAGTGTCCCCACGTCGGGATGCACCTGCAGGCCCAGCCTGAGCAGATGCAGGTGACGCACGGAGGCCCTCACCTGGCTCACCGCCTCCTGCCGTCCCAGGCTGTGCCCTCCTCTGCTTCGGCCACCACTCTGCCTCCTGTGGGCGCGCATGCCTGTTTCCCCTGAAAGCAGGGGCCACGTGGGACCCTCCCAGTAAGGAGTGTGGCCACGTGGCCCAGTTTAACCAATAAGCTGGAAGAGAGGATCTGTCCAGAGGATTGCAGGAGAGATTTTCCTCCTGGCCGATTTTCTCCCTTCCTTAGGTGCAGTGGCTCGAACCTGTGAGAGTTGGAGCTACAGCAGCCATCCTGGAGCGATGAGGTGACAAGCCAGAAGACTGGGAACCAGTACGTGTGGCAGAGCCCAGGGATGGACAGTCTGAGTCCCTGACGATGCCCTGAATGCCGCACCTAACCTGGACCTGGGCGTCCCCTGGAACCTTCACCAGGACCTTCGACATGCCACTGGAGTGTGAGTGGGCCCCACAGCTGCCAGCTGCTCCCTCAGCTGACTGGGCCATCTCAGGTGCAGCAAGCTCGTCCAGCGGCCTCCCTGGCCAGAAAAGGAGGCCGAGATGGGGCTCCAGGGACGGGGTGAGAAGAGCTCCCACAAGCCACAGTCCTAGGGACGCACCAAGGAGGCCCTGAGTGCTGAGCTGGGAGCCAGTGAGCGTTCTTGAGCGGGGGCATTTGCCACACCGTCCAAGGCTCTGCTCCCGTCCTCTGGGGTCTGCTGGAGGAGGCTCCGTCTCTGCCAGAGGAGAAAGGCTGGAAGCTGAGTTTGCACAAGTGACCAGGAGGTCCCCTGAGAGGACAGTCCTGCAACGGCCATCTGGTCCACCCCGCACCGCCAAAGGGATTCCCTGGGCTGGAGCAGGAGTGAGCGACAGGAAACAGGGCTGCCGTGCACGCTGTGGTTTTGCGGGCGTGCCTCATCCCCGTGGGCCGGGCAGCGGGCATGGTCCAGCCACAGCGGAGGAGGGAGGGAGGCAGGACTCAGGCCCCCGGGGCCCCAGGGACTGTGCACGTCGCCTCCCCGCACGGGGAGAGACAGCAGCTTGCAAGCAGCCATGTGGCCGGACGCCCGGCTCCCACGGAGGCGCTCCAAGCACGCCCCGTCTCCCAGCTGCTCTCGCGGCCGGAAATATTTACGTCTGCCATGTCTCTGAGTGCTGCGTTTCTGCCAAGCCCGCCGGAGCCACCCTGGCCACCCGGAGCCTGGCGCCCAGTCGTCGCCTCCCCGGAGCTGAGGACGGTCTCATGACCAAGTCTGCCCGGCCCGAGGCCCCTGGGTGGCCCAAGTGGGACAGGCTGGGCTCCAGGGGCCGGGCGCGCGGCCTGGGGCCTTGGCACCTGCCACTGGCCCTGCTCCCACGGAGGCCCCGCACACCCGTCACTCCTCAGACCACCCCGACCCACGCCCTCCTGAGCTGTCTGTCCACCTCCTGCCCTCCTGGGCACAGACCAGCAGCGAGCTCCCGGCAGGTGCTCAGACCTCATGCCACACCCACGTGACTGGGCCGGGACGCCGGGAGCCTGGGGTTGGGCCGACCCGTAAGGGCCCCTCCGCCCCCGCTGACGCCGCACATCAGCCGCACAGCGCGGCAGCCGGGTCCTGGCTTCTGGAGAAGAGGAAGGGCGCTCAGAGCCCCAGACAGTGGGGCCAGCCGGCGGCGTGGCGCTTACGGCGCTCAGCTCCCACACGGTCGGCTGCGGGCCGAGTCCACACCCGGCAGCTGGAAAACCACACCGAGCGTGTGCGAGCAAGCCCAAATCCCAAGAGGAGACCGGAGCGGAAGGGACTGTGGTGTGGCCAGCCCCTGGGGCTGATCTCTCACTTCCCATCTCTGTCTCTCTTCCCAGTGAGCACATACACCTGACAAAAATCGAAATAAAAGTATGTGCAGCTGGGAGTGGGCCGGGACGCCTCTTATTCTCGAGGTGCATATGCGTGCCTGAGAAAATGTTCACAGAAGCTCAATTTTTAAACTCAGTGACAAATCCGAAAGCATCCACGATCCACCAGGGCACAGGCCAGCCCCCTTCCACGGCCCCACGTCTTCCCAGGCTGCGGTGAGGATGCGCCCTGGGGCAGGCCCACACAGCAGGGCCCAGCCCAGGGCCGTCGCACGCCTCCTGTGTGCCTGGCCACCGGGCCCTCATGGCCCCGGAACCCCAGCTGAGCAGCAGCAGGCGGGAGGGGGCCGAGCTGTGCACAGATGTCGCCAGGAGTCGGAGCGCAGGGCGGCCCACCTGCCGCCCACCTGCCGCCCACCTGCCGCCCACCTGCCGCCCACCTGCCGCTCACCTGCCACAGGGCCCACCTGCCGCCCGCCCACCCACCTGCCACAGGGCCCACCTGCCGCCCACCTGCCGCTCACCTGCCACAGGGCCCACCTGCCGCCCACCTGCCTCTCACCTGCCACAGGGCCCACCTGCCGCCCACCTGCCTCTCACCTGCCACAGGGCCCACCTGCCGCCCACCTGCCTCTCACCTGCCACAGGGCCCACCTGCCGCCCGCCCACCCACCTGCCACAGGGCCCACCTGCCGCCCACCTGCCTCTCACCTGCCACAGGGCCCACCTGCCGCCCGCCCACCCACCTGCCACAGGGCCCACCTGCCGCCCACCTGCCTCTCACCTGCCACAGGGCCCACCTGCCGCCCACCTGCCGCTCACCTGCCACAGGGCCCACCTGCCGCCCGCCCACCCACCTGCCACAGGGCCCGCCAACCGCCCACCTGCCGAACACCCTCCTGCCACAGGGCCCACCAGGGCTGAGCCTGCTGCCGCCCCCGCCTGGCTTACTGCCGACGCTGCCAACAGCCAGCCACCCACTCACAGGCCCGGCCACATGTGTGGAAAGTTCTAGAACAGTCACGGTCATTGGTGGGTGGGCCAGAGCCAGTCCCCCCGTTACAAGCTGCTGCAGCACGAGGGAGGGTGGGGAGGGTGCCCTCTGTGCGTGGGGGTCCCCAGTCAGTCCTCACCAGACTGAGCCCAGGGCTGGCCAAGCTCGTGGGCTCGAGGGAAGCGAGGCTGGGCCTGAGCGAGGCTGGGCTGGGTGCCCACACGGCTTCAGGGCTCTGTGATGCCCTGAGTCAGAGAGACACCAGGTGCCAGACCAGCCCCTGGAGCACCGCACTGCTCACGCCCTCCACCAGCAGCCCCCCGCCCTGGGTCTCCTTAAAGGGAAAGTGTCCTCGGGAGGGACTTCCCCCTCACGGCCAAGCGGGCGCCGCCCAGGGCCCAGGCCGCCCCGTGCAGGGTGGAGGCTCTGGGTCCCGTCCTGCAGAACGGGCAGGCGGGCCAGTCGCAAGTCTCCCAGGGAGGCATGGACAGAAGGACAGAGGGTGGGCGGGAGAGCTGCGCCCTGTTTGTGGGGGGGCAAGGCTCTTCCCCACCCAGCTGCCCTTGGGGGGACAGATCTGAGCAGGGTCCAGCCTGGGCCCCAGGCCCGGGCATCCCCCTCAGGCACTGGCCCTGTGACGGGCAACTTGTCCCCTCTCGGAGCCTGGGAGACAAGGCACCAAGCAGGCCAGCTGGGGCCGGGCCAGAGAGCTCGGAGAGTCGCTGGCCGCAGGACTCCCCCTGCCCAGCTCTGCCCAGGTCCCGCGGTGCCCCACAAGCCAGGCAGGGCGCAGCCGAGGACACGTTGAGCCGGTTCTGCTCCCCCAGACGGGCCGGGGGCTCCTGCATCTAGCCACTGAGCAGCCTCCCTGGCCTGGGGGCACCTAGGCTCCCTAGACCTCCACGGGCAGCCAGGCCTGGACGCCCTCATGTCCTTGGGCCAGGCCCGTCTCTGAACTAGCCCGACAGCTCAGGGGCCACCATCCCCGGAGCTGTGGAAGGGGCAGAGCCCCACGTGCGGTCGGAAGGCGGGGGGTGCTTGCCCAGCGCTGCCCTCCTCCGGTCCAGGAAAACCAGCCCAGCAGCCATGCCCAAGGCTGGAGGGCTGCGGGCACAGGACGGGCACTTCCTGAGGGTTCTGAGGGATGCCAGGAGCCAGCCAGGTGGGGGTGCCCGCGGGAAGGCTGTGATGAGGGCCCTATGGGGAGAGGATGCTGAGTGGCCGGAGCACAGGGGTGCCTCAGAGTCACCCTGAACCTGCCTTCATCCTAGGACAGGCAGACTTCCAGGAGGCGGTGACGGCGCTGGAGTCCCCAGGTGAAGTGCCCGGACCTCAGCTTGGTGGGTGATGCCAGCGCCCTGAGCCAAGTTCGAAAGCACTCTCCCAGAGGCGGCACGTGTGCACCCGGGGAGGGTCCCTCCTCACCCACTCCCGCCAGCAGAGCCCTCGCACTCAGCCTCCCCACCCACAGGGGCACTCTCGCCCTCAGGAGACAGGCCCGGAGAGGTTAAGGAAGGACAGCCAGCCCTGGAGTTGGCCTGGCCTCTGCTTCGAACCCTCGCCGGGGCCTGGCTGCCATGGGAGACTCCTGGGAGCTGAGGAGGCCAGGGGCTGGGGTGGGGGAGCCGGAGCGACACTCCTCTGCACCAGGGTCTGTGACCTGGGATCCAGGTGGGGCCGTGGCTCTGACCGTGCGGCAGGAGCGGGTGGGGGGAAGCCTGGCCCTTGGCATGTCCCAGGTGTGGTCGCGGAGCGCAGGGTCACACACGCTGCCCGAGTCACATCTTGTGAAGAGGCGCCGCCCGCCTGTCTTGGCACGGGGGACGTTTTAGTGACGGCATTTAATCGAGTGCGCCTTCTTCCTTGTCTGCTAATTATTTATGTATCCAAAGATGTCACTGAGAAGGGGCCCTTCAGTGTCAGCAGATGCTGCAGGGGTCCACGGCCTCGGGGCGGTGAGGACCGCCTCGGCCTGGCAGTGCGGCCTGTTTCGGGCACGCGCCTCTGGCCCAGGCAACTTGGCCTTCAGCGGCTCCGTGGTCCTGGCTGTGGCCGGGCCTCAGATCTGGGGTCCCGCGGCATTCAGGGCCAAGGCCCACTGCATGTGCAGCCCCCACTCTGACTGTCACTCCCCAGGTCGGCCACCGGAAGCACTCCTGCCTCCGTGGTGGGCAGGCGGTTGGATGCGGCCCTCCCTGTTCAGTTAGGTCCCCCCCACACACGTGGTGGGGACCCTCAGCAGGGCTGCGCCTCAGTCCGGGTGACCCAGCCCCAGCCCCATAAGCTCAGTTACCCCAAAGGACCCTGTCCGAGCTGTTCAGTTGTAGCAGGACAGACAGCTGGCCTCAGCTGCACGGGGCACCCAGGGCAGGTCTCCGCTCCTGGGACAGCCTCGGCTCTGCTCACCCCGGGCGGCCTGGGGACTTGCGGCTTGGTGACGAGCCCACGACCCTGTGGGCCCCTCCTGCCTCTGTGACGTGGCCTGTCCAGAGACTTGCAGAGCGCACGGTTCCTAGCCGCCCACCTGTCCGTCTGTCTGTACAACACGCCTGCATGAGGGCCTCCCCCGCCCGGACTCCGCCCTGCTGCCCTCCCTGTCTGGCCGTGGAGGTAAGCCAGCTCAGGGCCCCTGCCTGAGTATTCCCCCACTGCTGCCATTGCCCTGGGCCCAGGAGAAGTGTAGGGGGGAGGCTGGGAGCGGCCCAGACGGTGTCTCTGGAGGGACCCCGCAGCCACTTCCTCCCCAGTCCTTATCTCCAGCCACCCAGCTCCGCAAGCCACAGCTAACGTCTGCCTCCCCACGGCACCAACCGCCTGCTCCGGAGGGTGGAGAGTGGTGAGCAGCCTGCAGGCGGCCCCTCCCTGCGGCAGCTTTCTTCTCTCTCTAACCTCACCTCTGTAGTCCTGCTGGTTAGAAACTGGCTGGGACGAGCGGCAGGGGTCCCTCCCAGAAGGGGAAGTGTCCCGCGGAGGTGCAGGTGCAGGCCTCGAACACCTGCCTGCAGAGCTGCGGGCCGCCCCGCCCAGGGCCCTGGCCTCCTGCCTGCACCCCACGACCCTCACGCCCCGGAGTGAGGAGCCTGCCACGCGCACGGCGGGATGGATGGCGCTCCGGTGCCCCCAGCCTCCCGGCACCGAGGCCTGAGCGAGCGTGAGCCCCGAGCACACTCTGCTCTCCCCCCAAGGCCTGGGAGCCGACCGGGCCCACCTGTGGTTTCCCAGGAAACTGAGAAGTTGGGGCTGCAGGGACCCGCTCTGAGTCCCCACAAGTCAGAGCTCAGGGAACACACAGGGATGTGAAAGTGACGGTGACAGCATGGACAGCCCCTGGGTCACAGTGACACTCTCTCCTCCCTAATGCCAGGGGCCAGCGAGGCCTGAGGCCGGAGCCTGCCTCAGGGAGCCTCGCCCAGGAGCGCGTATTCTATTTTTTTAAAGAATTATTTTATTTAACTTTATTTATTATTATTTGTTTTAATTTGACCAGAGAAAGCAAGCTGCCAGGCTCTAAGCGGTGTTAGCCATGTGGGAGTCCAGCGTCTTTAACCACCACGCCCCCTGCCGGCCCACAGAGCGTGTGTCCCAACCCGACAGACCCCTGCCCACGTGTGAATCGAGGGCACTCGCGCTCGCTGGCTCTGTCCTCTGTGAGCAGCCCTCGCGGAGTCGCTGAACAAAAGCCAGCCAGGGGACCAGCTGATGGCGGAGCAGTTACCACGTAGTCAACTGCGGTTCAAGTCCCAAACCCGGTGGCTTAAAACTCATGCCGGGAGCGTGTGCGTGTGTGCCCGATCTCCCAAGAGGAGAATGGAGGAGAAGGGATTGCAGCGTGGCCATCCGCCATCCCCCCGAGCCATGATTTCTTGCTTTCTGTCTCTGTCTCTCTGGAGAGTACACACACCCTACAGCAAAAATCTCTCTAGAAAAAAGGAAAAAAGAAAGCGGGGCAGATGGACCGGGACAGCCGGGGCGGGCTCGGCCTGCAGGCCCACCCCACCCCCCCGTCCTGTCTGCACCCCGAGCCTCCTGCCCTCTCTGCTGGGCACAGGTAGGGAGGGGCCCCAGATGCCCCATCTGATCTGAGTGGTCACAGGAGGGTCCCAGGCTCTGAGGTGGCTTCCCGAGTCTCCAGGGTTGGGAGTGGTGCCATGCCCGTGCCCCAGTACCCCCAGGGCTGGCACAAGGGCAAGCTCAGCATAGGCTCTTGGACAAAAGGGCTTGGAGTCTCCAGGGTTCCCTGGGGTGCCACTCGCAGAGGGGGTGTCCTTGCCTGGCCCAGCAGGAGCCCTCTGAGGGTTGGTGGGCAGCCAGGCCCAGGCCAAGGGGAAGGGAGGCAGGTCCCCAGGCCACCGGGGACTGACCCTGGGATCTGGCTCACGGGCATGGGGCTGTCCTAGGGACACTGGGCAAACCCCGGTGGAGACAGAGGGGCTCTGGCTGGGGGCACCCCAGGCCACCCCACTGAAGGAGGGGCCAGGGCTGGGCTGGCAGGCGGGACTGCGGATTGTCCTGGGAGCTGCCCGCCGGCCCCAGAGCCGATGAGACAGCCCCGGGCTGCGCAGCCAGGCTGGGGACGGCACCAGGCCCCAGGCCGGGCAGGGTCTGTGTCGGAAGTCAACCGGAACGGCAGTGAGGCAGGGCGGGGCAGGCGGCCCAGATGGTTCCTGCGGGGAAGTCGAGGTGCAGCTGCAGCCTGGCCGCGGCTATCACGGGGACACAGCTGGCTGCCTCACCCCTGCAGGCCGCCGGGGCCTCCCCCGCGCCCGCCTCCCCAGCCTGCCGGTCACATGAGCCCCTGCGGCCTCCCACCCCAGAGGCAGCTGGAACGGCCTGAACCCTCTGAAGGGCAGGGCGGCTCCAGGACCCCCGGCCCGGCTGCTCCTCTGCCCGCCAGGCCCCACGAGGTCAGGAGACGCACTTTGGGGAGGGCCCATCCTGCCCTCCACCCAGGCCCCCCATCGGCCCTGGACTGAGCGTAAGCGTCCCCAGGGCCCCGCGGTGCCACATCCCGGTGCCCTCTGTGCTACACGGCAGGCCCTGTGTCCCAGGACGGGCAGCCCAGGTAAGAGGCTGGGGGCGAGGGGGGGGCGGGCAGCAGGGCTGCTTGGGTGCCGGCTCAGCCTTGTGGACAGAACTGTCATGGCCAAGCCGGCACTGTCAGCATATCCTGCCACAATGCAGCCACACAGCTGGGGCAGGTGGCCCGGTGAGGCCGCCAGGTGCCAGGCCAGGCGTTCGCGGCCCCCCCAGAGGCAGATGCTGGAAGCCAGGGTGGCTCAGCCTCTTCCAGGAGGGACGGTGGGTGGCACCGACATGCCCGTCCTGGCATGCCCAGGGTGGCACCTCACAGCAGAGTGGGTGAGGAAGCAGGCCAGATGGAGGGCACTGCCTAAGGCCCCACGAGCGACGGTCCGAGCAGTGGGGGCTGCAGGGAACCTGGCTTGGGCCCCTGTGGGCTGCAGCTCCCTGCCACACCTGCCCCGGCCTCAGTCCCAGAGCTGCAGCGGTGGCCACGTGGTCACGCTCCACTGGTCTCTGGACAGAGCTCTGCTCAGCCAGACCAGGGCCTGCCCACAACCAGGGCCCAGGCGTCCCTGCCTCCCCAGGGCCAGCTAGGGGCCCAAGGCCGCCCCCGCGGGGCTGTGCACCGGCCCGTTCAGCCGGGGGAAAGTGGCCAGGGGTGCAGAGCTGGGCTCGGCCAGCTTGCCCGGCTTCTCCAGGGCAACATCCCAACTTCCTGTGAGCAGACGGCGCCCGCTCGCCCAGGAGTGGTCACCACGCGCACCACCCCCTCAGGCACTGCCACTGCGTGTCCTTGCCAGGGCCCTCACCCAGCCTCGGTCTCCGCAGTCCCCTCAGGTGCTCACGATCAGGTTCCCCTCCCAAAGGGTGGGGCAGGCCGCGAGGTGGGGAGCGGAGTGGCCTGAGGACGAGGCCAAGGCACAGACCCGGTTGCACGTGTGATGTCGCCCGTGGCTCTGCGGGCTGGGCGGGCCTCCGAGACAGTACCCAGCCACCCGTCTCCTGGCCCCTTGGCCACTGCATGCGCCCTAGGGAAGCTCCTTGCGGCAGGGCAGGGCTCCCCTGGGCGCGGGAGTCAGCCCGGCATTTGGGGCTTGGGTCTGCGGAGACCTCCTGCTACAGCCACCACATCTGCACAGAGACACGCGTGGACTCCGGGCCCTCCCAACCCGCGTTCCAGGGACCCCTGTGGCAATGCTGGAGCGCACCGCCAGGGGCAGCAGGGAGCCAGGCCAGGCTGGCGTCTGCGCCGGGGCCCATGGTGGGGCCCCGGGCCCTGGAGGTACCCTGGAAGGAGTCGTGGGGGATTTGGGTTCGCGGTACCCACTGGTAATGCTGGGGGCAAGGGCTGCTATGTTCTGAGCACATGTGTGTGGGCCTGCCGTGTGGCCTGCCCAGGCTTGGTAGCGGGTGGGGAGGTGGCTGCGTGCGTGAGTGGGTGTACGTCGAGTGGACCGGAGGCGACAGCCTCCCCTCTGACCAGCACACCCCGCATTCCGGAAGGCGAGGCAGTGGCGGCGTGGAGTGTCTGTGACTCACCTGGGCCAGGTGCCCGCCGTGAACTAGGAGCTGTTGGCGTGGCCCTCTTCCCTCCCTGGTGGAGGGCACTGGGGACAGACACCTAAAATCTAGTTGTGTCACAGCAACCTTCTGGCTTGACCATATCCGGATGTCACCCACCGTGGTGACAGCAGGCCCCATTTTGGTCACAACCAGAGCTCCCGCCCCTCACACAGGCCTGACGGCTCGTGGGCCTCCCTTCCAGCCTCGCTCTTCCTCTCATTGGCCGCACGGTGTCTGGGGGCCCAGGGCGGCGAGGCCTGCTACGGCCTGAGTGCCACCGTCGCCGCCGTCAGAGGAGACCTGAGGTTCTGACGGGCACGCGCAGGCCCTTCTGGCCTCACAGGATGAAGGCAGGCAGACGGGCTCGGCAAGACCCGGCCGCTGCGGAGCTGGCTGGGCCGCTGTGCGGGACACTCAGTGCATGCTGGGGTGACTGTGACAGGGACTGACACGGGCCAGCCTAGGGCAGGAGTCAGGACCTGCAGGGCTCAGCACAGAGGGAAGGCCTCCTGCCATCTCCCCCTCCCCCTGGCCCCACGCTCTGGGCAGACGCATGTGGGGGCTCAGCTCCCACCTTCCCAGGTCCGCCCTGGGACATCAGGGGCTTGTTCTGCCTGGTCGTGGCAGGAAGAGGACAACAGCTTCACCCTCCTGTCCAGCAGGAGGATAGTGTATCAGCGCCTAGGGCGGCAGACCACAGGCAGGGCAGTGCCCAGGCACACGGTACAATCCAGTCACCTCCCTGGAGGAAGTGGCCTGCGGGGGTGGCTCAGGGAGACCACTCTCAGGCAAAGGCGGCTCTCGCTTCTCCGTGGGCAGCTCTGTAAGTCCCACCACACAGGGTGGGGCTCCCTGACACTCTCACTTCCACACCTGCAGCTGGCCAGGAGGCCCAGCAGAGGCAGCCGGCCAGCAGTGGCCCCCGGGAGACCTGCACTGGGCCCGGGGTGCGGGGAGAGCGCCGCCCACCTGGGCACTCCCGGTTGTGCACAGTGAGGGCCGTGGTGCTCAGCAGTGACCACCCTCTGGGCCCCACCAGGGACACTGCTCTGAGGGCAGGGACCACCCCAGGCTGCCCCGTGGGGTCTGCAGGGCCCCATTCCAGGGCCTCCTCCCTGGCTCTCAGCCACAGAGTCACTCGGACCTGGTGACGGGGTCCGATCACAGCACACGCAAACCCCCTCAGGCCTGCCCCCGGCCCTGGGGCCCTGACTGCCACCTCGTCCCCGCCCTGCCTCCCTGCCTCTCCTCCCAGCCCTGGCTGGCTCTCTGCACCAACTGCTCTTGCTCCATCAAGTCCTTCCCAGGTCTAGGCAGCTGCCTCCCTCCCCTCCACGCAGTCAAGGCCCCTCCCCTGGTGGATCTCCCTCCATTCACGAGTGCGCCAAAGACCGGTCCCGTGACCACACGTGCGCTGGCTCCGCGAGGCTGGTCTCCACGGCGTGCTCACTGCGCTGCGCTCAGTCCCCAGAGCAGGGCTGGAAGAGCCACGCAGCACCCAGAGAGCGTGACCCCGCAGGGCTCTAGACATCACCAGGCCTCACCGCCAAGGCCGGGAGGCGGAGTGCGGCCTGAGCGCACGGGCGTCTGAGCCGAGGGCGACTAGCCTGGACTGGTGGTGAGCAGGGGCAGGTCCGGGGCTGGGTGAGGCGCACCAGCTCCCAGGCCGGGGCGGGGGCGGTTCAGAGATGCCCGGAAGGCCCAGAACACGGGGCGGGGGACCCACAGCAGGCTGTTTGGGGTGCCAGGTCCAAGGGTCCTGAGGAGGTGGGGTCCAGGCTGGTCAGAGTACCTTGCCCAGCCCTGGCTCTGGCCAACCCCCCTGGCTTCTGCCCCCTAGGGTGGTGTCATGAAGTTGTTCTCCAGGCACCCCTGGGGACGAGGGGACCGGTGGGGCCCGCCAGGGTCAACCGCATTGAAGGGGCTTTGGGGCACTCCTAGACGCCGGTGGGCAGATGTCGCCAGGACGTGGTAGGCAGAACCCTTCCAGTGGTACCCACCTCTGCTTCCCTCCCAGCAAGGCCGAGGTGCCTGGGTCTGCGGCCAGCAGGGCTGGGCTGAGGCCGTAGCAGGCCCAACGTCCTCACATGCGTCCTCCGCAGGCCTCGGCTCCTCCCAGGCCCGTCCAGCCAGAGGCACCCACCGGGCACCAGAGCAGTGACCCGGGGGGGAGTGTGGCCCCAGGGAGGCCCGAGGACGCCCGGCCAGCGCATCAGCGTCTGCTCTCATGCTGTTCTCTGTGGGCTGGGGCCGCCGGCCACCGCTGCCCACCCACCCTACCACACTCTCCTCAGACCAGCGAGGCCCGGAGTGCGGGGGACACAGGCTCACCCCAGAGCCCGTCACGCTGGCTCCCGCTCACCTGGAAATCCGTCTCCCAGCCCGGGTGGACCCAGCCCCGGCCAGCCAGCAACGAGCCGGTTCTGAGAGAGTTTTGCAGGAAGGTGGCCAAGGCCTGGGGGCAAGAGGGGGATGCTGGTGGAGCCCCAACCGCCCCACCCTCTCCGGGCTCAGAGACGCCAGGCCTCCCCCAGACCTTGCTTCCAGGAAGGGGCCAGGGAAGGTGAGCAGAGCGTGAGGGGCCAGGACACTGGGCCCCGGGGGCACTTGGGTCTTAGAGGGACAGGCCAGCCCGGCCTCCTTAGACACAGAGCTGGTCTCTGCCTGGAGCCTGGGGGTGGCCCGGCCCCGCCACTTCTGGTCGGAGCGTGGGGCAGGCCCGCGTGGCACCTTGTGAGCCGAGGAGGCGAGCAGCGAGGCTGGGCGGCAGGACACCGGCCCCAGGGTGAAGGGGCGGGTGGGACACCCCGGGTGTGACCAGGGCCAGAGCTGTGGGGCGGGCACCCTGGTCCTCCTTGATGACACTTCCTGCCGGGGGACCCCCCTGTGGGGTATGAAGCCGAGGCCCAGTCTCAGGAAGGGGACTGGGGAGGGCCAGTGCTGTCCCAGAGCTGCTCCAGAGGAGGGCGGGGGCGGGACGTGGGGTGTGGGGTGTGGGGCATGGGGGTAGGGGCGTGGGGGCGTGACCCGCCGCTCCACACCGGGAAGCCCAGATGACACGGTGGCGGCCCACTCAGAACCCACAGTTCCCTAGGGCCGAGGACCCCTCCGCACAGGGGCCACCCCAACTCAGGCATGGCCCTCAGAGCGACGCGCTGTTCTGAGGGGACCCCTCTGCAGCCGGGGGCCGTGTGCCACGTGAGGTTGTCCCTCGAGAGAGGGGGGTGTGGGCCCCCCCTGCGAGGGAGCGGGGGCCGTGGAGCAGAGCTGTGAGGGAGGGGCTGCGTGGCCCCAAAGCCAGCCTCGCCCTGGTGACACGGCTGCCCAGGGCCTGGGGCCTGCGAGGGGAGGGGGCGCGTCCCGTCGTGTGGCTTCAGGCCAGCCGGACCCCCCCCCAATCCGGCAGGACCCGAATGAGGCGGGAGGCAGCCACCATCTCCCGTGGGCGAGGTGGGTGGGCTGGCTGAGAAAAGGCCCATCCTTGCTCCCTCCCCGCACTCCTCCCGCACCCCTGCACACCCCCTGCAGCTCCCAAGAAGGCCCGGAGGGCAGCCGAGAGGGGGCTGAGCAGAGGCCTGGGGAGTCCACCCGCCAGCAGGCTCCCAGAGCTTCCCCGCCCTCCCAAACGGGGGTGCGGTTTGAGTGTGTGGAAAACCCCGACTTTGCGGACTGTGGGGTGGGGTGGGCGAGGGGACAGGAGGGCCCCCGCTGTCCCCCGGCTGCGCCTGCACCCAGGCCACTGGAGCCAGCTGGAGCCGGACTCTCCGGGGCGGAGTGCAGCGCCGTGCCCTCCTTGCCGTTGGGGCTGTCTCATTCGAGAAAACCCTGGGCTGGCCGGTGGTGTGTTAGGGCAGCGGGCTCCCACACGGCTGGCCGCGCTTCGAGTCCCAGACCTGGCGACTTGGAAAACATGCTGGGTGTGCGTGTCCAGACTCCGGGGAGAGACGGAGCTGTGGTGTGGCCATCCCGCAGCCACTGCTCCCCACCCCTGCGCTCTCGCGCTCCTGGTCCTCTCCCTGGTGGGCGTCTCTGCCCTTGTCTACCTGGGGGGCCAGCTCAGTGAGGCAGCTCAGGCAGCAGGGTCCCACAGGGCCGGCCGCACAGTTCAAGTCCCGGACCTGGTGTCTTGAGCGGCGTGCTGGGTGCCTGTGCCTGCGTCGTGTGCGTGCCCAAAACCCCAAGAGGAGGCCCCGAGGAGAGACCGCAGTGCGGCCATCCCCGGGGTGCTTTCTCTGCTGAGCACACACACCCCAGGCACCTTGAAAAAAAATAAAGAGAAAATATCTAAGGTCCCTGGCCCCAGCTCTGTGAATTAAAGAATTTGAACCAGAAAATGAAGTCTAGGGATTCGGGCCCATGGAGGCTGTGGTCCGCCTAAGCTCGCCGGATACTGGGCGTGGCCCGCCAACCCACACAGGCTACCCACCTCCTCCAAGCCAGGCGTGAATGGGGCCCATCCTGGGAGGGCTCAGAGCAGCTCAACCTGGAGCACGTCCCCAAAGGGGCCTCAGTGGGGGTTGTCTCCATGTCCCCCAACCCAGAATCAGGACAGATCCCCAGGGCACTGGCGGTGAGGATGGCTCTGAACAGTAGCAGGCGAGGCGCCGAGGCGTCAGGTCCTGCCCCATGCTCACGCACCAGGGGCTTCGCCTACCCACATCCAGAGACCAGCAGCAGCTAGGCCAGCCTCAGCCCTGTCACCTTTCGGGAGCCCCTCGGTGGGGTTTCCTCTCTGCAGAGGAAGGGGCCGCCCCGCCAGGGGGCTCTCCGGGCTGGGGCAGTGCAGGTGAGGGAGGGTGGGTGCTTCCTGCAGAACTGAAACTGCGGTGCTTCCCCGGCCCGCGAGAGGCAGCTGCGGGCGTCTGCTCTGGGGCCTCTCCTGGAGGGCGCCTCATACAGCCCAGGCTTCCTCTGCCCCGGGCCCGGGGGCAAACCTTGCGAGTCCGTCCCAGGACCTCTGCTGTGTGCCGGAGGACATGGGAAGTCCAGACCAGGGCAGGCCAGTGAGCAGGGTGGCCCTGAGCTTGGGCCCGGAGCCCAGGGGGAAGTCCGGTCCAACTTCCTCGGGTTCTCGGTGCCAGAGGAGGGGGCAGACGCTGCTTTCCCTGTCACGGGCATCCAGGTCCCGAACCCGCCCACATGCAGGGAGTCTCTGTCACGGACAGCTGGGCCCGGCCCACCCTGCATGGTGGACGGCGGGTCCGCAGGGGCCACGGCACAGGGCTGGGCTCTTCTGTGCACGCCTCCTGGGGCAGGGCCTCTCCTTTCTGGGGACGGTACCGCAAGCCGGTGGCCTCCAGAGAGTGCGCCACAGTGGAGGCCTGGAGGCCCGGGGAGAAGGTGCCAGCACCGCGGCCCAGCCTCAGCCCTGTCCTGCCACCTGTCGTCACCCCAACCTGTGCGTGGACTGTGTCCCCCCACCCTGGGACTCGGCAGCAGGATGGCCCTGAGCAAGGCACGTCTCGGGCCTGCCTCTGCCTGGTCAGCTCACACCTGAGCTGGGCGTGTTGGGAGTCCCACTCGGAACCGCGGGGCATGCGTGCAGTGGGACAGCTGGACGCCGCCACCTTGCAAGAGAATCCACTGAGGCCACATGGTGTGCGAGCCCGTGTTTACGCAGGTCCCAGAATGGTCACCTGAAGAGAGCAGCCGTGGGGCCGGGCGCGCCTACGGGGAGTGGGGAGCAGCCGCGGGGCCGGGCGGACCTACGGGGAGTGGGGAGCAGCTGCGGGGCCGGGCGGACCTACGGGGAGTGGGGAGCAGCCGCGGGCGGACCTACGGGGGAATGGGGAGCAGCCGCGGGGCCGGGCGGACCTACGGGGGGGGGGGGGGGGGGGGGGGTGGCCTCGGCTGGACCTGGCGCCACACCGCGAGCGTGCTCGATGGCAGGACCCTGAGCCAAAGGAGGTTAAGACGGTGGACTTCACGTTACCACAATTTTTCAAAAAATCTTAACTTTCTTATCAAATCAATGCCCAGCGGAGCTGAGCCCCTGAAGGCCCCACGCCTGGGCCAAGCCGGCCGGGCCAGGTCTGCAGGGGGCTGCCCGAGCACAGGCTGCCCCATTCAGCCCCCGCTCTGCCGCCATGTGCCGTTGCGAGGGAGGGTGCTGGGTGGGCCTCCCTCCTCCCCTCCTGCACTTACACCTCCTCCACCTGCGAGAAGCGCGAGTTTGGACCGTGGGCCGTCCTGCCTAGAATCGTGCAGGAAGTGGGGCCTCTCACTGGGACGAGGGGCGACGAGGATGCGCTGCCCCGGGTCAGCTCCTCCGTGGACCTCGGGCACCGCCTGCCCGGGCCGTCTATGCTCCCGGATGCAAGAAGGGTGTGCAGCTGCCGGCAGGCATCACGGGGGCATGACCCTGCCTTCCCGCCTCACGCGTGTGCCTGCTCAGGCGCAGGGAGCCCCCAGGGGCCTGGGCCTGCACCGTCTCCCGGGGCGATGGAGCACAGCCGCCCGCAAACACAACGCCCTGGCACGCTGCGCGACGTGGTGCCAGTGGCCACAGCGCGGGTGGCTGGCGGGGCACGGGCCGGCCTGAGCCGCTGTGGCGACGGCGTGCCCGCCTGCTTCGGAAAGTGCCCAGTGAACCAGCTGCCAGGCCGTGGCTGCGCCCGAGCCCGAGCGCCCTGTGCAGGCCCCACACGTGCTAGGGCGAGACCCAGAGCAGCCGGGGCCCTCGGTCCTGTCACCTCACCCACAGCTGCGGCCGCAGCCGGGTTCCGACGGTTTAGGAAGGACATCCCAAAGGTCTGGGACGTGCTCACACTGAGCATCACGTGTGTGGACGCGGATCCCTGGGCACTCTGCTCCTGCCTGGCTGCGGCGGCCCTGTCCTTGAGGCCTGGAGCCCAGCGCTGTGGGCCAGGACCTTACCCGAGGTCAGCCATGGCGGCCCGGAGGGCTGGTGCGGCCTGCATGGCTGCCCCACCTCCGGGCCTCACGTCTGCATTTCAGGAAGAAGAAAGAGGAAGAGAGAAGGGCAGGCGACAGGGACGCCGAGGCTGGGGAGGCTGACGGCTGCTGCGCGCGCCTCGCCTCAGGCCGCACATGGCCCGTGGGCGTCTGGCCCCACGTGAGGGTCAAGGCATCGCCCACGGGGCCAGGCTGGCGGGCAGCTCCTTCCGACTGGACAGTGAGCTCGGCAGCTGCGGCCCGCCCTCCCTCACCCCTCCACCTCTCCCCGTGCCCTGCCTGGCCTCACCCCAGCCCCCACGGAGGTTCCCCTTTCTTCCCTGAGGGCTCCCTGCTGGGGGCAGCCACACCACCCACTTCTCCCCGGGAGTTTCAGGGTTTGCCTCTTCTGCAGAGCGGGGCCCAGCCCTTCCTCCGAGAGAGCTTCGCACCCCGCTCCGGCCTGCGGGACTCGCATGCTGAGGCTAACACCCCACAACTTCCCGGGGACGCAGGCCGGCCTGCCCTTCCCCTCTCGCAACCCCGCCCTGTCCACGGCGTCCCCGCTGGGAGCAGGGGAGGGCTCGGCTCTGACGGCTCTCAGCCACGCCCGCCTTGACACGGGATGGTGCCAGACCCTCCAACTCACCCCTAGAGTGCGTGGGCGGGCGGCCCCGCGACTCAGAGCCCTGCAGCCCTCACCTCCAGCTGTGAGAGACCCCGTCTCCCCAGGAACCTGTACCCCAGCGTGGCCGCTACCACACTGCCAGCCCTGGGCGCCCCCAGCCCGCCTCTGCCGCCGCCCACGGGCGCTTCCCAGGTCCCAGGGGCCTGCGGGCAGAACGGCAGCATCCTCCTCTCCCCGGCGTTAGTGCGGGGCCAGCCTCGCTGTCAGCCTGCAGCGGCCAGCACTTGGTGCGTCGAGTGACACGGGCTGTGCGGCCATGTCCACCTCCGGGCCAATCTGTGCTGGGCCGGCCGCCGAGAGTCCAGGGTTGGTGTCTCAGGAAGCCACCAGCCGCCCGGGGCCTCATCTCCGAGAGGTGCAGCGCAGACCGGGCCGCAGCCGGGGGCAGTCATGGGATTCAGGGAGGGAGCCGGCGGAGGCTGTCCCCATGAGCACCGCCCGCCCTGGACCTCGAGGGGCAGCAGAGCCCGGCCCAGCTCGGCTCCGTGATTCCTGCTGCTGGCCCAGGCCCTGCCCCTGGAGGTATTCGATGGCATTGGCCACTGTCTGGGGATAGAGCCCCGAAAGGCCATGGCGTCTGCCCTGGGGACGAGGTCTAGGGGAGCGGGAACACACGGCCCCCGACGGGGTTTCCAGGAAGCCCACTGTGTCCCCTCACAGCTTCAGAAACTCCCAGAGTGAAGTGAGGGGAATGTTCCGGATGGGCCTGGGGAGGGCCTGTCACTGGCAGCAGCTGCCCCCACCCTTAGGCACAGCCTCTAGGCCGTAGTCCTGGCGGTCCCGGTGCAGATGCTCAGGGGCACCGCCGATTCTGTGCCTGTGTCAAGGGGCCCTAGCTGTAGCTGGCAGGACTCGGGGCGAGGTGTCTGGGGCCCAGAGGGCAGGTTTGGCCCTGCTGGCCACCGCAGCCCTGGGCCGTCTGGAAACCCGTCCCTCTGGAGACCTCGCCTTGCCCAGGTGGGTGAGGGCAGGGACCTGGGCCACTCTCAGAGCTTTGCCCACCCCGGGCCAGTGTGCAGGGCAGGACCTGGGACTTGTGTGTCTAGGGGTCACAGGGACAGTGGGTACCTCCTGTCATCAGCCCCTTGGCACCAGCTGGCCACCTGGCACCCTGCGGGCACTGAGGGGCATGGAGGCCGAGGTGGGGTGGCAGCTGTCTGCGGGGCCAGCCTTGGTGACCTGTGACATGCCCAAGCAGGGCCCCCCAGAACCGGAGGTCGCAGGCTGACCACAGAGCACCATGGCGGGACTGAAGCTCCTGCCCTCACTTCTGGTCTTTTCTGCCACCCCTGACCTACGGTGCCAGGCAGGGCAGGGAGAGCCGGAGGTGGGGGTCTCCTGCCATCCCGTCTAGAGAGCTCACTCCACCTCCTCTACCCTCGTCACTGGTCATATGGCCTTCCTAGCTGGAAGGCTGGGACAGTGAGAGACGAGCCACAGGCTGGCTTTAGGGTCAGCCTCGTTGCCACGCAAGCTGGTGTCCCTTGGCAAGAAAAGGCCCACAGAGCCCAGGCTGGGGGCCCAGCAGTGATGCCGCCTCCCCAGCCCTGGCCTGGCAGAGCCTCCGGGCAGCATCCTGGCTCCAGCGCTGAGTGGCTCTGCCCCCGCTGAAGCTGGAGGTCCAGGCAGGTGTGGAGGTCGCCCCCAGGCCTGCCAGGTGTGGGCTGGCAGCGGGGCCTCTGCAGGCCTGTTCCTGTCGCCACTCGGGGCTCGGCTCTCACAGGGTAGCACGGCAGCCGAGCCCAGCAGGGCCACCTCTGCACAGAGACCTGGGCAGAGGGCACGCTAGGACGTGCCTGGAGTGTGCCGAGCAGCACCAGGGACAGGCTGGTCAGATTACAAGCTTCTTTTTTTTTTCTTTTTTTTTTTTGAGAGGTTTATGCTATAGGGCGCGTGCACTCGCCAGACAGAGAGAGAGAGACAGAGAGACAGAAAGCAAGAAATCACCCCCAGGGGGGATGGCCACGCCGCAATCCCTTCTCCTCTGCTCTCCTCTCGGGATCTTGAGCACGCACGCACACGCGCCTGGTGTGAGTTTAAGCCACCAGGTCCGGGACTTGAACCACGGTCGACTATGTGGGAGTCCAGCAACATAGCCATTACGCTAACTGCTGGTCCCAGATTACAAGCTTCTTGAGGGTGGGGGCGGGCTTGCTGCAGGTACCTCCAGGCCAGTGGCCCTGCTCGCCCAGTGGTGGGCCTGGCCCGGGGCTGCACGGTCCACTCTCCTCCTGTGTCCTGCTCAAGAACACCTAGGAGGGTCGCCCTGGCTGGCTGGTCACGTGCCACCCCTCGGCCCCACCCCAGGGCCGTGCAGGGCCTGTCCGCACCTGACTGAGTCCTGCGCTTGCGCTGGGCCCACAGCACAGATCTGAGGCCCGCCTAGGTGGGCTGTGCACATGCTCTCCATAGAGAGAGACAGAGATGGGGAGGACCATGGTCATATCGTTTCTCCTGCCGGATTTGGGGCACTGCACATGCACCCACCACGTTCCTCAGCCACTGGAGCCGGTCCCTTAACCGCCAGGCTGAGCGCTGCCCTGCAAATACAGTTGGTTTTTATAAAGGATAATTTATTTAATTATTACTACTGTTATTTTAGTTTGCTAAAGGGCTTGTGTGCTTACCAGAGAAAGAGAAATTGAGACAGCAAGCCGACAGGTGCAGGATTCGAACTGCAGTTAGCCGTGTGGGAGCCCAGCACCTCACCACCATGCTACCTTCTGGCCCTGCAAATGCAGTTTTAAAACTCATGCTTTTTCTTACTTAAAAAAGTAAACATAAAACACAAAATATCTGTAGAAAAATCCAAATATGCAGTTAAGAGACTAGCAGGTGAGAGTGAAATAGGGTGAGAGTCACGTCACTCCTGGGGGCAGAGCGTGAGGCTCGGAGGTCAGAGTCCCCCAGCGACACCACTTGAGCGCACGGGGTTCTGCAGGGACAGGACAGGAAGACCACTGGGGGGAGGGGCACAGAGGGCAGACCAACCGCGGGTAGATACAGACGGGCAGGGCGAGGGCGGAGGGGCAGGGCTGAGCAGGGCAGAGGGCGTTGCCTCGGCTGGGGGCAGTGTTGCCCTGGCATGTCGCCGTGTGACACTTACTGACCCGCATACTCCGCTGCTCCTTCCTGGGGTGACCGCCCTCCCTCCCTTCTCTGCAGGGTTTCCATGCTGAGGCCCCAGCCCTTGGCCTTGCTGTGGCCAGCACCTCTCCCACCCGGCCCTGAACTTCCAGGGTCATCACGGCCTCCTCGGTTCACGGAAGTCTCTCGGGCTTACGGACCACGTCCGGGCATCGTTTCTGCTCCAGGGCTTCTGGGCTGCCTTAATGATAAGCCCATGCTGTGCAGGAGTTGTTTTCCTCAATACTTCATCGCCGTTCTCACGTTTTAGTCTTTAACGCAAGTGGAGTTCATTTTCCCAAATGAAGTGGGGAATAATAATTCCTCTCAAAACGGGACAGTGAATGGTAGGGACGTGGTCTATCGGCTTCTGTGCCTTGACCCATTGGCACTGGCTGATGGGCCCAAGGGACATTCCCACCTGCATGTGCTTGGCCTCTTGACATTAGAAATTCAGCAAAGATGGAGGAGACCCAGGTCAGTCTTCAGGCCAACGGCAAACATGCCAGCCACTCGGCTCTCACCACCCTGTTTCACAAGCCGTCCGAGGCCAGGGAGCTGCAGGGACTTCAGATTTGCAGTGAGAGGCGGAAGGAGCGAATCCGCGATACAGCCCCCGAGCAGCTCGGGCCGCCCATTCTGCAGCACCCTGGCCCTTACAGAAGAGCGGGAGGTGAGGGAAGCACCAAGCAGTGCACTCTACCCACAGCCCCCACAGCTGGCTGTCGTTTTAAAATGACTGTTTCAATGTTAAGGCTCTTAGTAACAATTGCCCAGTATTACCAGTGAACGTTCCACGGAGGTACACCTGCACATCACCACAGGTCTTGTCATTTCTGCTGCCTGTGCACCTGCCACCTGTACACCTGCCTGTGCATCTGCCACCTATACACCTGTCTGTATACCTGCCACCTGTGCGCCTGCCTGTGCACCTGCCTATACACCTGCCTGTGCACCTGCCACCTATACACTTGCCTGTGCAGCTGCCTGTACACCTGTCTGTGCACCTGCCTGTACACCTGTCTGTGCACCTGCCACCTGTGCAGCTGCCTGTACACCTGCCTGTGCACCTGCCACCTGTACACCTGCCTGTACACCTGCCTGTGCACCTGCCACCTGTACACCTGCCTGTATACCTGCCACCTGTGCGCCTGCCTGTGCACCTGCCTATACACCTGCCTGTGCACCTGCCACCTATACACTTGCCTGTGCAGCTGCCACCTGTACACCTGTCTGTGCACCTGCCTGTACACCTGCCTGTGCACCTGCCACCTGTACACCTGCCTGTACACTGCCTGTGCACCTGCCACCTGTACACCTGCCTGTGCACCTGCCTGTGCACCTGCCACCTGTGCACCTGCCACCTGTGCACCTGCCACCTGTACACCTGCCTGTGCACCTGCCACCTGTACACCTGCCTGTACACCTGCCACCTGTACACCTGCCTGTGCACCTGCCACCTGTACACCTGCCTGTACACCTGCCACCTGTACACCTGTCTGTGCACCTGCCACCTGTACACCTGCCTGTACACCTGCCACCTGTGCACCTGCCTGTACACCTGCCACCTGTGCACCTGCCACCTGTACACCTGCCTGTACACTGCCTGTGCACCTGCCACCTGTGCACCTGCCTGTACACCTGCCTGTGCACCTGCCACCTGTGCACCTGCCACCTGTGCACCTGCCTGTACACTGCCTGTGCACCTGCCACCTGTGCACCTGCCTGTACACCTGCCTGTGCACCTGCCTCCTGTGCACCTGCCTGTACACCTGTCTGTGCACCTGCCACTTGTACACCTGCCTGTACACCTGCCTGTGCACCTGCCACCTGTGCACCTACCTATGCACCTGACTGTAACCCTGCCTGTGTACCTGCCACCTGTACACCTGACTGTAACCCTACCTGTGCACCTGCCTTACAACTGCTTGTGTGCCTGCAGGAACAGGGTGTCTTGGTCCTCTTTCTGTCACAAATGGTGAACCCCCGTTGGGTAATTTGTGGAGGACCGTCAGGGTTCACTCAGCCACGGTGTTGGAGGTCCAGCCAGGGAACCCTGAGGTGCTTCTGGGCCTCACTGCCCTAGGAGTCTGACTCACAGTGCTCATCATGGCCGTCAGCCTAGGTCCCATAGGCGGTCCTAGCTGGAACTCCAGCATGGGTACCTGGGAACCCCAAAGACAGCCCCCAGGGTGCTGGGGCACACACAGGCAGGTGGAGGGAGCCCCAGGGATATTGGCAGTCAGGCTTGGTGGGGTCTGTTCCTCACCACCAGTGCCCACCCCTGCATACCTGTACCTGGCCCATCCCATGCCCTCTCCCGCAGCGTGACCCTCCAGACCTTCCCTGGTGTCTTCCGGGCCTGTCCCTCATGTCTCCTTCCTGGGGCTCCCCTTCTGCAAGCAGGGCCACACCCAGGTGTGGGTCTGGCCAGTCATGGGAGGTGGGAGGAGCCAAGAGATGCTGCCTGCCGGGCCGGGACAAGCCGGGCCGCCTTCCTCAGGCGTTTCCCTGACTCTGGTGGCTTCATGGGCAACTTGCAGCCCAGGACTCTGGTGTCCTGCCAGCCTCAGCAGATGGCCAGGCCAGGACACCACCGTCTGGTGGCTACACGGCCCTTCCTAGCCTTCTTGGCATCGTGTCTCCACTCCCACAGGCAGGCCGGCGCCTCTGCCCTGGCCAGCCTGCGAGCCCCTCCCGTCTCCTCACCTGCAAACATCTTTCTTCAGTTCTAGAGGTTCCTCGTCTCTGTGCAAGGCAAGGCCAGGAGGACTGCATGGCGGTGGGGGCTGACAGTCTTTGGGAATAACGTTTGGGCCGACAACTGTGTCTGGGATCCCTGCCTCGGAGGAGGCCTTGACAGAGAGATCACCAGGACACAGCTGGCACTCTGACCTCTGCACCTGTGGGCTGGGGTTCCCCAAAGCCACAATGGGAGTGGAGTTACTGCCGCACCCTGCCTTTTGACCGCAGTAAGTGCTAGCATGCATGAACACACACGCTAGGAGCCGCGTTCCCAGTAAACATTCCCTCTCGTGTCCAGCAGTGGCCACCAGGTGTCCTGGGCTCACGGCCTGCATCGCCTGTACGTTAGCGATGGGAATAACGTCTGGGCCGAGCCGTGTCTGGGGTCCCTGGCTCTGAGCAGGCCTTGATCAGCACTGTGCTGGGGCCGAGTCAGAGCCGAGCCCGGGAACAAGCGTGGCACTCCGACGTACCCACGTGGTTCCACTGCGGGGACTGGGAGACGCGCAGGAGCGCACATCGGGACACGGTTCTGCTGCAGGACAAGAGCAGCAGGGGCGTGGGCGTGGGCGTGCCATGTCGAGGGACGCTCTGCCCAGGAGCGGTCTCCACTGCGCGTACTCCAGTATGAGACGTGTTTCGTGCTGTGGCTACCTATACTTCTGTCTGCTTTTTAAAGTGATGCACTTATTTTTTTAGAGCAGTTTTGGGTTTACAGAAAAACAGCAGAAAGCACCGAGTTCCCATATGCCCAACCCCACCCACCCCGCACCCCCCGGGGGGAGCTAGCCTCGCAGCAGATGCACCAGCCCGGACACAGGACTAAGCAGCCCCCAGCTCACACGCGTCCTACAGCACACGGGCACGGCAGGACACCACAGCACCCTCTGTGCTCCACACCCCTGTGCTCTGCCTAAGCATCCCTGCCTCCGCTAAGGCCCAGGCACCGCTGCTTCTATCTTTTCTGGAATGCCAGCAGGTTAAACTGGCACAGCATGCACTCCTTAACTCAGCCACACTCCCTTAGTGACGAGTACTGAGCCACACCCGCTTAGTGACGAGTACTGGGCCACACCCGCTTAGTGACGAGTACTGGGCCACACCCGCTTAGTGACGAGTACTGGGCCACACCCGCTTAGTGACGAGTACTGGGCCACACCCGCTTAGTGACGAGTACTGGGCCACACCCGCTTAGTGACGAGTACTGGGCCACACCCGCTTAGTGACGAGTACTGGGCCACACCCGCTTAGTGACGAGTACTGGGCCACACCCGCTTAGTGACGAGTACTCGGCCACACCCGCTTAGTGACGAGTACTCGGCCACACCCGCTTAGTGACGAGTACTGGGCCACACCCGCTTAGTGACGAGTACTCGGCCACACTCACTTAGTGACGAGTACTGGGCCACACCCGCTTAGTGACGAGTACTCGGCCACACTCACTTAGTGACTAGTACTGAGCCACACTCGCTTAGTGACGAGGACTGCTCCCTGTCTGGACGAACCTCTGTCCGTGTCCCGACCACCTGTTGAGGGTGTCACAGTCATTTTCCAGTGTGGGCGACTGAGTGCAGTGTGTAAAGCAGGAACGCGCAGGCGTTTGTGTGGGCGTCAGTAACGTGCGCGGGTAAGTCCCAAGGAGCACATGCACCGCGCCATGTGGCCAGTGTGGGCTGCAGAGTGCCATAGCCCTTCCCCGGGGCCGCTGTGCACCCCCAGCAGCCACTGGGTGCCCGTCTCCCGCCTCGGCACTGGGTCTGTTGGCCTCACCGCGGCGTCTCCTGTGGTCGCAGTTACTGACCCTGGGTGCCACGTGTGTGATCAGCCCCCTCACAAGCTCCTTCCCATCCGCCCGTCTGTAGTAGACGTCTCTAAGACACTTGGCCCTTTGAAAATCAGTCGTCCATCCTCTTCTTGCTTCGCCGTACACTGTGGATAAGAGCCCTCTTGAGATTTGTGTTTGCGAACTCTCCTCCCAGTCTGTGGCCCGTCTTCTCGCTTTCTTGTGTCCGGACCCCAGGCTGGGTTGGTAGGAAGCCAGCTGCATCGGAGACCAGCCTGTGACGCGAGTGGCTGAGCTCCCTGGACCCCGGTCCTCTTCGGGCAGAGCTTGGGGGCGAGAAGCCCCTTCCAGGGTCAGATAGGACGTGGCCGTGAAGCTTGGTGCCCGTCACTGGGCCAGGGCTCCACGGGAACCAGAGCAAAGAGCCCTCCATCGTGGTCCACGGGGGCCTGGGCACACATAAATCGTGTCTTCACGCCACGGAGCTGAGAGCTCGCCGACTGACAGGGAAACTGCAGAGGTGCTGCCTCGGGGAGGCTCAGCACACTCGGAGCAATGGAGCCGGTGTCCTGAGAGTGGCCCGGGCCCTGGAGAGTGCAGCCCACCAGCCGGCCCTCAGGCAGCGTGGTCGTCAGTGTCCCAGGACACGTGGGGCCACCACGCTGCCGAGGGCTGGCTTTCTCGGGAAGGCTGCAGTGCCACAGGAAGCGGGTGGCTCCTGTCCAGGAAATCAAGCCACTGCCTGTGTAGACGCTGACACACTGGAAGCTCTGAGATCCTACGTCCCCCCACCCCCCGGCCCGCTGCCCCGCACCTGCTCCCACAGGCCGTGTGGACTTGCTGGGAGCAGACGGCTGGGGCGAGTGAGACCCTCCTTGCCGGACAGCTGCACACAGAACGTGGAGGGCAGTCTCTTCACCCGGCACCACCCAGTGCCGGACAGCAGGCCACAGGGCGCGGGGGCAGCAGGCAGCAAGGCGTGGCCCTTCATGTGACACGGGCTCCCGGGGCACCTGCCTGGCAGCACTCACAGCGGCTCAGCATCTGTCACTGGGGGCCCGTTGTGCCCATGGCGCTGCCGGTCAGGCATCACCAGCCACAGGGCTCCCGTGGAGACGGGTGCTTTGGGGTTAGTGTGGTGCCTGGGGTGGGGCTCTCATGGTTGGGCTTCTGCTATGTTCTCAGAGCCTGGCTTGGGACACCCAGCTTAGCACAGTGACATAAGTGCCAACACAGGAGCCTGCGTCCAAGCCACTGCCAGTGCTTTGAGTTCTGGGGAGGGACCCCGGCCCAGGCCTTGATCTGCCCCGGGGCTGCAGGAATCCAGTGTCCAGGTATGGTGGGCTGGCTCCTGCCGACAAGAAGCTCCCTCGGCTGACCTGGGGCCTTTGGCTCCAGCTGCCCAATCCCAGGCTGGGCGGCCTTCCTGCCTGGGGGCATTTCCAGACTGTACCGGCACTGTCTGGCTTTCTCAGTGGCACGTGAATAAAGGTGCATCTTAGAGTCTGTGGTCCCTGCAAGACGGTGAAACACGGCGCACAAACCCGGCGTCAGCAACACGCAGAGCTGCCAGGTCGGCGGACTGGAGGCCCCCGACTAAGCGCGAGGCCGCTGGGAAAGGCAGGCAGGCCTTGGGCGTCTGTGTGACAGCTCAGAGTGCTTTAGAACTCCCTGGGGTCCCTGCACAGCTAGCTGACCCTGCCCGGCCCCCATTCTCTTCCCGTGCATAGCGCAGGTGGGTAGAGCGAAGTCCAGGGGAGGGACAGAGGAACCTCAGACCTCATATGCAGATTTATGCCAAATGAGATGCAAATCAAGGGCCCTCGGCTCTGATGCTCCTCTGGCTCCTGAGACCTGACCCTGGGGCCCAGCACCTCCGCCTCCGAGGGATGAAGTGCAGCCTGGGGGTGGGACCCTGGTGCAGAAGGCACCGCCGCGCGAAGGCCTCAGACGCGCCAAGTCCTTCAGGGAGAGGCGCCTGGGTGTCCGGTGGGCCCGGCTGCTCCGACGAGGAAAAGGGGCCACGGCAGCGTCTTGGACAGCTCTGCGGGTCACGTGCAAGGAAGGTACGCAAATGAACGCACAGGTATGCAAATGTCCGGGCCGGCCGGCGGCAGGGGTTCCGGCGCCCTCGCTGCGCTGCGCTTCCCCGACTGCGCCGAGACTCACCGGCGCGCGGCGAGGGGAGCGCGCCCCCTGCTGGCCGAGCGCGGAAGTGGCCCCAGGCCCGGTCCGGGCGCCGCGCGGAGGGCGGGCGGGGGGCGCGGGCGCGGCGGCCGGAGGAGGGGCGCCCGCCGCTCGCCCCCCGCCCGGATGCCAGAAGCGCGGCTCCTACCGCGGCGAGGCCGGGGGCGCCGACCGCTCCGAGGTGGGTGTGCGCTGCGGCGCGCTCAGCTCGCGGCCCCCACCGCCGCCCGGGGAGCGGCCTGCGGTGCCGGCGAGGGCGGGCTCGGCCGACGGCCGCCGGGACCCCGCGCGGCACAGCCCGGCCGGCCCGTGTGCTGGCGCGCCCCGGCCCGCGGCGTGCGGGCGGAGCGGGCGGCGGGCGGGCCCCTCCTGCGGCCGGCGCCCCGGGGCGGAGCCGCGCGCGGGGCGGGGGTGGGGGCAGGTGGCGCGGGGCCCGGGGACGCTCCGCCGAGCGCGCGGCTGCCGACCCGGCCCGCGGCCAAGGCGCGGCGGCGGAGGCCGGGACCGCCGGGCGGCGTGCGCGCTTTGTTCCCGCGCGGGCGGCCGGAGCCCAGCGGCATGGCCCAGGCGGCCGCCCCGCGCGTCCCGGCCCCGCCGCGCGCTGAGCCCGGAGCGGCGCGCGGGTGACGGCGCTGGGACCGGGTTCGGAGGACACACCGCTCCGGAGCCGGCTGCGAGTGCGCGGTGCCGCCCGCCGGACCTGCCGCCGTAAGTGCCGCGCGCCCCGCTGCTGTCACCCGGCTCCGCCCGCGGCCGCCGTCTGAGGTCCCTCCGCAGCCCCCTCCCACTTGACAAAGTTGGTGCCCTGGGCGGGCGCAGTCGCCTGGCTCGGGGCCCTCCGCCCGGGCGCGCACCCCCAGGTGAGCAGAGAGCCTGGCCGGCCCGCGGGGCGGCAAACTTCGGGCGGGAACTGCGGGCGGGCGCGGGCTCCAGGCTGCTGGCGTCCGGGTTTCCTGACAAAGACCCCGCTGCGGTCAGGCAGGGGTGGGAGGCAGAGGGCACCCCAGGAGAGCGCAGGGTGTGGGCCGGGAGGAGGGTCTGCGCCCCCCTACCGTCCTCGTGCTCTGGCTGCCCCAGGCCCGGTGGCCCGGGGGTGGTGGGCCCTGCCCTGGGTGGGGGGTGGTGGAGAGGGGGCTTGACGTCTCCCTGCGGCCGGACAGCGACGTGCCACCCACCAGGCTCACGGCCTTTGCGGGCGTCCATCTGTGCGCTGGGCAGGCACTGCCAGGCTGTGGGATGGCGGGAGGTGTGAGCGCATGGGGACAGAGGCTGGAGAGTCGTCCTGGACAGCGGCTGCTCGCAGAGGGGCCAGGCCCCCAGGCCTGGGTGGGCAGGCCGAGTGTGGAGACCCTGCCTCTGGCCATGGCCGCTTCTGAGTCCCAGGAGAAAACGTTGGCTTCGTGAACAGGACGGGGGGTGCCCTGGGGGTGACCCGAGAAGCTCACCGCCGGTCTGTGGCCACGGCCAGGATGCCAGGCCGTGATGTCCAGCTGGGTGTGTGCTCCCCCCCACCCCAGACACAGACACGGGGGAGCCCGGCCACCACCTCAGGACCGGTGGCTGGGACACGCTCTCGCGAGTTGCTGTAAGGTTAGAGAAACTCCTCAGGGTGGGACTCCCCTGTCCCCAGCAGAGCCAGTGTGGGGCTGGATCTGAGGGCAGTACAGGGGAGGGGCGTCAGCCCACCCGTGGCCCCAGGGCACGTCTGCCGAGGGCTACTGCCAGTGCTCCGCGTCCCACGGTGGTACTGCCCCTTACCTCTCCGGATGGCGGAGCCAGGGTGTCCCAGCAGGCCGGCGGGCACAGGAGCTGCTCCAGGCCAGGGCCCTTCTGAGCGGTGAGCACCTTGAAGCCAGGCTGGTTCTGGTGGGCAGTGGCCCCAGCTGGATGCTGAAAGGGAGGAGAAGGCGAAGCACAGCCAGGAGCAGGAGGGACAGACGTGTCCCCCTGAACTGGAGGCCGCGGGGACGGAGGTGTGCACATCCGGGCCGTGTTATGGCGGGGTCTGTCTCCCGGCCCGTCATCGCTGTGTGGTTAGGAGAAAGGGGAGGCAGGTGGGCAGTCCTGGTGCTGGAGGGTCCCCGGGAGTCCCCCTCTTGGGCCCTCGGGGGCAGCTGCTGGCCGCCCGAGTCCCTGAGGCCCCCAGTCGTCCTTGTCACCGGTCTGTGCAACTACGTCACCACCTCAGATCTCTGATCTGCCCACGCGTGTTTTTTTCTGCTCGACTGGGAAATTAATTTTCCTTCCCACCCGAGGGTCTGGAGTGCGGCCGGCTGGGACCTGGCAGGGCTGCGGTGGAGCCAGCTCTGGCTGCTGCTCCCCGGCGGGCTGGGCAGCGTGTGGTGGCCCGGCACTGCGCTGCCAGCTTGGGGAGCATCTCGCCCGCTCCCCTCCCGGCGCAGGCGGGTGAGCTGCAGCCCTCCGATTCATCCTAGCCTCCCGACAGGCTGGCGGCGCCGGTTGGGTTGCAGGGACCTGACTCTCCAGGGAGGGGTGTCCGTGTGCTCACGGTCGGCGAACACATGGGCAGTTGGCGGCCCAGGGCAGGAGACCTGGCACACGGGAGCTTCGCCACAGGCCCTGGAGAGGGCGCTGGCAGCCCCGGGCAGCGGCTCACCTGGGGTCTCGGGTAGAGGGGCCGCCTGTGCTCGGCACTCTCTGGGGGGGCCGGAAGCGCCCAGTTCCTGCCCCCCACCCTAGGCCATCCCCTCTCAGGGCCCTTAGGGCTCGGCGGGCCCTGGCCCTGTGGCAGGGTGAGTAGGCGGTCAGTGCTACAGGTACAGGGCCCTCTCCTGGACACCGGGGCCTCGGGCAGGTGGGGGGCAGCTGGGGCGGGGGAGCACTTGACCTCTGCCCCATCTGGGTCAAGGTGGCAGAAGCCAGTCCCCCCGCCCGGCCTGTCCCACCGTGGCCCCGCCCAGTCCATCCTGCTGTGCTGGGGGGGGTGTTGGTCCAGACCCACAGGAAGCCATTACAGCAGCCGCGGTGTCCAGGCAGCTGACCTCGCCGCGCAGGCCAGCCCCAGGGCCTGAACTCTTACTCGCACATGGGAGCGTGCCTGGCCATTAGCTCACTGGCTGGGAGCGTCTGCGCGTCCACGGCCACGCCTAGGCACAGGCTCACTGAGGCCAGCCTGGAGGGCGCTCGGCAAGGCAGAACTCGGGCCACCCCGGCTCACAGCAGGCCAGGCGCGAACCACTTGGCCCAAGACAGCCGCGCAGGGGTGCCCTTGCTGGCCCTCGGGGGGATGCGGAGGCCCAGAGAGGTCCAGCAGTGGGCCTGCAGCGGTGCAGGGCCAGGCGCCCCGCGGCACTGCTGCCCACACAGGGTCTGAGTCTGGAGGGCCGGTGTGGGGCGCCAGGGCAGTCGGCTTGCTCGGAGCCCAGCAGCCTCTCATGTCCTCCCTGGTGGGGCCCCCGCAGCCCGGAGGAGGGTGCGGATAGGGCTGGCACCTCGTGGTTGCAGGGGCGGGCGGGGCCCACCCATTGGGCACTCAGTGCAGTTGGCTGAGGTTCCATGGCACAGCGACCCGCTGTCCTGGGCCTGGGCCCGGTGGGGAGCCCCGCACCGCCCTCCCGAGGAAGCAGCCGCTGGCACCCGTGGCCCTTTCCCAGGAGGGGGAGGCCGGCGTGCGAGGGGGGGCCCAGCCGCCGGCCTCCCTGGGGCTGCCTTTCCCTGAGAGCAGACACGGCAGGGCTCTGCTCGTCCAGGGACGGTCCTGGAGTGGAAACCACCTGGGAGCGTCAGCGGGAAAGATGCGTCTGAGCCCCGTGCCGAACCGTCCTGGCCGAGCTCACCCGGCGCAGCGGTGGGTCGGGGGTCACGCCTCCGCGTCCGCAGCACGCTTCCCGTGGCAACAAGGCCAAGGTGGGACTTGTGCTGCTGTGGTGGGTGGGACCTCTCGCCAGCCAGATGTCCCAGGAAGGGACACAGAGGGACTCCGCCACAAAGAAGCTGGGACCGGGCTGGGCACAGCAGCCGAGGCTGCGGCCCCTGCCCCCACCTTGCACGCTCACAGCCCACTGGGTGGAGGCGTCCTCGGTTGGGTCTGGGGTGGCCCTGCCACTGGAGCCCGGAGGACGTGGTGGAGGCGGTGTGGGGGGATGACCGGCCCCGGGGCGTCCTGTTTACTGGGACAGAGAAGCCCACAGCAGGCAGGCAGCGGGCAGTGCAGAGACCGGGACGGGCAGCTCCCGGCCATTCCCGGGCCGGTCAGCAGCGCTCCCCCCTCGGTCCCATGGCCCCAGTGTCCTGGTTTTGGCTTAAGGGGATCCTTGCCTGGGGTACTGCTTGGGCTGCAGGTGTGCCGTGCAGGTGGGAGAGGTGCGGTGGGCTGGGCAGAGGCGGAGGGATGGCACCCCGGCTTCTCTGAGCTGTACCCAGGTTTGAGTCCCTGCTCAGCATCTGTGTGACTTCAGCAAATCACTGGCCCTCTCTGTGCCTCAGTTTCAAATGTCAGTGCACCCCCCTCAGGGCCACCCCCTTTCTGGGTTGTGGTGAGGTGCAAATCCGTGTGCGAGTGACGTGCAGACTGTCAGTGCGTGTGGACACCCAGTGCCACCTGGGCTTGCTAGTGGCCGAAGACCCCCTCCTTGCCATCCAGGCCCACCTGTGTCCTACAGGTGGGGTCCGGGGTGGGCTCTGTCCTGCACAGCGCAGCCCCCAGACCCACGTCCGCCTCCCCCAGGGGTAGCCAGAGCTGCGTGCCGGCCACCCGAGAGCCCATCAACACGGGCAGCAAGGCCAGCCTGTGACGGCCGGGCTCCCGCTCGGAGCAGACAGCCTGACCACAGCCTGTGTCCACCAACCCACAGGTGGCTGCCGTGGCGCTCACGCGGGGCTCTGAGGCTGTGCCTGGACCTCGCCACCGACCTCCCCTGGGCCAGAGGAGTCGGGTCTGGGCTGTGGGGTCACCCGTGTGTGCAGAATTGCGGGGGACGGCCAGAGAGTCGGCCCCCAACCCCTTGCAGAGTGGTGGTTCTGAACGGGAGCGTGTCCTGGGCTTGCCCACAGGCAGCAGACAGCCGTTCTGACCATCGTGTGGCCTGCCCCCACGTCCCCGCCACGGCCCTCGGAGCCTGTGCGGTCAGTGGGCAGCTCACTGCGCGCTCCCCCTTTCCACGAGGAAGGCGGCGGACAGCTCGGGATTGGGGGGCCTCACGTGCCGGGCACATGCAGGGGACACGACCAACTGCAGACCCAGGCTGTGCGCACTTGCCCGTGTCTGGAGGCAGTCGCGGGTAATTTTAAGAAGCATCTTAGCGACCCGAGCGTCCGATGTACCCACGCGTCTTCCTCGCAGCGGATACTCTGCGCTGTGGTCTGTTCCTAGAGTCCCCACCCCACCCCGTGTGGGCGCAGGCTCCCATTCCCCACGGGGACTGGGCGGGGTAGGCAGAGGGACAGGGGCCCTGTGTACACAAGGCGCTCACCGTGCCCCAGGGAGGGGACAGCAAAGCACGTTGGGAAGGACGGGAGGACTGGGGGGAGCTGGCCTCAGGCCCCAGTCGGGACTAGGTGAAGCCCTTGAAGGAGCAGGAGTGGGTGGTCTCGGCTCGGGGGCATCTCGGGGGTCTGACTCCTGGGCTGCTTCTCTGCAGCTGCGTCTCCCCACTGGACTGGACCTGCTTGCCTGGCTGGGGGGGAAAGGGGCGGCCTGGCCGGGGGGTGACCGCCCCAGCGCGTGTGCGGCTGTGCGCAGGGCGCTGAGGGCCAGGCCTCCCGCGGCCCTGCCCCTTCCCACAGGTGAGCACACGCGCCTGGGACGGGTGCGGTTGCCAGGTCACCGGCGGCTCTAGGCCACCGTTGTGGGCGCGTGGAGAAGCATGCTTGCACGGCGGCTCCTGCCCGCAAGCTGTCGCGTATCTGCTCCACGGACAGCCAGACCCAAGCGCCTCTGTGCAGCCCGGTTGGCCCTGAGGCTGGGCCTGGTCCCCCACCTGTCAGCCCGGTGTGTCCTGCGCACAGCCACCAGCGGGTCCCTGAAGGCCACTCCGGTGCAGCCCTCTGGAAGTGTCCAGACCCCACACCCCCCAGCCCCATCCTTCCCTGACCCACCTTCCTTGCTGCCGCCCAGACGTGCATGAGCACCTCAGGGCTTTCCCGGTGCCGGTCCCTGCCGGGAAGCCCTCCCGCACATGCCCGGCTCCCACCCCGTCCTTCAGGTCTTGCTGAAGCGTCAGCTTGTCGGCCCCTTCCGCCCACCTTCTCCCCGGCACTCCCCACTCCATGGTCACTTCGGCCTGTGAACGCCGGACCCCTCCTGGGGGCTCAGCCCCACGGGGGCGGGGCCCGGTCTGTTCTGAGCCCCCGACCTGTGGGTACCAGGTCTTGCCACGAGGCGGCTCCCACCACCCCATCTCACAGGTCACTGAGGGTTCGGGGCCACCCCAGCAGGCGGGGAGGGCTGAGTGGCGGCAGCGTCTCCCCGCACGCTGTGGGCGTGGTGGCCTCACAGGCAGCACCGCCCCCCGGAGCTGATGTCAGTCCCCCACACAGCACAGGGTGGTCACTCGGCCGTCCTTCGGCGGTCCCTTCGGCCACTGCTTGGGGATGGGGTGGTATGCCCTTGGCCCTGACCCAGCAGAAGGCCCGTGGGAGGTTACCAAGGCCCACCGTGGGCACCACCCAGCCTGGGGCAGAGGCAGGCCCTGGTGTGGTGGCCTCTGCTGGGGTCTTGGCGGCCGGGATGCCTGGTGCTCCCAGCAGAGGTTGGTGGGGGCGTTAGCCTGTCACAACACCCCAGAGGTCCCTCCTGGGGCCCCACGGAGGGCTTGGTGGCTGCCAGCTGCCCGCGTGGGCATTGGCTCTGCATGGTCTGCACGGGCACCCTGGGGCACCCCACTGTGGCCTGGGGTGGGACGTCAGGATGCCCCCAACCCCCTGCAGGAGGAGGCGGGTCCCACTCCCCATGGGCCACGGTCGCCGCAGCGTCCTGCCTGGGGCCGCCAGGAGATGGCGTGTTGGCTCTCCCCGCCTGTGAGGGAGACCCGGGCTCCAGCGAGGCTGGCCACTGGCTGCTGTAACTCCTGGTAGCCGAGGCCACCGTCTCCCTGGTCACCTCAGCTCCAAACCCACATGGGGCAGCAATGCCAGGTGGCGAGGTTGCCTGTTCTGTCATGGGACAGGGTTCGAACGCCAGCTTCCAGACGGACGAGACGGCAGGTTCTGAGGGGTGGCGCCCGCTGGCTGGACTCTGCCCTGCCCTGCATCCCTGCCCCTGAGTCCCACTGCAGGACCAGCTCTGGGAGGGGAAGGTCTGTCCTCCCCCCCGGGGGCCGCCTTCCAAGAGGCATGTGCCACCAGGGCGAAGAGCCGAGGAGCTCAGGAGCAGCTGGTGGCGGAGGGCACCCCCAAGCCCGGGCGTGGCCCCAGCATTGGGGCCCGTCGGACACTTGCACATGCAGCAGCGAGAGCCACCCCGGCCCCTGCAGCCCCCAGAGGCCTTGCACTGGCGGCACCGGGCCTCAAGCTGGGCATCAGGGGTCGCGGCCACACCAGCCCATGCACAGATTCGGCCTCGGAGAGCCGATGCCCTGAGCCTTGGCTGTGAAGTGGGAGAGAGGACCCACCGCAGTGTAGGGCGAGCCTAGAGGAGGGGTCCTGGTCCTCCGCGGACGTCCCGGGAGCTGCGGTGACGGGGAAGCGGGCTGTGGGCACTGCGAGGCCTCCAGGAAGGGACCGCAGCCCCGAGATGCGGCTGAGTGCTCAGTGCCCGCAGGTCCTGTCCAGACCAAACCCGGCCCCGAGCCACAGCCCTCAGGCGGGGCCTCCTGGAGCCCAGGCCTCCGTCCCCTGGCTCTGCCCCAGCAAATGGGCGAGGCTGCATGGGGTGTCTCGAGGCCCCTCTGAGCTCCCCAGGGGCAGCAGGGTCCAGAGCGCAGTCCTGGCTTGGCAGGGGGGGCTGAGGCCGGGCCCACACCGCAGCCCCAGGTCGGGAATCCCGGCTGGCAGGGTGCCACCACCTCCTGCCACGTCCATCACAGCCAGACGTCGGACCCTTGCCAAGCCGGGCGAGGGGTCGCCGGCTTCCCCGACTGGCACATCCTTTCTGCTGCCGGCGTGTAATTAACAGAGTAATTAAAAACAGGACGAGTTAATTGGTATTCATTTATGTGGCAGATGTTTTAAATTGAGGCAGGAAACAATTTACCTGTTTACATAAACAATGGAGGGGCAGGCTTGTAAAACACGTTTTTAGAATATATTTTCCTCCCCTTCCTTAGAAGAATCGGAGTTCTCAGTCTCCCTGCCCAGTGGCCTTGCTGTGAGCCCGGCAGTGTGGGGCCGGTGGGGCAGGGGGTCTGCGCAGAAAGGCCTCCCGTCCAGGTCGCTCTGGGGGGGGCCGCTTTCCTGCAGTGCCAGGAGGGCACGTCCTGCTCGTGGGACCCGGGGGCCCTGTACCCCTTTAGGCCAGGTCAGGCCTGGGAAGAGGTTCCCAGCGGGGTTGGCACCCGGGCAGGGCTGTGAGGGGCACGGGACCCACCTGTGGAGCCCGTGCGTGGAGCCGCGTCCCCGGAGGGCAGGAGGCTCCCCTCTCCTCTGCATGCATGGCGCCACGCAGCCTGGGCTCCGAGGAAGCAGGTGGGCGCAGAGCTGCCTGCCCCTCGCACCGGCAGCACCCACTGTGCGCCCCGCCACGTGCTGGGGCGTTCACCGCATTGGTACTTGGGGTGCTCGCCCATTCCTGTGGGGGGGCAGGGCCCGTGTGCGGCAGCGGGGACGCTGTCTCCACGCAGGTGACGGGTGTGGGGAGACCCGACCTGCAGCTCACACAGGACCTGGCACATCTCAGCCCTGGCTCCGCACCGCTGGGCAGGACAGTACGGGGTTCTCGGTAGTGCCCGGGTTGGGGGTGACAGGCGTGCCCCAGCGTACTCCGTGGCGCCCAGTGGTCATGGGAATACCTGGTGGTACCGTCGTGACCTGCGATTGGCATTTCTGGGACGTCTCGGAGGTTACTGGGAGAGGAGATGGAATGTTCTGGAATCCGGCTGGAAGGAGCTGCCTCAGCTCCCAGACCCCGAGGGTCACAGTGTGGTCCCAGGTCCAACCCGAGCAGGGGCCCTGGGGACACCCTGCCCCTCCCTCCGGGAACCGACGTAGGGCACTGAGCCGGCGCGTTCCAGGGGCTCAGCAGTGGGACAGCGGGGCAGGCAGCCTCGGGGCCTGGGAGCTTCTCGGCACTGGGGGATGAGGGCCTTGGCCTCCAGGGGCCGCAAGCTCCGACCGTCTCCCTCCTGTGGAGATGAGCTGAGAACCCCTGAAGGTCAGGTCCCCAGAGGGGCCACTGCAGGAGGGCTGGGCCGTGGGGCTGCCCCATCTGTGTGGGTCACGGAGGGCCCAGTGGTGCCCACGGTGCCACAGCGTTGACAAGAAACCACGGGCTGAGCGTGCTCGGGCGAGCGTGAGAGGAAGCCGCTGGTCCTCCAGCCTCCGGTGGTCACAGCTGGGGCCATGCGGGGCAAGTCCTGCCTCAGGCCGCCTGCCACAGGGCTCGGGCACGCTGGGCACAGAGCAGCCTCGAGCCCTCCCAGGAAGGCCACCCTCGAGGCCCACAGCTTGTCATCCCCAGGCCCCTCCGCATGCCGTGCCGTGCCGCGGGCTGCGGTCCCTTTCAGGGAGGCCACACCCATCTGAATGTGCCGTAGGCGTGCACGTCACGTGTCACCCTCGCCCAGTGGCTGGGCGAGGAGAGCCTCCGTGGGTCCAGGGCACGCGTCCTCTGGAGGCTCCTGGTGCGTGCAGACACGTGGCACGTTCCACGTCATAGCCACGGCGGGGCTCGGTGAGCCTCTGGCTGCCCGGGTGTGGCCGTGGGAAACCCCGCCTGCTGGGCCAGCCTCCCGGCAGCGGCCTTATGCCCTGCACCTCAGCCCACACGCGGGGTCTGGTTCCAGGGCGCTGCCTGAATGTGCCTCAAGCCTGCCCACCGCCGTGTCCTGGGCCAGACTGTGCCTGCCCGGGAACGCCCTTCGGGCGGGCGCCCAGGTGCGTGGCGCACAGGCCCGGCCCAGGGTGGCCGTGTCACACCCTTCGGCCCTGGCCGCCTCGCCCGTGGCCACTCCGTGGACGTCAGGGCCCACGCAGGCTGGCACCTCGAGGTGAGTCGAGGGGCTGGCAGTCCCTCTCCGTGAGCTCGGTATGGGACAGTGGGGACCGTCGGCTCTCCTGGGCGGCCCCACCCCTCAGCCAAGCTGGCCAGTCCTCCTTGCCCGGGGCTGGAGCGTGGGGGTGCTGGTGGCCTCGAGGAGTGCCAGGACCTGGAGGGCAACCTATGCGTGGCAGGGGAGCTCTGGTGGGAGCAGATGCTAGGACCACACAGTGCGGGCCTCAGCCCGTGGCTGTCCTGACGGGTAGAGGAGCGGAGGGAGGGTGCGGCATGACCACCCCACTGGGCCCTCCTGCCCCGGCAGTGACAGGGTGTCAGAGCGGAAGGAGCCCTCCTCCCCTGACCAAGGCTGCAGCTCCCCCTGCCCTGGCCACCCTCGCAACTCAGAGCTTGGCACGTGGACTCTGGTGTCTGAGCGAATGAATGGACAGGCCTTGTGTCAGAGCTAGGAGGGTGGCCCAGAGGGGGTAGGGCTCACCCAGGCAGGCCCTTCAGCCTACCCCTGCAAGCCAAGCTCCGAGTCAGCCCCTTGAGGCCATGAAGATTCGAACACGTGGAGCTGAGTGAGGTCTCCCCACCCTCCTGCCCTCGCAGCCCTCCCCAGGCTCCTAGCACACGCCCTTCCTGGCCCCGCCCCGTCCTGTGGCCCAGCACAGCCCAGATGGCGGGCCTCCCCCACTGCGGTGGGGAGCTGTCGGCGATGGCGCAGCCCCAACAGCCGGGTGAGGAATGCACTTCCTCTGTGTGCCACCAGCCAGGCCGACACCTGGGGACCACTCGCAGCCCCCCGGGAGCACGAGGGTCTTAATTCCAGCCACTTGGAGCGCCCCAGCCCCGGCACTGGCTCGGCCCAGGGCGCTGACGGCTGCACGGGCACATGGCGGGGCCAGGGCCGGGGCGCAGCAGCTCCGGCGGCCGAGTTCTGGGCGCCACAGCCAAACTCAGCCACCTTCCTTTCTCCCAGAGACCGCGTAGGTTGGCACTGGCGGCCCAGGACACCAGGGCGGAGCCCCACCATCACTTCCTCTGGTCCTCTGCCGGCCCGGTGGTCTCGGTGTGGCCGTGTGCACCGGCTGCGTGCTGGAGGCCGGCACTGTGCATGGGGACAGGCCTGTGGACACCTTTCTGGGCGCCGCCTGTGTGGCCAGCCCTCACGGCCTGCCATCTGCATGTTCCTGTCAGCTCGGAACGGGCTGTGACGGTGCCCCACGGGCCGGTGTACACACCGCCATGTGGTGGTGGAAGCTGGGGGTGAGGCATTTCCAAGGAAGGTTCTGGACCTCCTGGGCTGGGAGTGTTGGGCTGGGGCCAGGCCCACTGGGCAGGACGCCCAGGAACCGCAGGGACAGGGACAGTGATGGATGGGAGGCCCGTCGGGCATATTCCGCGTCCTTTCCCACCGCCAGCCTGGCTCTCCTCCAGCCTGGGAGCGATGTTCGATTGGGGGGATGGCGCGTCTCCCTGGGCCCCGGGGACCGGCCGCGGGGCTGGGAATTTCCACGGGTTCCTGGGGCGGGGAGAGCCTGCGCCTCTGCCCTTCTGTCCTCCTTCACACAGATGTCCCTGGGCCATCGAGCACGCTGGGGACTCCCTGAGCCAGGCTTGGGCCCTGGGGCGTCTCGACCCAGGGGCCGCTGGCCCTCCTGAGCCTCAGCTTCTCCACCCGTGGGATGCGGAGTCGCAAGCCGCGACACCCTGTGGAAACCTGCCAGCCCTGGGCGGTCTCGTCTACCCTACCCTGAGCGAAAACCCTCAAACTCAGGGTGGCCTCTCTCCTGCTGGCCCCTCGTGACTGCCCGGGGCCGCTCCACGTGGGTCGTGGTGCGCCAAGCACCTGAGCCTCGCCACACTGCCGCCTCCTCCCAGTCGCCCCTCCAGGTGGCTTGCAGTCTGCACGCTTGCTTTCTGGAACCAGCCGAGAGGCGTGGCTGGGCGGCAGCGTGGGCGGTGTGGAGGGCTTCCTGCCCCTGCGGCCTGAACCCGCCTGGGTTGGACCCCCTGGCTGTGAGGAGCCTGCCGGTAACCGGTAACCAGCTAGAAACCCGCGGCTCTCTAACCCTGATGAGGCGGCGCCATGCCGCGGCCCAAACCCAAACACCTGCCTGCTCGTCTGCGGCCGTAGGCAGGCTACGCCACCTCTCCGGGCCTGACCCCCTTCCTGCAAGCCGGGCTGCTGGCTGCATCCCCTCGCCAGGTTTCCGCAGAGTAAGCGAGGGCTCCCGTGGCCAGCCGGGCCTGATGGCCTCGGGTCTGCCTGGCCCCCTCTCCGGTCTGGGGGGCGGTCCTAGACCCCTCCTAGGAGCAGGTGCTCGCCAGCAGTGCTCAGGACGGCTGTGGCCAGTCGGCAAGGCACCCCCGGCCTCCTGGTTGGCCTCTGCCCAGAGCCCTGGTGGATGTGCCCGCCCAGTGCCTGTCAGCTGGCCCCTGCCTGGGCCTGTTGCCTTTGCCTCCAAGGAAGGGCCTCGGAGTGTCGGCGGGAGGCGTTCCGGGTCCCAGGCCTATGTCCCGGCACCAGCCTGGCATCAGAGCCCCGGCCAGGCCTCCCAACCCCACATTGTGCCAAGGGCGGTCTGGTGGGATGAGGCTGCTGGTCCCACACTGCCCGGAGCCCAGCCACGCCTGCCCCGTGGTCGTCACCACCACCCGCCCGCTGCTGGCCGGACCAGCATGGTGTTGATGAGCCCCACAGCTGCAGCCACACGTGTGCCCGGCCATCAGCCTCAGGACAGCGGGCGGGGCGGGCGCCCCTGGGAGAGAGGCCAGGGCCGCAGCTGGGGGACGGCAGGTGTCAGGCTGGTGGCTGCAGGCCACGCTCCCTGAGCACGGGGCAACGAGCAGCACAGGCTGAGGCTGTGGGGTTTTCCGGGGCCGCGGTCAACGTCATTATGGGAGCCATCCGCGGAGCCGCGCGTCAGCAGCCGCCAGTCATGGTTCTGCACCCTGGGGGTGCAGACAGGGTGGAGGTGGGAGGCTGAGCCTGCTGGCACTGGCTGCAGGTATGGGGCCACGGCGCGGGGGGGGGGCTGTGGGTGTGGACAGGACGGTGCAGTGGGCAGTTGGCTCTGCTTACGGCACTGCCCGGGACCTCGCCCATCTGGCTGCCGGGAGTGGGACCCCTGAACCTGAGCTGCTGCAGTGACCCCCACGCCTGCGCGGAAGGCTCTCGGGGTGAGCCTGTGCACTGGGGCTGCCCTGTGGGGTCCAGGCCGCCTGTCCTGGTAAGGCTCCCCCTGTCGCTCTCCGACCACCTCCTCTGCTCTCCTTGCACTCCAGCCACAGTGGAGCGTCAGGTCGTGAGACCGTGCTGTGCTGCAGACTCTGACCACGTGTGTCCAGGTGGCCCCCTGCTAGGCCGTGCTCAGCAGGAGTCACGTGTCCCCCGGGACCGCAGTGCCTACGTGGGGACCCAGTCACCTCAGAGGGCCTGGGTCATCGAGCGTCTGAGGGCTGGGCCAGCAGCAGCCTCCCCTGGGACGGTCCAGACTCAGGCCAGCTGGACCTGCTGTCTGCCGGGTGGGGCTGCTCTGGGGGTGCTGTGGAAGCCTCGAGCCCTCTGCTGCCTGCACAGTGAGGACCTGAGGTGGGCTGGCTGTGCCCACGGGTTGTCCTCCTGTGGGGACCTGGGGCTTATGAGGGGCAGGTGGCCCTGGAGCCCACCTGGGCCTGTAGGAGTGTGGGTCCCGACCACTGCTGGCAGGGCCTTGGCCAGAAGCCAGGAAGCTGGGGGCCCCTCAGCCCCGTCCTCGACTCTTGTTTTCCAGGTCCCTGGTCACCCAGCACACGGGACAGAGGAGGACGCAGCGATGCCCGACTCGCCCGCCGAGGTGAAGACCCAGCCCCGGTCTTCGCCCCCAGAGATGCCACCCCCGCTGCCCGTCACGGCCCAGGGGACCACACGGCTCCCCTCCTTCACGCCTCACACACGTGAGTAACCCCCAGCGCTGAGGGCCGCAGAGCGGGCAGGGCAGCCCCCACCTGCACTTGTACATGGCCCGGAGTGGGGACTTTGCTGGCCGAGGGCCGAGTTTCACGGCTTTGCATCCCCGGTCTCTGCCCTGCTCTGACTGCGCGTACACCATGCGACCTCTGGGTGGGCGTTATCATCCCGCAGGGTGAGGACCAGGCAGGCAACTGACCACCAGAGGCCGGGTGGGGCCAGCGTTACACTTCGCGCCGCCTGCAACTCGGGAGGCCCAGGGAGGACTCCATGCTCAGGAGGGACAGAGCTCAGAGAGGGCCAGGGCCTTCCCGGGGTCACACAGCAGGTCACAGCAGAGGCAGTTGTGGGCTGGAGGACTGCAGGCCACCGGGAGCCCGCAGCCAGGCCTGTGGGCAGGGAGGGAGGCCTCCAGGTGGGGCTCAGAGGAGGGCAGGGTGGGCCCAGACCCCAGCTCCTGCTGCCTCGCTGGCCCTGGGCCAATGGGACGGAGCACATGGAGCACATGCACACCTGGAGGGCTTCGGCACCTCCTCCGAGACCACCGAGCCCTTTGTTCAAGGAGAGGAGTGGGTGGCTCAGTGAGGTCCAGCCTGCAAGCCAGGCAGGGCCGCTCTGGTGAGTTGGGGACGAGGCTCAGGGGTCCTGAGTGTTCCCGGTGGGCGCTGTCGTGAAGCACAGCCGGTACCCACATGCCGGGGCTGGGAAGCCTGTACCGGGGGACGTTTCCAGGCTTTGAAACCAAGAGGCCGCTCCCTGGGAACCTCTCGCTCCTCGGCCTGGCAGGCCCTGGTCAGCAGGCAGGACGGAGGGCCAGGCCTGTCCGTTGCTGGCAGGGTGCCAGCTAAGCCAGATCGTGCTGCCACACACCTGCTCCCAGGTGCAGCGCTGGGGGCGGGGACTTGGGCACATGCTGGTGCCCACGGAGCCTCCTGGCTGACCCCCCCCGGCTGTCCGACCAGCGCCAATTCCTTCCAGGGCTGGCCAAGCCAGGGTCTGTCACCGAGTCTGCAGTGGGTCCCCAGCCCGCCCCCAACAGCCAGGACAGGGCCACAGAGGCCAGAACGCTGCCCCTGACATATGGCCAGCCCTGGAGGGCGGCAGTCCTGGCCCCGGGCCGGGCCTGCCCAGTTGGCCTCACACCTCCAGAGCCAAAGGCCGTGGGCCTCTCTGCGTCCTGGGGCGCCACGTCCTCTCCTCTTCCTGCGGTCATGCAGCTGGTCACCGCGCCGCTCTGCCCCGTGCTTCCTGAGCAGGCCATGGTGAGGCCGCTGCCGGGTGCGACTCCCAGGGTCACCTCAGCTGGGCAGGAGGCTGCCCCTGGGGGCCAGCGACAGCTCCAAGGCCCCCGCTGCCCGGGCCCTGAGGGGGGCAGACAAGGCCATGCAAGGTCCTACCTCGTCCCCAGCCTCCTTTGTCCTTGACCCAGAAGCCCCGGGCCAGGACCAGAAGTTCCTGGCTGGGGGCAGCCAGGACCTGCCGGGACCCTCCAGGCTGCACTGAGGCTTGTGGACAGATGGGGCGGCCGGCATGTGCAACCCAGGGCCCCCACACCTGAGGGTCCTGTGTCTGGGGGCAGCCCTGGCTTTACCCGACGGGCGCGAAGGTGGTGGGAGCATGAGCAGGCTTCCCTCGCGACGCTTGAGTCTCACCGGGCTGCGGGCGTCCAGCCACCACGGTGGCCTGGATGGTTCTGACCCCCGTCCCTGAAAGCCGCTGGCTCCTCCATGCACACACCTGGCTGGCGGCCATCCTCACAGCAGCCTCTGGCCTGAGCTGCAGGTTCCCGCCCAGGGTCCCCAGGCTCTGGCCTCCAGCCATACCGAGGGGCCGAACACGACCTCCCCTCTCAGGACTGCTCCGTATGGCCCGAGGACCGCCCGGCAGAGTCCCGTTGGAGTGGAAGCGTGGGCTGCTGGGGCAGGTGGGGGGCAGAGAGGACCGAGGAGGAGGGGCAGTCCCTGGCTCAGACTGCGCCCCCTGCAGCCGTGAGGCCCTCACAGGTGAGGCTCCGTCCCAGCCTCAATGGCCCAAGGGCTCACGCCTGTGCTCCCAGAACTGCGCCTGCCCCAGGACCCCGGCCCGTGGCCTGCTGCAGCGGCTCAGAGAGGCCAAACCCCTCCCAGCCTCTCTCCATCTACGGCCACCGCACTCTGGCTTTGATTGGAGCCCCCAAGTCCTAATTCTCGAGTCACTTGGAAAACACGCGTGTTGGGACTGAGTCCCTTGAGGGTGAGGCTGGCAGGTGGCTGGTGGTTAGGGATGCCAGACTCCCACATGGCAAACCATGGTTCAAGTCCCGGACCCGGCACTTGCTTTCTGTTTCCTGCTCTCGCCCTCACTCTGTCCCTCTCTGATCAAATTAAAATAAGTAAATAAAGTTAAATAAAATAATTATTTTTAAAAAACCTAGGAGATGGGACCAGTAGGTGGTGTAATGGTTATGTTGCTGGGCTCCCACAAGGTCGACCACGGTTTGAGTCCCAAAACCCGGCGGCTTAAAACTCATGCCAGGTGTGTGTGCGTGTGTGACCAAAATCCCGAGAGGAGAATGGAGAAGGGACTGCGGCGTGGCCGTGCCCCCTGGGGGTGATTTCTGGCCTCTGTCTCTCCAGTGAGCTCGCACGCCCTGTAGCAGAGCTGTTCAAAACAGCCGGGGTGCCCCTGCTGTCCAAGGCAGTGCCGAGGTTCCCCAGACCCCTGCGAGGACCCATCAGAAACAGCGCTCAGGGTGGCCCGGGGGACACTGAGGCCCAGAGCGGAGTGGCCTGGCCCAGGACTGGTGCTGCCGTCCCAGAACTGCCCCTCGCAGAGGCGGAGGCTGGCCGCGCGGGTGCCCTCCTGACGGCGTGTTCTTATTTTGCTTACAGATCGAGAGGACGGGCCTGCAACGTCCCCGCCGTCCCTGCCCCGTGGCCGTTTTCATGGCTGCTTAAAGTGGTCTATGGTCTGTCTCTGTGAGTAAAATAAAGCCTTCAGCCGCCAGGAGGCCTCCCACACCGCACTCCCTCCCCGGGGAGTCTGCCGTCCCCCCACCACAGTTCCCCGTCTCGCCGCCTCAGGAGGAGAGGGGTCTGGGAGGACAGCCCCGCAGAGCAGAGTGCGTGGCCTCTAGCAGCTGTGGGCCACAGGCAGGAAGCCCTGAGCTCTCCCCAGCGGGGCAGGCTGGCAGGGCTGACTGCAGGGCTGGGGGGACGGGGACAGGCACGTGTCGGTGGCCAGCGTGCAGCTCAGGCCTTTGCAGGACAGACCGCCAGTCCGTGTGGTCTCAGCCCTGTCCTTGCAGAGTGAGCTCGGGCAGGTGCGGCTGCCCAGGCCTCAGTGTCCCCACCTGTAAAGTGGCAGCACTCTTGGCACCTAATGCCACGGTGACCCCCGGGGACCAGGAGGCAGTGCTATCCACCCGCCGGGCCACAGGGACACTAGCTACTGCTGGATGTGCCGCCGAGGGCTGAGCCCGGGGCGGGCAGGCGGGAGGCTGTCGGCGGTGCAGCCTCGTAGGCCAGCCTGGGTGGAAGGGAGCAGATGAGCAGACCGCGTTACTGTGTGGCGTGTGGGTCCGTCGCTGCCGTGTGCTGGGGCCCTGCGGGTGGCCATGATGACCCCCACCTCCGACCCTCACATGGCCCCGAGCCGCAGGAGCCGCAGGGGTGCTAGCTGTGCCCCCACCTCCGCCCGGACACGTGTGCGGTCTAACTTGGGAACACACCTGTCGCGGGATCCACAGCACTTGTGCCGGGTTATTTTCGGCGTCCGCTCCGCGAGCCGCTGAGCCACCCGGCAGCCTGCAGGAGGGTGTGCGGACGGCGAGCGGGGCGCCGCGGGAGGACCTGGGTGCCCAGCAGGCTGGTGAGCGAACCTCAGGAGGCCGGCCCGGGCCAGCCGGGAGCTGGTGGGAGGGGCAGGCAGTGTGGACAGGGCCTGTCTCAGACACCCTGGACGGTCCAGACCCCAGGTGGCAGTCCAGCCCCGCTCGAGAAGCGAACCTCTCCACAGCAGGCTCCCTCTCTGGGGCGTGTATCCACATCCCCTGGGGTCAGTGAGAGCTCGAGGGGCACTAGGCAGCTGCTGGGGCCCCGGACAGAGTCTCGAGGGCGAGAGAGCAGGCTCACCGTACCCTGGTGTTCCCTGGGCCTCGGGCAGGACGGAGGCTCTGGGCCTCGGCACCCTGCGACCTGTCCTGGTGACATCCCAGAGCCAGTACCCAGTTCTGAGCCCCAGAAGGTGCCTCTGCAGTTGTCTGGACCAGGGTGGAGCAGGCCCAGCATGCTCAGGTGTGCATCCCGGCTGGGCACTGCTCAGGACTGTGTCGAGGACTCAGAGCCCCAGGGCGGGGCACCGTCCCGGCCTTTGGCTAGTGCCTGGGCCCACCAAGCAGACGGCACTCACGGTACACGGTCTCCCCGAACGGCAGGTGTGGCCCAGTGGCTCAGGAGGGCCACGGAGGGCCCAGCCCGCTCCCTGACCCCTGGCCCGTGCCCGCGCTAAGGGGGCTGCGGGAGCTGAGGCCAGGCCAGGCCATGCGCCACTTCTGAGACCCCTCGAGGGGAGGCCGTGCGTCTCTACGTCCCCTGGCCCTGGTGCCCTGAGGACCTCTGTGGCCCACAGTGGCTCCCACAGTCCCTGCTGCAGAACAGCGTGGCCTGGGCAGAGGTGGGGCAGAGCCGGGGGGGTGAGGACAGGGCAGAGCTGGGGTGTGGGGGTGAGGACGGGGCAGAGCCGGGGGGTGGGGGTGAGGACGGGGCAGAGCTGGGGGGTGGGGGTGAAGACGGGGCAGAGCTGGGGGGTGGGGGTGAGGACGGGGCAGAGCTGGAGTATCAGGGTGAAGATGGGGCAGAGCTGAGGTGTGGGGGCGAGGTGGGCAGAGCTGGGGGTGGGGGCGAGGCGGGCAGAGCTGGGGGTGGGGGCGAGGCGGGCAGAGCTGGGGGTGGGGGCGAGGCGGGCAGAGCTGGCACCTCTCCGCAGGCCCAGCATAGTCCACTCCGCCCTCACCTGAGGACTCCCTGCTGTGCACCAGCCCAGCCGCCCATCTGCTGCGGGGTACTATGGTGACGGGGTCAGCCCGGCCGGGTCCGTCAGGTGCGCGTGTGCAGGGACGTGGCCCTCCTGTGGCCCAGCAGGAGTCCGGCCGGTCAGGGGAAGCGGAGCCACAGGTGGACAGAAGGTATAAGGGTAACAGGAGGACCGGGGCCTATGGGAGGGTGCAGCCCAACCGGCCACAGCCAGAGCAGGGCAGGAGAAGGGGTGATGGCCCAGTGGGCACAGCTGTGGCAGCCCAGGAAGGAGGACAGCACACGTGGTGGCCTAGGCTGACACGGCAGGGCAGGCACAGTCTTGGGGGCATGCTGACAGCCCTGCCCTGGCACACATGGGCCCCCCGGGCTCCGGCAGGCAGACGCGAAGGGTGACCAGAGTCTAAGGGACTTCACCTAGGGGAGCAGGTGGCTCTGAGCGGCCCACGCCCCACAGGGACACACACCATGCAGACCTGGCCCACGTGGCAGGAAGGGCAGCCCACAGCAGAGAGGAGTGTGCACACAGCCAGGAACATTTGTGTGGGTACACTTGAATGTGAGTGTGTGTGTGTGCATATGTGATTGCGTGCGGGTGCACGTGTGTGTGTGCACCTGTGAGTGTGTGTGTGTGTGCACTGTGGGTGGGTGTGCACCTGTGAGTGCGTGCACATGTGAATGTGCACATGTGAGTGTGAGTGTGTGCATGCGTGAATGTGTGTGTACCTGTGAGTATGTGCACCTGTGAGTGTGTGGGGTGCATGTGTGTGTGTGTGTGTGTGTGCACCTGTGAGCGTGTGCATGCGTGAATGTGTGTGTACCTGTGAGTATGTGCACCTGTGAGTGTGTGGGTGCATGTGAGTGTGTGTGTGTGCACCTGTGAGCATGTGCACGTGTGAGTGTGTTGGGTGCACGTGTGTGTGCAAGTGCACGTGTGCCCACCTGCAGAACTGGTGAGGAGGAACTGGCGTGGGAGATGGAAGGCGGGTGTGAGGGCGCTGGTGTGCTGTCAGGGGAGCGTGTCCATGTGCAGGAGGGCTGCAGTGAGCCTGCAGGTGCTGCGTGCTGTGACCGAGTGCCTGCCTGGAGCCCCCAGAGGTGCCCGGTCCCCTCCCTGTCCCCAGGGGCCCTGGGAACCCTATGATCTATGGCCCATCTGTAGGCCCCGGTGGTCACGGCTCAGGTGCCCAAGGCCAGGGATGTGGGGCGTAGGAGGCCTGGGCACAGCAGTGCTCCCTGGCCACCGTGTGTCATGAGGCTGAGGGACAGGACCTGACCCAGGACTTCGCACGGGGCCCCAGGGGTCAGCCAGGGCCTAGGACACTGACCTAATGGCAGGGCCAGCGGGTAGGCGGTCTCGGTGACTGACAGACTCCCTTGCAGTGTGCTTGCCAGCTGTCCCTTAGGTCACCTGCTTGTCCTCAGCACGCACCAGCCCAGGGCCGGAGGTGTCTGCGGGTCCAGCCTGGCTTGTCGGGGGTGTTGGGCTGAGCTCTGGGACAGCCCTGCTCGGGCAGAAGGCACCCGTGTGCAGGGCGGGGCCCGGGGCCTCCTGGCAGAGGTGGAGGTGCTGCCGCTCGGGACGAGTGACTTCCTGTTCCTCTTCTGCCCCTGGGAGGGGCAAGCGAGGCAGTGACCCCGACAGTGCGAGGCCCCTGCCGCTGCTGGCAGTGAAACCCCAGGCAGGGCGTGGGGCCGTTGCTGGCGCGAGGCCTGCCCTGGAGTACACGGCCGATCGCGGAGCCGGCCGGCCTGGGCCAGCCTTCCTCCAGCGCGGTGTCCACATCCAGGAGGTGTGTCTGCAGCCCCCGGGGGCGAGGTGTGAGGACAGAGTGCCGGGTGCTGGTGCAGGGCTGCCGTGTCCACACCACCCTGGTCCCGTGCCGCCGTCGCCATCGTGCCGCCATCGATGGCTTCCGTCGTCGGGCTGCCGTCTCAGCTGGCGGCGCCCTTATGCCTGTCCCGCACTCCGCAGTGATGAACAGCAGTGGCCACTCCCCGACAGCCGTCAGCGGCGCCCCGTCCACGCCCAGCGGCTTCAGCAGCAGTCCGGCCGGCTCGTCCACGGCCTCCCTGTCCCCGGGCTGCGGGGCGCGGCAGCTCAGCAAGCTCAAACGCTTCCTCACCACCCTGCAGCAGTTCGGCGGCGACATCTCACCGGAGATCGGGGAGCGCGTGCGCGTGCTGGTGCTGGGGCTCGTGGTGAGTCGGTGCGGCCGGCACAGGCTGTGTGCACGGCCACGGCCCCCCCTGCCCCAGGCTGTGGGGGTGCCCCAGGCCCTCAGTGCTGACGCAGTGGGCTTTCCCCAGAACTCCACGTTGACCATTGAAGAGTTCCACTCCAAGCTCCAGGAGGCCACCAACTTCCCACTGCGTCCATTTGTCATCCCCTTCCTGAAGGTAACCCGCCCCCCGGTGCCAGGGCCGCCCAGATGGCGCCCTAGGCGCAGGGCTGACCGGCCAGGGCCAGACCCGGTTCTCCAACGCAGCGCCCCGCCCGGCTGCTGCTGGCCCAGTGCACTCGCTCGCTGCACCTGCTGCAAGTCTCCCGAAGTGGGCATCCCGGAGGGCGGGAGGGCGGCCAGCTGCCGTGGAATTGGACTGATACGTGGGGGGCAAATCTCCCAGAGGCCCCGTGTCGGGGCTGGGGAGGGTGAGGGCTGCTGGGGCACCATGGGCACACGTGGGCCACGGCTCAGGAGAGGCTGCTGGGCAGCTCTGAGACACATGAGAAAGTCAGGCTCGTTTATCTTCGAAGACGGAGACCAGCTGGCGCTCCCAGGCGACCGGTGCTGGGCCCTCATCCAGGCCAGCGTCCTGGGCCCATCTGTCCCCCCCCATGGCAGCCCGGAGGGCTTGCGGGGCACAGGAGCCCCCACTGTAGCCAGCAGTGCAAGCCGGAGGCGGTGTGCACCCACGTGCCGGCCAAGTCCTAACATCCCCGGGGTGGCCGTGAGGGTCCAGGGGCCACATGCTACAGACACTGCAGCTGCTGCGGGGTCCCGTCCCCATGGCTGGGGACAGCAGCAAGTGGGGGGTGGGGCCAGCCCGCAAAGGTGCACCATCTGCTCCAGCCCCCATCTGAAGCTGGCTGTGCGCCCCGGCTGGTCGCTTCCCCTCTCTGAGCCGTGTCCGTCTCCACATGTGGGCGTGGGCGCCTGCCCAGGTGGTGCAGTGGGAGCGCCTTCTGGCCTCTTTGCCGTGGCCCCCACTCACCTTCCCGGACGGCACCTGGGAGGGAAGCCTGGTGACGTGGCGGGCCTGGGCCGGCGAACTGCAGTGAGCTCGGGGAGGTGCTGCCCTGCCCTGCCCTCCCTCCACGGTGCCCACCAGGGGAGCCAACAAGCCACTCCCAGGGTATAGCCAGGGAAGCTGAGACTAGAGACCAGAGGCCGGGCTGGGATTCGAGCCTGCCTAGGCCGAGCCACAGTGCACCCTGGCCCTGGCTCTGGGCAGCGGGTCTAAGCCCTGTCCCCCGCAGGCCAACCTGCCCCTCCTGCAGCGGGAGCTGCAGCACTGTGCCCGCCTGGCCAAGCAGACCCCCGCCCAGTACCTGGCCCAGCACGAGCAGCTGTTGCTGGATGCCAGCGCCACCGCCCCGGCCGACTGCGCGGAGCTCCTTCTGGAGGTCAAGGACGGCGGCAAGCGGAGCGCCCCTGACAGGTGGTGGCCGGCGGGCGGGCGCGTGGCAGGCTGGCCCACGAGGCTGGCCGGCCCTGGGGGCATGGACACGGCCGGACAGGGCAAAGGTGGGAGGCGTCTGCCTGGCCATCCCTCTGAGGTCCTGCAGACCCAGGCGTCGTGAAGCCCATGGCCCAAGCTCGTGCTCTGCAGATTGGGCCCAGGTCCTGCTGCTGTGGCAGCAGTGTCCGGAGGCCACGTGTCCCTCCCTCTGGCCCCTCGGCAGGGTCAGGCTTGCTGACTGCTGGGTCGAGGAGCCCGACCCCAGCCCCAAGGAGGAGGGAAGAGCAGGGTGCTATGCGGCCCGGGCCTGGCCCAATCCCTGTTCCTCCTCCCGGCTGCCCGAACCTGTGTGCGTGGCCTGCGATCCATAACCACTGCTCCCCTCCGGGCCAGGACCAAAGAGAACGGGTCAGACCGTAACCCACTGCACCCCGAGCACCCCAGCAAACGGCCACGCACCCTGAGCCCCGGCCACGGGCCCCTGCCCACACCCCCAGCCCATCACCACCTGGAGGACGTCGCCATGGCCCCGCACTTCCGGGACCCCTACCGCCACCCCGACCCTCGGGACCTGCGGGACCGCCACCGGCAACTCGGTGAGCACCATGGGCACACGCACGTTGTCAGGAGCACGTGGGCCTGGCGGCCGGTAGCCACGCTGCCCAGTCTCGCCTGTCCGAGGGCCACGCCAGGATCCGGGGTCAGCAGACAGTATTGCAGAGGCGGCCGAGGCCTGGGCAGGCACACACCTGGCTGAGCCCCGTCTGCGTGAGCCGACCCTTCTGTGCCACTCCAGCTGCAGTCAGGCCCGGCCCCACCAGGAGTGAGGCTGGGCGGGGACTGCGGGAGGTGCCCTGGGAGGGCGGGCACCCAGGCAGACCAGCCCGGAAGGTCTCAGGCAGGTGTGTGCCCAGGAGCAAGGCTGGGCGGGGACTGCGGGAGGTGCCTTGGAGGGGCAATGGCTAGGAGGACCCCCGCCCCAGGCGTTAGCTGAAGCTCAGGTGAGACGGGGAGCCTGGAAACAGCACAGGCCGAGGCCAGTGTCCCGATGGGCAGAGGCAGGGTCAGCAGAGGCCTCACCCCCACCCCCTGCAGAAGAGTCCCTGCCCAAGCAGCAGGTGGCAGCGTCTGGCTGCCGGGCGGGTCAGGCAGGTGCTAACTCCCGCCGGCCTCTCAGCTGCACTGGGTGGGCGCGGGGGCCAGCGCAACCACCTCCCACCCTTCTGCGCTTTGAGGAGGGTACTCCGGGCTTATGGGTAGCAGACCTCTGGGGGCCGAGGAAGGCCTGTGAAGGGAGCCCTCGGCCCCCAGGACGCCTGGTCAGTGCTCGCCCAGCCCCAGCTTGGAGCACCGGAGATGGGAGGGGCCGGGAGCCTTCACTGTCCAGAGCGCACAGCGGGTGGTCCCAGGAGCGCTGCCCCTCCCTTCTGCCCCTAGAGCTTCTGGCCTGGGCGGCCCCCAGCACCTCCGTCATTGCTGTCTGGGGACGTGGGCAAACACCTCCGCCAGCCTCAGTTCCCTCCTGTGAAAAGTGGGGCAATAGCCCAGCCTTCCCAGGTTAGCACGGAGCCTGCTCGGCCCAGGGACCCCGTGCCCCTGAGCTCCTGCTCAGCAGGCTCCTGTGGGCACAGCTCTAGTGGGGCCAGGGTTCAGGGAGGCAAGGAGGACCAGGTCCTGGCAGTGCCCCTCGGCTCTGGGCTCTGGCTCAGCCCTGTGGAGCACGCCTGGACAGGCTCGCCCTCCAGCCAGCAGAGACGCGGAGGCTCTTTGCAGACCTGGCCCTGTGGGCCGTCCTCTCCCTATGGAACCAGCAAGGAGGCACTGCAGCCACAGAACAGCCAGGGGCACGCAAGTCCTGGGGACTCGGGCTGCTGAGGGGCTGCAAGCCGGTTCTGAGGGGTGCACGGGAGTGCCCACCAGCAGAGCACGTGCCACCTTGCCGGCAGGAGCTGGCAGCCACAGAAGTCCCCGGCTCAGAGCAGCCACGACTCCAGGCGGCAGTGAGGCAGGGAGAGCAAGAGGGCCCAGCCGGGGGCCGAGAGGGTGGCCACAGCTGGGGCAGCTGTGTCGCACTCGCCTTGGTGCTGGGACTGTGCCTGGGGCTTCAGGGACTTGCAGCGGGGCGGGGCCTGGGTGGGGCCTAAGCACATGCCCCGCCCACGCCCTGCAGCCACGCCCAGGGCCCGGCAGGAAGAACCCATGGACCTCAGGCTGACGGAGCGCGAGTGGGCGGAGGAGTGGAAGCACCTCAACAGCGTGAGTGGCAGGCAGCGGCGACTCCCAGGGGGCGCTCTGCGGGAGCACCTTTCAGGTCTTCTGTCACTCGCTTCGCTTTCTTGGGGACCTTCCCGGGGCAGACCCCACCCCAGTGGGTTAAAAAGGGGAGTCCCGGAGCCTGGTGGCATCCACGCCAGCCCCTGTGTGCAGCACCGGCCGGGGGGCGGGCGCCCACGTCTGCGTCCACCACGTGCTGGGGGCCGTCCTCCAGGCTCACTGCCCCGTCCGGGCACTGACGCCCTGCGGCCCCCAGCTCCTCAGCTGCATCATGGACATGGTGGAGAGGACGCGGCGGTCACTGACCGTGCTGCGCCGTTGCCAAGAGGCCGACCGCGAGGAGCTCACCCACTGGGCCCGGCGCTACAGCGACTCTGAGGACATGAAGAAGGGTTCCGCAGCCCGGCCCCTGAGCAGCTCCGCCAGCCCCGAGGGGTCTCAGGCAGGTGTGTGCCCAGAAGTGAGGCCGGGCGGGCACCGCGAGCGGTGCCCTGGGAGGGCGGACACCCAGGCAGACCAGCTCGGGAGGTCTCAGGCAGGTGTGTGCCCAGAAGTGAGGCCGGGCGGGCACCGCGAGCGGTGCCCTGGGAGGGCGGACACCCAGGCAGACCAGCTCGGGAGGTCTCCGGCAGGTGTGTACACAGGAGCGAGGCCGGCAGGGACTGCGGGAGGTGCCCTGGAGGGGCAATGGCTAGGAGGACCCCCCCCGTGGGTGTTAGCTGAAGCTCAGATGGGTGTCCCTTGAGGCTGAAGTGTGTTCCTCACCCTTCACAAAGACGGCGTCTATTACGAAGGCGTGCGGAGTGTGCTGGACTGGGGGCTCAGGGTGGAGGCCTGTGGGCCCACCCCCACCTGCCCCAGCCCTGGCCTGAGCCCGTCCTTCAACTCCAGAGCGTTCCCGCCCTGCAAGGCCTAGCCCTGTGCCTGCCCTGTGGCAGCTCCAGGCCTCTGGCTGGTCCTGCCCCGGGAGGGCACAGGCATGCCCGCCTTCTTGGCCAGCCAGGGCGAGACAGGACCCAGCATGGGGGGCAGTCGCTGGCCCCACCCTGGGCATGATGCTGGTAAACCCGTGTTCCAGACCCCCGCCGGGACCTCACACCCAGGACTCCATGTGGCTATATGCCTGAGGACATCTGGAGGAAGGCTGGTGAGTGGGGACATGGGGACAGTCAGGGGCAGGGCAGACCCCTCACCGCTCAGGCTATGGCAAAGCTAATGGCTACGTGGGCCCACAGAAGGGTCGGGCAGGATGGCTGAGACCCAGCACCTGCCAAGGCCTGCTCAGGCCAGTGCATACTCAGAACCCAGTGGGCCCAGCCAGCATGCACGGGAGACGCATGCGCCACACCCCCCCAGGGCTTGGGCTGGCTGGTGCTCGGCGCAGCCGCAGGCCCCCACGCCCCGAGCGTCATCCTAGGAGGGCTGGGGCAACTTCACTTGCAATGTGAGGGGCTCTGAGATGGCAGGGTGTGGCCGGGGGGCAGGAGGACCTGGATGCAGGTGGCTTTGACGACAGCCCCCAAGTGAAGTGTGAGGGAGGCAGGAGGGTCTTGGAACTTTGGGAGCAGAGCAGAGGCCCAGTCGGGAGGCTGCTGAGGACAGGGCTGGGTGGGGCCAGGCTGGGACCCCTGCCCGGTGCCCTTCACCTCTGCTGGCCCTCACAGGCTGGTGGTGGTCTGCGTAGGCCTGGACGAGGACCTGCAGCCTGGTGTGTGAGCCGTGGTCGGGGCGGGTGGCCCCGTGGCCCCCAGAGGCAGCTCGGCACACACCCCTGCCCCGTGCAAAGACTCGGGCGCTCCCTCACATGGGACCCGTGGGGACAGTGCAGGCAGGGAGAGTGAGCCAGGCCTAGCAAGCCCTGGGGCAGGTGAGCAGGGTTCGAGGGGCTCAGTCACCCCAGCGTGAACAACGCAGTCCAGTCGGAGGCACGGGCCCTCATGCCGCCCTGCGGGGCTGGGCAGCCCACGGGGCCCCAGGGCCTCAGGGCTCGGGCTGGCCAACACAGCACCTCGCTCGCCTGGACAGCACAGGCGGCCCCTGGGCGCAAGGACAGCCCGTCCTCAGGGAGTGCAGGCTGTGTGGGCACCGAGCCACACACAGGGCTTCCGGCCGCCCCGGGGCCGCTGTGACGGCACACTGCCCTCTGGGCAGGCCCGGGCCAGAGCAGCTCCCCAGGACGGTCCGCGGCGCAGACTTAGGCACTCCCACACCTGCTGGGGCGGGGCAGGCTGCCCTGCGCCATTGGAGAGCCCAGGCCCAGGGCGAGCTGGGGTCCACTCTGTCCTGCATCCCGCGCGGAGGCCTGGCCCCGCCTGGCTGGCTGTGACCACCAGGCTCCCCCACCCTCTGCAGAAGAGGCTGTGAATGAGGTGAAGCGGCAGGCCATGTCGGAGCTGCAGAAAGCCGTGTCGGACGCAGAGCGCAAAGCCCACGAGCTCATCAGTACGGAGCGCGCCAAGATGGAGCGGGCCCTGGCGGAGGCCAAGCGGCAGGCCTCAGAGGACGCCCTGACTGTGGCCAACCAGCAGGAGGACTCCAGCGAGGTAGGGCCAGCAGCCATTCCTGCACCCGGCCCGCCCAGGCCTGCGTGGTCCGGGCTAAGATCCAGCCCCCCGAGCTCGGGCTGGAGCCCCACATGACCTCAGAACTCGGGGGCTCCAGGCTCACCAGAGCTCATGCACCCAGCAAGCCATGCCCACCTGTGCTGTGCCCACCCCCACAGACACCATGTGGCCTGGCAAGGCATGCTGGGCACCCCCCCTGCGCAGGTACGGAGGCCGAGGGCTGTCCAGGGCCCCAGCCTGGGAGGTCCCTATCAGGGCCCAGGCGGCGAGGCCAGAGCAGGTCTGACCTGTGAGGGCAGGAGGTGGCAGGGGCACGGCTCCCACGGACCTCTCGCAGCAGGTGCTGGGGTGGCAGAGCATGGCGTCACCATCCTGCTGTGCCTGGGCTCCCTGCAGCGAGCTGGGTGCGGCAGGATGTACGCAGCCCCCTCGCTCCTCATCTGAGCCCTCGGCAGGGGGCTTTCAAGCATCCTTTCCAAGGACGCCCGACCGCTCTTCCGGGAGGGCAGGTCTCCAGAGCCCTGGGCTGGCCCTGGCAGGGACGAGGCGGGCTCCTTTGTGGCAGGACTCTGCCCCAGCCCTTCAGACGAGTGCCCCGCTCCGGGGCAGCTAGAAAGACACTCAGACTGGGGCTGGCGTCCGTGTGCAGGGCAGTGTGTGGCAGCTGGCCGTGCGGGCTGACGGGCAGGGGGTGACCCCAGGTAAAGGCCGGAGTTGGCACCGTGCCCAGCAGTGTGAGGACCAGGAAGGAGGCCTCGGGGACTTCAGCTTTTGCTCCTGGGTGGGTTTGGGATGTCCCTCGGCCAGGCTGCCTCCCTGGGACCAGAGAGGATGTTCCTGAGGGCCTTGCCCCCCACCCCGGTGCCTCTGGCTTCTCGTGGGTAGCCCGGCACCAACCTCGCTGGGCAGCTGTGAGCGCAGCTTTCTGCAGGAAGGGGCAGAGGCCCAGCAGGCACAGGAGGGTGGGTTCTGCCCTCCCCCCTTGGAGCTCTGGAGGGCTTCCTGGCAGAGGGGGAGGTGCTGTGGTCCTGTCGGACCTTCAGGGACTGCAGTCATGACCTGGCCGTCCCTGAGTGGCCCAGTGAGTAGCCGTGTGCCGCGAATCACCCAGGACTTGGAGCCCTGCTCGCCTGACAGCAGCTGGCTCCAACGGCTCCGTTTGGGTCAGGGCGCGAGGCTGCAGGCTGGCTGGCCCTGACCTGCCCCTCCCCTTCCAGAGCTGCTGGAACTGCGGGCGCAAGGCCAGCGAGACGTGCAGCGGCTGCAATGCAGCACGCTACTGCGGGGCCTTCTGTCAGCACAAGGACTGGGAGCGGCACCATCACGTGTGTGGCCAGAGCCTGCGGGGCCCCGCGGCCGCCGTGGCCGACCCCGTGCCTGGGCCGCCTGGTGCCGCCGCCAGCCCGGGCCCTTCCCTGCCCTCGGGTGCCGCCAGCCCTAGCGAGGGCAGCTCCGTGGGGCCTTCTCGCCCCGGCTCCCCTGGCCCGCCCGGCCCCCTGGACACAGTGCCCCGCTGACCCCTCCCAGACCTGCCCCCGGCTGTGTGCTGGCCGTCTGGCAGAGAGCCGCGGTCACTGCTGCTACTGCTTCTCTCCAAAACAAGGCAGCCAGCCGGCCTGCCCGACGCCACACGCCACGACGCCTCGGCCTCCGCCGTGCCCAAGCCTCGGAGCGGCGCGTCGGAGCTGGCTCTGCCCGCCCCATCTCTCCTGCTCTACCTTTCTCGCTCCGTGACGTCCACACACTTTGTCTCTGACATTTTCCACAAGTTGTTTTGTTGGCAAAAGAAGCCACTCAGAAATGGACAAAGAAAAACGGCTCTCCCCTTCCCGATTAGAGGCAAGTGGGAAGCTCCTAGCCAGAGGTCTGAGCCGCGTGGCCCTGGCCACTCCCAGGTGTCGGGGGAGCCACAGACGGGAGGGAAGACTTCGACGCCGACTCAAGAAGCATTTTCAGTTTCAGACTTATTTTCCTTTATTGCCAGACTCTTTAAGTAAAAATCCAGGAAGTTTTAGGAAAGCACAGGACACACACCTGTGGACTGCCCTGCAGCCCGCCAGCCGGGGCGCTGGACGTGCCACTCCAAAGGAAACCAGACCCAGACCTCACCTCTGCCAAAGCGCTCAGCCCACTCCCTCGGCTGTCGGTCGGTCTCTCCTGGCCGCGTTCGTGGCCGGGACCCGGGTTGGGAGGGCTTTTGCCCAGCTGGAGCGGCCTTGTCTCCTCCTGGCCGGCCGGCACTGCCCCTGCTGGGTCAGGCCGTGAGTGCGGGGCCGCGCCGTGCCTGTGGGGTGTGCACCTGCCGGGGCGCCGGGGCTGTGCCCTTCACGTGGGGACGTCCCTGCCTGTCCTCACCTCCGTAACTTTCATGTCGCGTTCCTCCGCTGTGTCCTGCCCAGAGAGTGTGGGCCGTCCCCTGGCTGGTCACTGGCCTCGCAGCAGGAGGGGCGCCCCGCCCCGCTCTACCTCTCCCCTGCCCACTCCACCCACGTCTCGCCGCAGCGCCTCTCCTCCCCGCTCCCCTGTGAAGACAACGCGGTGTAAGTAGCCCCTCAGCCCAGCCAGCGCCCCAGCAGGCCCTGGGCGTGGCAGGTGACCGCTGTGGGCCCTGCCCTCCCACCTCCCTCTGCGACTTGGAGGGGAGATGAAGGAGTTAGGGAGCTCACGCTGCACGGAGGGGACAGACGGCGGCCCTGTGGCGGAGCTCAGGACGCGAGCGTACTTCGGAGCCACGGGGTGGGCAGCCGCGGCGATGTGAATGTGCAGTCTTCAGCGGTCTGGTGCGGTGCACAGTGGCCACCTTTGCCGAATAAAGGCTCGGCCGCAGCAGGACGTGGTGCTTAGGAAGTGGGTCTCCAGAGGGACCCGCACGGTCCTGGGGGCCATGCTCTGCCCGCTTTCCTCTCCGCGGCAGAACTGGCTCCCTGAGCGTCGCGAGGAAGGGCCGTGAGGACGCGCCCTGGAAGCCCCACGGCCTGCGGAGCTGTGCCGTGTGGATCTCGGAGCAGGAGGGCCGGTCTGGGACTGCGGCCCTCCCCTGGACGTGACCCGCCCGAGCCTTCGTCCGACGTGCTGTCTCCATGCCACCGCCAAGCCCGCCCAGACATCCGTACTGGGACAGCCCCCCCAAGCTCTCTCGCCCCCCTGCGGCCCCACAGGCCCCATGCACTGGTGGCCGGAGGGGATGGGCCCATGTCTGCGGAAAATAAAGCCGGATCTGCAAGGCTATGTCCGGCCAGGCCGTGGTGAGCTGGCGGGCTCCGCCCAGGCTCCCTACATGGGCGTGCTCAGGGACAGCTGGTCTTCAGGGCTGGACCTCAAGGCTGAGGGTGGGGCGGGCTTCCCGCCATGGCTGCCGGGAGGGGCCGCCCTCGGCCACCGTTGCTGCTGCGGCCCCAGCGCATCCACCTGCACCAGCAGTTGGTGTCTGGGGGCCGGCCGGAGGCCACATCCTAGCGTCGGGGTAGCAAGGCAGGTGGGCCGGCGGTGGGGATGCTGAGGTGGCTCAGGGAGTCCTGCAGAGCAAGGCTGCTGCCAGTGTGTGGGGGGGTCTGCCCACAAGGGCCGGTGGTTTCTGCATCTGACTGCAGGCTGAGGTGGGGTCCAGGCAGATTTGGGAGGGGCTGTCCTGCCTCCTGCCCAAGCCCAGGCTGCTACCCCACAAGCCCACAGACCCCTGCCCAGGGCTGCCTGCACGGCTCCTCCCAAGCCTGGGCACTCTGCGAGACATGGCTGCACACGGCGCCCCCTCCCAGAGCCCCGGGCCCCACGGCAACTTTACCTGCCTCTGAGGCCAGGGCTAAGGTAGGAGGGTGGTGCTCCCAGCCACAGCTCAGCCTAGATGGACAGACGGGGAGCTGTGACCCCTGGCATTTCTCAGCACCTCCTCCATCTCCTCAGCCTGGCCTGGACTGGACCTGGCTGGCCTTCCTCTGAGCAGGGTTCACAGTCCCTCGAGGGTGTCTGCAGATGTTCTGGAAGGGCTCCGTCCAGGCCAGGCCTCTGGCCCAAACCAGGGAGAGCCCAGAGCTTCCCATCCCACGTGGACAAACAGCTGGCTGGGGCCGGGGTTGCCTCTGAGGGCTCTGCCAGGCAGGGCCACGTGGCAAAGGCCCCGGAGGGTCCCCAATACATGGGTGGCTGCGGGGACAGTGTGCCCAGCTGTCCCTGGTTTTCCCAATTGCGTCATTGCCTGACACACCAGGGCCACCAGAGCCCCACCCACAGCCCAGGTGAAGTTCCTGAGTTTCTTTCTTTCTTTCTTTCTTTATTTTGGAGAGGTTTTCGCTATAGGGCGCGTGCACTCGCCGGGCAGACAGAGAGAGACATAGAGACAGAAAGCGAGAAATCACCCCCAGGGGGGATGGCCACGCCGCAATCCCTTCTCCTCCATTCTCCTCTCAGGATCTTGGCCACGCACGCACACGCGCCCGGTGTGAGTTTTAAGCCACCAGGTCCGGGACGTGAACTGCGGTCGACTACGTGGGAGTCCAGCGACATAGCCATTACGCTAACTGCTGGTCCCCATAGTTCCTGAGTTCCTGATAGTCCTCCCATCAGCGTCTTTCAGACTCCCCCAGCCATGGCCCCTCTGCCCTCCCGGCTGGCCACGCCCACCTGCCGCCCAGCACCCTCCACGTAGGCACCCTCATACACTGCCCGCCCACCTCTGCCCGCCCACCTGCCGCCCAGCACCCTCATACTCTGCCCGCCCACCCGTGCTCACCTCCATCCAGCCAGTCATCCCCCTGCCCACCCATTACCCTGCCCCGACCCACTTCACCCGTCCGCCCCACACACACCGCCCACGTGCGTCCGCCCGTCTGCCCCGGACACACCACGCGTGTGCGCCTGCCTGTCTGTCCTCAGAGCTAACTGCAGGCTGTGCCCCAAAGCCTCCTGCGACAGATGAGGCCACTACAGGCAAGGTGGGCAGACGGGGCCACGAGCCGGTGCCAGCGCGGCCAGTACAGGCTGGCCTAGTGGGAACTGGGGCCAGGTCCAGGGCCCACTGCAGGCACTGCACACCCGCCAGGGCCTCTGCCTCGGCCAGTGAGGGCGCCGAGTTCCCCAGCAAGACCCCAGCACTGCAGGCAGGGCTCCTCGGCCCCCTCGCCTGCTGGGTCACCATGTCGGGAAGGGGCGCTCAAGGCAGCCGCCATCTTCTTTCCTGGGCCCCAGCAGGTCAGAGCGGAGCCCCTCGGCCCCGCCCCAGATGAAAGCCGTGGGAACTTGGGGCGTTCACTGGGTTCCTCTGCCCAGCTCCCCCTCCCAGGCCCCTCACTCCGGGGACAGGACGGGTGGGTCCGTCAGGAGTGGCCCGGAGCTCCCTTGGCTCCTGTGGGCACGGGGCAGTCGGGCCCAGCAGCCCACATGGCCTGCAGCTCCCGGGACCAGTTCACCCGCCTCCTACCTCCCTGGGGTCAATCCCGCCCACCCGGAGCAGCAGCTGCTGCCCAGGACCAGGGCGTGGGCGTGGGCGTGGGCGTGCGAGGGCCAGGCTTCCCGCGGCGGGGAAGGGCTCTGCACTCAGCTGCCGGGGGCCTGCAGCCACCCCCCGCTGCCCTTGCACACTCCGGCCTGCTCCCTCCATCCTCCACTCTCCCCAAGAGCCAGGCGAGGCTGTCCTGAGGGGAGGGCTTCTGCACACAGCCCTCACTGTCCTCTGAGGCTGTCCCCCGTGGTGCTGTGGCACTCAGGCCCCCGTGTCTTCAGAACAAAGCCCACACTTATCAGCAACGGCCTCTCTGCGGGTCCCAGTGAACCCGGCCACCTGCCCACCATGTGTACCCACATGTGCCGGGGCGTTCTCTGGGCCAGGCCAGAGGCACCTCTCTGTGGGAGCTCGAGCAGGGGCGGGGGCACAGGGACAGCTGCTGGGACAGAGCCCCGTTCTGGGCACCCAGGTGAGCCGTGGAAGGGTGCACCCCAGGTGGCCTGGACAGATGGCTTCTTCCCGACGGCTCTGAGGGCCTGTGCCCCTGCCAAGGCCCGTCCCAAGGGTGGACACAGCTGGAAAAACACCGTCTGTCCTCCGAGGAGCCAGGTGGGTGGCCCTGGTGTCCTGGCTGTGGCAGGTCCAGACTCAGGTCCCCTGGCCGCCTGGAGGAAGGGGCTGGTGTGAATTTGACCCGAGCATAGGGCATGCTGTATTCGAAACGTCACTGGAAAGGTGTGGGCCGTCAGGGCAGACGGGGGACGAAGGGACAGTTTGCTCTTGCAGGGCTGAGGTGGAGGGGAGCACGGCCAGGGCTGGGCCCAGCCGGCCTCGGCGCAGCCATCGGCAGCGTGTTCTGACGCCCGCACGGAGGCAGAGGGCAGCCAGCCTGTCCTCAGCGCAGACATGGCCACTGCCCCGAGGGCTCGTGGTGTCCCTCAGGGGACGGGCTGGGCGGCTGCGAGGGAGAAGGCAAAGGCTGGGGACACCCGGGGAGAGGCAGCCTTCTCTGGATCTGACCCACGGGGACCTCCCGGCTGGCCCATCGTCACCCATGAACCCCACCTCTGCACACACGCAGGCTTTGCCAGGGCGTCAGGGCCTGCGGCGTTCGCCCGGAGCCTTCGCCTCCCCTCACCCTCGGTCCACCCGGCCGGGCCCAGTGTGGGGGCTGCTCCCAGGCGAGAAGCCCTAGGGCTCTGAGCCTCCCCGCAGAGCCCTGCGGACACAGCGGTGCCCAGGCAGACCACAGGGCATGGCCGGGCACTGGAGGCCCTCTGCTCTCTGCGGGAGACACGTGGCACCACCCTGCACCCCCAGCTCTCCGGCCCCCAGGGGTCACTGTAGGGGTGGGGCCAGCCCCCGCTGCAGCCATGGTCTGCCACTGAGCGCTCTACCCCAGCCACCATGGAGCTGGACCGGTGCCTGGAGGCCAGGTGTGTGTCCTGGGACGGGCCGCGCCCAGGCCTCCTGTCACAGCGCTGCGTGCTCATACAGGAGCCCCAGCCCTGGACAGCTGAGGAGACGGGCAGAGTCTGGCCACCTGCCCGACAGCCTCTGCCTCGGCCCAGTGCCCTCTGCTTGTCACGTCCAGCCAGGGCAGCGTGTGGGGGGCCCTTGGCCTGGGGCTGGACTTGGTGTGCGTGTAGCAGGGAGCACTCTCCTAGGAGAGCCCTCTGCAGGGGACACGAGCAATGACCAGGCATGTCTGTGACCACAGCTGTCCTGAAAGTGGACAGTGGGCGTCTAAAGTCCTGAGGTGCATCTAGTGCAGATACGCACGCAGGGCCTGCGGGTGCAGGGTCTACACCCACCTGCCCACGAGCCACAGCAGAGAAACCCAGGCTTCCCGGAGGCAGCTCCAGGCTCGGGCTCAACCTCGGAGGGTGGGCTAATGGCAACGAGGACGTGAGGACAGGGCCTTGGGGTAGCCTTTGGTTCGAGGTGCTGCTCCGAAGGACTTCTCGGGTCCACTCCACTGACGCGAGACCTGTAGGTACACCCAGGCCCGGGGCCCTCCCCCAAAGCAGACTCCACCCCCAGGGCAGGCCTGGGTCGGGCCAGTCAGCACCAGCGAGTGGGGCCAGGACGCGGCCTGGGGTTGAGGGCAGTGTGACTGTCTGGGACCTGGCTGGGGTGCAGGGGTGCGGGTCCTGACGGGCAGTAGGGGAGCCTCGCCAGTGAGGACAGCCACACAGACGAGCTCCGATGGGCCGAGTCGGGGTAGCAGGCTGGGGGGCCAGGGAGCGCTGAGTGGGGGGGACAGGCCAGGGGCAGGAGCGCTGGGTGGGGGTGGGGCGCCTCATGTCCCTGTGAAAGCTGTGGCTGGCGGTGCCTGCCTGGGGTGGCCCCAGCAGGGTCCCTGTCCCGCCAGCTCGCTTCTATGTATCTCCCCTTGGGGGGGGACAGAGATGGGCCCACGCCCCCCTTCCACAGCCCTCCCAGGAAACCCGCCCACACAGAAGGCCCTCCCTGCCCTCTCCAGGCTCTGCAGGGGGAGGCTCTCAGCCAGAGGGAGGGACCACTGGGTCAGGGAGGGCTGTGGCCACCCTCGAGGAGGCGCCCTCAGACTGCCGGGCCTGGTGCTGCATAGCTGGCCAGGAAGGGGGGGCGTCGGTGAGGCTGGAGAACCCACTGGGCCACGTGGACAGCCACCAGGGCGACCCGGGTAGCCACACAGGCCCAGGTGGCAGCCATGAGGCACAGACGGGGGAGGGTGTGGGGCCGCCCTGCAGGTTCGGGGTCAGTAGTCCAGCTCTCCAGCGACCCAGAAGCCCGCGTGGGGGCTGAGCCAGGAGCGGCCGGGAACGGCCTCAGAAGTTCATGGCGGCAGACCCCCCGGCGCCTGCACTCTGGGCTCCCACATCACTCCAGGGTGGACCCCTGAACGGGGACCTGTGACAGCAGGGTCAAAGAGCCAAGGGGGTGAGGTTGAGGCCACCATTAGCAACGGGGTGCTGGAACCCTTAGGCACAGCTCCTGTGCCCGTGACCCTGCTCCTGCCTGGTGGCCTCCACAGCACCTGCTGTCACTGGGAGACGTGGCACAGGCCTGGTGCACATCCACAGTTAGGAAGCACAAACGGGCCCCCGGCAGAGGCCCTGCACCGAGATGCCGTCTCCGCCCCACCAACGCTGCAAGGCCGAGGCCAGCCGGTGTGCATGTGGAGACCCAGCTCCCAGCAGGCCCGACCTTGCTCAGCTGACCGGTCCGAGCCCACGGGGCTGCTCTGTGCTCCCCGGGCTGGCTGGTGGCCGACAGCAGGTCCCCATGCGGGGCAGGGTGCCGCCCTCCTGCCCTGCACACCTGTCCTCAGCTTCCTGCCGCTGCCCTGAGCCTGGGTCAGCAGTGTGGCCCAGACACCACACGGTAACCCCAGAGCTAAACGTGACTATCTCCAAAACACTCTGCTGACGTAGTTGGGGTTACAGTGCGGTGACCCTGGACCCGAGGGCACACGTCATACGAGGCCGAGATGGCGTGGAAGGCAGCTGGCAGTCGGGTGGCCGCTGGAAGCCCAGGGCCCACTAGAGCTCGGGGCCCAGAGCTCGCTCTCCTCAAGCTCCAGAACCAAGAACCTTCGCGCAGCGCGAGCCTGTCTCCAGAGCTGTCAGGGCAGCCCCGAGGTCAGACAGCCCAGGGCCACGTCCAGCCCACGCGAGCCTGTCTCCAGAGCTGTCAGGGCAGCCCCGAGGTCAGACAGCCCAGGGCCACGTCCAGCCCAAGCCTCCAGGGCACCCCCACACCCCACCCTGGCATCGACTCCGGCCGCGAGGCAGCGTAGCCTGCACGCCGCCCGGGACTCTGGGGTGGACTTGAGGTGCCAACTCCAGCATCAGAGTAGGCCAGGGCTCAGAGGCCCTGCTAGTGCCGCCCAGTGGCCACCCACAGGGCCTGTGTTGTCACACAGATGTCCTCTGCAGGGCGGAGGAGTGGCCAGGCCCCCTGACCTGCCCCCGGGCTCACAGCTCCCCCGCCCCGCCAGCCGTGGGGCCGTCTGCTCCTTCCCACCAGAACTCTCCTTCCCCAAGGACTGAGCCCACAGGTGGCGAGGGCCCAAAGCCACCCGCTGTCGAGACGCTGGCTGTCAGTGGGCTCCCCGCCCCACCCGCCCGGGCAGCACTGCCGCCCACAGCAGGGGCGCGGGCTGGCTCAGGCCCCACAGCCTGGGCACTCAGGCAACGGAAGGCGGGCCTGGGGAGGGAGGGGACAAGCAGACCCAGGCCGGCCGTCAGAGCCAAGCGTGGTCACCTCCCTCCCGTGGGCTGAAGGTGGGACGTACCCGACGACGCACTCCCCAGGTCAAAGGTCTGCCTGGTTGGCTGCCAGGCAGAGCCAGAATGGCAACGCCGCAAGGGAGAAGCGCTTTATTTTCTCAGCCAGAGAAAGGTGGAGTCTGAGCAGCCCAGAGCTGGCGCCACAGAGGCCCACACTCCTTGCCTCTCGTCCCCACCGAGGGCGCGTCCTGTCCTCGTGTGCGCAGCGTGGTTGGCTGTGCTCTGGCTGTCACATCCAAATTCCAGGCAGGACGAGGACAAAAGGTGAACCCTTGCAGGACTCAGCCGTGTGAAGCCTGCACCTCTGCCCGACACTCCGCTGCTAACCGCCGTCCTGCTGCGCCGCGGGGCTGGGCAGGGCTGTACGGAGCCCATCCGCGGGAACACCAGGCCAACTCTCCCCAGGGAGAACGGCACCACAGCCTGGCTGCCCACCTGGCTGTGACCGCACCGGCACACGGGTGTCCGCCCAGGCAGGAGTCCCTCCTCAACGACACGGGCTCTTGCTGAAGGGGGACCCGAGCACAGTGGCTTCCTGGGACCCCTCGGGCCTAACCCAGGTGTTCTGACTCAGTCAGGGCCACGGGGCCAGGGCCTGTGTCTGAACATGCTCCCGGCGAGCTCCTCTCCTGGGATGGCAGGAAAGGAGGGGACCCGCAGAGGGCAGAGGGAGGCCCTGCCGGTGCCCTCCCCGATGCCGAGGAGATTCTCGGTGCCACACGTCCTCGAGAAACTCTGGGGTCCTGGGTTACGGGGAGGGAGGCCTCCAGAAGCAACAGCAGGTGGTCTGTAGTTACGGGGCTGGGCTCCCACATGGCCAACAGTAGCTCAAGTCCCAGACCTGGAGGCTTAAAACTCACGCTGGGTGCATGTGCGCCCAAAGTCCCCAGAGGAGAGTGGAGAAGGGACTATGGCGTGGCCGTCTCCCGGGGGTAGCTTCTCACTTCTCTGTCTCTCTGGTGAGTGCATATGCTTATAGCAAAAAGACAACTCTGAAAAAATGATTAAAAGAGGAGGAGGCAGCCAGGGACACTGTGAGCAGGATGGCCGCCAGGCTTGGCCACTGGACACAGCACGGCCCCATCAGCTAGCTGGTAACGGGTCGACCTTGCAGCACCAGGGGCCCAGGGCCCAGAGCTGCAGCCGGGGGCTCACCTCGACCCCAACAGTGCTAAGGACACAGTGTGTGGGTCCACGTGGCCTTCCACATCCCAAGAGGGTCCTTCCGAGGCCAGGTGAGTGTGACGTGGGTAGGGTGCGGACGGCGGAGGCTGAGTACAGAGAGGAGCAGCCCCGGGAGGCCGTGTGGGCAGGGTGGGGCAGGACACCCTCGAAGCCCTCCCACTGGCCCCCTGCAGGCTCCAGGTGCCCGCCCGCCCTCGCCCTTGTCCCTGGACGGAAGGAAGACGCCTCGCCTCATCTCCCAAGCCCTTTAGTCGAGTTGCATACACAGCCACGGCACACGTGGCACACGCATCGTGCTCAGGACAGACCACAGTGACACGTCCCCACACGTGGGCACTTCCACGCTGCAGCACAGCAGCTGCTCAGCAGACCTGGGCCATCACAGACGTCACCACACTGTCGAAGGCCCTGCGGGGGACAAGGACCGGCTCAGGGCCAGTCCCGGGCCCCCTCCACCCTGCTGCGGAGGACAACCTGAGGCCAGGACGTGAGGCCTGGATGTTGGGCAGGGGCCCGTGTCCTGCCCCACGTTCCAGGAGTGCCTGTGGCCCGGCCTCTCGCCCCAGCCTGCCCTGCCGGGCCTCACACAGCAGAGTAGAGCAGCGAGCAGGGCCAGGCACGGCTGGGGCCCAGGAGGTACGGCTTAGGGGATGCCACCTGCCTGCTCTGGCCTGGACCCACTGAGTCCTGGCTGAGGGATAGGCATAGGAAGGGCATACCTTACGTTCATGCCACAGCCCCTGCCCACAGGAGGAGCCACAGGACAACTGTCTTGGAACAAAGGACTCCTGTGGGTGTGGGGCGGGTGCACACGGCCCTGCCTCACGACCTTCGGATGGTGCCTGTTCCTATAAAGGGTGTCTGGGGACCAGCGAGGGGCCTGGTGGTTAACGGGGCTGGCTCCTCCATGGCTGGACTACGGTTTAAGCCTAGACCCGGCGGCTCGACAGACAGCCGGTGCGTGCGCCCAGAGTGTGGGACTGCGGCGTCACCATGCCCCCACCAGCCAGCGAGCACACACACTTAAGGGAGTCGGATAGCAGCGGCCGGCGAGGTGACACTGCAATCCACACGCCCGAACGGCGAGGCTGAGCGAGGGCGGCACCCACGGGGCTGACCACGTGGAAGTTCTGGGCTCACTCCCCACATGCTAGCCTGCCCCAGGGCTGCCTGCGGCTGCGGGAGGGAGCAGCATGGTGATCCTGCCGGAGAACTATCTCTGTCACTCTTGCTCATGGAAGAGTGCAATGAATTAATTTTTTTAAAAGGGAACAGCAGATGGCGTAGTGGCTACATCACTGGACTCCCAAGTAGTCAACCATGGTTCGAGTCCCGGCCCCTATGGCTTAAACCTCAAGCCGGGCAAGTATGCCCAAAATCCCGAGAAGAAAATGGAGAAGGGACACAGCGTGGCCATCCTCCTTGGAGGATGATTGCTCACTTTCTGCCTCTCGTGCGAGCATACACACCCTGTAGCAAATACCACTCCCTCTGGGGCAGCACTGGTGGCTGGGAGACACCACCCCTCCCGGCGTTCTCAGCGGCTGCACTCCGGCGAGGCAGCACGCGCGGACCCAGGGCCCACCTGGACTGGATCCGGTCCCCCGGGTTATAGAAGGGGTTGCACATCACGTCCGTGTAGGAGTTATGCAGCTTCCGGAACATCTGGAACAATACCACTTTAACTGACACACAGCTACACACATACCCAGCTTTTCAGTATTTCAAAATCAGAAAGATGAGAAAACAAAACCCACCCATCCACCCACCCAGAGCCCCTGCGCTTACGCTGCGGATCTCGTTGTCGCGAAGGGCCGTGTTGGAGGAGCCCACCACCATGACGAACTTCACCTTGGAGTTGGTGACGTAGCCGTATCTACACAGCTGGTTAGGGAACACGCGTGTGCCGTAGCCCCAAACGCCTGCAAGCTGAGGGCCCTCTGTGCCACCCCCAGACCACCGATGTGCAGACGGCCAGTCCCGCAGCCGCCATGCCACACGACCTAGCGCAGATGCTTCCTGGGCGGTGCCCGGGGCGGACTGCAGACGCAGCAGGCAGGCTGGCAGTTCGGCCCGCCCCGTGCACTCCGGGGTGCCTGTGGCTTCCTGAAGCCACGTCTGGCCCAGGGAGGTCAGCTACAAAACCAGAGGTTTCTCGAACGAGGCAAATCTCTCCGGAGGCGGTGCCCTCACGCGGTGGCTCTCAGCTCACTGGCTCACGGGGACGCCTTTGACTGCACAGCCCCAAGGGGTTTGTTCCCAAGGGACTGACGGAAAGCTCCCAGTGGCTCACAAGGCTGGACCCCACAGGATGAACAAAACCACCCCTGCTCTAAGGCCGTAAACAGCACCAAAGAAATCCCTTCAGACACAGGGCAGAGCCGGCTCCTCCTGCTGCAAGGAGGGCAGACGTGTGCCAGCGCCACCGCGGCTTCCTGGCTCTGCCTCTCCCACAGACTCTTCCACAAACCCACAGGCCTGGAGGTCCCCAAGCCTCAGGCCACCCTAATTCCGCCTGCTGAAAGCCCCCTCTCCTTCCAGCACTGAAGGCACCTGACCCCAGACACACCGAACACCCCACCCAGCCCGGGAAGATACACCTTGTAGTCCTCGGTGGGGTAGAGCAGGCCCAGACAGAGCTCCCTCTGGTCCACCAGGGCCTTGCCCATGGCAGAGACCTTCTCGTCCACCACGTCCAGAGCCGTGTGCACCATGTAGTGGAACCGCAGCTCGCTCTCCGTGGGGGTGCTGCGCACGTACAGCGGGTAGTTCTGCCAGGAAGGAGCAAGCTGCACAAAGGACGCTCACAAGCGCTTCCCCCACAGCCACCCGGGGACCCCTTCTCGCCCCAAACCCACTGCGAAAATCGCCACACTGCTGACACGCTAACCTAGCAGGTGCACGTGTGTTTGCACAGGGCAGGGGTCAGGTGCAAGAGACGAGACCCCGCACCTAGGCTGCCTGGAGCCGGCTCTGCCTCGGCGAGGGGCCACCCCAGCGGCACCAAACACCCGCCCACACCACGGCTCCACCGCTCCCTGGTGAGGGCCCTCACCACCCACCTGCCCAGAGATGGCAGAGGTACCCGCAGCTCCCCACCCTCCGCGCACATATGTCCGCGGCACGGGGCGCTGTGGACCCGTGGCACAAACACCAGGGTTGCAGCAGACGCCCAGGCGCAGGCCCGTGGGACGCCCGGCCTCCCAAGCCTGGTCTCGCGTGGACGGGGCGGGACTCGGCGGCCGGCGGGGGCGCCACCCGCTCCGAGGCACGGCCGCGCCGCGGGGCAGCGACGGGTCGGGCGGACCGGCGGGTAGACGCGCGGCGCCCTGGGGCCGGTGCCAGGCAGGAGCGGCCCGACTGCACCCGGCCCGGGCCGCTCGGTAGCCGCTGCAGGGGGACGGCGGCCGAGCGGGCCGTGGCGTTTGTCCACGCATGTCCGCCTAACTCGGCGACAGTCTCGGGAGCCGCGGACGGCGAAAGGCAGCCGGGCCGGGCAGGGCCGAGCAAGGCCGCAGCCGCTGACGCACCTCCTTGGCGATCACCGCGATGCACACCGCCATCTTGCGATGCCGCGCCCCCGCCGTCGCCTCCCCGCCCGCCGGTCACGCGGCTGGCCAGGCCCCGCCCCCGTCGTTGCCCGCCACCCGGTCACGCGCCCCCGCCCCGCCCCTCGGAGTAGCCCGCCTCCCCGTCCAGACCCCGCCTCCCACCGTAGCCCCGCCCCTCGGAGTAGCCGGCCGCCGGTCACGCGCCCCGCCCAAACCCCGCCCCTACTCGTAGCCCCGCCCCGCCGGGCCCCGCTCGCCGCACGCCGGAAGGGCCCCAGCATCGTCTCTGGTCTGCGCAGCCGGCGGGGCCTCTGCGCAGCCCCGCGTGGTTGCCATGGCGGCGAGGAGGTGGTGGTGGCTGCTCCTGGTGCTGGGCGCCGCGGCGCTGGGGACAGCGGGCACCCCGCAGCACCCCAACATCGTGCTGCTGCTCATGGACGACGTGAGTGCTGCCCGGGGAGGCCGGCCTCGCTCGTATGCCGCCCTCGGCCTTCGCCTCGGGCTCGGGGCAGCCCCTCTAGGGCCAGGTCCTGCTGCAGGGCCGGCCGTGCGGGGTGCCCTGTGCCGCGCAGCCGCAGTGTGGGGGCCAGGCGGCCACGCACCTGCACCCTGCACTTGTGGTTCTTCTCCGAAGATATTGGGGCGTGCTGACCCTCCGCGCTTCTGCTCGCTGGCCAGCCGGAGCCACCCTGGTGGAGCCACCCTGGTGCTGGCGGGCACTTGGCTGTCTCGCCTAAAAAACACCCACTTCCGTTTCAGCTTGAGCCTTTGCAAAGCTACATCCGCCCCAGGCCACCTTTCGCTGTTCCTTGTAGCAAGTGAGACTGTGCTTAGGCTCTTTCTCCCGCCGCCGTACCCCTTCCCCGTTCTTCCCTCTTCCCCCTCACCCCCTAACCCCCTTCCCCGGCTCCCTTCCCCCTTCTCTTGCTTCCACCTTTCCCCTTGTCCCTTCTTTTCCCTTCTCCCCTCCCCCTTCTTTCCCCTTCTCCCCCTTCCCCTTCCCCCCTTCCCCCCTTCCCCCTCCCCTCTTCTCCCCCTTCCTCCTCCTCTCCTTCCCCCTCCCCGGACCCAGTGGGTGTGCAAAGCAATGGCAGCCCTCCCTGGCAGGCCTCTGTCCCCTGTGGTGTTGCAGGCTCACCTGGGGTCAAGTGGTGTGACTTTGGGTCATTTCACCGTCGCCCTTCATCACTGTTGTGGCTGCTGGGACATCTGGGTCGCACATGGCACCCGGGTGCTTCAGCTGGTCAGTACTGCCTGGACCAAGCAGCTTTGCATGAAGAGGGCTGACAGAACCCCACCGGCCTGGACGCCGGGAAGGGGCCCATGCGGGCACTCCTGCCGCCTGAGGCTTGCCGCCCTGGCCCTCCTACGCTGAGGCCCAGGGAACTGCATTGGTTGGGACTCCAATGGCACCGACAGAAAACTGACAGTGGAATTTCTTGGCTCTCCTGACCGGACAGACCAGGGTTCCAGGCAGTGGCCAGTGGGTCCAGCACTTCCCTCTGGGCACTGCCGGCTCTGAGCTGGTGTCCTCTCCGCCCCGGGCAGCCCCACGTTCCCCCACTCACGATCAGCAGACCCAGCAGAGGGTGGCTCTGCCCTCTGGGCTGTCAGCTGACCTGAGTCACAGCCCTGAGCCCAAAGCCCAGGAGCGGAGCTGACTGGTCAACCAGGCCCTGCCCTGAGGGGATGTGGTCCCCAGGGTCTGCAGCAGGTGAGGGACAGGGATACTCAGAGATCAAGGCCAGCCTCGGAAAGCGGGGCATCAGCCCCGAGGCCCGCAGGGCCTTCTCTGCTCTTGAACCTGAGTGCTGACCGCCCGGCCTGTCCTCCCGGCCCCTCCATCTGCACACTGGCCTCCTGTGCCCTCCCCGGCCCCTCCGTCTGCAGCCCGGCCTCCTGTGCCCTCCGTCTGCACGCTGGCCTCCTATGCCATGGTCGGCCTGGTGGGGCCGGCACAGCCTTTCCATGACCCTGGCTTGCACAGGGCGGCTTGGCTGGCCTCATGGGCCCTGCCCAGCCTGTGAGGACAAGTTCGCATCTTAGTTCAGTCTCTGGAGAGAACTGCAGAGTCTGGTTCTGTTGTCTGTGGCCGGGCCCCACTTTCATCTCTGTGAGCACTTCCAGATGGGGCGCTCCTCAGACTTGTGCACGGCCACAAGCCCCTGCCCTGCGCCTCGGTCCCCTGCGTGGGAAGCTGTCCCTGAGCCCAGATGGGCACACCTGGCTGGGCCAGACGGGACGCCAGCTTCTCTGCCACACGTCCCCACCGGGGGCTGGCGGCCCGCAGGTGCTCTGAGCCCTTATGGGTCTGTGTGCGCCCAGGGCCTGCTCTCCGGCCCTGCTCTCCCGTGTACAGCAGGACGAGGGCAGTCAGGGCCGCGCAGAGGGAAGGGGCCAATGGTCAGTGGCCTGTTTCCTTAGTGGTCGCCCCAGCAGGGGGGAAGGGTTGTGTCTGTCAGGCCAGGAGGGCTGCGCTTCTTGGAGCACGGTGGCCTTCACCCCTCCCCGCGGGGAGCGTGGCGTCAGGGATTTGGGGATGTTGAGGGCATAGAGGAAGGTGCTTTGCCCACGGGGAATTCCGCAGCCTGTCCTAGCCCGACAGCTGCAGGTCGGTGATGGTCCCGGGGCTGCCAGGCAGCGCTGTGCAGGGAGCTCCGTGGCTGCGAAGTACCACGTGGTCCCTCACCACGAATGCCTGTGTGACCAGCCTGAGAGCCCCGCGCCGGCGTCCCAGGCTTCCCGGTCGCCCTGTGCAGGCTTCACAGCGGGGTGCGGGTCAGAGGCCAGATGGCGGGCACAGTGTCTGGGGCAGGCCTGGACGTGCTACCCCCTCCGGGAGCCCCCGGCCCCCACAGACCCTGCTCACAGCACACTGCAGGGCCCGAGCGGGGTGGGCCGCTGTCACAGCACACAGGCCCGGGGGCCGGGTCCACGCCGCTCCTCGAAGCTGGGGTGCTGAGACACCGCCTGCCGGGGGGGACACCACACATGGCCGCTGCCCCAGCAAGAGCGGCCTGCCAGTAGGGGGGGCACCCCACATGGCCGTCACCCCAGCGAGAGCGGCCTGCCAGCTGCAGCCCCGACCTCCTGCTGTCCTGTGTGTCCGTCTGGACCGGTCGTGTCACCATCTGGTGACCCACAGTTGTGACGGGCTCGGGTCTGGAGGCCACCGTGCATGTTGTCATATGTCTGGTCATGACTCCTGTCACGCTGAGGGCCCCGTGACCTCTGTGCCTGGCTGACGGGTCTCCCCGCTCACCCGCCGCAGCCGCTGTGAGCCGTGCCGCCATGCACCGTGTGCTGTGGGCACGCCCTGGAGTGGGCTGGCAGTCCGGGGCTCCCCGTCCTCCTGGTGCCCCGCAACTCCCACTTGCATTTCGTTTCCCTTTCAAAGTCACCCTCACGTGGTCCAGGACTGGCCTCTGCGCGTCCCTGCCCCGTGTGTCCTGGGAACACTGCACGAGTCTCCGTGGTCCCCAGGTCCAGCGAGTGTGTCTCATGAGCGTTTAGAGGACCTGGCTGTGGGCTGAGCCCCGCTCGGGCCCCGACCACCCCTTCAGCCATCGGCCCTGCTCCGGGCGCAGCTCCCAGGCCCCTGTGTGGAAGGGCAGCCTGGAGACCTCTGAGCCGCGGAGGTGGTACAGGGGAGTGCCCGTGCTGTGCTTGGCCCGAGGGTCTCCCAGCCTGGAGTTAGTGGCGCCACCACCCTGTCCTGCTCTGGACCAGTCCTGCTGTGGGGCTCCTCCTGGGGGCTCTGGCCTGGACCTGCTGTGTGACCCCCCCCGGGGCTGAAAGGGTCAGATTTGCCATCCCCCCCCCCCCCCCAGAGCATCGCCAGCCCATACTCAAGACCCAGCGGCTCTCCCCGCGGCAGTGTCTTCACCGCCTTCTTGGCCAGGTTAGGCAGGCTCTCCCTCCCACGGGTGTGCGGCTGTTCCCTGCTCGACCTGGACTCTGCCGCCACTGTTCCTCTGTCCCCGTCCTTCTTGCCCGTGGGAAGCATTGTGGTACACTTGCACTGTGCACACCCTGACGTCAGCCGGCAGCACCCCACAGCGCCGAGCAGGACCCGTGCTATGCAGCCGGCAGCTCCCGACTGCAGGGTGTTTCACCCCCTGGACAGGGCGCTGTGCCCTGCCCATCCACACCCTCGTCCTGCCTCCTCCGTCTGCCTGCCTGGCTTGTTGCAAGGGGCCTCGAGCCAGTGGCCCATGGGCTTGCTCCGCCCCTCCGTCTAGATGTTGGTGAGCAGTTGCTGCACGGGAGTCACTGGCGTGCGTGTGGGTTTCTGCAGTGCCTTGACACAGGACCGCACCGCGGTGGCCTACGTCAGGGAGCTCTGCCCTGCCACGTCCAGAGTCGCAGCTGGCCCTCCGGGCTGTCGGGCGGAGTCTCGGGGCAGCTCTGGACGGAGCCCCAGGAGCCTGGAGGCCAGGTCGGCCAGGCCAGGCACGCCCACAGCACTGTGTTTTCCTCTGGGAAGTGGGGAGGGTGTCGTCACGAACGCCCGCTGAGGGAGCACCCATGGACACGGTGTGCCCAGCAAAGTCTGGCCGACTGGCGGTCCCATCGGTGCCCAGAGGGGCGGTGGGTCAGTCGGCCGCCGCTCCCTGGGACACTGGTAGAGCCAGCCTGTGGTGCAGGGCTGAGACCGTGACACGCTCCAGGACAGGCCGGGACCCGGGCTGGCTGCGGTGGGGCGTGTGTCAGCACCCTGCTGGGGTGTATCTGTCTGTCTTTCTCAAACAAACTTAAAAAAATGGGTAAAATTAGGGGAAGAGCTCACCTTGCTTCTGCATTTCTTCCCTGCAGATGGGGTGGGGTGACCTTGGGGTCTATGGAGAACCTTCCAGAGAGACCCCGAATCTGGACCGGATGGCTGCGGAAGGGATGCTATTCCCAAACTTCTACTCCGCCAGCCCTCTGTGCTCACCGTGTAAGTCCCGCTGTGGTCCGGGGGGTGGGCACCCCACGTCCTACTGACCCAAGTCTGGGCGAGGCCTTCTCCCCAGAACCGACAGGCACCTCGCTGTGCAGGGCGCCAAGCCCGTCTCGGTGTCCAAGGAAGAGGTCGCTGCCGTTGGTGACTCGGTTCTGCTCCCTGAACGGAGCACGGCCCTGGGGTGGGGAGAGGGTCCCGAAGCCCCGACCCCACGCCGCCCTGCTGGGACTCAGACGGAGGGATGGAGCAGGGAGGGCAGCCCAAAGACCAGCGTTCCCGAGAGCCTGGGGGAGCCGGGGTGGCCCTGGTGAGCCCGAGAGGAGGCGGCAGACACCGACTGCACGCGGGCGCTGGGGAGTGGCCGCAGCTCAGCCCCGCATAGCCCCAGCAGCTTTCCCCCCTCGGCCCCTTGTAGCCAGGGCAGCTCTGCTCACAGGACGGCTGCCCATCCGCACCGGCTTCTACACCACCAACGCCCACGCCAGAAACGGTAGGCCCTGCCACACCCTCCAGGCTCGCGTGAGGTGGGGAGGCTCCAGGGCGCCAAGGCTGGGTTCACGGGCCTGGGCAGTGGGAGTGGCCAGGAGCCTCACTTGGCAGTGCATGCGCCGGCTGCCGGGTGGTCCTGGCCGCTGCAAGAGGCCCACGGCACGCCCTCCAGAGCCACGCGACAGGCAGGCAGGGAGTGGGGTCGGGCCTTGGTCGTGCAGGTCCCTCTCCGTGGGTACGGAGCTAGGCTTAGGCTGGGTAGCCCGGGTCCCCACCCGGCCCCTCCCCTGCTGTGGCTCCCAGGGGCCTCGGCATGGCCGTCCCTCCAGAGGCCCTGGCCTGATCAGGTGGACGAGTGGAGACGAGGGTGGGGACTGCGAATGCGCTGAGAACAGAGGGCTCTCACGGCCACCCTCACGGGTGAGGGGCTCCCCAGTGGCCTTGAAGAAAAGGAAGAACAGGAGGGTCCAGGGAGGTCCAGCGTGAGAGGGGTGGACTGCAAGTCCCGGGGCCCGAGGTAGCCAGGGCGGGACCTGGGAGGGCGCAGGCACAGTTAGCCCTGTCCCCACCCCGGTAACGGTGTGTACGCCGAGAAGGGCCGTGCAGATGGCCCCTGGCTTTGCCCCCTGAGCCCACTGGGCGAAGGCTGGCTCAGCTTCTGGGCAGGCTCACACGCCGTCTCCCTCGCAGCGTACACGCCACAGGAGGTTGTGGGCGGCATCCCCAGCTCGGAGCACCTCCTGCCCGAGCTCCTGAAGGGGGCCGGCTACGTCAGCAAGATTGTCGGCAAGTGGTGAGTCCCGCACAGCGTGACACGGCTCAGGCCGGCCCTTCCACAGTGAGGTGTCAGGGTTCCCCCTGCGACAGCAAGGCATTGGGACTCCCCTTGTGGAGTGACAGCGAGGCATCGGGGCTCTGCCACCACCCGAGCAATGGAGCCGCAGAGAGCCCAGTGGCCTGGAGGCTGGCCAGGGAGCGGGCAAGGGCGGCCGCGGAGCCTGTACGGGGGCGGGACTCCCCATGGAGCAGCCGGGCAGGGCAGGCCCCGGGCTGGGCAGGTGCCGGCAGCCTCCTCACCCCCAATCCCGTCAGGGACCTGCAGGTTACAGAGCTGTGGGCGTGGTCCGCCATGGGGGGCTGCCGTGGCTCCTGACCCAGCGCCAAGAGCCCATGTCTGTCCGACCAAGCGCAGGGCGTGGCTCCTGAGAAGGGAACTCGGTCACCCAGGCTGTGGCGGGGGGCAGGCGGGGCGGGCCAGGCACCCTGGAGTGCTGTCCTGAGCTCAGCAGGGACACCAGGGCAGTATCCTGCCTGGCCACGCGGTGTCGGTGCAGGAAGCCGGCAGAGGCCGGTCAGGGTCCGTGCCGGCTGGCGAGAGCAGGTGGCTCAGTGGGGACCATAGGCCCCACTTGGGGGTCCAGGCCCCAGGGCCGAGCACACAGGCCCCACAGGAGCTCGGGTATCTGTGCCGGTCCCCTCTGAGGTGGGAAGCCGGCTGGCCCACAGCCTGGTGGTTGGGTGGCTGGGCCCACGCGGTCTGGGAGGGTGATGGGTTGTCACCGCCCAGAGCCCCCGAGTCTTGGGCTTCTGTTTCCAGGCACCTGGGTCACAGGCCCCAGTTCCACCCCCTGAGGCACGGATTCGATGAGTGGTTCGGAGCCCCCAACTGTCACTTTGGTCCTTACGACAACAAAGCCAGGCCCAACATCCCAGTGTACAGGGACTGGGAGATGGTCGGCAGGTAACGCCCTGCCCCGCGCCCCACCCGTCCGCTGCCTGGGCCCGCGTTACCCCCTTTGCCAACGCCGCCCCGGAGACGTCCACTGGCAGCAGCGCTGGTCCTGAACCTGTGCCCGAGGACCCTGAGACCGAGTCAGGCCGTCTGCTGCCTGCTTAGGGCCAGTGATCCTCTGAGTGTCCCAAGGCTCAGGCCATTCCTACAGGGCACACTCACCAGGCTGGGCCCGGTCAGGGCGGCCGTGAGGCCTGTCGGGGTGCTGCTGGTCGGCCGTGAGGCCTGTCGGGTGCAGGTCGGCCGTGAGGCCTGTCGGGGTGCTGGGCCCGGCTCAGGTCGGCCGTGAGGCCTGTCGGGGTGCTGGGCCCAGCTCAGGTCGGCCGTGAGGCCTGTCGGGCTGCTGGGCCCGGCTCAGGTCGGCCGTGAGGCCTGTCGGGGTGCTGGGCCCGGCTCAGGTCGGCCGTGAGGCCTGTCGGGGTGCTGGGCCCAGCTCGGGCCTGCCCATGCCCAGTGTGCGGGGCCGCACTCTTCCCAGACGCTCAGGGAAGGCAGCGTTGCCCGGGGACGGGGCCCTTGTCCTGAGCCGGGCTGCAGGCTGGCGCTGTCTGATGGCAGCTCTGGGAGGATCAGGACGTGCCACTGGGCCTGGGTCAGGGCTCTCATCTCCCCGGATCTTGCTCTGCTGTGTCTTGCTGTTGGGGTAAGCCTCGCGGGGGGGAGGGGGGGGAGAAGCCCCCCCCCCGGCGGATGGCGATGGCCACATGCAGTCTCTTCTCTTGGGATTTTGGGGTGCACGCACACGTACTCGACATATTTTTCGAGCTGCCAGGTCCAGGACTCAGCCACCTAGTTGGCTGTGTGGGATCAGCCACCTTAACAACTCCGCCACCCGGCAGCCCCCCATCCTTTTAAACAGGGCCTTGCCTTCCCAGGGAGATCAGAAGGGGGCTGTCGAGGCCTGCATTCTGCGTTCTGTCTGCGTCCTGTTTTCAGATTTTATGAAGAATTTCCGATCAATCTGAAGACAGGGGAAGCCAACCTCACACAGATCTACCTGCAGGTAGTGGTCTGAGGGGCCGGGCCGGGCCGGGGCCGGGCCAGGGCCAGACGAGGACGAGGACGGTGGCTCCTCTCTGCAGGAAGCTCTGGACTTCATCAAGAGACAGGCTGGACGGCGCCCGTTCTTCCTGCACTGGGCCATCGACGCCACGCACGCCCCCGTGTACGCGTCTCAGCCCTTCCTGGGCACCAGTCAGCGAGGGCGGTGAGTGGCCAGATAGGACGCCCGCCCGGCCACGCCGCTTCCCTCCGGGGGTGGAGCCGCTGGCGGCGCACTGCTTCCTGGCACAGGCCAGGATGGAAGCCCCGGCATCTGGGCCTCCGCCAGCCTGGATAGGGAGGCCGCAGGGGTGGCGTTGGCCCTGTCCCCCAACAGACCCGCTCCTCGTCCTCCCGTGGGGTGGCCGGTCTCGCTGTGCATCTCTGAGTCAAGGCGTCCCTGCGCTCCGTAGGTACGGGGACGCCGTCCGGGAGATCGATGACAGTGTCGGGAAGATCCTGGCGCTGCTCCGGGCCCTCGGGATCGGCAACAGCACGTTCGTCTTTTTCACGTCCGACAACGGCGCCGCCCTCATCTCCGCTCCCAGGCAAGGCAAGTGTGGCCATGCGGGCGCTGGCGGCCCCGCGGGCTCGCGGCAGGCTGGGCCGGGCTGGGCCGCGTCAGACTCAGCCCTGCAGTGACATCAGCCTGGAGGCTGCCCAGGGCCTGAGGGTGTAGACGTGCCAAAGGGAGAAAGGGGTGTCACGGGGGGCACGGGGCTTCTCACGAAGAGGTCCCCCTGCAGGAGGCAGGGATCTCCAGCTCCAGGTAAGGCGCGGAGGTGGGGAGGGGACACCCCGCCCAGGGGCAGGAGCTGCCCATGGGCATGGCCTGGGCCTCCACGTGGCCCGGAGCTGTGGCCTCCTCCCTGAGCAAGGGGCAGGCGGGCCTCTCCTGCTCTGGGTTCAGGCTGTGGCACCCCCCAGGTGCCCCCCACAGTCCGCTCTCAGGCTTAGACTGTGGTCGGGCTGGCACCTGTGGGAGGGCTTCTGTTTGAAGTGACAGGCCCCAGCACAGCGAGCTTGGGTCAGAGCAGAGCCGTTGGGGCCAGCAGGTGGTGTGGTGGTTGAGGTGCTGGACTCCCACATGGCCGACGGTGGTTCAAGTCCCTGACCTGGCGGCTTGCTTTCTCAATTTTCCCCTCTCTCTCTGTATCCCTCTCTGGTCAAATTAAAATAAATAAGTAAAGTTAAATAAAATAATCACTTAGAGAAAAACCCAGAGCGGCATCAGCAGACACTGAGAGCCACCCGCGCCCCGTGCCTGTGTGCTGTGGCGGCTGTGCGGAGGGGGTGGGTGCCCTTGGTCTGCCCACACGGGACGCTCGCAGACATTGGCGTCCAGGAGCTCTAACCCCAGCCCGCTGCACAGGCCCAGCAGGTGGGGGGGTCCGTCGCACGAGGCGGCGGTTCTAGTCGTAGCCCAAGCAGCTGGAGAAACACGCCAGGTGCCTGTGCACGTGTCCAAAACCCTGATGGGGGAAACCCGGAAAAAGGATTGTGGCGTGACCATGCCCTGCTGGGGTGCCCCCTCCCTCTCTGGCAAGTGCACACACCCTCTAGTAATAAAGTCAAAATTAAAAGGCAGGAGTGCCGAAGATGGTGCCCGGAACCCCTGGCTCTGCCGCGGATGCTGGTGGCTCTCGGCACGCGGGGTCCTCGTGCTGAGCGTGACCGCGTGCCCTATCCTGTGGCAGCACGTCCTGTCGGTATAACACTCCCCGGAGGTTCTCCGATGTGTGCTGTGGCCTGGGCTCCCACCTGTGCCCTGTCCCCGTGGCGGGCTGTAGTGACGGTCTCCTCTGGGTGGGTGCTGTTTGCACTGGGCCGGGGCTTCGGGTCCAGGTGACCTGACAAGGGACGCCTCTCCACCAGGTGGCAGCAACGGTCCCTTTCTGTGCGGGAAGCAGACCACGTTTGAAGGGGGGATGCGGGAGCCTGCGATTGCCTGGTGGCAGGGCACGTCCCTGCGGGCCAGGTGAGTTGGGTGGCCACCCTGCCCCACAGCAGTCCAGCGGTGGCCGTCGGGGGCACGGTGCCCCCTGCTGGACGCCTCCTTCTACCCACTGCCCCTGCCCAGGGGCCCTACAGTCAGCCTCACAGCTCTCCTCAAAGCCCCGTCCCTCCCAGTGCGCTGGCCTTGCTGTGTCCGTGCAGACGGGGCGTCCAGAGCAAGTGGGAGTGCCGGGGTTCTGCCCCGCGGGGCTCAGCGGCCCTTCCTGTGCCGACGGGTGCCGTGGCTCGTGGCAAGGAGTTCGAGCGGGCAGAGGTTCCAGCCACTCTGCTCAGCACTCTAAGGACATTCTGTGGACAGGCCCTGAGAACAGCAGCAGCGACGTGTGGCGTGGCCCAGTACGGGGCGCCAGGCGATGCACAGAGGTCACCCCTCCGCCCCAGCGGGCCAGCCTTCATGCCTTGCAGCACCTTCACCCCTAACCCCTCCCCCTGGGTCCAGGCCGGCCACCCTCAGCTGAGAACCCCCTCTGTGAGCTCTCCTGTAATGGGCCCTGGACCCAGACGCCCCGGAAGTGGGCACACTCGTGCTGCAGACACCACGGGTTCTTCACGGGCTGTCCTCCCTCCTGCTGCCCTTTGGGACACGGAGGATGGGCGGCTGTGGCGTGTGCTCGGTCTCCACACGAAGCCCCTCCCGTGCACAGGGACACAGCAGGAGCCCAGGGGCCTGGCCGTGTGCTGACAGCTAGCAGCTCTACCTGGCACAGCGAGGGAGGCCCCAGGGCTGCGGGAAGCACCGTTCACCCTGGACGGTGGCTGAGGTCCTGGCTGAGCACTGGGCAGCCCATGCGGTGCGGCCCAATGCCCACATACGGCAGGCTGGGCCCGGCTGCCCTCCTGTCCCAGAGCGCCGGCACGCAGCTGGGGTCGGTGAGGCCAGCAGAGGGGCCCAGGTGGCAAGGTCGGCCACCGATGATACGGCCCGTGTCCGGGTATGAGCAGGGGACAGCTGGTGTGCGGGGGGTCAGGTGGGCGTCCTTGTCCTCCTGGGGGTGGTGGGAGGGCTGGTTCCCGTAGAGCCTGTGTTGCACCGTGGAGTCTCCCGTGCCGCGTCCTGGACCCTGGGCATCCCCACACTCCGTCACCAGGTCCCTGGGGCTGATGGCTTTGTGGGCTTGGGGCGCTGGGGGCTGTCTGCCCGTCTCCCGTGGTTCAGTCTCCTGGCTGCTCTCGGGCTCCCTGGCCCCCGGGGGCACGTGGCGTGCAGAAAGAGCACGAGCACACGTTTCTAGCCCCAGCCCCAGCCCCCGGCCTCCCCTGGCCAGGGCAGAGCAGGCCAGTGGGCCCTGCCCAGAGGTACTGTGTGTTTCAGGCTGGCCTCGTGCCTGGTTTCAGGTGAGCCACCAGCTGGGCAGCCTCATGGATCTGTTCACAACCAGCCTGTCCCTGGCGGGCCTGAAGCCGCCCGGTGACCGGGAGATAGATGGCCTCGACCTCCTGCCCACCATCCTGCGGGGCCAGCTGATGGACAGGTGGGTGCTGGGCAGCCTTATTCCCCTGCCCCCGCCTCGGGGCAGGGCTGCAGCTGCCGGCCAGGCCGCGTTGTGCCCAGGCAGAGGGCGCTGGCCACTGCTGCCCACTTCATGAATTCCACCTCCCAGCCCCTCCGAAGGCCAGGCGAGGGCGGGGCTCTGTGAGGGCAGCCGACAACTCGCGAGAGGAGGGTGCCGCCAGCGGCCAGGTGCCACGTGGCCCAGCCACTGCTGACCCTCCCTCACAGGCCAATATTCTACTACCGTGGCAACACGCTGATGGCCGTCACCCTCGGCTCGTACAAGGCTCACCTCTGGACCTGGACCAACTCCTGGGAGGAATTCCAGCAGGTAGGCAGGGCAGCAGTGCCACCAGAGGGCCGTGAGCATGCACTGGATGGAGGCTCCACGGCCCTACTCCTACCCCACCGCCGCGCCTCGCTAGTGTGGCCACCCCTGCACGGTCCCCTCCCACACCACGGAGTGGACACAGCTGCCCCACAGACCAGGCATTAGTGGCTGGTGGGAGGCACAGGCTCCGGGGCCCCCTGTCCTGGGTACATTCACAGATGCCACAGGGCCCGCACGCACCCTCCCGAGGCGTCCTGCCCTCAGACCTGCGGGGCCGGCCCAGCCCACCCACAGCCTGTCCCCTGCACCACCCCTTGTGTCCTGCAGCTGTCCCCACCCTCCCCGACCCTCATGCACACAAACCTGCCGAGTCGGTAAGCTGGGGGGAGCCAACCTAAGTCCACGGAGAATCCAAGCGCGAAAACCCTCCCGGCATCTGGGACTAGACGCCAGTGGGTGTGCCAGGCCTGCCCACCCTCACACGGTCGGGTCACAGGGAGCTCCCGGCAAGACTCAGGCCTGCCCGCGCTCAGCCCAGCACTGGCGGGCCCTCGGGCCGGCTGTGAGCTCCAGCCCAGCTTCTACCCAGGCCAGTACCCAGAGGACAGGGCTCTGCCTGAGGGGGCACAGAGGCTCCAGAAGCCTCCGCGGGCAGATATGTGGCCGACACGTGCGGGCCCCGGTGTTGGTGCGGGCACACGTGGGTGAGAGCCTCAGGAGCCCTTCAGGTGTCTGGGCAGATGCTCTGCCAGCCGTGGGGTTGGGCCACCGGCCCCCAGGGAGTGCTGCCGCGTTCTCGGAGAGCCGGGTCGGACCAGGTGGTGTGGCCTTGACCTTGGGACAAAAAGCCCAGAAGTTGCGGTCCTGAGCGTGGCCCTTGCAGTAGCTGATCCCTGGGCCACTCCAGCCCGGAGGGTCTTGGGCTCTCGTGCCAGCCTGGCCACGGCAGGTTGTGGGTGAGGAACTGGTGTGGGTGGCAGAGAGCCAGCACCGTGAGAGCCCCGGGTGCAGGCTCAGGATGGGCCTGGGTGGGGCCCTCGCTCCCTGGCGGCGTGGAGTGCCCCAGGGAAGGCCATGTCTCGATTTGGGAATTCGGAAGAAAGTGGCATCATGCCCTGGGGGTCCACGCGAGGAGCAGTGAGCCGTGGGCAGAGTCCGCGTCCTGCCCCGAGGCCCCACGGGTCCACCTCAGAGACACCATGTCTCCGTCCCGGGTTGGTGCAGTCAGGAGCCTGTGTGTAGCAGGACGCCGAGGCACCTCCTCGGGGCGTCCTTGGCACACGACACTGGGCAGGGCGGAGGCTCCCGTGGGAGGAGCTGGGGGCAGGGTGGGCGCGCTCGGAGGTCTGGGCCGGGAGCTCAGAGCCAGGCCCAGCCCTCAGCAGCACGGCCGGTGTGCGGGGTGGTCAGCAGGGCTGCTTGCGGCCTTCCGCCCCAGGCCCCTCCATCTCCACCCCGACCTGTCATGAGGACACAGGGCTTTGTCCCCGCCGGCCACACCACAGGTTGTGGCCTCGCTGCTGACAGCCAGGGTTCTGTGCCCCTCCAGGTAGTGCTGACACGGGCATCTTGCTCAGCAGACACTTGGCTGCCCCGTGGGGCCGCCCTGTGCGGGCGAGGCTGGGGGGTGCGCTGGCCGGGAGCCCCAGCCTCAGCGTCCTTGGTGTCTGCCCAAAGGCCAAACTGTCCCGCTCCTTCCTGGGTCTGGGAGCCGGCTGAGCACGGCCGCCTGGGCTGGATCTGCGAGTGACGCCCTGTCGCTGCTGCCCTTCCTCGCTCGTCCTCCTGTGAGGGTGCGCCCCTGCCTGGAGGCCATCCTGACAGGCTTGTCTGCCAGCTCCGTGGCGGGCTGCGGGCCGCCGCTGCTGTCCGTGCCTCGGGACGGCAGGGGCTGTTCCGGATGCTCTGTGAGGAGCGCCGAGCCTGTGGCCATCAGCCTCCACGAGGCAGGTGTGTCCCTCCTCCACCGGCCGCACGGCTGCCACTGAGGCTCTCCACAGGCTGAAGAGATGGCGCAGGTTGGGACCAGCAGTTGGCGTAACGGCTATGTGGCTGGACTCCCATGTACTTGACCAGAGTTCCAGTCCCGGACCCAGTGGCTTAAACTCAGGCCGGGTGCATGTGCGTGTGTGCCCAAGATCCCGAGAGAAGGGGTTGCAGCGTGGCCATCCCCCCTGGGGGGTGACTTCTCACTTAGCAAAAACCTCTCTCAAAAAAAAAAAAAAAAAGGCACAGGTGACATGGTGGGCACTCAGCTTCCCCACGAAGATCCAGAGGGACCGTGTGCGTGTGTGTGTGCTTGCATGTCTGCACCTGCGTACCCGCCTGCTCCGTTCCCTGGGACCTGGAGGTGTCACGGCCTCCCCTCTGCAGGGGCCACGTAGTTCCCTCCTCGCTGCAGCTGCAGGCGAGGGCTGTTCCAGGCGCAGACCTTCCCCCTCTCCTTGCAGGGCATCGATTTCTGCCCGGGACAGAATGTTTCCGGGGTCACAACGCACACCCAGGAGGAGCACACGAAGCTGCCCCTGGTTTTCCACCTGGGGCGAGACCCGGGGGAGAGGTACCCCCTCAGGTGAGCCCGGGGCCCCTCCTGGCACCTCCTGGTTCTCAAATGAGCGGCTCAGGCCTGAGCCCAGCAGAAGGGGAGGCCGGCCACCCCCACCCCACCCTGCATTGCCAGCCCAGGCCTGGCCGTACCCCAGCAAGCACGTCTGTCCCCTCGAGCGCCTGCTGGCCTGCCTTCCTCCTCCTCTGAGCGGTCTATGGGCTGGCAAGCCCTGGGCAGCAGGAGGGCTGGCTGCGGCAGGGGTGGGGAGCCCTGGCCCTGGGGTGAGGTGACTTGGGGTGAGGGCAGCCCAGTGCAGGCTGCTGCAAGGTCTGGGGCTGCCCAGCTCGCTTGAGAGGTGGTTCGCTCCCTGAGCCAGGGGCCGCCCACCGCCGCCGGGTGGGTAGAGGGCCGCGGGTCCGACTCCCAGGCCCCTTGGCCTCCCGTGCTCTCTCCACTTGCAGCTGCAGCGAGGCCTGGCCACAGCCACCCGTTAACAGCACTCTGGTTCTTCCGGGCAGTTCTAGGAGGGGCACAGACTCCACATGGGGGCCACCGCTGCCCCCTGCTCGCTGGCCTCTGGCTCACTGAGACTGAGGCCCTCGGCTGTGGCCAAGTAGGCTGGCCTGGCTCCCGGCAGACGTCGGTGTAAGCAGCCCCGTGGGAGAACACGGCATGAGGGCAGCCACCTCCCCCGGCTGTCCCGGCCCTGCAGCCCCAGCTGTGACAAGGCCCCTGGCTGTGCACATCGGCAGGCCTGGCCTCCATGTCTCACGGACTCACCCTCCCCGAGCTCCCCGCCTGCTCAGGCCGGGATGGCGGCCGGGGAGCAAGTGCAGAGATGGTCAGAGTGGGCGATGCCCCACGCCCGTGCTCACCAGGCCCTTCGCAGTGCGGCCCTACTGGGTCAGGGACTTTGCAGATGAGGCTGAGGGGTGAGGATGGAGATGAGGCCGAGGACTGTGTCCTGGGTCCAGAGAGAAGTGTCACGGTGGGGTGAGTGGAGGGGACGTGAGATGGGGGCAGAGGCCGGCCAGTGCCTGGAGCCGCCAGGAGCCAGGGGAGGTGGGAGGGGCTCCCCGGCCTTCGTAGATCCGTCCTGCTCATACCTGGACCTCTGACCCCTGAGGAGGACGAGGTGCCTGTGCTCACCGGAGGGGGGTAGGACCACACCCCATGGGGAGTGGCCACACCGCAATCCTTTCTGCCTTCCCGGATATGGGGCGTGTACGCCTGTGCCTGGCGCAGTATTCACACTGCGGGGTTCAACTTAAACTGCACGGTCGGCCGTGGGGACCCAGCCACCTTCACCGCCCACCACTGGCCTGCCCAGGGGCCCTGTGGTTTTAAGCCCACGGTGTGTGGTCATTCTCACCAACCACAGCAGACCCACACAGACAAGCTGGGAGCGCCTCAGGGTAGCAGGCTGGGGACGCACACCGCGGGGCCCTGCAGGGCTGGCCGCTGCAGCTCGGACGCGCCGTCTCCGGAGACCACGGAGCAGGTCAGCTCAGGCCTGCCCAGCCACCCAGCTAGCGGGGCCCTCAGCCCCTGGTGTGGCAGCACCACTGCAGTGGCCATCCCGCCACGCCTCTGCTCAGCACTGCCTGGTCCTCGCAGTCTCCTGTTGATGACACGCTGCCCAGCTGCAAACCCAGGCGGCCAGCACTCAGCCTCCCTCGAGAGGGTGAAGGGGTCTGCGAGGCCCCGTCCCTGAGGTCAGACACCCGGGAGGGGGCCTCTGCCACTGCCCCATCTCGCTTTGGAGCGAGCCTCTTCCCGCAGACATGACAGCACTGCCCAGCCTCTGGGAGCTCCGGCTGGGAGAGGCCTGGTGTTGGCTGGCTCTGGCTGGCTCAGCAAGGCGGGCTTGGCCGAGTAGGCCCTGGAACCCTGCAGGGAACGACGTGGCTTTCAAGTTTGAAAATGGGCTGTGGGGGAGGGTGCGTGTGCGTGCACGCCCGCAACCCCAGGAGGAGTGGTGAGAAGGGCTGGCAGTGTGGCCATCTGGGGTGACTTCTCACTTTCCTCCCTGGAGCTCATGCCCTACAGCAAAGGCAGGTGCAGGTCTGGCGGCCTGAGACCTGGGAACGCGCACCCAGGACACAGGGATGGGTAGGTGGCCAGGAGCTAGCCCGCTGTGCCCGGCTGCTGCCGAAGCAGGTGACCGCAGGCAGAGCCCCAGTCCATCTGTGGTCAGCAGAGGCTTGGGAAGGAGTCAGACCCACTCAGAATCACGCTGGTTCCAGGTGCAGCCTGGGGTCCCAGATAGAACAGGGCCTGAGGAGTGGAAGCAGCTCCCGCCAGGTGGGGGTGCACCCTGCTTTCCCCCAAAACAGCTGCTCCAAGGTTCTGGGACTGGAAGGCGCTTTTGCTCAGTGTGGTGGGTGTTTGGGGCCGTACGTCCAGGTTCAAGGAAGTCCGAGCTCTCCCACTGCTGGACTTGAACTGGCAGTGGTTCCCCAGCACATGTTACTGACCGCATGGTCTCCAGTGAGGACCACAGGCCCCCTGGCCTCCCAGTGGCCCAGGCGTCGCCGGAAGGCCAAGGGGCAGACGAGCACCCAGGTGGCTGGCAGGGCGACCTGACCCCCGCCCCTCACACACAAGCCCGGAGGACCCACGGAGCCTGCCAGAAGCTGCCCTGCCGTAGAGCCTGTGCCCGGGTGCTCACGCTGATGCCGCCCAGTCCTGTCCACACGCACATGTGCACCGTGGAGGATGTGGGGAAGCCCACAGCTCCCTGGGCCCAGCCCCTCCTACTCTAGCTGCAGCTCCCTGCACCTCTGGGAGCTGGGCTGGGCGGGTACAGCCACGGTGAGCCCGAGCTTTCTTGTCCTCAGCTTGGTCAGCGCTGAGTACCAGGAGGCCCTGCGCAGGGTCACCCCCGTCATCCAGCAACACCAGGAGGCCTTGGCTCCCGGACAGCCCCAGCTGAACGTGTGTGACCGGGCAGCCATGGTGAGTACCCCCGGGCAGGCCTGCCCCGCGGGGCTGCAGCCCACACGGCCTGGGCCAGTGCTCGGGTGCCCGGTCCCTGCCTCGTCTCAGTGTGTGTTCTGGGTGCCTGCTGGGCCCCCGGGGCAGAGCAGCTCCCTGAGGCTGCAGGACTGCAACTAGACTCGGCCTTCTCCCAGATGCTGCAGGTGGTATGCGAACAGTCTCTGAGCCCTGCAGGTGCAGAGCTAGCACCTCAGGAGCAGGGTTCGGAGCCCCAAAGGGGCACTCCAGGTGCCTCTCCCTCCTCAGTGCCTGGGGGTGCCCCCTGAGGACAGGCAGGAGTCTGGGACTGGACTAGCCTGTGGTGTGGGCTGCCTGTCTGAGGGAGGCGTCCAGCGCCCCAGGCCACGCCACATGCTCTGGGGTCATGGGCCACTTCTCCCTGGCGTGGGCCCCATGTGACCCCTGCACCCGAGGCCCCTCGTGCCGGTGGAGCCTGCATTGTGGCCCGGCAGCCCCTGGTGTGCCTCCCAGCCTCCACGAAGCCACCGAGGAAACTGTTCCCTTCAGCCCGTCAGGGCTCACAGTGGCTAGGAGCGAACACGCGGGGCCCTCCATGCTGTTGGGATGACAGTGGGGTCCCCCCAGACCCGAGGGTGGCAGAGCGCCCAGGTGCTCCACTATGGTCGGGCTGGGCCTGTGGGTGGCTGGGGGTGCCCACCTACAGCCAGCCTCACGGGCGTGTCTGTGTGGCCCGCACTCAGCCTGACACACACACACGTGTCCATGTGTCCCAGGCACCCAGAGCCAGCCCCAGCCTGTCAGTCCTCAGCCTGCTGGCCCCGGGCACACCAAGTGCCAGCTCCTTAGACACCGAGCCAGGACCTGCGGTTGCCCTGGGAATGGTGTCGATGCCAGCGTCACATTCACAAAACGCAAAGCCGGGGCTCTTCAGGGTCAGGGCAGATCGGGTTGTCCCCGCAGCTCCGGAGAGTTGCCCACAGGGAGCTGGGCCCACAGCCTGCCCAGCCGAGGTGTGCCGGGGATGTGCCATGAGAGCGGGAGCGGGTGCCCAGCGGCGAGGACGTTAGGGCAGGTGACTGCACCCCAGGCCACAGGGCACCCTGGTCAGCTGGCTGGGGGAGTGGCCCCCCTGTCCTGGTGCTCAGGGCCCTTCCTCTAAGGGACACCCTGGCAGAGCTGGGAGGGCCCTGTCTCAGGAGCACTGGGAGGAGCCCTGCTGGCCGTCCAAGCCCAGGCCCCCCTCTGAGGTGTGGCCCATGCCACCAGCAGGTCCGCCCTGCCCCATTTCCAGGTGCTCTGGGGCACAGCACATCTCCAGGGAGTGGCCACAGGGCTGAGGGCAGGCCACAGCTGGCCACCACGGGGAATGCCGCGGGGGAACTGGGATGTGCCCCACTGGGGAGATGGAGCTTATGCCGCGCCTTCGGGCACCCCCACTGCCCCCAGATCTGCACCCAGTTCTGTTGCTCCAGACTCCAGGCCAGCCGAGGGGCTCAGCGGTGCCTCCAGGGAGGTAGCTGCCTCGTGGGCTGGCCACGCTCAGCAGTGCACGCCCGCTGTCCTGGAAGCTGCGGTGCACTTCCTCATCCGCCTGGCTCTGCCCACGTTAGCACAGGGCAAGGTGCTGGCCTGGGCAGGGACATGGCAGAACCGGACCGCGCTGCCCGTGAGAGTCCCTGCCCAGGGCCAGGCGAGCCTGCTCACCCCAGTCAGGTGCACGCCCACACTGCACTCCCCAGCATGCAGCTCTCCCCTGGATCAAGGCCACTGCGGCCCTCGGCTCACAGCAGGCGCGCAGGGCTCCTGTGCCAGGAAGCCCTGTCCAGGCCCCCACCGGGAGGGCACTCAGCCCAGTGGGGTCCGCGGCGGCCTCCACGGAGTGGCCCATGGACTGGCCAGGCTGGCGGGGTCTGCCCCGTGCTCAGGCCAGACGTGCTGGCAGTAACCACGTGTTCTTTTCCTGGACCTTCACCTCCCAGAACTGGCACCCCCTGGCTGTGAAAAATTAGGGAAGTGCCTGACGCCCCCGGAGTCCGTCCCTGAGAAGTGCTTCTGGCCGCACTAGCGCCTCTGTGGCCCTGCCAAGCCTGGAATCTCCAACAGGCCCACGTTGGAAGCGCCCAGCTGCCCTTGGCCCTGGACCACACCAGCGGCCAGTCCAGTCCCTGGAGCTCTCCTCCCTGTTCTCCCAGCGGCTGAGGAGAGCAGGGCTCCACCACTCCTGCCTGGACTCATCCAGGGCCCCGTGTCTGGCCCAGGGCGCCTTCAGGCCACGCATGGGAGGCAGCCTGCCACCTCTGGGCCACACTAGGCAGTGCCTGGCCAAGGGGGCAGTCTCTTACCAGCACCTCCCAGCCCTCCTGGGGTCATGCTCGCTCTCCCTGCACCGCCCAGCCTTCCAGGGGCTGTGAGAGGGGACATGGGGGCAGGTGGAAAAAGCAGTGGGCCTTCCTGGGCTGGATCCCAGGTGGGGACACAATGGCGCTGCCCCCAGGGGGTTCCAGCCTCAGCCTCCCTGGTGGTCTGACCCCACACACTGTGAGGTCTTGTCTGCTGCAGCCCGCACCCCACCCACGGGGGTTTTCACTCCTGCACAATGTCATGGAAAGCCGAATGTGGGAAATGAGAACTCTTACAGTAAAGGAACACGAGACATCTCAAAAATGAGATTACTGTTTGGGGAGCCGTGGGCCTAGGTGGGAGGCAGGAGGTGGAATGCTAATGGTGTTCGCAGGCGTCCTCCCCAAGGCTGACGTCTTGAGCGGCCTCCAGACCCCCTCACAGCCCAGCCCACTCCCAACCCGGCCTGCCCCAGGCCCCCCTCCCTGGCTGGTCCCTTTCAGGCCTGCGGGCAGCAGCTGTTGAAGTGGAGGGGACGGCCGGCCCTGCCCTGCCCCGAAGCCAGGCTGCGCTGCGCGGCCAGACAGTAGCACCTCTGTCTCCCCAAAGCCTGGCTGGGTCTGCGTAGACCACGTGTGACGTCGACCTTGACTCGCAAAGTTGTCCGGCTCGAACGTCCCTGGGCGGGGATGTGTCTGTCCAGGGCACAGGAAAGGAAGCGCGTCTCACGGCCATGGCCGTTGGCACTCGCAGAAACACCGAAGTGCGGGAGCGGGTCTGCCCCGCCGCAGCGGACGCCCGACCCCGAGCCAGATACGCCCATCCCGCATGCCCCGGGCCCTCCTCGCCGCGCTGGCGCCGCCCCTCGCCGCGCTGGCGCCGCCCCTCGCCGCGCTGGCGCCGCCCCTCGCCGCGCTGGCACCGCCCCTCGCCGCGCTGGCGCCGCCCCGCGGGCCTAAAGTCCGTAGCACGCGGTCATGGCGGAACCTGAGCTGCAGCTCGTGGCGCGGCGGATCCGCAGTTTCCCGGACTTCCCCATCCCGGGAGTGCTGTTCAGGTACGAGCGTGGACCGGGGGCCCTGGCACCGGCACTCGCCCGGCCTCGGCCTCCGGCCGCGGGGAGCCACCCGCGCCCCGACTCCCGGGGCCCCGCCTAGCTCTCCCGCCCAGCGCAGTGGGCGTGCGCTGGCGGCGACCCCGGGGCAGTTCGGGCGAGCGCGGCTCTGCCCGGCGCGCCCGCCCCTGGGGAACCCTGTTGCCCTGCCAGGACGGGACGAGTGCGAGGCCCCCAGCCCGGGACAGCCGGCCTTGCTTGTGTGCCCAGGGACATCTCGCCCCTCCTGAAGGACCCCGACTCTTTCCGCGCTTCCATCCGCCTCCTGGCGAGTCACCTAAAGAAGACCCACGGGAACAGGATCGACTACATCGCAGGCGAGTGGCGGACGCCTGCTGCAGAGGAACGCTGTCGGACGCACCCTCTGCTGGGGGGACTTGGGGACATGCCCAGGCAGCCGTGGGCAGAGGATCGACCTGCCCACTACCCCCAGCCTTGAGGGAGCTGAGACTCCCGAATTCCTGGCCCAGGCCCAAGCAAGCAGCTGAGAGCTTCCTAGCGCCTGGGGAGGGCCCGAACCACCTGCGGGGACTGGGCTCCTTGCTCAGTGCACTGGGTGGGGGCTGTAGTGAGGTGAGGTGGCCACCAGCCCAGTTGCAGATGGACTGCCGAGCTTTGGGGAGAGGTCAGAGGACCTCCGTGAGACCACACTGTTCAGCAGTGGCCGTGAAGGATGGGCCGACCGGGGCCTGGTGTGACCCCACGCAGGCTGACGCTTGTACATACATTCCCAGGTGGGTGGACGGCACTTGCCTTTAACGGGAGCCAACAAGGCCCAGTGCCCTTCGTCTCTGTGCTGGCTGCTTGTCACCATCCAGCCTTGGCTTGACGTGCCACCTGCCGCCCAAGATCTCGCCTCTCACCCAACAGGCCTAGACTCCCGAGGCTTCCTCTTCGGCCCCTCCCTGGCGCAAGAACTGGGCCTGGGCTGCGTGCTCATCCGGAAGCGTGGTAAACTGCCGGGCCCCACTGTGTCGGCCTCCTACGCGCTGGAGTACGGGAAGGTGAGCGGCGGTGGCCAGACCCACCGAGCGGCTGTGGCCAGACCCACCGAGCCGCTGAAGCCCAAGCTGCATGGGAGAGGAGTGGAGGCCCTCGTTCCAGTAGATGTGGGAGCCCAGAGAGGTTGAGATACTAGGCCAGGTCACTCAGCTGGAGGCCACGTGGTAGCTTTAGAGCAGACGAGGATGCCGGCACGGCAGGCAGCTGAGAGCTCCCCCTCAGCCTCTGCGTCTCAGCTGAGGGCCATGCTCCCCCTGCAGGCTGAGCTGGAGATCCAGAGAGACGCCCTGGAGCCAGGGCAGAAGGTGGTGGTGGTGGACGACCTGCTGGCCACCGGCGGTGAGGCTCTCCCCCGTGCAGACAGCCTGGGCTCCAGGAGGGCCTGGCACTGGGGGTAGGGGAGCCCCTCGGCACTGGAGCTGCCACCCAGCTGCTGCCTCCCCCAGGAACCATGCGCGCAGCCTGTGAGCTGCTGGGCCAGCTGCAGGCGGAGGTGCTGGAGTGCGTGAGCCTGGTGGAGCTGACCTCGCTGAAGGGCAGGGAGAGGCTGGGGCCCGTGCCCTTCTTCTCCCTGCTGCAGTACGAGTGACCGTGCAGGATGGCCGCCCTCCCGCCCAGCATCCTCCACTGAAGACAGGGGGCTTCATCCCAGGGGGCCCCAGTGGCCACTTCTCTGCAAGTGGCTCCACTGTCCATGGCTGTTGCCTAGGGCCCTTCCTGCAGACCCAGAAGTGCCAAAGCCCGGAGCCGGTAGTCTGAAGCACACCAAGCCGACCACTGCTGCTACTGTGGGCCGGCCTGACACGGCACTCAGTAAACAGCTCTGCTCGGCACACGTGTCTCCTGTCATCCTGTCCTCAGGGTTGGGTGCAGAGCAGCTCTGGGCTGCTGGGAGGGTGTTCAAGGGGTGCCTGGCAGAGGAGGTGTTCGGGGCTGGACTGCTGGTCCCCCTGCCCGGGGAACTGAACTTCAGGAGCTGAAGCCACACAAGCACCCATGGGCACTTGGGCCTGGTGTTTGAGTCACCCATAATCTGCTGTGGTCGGCCCCAGCCTCGTCCTCACAGAGCACTGCCTGTCCCACCAGTGCCCCAGCATCTGGGAGAGCACAGGCGAAGGAAAAGCGGGCCTAGAGCATCCCTGCTGTGGGGCTGCCAGCTGGCCCCCCAGTGCCTGTGACCCTCACAGACCTGCTGGCTGGATGGCAACTTGACTGGCTTTGTTGACACCAGCCTGCTGGAGCAGGGGCCTGCCCTCAGCCCTTCCAGCCTGGGGCTGCCAGCTCGCCCTGGCACACATGCCTTTCGGGTCCTTGCAGCAACCGGGCCCATGGCTGACAGGACCTCTTCCCACCTAGAGGCCTCTCCTCTGCAGTTGCTAACCTCTTGCAGCGCGGCTTTCAACGGGGTCACCTTGGAAGTACACTTTTATTTAAACCTTACACTTTATCCAACACAAGCTTTATAAAAAGACAGGACTGCAAAATGGGTTCTTCCTCGAAAGCAGAAAGTATTCAAGGCTTGAATTAGTTAAAAGAAACAAACAGGTCTGCTGAAATGCAAAGGAGCCTCATCTTCACAAGTTCTGATCGCTCAAAAGCTCTTCACGCCAGTTCCCAGTTCAAGGGGAGGCCCTCCTCAGACCGTCTCTGTCACCTTGGCCCCGATCCCCTCGTGCGCCTATCTTCAGGGTCTTCCTCTTGCAGGAGACAAGGCCAGGCCTCTGGTGTACAGATAACCAGTCTTGTACTCCCTGGACGTGGTCTAGACAGTGACTCGGTGGGATCAGGAAGCAGCTCTTCTGGGGCTGCAAAGTCCCCACCACACTAGGACGTGCACACCTCTGGGCTGCATCTTGCAGCCCTGCTGCCTCCCCCCCAGCACCCCCAGGGGCTCCCTAGCTCAAGAGCCACAGCCCCGCCCACAGGAACCAGGTTACTGCTCACAGGCAGGCTATGGATGAGAACCCCGGGACCAGTGAAAGGGGGGAGTCCATCCCGCCAGAGGCAGGAACATAGTGGGCCCAGGCCGGCGAGCCCGTCCATCTGCAGCTTCCCAGACTCACAGTGCCTCCTCGGCACGGGCCAGGCAGGCCAGGCGTGCTGTGATGCCGGCCAGGTCGACAGCTTTGTCCAGCCTGAGGTAAGTGTCGGTGCGGATGCGGTGGAGGCGCAGCCAGTCTGGCAGCAGCTCGGCCAGGAGCAGCAGGTGCTCCTCCATCTCCCCTGTAGAGAGAGGGTGTGAGCCGACCACTGCAGCAGGCAGCCCAACTGCGGGCTTGCCTGCAAACCACTCCCCGCCTCGCAGCTGGGCCTGGGCCGGGGGTCCCCAGAGACACTCTGGGACCAGAGGAGCAGACAGCAGAGCACTTGGGGGTGGGAGTGCAGGCCTCGGCAGGACGCGCCTGCAGCTGCTCAGGGCTCGAGATAGAGCGGACAGGGCTCCCGTGAGCCTGGGCGCTGACGGGTCAGGACCCTGCTCTGACCAAGGACCATGGGGCCGGCTCGGGTGCCTGGGAAGGGTGCAGCCCCCAGTCACACAGCAGAACCATGGGGCAGGCGTGGTCACTCCCTACCCAGCCTACACCTACCAGGGCTCATGGTGGTACAGCAGCTGCCCACCATTCTGGCGCAGGCCAGCCCCATGGCGAGCGCCGGCTTGCGCTCAGATACGAAGACCCCGCGCAGCACGCGGGCCAGCTCGGGCAGCCGCTGTAGCCGCTGCAGCCGCTGCTCCTGCTCCGGGCACCGTGTCATCTGAGCCAGCTGCCTCTGTGCCTCCTTGGCTCGCACCTGTGGGGGCACGGGCAGGTCAGTGGGCAGCAGGCCCTCGGGCCCCGCCTCCGACCCCCATGAACTCACCCGCTCCAGCAGGGCCTGGGACACCCCCTTCAGAGCACTGGGGGAGGCAGCTGGCGGCGTGGCTGGCGGCGTAGCCGGCAGGGCCTGGCTTGGGGACACAGGACTGCTGGACTCTGGTGAGCGCAGGGCGAGGTGGCTCAAGGCCTTCTCCATCTGGAGGACATCGGTGAGGTCACGAGAGGAACACGCCCCAGCCCACCAGAGGCAGTCTCTGTCCCTCGGCATGGTCCCCTGCCTGTGGTCCCCCATGTCTCCCCACAGGCCACAGCCACCACCTCTGGGTGAGACCCAGGAGGTGCCAGGTGCATGGCCCCACCCACAAGCGCCCCCAGCCTCACCTTGGGTGACATCAGGCCGCGGGCACGAGCCAACACCTCCTGGGCCGTGGCAGGTTTCTCCACGGGAGGCGGCTGGGGCAGCTCGGCCGCCTCGATGTCAGGCACCTTGTCCACGTCGAAGCGCGGGTGCCAGCGCATCAGCTGGTCCTCAGGCACCACCAGGGGTGGGCTCAGGGAGGCCAGGAAGGCCTGTGGAGAGGGGTAGAGGCTCGCCGAGTGGGCCGGGCACACAGGAAGGGCAGGCTGCCCCGGTGTTGGGAAACCTGGGGGCAGCCACTTTGCCTCTGCCACCTGGTGCAGGCAGCTGAGCAGGCCCCACGCGAGGCAGACCCAATGGCCTCCCTGGGACCGCTGCCCCACCCCATGGCAGCCCGGGCCTGCTTACCTTGTGATGCTCCCTAACCCGCTCCAACAGCTTCTGGCTGAAGACACGCCGCCGTCGCAGGAGGCACGAGGCCGTGAGCTGGGGGGCCGCACCGCCAGCCTCTGTGTAGAGCCCAGGCCTGAGTCCCGGCCAGCCCCGGCCAGCCTCAGCCAGCACCCACCCCTCACCCACTCGCCACGCGCCGCCATGCTCACCTGGGTCCAGCAGGGGCTCGATGGTGAGCTGGTAATCAGACCGCCTGACACCGTCCTTGAAGGTGGGCACGTGGCGCTCCTGGCGGAAGCGGTAAGACGCAGGGTACACGGCTTTGATCTGGCCCACGTTGCGCTCCTCGAAACGCCTGCAGGAAGGGCAGAGGGGTCAGAGGGAGCAGACCCGACAGCAGGCCAGGCCCCCGCAGCCACTTACTTGCGCAGCATGTCCTGCACCCCCTGCTGGACCTTGGCGAAGGTGGCGGTCTCTCGGCGGTTGTGCAGCCAGCCCACCACGGTGTCCATGCCGCGGAACATCTCCGCCAGCACCTGGTACTTGTAGGGCAGCACGAGGCCAGGGGCGCCAGGCTGGGCCAGGGCGTGGAAGCGCTGGTAGGCGGGCACCTTCTCGCTGCTGCCGGGAGAGGCCAGCACGTGAGCAATGCCAAAGCAGCAGCCCCATGCCAGGCAGGCCCGGCACACCTGCCACCTCCCTACCCAGAGACCAAAGAGGCTGGCATAGCACAGGCCTGCTGGCCCTGGCCTCTAGGGCAGCCCTGTGAGGCCAGTGATGACAAGAGGGCCCGGGGTACAGGGACCCAGTGATGCCCTGCAGACGCCCCAGCATGTCCGCTGTCCCTGCAGGGCCGTCCGGCTCCTCAACAAGTCAACACACCTGCCTCTGAACGGAGCACCCCTGTCCCACGCGGCCTTCCTGGGGTACCTGACTCCAGACAAGGACTCACCACGGCTCCTTGGGAGGCCCTCCGGCATCCGGGGTGCGGGGTCCCCCGGCATCCTCCTGCGCGTGGGTCCTGAGCGCCTGGACCCGTGCTCCCAGCTCCCGCGCCCGCCACAGGCATGACTTGAGCTCAGCGACTGTGTCCTCCGAAGGGCCCTGGGGAGGGCGAGCCGTCAGGCCCCGGTGGGCCCCGTCCCTCCCAGGCTCAGCAGGGTGGGTCCAGCCTCTCACCTCGTCCTGCTGGGCTGCGGGCGGGCCTGGCTGACCCGCGGAGGGAGTGCCTTTCTTTCTCCTCTTGCCTGGGGAGCCGGAGGCAGGCGAAGCCCTGGCGCCTGACCCCTGCTGGGAAGGACCCCAAGATGAACAAGGACAGGACCCAGAGCACCTGGTCGGGAGAGGTGACTCCGGGGACCAGACGTGCACGGCCAGGAGCCAGGGTCCCCTGCATCTCGCACCCAGTCCGAGTCAGACCCCGGCTCAGCCCGCCGCGGCTTCCCGAGGTTCCCGAGTCTGAGCCCCGGTTCTCCTCCCGGGTCCTCGGGGTCCTGACCTGACCTGCAGGGACCTCTCGCAGACCCCGCGACCCGCTCCGGCCACACGAGCCAAGCCAGGCCGTAGAGTGCCCGCGGCCTCCAGACGCCGCTTCCCCTCGGCCCGCCCAGCCCCTGCGCCCCCACCCCGCGCCCCTTCCCCGCTCAGCCCCGCGCCCCTCACCGCGTCGTCCTCCTGCAGCCGCAGCCTCCTGCGCGCGGGCGGCGCTGCGGGCGCGGGCCCGGGGCCTGGGTCGGAGGGTGGCCGGGCGCGCTTGCGGCCGCTGCTCGGAGCGCGGCCCGGGGCGCCGGGCGCGGGCTTGGCGGGGCTCGGGGTGCAGCAAGCCCGCTTGGCCCGCGACAGCGCGGCGCGGGGCCCGGGGCGGCGGCGCGCGAAGAAGTCGGTGAGGCGGCGCTGCGCCATGGCGGAGGCCGAGGTGCGGGCGCCGGAAGCGGGCAGAGCCGCCGCGCGCCGACTTTCCCGCCGACTTTCCCGCCGCGCCCTGGCCCCGCCCCGGGGGTCGAACCAGGGGCCGGGACTGGGAACGGCCGCGCGCATGCGCACTCCGCGCGAAGCCAGTCCCGCCGCGCGCCTGCGCACAGGTGCGCGGGTCCCGCCGGCTGTGCCCGAGGCCGCGCTGTCGCGGGCAGGCGGCCGTCCCCGCCCCAACTCGAGCTCCAGGCGCCCAGAGAGTGCGGGCCTGGCTGGAAAGCGCAGCCGCGGAGGCGCGGGGTCCGACGGCCACGACGGGACGGGCGGTGGCGTTGGCCTCCCGCCGCGCGCGCGGGCTCCGGGGCGGCCAGGCGGGCGCAGGAAGGCGCCCTCGGCCCGAGGCGTGGCGGCCCGGGGTCCCCAGCCAGGCCGTGCGCGTGCCGCAGCCGCCGCCAGGACGGTGAGGCGGGTCCCCGCGGGCCCGCCCAGAACGGGGCGCAGCGCGGCAGTCTGCAGGGTGCTGTGTGTGTGGCTCCGAGGTTTCCCTTACAGGCCGCAGAGACAGGGAAAGAGAAGAGACAGCGAGAGTCACCCCCAGCGGGGGTGGCCACACCTCAGTCCCTTCTCCATGCTCCTCCCAAGGTCTTAGGCTTGCGCAAACACTCCTTCGGCCTGAGTTTTAAGCCACTGTCCAGGATTTGAACCGTGGTGTGCTCTGGAGTCCAGCAGCATAAGCATTATGTCATCTCCTGGTCGCACAATTAAACTTTTAATAAAAGGGAGGGGGGACAAAAAGCCCAGAAATGGCTGAGATTAAAGGATAGGGTCAACCTGTGGCCAGCGGTTGAGGTGGCGGGAGCCCGCAGGCCTGGTGGGCTGCGTGGAGAAGGGATTGCAGGGTGGCCGAATTCTACCTCCACTCCCCACCCCTGTGATCGCACTTTCCCTCCTGAGGAGCGCACACCCTGCATCATAATTAAAGAAAAAAAAATTAGTGTTAGAAGGTTGGAACGGACTTGTTTTCCTTTAACCAGAAGGCACATGTGCTTGCCGGAGGGGCGAGGGAGGGAGCAGCACCCAGCAGGGCGTGGTGGCACCGCAACCCCTCCTCTCTCCACCGGGCAGGGCTGGACCACACGCTGCTGCCGTGTTTCTCAAGCCACCAGAGCCAGGATCCGAGCTCCACAGCCAGCCGTGTGGAACCAGGTCCCTAACCCCTAGGCCACAGGGCTGGCCTGAAGCCAGCATTCGCGTGAGAGATGTATACGGCATGTGCACTCACCAGAGACAGAAAGCAAGAAGTCACCCCCTAGGCAGATGGCCACGCCGCAGTCCCTTCGTTCTCCTCCCAGGATCTTGGCCACGCATGTACACGCGCCTGGTGTGGGTTTCAATCCACTGGGTCCAGGGCTTGTACCGTGATCGGCCATGTGGGAGTCCAGCGATGTAACCACTGCACCGTCTGCCGGCGCCGGGCTAAGGAGGTTGCAGCGGAATCAGCTGCACAAGAACGTCGCTGTCCCGCCACCATGTGCCGAGATGTGCATGGTCAGTGCGTGACCCGGTGGGACTCGGATTGGCCAGAAGCAGTGGTGAACCGCCTCCGTGGGACACGGTGGCCGGGCCCACTTGTCGGTGGAGGCTGTTCTCACAGCATTAAGGGTGCATAACCCAGAGAGCACAGGTCACACGGGGGTCTGGCTTTCCCGAGGGTGGATGGGCGGCATTGGGTGTGGTCTGGCCTGCGCCACTGTCTCCACTCCCGGCCACGCACACTCTGGGGCATTGACAGGAAGCTCTCCGTGAGGGCCCAGTGTGACCTGTGGTCAGGCCCCGACGGCCCTGGTGGCCGAGGTGTCTCCCTCTCTGCGCTGACTACGTGTCTGGGACGTCCAGCCACACAGTGGGCTCACAGTGGGCTCGTACTCAGCAGCTGGTGACAGAGGGCATGAGTGGGCACCACTTTCAGCACACCCGGTCACAGGCCACTGCAGGACCAGGCTGCCATCTGCAGTCAGGTGACACTCGCAACGTTCCCTCCTCCAGGCTGACCCGGTGCCTCACCGTGGAGGGCCTCACGGGGCCTGCCATGCCCCAGACTTCTCCCTGTAGATGCCGCCTGAGAAACCCGCCCTTAGGTGTGCACGGGTACCTGGTTTTCTAAAAAATACGTTTAGGGACCAGCAGTCGGCATAATGGCTATGTCGCTGGACTCCCATGTAGTCGACTGCAGTTTGAATCCCGGACCCGGTGGCTTAAACTCACGCCAGGCACGTGTGCGTGCATGCCCAAGCTCCCGAGAGGAGAATGGAGAAGGGATTATGGCGTGGCCATCCCCCCAGGGGGTAAATTATTGCTCTCTGTCTCTCTGTGTCTCTGTCTTTCTGGCAAGCGCACATACCCTCTAGTAAAAACCTCTCCAATATATACATGTGTATGTTTAGGGGACCAGCAGGTGGCATGGTGGTTGAAGTGCTAGACACTCCTGGGACCAGCAGTTAGAGTAATGGCTATGTCGCTGGACTCCCATGTAATCTACTTTGGTTCGAGTCCCGGACCCAGTGGCTTAAACACGCCGGGCACATCTGCGTGTGTGCCCAAGATCCCGAGAGGAGAATGGAGGAGAAGGGATTGCGGCGTGACCATCCCCCCTGGGGGATGATTTCTCCCTTTCTGTCTCTCTGCCTCTTTCTGTCTTTCTGATGAGCGCATGAGCCCTATAGCAAAAACCTCTTAAAAAAAAAAGTAAATAAAGTGCTAGACTCTCTCACCTGGCCTACCAAGGTTCAAGTGTTGGACCTGGCAGCTTGCTTTCTCACTTTCTCTCTCTCTCTCTCTGTCTTTCTCTGGTCAAATTAAAACAAATGAATAAATAAAATTTATTATTTGTTTATTTATAAACAAATAAAAAAGCAACATACTCCAATCATTGGGGCCTGTGTTGAAACCACGCCGTGGACAAACGTGCCATCCTGCTGAGGGGCAGCTGGCTCAGTGTGGGCCTGCTCAAAGCCGGCAGTCTGACTGTCACTGTGTTCAGAGGGACCATTTTTCTCTGGACTGTTCAAGCAGAAAAGGTCGTGAACTGCCACACCTTTTGCACTTACTTGGGAACCTTAGTCACAGTGTTTAAGTGCATGGATTAACAGAGCTATAATTTATTTTTTAAAGAGATTTTTGCTTAGAGCTGGAATTTTTTTTTTTTTTTGAGAGATTTTTGCTATAGGGCGTGTGCGCTCACCAGAGAAACAGAGAGACAGAAAGTGAGAAATCACCCCCTGGGGGGATGGCCACGGCGCAATCCCTTCTCCTCCATTCTCCTCTTGGGATCTTGAGCATGCATGCACATGCGCCTGGCGTGAGTTTAAGCCACCGGATCCGGGACTTGAACCGCGGTCAGCTACATGGGAGTCCAGCGGCATAGCCATTATGCCAACTGCTGGTCCCAGTGCTGAAATTTTTAAGAAAAATTTACAATCTAACTTCCACTTAATCCGTTACCCTTTATTTTATTGAAATGTATAGTTAACTGACGAAAAGACTCTTCTTGGGAGTATGTTTTTTTTTTTTTTTTTGGAGAGGTTTTTGCTATAGGGTGCGTGCGCTCGCCAGACAGAGAGACAGACAGAGAGACAGAAAGCAGGAAATCACCCCCCAGGGGGGATGGCCATGCTGCAATCCCTTCTCCTCCATTCTCCTCTCGGGATCTTGGGCACGCACGCACACACGCCTGGCATGAGTTTAAGCCACCGGGTCCGAGACTCGAACCACGCTCTACTATGTGGGAGTCCAGTGACATAGCCATTACACTAACTGCTGGTCCCCTCCAGCGTGATTTTCAAGTCACCGGGTCTGGGACTCGAATCATGGTAGACCATGTGGGAGTCCAGTGACAAAACCACTATACCATCTGCTGGTCCCCAGGAAATCTCTTTAAATGTCATGACAACATACTCCCAAGAAGGGAAGCAGTTTCTCCAGGACAAGCTTAAAGCCTGTGGGAATGCTGTTCAGAGTGAAGTTTCAGCTGAAATCGGAGTTTCTGAGCTGGCTCTCCAAACAGAGTTTGCAAAGCCTCGCCAGGAAGCGCCACGGGCAGCCTTGGGAACAGGGCCGGGGCACAGTGGGCCGGGAGGGTTTCCGCTGTCAGACAGTCGGGATGAGCCCCTGGGCAAGGGCTGGGAGAAGCCCCCGGGGAGGGCTCTGCTCCCTCCGAGAACAGAGAACAGATGGTTTCGCGCACCAGGCTCAGCGCTGAAGGGCTCGAGTTCCTTGCCGAGTGAAAATCAGCGGCGGTCAGAAGGTTCCGGCACGCAGTCCTCACCCGGCCGACCCTGCGGAGCAGGGCAGTGTGAGCCGGACTCAGTGGCGCCCCGCTGTGTCCTGCCATGGTATGTCGGTAGCTGTCAGGTGACACCACGCTGGAACAGCCTAATTCTACCCCACAGGAAGCCACTAGGCGGTGCAGCACGTGGTGACAGGCAGCCCGTGTGGCTGTGGGTTCTGGACCCTGCGTGGGAGCGTGGAAGCACACGTTTACGAAGGAAGCATGATGGTGGCGTGACTGGGAATGCTCCAGGCAGAGTCCTCACGGACCGCGGCCGGGGACACAGAGCAAGAAGGGCCCCGAGCTGCAGAGCCAGTGTCAGTCCCCACGGTGGCCACACGGGTGGGGCCAGCCGATGGCGTGGTGAAGGCTCTGGATCCCACACGGCCAGCAGCGAGGTTCGCGTCCCAGACCCTGGGGTTTGAGAATACCGGGCGTGTGTGTCTGCGTGTGTGTGCACGCGCGTGTGTGCTCAAAACCTCAAGAGGAGAATGGAGGAGAAGGGCCTGTGGAGTGGCCATCACCCGGGGTGACTTCTCTCTGTCTCTCTCCAGGGAGCTCGCATGCCCAGTACGAGAACAGCAGGGTCTGGGGTGCGGGTGCGGGTGCGGGCGGCTGTAGTGGGAGAGGGGCGGTGAACCGGCGGCCCCGACTGCGTGGACAGGCCCCACACCGTGTCAGCCCTCGGGGAGCTGGGCAGGGGTGCAGGGCAGGACCCCATCCCCCGGGACACCCACACAAGGTGGTCCCACAGACAGGAAGGAGGGTCCAAAGTCTTGGTGCTGGGACCAGCAGTTAGCGTAATGGCTATGTCGCTAAATTCCCATATAGTCAACCGCGGTTCGAGTCCCGGACCCGGTGGCTTAAAACTCATTCCGGGCACGTGTGCATGCGTGCCCAAGATCCGGCGAGAATGGAGGAGAAGGGATTGCAGCATGGCCATCCCTCCGGGGAGTGATTTCTCGCTTTCTGTCTCTATGTCTCTCTGGCGAGCGCATGCGCCCTATGGCAAAAACCTCTGAGAAAAAAATAAAAGTCCTGGTGCTAAAGGTAGGCACTCTGGGGACCCTGACTGGAGCCCCGTACCCCACGGCCCTCAGGACTCGCCAGGCGGTGTGGGCGTTCACCTGTCTACACCTGGGGCTGTCGATCATGCCACGTGTGGTGGGGGTGAGGGTGGGTGTCTGGGCGTGCGGAGGGACGTGGCCTTGGGGGAGGCCGAGGACGTGGGGCCGTGGGGCATGCTCGCTCAGCCACCCAGGCTGAGGTGGGGCTTCGGGGTTGTCAGGTGACCTAGGAAGAGGGCAGAAGCTGACCTGTGACCTGTGTGACCTTCCTGTGAGCCAAATCATAGCAACCAGGTGGCTGACTCCTCTCCCCTGCGAGGCTGGCCGGCGTGCTGAGACCCCTGTCACACCTCCCTCCGCCCAGTCTCCCTGCGAGGCCGTCCTGCTGCAGGCACGTCCAGGTACCAGACCAGCTGGGACAGGGCAGCAGGCCAGGTCAGGGGGTCGAGGAAGCAAGGAGCCGGCTTCCAGGGCACGGGGGCGACCTGCACTCCGTGGGAGGCTGAGGACTGGCGTTTCCTCAGGCCTCTGCTTGTCACTGCCTTGGGAGTGACACCTTTTCTTGGGGATGGGGCTCGCTCGCTTCTGTTTACCTTTGGCACAGAGCGCATACACTTGCTGAACAGAGACGGAGGGGAGAAATCGTCCCCCAGGGGGACGGCCACACCACAGCCCCTTCCCTGACACCCTCCTGGGATTCTGGGCACACGGTGCACACACACCCAGCATGATTTTCAGGCACCGGGTCCAGGACTCTAGAGGCAGTTGGCCACGTGGGAGTCCAGCGCCTTAACCACCATGCCACCTGCTGGCCCAGGTGGGAGCCTCAACTGGAGACCTGAGTCCCCTCCGCGCAGGTGGCTGCTTAGTCACGCCCAGCGCCCGGACAGCGCCAGGCACAGCTCAGAACTGCCTGTGGCCAGCCTGTGGCATGGTGGGCAACGCAGCTGGTCCCACACGGCCAAACACGCAGTTCAAGTCCTGGTCTCGGCAGCTCAGGAAACACGCTGGGTACATGTGTACCCAAAACCCCCAAAGGAGGGCAAGACAGAGGAGAGGGGACTGCGATGTGGCCGTCCCGTGGGGGTGCTTCCCACGTTCCCCTCTCCGGCGAGCGCAATTGCAGAACAGAGAACTGTCTGGGGAGAAAGGCGGATTCCTCGCCCCCTCACGATCAGAGGTCTGCCGGGCCCCTTCTGACCTGTGCATGGACCAGGCCTGAGTGGATCCAGGCCCTGGTCTACACGGCAGCTCTGGACAGAGGAGCGGCACAGGGGCCTGGGTGACACTGACACCGAGCTGGGGCTGGGTGACAGTGGGCGATGGAGCCACTACAGGCCCTCCCTCCTGGGGCACCTTGCCCTTCTGTGTGAAGGTGGACCGGCCACGGGGTACAGAGCGGGGCCACCCTAAGTGCTCCCCAGGAAGGCAGGGCTGTCAGAGAGAGAGCCAGGGGGCCTCGTGTGGCCAGAGCGGAGTAAAGTGAGCCCCGGGCAGGCGGGTGTCTCTTGGAAGAAGGGGCCTTGGGATGTGAGGCCGCTGTGCCAGGACGGAGTGGCCAGCCATTTTGAAATGAAGAGACGGCCTCCGACGAGAGCACCTGATGCAGAGCTGACCTGCAGGGGGGCAGCTGGCGTGGGTGTTTGGAGGACGGGGGTCCTTGCCCAGGGGAGAGGTCCGCAGGACCACAGCAGGGTGTGCATGTGCGCATGCGGACCCGAGCGTGCCGAGCACCTGGGACAGGCACAGAGCGACCCCCTTCTCCAGCCTCTGCCCCCGCCCCACTGGCCACAGAAAGAAGCAGCTAGACCCGATCAGCCGCCAAGGGACCACAGGGCCTCGGTGACTGAGAGAGTGGTGGCCTGTGGTTGACGGGCCCAGGCCAGGGGGACCTGGGGTCCTCACATGTGGCTGCCATGGGCCACTCCCACACAGGTGCCCACGGTCTCAGGCTCGCACTCTGTCCTGCAAGGCCGTCTCTGCAGGAAGACACTGGCCACGTGTCTGCCCATCACGGCTCTGGGCAGCGCCTGGCACTCAGGTGTGGGCCGTCGCCTCCGGCTTGTTTTCGGCCTGTCCTCCAATGTCTCGGCTCTGGGGACTGCCAGGACGGATGTGGGAACCACCGACACTGCAGGCTGGGCCCCAGGGGGCCAGTGCGCTCCAACCCCTGGCCGCGCCCCTGCCGGCATCGGTCCCTCCACAGAGGGGCCCACTGCCAGCCCAGCTCCCTGAGGCCCAGCCTGGAGCCTGGCTGTTGACCAGGGCAGGCATGTCCCAAGAGAAGGCAGAGCCGGCTGGGCCTCGGGGGCAGGAGGATGCGGTGAGCAGGCGGGCTCCGGACCGGTGGGCCCCCGGGGGAGGGCACGCCTGCAGCTGCCTGAGCCGGCCTGCCTGGGAGGGGCTTGCTCTCTGCAGAGGGCTCGGGTGGTCAGCGGCAGGACGGCCCCCGTGTGCCGCAGCCCTGCCCCTGTGCCGGGACTGCGGGGAGTACTCCCAGGGCTCACGAGCCTTGGCCAGAGTCAGGACAACATACTGGAAGAGCAGGGGTCACGCTGCCTGTGGGGGGGGCGCAGCAGCTGCTTGGAAGTTCTCTGAGAGACACAGAGACACACAACAGGGGGTTCCCGTCGTAGCCCCCCACAGCCTCAGCCAGCACAGAGCGCGGGCGTGGCCTGTCCACGGGCACGGCCCGGAGCGTCTGTCCCCGGTGCACTCCTGGTGCCCTGAGATTTCTCGAACCTGGTTGTCGACCGTGGTAAGGCCCATGACGTAGGTCCGTGGTTCTAGCCGTTCTAAACGCACAGGACTTACGTCCCTTCGCAGCGCCGAGTGACCGCCGCTCCGTGGTGACCTGAGCGTGGAGCTGGCGACCCGCACAGCACCTGTCCTCCCTTCTTTACTTGGCGTGCTGTGACCAGGTCAATCTGTGTCCCACCTGTCGGCACCTGTGCCAGCTCACGGCCGAGAAACCCCTGCCATGTGGCGACACCACCGTGAGTTTACCCGTCACCCGTTTAAGACACTTGGGCTCTTCCTTTGTAAAGTTTCGCTATCGGGCGTGTGCATTCACCGGAGAGAGGCAGAGAGAGAGGGAAAGCGAGAGATCAGCCCCAGGGGGAGGCCATGCTGCACGTCCTTGGACATGCACGCACACACGCCTGGTGTGAGTTTCAAGCCACCGGGTCCGGGACCGGAACTTAGCAGTTGGCCGTGTGGGATTCACAGCCTTGGCCTCCGTGTCACCTGCTAGTCCTGCATTGTTTCCTCTTACAGTCACCAATAAATGAGACCGGCAGATGGCATAATGGGCTCGTTGCTGGACTCCTATGTAGTGGGCTGCAGTTCTAGTCCCGGACCCAGGGGCTTACGACTCACACTGGCTGCATGTACATGTGTGCCCAGGATCCTGAGAGGAGAATGGAGAAAGGACGGCGGCGTGGCCATCCCCCCGGGTGATTCCTCACTGTTTCTGGAGCAAGCTCACGCGCCCTATAGCAAAAATCGCTCTTAAAAACAAAGTCATCGGTAAGTTTCAAGTACAGACAAGTCGCGATGCCTTCACTGTCATGGACGCAGCTCACACCTGCGTGACGGGACCACTCGCTGCTGTCCTGGCCCTTCCTCCCTCGTAGGGGTCTGGTCACGGCTGCTCTCCCCAGTCCCGTCGTATTTCACCGAGGAGCAGCAGGCGTACGAGGACGCCGAGAGGACGCCGAGTGCCAAGGTGTCGGGCAGAGCGGCTTCGGACTGGAGCCAGCAGGCTGTGCCGAGGCGGCTTGCCCTCTGCAGGCGGCCCGCCCACACTGGCCTTGCGTGTCCCTCCGCAGGACTGTTAGATTGGAGGGTGCATCTCCGAGCTGGCTGGTCCCTCCTTCCGTCCTGCCTCCTCCACCCCTGCTGCCCTGCAAGCCCGGTAGGGCAGTCTTTCCCTAAGGGTCTGTCCCTATCTTGCTAATACTCGTTTGTGAATAGGTGTTGCAAGCATTTAATGTAGCGAAACCTTAAAGCAGCGCACCAGGGGCTGGCGGGTGGCATGGTAGTTAAGGTGCTGGACTCCCAACGTGGCTGACTGCAGTTCGAGGCCTGAACTTGGTGTTTTCTCACTTTTCCTCTCTCTTGCCATTTCTTTCTAGTTAATAATAATAATAATAATAAATAAAATTAATTAAATAATTTTTAGAACAAAACCAAACAGCACATCAGGGTATCCCAGTGTGACTGTATCCCTTCTCCCCAGAAAGCTGCCCCCAGGGGGTCAGAGTCCAGGCAGCAGCAGGGGCCCCTCCCCTGTGCTGTCGGGAGGCCCTGCGCTTTTCTGCATGGCAACATTGTGTCTTAGAGACAGTCCCGTAAGATGCCATAGTTGCTGAGTCTCCGCTACATTGTACCTCTGCAGCGCCTGGCTCACTGGGATTGCAGAGGCCCCTGGGTGTGCGTCTGCACCCCGATCTCCTGCAGCAGCCACGGCCAGCTGGACCAGCGGGCAGCGCAGAGACAGGGAAGTGCTAGATCTGCCTGCGAAGTCTGCATTTCTGGCTTTCAGTTCTAAGTCCCAGGGTCTGGGCTTGTGTTAGGGCACACATCAGTTTGCAGGTGACACAGTCTCTCCGGGTCCCGAACTCCCCCGCCCTACTCATACGCTTGGCTGCTAGGTTTGGGACCCCTGGAATGAGTCCAGCTCTGAGGACTGGGTTCCACCCCCGTAGGGCAGACCCCGCTTTCCTCCTTTCGCTGCGCCTGAGGGGCAGAGTGTGCAGGTGAGGGAGGGGCCTGGCCTCTCCCCGCAAGGACAGAGGGCCCAGCAGGCGCCCGGCTGCAGGTGGTGGAGTAGGGCAAAGTCCTGCTGCCTGGGAGCAGCCCTCAAACGCTCTTGGGACCCCGCGGGGGCAGCCGGTCAAGCAGTCCCTGTCCTCCCACCGGAGCGACCAGGCCTGGGGCAACGCGGGTCTCCTCACCCACAGTCCCCAGGGGGCGCTGTGTCCCCGGGTCTCGGAGGGCAAAGCGAAAGTCGCTCCGGCCAGGCGGGGCGCAGTTGCGCGTGGGGTGCTGCCAGGGGAGCCCGGCCGCGGGGAGCCCCCAGCGCGCCCCGGCACGCGAGGAGCCAGCGCCCACGCCGTCGGAGGCGGCTTCTCGGCTGGGGCGCCCGGCCCGGCGCGGCGAGGGCGTGGGGCGGCCGAGGGCAGCCGGGGCGCGCGGCCGTCGGGGAGGCGCGGAGGCGGGCACGCCGGGAGGCGGGCGGGGGCCGGGCTTATAAAGGCCCGCGGGCGGCGCGGGGAGGGAGCCGCGGCGCCGCCGTCCCGCCCTGCTCGGCCTCTGCGAGCCGCGCTGCTCCGCCACCGGGCGGGCTGCCACCGGACGAGCGCGGCGCCGGCCAGGAGGAGGAGGCGGCCCCGGCATGGAGCGCCGGGCCCCGGGCGCCCGCACCGCCCCTTAGCGCCGCCGCGGCCGCCGACCATGGAGCCGCACGTGCTGGGCGCCGGGCTGTACTGGGCGCTGCTCCCGGGCGCGCTGCTGGCGGGTGAGTCGGGCGGGAGGGGCGCCCGGGCTCCTCGGCTCTCCGCGAACAGCCGCGGCCGGCCGTGGCGAGGGGAGCTCGAATCCCTTTTCCTCTTTCGTGTTAAAAAAAAGAAAAGAAAAGAAGGGAAAGAAAGAAAAGTGCGAACTGGCACCACGACTTCCTGCCAGGCTGGGCGAAGGCGGGCTTCCTGCCTGGACTGTTCGGTTTGGAGACTCCGAGCAGAGCCACCGTCCAGGCCTGGCCCGCGCCCTCCCTGCGGCCGGCGGACTCGGGAGTGGACAGGGCGCCTCCCAGCCCCCACAGCCCTGGGCGGGGCGGCTCTGCCGAGGGGCCAGGCGCGCTCGGTGCCACCCCGGGCTCCGTCTCCGCGCTCGCCACGGGCCGTGCCTCTGACGCTCGCCCCGTGGGTCCTGCGCCCTGGCCGGGCCTTCTGCTCCCGCCGCCGCCTTGCCGGGCAGCACTCCCACGAGCTCGCTGGCCACAGCCCTCAGCCCCCGCACGGTGGCCGGCCCTGCTGCCGGGTGCTGGAACGCAGTCGGGCCACGTTAGTCCGGGAAAATGGCGGGTTTGCCCTGTGCAAGTCAGTTCTGTGGAAATCCGCCGTCGTGGGGGCGGGGCTCGGGCTGTGGGCCCTCCCCGACCAAGGCCGGGCACCCCTCCCGGTGGGTCACTGCCCGGGGCTGGCCTCCCGGTGCCGGAACGTGGAGGACCCAGAGCGGTTGCACCTCGGTGTCTGGACAGTGACGCAGGAAGGTGGCGAGCTGGCGGGTTTTCCCAGACAGCATCCACTTGCTCCGATGGAGTCAGCGTGTGTGGACAGAGCACTCCGGGGCGTGCAGGGTCAGAGGGCAGCCTTCAGAAACAGGGCAGGGCAGACCCGGGAGGGCGGCACCCGGAGCCGGGAAGCAGGCGACCGTCCGAGGCTCCCGACTGCCCTCGGGCCCATGGCCTGCCCCGGGGCTCTTCCTGGCTCTGCGGTCCAGGTGGTCTCTGCCCACGGCCCTGGGAGGGCCTTCTCCCTGTAAGGCACAGCCGAGCCCCGAGCAGAGCCGGCCAGGTGTTCCCACAGGCCGACGTCCTCGTTCCCGCATGTGCAGTCCGCTGGCCCCTGAGCCGGCCTGGGCCGGGGTGCTTTGGCTTCTTGGCTGCTACCCACGGGTGGCCTGGGTCACCAGCCCTCGGTGAGTGCCAAGGTCTGTCTCGGTTCCATCCCAGGCCGCGCGTTAGTCACCCGGGAGCTTTAGAAACTCGTGGTGACTAACTGTACTTTCTGCAAACCTGAGACTGTCCCCAGACTGAAGTCTGTTAAGTACAAAACACCCCTGCTGGCCACACCCTCGCCAAGCCCGCCTGGCCCGGCCCTCGGCTTCCGCAGTTCTTCTGAAGCTCCTGGGGGAGGTGGCTGCAGAGTCGTGGGCCTCAGCCCTCTGCCCCGGGCTGTCCTGTCAGGGCCTGGCCGAGGCGGGAGCCCCCGTCTTCGGAGCCCTGGCTGGAGAAGGTTCCTCGGCGGCTGGATGAACGCGGTCTTTGGAGGTTGTGAGCCCCCTGGCTTAGGCCAAGGGCAGGGGCTGAGTCACCTACGGTGTCCTGGTCAACGCCCCTCCCTGGGCTGGGCTGAGGACCCCGCCCTGCCCCTGGGGACAGGGACCCTGCAGGTTGGAGCCCTGGGGGGACGGGACAGGGCCCAGAGAGACACAGGGCAGTGCGTCGTGTGCCCCCGGCCTCCGTGGGGAGCGGGGGTGCAGCAGGGTGCCCAGGTGTTGGAGCGACACACAGGTGCCTCGTGGCCTGGCCCGGTGGGACCCGCCCTCCACACGCTGGGCGTCACCTGGGCTGGGCGGACTGTCAAGCAGTGTCATCATTGGGGGGGGGACACTTCCTCCTTCTGGGGGTCTTTTCACCACAGCTGTGAGACGGGCAGGAAGAGCACAGGCCTCGGGGCAGCCGTGACTTTGTGTCGTCCTGTGGGCTGCTTCCGCCCAGGAGGGAGCAGGCCAGCCCAGGGCCGGGAGGGTGGCGAGGAGACACTGGCATTTGCCGAGCCACCCCCAGAGGGGCCCGAGTAGAGCCTCGGCTCCAGCCCAGAGCCCAGTGTCCCCCCTGGGGCCAGGCCCTGCTGGTGTCGAAGGCAGAGCACTCTCGCCCAGCAGCCGCACAGCGGCCAGGTTGGGGCTCCTCTGAGCAGAGGCCCCACTGTCCAGGGGGTGCCACTGCCTCCTGCTGGCCAGCAGGAGAGGGCGGGCCTGGCGCGTGGAAGGAGGGCTGCTGTGCACGCCTGTGACGTGGGCAGATCCGTGCATGCACGCCCGCGTGCTCGGGGCTGGGACAGGGAAGCCCAGGGCTGAGGAGGGTCACAGAGGAAGTGTCCTGGCTGGTGGGTGGAGGGGCCCCTTCCTGCGGCACTTCCTGGCTTCCTGCAGCGTCTTCTGCCCTGATGGTGCGGAGGGCCGGAGGCGAGCCCTGCACACCGCCCTTGGCCCCATGGGCCCGCCCACCTGCCGCCACCCTCCCCAGGCCACGTGAGCCCCTGCAGGAAGCCATTGTTGGGCCCTCGGCCCCTGGGGGTTTCCTCTTCCGTTCTGCAAGGTGTGGGACGACCAGGAGGAGGCCTTTAGAAACAGTGCCCTCCACCCCGGCAGAGCTGGCGCCGGGCGACTTGCTGTTCCTTGGGCCCTGCTGTCCTGGCGGTCCCCAAAGGTGTGGAGAGTGCCAGCAGGGCCGGCTCTGGTCACGTTGGGTGTTGTCAGTCCCTGGAGGTGCTGGGACGCACTGGCCGGGAGGGTGGGCACCCACTGTCTGCAATGACGGCTTGGTGGCTTCCTCGGTGCCCTGGGGCCGACCGTTCTGGAGCAGCGGCTGGACTGCGGACCGGCCACGGCTTCACTTCTGCCTGATTTGGTGCTTCCTCCCTGAGCCTGCCCTCTGGCCTGGCCTGGGGCCTGGTCCCCTGCAGAGGTGGGCAGGAAGGGCCACCCGGGCCGTCTCAGACCCAGCTGTGACCCTGTCCTGTGGGTTAGCCGTGTGGCCGAGGGGGTCAGGTCACACAGGTGGGCGTGGCCACAGGAGAAAGGGTTCCCCTCCCTGGTGGGGCGAGTCTCTGCCTTTTCTACAGGTGCTCCGGGGGGACCCAGTGCGGACGGTGGGGACAGCAGGGACAGGAAGGAGCTGGGAAGCAGGACAGGCCTGGGGACCAGAGCCTGGCTGGAGGTCGTGGCTTGTGGCCTCTGTCTAGCACTGAGCCGGCCGGTCCCACCCCTTTCTGGGTCTCAGACCCTTCCTGTGAGCACGACGATAAACCTTCAAGGCTGCTTCCGGGTCTCTGATCCTTGATCCCTTCCCGTCTCCCGGCCAGGCTGGGCTGCAGCCCCCCTGCAGAAAGGCCAGTGCCCCTCGCACAGCCCTGGAGCCAGGAGCCCCAGCGTGCTTGCCCAGATGTGCAGCACATAGACCGGGGCTCTGGCGGCCAGTGGCCAGGTTAGCCTCCAGGGAGCCGAGTGCAAGGGACCACTTGTCATGCCGCCCTGGGCACTCGGGCGGCTCTGGGAAGCCCTCCTCACACTGCAGACTGCATGCAGAGGGTGTCCGTGCCAGCCCGCCCACACGGCACCCGTGGGTTCCCGGGCACTCAGGTGGGACCTTCTCTGAGCCCTCTCAGACGTTCCGAGGCTCGTCTGCCTGTGAGGGAGGAGCTCTGGGTGAGCGCCGGGAGCCGTGGTGGTCCAGGGCTTCAGGGGTGGGCACAGGGGCGGACCTCAGTGCCGTCCTCTAACCAGGCCTGGAAAGGGTGCTCTCGGGGTGCAGTGCCGAGCACAGGCGGAGGGAGAAACAAAGTGTAACAAATAACATCCAGATCGGGCTCCCCAATAACGCCGTCCAGATGGGGTCCCCGGTAGTGCTGTCCAGGTGGGGTCCCCCGGTAGCGCCGTCCAGGTCGGACTGGCACTGTGCCTGGAAGAGGAGTGGCTGGCCAGATGGGGCAGTGCCAGGGCCGGGTAGATAGGGCTGGCACACTGCTGCCTGGTTCTGGGCTCCGAGTCGGGCAGGTTTGTGTGAGCACAGACCCCAAGGGGACCCTGAGACTGGGGAGGTCTGGCAGTTAGGAGGGAGACGGGAAGCTAGGCAGGAGGGCAGCACCAGGGCCCCCAAGGCAAGGCCAGGGCCCTCCTCCTGGAGCCCTCCTCCTCCTCCTCTGGGGGTGACTCAGGTCCATGCCCTGGTGGTACCCAGAGAAGCTGGGAGGGAGGCGGGGCAGGGCGGCTGCTGGAGGCTCCGCCCCTCACCTGGCCCGTGCCCCCTGTAGGGCCCGCTGTCAGAGGAAGGCGGGGCAGAGGCAGTGTGGACCCGAGGGGCCCTGAGCTGAGGCCATGCAGCGTTCTGTGGAGTGACGCGCTGATCAGAGAGGGGCCCTCTCAGCCTCGTCCACGCTGCCCCCAGAGGAGGCCTCCGTGCTGTCCGTTTCCCGGCCCACCTCCCGTGGGAGCCAGATGGTCCCTGGCACGTGTACCCTGCAGCCACAGGACCAGCAGGCCACGCTGGCTTCCCCGGCCGGTGCCCACAGTGGTTCTGTGGTTGTACTCAGGCCTTGAAACGTTCCCGTCTCACATGGTGTTTCTCAGAGGGGGCGCGGCCGGGAGTGGCTGGTCCTGGGGTGACCTGTCCCGCCGAGCCCACACTGCTCACCTACACTGGGCCCTTCGGTCCCGGGTGCTGCTGTGGAGAGCTGTGCCAGGGGCTGATGGGCCAGACCAGCCTCCCGGCCGCACCAAGGCCCCTCGGCTGACAGGCTCGGCCCTCGCTCCCCTGCAGCTGTCCGGGAGGGAGCCTCTGCCGCGTGTGGATCAATTTCTCGGGCGCGTTTTAATAGCATAATGACAGGGGGTATTTTTAGGCTCCTTCTAACGCCAGCAGGGGTTCGGCTGTTTACGCGGCCCCGATCTGCTCACTGTCTCTCTGTGCGTATATATAGCTGGGGCCACTCTCCTGCCGCGGGCCAGGCTAAAGAGGGACCGTGGCCACCTCAGCCACCTCCTGTGGTTTCCTCTGCCATCACACCACTGGCCCAAACGGGCCCCGCCAGGCCAGCTGGCTCCCGCAGATCGGCCGGAGTCGCCTCCCAGCCCCCCCAGTGCAGGAAGGGGCTCAGGGCCCTGCCCACCCCGGCCGGAGGCCCGCAGGCCACGCTGGCTGTGGGGAGCTGCCCCGGGCCAGGGCGCTGAACCTGGGAAGCCCCTCCAGGTCCAGGTCCAGGAGGTGCACCTGGCCCGCAGCCCCCAGGGGTCAGACCTCCGCCTCCCGCTCTCCCATGCCCTGGAAGCCGCCTGCCCTGGCCTTTCTTCCCATGGACCCTTGGGGATGGCGACAGACCTTCTAAGACACCTCCCTCCCAGGACGACGGTCCGTCGCTGCAGAGGACCAGGCGTGGTCTCTGGGCAGGGCCTTCCGAGGAGGAGCCCTGGGGACCCAGGCCTGCCGGCGGCCGCCAGAGCTCCCCGCTCCAGCTCCCCGCCGCGCCCGGGCCCGCTGCAGCGTGGTGCCGGCCGCCACAGTGCTCATGCCACCCCTCGTTCGTGTGGGCTCCGTCTCTGGTGGGAGCGCGTCTGAGCACGTCGAGTGAGACCATGAGTGAGGGTTCAAGGGAGCGGAGCCCAGGCCCCCCACTACCCATCCCCGTGTTTTCCTGTCCTGTCTGTCCACCCAGGGCTGGGGGCGGGCCACAGGAACAGGTGGCCATGTGGCGAGGCCACCCCCTAGCGAGCTGCCGCGCTCCGGCCTGGCCCCTCGCCGTCGGGGTGAGCGTGACGGCATGGCCTGTCCTTGCATCAGGGCTGCCTCTGCCTGCCCGTGCCCGATTCTGGAGGATGGCTGGGCCTCTCTCCTCCCCACCCCACTGCATGCCCACTGCCCAGCGCCACGGGCGCCCAGGCCCTCGGCCGCCACACCCTTCGGCACAGACGATGCAGGCTCTGGCCGTTCCTCCGTGAGACCCCACAAGTTGCCCTTGCTCACGTGAAGGCCCTGGGGTCTAGCCTGGCCTGGGCCGCCCTGGTTCTGCAGTCTGGCCCAGGAGCGGGTCTCTACGGCTTTCCCACCCCGGAGCAGGGCAGGCCCTCCACAGTGAGCAGTGACCCCTCGTCACGGCTGGGCTGGCGGTGACGCGGGTGGCCGATGCGACAGTGCTGAGTCGGCACACGTGGCCGCGCTCGGGCCACAGCCAGGCGGACCCAGCCTCCCACAGACCAAGAAGGCCCTCTGTAGGCCCACTCTGGCCCACGGGAGGGTCGCGCGCTGGCCCCCCGCGTGTCCTGTTCTGTGTGCCCCCGAGCTCTTCCAGCCTGCCCGCCCTGGCTCCGCCCTTGCTTCCAGTAGGGTCCTGCGTCGTTCTGTCCTCTGTGGCCGCTGGGGTGTCCGTCACGTCTCTCATGGCACCCGGTGTCACCGCACCCTCCAGGCACTGGGCCGTGTCGCTGCGCCAGGGGTCAGCGTGTTTAAGCTGGAAGGAAGTGCCCGTCGACTCTGCAGGCATGTCCTACAGGCTCCCACATGAGCACACGGGCACACACGCAGGCACATGTGGGCATGTGTGTCCATGTAGGAACACACGGGTGCACACATGGGTATGTTTGCACACACGGGCATATGCGGGCATGCACATCCAGGCACACACGGGCATGAGCACATAGGAACATGGACATGCAGGCCAGCCTCCCGCATGGCCTTTGTGGCTCCTGCGGGCCCGTGGCAGCATGAGGCCTCTTGTGGCAGCGTGGGGCCTCCCGTGGCAGTGTGAAGCCTCCTGTGGCAATGTGGGGCCTCTCCCTGTGGCAGGCATGGGGCCTCTCCTCGTGGGGGGCGTGGGGCCTCCCATGGCTGCATGAGGCTTCCCGTGGCGGTGTGGGGCCTCTCCCTGTGGCAGGCATGGGGCCTCCCGTGGTGGGTGTGACACCTCATGGCAGTACCCTCCTCCCCGTCCCGGCGAGGTCCCTGGCCTCTGCTGGTGTGTCCGTCGCGTCTTGCACCTTTGTGATGTCAAGTTTTCAACCATTAAACCGAATCAAATCATTGGTCTCTAGAAATTTCCCCAGAGGTCACGCGTGCTCACTGGAGAGAGCTGGCGCCCGTGGACGTGGCCGCACCACGGCATCTCCTCCCATTCCCGGTCCTCTTGGATTGGGGGGCACACACCCCCTAACTCTGGGATCTGAACCGTGAAGCTGGCCCCATGGGATCCAGCTGCCTTCAGCAACAGGCCACGGGGCCAGCCTGGCTTTGTCTCCGGCAGGCCCCGCCTGCAGACTCTGGCTCAGTCGCTGCCGTGTGTGCGTCCAGGAGTGGGCCCTCTGACCACCTGCCCAGGTCTGCGAGCAGCCCCCCAGGGCACGGCCTCGCCCCTGCCGGCCACCCGCTCCTGGCTGGGTGTTTGCTTCCATGCCCGCTGCCCTGCTCCCCGGCCTCGGTGGTCTGCGTGCACGCCCCCCGCCGTGTGCACGTTGCAAGTGGAGGCAGACCATCCCCGGGAGCCGGGCCTGTCCTTCACAGGGTCTGCAGCGTGGCACCCTGACGGCCGGAGTCCTCCCATCGGCGTTTGGGGGTTGCAGTGGCCATCTCTGCCCCCGCCCTGCCTCCCACGTTTTCTGTTGGGCCTTCCTCAGGGCCAGTTCCCGGAAGGGCACTGTGTGCCTGCAGGCAGGGCACTGTCAGAGCTGACCCCGGCTCCAGTGCCGTGTACGGGGTCTGGGCGCGCTGCTCCCCCGACAGCCCTGGGGGTGTCCCCCGTGCCGGGCCATGCAGGCACGCAGTCCGGCCGCCCTGACCCATCTGGGCCACGCCTTGCAGGAAGAATGTCCTGTGTCCTGGGCCCCAGCTCCCTGGGTGGCAGCTGGCCCGGCGAGCACCATCGCTGTCCCCCCCCCCCCCCCCCCCCCCCCCCGTGCTAGAGGCACGACCGCCACTGCAGCCTGCGGTGCCCGGCGGGGCCGTCCTCGGCCCTTCCCTAGACATGGTGGTGGGGTTCCTCCTGTTGGACGGCGTGACCAGGTCCCACAGGCGGGAGTTAGGGCGAGACCAGAGGAGGTGACACCGGCTGTGCTGGCCGATGCTACAGGTCGGAGGTCGCGCCCGCCCCCAACCCTGACGGGTGACGCCGCTCTGCCTGCACCCCACAGCTTATCAGTGGGTGCAGACCTTCCCTGCCAGGGGAGCGGGCAGCCAGGCCGGCCCAATCTCTGAAGGCCAGGTGTGTCTGCAGGCTGGTGGGAGGTGCTGGCGACAGTGGCTTGAGGCCCCCCTTAAGGGCCAGTGGTGGGACCGGGGCGTGGGCCTCACGGGCAGCGTTGCCCAGGAACAAGCGGGGTGAAACCCAAACCTGTTTGCTCTGTGTCACGGGCAGGCCCTCCCACAGAGGGTGTCCTCCTCACGGTGCCTTCAGGAGAGAGGTCAGTGTACACGCCGAGCACCCGAAGGTAGCTCTGGGGCCGCACCCTGTGCTGTGATTAGCCGCCGAGACGGAGCGGAGTCCCTGTGCCCGGCGCATGGCGGTCAGGCCTTCGTCTTTCCAGGGGCAGCCACTTGCCCGCTGTCTGCAGCCCCAACGTGGCCCTTGTGCGTGGGTGGGGAGGCCCAGTGTTGTCCTCCGTCCTCTGGTCAAACCAGGCTTGTGCCGAAGGATGGGAGCACGGTGGGGGGTGGGGGGAGTCCATGCCCCACCCACGCCACGTCCCTCCCACCACCCCTTCCGTCGCGCGATGTGGGCGGCCATGCCGGGTGGGCCACCTGCACGTCCCACGATTACCTCCAGGGCCCCCGTTAGCTGTCAGCATGAGGGAGCGCTGTGCACCCCTTCTGCTCAGCCCCCACCCAGCAAGGGCTAGGGCGAGGCTGCGGGGGCCTACTTGTCTGCGAGCAGTGAGGGAGGCCAGGAGGGCGACGCCACCAGGGCAGGCGGGGTGGCTGGCAGGACTCCTGGCCGTGTCCGAGGGGACCCTCGGGAGGTCTGGGGCCGGGCAGGCTGAGGCACGTTCCAGAGGGTGCCAGACCCTTCCAGGACGCATGGGAGGCCCACGGTGTGCGAGGCGAGAGCTGTAGTGTGCAGCCGGGGTGTGTCCCGCGATGCCACGCGGGGGCTGCCTGGTTGCAGGGGCTGGGCTGCCCACCGCGAGCTGCAGCGCATCTCTGCACGGGGTACTCGAGGTCCTCTGTCCCCGCCAGACTCAGAAGCACGCAGGCTTGCCCGGACGCGAGCCGCCCCCTGCCCCGCTGCCTGCCTGTGGGTAGGGGGGCTCACTACCACGAGGAGCAGGTGAGGGCCGACTCAGTCCGCCCGCAGTGAGTGGGGTCTGAGTCCCTTTCCTTGTTGAAAGTGCTCTCAACGTGGCCCCAGGGGGCTCGGCCACCGTGGCCAGTCCACGCTCCCTCCCTGGCCACCGGAGCATCCAGTTTCCCGTCCCCCCTTCCCAGCTGACGCAGACCTGTGCCTCGCGCCCACAGAGGTGATGCTGCACCCGGCCTCGGGGAACGGGCGGCCTGGGCGGTGCCAGTGTCTCTTGTTGGGACGGCCCTCCTGGGGAAGTTAGACGAGCTTGGGCGGAACCTCTCACCACCCTGCTGCGCTGCGGTGGGAGGAGACCCCCACCCCACTACTGCCTTGAGGCCCACTGCCCCGAATGCTGCCCTGGGCTCTCCCGGGTGCACACGAGATGCAGGCCCGAGCCTGCAGGTGGCTGCCAGGCCGTAGGAGCCCCGAGACCCCGTGGTCACGAGGGCTGCACGCCCCGACCCAGGGCTGTAGGGTGAGGAAAGTCCCCCAGCCTGGCTTCTCGCTTCGTGCCAGCCCTTTTGAGCCTCATGCCGTGGGGACCACTCCGGGTCTCGGCTCTGCCATGATGCACCCTGCCAGGGCTCCAGGCACTGGGCACCACCCTCGGCCCTGGGGCCTTCGCAGTCAAGTCCTCGCTGGAGAGACAGAGAAAGCTAGCTGTCACCCACTGGGGGCACGGCCACGCTGCAAGCCCTTCTCCGTCCCCCTCTCGGGATTCCAGGCACACGCACACGCGCCCGGCGTGGATTTTAAGCCGCTGAGTCTGGGACTCGGATCACAGTCAAGTACATGGGAGTTCAGCGATGTGACCACTGAGCCATCTGCTGGCTCCGGGGGTCTGTTTCATGCCAGTTGTAAGATGGACATCAGCCCTGCCCTGCCCGTGACTCGGGGAAGACTCGGGGTGACCCACCAGACAGCGCGAGGCCTTGTGGTCTGGCCTGCCGTGTGGTAGGGAGGAAGAGTCACCTCGCCCAGGGTGCCTCCTGCCCTCGGGGCTGAGCGAGGCGGGCCAGGCCTCTGGGCGCAGTCAGGGAGCCAGAAGCAGCTGCCCTCGGGTGCGCCGGTGGCCTCCCTGGTGAGACGGTCCCTGTGCACTGGCTGACACCCTGCAGCTGGCCAAGCGGGGCCCTTCCGAGGATACCGGCCCGGCCTCAGCTCAGGCGACCCTGGCAGCTTGGCCTCACCAGGTATCTCTGCTCGTGGGCCGAAGGTCAGGAGCGGCAGGTGAGAGGCGAACCCACAGTGCTGGACGGCCCTGGGCAGCCCGCCTGTGTCACCTCGGGTCCCCAGAGCAGCTCGCGAGGAGCAGCTGTGTCGGCCCATCTCACTGGAGCCACGCTGATACCCCGAGTTCACAGTCCAGCCCGAGGCTGAGCGTGGCCTGCTCGAGTGAGTGGGGCGTGCACTGGCGGCAGCTCGGAGCCGGGGAACGCCAAGGACCTGCGTGCTCGGCCGTCCAGGGGCTGCCACTGCAGGCCCCTCTGGCTCCCGTGTCCCGGGGGGCAGGGTGCGCCTCAGGCTGGGGTCCAGCAGGTGCCGCAGCGTAGGGCCAGCTCCAGGGTGTTGCTGGTACCGGCCGTGGCCTCTGAAGGGACGAGTCTGGCCTGAGTGTCTCAGGAAGACGCAAGGCCCCGAGCCACGTGGCTGGGCTCCCACAGCACACCAGGCGGGGTTGTCTGGGCGGCCTGCAGGTGGGAGTGTCCTGCCCCCTGGTGCAGGCCTCCGAGGTTGGGGGTGGTGACACCAGAGCCGGCTGCTGACCCCTCCCCCCCCGGAGGCGGGAAGCCGCTGGGTGGATGCTCTCGAGGGGCGAGCGGCAGGGGAAGCAGTGGCCTGCTCTCTGGACAGGGGGAGCCCCCGCCCTGGGAGGCCATTGGCTGAGCCCTGGGGACCCCCAGGACGCCGGCCGCTGGCCTGGCTGTCAGGAATTAGATTAGTTTTCCATAAAAACAGGACGTGGCGGGTGAGAGGGCAGAGCGGCTCTCGCTTCTTCTCTTCCGGGCACTGAGCGTGCAGCAGGACAGCGCTGTCCCAGCCCTGGCTCCCCGGGGGGCGGGGCGGCCTGCTCTCAGCTGTAAGTGGCTGTCTAATCTGTCCCCCTCCGCCTGGGGACTGCACTGCCTCGCCAGGAGCCAGCTTGCCGTGGAGGGGACGCTCCCCACCCCACGTGTGGGCCGGGGTGGCTGGGCAGGCCCAGGGCTCTGTGCCAGGCAGGGCGGGGGGAGCCCGGCCCTCGGCTTGGGCCGGACCCGTGAGCGTTGGTGGGTGCTCGGCCTTTCCTTGGGGGCCTGCAGGCCACCTCGCAGACCTCCCAGACAGTGCCCTGGGGGGGCGGGGGCAGGGCGGGTGCGAGTCACAGGGCGGCGCTGTGTGCAGTGCGCGGTTAGACGCCGGCCCCGCGTGGCCAGCCAGGGCTGGAGTCCCAGCCTCTCCGGTCTCGGAAAACATGCCGTGTATGCCAGGTGTGTGCTCAGGTCCTGGTGGGTGCTGAATGGGGCGGGACTGCACGCCCAGCCGCTGGGAGCCTGTGCCAAGTCCAGTGGCGGAGTTCTCGCCTCACCGATCTGCCCGCAGACCCCGGCAGGGCCGCCGTGGCCTGGCTGCAGGTGGGCCGCCCTGTGGTTGAAGGTGCTGGGGAGACCTCTGTTCCCCAAGCATCCTGTCCTCACAATGGGGCACGTGCCTCCCCTGAGTGGCCAGAGACGACCCGGCTGGAGAGCCGAGAGCTGACGGAGCCACCATGGCTTCGGGACGAGGGGAGGGTGGGCTCCCGCGGCCACTGCTCCCAGGCAGGAGCCGACTGAGGCTGAAAAGGGAAAAAGCCCCGCCCCACTCCCTCTCCCTCTGACCTGACACTGCGGCTGTGCCCCTGTGCCCCTCAGTTAGCCAGTCTCCAGTTAGGGCTGTGGTGGCCTCGGGCAGTGGGCCGGGTCCACTGAGCCCTTCCCGGGGCAGGGCAGGCCCGCGAGGTGTCTCTGCTCCAGCTGGGGCAACGCAGCCTTAGCCGCAGGCCGGATGTCTTTGAAAATGACTGCGGTGGGTTCTAGAGCAGACGTCTTTCCTGGAAGGATCCCCTGAAACGTGTGCGTTTGCTCCTGGGAGCGGTGTCGTGGGGTGTGCCGGCCAGGACGCTCACCTCGGCGTGCTGACCACGGGGCGCCGGGGGCGGGGCAGCTGCGGGTCTGTGTCTGCCCCCAGCTCCGCGTTGTGCGTTTTAGCTGTAGGCGCACACCCTCGCTGGACACAGAACCGGCAAGTGGGAAGCCACCCCTCGGGGCACGGCCACTCCGCAATCCCTTCTCCATCCTCCTCTCAGGATCTTGGGCACGCACATACGTCACGGGCTCCGAGACGCTCACTGCAGTCGGCCACGTGGGGTCCAGCACCGTGAACACGCTGCCCCTGCTGGGCCACACCTCTGCACTTTAAAGCTTGTGAAATGAAGTGAGGGAGAGAGGTTTTCTGGCCGGCGGCAGCCTTCTGCGTAGGAGGGAAACGGAGACCCCAGTCCTGCCCTCGCTCCGGGTACCAAGGACCGCGGCCAGTCCCTGTCCTGGGCGTGTGCGGGGCAGAGACAGCTGGTGATTTTGCGGCGACGGGGCTGACTTCCCTCGCTCGCTCGGGTGTCTTGCCGAATCTCCGGGGCAGGGGCCCGGGCACTGCCCAGCTGGCCTGGTGCCACACAGCCGTGCAGGGCAGCCCGCCAAGGCCCAGAGGAGGCGGCGTCCCAGGGCCTGTTGCAGTGCTGGGGCTGGTGTCCGTCACCTCCCCCTCCGTGTCTGCCTGCACGCACACACAAGTGTCCCCCTACATGCGTACACAGGTGTCTGTTGACGCGCACACACGGGTGTCCAAAGCACACACGTGGATGTCTGTCAATGCACGCACACAGTATCCGTCAATGTGCACACATGGGTGTCTGTTGACATGCGCACACGGGTGTCCAATGTAGATATGCAGGTGCCCGTCTACGCACATACATGGATGTCTGTCTACATGCAGGCACATACATATGTGTCTGTCCACACATACACATGTCCCTCTACACACATGCATGCCTCTACACACACACACGTCTGTCTACACGTGTCCCACACACATACATACCTGTCTTCCACACACATGTGTACACACGGCACATGCTTGTGTAAGGACACTGCTTACATGACCTCGGGGCAGGACTGGGCGTGGCCCGAGCCACCCCAGGCAGTGGCAGGTGTGCACGTGGTCCCTGCTGTCACTCGCTGGCAGGACGAGGCTCCCGGTGTGGGTGCCGGCTCCCGTGGCCCGCTGGTCGTCTCTCGTTGGAGACGACCTTCGTGCCAACGCCAAGTCTGAGGCCACCAGCCGGCGCTCAGCCCCACGCTCGGCCCAAGGTGGCGCTGACGTGGCCAAGCCTCCAGGGTCACCTGCGCTGCCTCACCATCTTGGGCTGCACGCGGAGCCCCGGGTGCGTCTGAGCGAGCAGCAGTTCTCCAGGCGCTGGCAGCTGAGGGCTACGCCGGCGGGTCCGGCCATGCCATCCGGGCCTCCCACCAGCTCTGCCAGGCACCCCGGGCCGTGGGATTGCCGTGCGCCTCTGGGCCTGGCACCCCGGGAGCAAGACGGTCATTGTCTCCATTTCACCAAAGGGGAAACTGAGGCATGAGGGAGGGCCGAGCAGGGCCAGGCAGAGGTGCTTAATCCACGCTGGACCTGGCTGCCCCGCCCTGCCCCAGTGCCCTCAGGCGAGGTCAGGCCCTGGAAGGGGTGTGACCATGAACTGTCCCCACACCTCCCGCCCCCCAGGCTGCCCACCTGCCAGCAGATGACCGGGCACACTCCTCCCCGGGTGAGGGGGCTGCTGGGACCAGGCCTGGGAGCGCTTTGCGTGGACTGATGGCAGTTACCGAGAGCCGCAGGTGTGGGAACTGCAGGGCCCAGAATGTGGCTCTGGGCTGCGAGGAACCGGCTGGCCGGGGTGGATGACGTGTCTGGAGTGGCTTCAACAGGCCCTCCACAGCCTTCCTCCTGGGGCAAGCTGCTGCGGTCATCGTCCCCGCGGGAGAGACAGGACTCATATGGAAGTGACAGCCAGAGAGCCCGGTGGACGAGCCCGCTGCCCCGCGCACTGAGAACGGGCACCAGGGCACAGGCCTGGACGTTGGCACGGGCGGACCACGTGGCTGCTCCTACTGCCCATCACCTGGAGGGCACAGCGTGTCCCTGGAGGGTGTTAGGACCCAGGTTCTAGGTGGCATGGCTCTGAGGGCCGTGCCCAGCCTGGGCAGTAGAGGACTTGGCTCCGGGACTACGAGGGCCTGGTCTGTGACCGGCCTCGCATGGCCCACCTCGTCACCCGTCCGGCCTCAGCGGCTCGTCGACCTCTCACTTTGCGCCCGAGGCTTGGCCTGTGCTTCTGCGGATCCTGAGTTCGGGCCTCCATTCCGCAGAGCCAGCCCCGGCCCCAGGGCAGGCCTTCCCGAGGCCATCTCTGCGATGACCCATGACTTTCTGCACTGGCCCTGGGGGCAGTGGGGCCCTGCTGGCGGTGCTCAGGCTCCCTGGCCACATCACTGGCTTTGGGACCCTGGCCACAGCAGGCCGTCCCCTCGAGGGCAGACCCGGACCCCCATGTTGATGTCCGGCTGTTTGTGAGGTGCCCAGGTTGGGGCTCTGGGCCAGGCTGCGGTCCGGGTGGAACTGGTCCAGGGCGGAGCCACCCCAAGTCCTTGCCCTGTGTCCTTCTGGAAGGGGATGGTGGCTGTCCTAGCCCCAGGGCTCGAGAAGCCCATGGTGCTGCTGCCGCGGTGGGGGGGCTGTGCGTGGCTCGCAGGCTGTGTTAGAGGCATGGGGGCTCACCCAGCTCCAGGGGCTGGCCGGAGCTTGGGCCTGAGGCTGAGCCTGGGCTTGGAGAACCCCTGCATGTCGCACTGAGTCACCGGCGCAGCTGAGCCAGGGTGCCATGCGGCTCCTTGCAGAGCTGGGCACCATCTCCCGGAAGCCTAACCCTGACCCTAGCCCTTCCAGCCCTGGTCGGGGTGTTGGGATGTCTGCAGGGTCCCGCAGTCAGTCTCCTGTCACAGTTAGCCTGGACTGCAGGCGGGCCCTTGTTTATCCAGAGCCTTTGTAACTTGGCCCTGGGGTCCTCTGCGCCAGGAGGCCCTGGAATGTGCCGTCCACTCCAGGCCAGCCAGAGTGTGCCCCATGGTTGCCTGGGCCCTGCCTGCCCACGCCCGGGACAGACCTTGAAGGGTGGCTGTCATCGTCAGCTCTGTGGAGAACAGGTCTCTGGAGCAGCGCCCCGTCCTGTCTCAAGGGGACCCCAGACATCTGTCTCACCAGATCCCCTTTGAGCTCTCGGAGGGCCCTCCCCCATGGGGGGACGCAGGGTCGCAGAGGAGCAGCACAGCCCCCTGCTGGCCTGGCTGCTCTGCCTTTGCCCAGGGAGGTTCCAGAGGAGTCCCCGCGTGGGGAGCCTAGGGCCCACTGTGGCCAGGGCAGGGACCCGCCCAGATGGGGGTGTCGGCCTGCAGCTGTCACCACTTGAGTCTGCAACCCTCCTTTGCCCACCCACAAGCCAGGTCCCTTGTGCCATTTTGGGCGACCTCGCCGGTAGCCTGCCGCTGCCCGCCCTACCTCCCAGTGGGTGTGTGCAAGTGGGGCTGAGGAGCCAGCCGGCCTTCCCAGGCGGGCCTGCTCGGGGCTCAGTGTCCCGAACCTGGGAGAGTGGTCAGGCTGTGGCAGCCTGTGGCGTTCACGCCAGAAGTCCTGCTGGGCCAGGCGCCTGGTTCCCCAACCGACAGACACTGCAGGAGCCTGGCTGGAGCCCTGTGGGTCCCCAGGGAAGGCTGCACAGAGCTGCCCGGGGGACTGCCTCCCACCCCCTGCAGGAGGTCCCTGTGCCTGTCACTGGCTGGGCCAGTCTTCGCACTGGGCTCCAGGTGGCCGCTCCCTCCCTGGTGAGGGTGGGGCGCCATGATGTGACTCCATCAGACATCCATCCACCTGTCCTGCCCTTCCCGGGTCCCCCGGGGGGCCCTTCCCCACCCCCACCCCCCTTGGCCCCAGCCCCACAGCCCCGTGGGCTGCAGATAAGCTGGCTCTGCCTGCCTGTGATGGCCCTCCTCCCTGGAATGCAGCCCCGCCCCACTCTGGAATCCGCCCGGTCTCCACTGCGGCAGGGTGGCCAGTCCTGTTTTGGGCAGGGCTTGCTGGCTTTCTGAGGTCCCAGCTGGTCTGACGAGAGGGGAGAGGTTGAGGATGGGGCGCCCTCGGCCTCACTCATCTACTGGGTGGGGGAGCTCACCTGGGTAGTGCCCTGCCCCTGCCTCGGCAAGGACGGCAGGGCGCTCTCCTGTCGTGGTGCTGGGCTGGTGCCACCACGCACGCCGTGGCCGGGCCGGGAGCCCCTGGTCAGCACTGCGGGCCTCCCTTACCCCTGGCTGGGCGCGGCGGGGCCGGCGTCCGGGCCCGTCTGCCTCCCTTCCTGCAGTCCCACTCTGCCCACCCGGGAAGTGGCACAGTGGGCCCCCCCAGGTCCTGTGAGAATCTCACCTGATGCCCACAGGACCCTGGGCAGGTGACTGCTGCCCCTGCCGCCCACACGGCTGTACCCAGCAAAGCCTGCTGTTCCTTACCCCCTGCATGGTCACCCTGCCCGGTAAACCCTGGGGGGCTCACGGCAGGAGGGCTGTGGTGGGTTCTGCTGGGTACCTCGTCCCTCTCAGAGCCCTCTGTGCCCAGCCCACGTGGCCCTGGGACCTCCTGCGGCTTCCCAAGGCTAGTGGTGGGGGAGGGAGCCTGCAGGTCAGACAGACCATAAAACCGGGTTTCCTGGACACGGTGCCGGTTAAATGCCCAGAGGGGGCTTGCAGCCTGGTCCAGGCAGGTAACTAATAGCCCTTTGCCACCTCCTGCCAAGACCCAGGCTGCTCGAGGCTGGCCCTGTCCTTCCAGGGCCCGCCTCGGTCCCCAGGAAGTGGATGGGGTTCGCTCGAAGGTCTCTGGGTCTGTGGAGCCCTGAGCCCCAGCGTGCCAGCTGGGCACTCGCACGGGGCTGTGGGCGGCAGTTCCCCGTGCTTCCCCACACTAGGCTCCGTCTCCAGGGCTGGGCAGTGGCCCGCCCCAGCTGCTCAGTGCTGGCACTCTGGAGGGCCAGGAGGGCCTGGCCTGCACACTGTCCTGAGCTCAAGGACTGTGCTGTCACCAGGCTCACCCCCCGCCCGGGTCTGAGGTCCAGCAGTGAGGCTCTGCGGAGGAGGCGCAGGCGGCTGTAATGTCAGAGAAGCTCGGCTCCTCTGGGCAGGGCAGCCCTGCGGGGGCTGTGGGGGGCAGCAGCTCCATCCCACGCCCTTGGCCGACCTCACCACCTTCCTGTGTAAAGGTGGGGTGTCTGCCCGGACAGGGGAGCAGGCCCAGAGCTCTCTTGGTGCCGGCCAAGCCTGCCGGCGGCCTCAGTACAAGGCCCCAGCGGCCGCCCGCAGCTCCTGGTGCCACGTCCTCCCTCCTTCCCTCCCTCCCCCCTCCTCCCTCTCCTCTCTCCTTTGCCTGCCCCGCCCGCGGGCAGAAGCGCTGGCACAGAAGTGTTACAGAAGTGTTTACGGGCGTCTCATCCAAGCCAAATAAGGCAGAGAGCACCCTCGGGGCGCTGCAGCTGGCGGCAGGGCAGCCTACTCGCACCAGGACCCTGTCCCCAACAGCTGTCATCTCGGCTTCGCGGGGTCTGCTGGCCACAGGGGGCCAGGACAGCCAGGTGTCCACCTGGGGCAGGGGCCCCGTCCCAGCCCTGCTGCTGCGCTGGGACTGGGATGACTCACGCCTTCCCTGACTCTCCCTCCTGTGAAGGAGAAGCTGGCCAAGCCCCGGCCACTGTCCTTCCTGCCGCTGTTTCCTCTCCGGCCAGCTCACTGCTAAGGACTCGGTGGGGTCGCACAGTGTTCTTGTGATGGTGGGCGCTCCCAGGTGCAGCCGACCACCCCTTCTGCAGGGCAGACGCCGACGCCAGCCACGCGGCGCAGGTCTTTCTGGGCTGTCTGTGCATTCATACACGTCGTCTGCCTTCTCTTCCCTGGGCACATTTGCAGGAAAGGAGCCCAAATGACCTCCCTGTGCTCTGCCGGGGGAAAGGGCCCGATGAACCCACTGAGCACTGCCAGGGGAAAGGGCCCGATGAACCCACTGAGCGCTGCCGGGAGTAGGGGCCTGACGTCCCCGCTGAGCTCTGCCTGGGGTAAGGGCCCGACAATCCCCTGAGCTCTGCTGGGGGGCAGGGCCCGATGACCCCACTGAGCTGCTTTGGTTTTTTTTGGAGAGGGCGCGTGCGCTCGCCAGACAGACAGAGAGAGACATAGAGACAGAAAGTGAGAAATCACCCCCCAGGGGGGATGGCCACGCCGCAATCCCTTCTCCTCCATTCTCCTCTCGGGATCTTGGGCACGCATGCACATGCACCCGGCGTGAGTTTTAAGCCACCGGGTCCGGGACGCGAACCACGGTCGACTACGTGGGAGTCCAGCGACATAGCCCTTACGCTAACTGCTGGTCCCATGCAGAAGTGTTTATGGGAGTCTGATGAACCGCGAGGTTTGCACTCCAGTGCCGGGTGCTGAGAGGCTGGGCGTGTGGGTGCTCTCACATCACATGGCCGGCTGGCCACAGTGGCCTGTCATGCTGGACGGTGGGATGCGCCAGGCCTCAAGCACCGTGGCAGGGAGATGGGCGTGTCTGTCATCCTGCGGGGACCCCGTCCTGTCTGTCTCTCCACATGGGCTTCCATTACGTGGCGTGCAGCCCCAGGAGCTGCTCCGCTGTGATGCACGGCCCTGCTCGTCCGACCTCCCGCTGGCCGACGGAGCTGCCCGGGCTCTCTCCCACCTGCGTGCTTGGGGCGGGGCACGGTGGGGAGGCTGTGAGCGCGGACCGGCTCCTGCCCTCCCAGCTCTGGGTTCCAGCTTCTGAACTCACTCATGGATTCCAGACGCTGCTTTTTTAGTTTGTGTAAAACGTGCGTCCAGGGCTGGCTGTGTAGCGCAGGGGTTAAGTGCTCGTGTGGGATCCAGTCCCAGTGCTCGACACATGGCCGACGCGTCTGCGTGTGGCCCCAGTTCTGAGGGATGGCCGAGAGGGCTGCGGAGGGCCGCACCCAGCGGGGCTTCCTCCTTGGGCGTGTGCGTACTCTGACAGAGTGGAAACGTGTGTCCTCAAAACGCGCCATCCTGCCACTTCAGGAACCTCCCCACCATGACAGAGCGTGCACACACGCATGAGGACGGGGAGGGGAGGGCGCGGAGCTCAGCGCGGGCACGCCGTGGTTCCTCTCCAGGTCTTCCGCCCCGCCTGGCCCGGGGTGGGGGCCTGAGTGCGCACGGCGTGGTCTGGCCTCGGCTGTGTCCTGCACCACGGGGCCGGCCTCTGGCCCTGAGCGCGTGCCCATGGCTGTCGGCCGTCCCGCCGTCGCCTTAGTCGTCTTTGGGACCCATGGCCGCCCCCATGGTCCCATGTCTATGCACTGACCTGTGTCTGTGCTGTGAGGAGCTTGTCTGTCCCCACTGCCCATGGCCTGCCCTGTGCCAGGGCCTGTCACGGGCTTCCAAACTGTCCCTGGGGCACTTGTTGGACACCTGGCGGGCCAGACCAGGTGCTCAGAGGCGAGAGCTGCAGAACTGCCTCAGGGGAGGGACAGACAGACGGGCAGGTGGGAGGTTAGGGTTTGGGGTGAGCGGAGGACATGGCGTGCCACTTGGCTGTGGGAGGGGACAGAGGCCGGCGCCAGAAGGCAGCTCTAGGCAGAAAGGCTTCTGAAGCCTTTGCCGTGAGCGCACCGCCCTCCTGCCTCGGCCGGGGCGGATCGGTTCGCTTATGGAAGGCCAGCTAGCGAGCGCGGTGGGCTAGGAGTCAGGCATCGCGGAGTGTGCGTGTGCGTGTGCGTGATGGAAGGAAAGCTGCCCCTCGGCTCACGACGCGTTCTGGGGAGCTGAGGGGGGCTGTGGCGGCAGGTGAGGAGGCTCGGCCACCAGGAGCCCCTGCCCTGTCCCTGAGCCTCAGGCAGCGGGGTAGGGAGGGCCTCACGGAGTTGGGCCTGCGCCCCTGCACTCAGGATGGTTTGTGTCTGGCCCTGCGGCGACACCTTCAGGTGGGCGGGGCAGCCCTATCACGTGACGTGGGAACAGGCCTGGTGGCAGCCCTGGCCCTGTGGGGCAGGTGGTGCCCTCTGCTGAGGTCTGGCGTCCCCTCCTGCCCTGTGTCTCTGAGCTCCTGGGTGAAGCACTCAGTCCTGGGGACAATGGCAAAGGTGGGAGCCCAGGCCAGGGCCGCGTGGAGCTGCAGCGTGCCCTGCACACTTCCGGGGTGTCCCGGGACGCCTCCCGGAGCGGAGAGGAGCCAGGCTGTGGGGGCTGCGGCCGGGGTCTCGCTCAGACGTGCGACTCACACGGGCCCACCCTGTCCTCACCTGGGCCACACGCTCCTCAGGGGAGACGGGCTCGGCTACAGGTGGCAGCAGGGCCGCCCTGGCTGAGGCCCAGCCACCCCGCCGACCTGCAGACTCTCCAGCTGCCAGGCCGCAGTTTGAATCCCAGCCCTGGTAGCTTGGCACAGGAAGCTGTGTGGGCCTGCCGACACACGGACCATGCCGTCACGACATCCACAAAAGGCAGCTGGAGGCCCAGGACAGACGGCGGCAGGGGCAGGGCTGGGTGGACGGCGACGTGTGCCCAGGGCTCCTCCCGGGGCTGGACTCGTGACAGGCTAACTAAACACGACGTAGAGAAAGGACAGTGGCCGCAGGTGGCATGTTAAGGCGCCGGGCCCCCCGGGGTGTCGTTTGAAAACCGTGCAGGACGCACGTGCCCCACGTCCTGAGAGCAGAGTGGAGAAGGGGCCGCGGCGTGGCCACCCCGTGCTTTCTCACTTTCCTTGTCGCCGTCTCTCTGAGAGTGAGTGCCCTATAGCAAGTTTCTAGAAAGAAAAAGGAAAACAACTTTAGAAAAAGGGAGGAAAGCAAGGTGGGGAAGCGGGTCCCAGCCTCGGGGCCAGCGCGGAGGGCGGCCGTGCTGTGGCGTGTGCGTGGCCCCGGGAGAGCAGCTGCACGAACCCCTGCAGATAGGCCCGGCAGGGTGGTGGTGGGCCGCGGGTGTGGCGGGTGACAGGGAGTGGGCATGCTGTCCTCGCCGCAGGACACACGAGGCTGGGACTCAGGCCTCGGGCAGCCGCTCACCGCCTTCTCCCCACAGCCTGCCTGTCCCGCGTCAACGCGCTGTCCTTGGTCTACCTGCTGGGCCTGCTGCTGCTGCCCTGGCTGTCCGGCCCCACCTGGCGCGGCCTCAGAGGTAAGGTGCGCGGGGCAGGGCGGGGGCCTAGGAAGCACAAGCCCGACTCCCACTCCCTTCCCACAGGCCTGGGGAGGCTCCGCGGTGGGCTGCCTCCTGAGCACCCAGACGGTTCCGCCTCCCTTGGCCGTGTGTGGGGGGTGTGCAGGTAGCAGCGGGTCCTTGGGGAGAGCGCATGTCAGCAGAGAGACACCCACACGTGGAGATGGCCGAGGGTCCAGCCAGGGCCCAGACTGCGGCCATCATCAGACCCGCTGTGCCCGAGGTGCCAGGTGCAAGCCTGGCTGCGTTGGGGCTCTGGGGAGCGAAGTCCCCCGCATCGGCTGGACCAAGGGTGTGTGGGGGCCGCCCACTGTCCTGCAGGTTGGCGCCTGGCCTGGCCTCCTTGGGCTCAGGCAGGGCCTCCCTGGCCTTTCCCGGCTGCCAGAGGCACCTGCATTTGGGACTGGGGCCTCTGTCCTTCAAGGCCAGCAGTGATGTCAAATCTTGCCAGGGCCTTCCCCTGCCTTCCTCTGCTTGCGGTGGCCCTGTGGCCGCGGTACCCCACTGGCCTCAGCCCACCTCCCTGTCCTAGGGTCGGCTGACGGTCACCTCCGTCCACCTGTGCTGTGCCCGCAGTCACTTCTGTGCAGGGCCCAAGGATATGGGCCTGGTGCTGCTGACCCCAGGTGCCGGGTCGCCCTCTGACTCTGGCAGGCTTCCTGGCTCGGGGCGGGGCTGCAGCACCAGGAGCTATGTGGGGCCAGGCAGGGCCCTCACAGGACCCCGGCCTAATCCATCCCAGCCCGCCCTCAGCCCCAGTGGGGACAGTTCTGTCTCCTCCCAGACCCTCAGCTAGAAGCCGCGTGTTCTGTCACTCCACGTCCGCGTGCAGCCTCCTCTGATGAGCGGAGGGCACAGGCTCCTGCCGGCCTGTCTGCTCCAGAGGCCCCAGACGCGGGCTGCAGCCCGTTTTTCCGGGTGGGAGAGGAAAATGTGACGCTGTGAGTGAGCTCCGGATGGTGCAGCTGCCGGCCTTGGCATGGCCCGGGCTGCTCGGACACACCCGGCCCTGAGCGCTGCCCGGGCCTCGTGGGCATCTGCCTGACCCCGCTGTGCAGGGAGGGGCAGCCGGGCCATGGTGCACTCCGCCTTGGGAAAGCTGGCCTGGGAGGCTGCCCTGTCGTCAGGAGAGACCTCCCTGTCCGCCACGGAGCCCGCAGAGCCCCCTGCCGTCTGCTCTGTCCTCCGAAGCTTGCTGTCCCAGCCTCTGGGACCCTCAGCCTTGACCACACCCCAGGAGCTTGTGTGACCGTCCTCCAGGGCCCAGGAGGCAGGGCTGTGGCTGAGTGTTGGGAGGGCCCCTGACCAGGGGGTTTGGTGGGCCCCGGGCTGGTGGTCTGCACTCCTGGCCTGTGATAGCACCCCAGCCCAGGCCGTCCGAGCCCCCGCCCCACTGGGTCTGGCAGAGCTGCTCTGTCCCCTCCCTGGACAGGGCTCCGTGGCACCTGGCATGCCAGGCTTAGCCTGCGGGGCCTTCCAGGGTCTGGCCTGGGGGGAGCGAGAGGTCACGACCAGCCTGCCTGCCCTTCCCCTGCCTGGACCCCCCCTGCTGTGGGTGTGCCCAGGGTCCCCAGCTGTCATGCCCACTGGATTGGAGTGGGACTCAGGGTGGGTGGCCTTGTAGGACTTTGGGCACAGGGCTGGGGGAGGGGCAGCAGTGGCCGGGCCAAACCCCAGGCACAGGCTCTGGTCAGGTGGCCAAGGGTCCTGGCCCACTTCTTGAACCTGAATGGGAGGCCCTGTGCCACGTCTTCCTACCTACTGCCCGGGGGCAGTGAGGACAGGACGCTGTGGCCCACACCCACTTGCTCCCTCCAGCTGAGGCGCGGAGCTGGCCCTGGTCTGTGAGGCACACGTGCCGTCCCGGAGGAAGCCAGGCTGAGCAGGAGCCCCGGGCCCTGGCAGGCCCTGCCCGAGTCTAGGGGCGGGCCACAGACCTGCCGTGATGCACTCGGCCAGGCTGAGTGTCAGATCAGAGCTTGCAGTGGGTTCGAGGCTGCTGGGAGCCAGCTGTTGCAGGGCAGGGACCTGGCAGCAGGACGCTGCCCCAGCTGGTGACAGGCCAGCCAGACAAGCTTCGGGCTTCTCTGTAGGCCGGGGAGACGGGTTTGTGGTGAGGACTGAGGGGTTTCCCCACAGGTGCAGCCTGAGGGAGCTGAAGGCTCCCTGGGAACCCCCAGTCCTGGAGCCCCGGCTGAGAGAGAGCTGCCCCAGCACCGCCCACCTTCCGCGTGTGCACCCTGCTGGGCTGCAGGGCAGTGGGTGCTCATGCCCTCCATCGTGCTCCGTGGGACTAGCCCGCCAGGTCCCCGTGGCTGCTGCACCTCTGACCCCTTGGGCCCACCCTGCTGGGCCCACCTCGGTCAGGGCCACCTGCCCCAGATGCTGGCTGGACCCTCACCCCCACAGCCCTCTGCAGCTCCCTGGCTGGGCTGGGCGGGGCTGGGCCCCTGGGACAGGACTGGCTCGCTACTGCCGTGTGCCCTGTGTGGGCCTCGAGTGGCTGGGCAGTGGTCGCCAGGGCCCCCAGCCCCTGCAGCTGCAGTCCGAGCTCCCTCCTGAGCCCTGCTGCCCACGGGGCACTCTGGCCTCACTTCGGGGTCTGGGGGGCCCTGGCTCCCCGCTCCTTCTCACTCCTGTCCTGGGGTTGCCCGGGCCCACACTGCAGCTCCCCTTTCCCGAGCCCGGGCAGAGCTGCCCCCGTGCCAGCCCGTCCCACCTCTCCCAGGCCCTGCCCTGCACTGAGGACGTGCCCAGGCGGCAGGTGGGCAGGGAAGGCCTTGCTGGATGTGCTGCGAGGCACCTCCTGGGGTGGGTGGACTTGAGGTGTCAGTGGCTCCAGGAAGGGCTGGGGTAGGGAGTGAGGGTAGAGATGGAGTTTGGGGGTGTGAACCTGGGGAGGGGCCCCTTGGCCTCCATCTGCCTCACCCCTGCCGCTGGCCACCAGCTGGGCCCCGGTCCCTCTGCTCTCGTCACAGCCAGCAGCACCTGGCCACCCCCTTGACTAAAGCACCTCAGAGCACTCAAGGCCCGGCTGTCCGGGGTGTCCCCCCCAAGCCCTGCAGTGGCCGGCCTGGGGCTGCAGCAGGAAGGCGTGGAGGGGAAGACACCTGCAGAGGTGTCCGAGGGGGCCGCTGCGTCCGTGGGGGCGTCCAGCGGTCTGGCCGCCCTGAGCAGAGGCCAGGCTGTCTTAGTCCCGGCGAGGGCCCAGGGCCAGGCCCCACACACGTGACCGTCACCCCACTCACCATCGGGCTTGTGTCCCTGGTGACCCAGCCCTCAGAGCAGGGCCTGTTGTGGCAGCAGCCCTGAGCCCACCGAGGGCAGGGCTGAGCAGGGCAGGGAGGGGAGCGCTGGCGGGGGCTGTGGGGCTCCCTCCCACGCAGGGCCGGCCGTCTGCGCGCCCCCCCACTGCCCCCTGGACTGGGGCTCCAGGCCGCTGTTCTGCCCAGGCTTGAGCTGGGCTTTCTGGCCCCTCGTTCCTGCCCCGTCTCTCCCCGGCTCCAGCCCTGCCCGCCGCTGGTCAGGGGTTCTAATAGAGGGTCAGACGGCTGGCCCTGGAGGGTGCTGGGAGGGAGTGAGCCAGGTCCCACCTTGGCCGCCTCGCTGCATGGCCCTGGGAGTCCTCCGCCCTCTCCGAGCCAAGGGGTCAGATGACGGTGGCAAACGGGGAGGGGCGAGGTGCCTCCTCTGTGGGGGCCCCAGGATAGCCCTGAGTCTGTGATGAGCGTCGATCCAGCACGAGAGTGCCCAGGCGGAGGACCGGGCTGGCCTTCGCACATGGGACCAGACCAGGTCAGATGGTGGCTCTGGACCTGAGATCAGGACACAGCCCTGCTCCCTGAATCTGAGGGCAGAGGCCAGGCAGAGGTGTCTGCTCCCCTGTCTAGGGCAAGCCGCCACCCAGTCAGAGCGCCCTGGTGAGGCCAGGGCCCCTGAGTGGCCCCCACCAAGCCCCCCCGCTGCACCTACCGCAGCCCAGGCCGGCCCAGCCGAGCACCCGAGCACCCCGCTACAGGGGACAGGCCAGTCGGCCACGCCCAGCTCCCACCTCAGCCCTGCTCACTGTCCCCGGGCTGCCCTCGTGCCCCTTCGGCCCTGCTTGCCTGTGTGCAGGGGTGTGGCTGTCACTGTGCCAGGGGTTGGCCTCACGTGTCTTTCCTTGGGGTGACTCGGACGTCTGGCGAGAAAACGAGCAAGCCCTGAGGGGTGTCCTCCACACGAGGGCCTTTTCCCGCCCGTCGGCTCCCCGGCAGGTGCAAGGCCCAGCAGCAGCTCCCGCTGGGCGCTGCCCTGCTGTGTACGGTGCGGGTGCTTCTCCCCGGCTGTTTGCGCTCAGCGAGGCAGGGGTGTCGCGGGTCCCACTCCACACGGCTGCAGGGTCGTGGTGGGGTGTGGGACGAGCCTCGGACGGGGCGAGCACCGCCAGGGCTGTGCTGATGCTGCACGTCTGGCCCGTCCCCGGGGCGTCGTGTCCAGGCCATGTGTGCCTGGCCCCTGTGCGGCCCTCGGCTGCCCCCCCAGCCCGCCCGCTCTGCCCACAGGTCACACTGGCCGCCTCCTCCGAGCCCTGCTGTGTCTCAGCCTCCTCTTCCTGGTAGCCCACCTGGTCCTGCAGATATGCCTGTACACGGTGCCCCGCCTGGGCCAGCTCCTGGGGCCCAACTGTGAGTGCCAGGGCAGCCCTGCCGGGCAGGGAGGGCTCGGTGCCTTTCTGAACTACCTGGGTGCCAGCAGAGGGGACAGCCATGCCCAGCCCTCCTCAGGGAGGTCGGCTCAGCTCTGCAGGCCACCCTGCCTCCCCCAGGGTCCTCAGTGCATCCGGCCGGCCAGGTGGCCCGTAACGGCCCGACTGTGGGGCTGGGCCAGGCTGGTGCCCAGGCCCCAGAGGACCCCGCCACCCAGAGTTCCCTCCCCATCGGCTCCTGACCCCGGTCCCTGTGCCCACGGGCGAGTGGTTTGGCTGGGGCAGCAGGGCTGTGTCTCTGGTTGGCACTCTGCCTTCACAGCCAACGAGGACCGAGGTCATGCCCGCCCCTGGGGCAGGAGCCCCGACGTCCTGCGTGTCCTGTGGTGACAGCCTCTGTGAGCTGGGAGAGGCCGCGACCCCCAGCCCCACACCACCCGTCAGTGCGACCCCGGCCGGCTGGCGGTCAGAGAGTCCAGCCCGGCCTCGGCGACTTCCCGCGGCCTCAGCCACAGCTGGGAGGCTGGCGGGCCCAGATCAGCCCGTTTCCCTGGCTGGGCCTCAGTTTCCCCATCGGTACAGGCGGGTTTGCCAGCCACCCCGAGGTCACGGGCCCTGCGACGAGGCAGGGGTCACGAGGCTGCACGCTGACCTGTGCCCCACCTTCCTCTGCAGGCAGCCCCTGGGAGGCCCTCTTCCGACACGTGGGGGTCACGAGGTAAGACCCTAACAAGCTTCTCTCGGGCTCCCCGGGCCTGCGGGAGGGCAGGGGAGGGCCTGAGACCGTCCGCTGGGCTGAAGGGCCCCCGCACTCCTGCGCCAACTACGGCCTCCCCTGCCCCCACAGGCTGGACCTGAAGGACATCCCCAATGCCGTCCGCCTGGTGGCCCCCGACCTGGGTGTCTTGGTGGCCTCCTCCATCTGCCTTGGCCTCTGTGGGCGCCTCTCACGGAAAGCCAGGCAGCGCCGGCACGCCCAGGAGCCGGTGAGCTGCGCGTCCCTGAGCGGTGGCCTCCCCGCGTGGTGGCCTGCCCGCGCTCTCGGGGGTCTGTCTCCTGAGCAGGACAGTCAGACAGCCCCTGGGGTCCTCAGCCAGTCTGGGCCACAGGCACACGCGTGCCGCCCCGTGCCATGCGCGAAGGCTTACACGTGCGGCCTCTGACCACTGTGCCCCGGCCCGGGGCCCGCCTTTCCGAGGACTGCCCAGTACTCTGGTAAAGGCGTGGGCTGCCGAGTCAGGGCCATGCCCTTGGCGAGGAGGGAGCCCCGGAGGTCCAGAGGACTGCTCACCCCGGCCTCCAGCAGTGTGGGCTGGGGCCCTGGGCACGGCTGCAGGGAGCCAGGGCTGGACAGTGTGCCCTTGACCCAGAGTCCAGGACACTTCCCAGCTGGGCCTGAGCTGCCGAGGCTCGGAGCCCGTGAGGGCCCCAGCCCTGCAGCAGAGACAGGGCCGAAGTGGGCCGAGGACAGCTGCCGTGAGGTGCCGAGGTCTCTGAGCTGCCGGCCACCTCCTGTGGGCGGGCGTGAGACCGGGCCCTGGTGGCCTCCACAGTGGAGTGGCTCAGGCCGTCCTGCACCCCGTGTGAGGCCTTGGGCACTAGCCCACCCCGGCCACGCCCCTCCTACCGGCCTTGGGCTCCATGTAAGGCCTGGTCCCCGGCCCAGCCAGACTTTATGACCGGCCAGGTTCCTGGCTCGAGTGTTCCTGCCCTGAGGCTCCGCCTGCCTGAGCCCACAGGATAGGCCCACCTGGCTGGCGGTGTCCCGCAGGGCAGGGGTGACCCCCACCTCGAAGGTGGGAGAGGCTTTCCCAGCATTTGTGGGGTTGTGCCAGGGCTGCCCACTGCCTGTCCTCGGAGGGCTCGAGGACCTGTGGGCCTGGGCTTCCCGGGACAGCACTGCCTCTGTCAGGAAGGGGGTTTCCAGGGCTGCCTTTGCCTGGGCCACGGGGTCCCACTGGGCCCATCCTGGGTGACTGGACAGGGAGGCGAGGCTTGTGGTGAGCCGGGCCGGGGCCTGGCCCCACAGGGGCTGCAGAACACGGGTCAGAGAGCCGCGCCTACCCTCGCCTTCTGCTCCCAGAGACGGCCTCTCTCGGAAGATTACCGGGGCCTGGGCCGCCCTGCCCTCCTTCCAGCTCCTGTGCCCCACCACCGGCTGGCACCTGCTGAGCCATTCTGGGCTCCGGGGGAAGCCCTGGGGACAAGCAAAGTGCCTGCGCCCTGAGCCAGCCATGCCTGAAGCCGCCTGTGGCCTCCGAGCAGGGATGGCTCAGCGGGGCCCTCCTGCTGGTGCCCCAGTGCCCCCGCCTCACCTGCCTCCTCGTGCCCTGACTCCAGGCTCAGACCAACACACCTCGTCGGGGTTGCAGCCCTCCCCCGCAAGTTCGCAGGCCGTCTTCCCGCTTCACAGGGGTCTCCACGGCGCGGTCAGGCCCAGCCCAGGACCAGCAGCCTGTCGGCGCCCAGAGCGAGCAGTGGTCAGGGCCTGAGCCCTCGGCCTGGCGCCGGCTCGGCCTGGGCTGCGTGGGGGCACACAAGGGGCCACGCCAGGTGGCACCTGTGGCGTCTGACGACCGTGTTCTGGACAGCCCTGTCCAGGGAGGCCTTCAGTCGAGGTTCTACAGCCCCCAGGCTGTCTCTGTGCCCGGGGAGGCACGGGGTGGGGAGCACACCCATGGCTTCCAGCCTGGCCAGCTCTGGGGCTGATGGGAAAGGCCCGCCGGGTGACGGTCCCATCCCTTGGGGTCCCCTGCTCTCCAGAGACCCACAGGGTGTAGACAGCGCGCTGCCCAGGCTGTGATCTGGGGGTCACCAGCTTCTCTGCCCCAGACTGCCCCGTGGGGCCTGGTGCATGCTGGGAGCAGCAGGGTGCACGTACGCCGGCCACTGCCCTCCGTCCTGAGGGGCCCTCTGGGGAGCCACACCCCCTGGAGCAGGGCTTCTCCCCTGGCATCATGGCCTAGGAGGGAGGTAACGGGACGGGCTGTGACACCTACACGTCACAGCCGTCACGTGCTGGGGCTGGAGGGACCCTCCAGGAGGGCCCCGAGACCGGACTCTCGAGGAGAGGCGGGGGCCGTGCGGGCCGGAGCAGCTCAGGCCCCTGGTGTGAGGGGCAGCTGGGCAGGCATCTGACCTCACCCCCATGACGTTGGCAGGACCGGGAGGAGAGGGAAGTGGACGGCAGCGCCCTGGCAGGGCTGCAGGGAGCCCCTGTGCCGGCCCCCAAGCGGAAGTCGGAGCTGGCCGCCCGGTTCCGGGTCACTGCCCACTGGCTGCTGGTGGCTGCAGGGCGGACCCTGGCCATAGTGCTGCTCGCGCTGGCAGGTACCTTCCGAGCTGGGGCGAGCCCTGCAGACCACCGTGCGGGGGCCTCGGGCTCGGCATGACCAGCGGGCGGCTTCTCTGCAGGCATCGCCCACCCCTCCGCCCTCTCCAGCATCTACCTGCTGGTCTTCCTGGCCGTGTGCACCTGGTGGGCCTGTCACTTTCCCATCAGCCCCCGGGGCTTCGGCACACTGTGCGTCGTGGTGGGCTGCTACAGCGCCGGCCACCTCATCTGCCTCTACTGCTACCAGACGCCCTTCGCCCAAGCCGTGCTCCCCCCTGCCGGCGTCTGGGCCAGGTGAGGGTCGCCCCCCTGCGGGCCCGGTCCTTTCCTCACCCTGGTCCTGCCAGGCCAGGTGGTCAGCGGCGTCCTCCTCTGGCAGGGTGCTTGGTCTCAAGGACTTCGTGGGCCCCGTCAACTGCTCCAGCCCCAACACGCTGGCTCTCAACACCGGCCACGACTGGCCGGTCTACGTGAGCCCTGGCATCCTGCTGCTGCTTTACTACACGGTGACCTCGCTGCTGAAGCTCCGCGGGCCTCGCCCCGCCGACCAGGTGTGCAGGTCGCCCCCCGGGGCCAGCACCCCAGGACCTGCCCTCCCCCGGGTCTGCACCCCAGGACCTGCCCTCCCCGGGTCTGCACCCCAGGACCTGCCCTCCCCCGGGTCTGCACCCCAGGGCCTGCCCTTTCCAAGGCCTGCACCCCAGGACCTGCCCTCCCCCGGGTCTGCACCCCAGGACCTGCCCTCCCCGGGTCTGCACCCCAGGACCTGCCCTCCCCCGGGTCTGCACCCCAGGGCCTGCCCTCCCCGGGGTCTGCACCCCAGGACCTGCCCTTTCCAAGGCCTGCATCCCAGGACCTGCCCTCCCCCGGGTCTGCACCCCAGGACCTGCCCTCCCCGGGGCCGGCACCCCAGGACCTGCCCTTTCCAAGGCCTGCACCCCAGGGCCTGCCCTCCCCGGGGCCTGCACACCTGGGCCTGCACACCTGGGCCTGCTGCCCTGTCTGGTGAGGGCCCAGCACTTGGCTCTCCTTTGCAGAGGAATGAGGTGGCCAGGGGGTATGAGGAGCAGGAGCTGGAGCTGGCAGAGTTGGCCCAGTGGCCCCAGGGCCACACTGTAGCCGCCCAGGACGGAGAGGCCACCCAGGTGAGGAGCCGGCCAGGTGGGGGACGTGGGGGTGCCACCAGTACTGGGTAGCTCACCCGTGCTTCTTGGTAGCAGCCCGTCCCCACGCAGCCCAGCACCGAGGCCGACAACTGCATTGTGCATGACCTCACCGGCCAGAGCCAGCGCCCGGCTGGGCAGCGCCCGGGTGAGTCGCTCCTCCGCTCTGCCTTCTTATGGGGCCAGGCCAGCGCTGCCCTCTGGCGGCCAGTGCGTGGTCTCACCCTGCTGCCATCTGCCGTCACCTGCTGCCCTCTGGGGCTGGCTGCAGAGACCCTGCTGGGTGGGGCCTCCACGGCCCTCAGAGACCAGACACTGGGCCCAGTGCAGGCCTAGGAGACTGGGCTGGCTGGGGCCCTGTGGGTGCGTTTTCTTCTTAAACCTCAACTTCCATTTTGCGATTTGTCCCCAAATGAAGATGTGGCCTGTGGAGCGCCCTGGGGACTTCATCTGCACCGATGGGAGGCGGTTGGGTGTCTGTGTGTCTGTCCTGCAGGGTCTCGGGACTGGCCAGGGCCACGTGACATATCAGAGACTGTGGGGCCTGGCAGCCAGGCTGCCCACCACGGCCCTCCTGCTCTGGTCCCACCGTTCCGGTTCAGAGCACAGTGGGGGGAGGTCCTGCGTGTCCCCACTGGGGCTGACCTGCCCCGCCCCGCAGCGCGCCCCGGGCTGGCCGAGCCCAGAGAGACATCCGCGCTGCACGGGCTGGGCCAGGTCGTCATGGAGCAGAGCTACGTGTGCGCCCTCATCGCCATGATGGTGAGCGGCCGGCGCCGTCCCCGGGCCTGCGACGTGTGGGGAGGCCCCGCCGTGTGTGTGTGCACGCGTGGCCTGAGCCGCCCCGCCCCGCAGGTGTGGAGCATCACCTTCCACAGCTGGCTGACCTTCGTGCTGCTGCTCTGGGCCTGCCTCCTCTGGATGGCGCGCAGCCGCCGCCAGCTGGCCATGCTGTGCTCGCCCTGCCTGCTGCTGTACGGGCTGGCGCTGTGCGGCCTGCGCTACGTGTGGGCCTTGGACCTGCGCCCCGAGCTGCCCACCGCCCTCGGCCCTGTCGGCCTGCGCCAGCTGGGGCTGGAGCACACCCGCTACCCCTGCCTGGACCTCGGCGCCATGGTGAGTGTGGTTGGCAGCACGTGGGGCGCCGGGCTGGCAGCTGGGACAGGCCACTTGTCCTCTCCTGAGGGGCAGTCTGGCCGTCACCCCAGGTGCCCACTGCCGAGTGCGGCCACAGGGCTGCCGTGTGCCTGACGCCTTGTGTGTGGCCCTCTGCCTGGCACGGCTCTGTTAGCCCCATGTGGCCCCGGGTCACTGCTCGCGGCACCCACGTGTCCCGTGTGGGCAGAGTGCCCAGTTTCACCTTGTCTGTCACGTTTTCAGGCCAGAGGGTTGTGTGCTGGCGTGAGGCGTGAGTGTGTGCATGTGTGCATGTACCAGTGTGCGAGTGCGCATCAACCCATGTGACGCACAGCTGTGTGGATGTGTACGCACATGTGTGCGAACATGTGTGACCCTGTGTGTGCCTGTCCAAGTGACTGTGGCTCTGAACATGTGCGGTGCGCCCCAGACGTGTGCGAGCCCTGGGAGGGCTCATGCCCCAGGAGGCTGGTGCGGCCCCCAGCCCCCTGCCCCGGCCACCGGCTGTGGCTGCAGCCCGGTGACCGCCCGTCCACCCTGCCCACAGCTGCTCTGCACCCTGACCTTCTGGCTGCTTCTGCGCCAGTTCATCCGGGAGAAGTTGCTGAGGAAGGCCCGGGGGCCGGCCGCACCATCGGAGCTGGCCATGGTGGACGGAGGTGAGTGGGGGGGGCGCACCCCACCCGCTGGCCACTGGCCGCCACCCTGGGCCTGCCTACACGCTTGGCCCGCAGAGCCCTCGCAGACGCGGACGCTGCTGCGGAGCCTGGGCGTGCAGGTGCAGGGCGTGTACGCCAAGTACTGGATCTACGTGTGTGCGGGCATGTTCGTCGTGGTCAGCTTCGCCGGCCGCCTCGTGGTCTACAAGATCGTCTACATGCTCCTCTTCCTGCTCTGCCTCACGCTCTTCCAGGTGCCCGCAGGGCCGGGCGGGCAGCGGGCGGGCAGGTGCGGGGCCTCCGCGCGCTCACGGCCGCCCGCCCGCAGGTCTACTACAGCCTGTGGCGCAGGCTGCTCCGGGCCTTCTGGTGGCTGGTGGTGGCCTACACCATGCTGGTGCTCATCGCGGTCTACACCTTCCAGTTCCAGGACTTCCCCGCCTACTGGCGCAACCTCACGGGCCTCACGGACGAGCAGTGCGTAGGGCGGGCGGCGGGCGGGCGGCCGTGCGGGGGCGTGGCAGGCGTGACGGGGCTGTCCCCGCAGGCTGGGCGACCTGGGCCTGGAGCAGTTCAGCGTGTCCGAGCTCTTCTCCAGCATCCTCATCCCCGGCTTCTTCCTGCTGGCCTGCATCCTGCAGCTACACTACTTCCACGCGCCCTTCATGCAGCTCACCGACCCGCACCGCCCGCGTCCGCCCGCTGCCCGCCTCCTGCGCTGGGCTCCCAGGTGCGCCGCTCCCCGCCCGCCCACGGGGTTCACCTGGCCGGAGCTCGGGTGCCGGAAGTCGCGGCGGGGGAAGGGGGAAGCCGGCTGCGGCCCCGGAGCGCAGAGCAGACGGGGTGTGGGCGGGCGCTGGGCGGCGCTCGGGAGGTGACGCCAGGCCTCTCAGGCAGGACACGGGCAGCTCAGCCCTGCTGCTGCAGCAGGGGGACCAGGCACCCCTGGACGCGGGTCTCCGCAGGGCCGGCCCCCGCCAGGCCACGCAGGCGCCCGAGGGTGAGTGGGCGAGGGCGGTTGGGCCCACGATCGGGGTCTGCCCTGCCCGGCCGAGGGGCCTCTCACTGGTCCTCGTGACTGCAGGCGCGAGCAGCAAGTGGGGCCTGGTGGCCGAGCGCCTGCTGGACCTGGCTGCCGGCTTCTCCGACGCCCTGGGCCGCGTGCAGGTGTTGGTGCGCCGCCTGCTGGAGCTCCACATCTTCAAGCTGGTGGCCTTGTACACCGTCTGGGTGGCCCTGAGGGAGGTGCGTGTCGGTGCTGCCTTGGTCCCCCCGTCTCCCGGCCCACGTGGCTCCGGCCAGAGCCCTGGGCCCACCGTGCGTGCCCACAGGTGTCCGTGATGAACCTGCTGCTGCTCGCGCTCTGGGCTTTCGCCCTGCCCTACCCGCGCTTCCGGCCCATGGCCTCCTGCCTGTGCACCGTGTGGACCTGCGTCGTCATCGTGTGTAAGATGCTGTACCAGCTGAGGGCCGTCAGCCCCCACGCCTACTCCAGCAACTGCTCCCAGGTACCGCAGGAGCAGTCTCGTGGGGCGTCCTGGTGCTCCGTGCTGCTCTGGGCTCCCGTCCGCCCTCCTAGGCCACCAGACTAGCCACAGCCCAGTCCAGCGGGTCCAGGCCCACCTAGGCTGTTGCAGCTCAGGGCAGTGGGCACAGGCCAGTCTCCCTGGAGCTAAGGGGGCTTCCTGGAGGAGGCGTCCTTTGACCTGAGCCATGGAGAGCCTAGCCCACTTCCTCCGTGCTTGGGGGTGTCAGGCTCAGCAGCGGGTCGGGGTGGGAGGCCAGTGGGAGCAGCCCTCACACCTTATACTGCTCTAGCCCTCGCCTGCGGCCACCCAGGCCCAAGCACCTGGTCCTTCTCTTACCCAAGGTGGCCGACAGCCCTGCGTGTCACTGCCTAGGGCAGACCTGACCCTGAGCGGTGGGTGTGGGCGGGACGTGGGGCAGGGCCAGGGTCCCGTGGCCAGCCCCCCCTGCCCTCCTGAGAGCGGGCACTGAAGCCACCCCCCCCCCACCAGCCCTCCCCCAACAGTACCAACCTGCAGCCCTCAGAGCTCAGCCAGTCCTTACTGTACCGGGGGCCTGTCGACCCTGCCAACTGGTTTGGAGTACGGAAAGGCTTCCCCAACCTGGGCTACATCCAGGTGAGTGGGGCCAGCAGGGTGGGCCAGCAGCACGGACCGGCAGTGCCAACCCTCTCCGCCTCTGCAGAGCCACCTACAGATCCTGCTGCTGCTGGTGTTCGAGGCCATGGTGTACCGGCGCCAGGAGCACTACCGGCGGCAGCACCAGCTGGGCCCGCCGCCCGCGCGGTCTGTGTGTGTCGACGGCACGCGCCAGCGGCTCGACCAGGGCGTGCTCAGCTGCCTCAAGTACTTCATCAACTTCTTCTTCTACAAGTTCGGGCTGGAGGTGAGGCGGGCAGCTGGGACGCTTGCTGGGCATCTGTAGCTGTGACCACGGTCCCCGCCCTGGGCTGCCTGGGGCACACCAGCGACCCGGGCAGAGGCCCACAGTGGGCCGGTGCCCACGAGGCTCCCAGGGGTGGGATCATCTCCAAAGGGAGGCAGGGAGTGGTGCTGGGAGGCCGCGGTCCCCTCCACACCTCGGTGCCCTTCGTGGGCGGCGTCCTGTGCAGCTCTTCTGCACTCCCGGGATGGCCACAGCCCCCCCCCCCCCCCCCCCATGCTGCTGACGGGCATGTGTCCTGAGCTGCCTGCTCCGTGGCACGCAGTGCTCCGAACCTGCTGGCGGAGTCGGGGGGTGGCTGGAGGTGCCCTCCTGCCAACGCGGGCTCCACTCTGCCCCCAGATCTGCTTCCTGATGGCCGTGAATGTGATCGGGCAGCGCATGGACTTCATGGCCATCCTGCACGGCTGCTGGCTGGTGGCCATCCTCACCCGCCGGCGTCGGGTGGCCATCGCCAGCCTCTGGCCCAACTACTGTCTGTTCCTCACGCTGTTCCTGCTCTACCAGTACCTGCTGTGCCTGGGCATACCCCCTGCCCTGTGCCTCGGTGAGTGGGCCGCCGTGGGGGGCTGGGCACCCCTGCTGCTCCCTCCTGCTCTGGGCTCCCATCTGCCCGCCTGGACAGCCCCGGCCCGGCCCAGGGAGTCCGGGCTCTCCCTTCTCCTTGTTTGAATCTGCCATGGGGCATGTGCGCTCGCCGGAGAGACAGAGACAGAGAGGGAAAGCGACCCCCCACCTCGACATGGCCAGGCCGCAGGCCCTCTCCTTTCTCCTCTCAAGATTTCCAAGCTGCCGGGTCCAGGACTCAGCCACTGACCACACGAGATCAGCTGCCTTAAGCACACCACTGCGGCCCTTGCTCTATGTCCCAGGCGTCCCGGTAGATTTGCCAGGGCATTGCAGGGGTTCCCAAGTACGCTTCGCCATCCCCTGCTTATTACATACCCTGACGATGTCCACAGCTAAGAAACAACGTAGGCATACCACTGCCAGCCAGCCCCGGTGGGCCAGTGGGCCCAGCCCTCATGCGGCCTCTCCAGGCTCCACGGTTCGAGTCCCAGACCTGGCAGCTTCAAACTCATACCTGGTGCTTGTACATGCATGCCCAACATCCCAAGAGGAGAATGGAGGGGCTGAGGGTCCCCCAAGGGGGTGGCTTCTCACTTTCTATGTCTCTGGTGAGCATATGAACCCTAGAGAAAAATATCTTTCAAAAAAAAAAAGGCGGCGTGCGTGCCCCGAACCCCCAGGAGTGGAGGCGGGCTCTCGGCACGCCCGTGCCCAGGGCTTCCCCTCTCCCACCTCGGCTGCGTGCCGGTGTGCACGCCCTCGCCATCACACACACATGCATCCTAGCAGCACACTGAGCGTCCAGGCCGTCAGTCCCCACGCCTGCAGTGTACACAGGCGTGTTTCTGAGACTGGGTGTGTGGGGCGGGTGACAGTGGCTCCGGTGGGCACAGGGCCGCCTGTAGGCATTGCGGCCCCCGGGCTGTGGGGCGGGCCAGCCCTCCTGACCCTCCTGGCCCCCGCACACAGACTACCCGTGGCGCTGGAGCCAGGCTGTTCCCATGAACTCTGCGCTCATCAAGTGGCTGTACCTCCCCGACTTCTTCAGGGCCCCCAACTCCACCAACCTCATCAGTGAGTGCTCGCCCAGCCAGACCCACCCCAGGGCGCACGGAGGCCTGGCCCTTGGATCCACAGGGCGGGCTGCATCCTCTCCGTCCTCAGCTGGGGCTTCTTCCTACGAGTGGGCCCGCCCCACCCAGCAGCCACGTCATGCGTAGGCTGTGCTGTGGGTGTGCGTGGACGTGTGGTTGGGGCAGCACGTGTGCGGAGGCGTGTCCTCAGCCTACGTACCAGCCCGCGGTGTGCACAAGCTGCAGCCGGCCCGTGTCCCGCAGGCGACTCCCTCCTGCTGCTCTGCGCCTCTCAGCAGTGGCAGGTGTTCTCCGCGGAGCGCGACGCCGAGTGGCAGCACATGGCGGGCCTCAACACTGACCACCTGGAGCCTCTGCAAGGCGAGCCCAACCCAGTGCCCAACTTCATCCACTGCAGGTGGGTCCCGCTCGCCCAGGCCCTCCGGGAGGGGCGGCACGCACCCACATGGCACCCTCCGACAGGTCCTACCTCGACATGCTGAAGGTGGCCGTCTTCCGCTACCTGTTCTGGCTGGTGCTGGTGGTGGTGTTCATCACGGGGGCCACCCGCATCAGCGTCTTCGGGCTGGGCTACCTGCTGGCCTGCTTCTACCTGCTGCTGTTCGGCACAGCCCTGCTGCAGAAAGACACGCAGGCCCGCCTGCTGCTGTGGGACTGCCTCATCCTCTACAACGTCACAGTCATCGTCTCCAAGAACATGCTGTCGGTGGGCCCGCCACACCCTGCCCCTGCCCGTCCCACAGCCCCGCCCTGCCCCTGGCCCCTCCAACCCTGCCTGACGGCCTCGGCTGGCCCCTAGCTCCTGTCCTGCGTGTTCGTGGAGCAGATGCAGAGCAGCTTCTGCTGGGTCATCCAGCTCTTCAGCCTCGTGTGCACCGTCAAGGGCTACTACGACCGTGAGTGGGCAGGGGCAGCAGGGGCAGCAGGGGCAGAGTGAGCCCGGGGCCTGGCGCTGAGCCCGAGCCTGAGCCCAACCCCGCCTGCAGCCCAGGCCACCACGGGTCGGGACCTGGACTGCCTGCTGCCCGTGGAGGAGGCCGGCGTCCTCTGGGACAGCATCTGCTTCTCGTTCCTGCTGCTGCAGCGCCGCGTCTTCCTCAGCCACTACTTCCTGCACGTCAGGGCGGACCTCCAGGCCACAGCTCTGCAGGCCTCCAGGTCAGCCCCGCCCAAGGCAGGCAGCCCGCTGGCCTCTCCTAGTGGGGCCGGTAGCGCCCGAGAGCTGGCCGCTGCTCCGAGGGAGCGAGGTCCTGGTGTGGTCGCACTCACGGTGGAGGGGCCTTGCCCTGCCAGCCCAGTGCTGGCCTCGAGCAGCTGCAGCGGCCCGGGCAGTGCCACGCCAGCATGCCCCTTCTCTGTCCGATGTGCTCTCCTTCCCATGGGGGCAGGTGCCTCCGCGTCTGTGCCAGGCGGGAGTGGGCAGCTGCGTGAGCGTGGCGGACCGGGGCGGGCTCCTGGGACGGGCTCGGGCCGCGCGGCCACCCCAGTGAGGCCCCGTGCCCCCACCCCGCAGGGGCTTCGCCCTCTACAACGCAGCCAGCCTCAAGCGCATCGACTCCCGCCGCAAGGCCGAGGAGAAGTCCCTGGCCCAGCTGAAGAGACAGTAGGTGCCCCCTGGGCGGGGACACTGGGCCCTGTCGCCGCCTGGCACTCAGCCCTCCTGTCCACAGGATGGAGCGGATCCGCACCAAGCAGCAGAAGCACAGGCAGGGCGGCACGGGCCGTGGCCGCCCCCAGGACCCGCTGGGCCCAGAGGAGCCCGGCCAGGAGCCAGGTGAGGATGGTCTGGTGCCTCTGAGGCCCTCGCTGTCCAGGGCTGTTTGTACGTCTGGAGCCTGCCTGCCTCTGCCATGTGACATCCTACGGGGCGCCCAGCCCCTGTCCTGTGCCATGTGGTCTCCCGTCCCGGCAGGCCTGTGGCCGCCCCGGTTGTCCGTGTGCACACGTGAGCTCCGAGCTCTGAGCCGCGCAGCCCCTGCGGGCCCCCGTCACTGCGGGGCTGTGTCTGTCTGCCCATCTCTGCCTTTGGCTGTCCTTGTCCCCCAGGTGGGTGGCTCTCAGCCTCCCTGGCGCTCTGTGCCACCTCATGCTCACCCTCCCCTCCACAGGGCCTGGCGGTCCAGGGGGCTCCTCCCCGCCACGGAGGCAGTGGTGGCGGCCCTGGCTAGACCACGCCACAGGTACCACGCCCACCTCTGTCTGCCTCGTTCTCTGCTGCCCCCGGTCCTGGCCTGTGGGGTGCCTCACTGGCTTGAGCAGCCAGCCCTGGAGCCCTGGAGCTGGCTGTGTGGCTCCTCGCCGTCCCAGCTTTGGGTCTGTGCCGAGTCCCTTCCAACCTGCGGTCACCCCTGCAGGCCCGGCTCCTCACTGTTCTGTGGTCGTCTGGTCTCGTCTCCCCTCGCTGGCCTGTCCTGTGTGTGCCTGCCGCTCCCGGGAGGGTGGTACGCGGTGTGGGTGCCAAGGGCGCCAGGCAGGGCGGACGACCAGCTGCTGCTGGCCCCCAGCTTGGGGGTGGTGCTGCCCTGGGAGTTCACCCTCAGACCGCCCTCCCACAGTCATCCATTCCGGGGACTACTTCCTGTTCGAGTCTGACAGCGAGGAGGAGGAGGAGGAGGCCCTGCCCGAGGACCCCAGGCCGTCGGGACAGAGCGCCTTTCAGGTAGGTGCGGGTCCCCCCACCCTCTTCTGTCCTAAGCCAGGGCAGTGCCTCTGGGCAGCCCACCCAGCCCCAGGCAGACCCCCCAGTGGATGTGCCCACCGGCCCCGGGCTGCCTCTGAGCACCCACCCTGGTGGCCGCAGCGGTCTGGCCCGAGGGAGGCTCAGTTGGCTGCAGGGCACGTGTGTGCCGGAGCCAGGACACGCGTGTGCACAGGCTGCGTGTGCAGCCTGTCTGGTCCCTGAGCGATGGTACACGTGGGTGGACTGCATGCACCACGCCCTCCCTCCCCAGCCCTAGGGAGGGCCCCTTCAGGAGAGGGCCAGGGAAGGAGCTGGACAGACGGGCCTTGGGGGCTCCCCTTGGGGGCTGGCTTTGATCTGGTGGTCGAGCGGCCAGGCTTCTCACCCAGCGGCCCTGGTCGGCAGATGGCCTACCAAGCATGGGTGACCAATGCCCAGACGGTGCTGCGGCGGCGGCGGCAGGAGCGGGCGCAGCAGGCGGAGCAGCTGCCTGTGGGTGAGTCGGGAACCAGGGGCTGGGGGGCCGCTGCAGCAAGGGCTGACCAGACCTTGTGCCCAGGAGGTGGCCCGAGCCAGGAGGTGGAGCCAGCAGAAGGCCCCGAGGACGAGCCGGCAGGTGCGTGGGCCCACAGAGCTGGGCGGGGCCTGGGCTCCTCTGGCCGGCAGCCCAGCACATCCCCTCCCTGCAGGCCACAGCCACATGGTGCAGCGGGTGCTGAGCACTGTGCAGTTCCTGTGGGTGCTGGGGCAGGCACTGGTGGACGGGCTCACGCGCTGGCTGCAGACCTTCACCAGGCACCACGGCACCATGAGCGACGTGCTGCGTGCAGAGCGCTACCTGCTCACACAGCAGCTCCTGCAGGTGAGCACCCCCAGCCCAGGCAGGCTCTCAGAGCCTGCCCTGCCCGGCCCTGGCCTACCTGCCCTGCCGGAGCCATACCACAGCCCGCCCGAGCCCTGGCCCCTAGCCCCGGTCCCGAGCCTCAGCTGTGTCAGAGTCACACCACCCTGTACTGCATCCTGAGAGCAGCCCTGACACACCCAGTCGGCCCTGAGCCCCCTCCCCATGCCCTGCAGGGTGGAGAGGTGCACCGGGGCGTGTTGGACCAGCTGTACACGAGCGAAGCTGGGGATGCACAGGCCGGCGCCTCGGAGGCCCGCGACGCACCAAGCACAGTGTCGAGGTCAGTGCAGGGCCCAGGGGCTGGGGCTGAGCCAGGACCCCCATCTCAACTTCCCACAGACCCCAAAGCATGGGCTGACCCCTAAGCCCTGAGCTGACCCCTAAGCCCTGAGCTGACCCCTAAGCCCTGAGCTGACCCCTAAGCCCTGAGCTGCTGCCACTAGAGGGCTGGCACTGCCAGACACGCCGAGCCTCGCCCTGCGCCGAGGGGCCTCCAGTGCTCACCCTCGGCCTGGGCCTGGCTCCGGCTACGGGGGCCACCTGACCGGCCTCCCTCCCACAGCGGGCTGGGGGCCGAGGAGCCACTGAGCAGCCTGACCGAGGACACCAGCAGCCCCCTGAGCACTGGCTACAACACCCGCAGCGGCAGCGAGGAGATCGCCACCGACCCTGGGGACCCCGAGGCAGAGCCCTCCCTGCGCAGCTCCCGGGAGCTTCCGGTCAGCACTTGCACCCGGACGCGCACGGCCAGCGAGCTGCTCCTCCACAGGTGCGGGGCGGGGCGGGCGGGGCCGGCCGTCCTCACGGGAGCCCCGTCCTCACTCCAGTCCATGGTAGGCGCCTGCGCATCCCGGAGCTGGAGGAGGCCGCGCGGTTCGCCGAGGGCCAGGGCCGGGCCCTGCGGCTGCTGCGGGCTGTGTTTCAGTGCGTGGCCGCCCACTCGGAGCTGCTGTGCTACTTCATCATCGTCCTCAACCACATGGTCACCGCCTCGGCCACCTCCCTGGTGCTGCCGGTGCTGGTCTTCCTGTGGGCCATGCTGTCCGTCCCGCGGCCCAGCAAGCGCTTCTGGATGACGGCCATCATCTTCACGGAGGTGGGGCGGGGCTGGCGGGGCGGGCGGGGCGGGCGGCTGCCGGCCCGCGCTGAGCCTCCTGCCTGCAGGTCCTAGTGGTCACCAAGTACCTGTTCCAGTTTGGCTTCTTCCCCTGGAACCGCCACGCCGTGCTGCGGCGCTACGAGAACAAGCCCTACTTCCCGCCGCGCATCCTGGGCCTGGAGAAGACCGAGGGCGGCGTCAGGTACGACCTGCTGCAGCTCATGGCCCTCTTCTTCCACCGCTCCCAGCTGCTGGTGAGTGCGGGCGCCGTCTCGGCCGGCAGGGCCCCACGGCGGGCGGGCTGCCCGGGCCGCACTCACCACCCGTGCCCCTCCGGCCCCAGTGCTACGGCCTCTGGGACCACGAGGAGGACCCGCTCTCCAAGGAGCCTGGCGGAAGGAAGGAGCTGGAGGCTGAGGAGGGGCCCCCAGGGGAGCCAGGGGCAGCTGCAGGTGCCACCAAGGACCACGTCCAGCTGGAAGTGAGCGTCGGACCCGGGGACAGGACCCTGGAGCCCCCAGAGGAGACAGAGCCCTGCGACATGCGGCCCACCAGCCTGCGTTTCAGGAGGAGGATGGCTGGCCCTGAGCCCCCAGGACCTGCAGTCAGGGGTACCATGGCCCTGACTCAGCCCTGTTTCCAGAGAGGTGGGGGAGGCAGGACACCCCCGAGATGGGCAGGCCCTGTGGGGACACCCGAGCCCAGGATGGCACTTGGCCCCTTATGGCGGCTGTAGTGTGGCCGCAGAGCCCACCTGTGCCGCCTCTGGTGCTGTGGTCTCACGGGCAGCACAGCTTAGTCTGCTTATCTGTCACGAGGGGCTCCACGGGCCTGGGCCCCCGCAGGCTGTGAGCAGAGGGTCTTCCCACAGAAGCTGAGGATGGGGCCGGGGAGGAGGAGGAGGAGGAGGCTGTGGCGGTGGCGGGGAGACCGAAGAGGCCACGCCGCCCCCAAGAAAGGGTGCGTGCTGCGGGGCTGTGGCTGCAGAGCTTCTGCCTGTCCCTGTGAGTGACCTGGGCCCGGTGGGGACGGCGGGGAGGGGCCGCCAAGGCGGGCGCCTGCTGAACCCGTCCCCGCAGGGCCCGGAGTGTGTACCAGCCGCTGCGGCGCTTCTTCCACGACATCTTGCACTCCAAGCACCGTGCGGCCACGGACGTCTACGCCCTCATGTTCCTGGCCGACGTCATCGACTTCGTCATCATTATCTTTGGCTTCTGGGCCTTTGGGGTGAGCCAGCCCCGGGCCCCTCACAACGGACGCAGAGCCCAGCAGCCCCCGCACCGGCTGCCCCTGACCGGTGCTCTCCCGCTCACAGAAGCACTCGGCGGCCACGGACATCGCGTCCTCGCTGTCGGATGACCAGGTGCCCGAGGCCTTCCTGGTGATGCTGCTGCTCCAGTTCGGCAGCATGGTGGTGGACCGCGCCCTCTACCTGCGCAAGACCGTGCTGGGCAAGCTGGCCTTCCAGGTGGTGCTGGTGCTGGCCATCCACCTCTGGATGTTCTTCATCCTGCCCGCCGTCACCGAGAGGTGGGCAGGGGCGGCGGGGGGCGGGCGGGGCCTGGCTCCTGGGTCCCTGACGCCGGGCGCCCCCCAGGATGTTCCGCCAGAACGCCGTGGCACAGCTGTGGTACTTCGTGAAGTGCGTCTACTTCGCCCTGTCCGCCTACCAGATCCGCTGCGGCTACCCCACCCGCATCCTTGGCAACTTCCTCACCAAGAAGTACAACCACCTGAACCTCTTCCTCTTCCAGGGGTGAGTGCGGGTCTGCCCGGGCGGCTGGCGGCTGGGGGGTGGCCCTGACCGACCCGCCCGCTGCAGGTTCCGGCTGGTGCCGTTCCTGGTGGAGCTGCGGGCCGTGATGGACTGGGTGTGGACGGACACCACGCTGTCCCTGTCCAGCTGGATGTGCGTGGAGGACATCTACGCCAACACCTTCATCATCAAGTGCAGCCGGGAGACGGAGAAGGTGCGCGGCGGGAGGGCTGGGCGCTGTCCCAGGGCGCCCGTCTCAGCCACAGCGGCGAGGGGCTGAGAAGCGTCTTCTAGTAAGCTCGGGGGTGGGGGTAGGTGTGAGTGCACGCCTCTGCAGGGCCTGGAGGGTGGCTCCCGCCCCTTGGAGTTCGCCAACCTGCTGCCAGGAACCCCCTCCGACTTCCCTGCTTCTGTCGTGGCTGTGCGGTGGCTTCAGAGAGTTAGTGGGAACTGGAATCCAGACTGGCGTTTATCTCGGTGGACGAGTGTGAAAGCCACGCAGTGTGTTCGTGGACGTGTGCTGGTCCTGACGTGGGGTGCCCTGACCACCCGTGGCCATCGAGGGCTGCCCCACTGCGGTCGTGACCCCCTTCGTGTGTGCTGTCCTGGAGATGGCCTGCCTGCCAGTCGCCTCCTCCCCTCGGCCGGCCGCAGCCCGTCACCGGCCTGTCTGACTGCAGTGCTCTCTCGCTCACGCTTTGTCTTATCTTATCTTTTTTTTTTTTGTGTGTGTGTAGGGTTTGTATGCTTCCCAGACAGAGAGGGTGAGGAATACCCGGGGGGTGGCCTGCCACAGTCCCTTCTCCACTCTTGGGACTTGGGGCATGCGTGTAGGCATACCCCGTGAGCTTTTTCTTTTTTTGGAGAGGTTTTTTTTTTTTTTTTTTTCGAGTTTTTTGCTCCAGGACAGGTGCGCTCACCAGAGAGACAGAAAGCGAGAAATCACCCCCCAGGGGGATGGCCACGCCACATCCCCTCTCCTCCATTCTCCTCTCGGGATCTTGTGCACACACGTATGCACACTCGGCATGAGTTTAAGCTACCAGGTCCGGGACTCAAACCGTGGTTGACTACGTGGGAGTCCAGGGACATAGCCATTACGCCAACTGCTGGTCCCAAGAGAGAGATTTTTTTGTAATACGGCAAGTACACAGAACCAGAGACATAGAGACAGAAAGCAAGAAATCATCCTCTGAGGAGATGGCCATGCCACAATCCCTTCTCCATCCTCCTCTTGGGATTTTGGGTACCCATGCAGGCATGCCTAGCGTGAGTTTCAAGTTTCCAGGTCCAGGACTTGAACCACGGTTGCCATGTGGGAGTCCAGCAACGTAGCCATTATGCCACCTGCTGGCCCCACCCAGTGGGTGTTTTCAAGCTGCCAGGTCCAGGGTTCCAACTGCAGCCAGCCCCGTGGGCCCGGCTGGCCCCTCTTCTCGTCCTCTGCGCCTCTGAAGCACAGCTTTCTGGCTGTCATCGTGTGGTTCACTTTTGCACGCTGCTCCCACCTCTGCCGCCCACCCCAGAAGCCTTTGCAAACCTGGGGTCCCTGGCGTGTGCTCGCCTGTCTCTTCTACGGCCGCAGTCCCACACACAGCCGTCCTGTCTCTGCTGCTCTGCGTGTGGCGCAGAGCAGGGTCCGGCAGTCCCGTGCCTGCACACGTGTGGGGACTGTTTCCGCTGTTCTTGGTGCACTTGTCTGAAAGCCGTCGGCCCGAACCGTGCGGGCACAGCTCTCGGCTCTAGGAGCTTGGTGGGCTGTGGTAGGTCAGCCGCTGGATGCCTGGAACCACGGCTGAGTGGGCGGGCCGGCGGGGCCGTGCTCAGGTGGCCACTCCCACCCTGCAGAAGTACCCCCAGCCCAAGGGGCAGAAGAAGAAGAAGGTGGTCAAGTATGGCATGGGCGGGCTCATCGTCCTCTTCCTCATTGCCATCATCTGGTTCCCGCTGCTCTTCATGTCCCTGGTGCGCTCCGTGGTCGGCGTCGTCAACCAGCCCATCGACGTCACCGTCACCCTCAAGCTGGGCGGCTATGAGGTGCGCAGGCCCTGTCCAGGGTCCCACTTGTCCCCAGCTGGGGGGCTCTGGCCCCGCCCCGCATCCCTGCAGCCCCTGTTCAGGAGTGCCCGGCAGCAGGGGCCGTGGGTGGAGGGAGCACTTCCAGCTGGGTGCCCTGCCCACGCCCGCCCTGCCTCTTCGCAGCCCCTGTTCACCATGAGTGCCCAGCAGCCGTCCATCGTGCCCTTCACACCCCAGGCCTATGAGCAGCTGTCCCGGCAGTTCGACTCCCACCCGGTGAGCAGCCCCTAGGCCTGGCTGGAGGGCGGGCTGGGGGGCGGGCTGGGGGGCGGGCTGGGGGGCGGGCTGGAGGGCGGGCTGGGGGGCGGTGGCGGGCAACACCTGCTGAGGCCGGCCGCCCTGCACCAGCTGGCCATGCAGTTCATCAGCCAGTACAGCCCCGAGGACATCGTCACAGCGCAGATCGAGGGCAGCTCCGGGGCGCTGTGGCGCATCAGCCCACCCAGCCGGGCCCAGATGCAGCGGGAGCTGGAGAGCGGCAGCGCCGACATCACCCTGCGCCTCACCTGGAACTTCCAGAGGTGCGTGTGCCGATGGGGGCGCTCTGGCAGGCACGGGGAGTGCCGCCCGTCACCTAGTGCCCTCCCGCAGGGACCTGGCTAAGGGCGGCACCATGGAGTACAGCAACGAGAAGCACACCCTGGACCTGGCCCCCAACAGCACCGCGCGGCGGCAGCTGGCCAGCCTGCTGGAGGGTGCCTCAGACCAGTCTGTGTGAGTGGGGGCCCGCGGGGCAGGCAGGCCAGGGCAGGAGGGCGGTGGCCTTGACCCTGGCTCCCCCCGCAGGGTCATTCCCAACCTCTTCCCCAAATACATCCGTGCCCCCAACGGGCCCGAGGCCAACCCTGTGAAGCAGCTGCAGCCCAGTGAGTGGGGCAGGCAAGGGCCTGGCTGGAGGGGCGGGGCCAAGCGGGGGCGGGGCCAAGCGGGGGCGGGGCCGCAGCTGCGGAGGGCGGCCCACCGCCCAACGTGCCCTGGCTCTGACCCAGACGAGGTGGCGGACTACCTGGACGTGCGCCTCCAGCTGCGGAGGGAGCGCGCGGGCGCGGGGGCTGCCGGCTTCCTGGAGTGGTGGGTCATCGAGCTGCAGGACTGCCCGGCCGCCTGCAACCTGCTGCCCATGGTCATCTTCAGCGACAAGGTCAGCCCGCCCAGCCTGGGCTTCCTGGCCGGCTACGGGTGAGTGCGCAGGGGCGGCGGCAGGCGGCGGGCGGCGGGCGGCGGGCGGCGAGCGGCGGCGCGGGCTCACTCGGCTTCCCCCAGGATCATGGGGCTGTACGTGTCCATCGTGCTGGTGATCGGCAAGTTCGTGCGCGGCTTCTTCAGCGAGATCTCCCACTCCATCATGTTCGAGGAGCTGCCGTGCGTGGACCGCATCCTCAAGCTGTGCCAGGACATCTTCCTGGTGCGCGAGACGCGCGAGCTGGAGCTGGAGGAGGAGCTCTACGCCAAGCTCATCTTCCTGTACCGCTCGCCCGAGACCATGATCAAGTGGACGCGCGAGAAGGAGTAGCCGGGGCTGTGGCTGCCGCCCTCGCCTGATGCTGCTGTCAGAGGACACTGTCCCGCCACTGGCCTGGGGCCCCCACCCCGAGCGTACTGTAGTTTTCTAATTAAAACGTTTTTATTTATATAAACGCAATCCCAGGAAGGCCGGGCCCTGCCCTCCCACCCGGCACAGCTGCAACGAGCCCAGGCTCAGCTGTGACCCGTCTCCGCCGCGTCGTCCTCGCTGTCCTCAATCAGATACTCCTGGATCTGCTGCCGGACCCAGGCCCTGTGGGGAAGCAGGGTGGGCAACAGCCCCAAGCTGCACCCCTTTGCTCCCCACGCCCACCCCTGCCCTGAGGGGCTCCCAGTGGGAGGGGTGGGGCAGGGCGGGTACCTCTGGCTGCGGAGCTGGGCCTCGGCCAGGATGTAGGGGGGCAGGGGGTCCAGGGAGGGCTGCAACAAAGGCCACCATGAGGAAGGGCTGCGGGATGACGTGTGCCCGCCCTGCCTGGGCCCACCCGCCACTCACCAGGTCCCTGAGGTTGGTGCGGCAGCCATAGCAGAGCTGCTCCACGACGCAGGCCCGGTGCTCATCCCTGTGGTGGCAGAGCGGGGATGGGAGGGCACTGCCCAGGCCTGTCCCACCCCACGTAGGGCCAGGGTGGGGGAGGCAGGACTCACCTCTTACAGGCCTCCCTGCAGCAGCCCTGGGCCCCACTCTCCCCTGGAGAGCAGGAGGGTGCTGGGGGCTCCCCGGCTCTGGCCAGCAGACTGGGCAGCTGTGTCCCGGGGGGACAGGAGGAGGTCTGAGCCCCAAAGGCTGTGGCGCTGTCTGCAAGCAGAGGGGCGCTGAGGGAAGCAGGGCTGTGCACCCCACCGCACCCCGCCTCTGGGAGCCATGCCCAGACCTGCGGCATCGACGTCCAGTGTGCATGCACAGAGCAGGCAGGGGGGCCCGGCAGGGCCGTTCCTAGGGGCTTTGAGCAGCTTCTCGCCAGTCCTGCGGGGGCAGCGGCATCAGCAGGGGGGTCACCCCGCCTCCCGGGCAGGCAGGGGCAGCACACACCTGCACACGGTGCTGACCGTGGACGGGAACTGGGTCTGCAGCCTGAGCATGAAGGCCTCCACCAGCCGGTGCACACTGGCCTTTTCAGGGGCCTGCAGACAGCAGAGGGGAACTCTAGGAGGCCCTAGGGCCACTGCCAGCCCGAGTCCACCCGCTGGGCTGAGTGGCCAGACACCATCTCTGAGGTGTGGGGCACCCACTACCCGCCCAAGCCCGAGCTCTGACTCCTGCCCTGGGAGGCAGAAGGTATGGGCAGAGGACCTGGGGGATGCTGCTACTGGCACCACCAGAGCCAGGCCGGGGTGCTGGGCTTGGGACAGAGGGCCCACAGGTGCGGCCGTTGCGGCTGCCGGAGGGGAGCCAGCACGCTCAGCGCCCCGTTGCACCCACCTTGGTGCCGAGGGCTGGTGTGAGGACGGAGGGGACAGCGAACAGGCGGTTGTAGAAGGCCACCTCCTTCAGGGTGTGGCTGCACATGGGCCGCACCAGCACCACATCCCCCTGCCGCTCATCCGAGAAGCCCTGGGGGAGTGGCCACATCAGTCTGCGCCCGCCGCCTCCCCGTGGAAGCTCACGAGGCGCTACCTACAAGTGCGTACCGTGTCCCAGGCCAGGAAGGCCCCTCTGCCCAGGGCCAGATTGGTGACGAGCTTGATCGCCAGGCGGGTGCAGCTGTCCCCGGTCATCACCTTGGAGTAGCCGTGGGCTCGCGCCACATGCAGGACCAGGTGGGACCTGTGGGTGGAGGGTCTCAGGCCTGGCCGAGCGGCTAGTGGCTGTGGGGGAGGGGTGCTCACCGCAGGGTCTGCAGAAGCTCCTCCTTGGCCGTCAGGGTCCTCACGGAGTCAAACAGCCTGCACAGAGCCTGGGTCTGGGCAGCTGTGGGCAGCTGGGCCAGGCCCTGGGGGCCCAGGGTGCCCCAAGTGTGGGGCTGGCACAGCCGTGCCTCCCCCGGAGCTGGGCTGGGGCTGGGCTCGGCCACCGGCGCGTGCTGCTGCTGTTGCTGGAGGAAACTGCCCACCGCCGCCTTGTAGCCCCCCTGGGTCCCGGCTGGGTCCAGGGCCGAGCTCCGCAGCACCGAGGGCGGCAGGCTGAACACCTGCCGGGGGGTGTGGTCAGGCCGGGCCACAGTGCAGGATGCACCGTTGTCACCACCCCCAGGGAGCCCAGGACACCCACCTCCTCTAAGGCCACCACGTGCCATGGGAGGCCGGTCTTCTGCAGGGTCAGCTTCACTTGGGCCAGGGTCTTCTCTCTGTCTTCGCGGCTCTGGCCACAGACTGCTCCCTCTGAGACTCACAGAAAGATGAGGTCCCCTACAGAGGGAGCCCCAGCCCTGGGGAAACCCTGGAGGCCACCTGCCCTAGCTCTCCTGCAGGTACACCTTCAGACGGGGCAGCAGGTCCCCTCTTGGCCAACCACAGCACTGGGCCTGCCCCAGAGCCCTTCCTACAGGAACGAGGGGTGGAGGACCAGCATCCAAGTCCCCCTGTCCCAGACAGAGCTGGACAGCTGCTCATGCCCCTCAACCCCACCTTTCTGCCGAGCTGAGAAGGGAACCAGCGTCGGCCACACCTACCGTCGACATAGATGACCCCCGGCACAAAACGCAGCCTTTTGGCAGAATCCCGACTCAGGCCCTGCGGGAGGAGCGGCGGGAGCTCAGCCCTGGCCCCAGGCCACCCTTCACCCAGGCTAGCTTCCACCGGAGGGGACATGACCGCCCTGCTAGCGGCCGGCTGTCCAGCCTGACTCACTTTAAAGGATGGGCTGTGGGATCTCCACCCCGCTAGGAGACAAGTCCCCGTGGGCAGAATCCCAGAACCTAGCCCTTGTCAGTCTGTCCACGAGAAGTGGCCGTCCCACCACTGCACGCCCCGACCCAGGCACCTGCGCTCACTCCTGCTGCGTTTCCTCCCCGAGGACAGAAAGCGACCCGGAGCTGCAGGTGAGCGTCGCTGGGTGTGGGGGCAGGGAGGACGCAGTTTCACCACCACCAGCTGAGCACGCCTGTCCTGGGACCAGCCCTGTCCACCCTGCCCACGCTGCCCTGCCCCTGGGTGGGTCTGTACACGTAGCACAGCTGCCACTCATGGCCCCTCCCCACCCTGGTGTCAGGGTGCCGTCCCGTCCCCCAACACCCACGCTTCCAGCAGGTCAAGCACACAGCTCAATGAGCACAGCTGGAGGCTCGACACGGCTCTGGGTGAGCACTTGCTATTTACACGTTCACCCCCCAGAGCCCGGGGGTGGGGGCACGCACCTCAAGGACCTGCCAGACCATGGAGCTGGACGAAGGGCCCCCAGACCACGCCAAGAGCACCTGGGGAAGGCGTTGCAAAGGCATCGTGAACACCGCCCCATGCGGTCCAGCCCCGCCTCGCGGTGGCCTCAGTCCACCGTCACAGCCCAGGGAGCTGCTGCGCTGCAGCAGGACAGGCCTGCGGAGGGACCTGGCCCACACCTTACCTTCTCGCCCGGGAAGATAAGCCGGCTCTTCCCCAGCGTGGCTCTGAACTTGTGGACGTAGAAGGCCTTGAAACAGTCCCTGCAACACAGCGCGAGCCGGGAGCTGCTGTGTGTGCTGTCCGGGCGGCCGTGGCCCCAGCGACACTGTCCTCCCCTGAGCGGCTTCCAGCTCTTTCTAGACAGGCTCTTGCTGCCTCGACCCTCCTGCCTCACTCCAGAGTCGCCGGGACTACAGGCACATGTCACCACCCCGGCCTTTAGGTCGGCGCAGGGACCGAAGCCAGGCCTGCCCAGGCCCCAGCCCGCACAGCACAGGGTCTTAGCCACAAGTGCCACCGCAGCTGGGCTGATTCTCATCTGTAAAAGCAGCGGCTGAGGGCAGCACGGCACCACAGCGGGGTCCGGTGCTGAGAGGCCAACCCACGGAGAGGCTCTGGTTCTCCGGGACCTCCCGAGTAAGTGGTGTGTGTGCCCATAGCCAGGGCTGGGCAGAGGCACTGAGGCCCGCAGCTGCCTTCTCGCCATGGAGGGACAGTAATCACACCTCCACGGCGGGCTCTGAGTGGAGAATGGCAAAGGGGCTGACAATCGGCCCGGAGCTGGGCTTCCCCGGGGACATGTGGCTCTCCTGGGTACCTCCCACCGTCCTCACCCAGTGTGAGCTGCATCCCAGGGGCCAGCGCCCAGGCACCACCTGCGCCCACGGTGCTCGGAGGGCCCGGCCAGAAGGACCCTGCGCTCCGACATGCAGTGAGAGCAGGACCCCCAAGAAAGCCAGTTAGACTTCCTCCCAGCTCCGCCATGGGGACAAGACGGTGGTTCTCAGGGCCAGAAACAGCTGGAGGCTGAGGTAGAGGCTTGGGCTCTCCCCCCAAGCCACAGACAGGAACTTCCAGGCAAGGCCCAGGAATCCGCAATCCTGACAAACTGCCCGGATGATGCAGGGTCACTAGGTCCGAGGTTCTGGGCCCCGGAGCACGTTGCAACCACACACAACAGCTGAGTCAGACTCTGTGGGAGTGAGCCCCTGAACCTGCATTTTAAAGGTCCCAGGCAATCCTGGCAGGCAGTGGAGGAGGCAGCACCCAGCCGAGGGGAGGTCTGTCTGCCCATCAGCCTGAGACTCACGTGCTGTCCTCCCACAGAGGCCACACTCCCACGTCCTGGTCCCCACGACTGATCTTACTGAGCAAGCGCCTCGCTCAAAGCGTGGAGCCCCAGACCCTCCACGGGAGGCAGCTTCCCACCCTCTCAGGACCAGGTGAGCACGCAGGGAAAGCTCTGGGCCTGAGGAGCCTGGTCCCACCTGGGGCGGCCATCATTTCAGGCAGGCTTAGGTGGTGGCACAGAGTGGGCCTCGTCCGGGATGCATTTCCTGGTGGCACACACCGCGGCCTCCCAGTCTGCTAGGTTCCAGAAAGACGGTGGGGACAGGCAAGTCTGGAGCACAGCCTACGCAGCCCACGCCTTAGGGCTCACTTGAGACGTTCAGAAAGCAGAGCCGGAGCCTTCCGGGGAACACTTTATAAGCACAAGGTCACCAGACACACGTGTGGGAAGCCACAGTGGGAAACTGGTCCTGCCCATGAGGACCACCCAATGCAGGGGTGCTACTAAGGCAGGGAGGGCGAGCCAAGCCAGGGCGTCTCCCGCCGTGCCTCCGGGAACAGCTCTGCTCCTGCCAAAGGCCCCTGCACCCGGGAGACTGGCCGGCTCTCAACCCCCACACAAGGCGGGTCTCAGAGGTAAAGGGCGACCACCCTGAGCACCGGATGCCCATGCCGCCCGCGCCTTAGCCTATCCAGACACGCTGGCACTTCTCCCACAAGCTCCATCAGACCTCACCGCCACCTGATCCGCGCTGGGTGGGAGACTGCTCCCAGGGCGGAGCCGGTACTTCCACCTCCAGGGCCGGGGCGAGGGCACAGGCAGAAACAGCGGACGCTACTGCAGGGCCTCCGAGTGGGGGTCCTGGCTAGCCTGGCCTCTCCGTGGGGCCTCCTGACCACCCCAGGCCTCACCTGCAGAAGGCATCCCCGGCTCGGATCACCACCACGGGCAGGCCTTCCCCGCACTTCACACACCGCCGCTGCCGCCTGCGGGGCAGAGCGCAGGGCACGGGTCGCATCGCGCCTGAGGCCGCCCCAGCCCGGCCTCTGCCCCGACCCCCGAGTTCCAGACGGCCCTGGCCCTTACCCCGGCCGCGGTGCGGGCGGCCCCTCGGGACCCGGCTCCCCGTAGTCCTCGCCCACCTGGCACATGGCGGGGCGCGGGGCGCGGGGCGCGGGGCGCGGGGCGCGGGGCGCGGGGCGCGGGGCGCGGGGCGCGGGGCGCGGGGCGCGGGGCGCGGGGCGCGGGGCGCGGGGCGCGGGGCCGCCCTGGTGACCTCACGGCGCCTGACGCTCACGCCGACGCCGGCGGCGGGCGCCCGGGTGACGTCACGCGCGCCGTCGCGGCCGTGACGCGCGGGCGGGGCGGGGCCGGGCCGGCCGGGCCGGGACGCGGGGCGGCGGGCCTGGCCCGGGATGGCGATGTTCCGCAGCCTGGTGGCCTCGGCGCAGCAGCGGCAGGCGCCGGCCGGGCCCGCGGGCGGCGACGGCGGCCTGGAGGCGCAGTACAGCTGCCCCATCTGCCTGGAGGTCTACCACCGGCCCGTGGCCATCGGCAGCTGCGGCCACACGTGAGCGCGCCGGCGGAGGCCGCGGGGCCGCGGACGGGGTCGGGCGGGGCGGGGGCGGCCGCGGCGCCGCAGGGCGGGCTCGGGCCGGGGCCGGGGCCGGGGCCGGGGCCGGGGCCGGGCGCGCAGCCGTGGGCCCCTCCGCCCCTGGCTCCGTCTTGACTGCGGAAGAAGGAAGTTCCCTGGAGTTGGGAGAGGGGCCGGCTCGGACGCTGCTGGGTTGGCCTTGCGGGGCTGGGGTCACTGCGCTGAGCATCTCGGCGGGGACCGCACACGGCACCTTGGAACTCGGGGAGGTGGCGCTGTCCCCGGCGTGCTGCGCGGCAGAGCTCGGATGTACAGAGCAGGGTGGGGAGAGGGCTGAGGAGGTGGGGCTGGGAGGGCCTCGAACGGGAGGCTCCGGTACAGAGGGCGCTGCAGTTGCTCGGCCTGGGCCGGTGGTCCCTGGAGGTGGCAGAGTTCGGGTCAGGGCCCAGAGCTGGCTTTGCATCGCCCGCCTGACCCAGGAGAGTTCTGCCTGCTGACCTGGCCGGGCTCTGCCCCTGATCCTTCATCTCGCCCTGCGGTGCCTACAGTGAGGCGGCCTGGGGACGGCTTTCTCCTGAGCGCTCACCAGCAGCTGCCTAGGTGCCCCCAGCGCCCCCAGCCCAGCACGGGGCTGTGGGGCTGCCCCGGCCTCGTCTCACAGGGTCCAGGTGGTCCCCAGGCAGCAGCCCCTTTGCCAGGCGGGGCTGCAGCATCTCTGGTTTCCTCGTCTGCGCAAAGCCATGCTTGCACCCCCATCTTGTCTTTTGTTTAAGGTCTTTTCTTCGTTTTTTAAATGTACTTATTTATTTTATTGCCAGAGAACTTGTGTGCTTCCCAGAGGTCCTGGTCACACACTGCCATCCTTTCTCCATCCCATCAGGATTTGGGACATGCACTCGTGACCAGCATGCTTTTAAAGCTGCCAGGGCTAGGATTTGAACCGTGACCAGCTGTAGGGAGCCTGGTTCTCAAGGCATGGGACTTGCCTGCTGCGCTGTGAGGCCAGCCCCAAAGTCTTCTGTCTTTTCTTTCTTAGCTTTTTCTATATTGCACGTGCACTTGATGGAGAAAGTCAGACATGGGAGGGGAGGGGCGAAATGACCGCCCCAGAGGGGATGGCCACGTCATGGCCCCTTCTTTGCCCCTCTCTCAGGATTTGGGGCGTGTACACTCATGTGCCCGGCAGGTTTCAGGCTACTGGGTCCAGGGCTTGAACCGCGGGCAGCCATGTGGGAGTCCAGTGCCTTAACCACTAGGCCACCCACTGGCCTGCCGCCTGCTGGTGGTGGGTGCCGTCTAGTCCCTGGAGGTGGCAGGCCACTCAGGGGCTCGCTGGGCGCCGCTCACACGTGCACGCACATGAGCACAGAGCACTGGGGTCTGTCACGGGCTTGCAGAGGCCTTGAGGGTCCCGACTTCCCCTCCAGGAGCTGTTGTTCCTTTACCTGTAGGCGTCCCTGTGGTCGGGGGGGCCTCACGTGGGGGCCCATACCTCTGCTCCAGCGTCGAGTAGAAAGGGGATTGTAGGGAGGAGAAGAGGCCGCAGGGAGGGCTTCCAAGCTCAAGCCACGGACAAGAGGGCTGGGTGGAGTCCCCTCTGAGCCCAGAGGAGCTGCTGTCCATCACACCTGGGGAACGGCACAGGAGCTGTGTCTGCGCAGTCACCAGACCACCGAGAGCCTTCCAAAGCAGCTCCACCCACGGGACAGCCACAGCTCACCTGAGTACACTGTCCCTGCTCCTGGCTGCTTGCACGAGTAGCCAGGGTAGGACTGACATTTCGGTGGTGCTGTTGGGACCTGGGTCCATGCTCTGTGGTCCCCGGGCTCAGCTGGGAGAGCAGGTGCCTGCTGGCTCACACCTCCGGCAAGGCAGCGCCGCCCCCAAGCCGCAGCCCTCGGCAACTGCTCAGTGTTGGCTGGGGCGGCCGCAGGCAGGGGCTTCTGGGACAGAAGCAGCGCTCTGGCCCCACTCCCCATTCAGGGGTGTGGTCGCTGCGTCTCTGCCGGCCTTCCTCCCGCCCCGCGGGTCACTCCTGCACCTCACTTGCCCTTCCCACTCCCCCAAGTCCCTCCCATGAATCGCGGGGGTGGCTGCATCCGACTTCAACACCCCCCGTTTCCAGCAGCTTTGCCGAGAGCTCACGTGTGTTCGGCATCCAGAGTTCCAGTTCCGCTGTGCTCGGCGTTCCAGCCACTGCTGCCTTTCTAGAGCAGCCTTGTCACCCCAGAAAGCCAGGCCCCACCCCTCCACGCCCTAGCCACCTCCCAGCCAGGTTGTCAGCCACTGGTGCCTCGTCCCCCGCGTGACATTTTGGTGGTGCAGCTGTGGCCTGGGTCCACGCTCTGCACGTCCCGGCCCCTGTGTGCTGTGCATCGGCACCAACTTCTCACTGAGGAGTCTGGGGTGTGCAGACGCTGCCGTCCGTGACTCTGTCCGTGCGCTGGCGGACATGTTGGTGTCTCCCCCTCCTGCTGCTGCGAATGCCAGAGCAGGTCTTCACGTGGCCTCCCCTGCGGGACCGTCTTACCAGAGCTGTTGCCTGTGGCTGGGTCGAGGCAGCTACCGAGGAGCAGGTGCAGGTGTCTCCTCCGCACACCGCCGACAGCCTCAGCAGCCTCAGGCTCACCACACCCCTGCAAGGGTCTCAGGTCTGCAGGGGCAGGGTGTGGCCCCAGGAGAAGCCAGCGGCAGGAGGGCTGGGGTGCCCCGGGCTGCCCTGGCTGGAAGTGCGGCCTCCCCTGGGTGGAGAGGACCTTTCTAGAGGAACCACAGCACCTTGGTGGCAAAGAGGCTCCGGCCCGGTACCGAGCTGCCTGGATTCAGAGTGCTGGCGTCCCCTCCGCCCCAGGGCGTCCCCCCACGCCGGCCTAGATTCTCCCCTCACCCTGGGCACAGGCGCTGCCCTGCGGGCTCCAGCTACAGGCTCCAGCTGCAGTCCAGCCTGAGGCGGGCTGAGCCCACGGGCCCCTGACTGCTCCCTTCCCGCTGGGAGCGCCCCAGCCTGGTGCTCTGGCTGGCCGCCTCTCCCAGCGGTGCCCGTGCATGTGCATGCCGTCCGTCCTGGTGACGGTGCCTCGGGAGTCCCAGAGATTCGCGCAGGCACAGCCCTCCCGCCCAGGAAGCAGTCCTGAGATCGCCCACCTGGCCCAGCCCCGAGCCCTTTCCTGCGGCTGTGGTCTCACGTCCCAGCCCTGGCTGTCCCAAGCCGGCTGATGTGTTGTCATCACTACGCAGTGACACGCTTGGTGCAGCAGGGTCCAACCTCTGACCCCAGCGGGGCGGGGACGCCTGCCACCACGCTGCCGGGTACCCACACAGCAGGGAGCCTATTCGCCAGCTGGTGCTGTCCGGCCTTGGGCACAGGCATGGCCTCTCCAGAGAAGCTGGCAGCGGATCCCACTGTGTCAGGGTGTGAGCAGGGCCGCGAAGCCCAGGGATAGTCCAGGGACTTTGTGGCCACAGCACCTGGCCTGTGTCCGCAGGTTCTGTGGGGAGTGCCTCCAGCCGTGCCTGCAGGTGCCGTCCCCTCTGTGCCCGCTCTGCCGTCTGCCTTTCGACGCCAGGAAGGTGGACAAGGCCACCCACGTGGAGAAGCAGCTCTCATCCTACAAGGCACCGTGCCGCGGCTGCAGCAAGAAGGTACCTGTCGCAGGGCTGCTGCCGGGCACAGGGGGCTGGGCCCCACACGGGCCCACAGGACAGAGGCCCTCACGTTCCCCTGGGTGCGGCAGGCAGCCATGGCCGCAGTGCCGCCAGTGGCCTGGCCCGGCCTGGGCTATGTGCTGTGTGGCCAGTGCAGGACCCCGGGGCCAGGCTGCAGCCTCAGCACCTGGTGACAGGCAGGACAGTGAGGACCAGCTGGGGGCTCCGTGGGGAGGTGGGGCCGCAGGCAGCACAAGGTACACTCAGTGTGGGGAGCCACATAGGCTGCCACACCCCTGGGTCACTGCACCTCCGCGACGGGACCAGGGAGGCCCTGTTGTCCTTGGTCCCTGTGGTGCCTGGCGGGAGGGGCCCTGGGGCTCCTTCAGGTGTGGCTGACAGACTGCACGTCTCCGGGAGCAGCTCTGCCCTGGTCGGGCCCTGCGAGCCATGGCCCTGCTGTGGCCTCCTCCACGCTCTTCACTAGGGGCCTGTGTCTCTGAGGCAGGCAGGAAGGACTGGGGCCTTTACTGTCCTGCAGCGCGGTCTGCCTTTGGCTCGACCTTCCGACGCTCTCGCTGGGGTCAGCCAGGACACCAGCTGCGGTGGGTCTCTGTGGCACCAGCTCTGGGCAGAGCTGGGTGGCTGACTGGCATGTGCTAGGGACTCTCAGGGTGACCCCAAGTGGCGTCACTGCTCAGGGGCCTGTCACCCGGGATGTCCATGGTCACCACCCTGTCTGCCTGCCGCGGGCTCTGACGTTGGCCGAGTGGCATCTTCAAGCATTGTCCCCTTTCGTCCTGGTCTTGCCCCTTGCTGGGTCCCCCACGGTGGCTCAGCTAGCGGGGGCATGGTGTGGCAGGTTTTTATATCCAGTACGGGTTAAGAGATGACCTCCATAGGGACCAGCAGTTAGCATAATGGCTATGTCGCTGGACTCCCATGTAGCCAACCGCAGTTTGAGTCCCAGACCCGGTGCTTAAACTCACGCCAGGCACGTGTGCATGCGTGCCCACGATCTCGAGAGGAGAATGGAGGAGAAGGGATCGTGGAGTGGCCATCCCTGGGGGTGATTTCTCCCTTTCTGTCTCTTTGTGGTGAAAGCATGCACCGTATAACAAAAACCTCTCCAAAAACAAAAAAAAAGTGAGATGGCCTCTGTCTGGAAAAGTGGTTCACGTGGCAGGGAAGGGTCGCCTCCAGTGCCACTCGACGGCTTCCCACTGGGGTGCAGCCACCTCAGGAATGCAGGGGGCGCTTCCTCTGCCCCTTCTGAAGCCAGGTCCCCTTAAGACCTCTCCCAGGAGCACCGTTACCGTTTACGGGTTGCTGCTTGGGCTTTGAACACTCTAGAAGCGGAGGTCCCGAGGCTGCCACTGCGTCCACCCCGTCCCGTCCTGTCCTGGGACTGCATGGCCTGCCCACGCTGTCTCCTAGGTGAGCCTGGCGAAGATGCGTGTCCACGTCTCCTCCTGCCTGAAGGTGCAGGAGCAGGTGGCCAGCTGCCCCCGGTTCGTCCCTGTGGTGCCCACGTCCCAGCCAGTCCCCAGGTAGGTGGCCAGGAGGGGTGCCACAGCCCTGCTCTGGGAGGTCCTGGCCATGCAGGAGGAGGCCTGTGGCCTCACGCGAGGGGGCAGGCCAGGCTGCTCGCCGCCCTCCCCCGGCCACGGCCACTTGCCCACTCGTGTTGAGGCAGGCGAGGGACCAGGTCTCGCAGGGTAGGGGGTGCCTGCTGCGGAGTGTGCGTGAGCCCCTTCTGCCACTGCACGGCACCCTGCGAGGCAGCCTGCGTGTGCTGTGGGGGCCGGGCCTCCACCCCCGCCGCTGCTCACCCCTCCGCCTCTGCCAGCAACGTCCCCAACAGGTCTACCTTCGCCTGCCCGTACTGCGGGGCCCGGAACCTGGACCAGCAGGAGCTGCTGAAGCACTGTGTGGACAGCCACCGTGGCGACCCCAACCGTGTGGTGAGTGCCAGGGTCGGCACGTGCGCCCTGGCCTGGGGCCCCTGGTGACAGACAGCAGCAGTGCTGGTGGGTCTCAGGCGTGTCCCTAGCTCGGCCGCCCCGGAAGGCCTGGGCCCTGCCTCACGGCGGTCCTTCACAGGTGTGCCCCGTCTGCGCGGCCATGCCCTGGGGTGACCCCAGCTACAAGAGCGCCAACTTCCTCCAGCACCTGCTGCACCGGCACAAGTTCTCCTACGACACCTTCGTGGTGAGTGCACCCACAGCTGTCCAGGTTCCCTGAGAGCTGCCTGCAGATGGGGCACCCCTGCGCCGAGAGCGAGTGGCCACCAGAGGGAGCCAGGTGTCCACAGCAGGCTCAGCCCCTCAGGCCCCTGCTGCTGCCCCCGGTCAGGCTTAGTGCAGCCCCCCAGGCCCCTGGAGCCTCAGCCACCCCGGCTGCTGGGATTGCCCTGACTCCTGTCCGCCCAGGCCCCACCCCTGGGGTCACAGAGCCCTGCGGCTCACCTGCCTTCTCAGACGCCCTGCTCTTAGGGCTCTCCACGCCACGGCCCCACAGAACCCTTGGTGCGCAGCCCCTGGGGGCAGGTACCTGCAGGCCGTTGGGTACAGAGCTCAGGCAGGGCCGGAACCTGGGAGAGTCAGGGCGAGTCACGCTGCGACGCCACGGAGTCATCCCACGGGCCCCATGCCTGCTGTGGGACTCGGGCCGGGCAGGGCAGGGTCAGCTCCACCCCTGTCTTCCAGGACTACAGCATCGACGAGGAGGCTGCCTTCCAGGCTGCCCTGGCCCTGTCTCTCTCTGAGAACTGAAGGCGGAGCCAGGGTCCAGGACACCCTCCCACCGGGGGACAGGGCCACGCTTGCTCCCCTGCACCTACACTGCACGGGGTCGCGTGCGCTCGACCACGTGGAGGCTCCCCTTGCTCCGGGAGGGCCCCGTCCATGAGCCCCAGCCCAGAGGCCAGCCAGCTGGCCCTTCCCTGCTAGAGCAGCCCGCCGTGCTCCCGGCCGGCACCACCGGGGATTCGGTGCTTCAGGCCCAGCCGGCGGCTCACAGAGCAGGTGCTGGCCCGGCGGGACTTGGAGAGCCGCTGCTCTTCAAAGCCATGGCGCCCTCCTGTCACGGAGGGGTGGGCGGGCCCCACTGCTGAGCAGGAGGGCTGGGGCAGGAGCCCGGCCAGCCGCCGCCCACGCTTCCAGCTGCGCGTTTGGTACTGGCTTTTGTGGTACTTGGGCGTCCGGGCGTTTTCTACATTCCCGCTGTGACACCCTTTTCACGTTTTATAGACAAGCAGTTACTCCTCACACTGCAGTATCTGTGTCTGACTAGGAATAATAGTATTTTTATGGAACATTTACAGAATTATATTTTTTAAAAAAAGATTAAAAATAAACTCCGGGATTGTGCAAGGGGGGCCAGGGCAGTGCCAGCGCGGGAGGGGCAGCGTGCACCCAGGGCAGCCCGCACGCAGGCGGCGGAGCCCGGTCACCCGCGTCCAGCAGGTCTCTTGTCTGCTTCCCCTGGAAAAGACCTGGGAGAGGCCCCAGGCCCCTCCCGGCCACTCGCAGGGCCCCCTAGCAGGTGCTGGCCAGTTGCCCTCACTTTCCAGAGCTACCCCTCGAGCAGGGCTGTGCTTGGCAGCAGGTCGGGCCCAGAAACTGGCCGGCCCGGGTTCTGTCCGTGGCGTAAGTCATTGCTGTCTTTAAAACGTCAATAAAACGTCTCCGAGCACCCACAGCCGGCTGGTGCTGGGTTCATTCTGCAGGCGTGGCGATGGGTCCGCTCCAGCCGCTCCTGTGGGCCACGTCTGGAGCGTGGTGTGGCCAGTGCCCTAGCACGGAGCTGGGCCCAGCCACTGCCCGGCCCGTGCATTCCCCTTGGACAGCCCTCCTGCCACCCCTCCTGGTGGGGCTGAACACTGTGGCTGCTCTCCAGGCTCAGGAGGCAACGCCTAGGCTTCTGTGTCACCGTGGAGGTCACAGCACCTGCCTCGTCACTGTCACTGTCGGGCTCCCCAACGCCAGGGCTGGGAGCCGTAGCGTGGAGGGGAGTGGCCAGGCTGGGAGCCTGCGGCAGTGGGGTGGGGGGTGGGGAGTAGCCAGCAGATGGGCTGTGGCCAGGCACATGCGTGTGTAACTGCTCTGTCCTGTGCCAGCCGGTCTGGGGAATCTGGGACCCTCCACTCTTGTCCTCCACTGAGGACCCCTCCCCTCCCCCAGGACCACTGCCTCAGGACACCCATGGGTCCCACAGGGCTGGGGCCGGGGGGAGGCCCATGGGGCAGTGGGACGGAGCCCCTCTGCGCCTGTGCTGTCTGCCGTGCGTCCCGCGCGGCGGGCTCAGCTTCGAAGGCTGCCTCGAGCCCCCATCCCTGCCACAGGCAAAGCAGGGCCTGGTTACCGGAGAGGAGCAGGGGAGAAGCTGCGGCCAGGCGGGGGCCCGGCAGTCCCTGAAGGCCCCCCCCCCCCCCCCCCCCCCCCCCCGTTCTGGCCTCGAGAGCCGTCCTGCCTTGCATGCCGGGCGGGGGGGGGGGGGTTCTGCCTCCCTCTCAGATGCCGCAGGGACCCCCCAACCTGAGCACGAATCCCAGGGAGTGCAGGGGCCAATACCCCTCACCCTCAGTGAGGCCACTGGGAGCCGAGAACCCGGGGACGGGCCAGCCCAGGGTGCTCGCCAGCCTCCTTCCACGGGCCCAGCCACTCCTAGCTGACAGTGTTCAGGAGTCTGCCCAGGGAGGGTTCTCGGGCCGAGGGGACACAGGAGAACACTCCAGGAGGGAACGAGGGTGCCGGCCTCAGCAGACCCGCTGCCCAGGCGAGGGAGCCTCAGGCCCCACAGCCCACCACACCCTTGGGGTTTCGTGGGAACTGCCAAGCAGAGCCGGATGCTGAAACCTCGTGCTGGGGTGTCTTGAGGAGTCAGGGCTTCCTGGGGCCCCCCTCGGCTGGTCCCCTTTCCCTGGGAAGTACGTCACGCCCTCTTGACCGGAGGGGCCGTGGGGCTGCCGGTCAGGCACTGCGGTGGCGGCGATGGGCCAGCCTGGCTCCTGTGCCCTGCGGCGTCCGGGACAGGCAGAGCCGAGCTGCAGCCGTAGGCCGCGGCCTCGCCTCGCACAGCAGCGTGCAGGCTTGCGCCCGCTTCCCGGCAGCACCTCCAGGCTCCGTCGGGAAGGCTGTGGGGCAGCCGCTGCCAGGCAGAACACCCAGAGGAGACCTGGCCAGGCCGGCCCTGGCCCCGGCCCCGGCCCGCCCAGAGCTCCCGGGAACCACGGTCCTGCACGTGGTGGTCTGGGACGGTGCGGCAGGATGACCCACGCTGGCCCCGCTCAGCAGGAGCAGCAGGTGGATGTGGCGCCTGCCTCCAGGGCACCGACTCCCAGCCCTCCACACCAGGGTCCTGCGTGGACTACTGCCACATTTCTGCTGGGCCGTCCCACGTGAAGAACACGTGAGGTGGGCACCACAGCCAGGGCTGGAGATGGCGTTGAGCGCTCGTCATTCTGGAAGCTGAAAGTCAGCCTCGGCGCAGGGCTGCCTCCGTCGAGGCTCCATCCTGTGGCCTTTGCTGGCCTGTCCCTTGTCCCTCTGTGTCCAGATGTCTCCTACACAGCACTGGCTTGGTCCCCAGCGTCCTCGCTGTCACCTACCGAGCCCCACCTCCCGATGAGGCCACATGCAGACACAGTTCGGCCTGTGACGCGGTCGTCAGCTCGGCGTCGACACACCGGGTGTGTGGTGGGCCCTCTTCTTTGGCAGGTCTTGTGGGGGGAAGGGCAGGCTTCGGGAGCTTGCCCTGGGCCGTTCCCGCTGCCCAGGCCTTGTCCCCGTGGCCGGCCAGAGCAGCAGTCCCCTGAGCAGGGGGCGGCCCTCCCTGCAGCCAGAGGCCCTGGGTCTGCCCGGCAGCCCTTCAGGTGTCAGCAGGGATGGGCGGCACTGAGATGCTGGCCCGAGGCCCACGGACTCTCCCCGAGGGCCAGGCTCACACTGGCGTCATGCTGGAACAGTTCCGTGGCCTCACAGAGCACACGTATGTACACACAGGCATGGTCGCACACGCACATGAGTGCCCGCAGGCCTCCCTGCTCAGCCCGCCCCAGGAGCCCTCAGAGCAGCTACGTGGCCTGCTACGGGTCGCAGCTGTGTGAGGGCTGCGTTGCCCTCGGGCCACAGCGACGGGCCTGGTCCTGTCCCATGTCAGGGCTTGCTCTGCCCTTGGGCTCCCCAAGTCCGGCAGGGGGTGCCGTCGGCAGAGCAAGCCCACCCAGGCCACAAGGCTTGTGTTTCTCGGCACATTCCAAAGAAGCTGTGCATGGCTTCCAGAAGCTCTGTACCAAGATACACTCTAACTTCTTCTTTTAATTTTTTTTTTTTTTTTTTTTTTTTTTGAGAGAGATTTTTGCTATAGGGCACATGTACTCACCAGAGAGACAGAAAGCGAGAAATCACCCTGCAGGGGGAATGGCCATGCCACGGTCCTCTCTCCTCCGTTCTCCTCTCAGGATCTTGGGCACGCACACACACGCGCCCGACATGAATTTAAGCCTCTGGGTCCAGGCCGTGAACCGCGGTCCACTATGTGGGGATGCAGTGACATAGCCATTATGCCATCTAATCTTTATTCATCTTGTTCACGACAGTGAGTCGGCACAGGGGGACAGCCAGGAGAGGGGCGGTCCCACTGCCGCCCCTTCCCAGCCCCCGGCTCGTAGGGCCTCAGGCAAGGCACCAGCCAGCGGGTGTCCCGCCACCCCGGCCGGGCCGAGCGAGCCTGTGGACAGCGTGTGCTCTCTGGGTCTGCAGTTCGGTTTACCAGCTGCACCGCCAGGCTGGGCTCACTGGGGAGAGACAGAAAGGGGAAAGTGAGAAGGGAGAAATCACGCCCCAGGGCATAGCCACGCCACAACCCCTTCATCGTTCTTTCAGGACTTTGGGCACCCGTACACATGAGCTGGCGTGACTTCAGGCTGCCAGATCTGGGATTCAAACTGCTCACTCAGCCATGTGTGATCCAGCCCTCTTACCCGCCATACCATTTGCTGGCCTTAAACACATCCTTCAATCCACTTTCCACACCTCTACACATGCATGCATACATACATCCGAACACGACTACACGCACGTCGTAAAGCAGACCTAGACACGGCATATACAGGAACAGGACAGGAGAGACAGCAGGAGTGGAGCGGTCGCACTCCCCACCCTAATCTGACCTGCGGCTCCCACTGGAAAACAGCTCCTTGGGCAACTGGTAAGGGCAGGCCAGAGGCCCGGACTGTCCGGCCCACGCTCAGCGGTCACCCTTGAGGTCATGGATGCCGAGGGGGCACCGACAGCTCCCCTCTGGTCTAGGAGGAGCCATTCTGCTCTGGGGGGCTGGAGGGAAGCGCGCTGCTCCACACAGCAGGAGGGCTGTGGGCTCAGCCCTCCAAGCAGAGCCAGTATTGCAGGCAGCCTGGGCACGTGGGGATGGGGCAGAGGCTGAGTCTCCCTGCGGGTTCTGCTCATACCGGACCCGGCACATCCCTGTGGTCGCGGCGGGGAAGGGAGCCTGCACCACCAGGAGGACAGTCTGAGAAGGGGGTGAGGACCTCGCACTCCCTGGGGCCTGTCCTAGCAGCCCCAGGAAGGGCACTCAGGGACCCTCGGGCTCTGGGGGAGTCCCAGGCTTCTCCACAGGGTGCTAGGGGCCCCTCTAATGCGGACATCCCACTGGGGTGAGGGACAGAGGTTCAAGGTTTGGCTGGTGGCCCCCGGTGGGAGGGTGGGCGAGGAAGCAGTGGGGCGGGGCTTGTGCAGCTGCATCTCTGGGTGGGGGAGAGACTGTAGACAGCCTCCCGCCAGGCCGAGGAACAGGTGACAAGCAGAGGCGGGAGTGCCACCGAGAGCCACACGCGAGGGGAGAGGCCGCCCCCACGCGCCTGCTCCTCCCAACTCCTCTGACTCTCAGGCCTGGCACCCGGCTGCCAGACAAGGCAGTTCTATCCCAGCCCTCTGTCCCGCCACCTCCATCCTGCTGCAGACGGGCCGCAGCACTTCCCACCCCAGCCCAGGAGGGCAGAGTGCTGGAGCCGCGGGATGGAGGAGCCAACGGACGTCCTCGCGGAGAAGGGCCTCCGCAGACAGGCAGGGCGCACAGAGGGCCAGGAAGACTGAAGGCCGAGGGCGCCCGGCGGGCCCGGTGGTGCACAGGCCTGGCCGTGAAAAAACTTCCAGAACTCCTCCATGCGCCAATTCCTGGGCATCGCAGACTTCCAGGTGTCCTTGAGCTCTGGGAGCTGGGACCGGCTCCTCCAGCCTTTCCCCAGAGGAGAGGGCTCCGGGCCTCCTCGTCGCAGGCCAGGCCCCCTCTCCCAGGGCGGGTCACCGGCCTCTCAGCGCTGTGCTCATCAGACCGACCACCAGGGTCTCCGCAGGTGGGCACAGGGCGGTGGCGAGGGGAGCCGGCCGCCAGAGCCCTCCGAGGACCGTCTCCGCCGAGCTCCGGCGCTGTGTGGCCGGAAGCCCGGCTCCGTTTCCACTCAACCCTGAACTGCGCGCTCCAATCCCGGAGGGGCCGGTGAGCGACTCGGCGACGGCGCGCCAGGGCAGTCCCGGGAGCAGGACACCCGCGACCACGCGCTCCCTCCCGCCCGCACCTGTCCTGGGCGTGGCCCCGCGGCCCCGCCCCCCGCGGCCCCGCCCCGCCCGCGCCGGGCGCTGGTTGGCGGAGGCGGTGCGCTATGCTAATGAGCCTGACCCTTCCCGCACCTGCCCGGCCCGCGCTGCCCCGCGCCGGCCGCACCAGCAGTCGGGACCGCGCTCGCCCTGCCGCGCCCCAGCCCGCCGCCCAGAAGAGGAGCATGCCGCGTTCCTTCCTGGTGAAAACGCACTCCAGCCACAGGGTCCCCAACTACGGGCAGCTGGAGACGCAGAGAGGTAGGGGCTGCCGGGCTCCCGAAACGCCCCCGCCCCGAACTCGGCCCTGCAGGAGGGAGGGAGAGGAGGCCCCTGGGAGCGGAGGACACCTGCCCAGGTGGGAGGAGGAGCTCGCTTGCCTGCACAGCTTCCGGCTGAGACCCCGGGCTGGACGTGGGGGGCCCATGGGCACGTTCTCCTCTTCAGGGGGCACGGATCCCTTCCCGGCTTAAACAACTTTCCTAGGCCCCCAGGTCTCCCTGGGGCGCTCCACTAGAGACCGCCGCCCGTCCCCACCAGGGCAGCCCCAGCTAAGGGGACCCCGGGAGCTTCTTCCCCGTGCAGTAAGAAGTTTGGGAGGGGCCTGGGTGGGGGGAGAGCCGGGCGGGCAGCGCATCCAGTCCCAGGTCGGGAGCATCGGGCAGTGGGCAGCGGTTCGCGCCGGCTGGTCGAGCAGGATTCCAACTGGGCCTCTCCCCTCCAGAGGAGGGGCTCCTCTGACCTCCCTCTGCTCACCCTGGGGCAGTCTGGGGGGTGGGCAGCGGTCCTCCACGTGCTGCCTGGGTGGGAGGGGAGTGTCCAGTATCCGGCTGCCCACTGTCCCGACTCCTGCTCCCCGTGGACACCAGATCTGTGGTGTCCAGGGAGGAGGACTCTGCCCTTCAGAGGAGAGCCTGCAGCTGGGGCATTGGGAAGGTCCCCAAGGAGCTGGGCAGCTTCCTGGGACAAAGACCCACCAGGGGACAGGGGCGGGTCCATCACTCCGAGGGGAGGGGTGTGGTGGTGGGCAGGGCCCCTTCAGCTCTACTCTGCACCCCAGTGGGGTGGGAGCCCAACCTGAGTGAAGACCTGCACCCAGGCTGTCACCAGGGGGCGCCCTCTGGGACCATGGTTTTCAAATGTGCCTTTTAAGGAGTCACCATCAGGGGCTCTGTAGGTTGGCATGGGACAGAAAGTATGGGGGTGCAGTGCTAGCTGCAGAAGGGCTCTGGCTGCAGTGACTGTGGTCCCCGTCACGGGTACGGATGTAGAAGGGGGACGGTCGGATCCCAGGGACCCTAGTTTAGAAGCTGGGGTCCACCCTGCTTTAGCAGTGGAATGTGAGCCCCGGGTGACGGTCAGAGGGCAGCCTCCTGCCCGCTGCAGCCCCAGCCGCCCGGTGACACTCTTTCTCCAGGAAAGCACCCCAGGTGCTGGGCTCCCCCACTTTGTCTCCTTTCACATAGCTCTTCTGCAGGGCCGAGGAGCCCCAAAGCCCCTTCTCCCAGGAATCTGGGCTATAGGTGGATAAAAAAGCAAGCATGGGGCCAGCAGATGGCGTAATGGTTATGTCACTGGACGCCCACATGGCTGACCACGGTTCGAGTCCCAGACCCAGGGGCTCGAAACTCAGGCCAGGCGGGTGCATGCGAGCCCAAAATTCCGAGAGGAGAATGGGGGAGAAGGGGCTGTGATGTGGCCATCCTTCTGGGGGTGATTTCTCCCTTTCTGTCTGTCTCTGTCTCTCTGGCAAGTAAACGCACCCTATAGCCAAAAAAATCTTTTTAAAAAACCAATTATTTATTTAATTTTTATTTATTCATTTATTAATTTTAATTTGACCAGAGAGAGAGAGTGAGAGAAAGCAAACTGCCAGATCCGGGACTCGAACCGTGATCAGCCTTGTGGGAGTCCAGCACCCTTAACCCCACACCACTTGCCAGTCCCAAAAATTCTCTCTTAAAAAAAAGGCATGCAAACCGCAGAGAGTACAGGAGAAGCGCGTGGTCAGTGGCACCTGTGGCCTCTGGGCGTGTCCACTTTGGGTTGTATGGTGCCTGCAGCCGGGGAGGCGGCCAGGTAAGGTCTGGAGGGATGATGCCAGGACCTGTCCTTGACCTTCCTGAGCCTGCTTTGTCACCAACACTGTGACTAGTTCTTCCCTGGCCGCCCGGAGGGTGAAGTGTTCTCACTGTGGCTCTGACAGTATCCCCTGACAGCGAGGGCCGAGCACCTCTTCATTGCATGTCTTTGCATAAGTTCAAATCCCTTCCCGTTTTCAAGTGGCATTTGTCTCTGTGATGGAGTTGCCTGCGTTCTTCCTGCACTGATCTCTAGTTCTCGAGAACTTTCCGACACTCTGTAGGCTCTTTCTCACGCCAGTCTCAGAAGGGAGGCGGGCCAGGGGCCACAGGCTTACTCAGCGCCCGGAATGAGAGAGGAGGGCGGGCCGATGGAAACCCAGCACTAACCCGCACCTGAGGACCTGCCTGTTGGTGGGCTACAGCCGTGACCTGGAGAGGCAGGAGCGGGCCAGCCCATGGCTGCAGAGCCCTGAGGACAGGCCCGGTGCCGGAGCTCCCGCCAAAGCAGCAGCCAAGGCCCAAGCCACAGCGGGCGGAGGCGGGGCTGCCCAGCGGAGGCCACAGGGTGGTGGGTGACCAGAGGCTGATTACTCGGGAGGTGGGCGGGGCGGTCTCACACACGTGGCTGACAGCCAGACCTCTGACTTCACGCCCGTGGGAGCTGGAGGGTGTGCCCCTCTGTGCCCATGGCACAGAGGTGGGCCAAGGCCGCTCTGAGAAGCCTGCCGAGAGGCATGGTGCCCGGGAAGCCTTTTCTGTAGCTGCACATCAGGGCTGTGGGAGGGTTCCCTCTTCACAGCTGTAGAGTGCGCACACTCGTGGGGGTGCAGAGAAAGCGTGCCTGGAGGGACAGCCGCTCAGTAACCCCCTCCCCCCATTCTCTGGGGACGTCGGCACGCAGGCACACGGCCCGGCATGTTTTTGTGCCTCCAGGCCCAGGTTTGCCCCAGCAGTTGGCCCAGTGCCTGAACTACCACAGCACCTGCTGCCCCAGCGTGGTTCTATTTCTTTGTTTTCATTTTTATTTTCTTTTCAAAGATTTTTGCTATAGGGCGCGTGTGCTTGCTGGAGAGACAGAGGAGACTGAGAGACAGAAAGTGAGAAATCACCCCTTGGGGGGATGGCTATGTTGCAGCCTCTCATCCTTCATTCCCCATGGGAGTTTTGGGCCCGCAGGCACATGGGCCTGACATGAGGTTCAGGCCACTGGGTCCGGGATTTGAACCATGGTCAGCCATGTGGGAGTTTAGTGCCGTAATCACTACACCACCTGCTGGCTTCTATTTCTTTTCTTTTAAAGAGCAGCAGAGATTGGCTCTCTGGACCCAGGTCCTGTCCTGGACTCCCCTGCGGCCCCACTGTGGTCGCAGCCCTGCCCCTGTCTGCCCCGCCCTCCCTTGCAGGCTGGGTCAGCACACAGGTCCTCTGTGCCGGGCCGTGGAAGCCTGTGCAGTCGCGCTGCGGTGAGCGATGTGGGTAGAAGCAGGATTCTGTCCTCACCCGGACGCTCTCTGTCTTCCGCCCTAGAAATTCATGGTGCCTGCTCTACCTGTGGGGGCCTGCTGCTGCCCCTCCTCTCCCCAGAGGAGGCCCCCTCTGCACCTGCTGACCTACCCCGGCTCTGGGGCCACACCTCAGCCCTCGCCCACACCGCGCTGCCCCTCCTGCTGGATCACGAGGGAGCTCTGGGGACCTCTGGGCCTGAGCCCCTGGAAATGGGCCCCCCTCGGACTGGCCGCGCCCTCGGTGCACCCCTCAAGGACAGCTTGAACCACCTCAACTTGCCCACGCACTGGCCCCCGACCCAGGGCCCAGCTGGGGACGGAGCCCCGGGCAGACTTCCGAGGGCGGAGCAGGCAGCCCGGGCCCCGGGGGGCTTTGACTGCGCTCACTGCCACCAGCCCTGTCACGCGCTGGCCGGGCCGCACCGGCATGGGCAGCTGCGGGCCGGGCGCGTCTTCACCTGCAGGCACTGCGGCAAGGAGTACGCCAGCCTGGGCGCCCTCAAGATGCACATCCGCACCCACACGCTGCCCTGCGTCTGCACGCTCTGCGGCAAGGCCTTCTCCAGGCCCTGGTTGCTTCAGGGCCACATTCGCACCCACACAGGTAGGACGGGTGGGGGACACGGGCCAGGAGGGAGAGGAGGACGGTTTCGTGGATGGCAGGTAGGCGTGCCTGCGCTCAGCTTCGAGCGGCGGGACCAACCTGCTCACAGTCCAGAGGCAGGGCTTACGTCCCAGCATGTGCAGGCCGCGGTCCCTGGAGGCTCCTGGGGTGGCCCCAGTGCTTAGCTTGTGGCCATGTGCCCCGTCTCTGCCCCTTGTCCTCACATGCCTTCCCGTGTGTCTGTCGTGGGAGCCCATGGGCCCGCCCTGATGGGCTCATCTCAGCCTGATCTTGTTTGCCAAGACCCACTTCCAAGTGATGTCGCAGTCGCTCTGGCACAGGGCTTCGGCTGACCTCTGGGGGACACCATTCCACCCACAGGGGCGTGCAGGGTCTCAGCGGGCCAGCAGCCCACGTCCCATAGCCTTCGGGGATGGGGGCGGCCGGAGAGAAGCATCCAGGCCTGGCCGAAGCGCAGAGACCTGAATTTGGGGAGATGGGAGATGAGGGGGGCAGACCAAAGGAGGGGGGACGGGGCAGCTGGGGGCGGAAGGAGAGAGGAAGGCGAAGGAAATGGATCTGGCAGGCCCGAGAGGCCAGGGCCTAAGTGTCCGGGTCCGCGGAGCCACGGTCGGTGCGCCAACACCACGCAAGGCAGCTGGGTCCCGCCCCCATGGTGGCCAGGGTCGTGTCGTGGCCTGGTGACTCAAAAGCTGTGCCGGGGCCCTGAGAGTGCGGAGCTGGAGGTCCGCGGTGTGCCGGGGCCCTGGGGCCTCTTCCTCACCCATGCACGACCACACATCTTTTGGCATAAAGATATATTTTTAAAAATTATTTCGTTATTTAACTTTGTTATTATTATTTATTTTTTAATTTGACCAAAGAGAGAGAGTGAGAGAAGAGGAAAGTGGGAAAGCAAGCCGCCAGGTCCAGGACCTGCACCAGTTGGCCGTGTGGGAGTCCAGCACCTCAACCACCATGCCCCCTGCCAGCCCAGGCATAAAAATATTTTTTTTTAAATAATTATTTTATTTACTTTTACTTTTTTTTCTTTTAGAGGTTTTTGCTACAGGGCACATGCGCTCGCCAGACAGACAAAGAAAGACAGAGAGACAGAAAGCGAGAAATCACCCCCCAGGGGGGATGGCCACGCCACAACCCTTCTCTTCCATTCTCCTCTCATGATCTTGGGCACGCACACACATGTGCCTGGCGTGAGTTTAAACCACCGGGTCTGGGACTCGAACTGTGGTCGACTACATGGGAGTCCAGCAACATAGCCATTACGCTAACTGCTGACCCCCCATAAAAATATTTTTAAAAGGAGTAATGCCCGTAGAGAGTGGAGGTGCCTGCTCTTCCCAGGGCCGGCCAGCGATTCAGCCCGGGCTGTGCTTGTCGTCCACCGTGCGGACAGGGGAGCACTGGAGGTCCCCAGCCCAGCCAGCAGTCCCGTCTGTTCAAGGCCCAGCGTGGTGGCTAGCCGTTTCCGAGGCCCACTGCATGGAGTCCAGGAAGGCACCCTCTGGAGCCCACTTGTAGGCCCCGGAAGAGCCAGCCCTCCACGAGGACTGACTTCCCCAGCCGCCAGGGTCCACGCACCTGGCCCGAGCCTGTCGGGGCGCGTGCTCCTGCCTGGGGCTGTGCCCAAATCCAGGCAGCAGGAGGTGGCTCAGGACCGCAGGGTCCACAGGGCCGATGGACTGGCTGGGCGATGCCCAGGACCCCTCCCGTCATTCGGGGCCCATGGTCACCTGGCCGGAGGTGGCCCCTAAACACTGCCTCCTCGGGGGCCACTGCTCACCTCTGCTCTGCTCTCAGGCTGGTCCTGCAAGAGCCCAGCTGCTCCACTCATGCGCTGGTGGCAGGAGCAGCTGCAGACCAAGTGGCCGGGCCGGGGCGCTCAAGACGAATGCGGTCCAGTGGCTGCGGCCGCCCGCAGCCCCAGCAGCTCTGGCCTCGGTGCTCCCCGGAGGAGGAACAGGGTGTTCGCTGATGGACGGGACAGTCCAGCCTGCCACGGGCACTCACCTGGCCCTTCCGTCCTCTCCAGGTGAGAAGCCCTACGCCTGCCCCCACTGCAGCAGGGCCTTCGCCGACCGCTCCAACCTGCGGGCGCACCTGCAGACGCACTCGGACGCCAAGCGGTACCCGTGCGCGGCCTGCGCCAGGACCTTCTCCCGTGTCTCCCTCCTGGTGCGGCACCAGGGGTCTGGCTGCTGCCCCAGCCCCTGAGAGGCTGCTGGCACAGGCAGGGCCGAGGCTGGCGCCCCACGTTCCCTGGTGACCGGGGAGGGCGGGGCCTGACCGCGTGCTCAGGGTCTTCTGCAGAGTCCACGGGGGCCTCTCTCCCCAACGTGCCCCAGGCCAGGAGCCGTCTCCCCCCAGGGAAGACTTCCACCCAGAGAGGAGCGTGGTTCTGTCTCCGCCTTGACCGTCCCTGGCCTGGCCACCAGCATGGGCCTGTGCCTGCCCGGACGGCGCCCACACTGCCAGGATGAGCAGCTCAGCGCGGGCAGGCTCGTCCGTGCCGTCCGGACACCACTCGGTTCACCTCCTCCCGCCTGTGTCGGGGGCTGGGACCAGCTGGCCCATGTCACATGTGCACGTGAGCACACACGTCCACGCACCACCTGCCCGCCTCGCCAGACTGGACAGACAGGATGGGGCGAGCGCCCGTCGCGACCTCAGACCTCAGGGAGCCACCTGCCACGTCAGTGCCGGGCAGACAGCTCGGAATAAAGTCTGTGCCAGCTGCCCGCCGTCCTCTGCACTGTCTCACCCAACCCGGGGCTACTGAGGAGGCCTCCCCGCACGCCCAGAGCGCCCGAGGCAGCAGGCATCTAGGACACTGCGGCCTTCCAGCCAGGGCAGGCACAGGGCATCGCGCCGTGAGGTGGGGGTGCTGCAGCCAGGCCAGCCGGCTCTCTCTACAAGAAATGAGACCAGAGGGGGCCGCTCCGGGCCGCGGGAAGGGCTGGGGCTTGCACGGGCGAGGGCCTGCAGGAGGAAGACATGAGGGGGCGGCCGGGCCCCTGTGGGTGCAGCGGCGGGCGGGCTCCATGGCCACCCCACCGAGCTAGAGAGCCATTCGGGCCATACCACCAACTACCGAGGCCGGGTCCAACGTGGCCGTGGCCGCTGTGAATGCGTGGCCGGCACTGCAGGGTCTCTGTACCTGGAGACGTCGTGACAGAGTACTGGGCTCAGCCCACCTGCCGAGGCGGGCCCAGCTGGACTCCGCGGCCAAGGCCTGCCCGCAGAGCTGTGTCCTGCCGCGCCTGGCTGCCCGCTGTCCGTCTCTGGCTCAGGGAGGGTCTGAGGCCAACAGAGACCGGCGGAGCCCCCGGCACCTCTACCCGGGGCATGGGAGGACGGGGGGGTCTGCACGCAGCAGGAGGGCTGGTCCACTGTCGGTCTTGGCTTGTGGACACCTCGCCCCTCTCTGCCCACCCCAACACACCCCGTCTCAGCTGTCACCTCTGCAAACTCCCCGTGTCTAAGTGAGGTCCAGCCCGAGGACTCCGTGCGTGTGGTAAGAACACACGGGCCTGCACCCTCGTGCTCAGAGCGAGGCTGAGTGAGTGTGGCCCTCCTCCATGCTGTCCGCGAGGGTTGTGGGACCGTCCGTCTAACTGAGGAGGGGCCTGGGGTCCCCTTCCTGCACTTTCCCTCCCCTGACTCCTCTCTGCACCCCTGGTCAGGGCAAAGGTCGGACGGTCAGCACCAGGCCCAGCAGCCCTCCTCCCTCTCGCCGGCTCTGAGCACCTGGCCTCGCACTCGGCCACATGCCTGGGCGGAGGGTGCCCTGGAGCCTGGCACACGGCAGCTGCCGCCGGACGTGTGTGCTGGAGCCCAGGCGTCGCACAGGGCAGCTCTCGTTTTTCCCAGCACACGCAGATGCCTAGAGGAAGCTATATTGTGAACCGTGTTCTATTTCTGGACTCCAGCAGCTAAAAGCAGCCACTGCACCTGTCGGGCATGAAGGGGGAATTTCACAGGCCCGAAATACGCTGCTCTCCCTCCACACCAGCCCATGGAAAATGCTGTCACATTTATCTCTCGGCTGGCACGGGGCAGGGGCAGTGGAGGCTGGGTTGGCAGAGGCTGGAAGAAGGGCCAGGCGTGTGCCAGGACCCAGACGCTGTGAATGGAGCAGCGCACACAGCAGTCAGGCTGCAGGCGGCACGCGGGCGGCGCCCACCCAGGACGTGTGTGTGGCCGACCGTTCCTCCTCACCGCGGCAAGCCAGCAGCCTCTCCGGGACCGCCCAGTCCCACCGGGAGAGCAGGGGCTGATGCACCAGTAAGGGTTCGGAACGGGAGGCTGCAAGGAGCTCTGGGAGGCGGGGCTACACGGGGAGCAGTCCCAGCAAAGGAGGCGGCCGGGCTGCGCCCCCACTTCTGCTGACTCGGGGTGAGGCGTAGGGGAGGCCTGGCCCCTGGGAGCAGCCTCTGCCACCCACTGCCCGCCCCTTGAAGGAATCCTCTCCCCAGAGCCCTGCAGGCCAGCGGCCGCCTTTGCTTCCAGAGCTGTGAACGCCTTGGCCCTGGCCGTTCGGGGCTCTCTAGGTGTTTGAAAATAGCTGCTCGTTGCTATCTATACACCAGAGGGCCCGGCCTGGCCGCCGCGGCAGCTAAGTTTAGCTCCTGGCAAGGTTCAATGGAACACAATTTTCCAGGCCCGCTACCTTCTGGATGGCAGAACATTCCAGAAAGAGCACCTTGGCTACTAAGATTCAGGGGAGCTGGAGGGAGGCAGCGCCGCCCCTCGCACGCGAGTCTCAGGCAAGCCCTTCCCGCCGGACCCAGAGGAGGTGCTCCGACTGGTCTTGCCGACCTACCGTGGGCCATCACGGAGCCTCTGTTTCTCGGTTCGCGAGAGAGAGGGCCTGGCAGAGAGAGCCGCGAGAGTTCGGGCCGTAGGGGCGCCCTCCGCTGTCTCCCCGACAGGAAGAGACCCCTGATGCCCCAGCCCAGCCTCCGTCTCAGCACACACGTGCCTGCGTGCTCAGGAGGTCCCAGGGCGCAAACCCAGGACCTGTCCCTGTGGTCTAGCTGCTTTACTGCCACCTGCCCCATCCACTTCCTGACCACTGAGCGCTGGCTGCGACTAGTCCCTCCTCCCAGCGGCCCCCAGGCTGGCCCCAGGCGTGGCTGGAGCTGTCACCGTGGAGCCCTGGGGCAGCTGCGCAGAGTGAAGGTGCTGAGGGTGGGGAGGAGGCCGCAGGAGTCCCAGGCACAGGGCCCAGCCAGGAGCGACGGGGCTTCCCACCTGGCGGGGAGCACGGACCCTCTTCTGGAACCCCAAGGGGAAGCCAGAGGCCCCTTTGTAGCCTGCTGTCAATAAGTGTCCCCCAGGCCCCGCCCCCAGCAGCCCTTGCCTCTCCTTGGTGACTGTCCTGAGGGAGGGGCTCACGGCCACTGTGCCTGTCCCCGACCTGCTGCCCAGGAGCAGGCCCAGCGGCCCAGAGAGGGCGGCCGCGGCCGGAGCCCTGTCTGCACATCTGCCTCTCACTTTGCGTGGGCTCGGAGCAGAGCAGGGCCTGTGTGGCCGGCCGCTCTGGGTCGTCCTGTCCCTCATCGTGCAGAACCGCACTCTCTGCTGACCTGGTGCAGGTGGTCGCGGACTCCGTGGGACGCTCTCGGGGCCAGAGCTGGGGGGCGCTGTGCCCTGCACGTGCTCTGAGGGTGCGGAAGTGGCAGCAGGTCGGGCACCTGCACGGCCCACCTGGCGCTCCCAGGACACTGAATGTCTTCCACGCATCCCTTTGCGCTCTGGGGACCGCCGTGTGTGGGGCCCATGCCTTGAGGGACCACCGCCCATGCCTGGCAGCTTCAGAGGATGGAGAACGTGGCGGCGGCTTTGCTCGACGTCGAAGCTGCACTTCAGAGTGGAAGGCGGTCTGGACACTTACCTGCAGGCGAAGCACGAGGCTCCCTGTGCGACAGGCCCCTCTGAGGAGCTGCGCGGGCATCGGTGCCCCCCGGGCGAGGCCCACACGCGAGTGCATGCTAACAGGTGGGCCTGGCTCTGCCTCGCGGCTACCTTGGAGGGTCCCCACCTGCAGGGTGTGATGTACCCCAGCCAGGAGGAGCAGCCAGGGCCACCTGAAAGGCCCTTGGGACACCCCGGGGCAGACGCAGGTCATGCCGAGCTCAAGAGAAGAGACTGCGGGGCGGGGCCGGCAGGTGGCACAGAGGTTAAGGCCCTGGGTGCATATGTGCGTCCAAAACCCTGAGAGAGACAGGCAGAGGGGCCGCAGCATGGCTGTCCCCCAGGGACGGACTCCTCACTCTCTCTCTCTAGTGAGTGCACAATATCCCGTAGCAGAAGCAAAACAAAAACAGAAAGAGAAGTGACTGCAGTTCGGATCCCCTGGCCCGGTCAGCCGGAAATGTGAGTGGACCCTGTGGGGGCCTGTCCTCTCCGACTCTGCCTCCCTCCCTCTCTCACACGCATGGATTCTACCATACGAAACGCAGGGAAGGCTGGGGCCAGCGGGGGGTGTGGTTACGGAGCGGGACTTCACTTGCTTGACCACGGTTCGAGTCCCGGACCCAGCAGCTTGGAATCCACACCAGGTGCATGTGCACGCGAGCTCCAGACCCTGAGAGAATGGAGAACAACTGCAGCGTGGCCATCCCCCTGGGGGGTGGTTTCTCCCTCTCTGTCTCTCCAATCAGCACACGTGCCCTGTAGCAAAAATCTCTCTCAAAAAGAAAGAGACAGGCCATGAAGACACTTTCTGGGCCGGCCCATGTCCTGGTGTAAGGGAGCAGGAACCCACAGGCGACTGCAGTTCGAGTCTGGCCCCATCAACTTGGGAAACACTCTCCCTGTCCGTGTCTCTGCGTACCTCACCCTGGGGCAATTAAAAAATGTAAACTCTTTTTTGAAAAAAACTTTTCCAGGCCCAGTTGCTGTGGTGTGCTGCAAAGACCATAGGCTGGGACCATGATGGGGACAGAGTTCAATCCTCAGCCCAACCTAAAGGCCGGGCCAGAGCTGTGTGTCCGAGGGTCAGGGCAGGGCAAGACCCGCATGAAAACAAACCTGAACGCAACTTTCAGACTCAGACCGGCGCCCCCGCCAGACCCGCATCCCCCCGAGACAAGCGTCTCTGCCAGCACCCACTGAAGCCCCCCGCAGGGGCACCCAGGGAGGCTCGCAGGAGGCTCGCCCGCACGCTTCAGAGGGACCACTCTGTTTCCAGAGACAGTCAGCTTTCATAAAAACATGTCTCCACGAGGCGGAGCTGTCCTGCGACTGGCCACTCTCTCTCCTCTGAAGTGTTCTCTCTTCCTCCCTCTCGCTGTTGGGAGCGTGCCTCGCCGGACACAGAGAGGGAGATGGAGATCAGCCCTGGAAGGTGGCCACAGTCCGTTCCCTCCTGGGGCTTTGGGCACGCAGGCCACCAGGTCCGGACTCAAACTCTGCCGGCAGCCACGTGGGGTCCAGAGCCTTCCCCGCCATGCCCCGCTGGGCCCTACCCCCTTACTGGGATTCTGGGCCATAGTGGCCTTCCCTCCTCCTGGAGCGCACTGTCAGCCCTGGCGGGCAGTCGGCCTCCGGTCCCGCCATCCTGCAGGCCCCCAGGAGTCCCCCAGGAGTGTCGTGGTACAGGGAAGGGACGCACAGGGTGAGGTGGCGCCCGGACCCACGTGTCTGTGGACGAGAGAGACTCCTTCCATGGCAGGTGGTTCAAGCAGAAACGCACCCTGGTGTGTGAGCCACGGCCCTGCTGGCGATGGAGCTTGTCCGAGGTCACACAGCGCGTGGCTCGGCACACAGCTGCCCCGACCCCTCCCACTCCCGGCCCCCGGCTCACGGGCAGGGCCTTGCCCTGGACACTCTTCGGCCCAGGCCTCCCGGGGAGGGCAGTGGCGGCTCCGGGGCTGGGCCAAGGTGCCCATGGGCGCAGGCTCGCTAGGGGCTGCTGGGCAGGTAGAGGCTCCATGAGCCCTGTCCTCTGTGACTAGCCGTGCGTGGACACACCTCGGACGCCTTGTGCTGTGCTAGGGACCGTGCGGTGTCACCGCGGCTGTGCGCTCGCTTCGCCACAGGCTTTCTTACGTGCTGGAGGCCGGCCTTCTGTGATCGGTGGTGTCTCCTGGTCCCCGGCCACCAGTGTCCTCAGGCGGTCCCCCTCCATAGGGGCTGTGTCCTGTTCTCTCCTTTCCCTGGTCAGGTTGCACTAGGGCCCTCCCTATAGACCGCGTCTTACCTGAATTCTCTCTCCAGAGGCCCCGTTGGAGGAGGCCCTGGGGTGGGGCTCCTACGTGTGGGCTCCGGGGGCAGTGGGGGCACACGGTTTGGCCCGGACGTCTCCCCTTCAAAGCTGCGCTGGAAGAAGCACCTCGCATGGTCCTCCCCAGAACCAGGCGCAGTGCTGCAGGCCCAGGTGGAAGGAGGGCCAGATGGCTGTGGGGACCCCTCCAGGCCAGTGGCCGCCGAGGCCCAGGGCCCAGCACCTGCACGTCAGCACCCCCGGGTCCAGCAATGCTCTGAGGCCCTTTGTTGCAAAAGACAGTGGCTTGTTCTCACCCCCCCCCCCCCCCCGCCTAGAGGGTGCGTGCACCCCCCGAGAGAGGCAGGTGGGGGCGGAGGAAGCACCCCCAAGGGAGGCTACGCTGCAGTCGCCCCTCCGCCTCTCCCTCCGTCGGGGACTTGGGGTGTGCGTGCACACCTGCCTGGTGTGTTTCTCGAGCTGCCATGTCTGGGACAGACGTGTGCAATCGGCTGCCGTGACCACCAGGCCACAGGGCTGTCCGGACAGGAGGCCTTCCGAAGGTGGGCAGGTCCCATGTAATGGCCGCTCATTCTGTGGCAGGGTTTCGGAGCTGACCGAGTGCGTGAGTGAGTAAAGCGGGGTTCGCTGACAGAAGGCTCCTGAGAGGGTCCTGAGACAGGGCTGGACTCGGGGCTCCCATCAGGTTTTGGCAAAGGGATGCCTATGCTCAGTGGAGAGAGACAGAGACGGACAGTGAGAAATCACCCCCCGGGGGGATGGCCACGGCTCAGTCCCTTCTCCTCCATTCTCTGCTGGGGGTTTTGGGCAGGCACGCACATGCCCAGTGTGATTTTCAAGCCACTGGGTCCGGGGCTGAACCGCGGTCGGCCATGTGGCAGTCCAACACCTTCACCAGCACTCCACCTTTTGACCCCTTGTCAGAGTGTTTTATTTTTCTTTCTTTCTTCTTCCTTTCTTCCTTCCTTCCTTCCTTCCTTCCTTCCTTCCTTCCTTCCTTCCTTCCTTCCCTTCCTTCCTTCCTTCCTTCCTTCCTTCCTTCCTTCCTTCCTTCCTTCCTTCCTTCCTTCTTTCTTTCTTTCTTTCTTTCTTTCTTTCTTTCTTTCTTTCTTTCTTTTTTTTTAGAAAATTTTACTATAGGGCATGTGTGCTTGCCAGAGAGACGGAGAGACAGAAAATGAGAAATCGCTCCCTGGGGGGATGGCCACACCGCAATCTCTTCTCCTCCATTCTCCTCTCGGGATCTTGGGTACGCACGCACATGCCCAGTGTGAGTTTTTTTTTTGTTTGTTTGTTTTTTTGGAGAGGTTTTTCGCTATAGGGCGCGTGCGCTCGCCAGACATACAGAGAGAGACATAGAGACAGAAAGCGAGAAATCACCCCCCGGGGGGGATGGTCATGCCGCAATCCCTTCTCCTCCATTCTCCTCTCGGGATCTTGGGCACGCACGCACACGTACCCAGCATGAGTTTTAAGCCACCGGGTCCGAGACGCGAACCGTAGTCGACTACGTGGGAGTCCAGCGACATAGCCATTACGCTAACTGCTGGTCCCTAGTTTTAAGCTGCCGCATCTGGGGACTCGAACTGTGGTTGACTACATGGGAGTCCAGTGACATAGCCGTCACGACATCTGCTGATCCCTGTTGCCCGCCCCCCCAGAGATTTATAGGGAGCATGCACTCGCTGGAGAGCTGGAAAGACAGAAGCAGAAATTGCCCCGGGGCACGGCCACGCCACAGTCCCTTCTCCTCTATCTGCTCTCGGGATCTCGGGCACGCACGCACGCGCCCGGTGTGATTTTCAAGCTGCTGGGTCTGGGACTCAAACCATGATCAACCATGTGGGGTCCAGCGCCTTAGCCACCACGCCACCTGCCGGCTCCTCAGGGGGCCTTACCCAGCAGTCTGAGCCGTGGGCTGGCTGTCTGCGGAGGGACGTGATCTGGGTGAGAGGTTACCCCGGCAGTGCGGGCCTGGCCAGGCGCCCAGCATCCGCTAGCTCTCAGAACCTTCCCCTGGCTCTGGCTGTCCCCAGCCCTCAGGCGGGCGGCTCTCGGTGAAAGCTGGTGGCTGTGACCCCACCGTGGGCCTGTGCCCCGCCTGCCTGTTCGAGATTCCTGTCTCTACTCTCAGCTTCTCCCACCTTTCCAGCAGCTCCGCGGCCGGCCCTCGGCCAGACTGCAGATGCCACCATCTCCCCAGCAGTGGTGCCCAGAGGGGCTCCCAGCCCCGAGGGAGGCCTCACAACCCTGCTGCCTGCACCGCACCCCCTCTGGGGACCGGCTCCTCACCCTGCACATGTCCCCAAGACTAGTCTCTTCTTTAAAAGCGTTTATTGGGAACAGCAGACGGTGTAATGGTCTTGTCCGTGGGCTCCCATGTAGACTACTGCGGTTCTAGTCCTGGACCCAGCACTGAAAACACGCTGGGCACCTGTGTGCGTGCCCAAGATCCTGAGAGGAGAACAGAGGAGAAGGGACTGCGGCGTGGCCATCCCTCCTTGGGGGTGACTTCTCACTGTCTCTCTGGCGAGCACATACACCCTATAGCAAAAATCTTTCTTAAAAAAAAAAATAAATAAAAAATAAAATTTAAAACATTTATTTCTTGGGACCAGCAGTTGGCGTAATGGCTATGTCATTGGACTCCCATGTAGTTGACTGTGGTTCGAGTCCCAGACCCGGTGGCTTAAACTCACGCCGGGGCACATGTGCATGCGTGCCCAAAATCCCGAGAGGAGAACGGAGGAGAAGGGATTGCGGCGTGGCCGTCCCCCCTGGGGGGGTGATTCTCGCTTTCTGTCTCTCTGTCTTTCTGGTGAGTACATGTGCACTATACCAAACCTCTCCCCCCAAAAAAATGTATTTCTTTTATAAGAAAGAGAGATGGGGAGAGAGGACCCTGGACAGGCTCTCCACGGCACAGTCCCCTTTCCTCCCCTCCAGGCCCCGGCAGGTGGACTCGGACCCAAGCTGTGGCTGGCCGTGGCTCTGGAGCCGCAGACCTGTGGTCCCTTCTCCTCCGTGCTCTGCCTTCCCGCCCCCAGGCCACGCCCAGAACTGCCCTTGGTTTGTGGTGACTGTGGGGGTCGCAGATGTGGGAGAGTGGGTGCCCCTCTGCTGCCCTCCTGCCTGCGCTCCCCAAGTGCCCGCCCTGCCGAGTGCCGGCCATCTGTCAGTTCCACGTCCTCCCACAAACCTGGGTGGGAGGTGCCGGTCTCCGGGCAGCCTGCACAGCGTCTACACCTCGGGAGCCCCGGGCGGGCAGTCTACACGGCGTCTACACCTCCGGAGCCCCGGGCGGGCATCTACACGACGTCTACACTTCTGGAGGGAGCACCGCTCTGTCGCACACGCGGAAACCAAGCCCAGAAACTTACCGCCACGGGTCTGCCTGACCCCAGAGTTGTGTGCTCGCACCCACTCCCCTTTCCTGTCTGTCAGGGGAGAGGAGGCAGGAGCCCCCCGAAGTGGTCACACGGCAACCCCGTCTCCACTCCTCTCCCCTGGGGGGAGGGTCTGACAGATTGGCCACAGGGGTCCAGCACCCTTAACCCCGGGCCGCAGGCCGGCCTGCCCTTCCTCGTCTTTCTACGTGAGCGGCCCTCGGACTTGCAGCACCGCACCCACATCCCTGGTCGCAGCGGCAGCGCAGAACGCAGGCCCCTACCCCGACCTGTCACCAGGATCCGCATCCTCTCCAGCGCTCCCTGTCAGACGGAGGGGCCTTGAGCAGGAGGAAGTCTGACGCCTCCTCTGGGTCTTGCCGTGACACCTGGCCTTCCAGACTCACTTGTCTCCCTGCCTGGCCACCACAGCCCTGGAGACCCTGTGCAGCCAAGCACACCGGGGTGACGTGTGAGTGTCCGCTTTAAGGTCCCTGCTGTGGGTGCACCGCTCCCTCTGTGACCCAGCGGGCACTGGCCCACAGCCCTCGACACAAAGTGGCCTCCAGCTGCCAACCTCCTGCCTCCGCCTCCCAAGTGACTGGATTTACAGGCAAGCACCACTGTCCCAATCGCTAATTGACTTCTTTTTCTTTCTTTCTTCTTTTTTTAAGAATTAATAATTTAATTTTATTTATTCATTCATTTACTTTAATTTGACCAGAGAGAGATACACAGAGAGAGAGAAAGGGAGGGGAAGTGAGAAAGCAAGCCACCAGGTCTGGGGCTTGGACCACAGTTGGCCACGTGGGCATGTCCAGCGCCTTAACCACACGCCACCCTCTGGTCCCTATTAATTGACTTTTAAAGTCATGCACCTATGGGGCCAGCAGGTGGCACTGTGGTTGAGGTGCTGGACTCCCACATAGCTAGCTTACCAGCTTGAGTCCTGGACCCCATAGCTTGAAAATCACGCTGGGCGTGTGTGTGTGTGTGTGTGTGTGTGTGTGTGTGTGTGTGTGAATGCCCAAAATCTCGAGAGAAGAATGGAGAAGAAGGGACTGCAGTGTGGCCTCCCCTGGGGCATGATTCCTCTCCCTCTCTCTGTCTCTCTCGGGTGATCGCACGCACTTCCAGTAAGACTGATCATAAACACCAGAGCTGGTAAGTCCCAGTAAGACGGGCAAAGCTGCAGCTCATGCCCGGCACTGCCGGTGTTTCATGAGGTCCATCTTCTCTGCAGTCACCACCGGGAGACACACGCATGAGGTGACCTGAGCCCTGCCCTGTCCTGGGCAGCCCAGGTGCCACAGCGTGCCCACCACGACTGTGTGTACAGCAACCCACCTTCAGCTCTTCAGAGGAAGTCCCAGCGGCTTTGTGTGAGGCAGACAAGTGGTCCCCAGAGAAGTTAGAATGGCGACCAACTGAGATACAGCCGTGGCAGAGGTGCCACTTCTTGCCAGTCGGACTGGTGGGGTCCCTATGCACACTCTTGTCCTTGTCCTTCCGTCGTCAGGGGGACCTATGTCATGGGCTGTGAGAGAATTCAGACTCAGAGTAATGGATAGAAAAAGGTTTATTCACCTTCCGAAGGGGGCATCGGCCCCGAGGTGTGGGCCTTAGGGACTTTTTTCTTTTAGAGAGATTTTTGCTATAGGGCACGTGCGCTCACTGGAGAGGCAGAGATAGAAAGCAAGATATCGCCCCCTAGGGAGGATGGCCACACCTCAATCCCTCCTCCCCTGGGATCTTGGGCATGCATGCACACGTGCCAGTGTGGGCTTGAAGCCACCAAGTCTGGGACTTGAACCACATCAGCCATGTTGGAGTCCAGTGACGTAACCATTATGCCATCTGCTGGCCCAAGGCATCAGGGACTTTTAAAGGAGAGGGATTTGGGGTGGGTGCTTATCTCCGGGGAGTCAGCCATCAGCAGGACACGAAGCGGCCCCCGTTGTCTCCTCTGATCCCACGACTTCCCCAACGGGGCATGTCCCCTCCCAGCAGACTGGCCAGACCCAGCCCTCAGGCGTCCATCCCTGCCTGCCACGGACACCCAGAGTCGCTGGAGCCTGGGACAAGGGACAGATGCCAGCACTGCGGGATGGCTTCTGCGAGGACACCCACGTCTTGGTGTTTCGGACCGTGAACAAGACATGCTGATAGCAAAAGGAAGAGGTGGGTTATTAAGTAAAGGTGAAAGCACAGCTCTGAGGGAAAGGGGTGAGGGCAGAGAGGCCGGAGAGGACAGGGAGGCTCGAGGCCTGCAGTCGCGGTCGGCAAAGTTTATCTTTTTTTTTTTTTTTTTCTTTTTTTGGAGAGGTTTTTGCTATAGGGCGCGTGCGCTCGCCAGACAGACAAAGAGAGACAGAGAGACAGAGAGATAGAAAGCAGGAAATCACCCCCCAGGGGGGATGGCCACGCCGCAATCCCTTCTCCTCCATTCTCCTCTCGGGATCTTGGGCACGCACGCACACGCGCCCGGCGTGAGTTTAAGCCGCCGGGTCCGGGACTCGAACCGCGGTCGACTATGTGGGAGTCCAGCGACATAGCCATTACGCTAACTGCTGGGTCCCATCTTTTTTTTTTTTTTTTTTGAGATTTTTGCTACAAGGTGCATGTGCTCCTCGGAGAGATGGCCACCCCAGGAAATCACCCCTACGGGGGTGGCCACCCGGCAATCCCTGCTCCATTCTTCTCTTGGGAGTCTGGACATGCATACACATGCACCCAGTGTGAGGGTTTTTTTTTTTTTAAGAATTATATTAATGGGGCCAGTAAGTGGCGTGGTGGTTAAGGCGCTGGACACTCCCACATGGCTGACCCCGGTTCAAGTCTTGGATGTGGTGGCTTGCTTTCTCACTTTCCTTTTCTGTGTGTGTCTGTCTTTCTCTGGTCAAAGTAAAAAATATATGAACAAACGAATGAATGAATGAATAAAATTAAATAAATAATTCTCTTTAAAAATTATATTATTTGCCGCGGCGCCTGCGTGGCCCGCGGTGCCTGCGCGGCCCGCGGCGCCTCGGTCGGTCGGGGCTCGGCCTTGCGTGCCGCAGCCCGGACCGCCTGGCCCCCCGCTGCCTCTCTGGCGCTGGGTGTGTCCCGCGCTCGGCGCTGACACGGGCTGGCAGCACGGACCGGCCGAGCTCGCCGTCCTTCCTTTCTCAGGCCAGGCGGGCTAGCAGGAGGTGGCACTGGATCCTGTGCGCATTCGCGTGCTCAGGGCTGGCCTGTGGCCACCGGGCCTGCGCGTGGCCCCCAGGCCTGCACGTGGCAGCTGGGTCTGAGCGTAGCCGCCTGACCTGCGCGTGGCCGCCGGGCCTGAGTGTGGCCACCGGGCCTGTGCCTGCGCGTGGCTGACGGTCCTGCGCGTGGTCGCCGGCCCAGCGTGTGGCCACCGGTAATCACGGGATGGTTGCTGTGCCGCATCAACTGATGATCATCTCTGCTTTCCAGAACCGCTTTCCTGAAACTGGAGATTCACCTACAATTGCAGAACTGCACGAGACCCACCCTTGATCCAACCCTGAATAGAATCTATGCTCCCTATTGTTAAAAACTTTATGTGCTGATAATTGAGAAAGGTAATAAAACTGAAAGAACTGGAGGGTATGGTGGCGGGGAGGGCAACTGCGGATGCTGGAGACAGTATGGGAGAGGTGGTGGGAGTGGGTGGTTGGGGGCGGAGGGGAGGGATTCAGGGAATGGGCAGCACACTTAACGGACACAGGAGTGGGGAATTGTCTGTTGATTAATGTGTATGGTGGTGTCACTGTTTCGACTGATGTGCGCTGTATTCATGCTGGGAGGATCCATGTTGTGCACAGTGGAGAGGTGCAATGATTAAATGTAAAAATAAAGATAAAAAAATATATTCTTTATTTAACATTATTTATTTATTTAAAATTTGACCAGAGAAGGACAGAGTGAGAGAAGAGAGGGGGAAAGTGAGAAAGCCACCGGGACTCGAACCGCAGCCCACCGTGTGGGAGTCCAGCGGCCTTAACCACCACACCACCCTGGCCCCCCAGCATGAGTTTTAAACCAGGAGGTCTGGACTCAACTGATCTAGTATGTGGGAGTCCAGCGACATAACCATTACAGCATGCTGGTCCCCGGGAGGTCTGTGGGTCATCACGGCCAGGCCACTCTCCTGGGCTCTATCTCCTGAGGCTTAATCAGCTGCCCCCCACCTCCCTACATCAACCTGGGGGACTGTGGGCCTGGGGGGGACTCCCAGCCGCACAGCGTTGTCCTCTCACAGGGCCTGAGCCCTGAACAAGACGCCAGGGCTTGTGGGAAGCTTTGCATATGTCCCTCGAATTAAATGTTCAAGAGACCTGGGGGGGTAGACCGCCCTCTCCCGGAGGACAGTCGGGCCGTGGGCTGCACCACGCAGGGCAGGCTGCGCGACGCCGTAGAAGGCTCCCGCATGTCTGGCCCGGCGACGAGTGAAAACGCTGCCCGCACCCACCCCGCTGTCCACCAGGGGACAGGCTGGACAGGCCCGCACGTGGGACAGCAGGTCTCCAACACGCACACGCAGAGACGCAGGCGGGGGCACAGCGGGTCCAGACCCGCCCGGCCTGCTCTGCTTCCTGGACTCTGACCCGTTTTAACGGCGAAAACACATTAGGAAGGGGGAAGGCGACATGGGAAGCCGTTGCTTAAAGGGCAGCTCTGGGAAGACCCCGGGCCGCGGGCCACACCGAGCGCAGTACGGCCCCGCCCCGGCCCCGCCCCGGCCCGGCCCCGCCCCCGGCCCCGCCCCGGCCCCGCGAGGCCCCACTAGCTCAGCGCATGCGCAGGCCCGGGCTCAGGGCGGGGGCGGGCTCGGCGTCGGCGGCCCATCGTCCGATCCCGCCCATTGGCCGAGCGGTGGAGCGCATGCCTGGCCCGCCGCTGATTGGGCGGCGCGCGAGCGGCGTGGGGCTTGCCGGCCAATGGCGTGGTCGCCCGTGGGCGGTGGTACCCACCGGGCAGTGTTGCTGAGGGCTGCGGGCGGTGGGTTCGGGGAGCCGGCAGTCAGCCATGGCCTGGGAGCAGCCGCTGGTGGTCACCTGCACCGCGCCGGTCAACATCGCGGTCATCAAGTACTGTGAGTGCGGGCTCGGGGGCCGGGCACAGGGGCAGCGGTCGCGCGGCTTGGGCTCGGATCCCGGGGACCGCGCCGTGGGCTCGGTGGGCGCGTCCGGCTCTGCGCCCCAGGGGCCCCGCCTGCGGTGCGGTCAGCCGCGTGCCTGCAGACGGGGACCCCGCGGCTCCCGCGGCGCGGCTCGGGGAGTGGCCAGGGTGGCCCGGCTGGGCCTCTGCCTCCCTCCTCCCGGTCGGCCCGGGTCGGGTTGGCGCTTGCTAGGCTGGGAGCTGCCGGTCCTGAAGCCCTGGGCGCCTAGCCTTTCGGTGTCGTTACTTCCTACCCTGCGGTCACTGCAGATCGACGTGCATGTAGGAAATAGCCGCGTCGTCCGCCCTGGCGGCCTGGGTTCTGAGCGCCAGCCCGCCCCAACAGCCCTCAGGTGCCCCTTCTCACCTGCCTGTCCCCTCCTCAGCCCAGGCAGATCCCCCTTCTCTATTGCTACAATTCTGTCACTTTTTTTAAAGAGAGATTTTTGTTATAGGGTGTGTGGCGGAGAGACAGAAAGCAAGAAATCACCCCCCAGGGGAGAGAGCCACTTGGCAGTCCCTTGTCCTCCATTCTCCTCTCTGGATTTTGGGAATGCTGGTGCACACACCTGGTGTGTTTTAAGCCTCTGGGTCTGGGACTCAAACCACAGTGGACTACCAGGGAGTCCAGTGACATAGTTATTACGCCATCTGCTGGTGCTGGTCCCTCAAGAATATCTTACGAATAGGGGAGCAGGCTGGGTCTCCAGCAAGGCCCATACCTAGGTCCCAGCGTGGGGGCTGAGGCAGGGGACCCCACAGGGAGGTCAGTCTTACAGAGGACACTGGGCAGCCTGCGGCCTGCAGTGGCAGCCTAGTGCCGGCTTGTCTCTGGCAGCCCGAGTTCTGGAACTTCCCAGGCTCTGGCTGCCGGCACTTGGTCTCCTGTCCCTGCCACGCTGCTTGGAGCTTGGAGCTCTCGGCCCTTGGGGGACACGTGGGGTTTGCAGTTGGCTGTCAGCACGGAGCTGCCGTGGTGGTGCGGACAGGTCTCTGCGAGGACATTAGGCCTCCTTCCCCGACGCCCAGAGGTGCCGTTGCGGGCTCACATGGAAGGTGCAGGCTGTCTTCTCCCCTTGTCCAGAAACAGCGTGCCTATGGGCAGTGTCCACACCCTCGGCCCTGGGTCTTGTCACCGTTGCTCGTCTTAGTTTTCCTGACGGCGTGTGCGGCTTTAGCTCACATCCCCATGGCTGGCGGGCTGTCTGCCACGCTGTCCTCAGAGCAGGCCACCTCTGCGTCCTCTTGAGTCCAGTAGCCGGCCCCTCCTTTTTTGTGCTGTTCCCCTGCCGGCCGGGAACTGCGTGGAGGTTCTCGCCCAACCAGTGGCTTGTCTATGTTCTCAAAGGACTTTGTTTTATTATTTATTTATTTATAGAGAGATTTTTGCCATAGGGTGTGTGTGCTTGCCAGAGAGATATAGAGACAGAAAGACAGAAAGTGGGAAATCACCCCCGGGGGGATGTCTGCGCTGCAGCCCCTTCTCCTCCACTCTCCTCTCTTGGTCACGCACGCACATACGCCCACATGCTCTCGCTGTGGTATTTATTTTTTTAAGAGAGATTTTTCTATAGGGTGCATACACTCACCAGAGAGACAGACAGAAAGTGAGAAATCACCCCCAGGGTGGATGGCCATGCCACAATCCCTTTCCTCTATTCTCCTCTTGGGATCTTGGGCGCGCATGCACGCGCACCTGGCGTGTTTTAAGCCACTGGGTCCAGGACTTGAACTGCAGTAAGCTATGTGGGAGTCCAATGATGTAACCATTACGCCATCTACTGGTCTCAAGCAAAGGACTAATAATGAAGTCCAGGGGCCAGCAGGTGGCATAGTGGTTAAGGTGCTGGACTTCCATGTGGCCGACCATGGTTTGAGTCCTGGACCTAGAGGCTTGAAATTCATCCCGGGTGCGTGTGCGTATGCGCCCAAAATTCCAGAAGAGTGGAGGAGAGGGGATTGCGGCATGGCCATCCTCGGGGTGTGGGGGAGTGATTTCTCACTTTCTCTCTGGTGAATGCATGTGCCTTATAGCAAAAAAACTCTTTAAGGAAATGAATTCGGGGCCAGCAGGTGGCATGGTTAAGGTGCTGGACTCTCACATGGCCAACCACAGTTTGAGCCCCAGACCTGGCAGCTCGCTTTCTCTCTCTTTCTCTCTCTCTCTCTCTGATCAAGTCAATAAACAAACAAGTAAATGAAGTTAAATAAAATAATTCTTAAAAAATAAAGTCTATGACCAGCAGGTGGCATAAAGGTTATGCTGCTGGACTCCCACATGGTTGACCGTAGTTCGAGTCCACGACCGGCAGCTTAAAACTCATGTCAGGAATGTGTGCGTGCGTGCCTAAGATCTGAGAGGAGAATGGAGGAGAAGGGATTGCAGTGTGACCGTCTTCTCGGGGGAGTGATTTCTCACTTTCTGTCTCTCTTGTCTGTCTCTGTCTCTGTCGAGTGCACGTGCCCTGTAGCAAAAAACTCTCAAAAAAAAAAAAAGCAGTGTGTCTGTATTTCCTTTATTGGGTCCTGTTTCTGGTGTCAATTCAGAACTCTTTGACTAGCCTGAGTTTCTGAGGATTTTCCTGAAACTATAGTTTTGCAATTTGCATTTAAGCCCATGGTCCATTTAAGTTAATCTCGCACAGGTTTACGATCTGAATGTCCAGTTATTCCAGAACCATTTGCTGAAAAGGCTGTCCTTCTTCCTTGAAGTTGCTTTTGCATTTTTGTTGAAATCGTTTGGGTGCGTACTGGTGGGCCTCTTTCTCATTCTGTTTCTTAGATTTCTGCTTGCCTCGCGCACTCTCCCACTGCCACGCTGTCAGGAGTACTGTGGTTGTTGCACAGTAAGTCTTGAAATAGAGTACTGCTCATTCCTTCTCTTTTGTTTTTGTTTTTGTTTTTGTTTTTGTTTTAAGGGTTCATGTGCTCACTGGAGAGAGAGAGATCGATAGATAGAGAAAGTGATAAATCATGCTCCCAGGGGTGATGGCCACACCACAATCCCATTTCCACTCTCCTCTCAGGATTTTGGTCACACACACACACACACACACACACATACACATATGTGCCCGACATTTTTTTTTTAGAGGTCTTTGCCTTAGGGCATGTGTGCTCACCGGAGAGACAGAGTCAGTGAGAGGGAAAGTGAGAAATCACCCCTGGGGTGGGGGCATGCCACAATCCCTCTCCTCCATTCTGCTTCCAGGATCTTGGGCATGCAAGCACTTGCACCCAGTGTGATTTTTGAAGCCATTGGATCTGGGACTCGAACTGCAATTGGCCATGTGGGAGGCCAGTGACGTAACTGCTACGCCATCTGCTCCCTACCTGGTATGTTTTTCAAGCTACCAGATCTGGGACTTGAACTGTGTAGTTGGCCATGCGGGATCCAGCTGCTGGCCCTCCTTCCACTTTATTCCTTTCAAAATGGGTTACCTGGTTACTTTGTATATTCATTTAAATTTTAGAATTACTTGTATACTACGAAAATTCTTGCTTGTGTTTTGACATACATTAAGTTAAACCTGCATCACAATATGTAAAGAATTGTTACTTTTGCTATGTGGAATTTTTTTATCCATGAACATGGTATAATATATATATATATATATATATCCCTGTTTATTCAGCTGTTTGGTTTCTCCCATTAGCGTCATGTGAATTCAGCACATGTGGACCTGAGACCCCTGGCTAGGCTGCCTTTTCTCAGTTCTGAGTGTCTCTTGTGTTCACTTTCGCTGTGACAACCGGGACTTGTGGTCATACTGAGCGGGTAGAATGGGGAATAGTGTACCTCCTCCAGCTTTCTGGAAACAAGAGTTGGCCTCTGGCCTTTCAGGAGTGTCTCAATGCTGAAGAGATGGCTCAGTGCTGTGTAGAACGGTGTCTGTGAATTGCAAACACAGTCCTGTTATTGCTGTAGTCCCAGAGACCTCGCCTCTTGCAACGCTGAGCACATTGTGTGGGTGCTTAGCAGAGAGCTTTCCAAGTAAACGCTCTTGAATAAAGCACAGTGCAGTCCTCCCTGGTGGAAATGTTTCATTCTGGGCTTTTGTTTGCTGTAATATGTGGGGAGTGGGAATGGTGAGCAAGTGTGTGCAGGGAGTCAGAGTTTCCAGGGACTGGGGTCCTGCTGTGTGGACGGGGCCAGGTGGAGCTGCAGTCTGGAGCTCCGTACCTAGCAGCATCTGCTGGTGTGTGGGTTTGTGCATGCAGGTGGGCTGCCCTCAGCTTTGGGATTTGGGGAACCTGGGCTTAGTGAGGTGGGGAGCAGGCAAGGAGGGCTTCCTGAAGGAAGGGGCACAACAGGAGAAGGAAGAGTTAGAGGGGCAGTGCGAAAGCAAGGCTGAGGTGGGAGGTGGGCTGTGGTAGTGGGCTGGTGACCCACGGCCTGGCCTCTGGCCGTCTGTTCCAGGGGGGAAGCGTGACGAGGAGCTTGTCCTGCCCATCAACTCCTCTCTGAGCGTCACCCTGCACCAGGACCAGGTGAGTCCCGACCACACCCCGCCAGGTGACACTAGCAGAGCTCCAATCTGACAGCCAGAGCCTTCGCGGCAAGTCTGCAGCCAGCACACATGTCGTCCCAGACCAGGAATGCCCGGCACACGCGTGTGCTCGGGTCTTGTCATGTACACACGTGTGCACATTCACAGTGCCCAGGGTCTCCCTGGAAATGGTGTCCCTGTGCAGGACATGCCCGTGCCCCTGAGTCGTGGTGGCCAGGCTGGACGTTGGGCCTGCAGCTTCCCCACCACCCGATCCTGGGCCAGCCTGGGTCTGTCTGTCCCCAGCAGGGCCGGCCCTGCCCACGTAGGTACCCAGGAGGGCTGTGCGGGTGGCTCAGCAGAGCCCCGGCTGACCCCAGCTGGCCCTGCCTTCCGTGTAGCTGAAGACCACCACCACGGCTGTGCTCAGCAAGGACTTCACCGTGGACAGGCTCTGGCTGAACGGCCGGGAGGAGGACGTGGGGCAGCCACGCCTGCAGGCCTGCCTCAGGGAGAGTGAGTGGGCGCCACCAGCCGTCCCTCCTTGCCCTTGGTGGGTGTGGGTGTGGGTGTGGGGTGCCAAGGGGGCTCCGGCCCTGGACCCCTCCTGCCACGGTGGGCGCATGGCCATGGCCACCTGCGCCCGTGGGTCTGGGGCCGGTGGGCTCCTCGGGAAGTTTGCGTGGGCAGTTGCGGGCAGGGCGGGTTCCAGCTGGCCTGCAGGTAGGGATAGCCCTGCCGGGATGCCGGGACGGGGTGTGTCTGCCCTGTCCACCCACGCTCGCACCTCCCCCACAGTCCGCCGTCTGGCCCGAAAGCGGAGGAGCACACGGGACGGGGACTCACCGCCCCTCAGCCTCAGCTACAAGGTGCACGTCGCCTCGGTGAACAACTTCCCCACGGCCGCCGGCCTGGCCTCCTCAGCCGCGGGCTACGCCTGTCTAGGTAGGTGCTGAGGACGGGAGCGCTTGCTCTGGCCGTGCCTGGAGCCCCTCCCAGGGGCCGTCTGAGTGCTAGGTGCTTCTGGTCCCTTCACCTGTGGGCCCCAAAGGCCGTACGCGGCGGGAGCCCCTTCCGGGGCCGCTCCTAGAGAAGGGATTCTTGGCTCAGAGCTGAGGCTTTCAAGGGGCATGGCGGCCTCAGGCACGGCTGTATCCAGCTCTCCAACAGCTCCGGCAGGAGTTCCCCCGCCCAGACTCCCCTCTGCATCGGGGCCTCTCCCTGCTGGGGCACAGCCAGTCACCTTGGCACTGAGCACGCTCTCCTCAGCTCTCTGCGCTGACGCTGGCCCAGCAGGACCCTCCCTCGGTGACGGGTGGGGTGCCCCTCTGGAGACATGTGGCCCGCGCAGGAGCCTGGCAGGAAGCTGTCCTCACGGCCCTGCTCAGATCCTGGCGTTGGAGGCTTGGTTAGGCCCAGGCGCCCCCTGCCCTCCCTCCGCAGCCACCTGCACACATGTCCTCGGGCCTCCGAGCCACGGTCTGTGCCCCAGGCGACCTCAGACCGCGCTTCGCCCACAGAGCCCAAAGCCCAGCCCGTGTAGGTCCCGGGGCAGCCTTTCCTGGCCCTCCCGGCACCGCGCCCTGAGGGTGTGGCTTTGCTCGTGCCCCCGCTGAGCGGTGTGGAGGGGCAGGCGTCGCGGCTCCCAGCACAGGGCAGGCCCACGCCGTCTCGAGCGCCCACCCTCTTCCTATGCCTGCAGCTTACACTCTGGCCCGGGTCTACGGGGTTGAGAGCGACCTCTCGGAGGTGGCCCGCCGGGGCTCGGGCAGCGCCTGCCGCAGCCTGTATGGGGGCTTCGTGGAGTGGCAGATGGGGCAGCAGGCTGATGGGAAGGACAGCGTGGCCCGGCAGGTGGCCCCCGAGTCGCACTGGCCCGAACTACGCGTGCTCATCCTCGTGGTGAGTGGGACGGGCCTTTTGTCCGGCCGTCACTGGGCTGTGGGCTGGCGGGGCGCGTAAGAGACCCCAGTGGGCGGCAAGGGGGTCCTGGTCGCGAGGTATCTGCCCTGGCCAGAGCCCCAATGCCGCCGGCTAGAGCGGCTGGGACAGGGCCTGGCTCAGCTGTGTCCTGGCGCAGGTAAGCGCCGAGAGGAAGCCGACGGGCAGTACGGCCGGCATGCGGACCAGTGTGGAGACCAGCCCCCTGCTCAGGGTAAGGTGGGTGCCGCGGGGTGCCACGGGGCAGCGAGCCAGCATGGCCTGCAGCACGGCCTCTGCCCTGCAGTTCCGGGCCGAGTCGGTGGTGCCGGCACGCATGGCGGAGATGATCCGCTGCATTCGGGAGCGCGACTTCCCGGGCTTCGCCCAGCTGACCATGCGGGACAGCAACCAGTTCCACGCCACGTGCCTGGACACCTTCCCGCCCATCTCCTACCTCAGCGACACCTCCCGGCGCATCATGCACCTGGTGCACTGCTTCAACGCCCACCACGGCCAGACCAAGGTGCCACGGCAGGTGTGGGTGGGGCAGGTATGGGCGCCGCGACCGTGCCCGCGCCCAGTCTCCGCTGGCGGCCCGACAGTGCCAGCCAGTGGAGCAGGGACAGTGCTCCCTGCCCGCGGGGTCCCAGCTGGCCTGTGTCTCCGTCCCCGCGAGGCCACACATTGTAGGGATGCCCTCCACTCGGGCTTGGCTCAGGGACCCCGCGAGGTGTGGGGCCCGAGCGAGTGGCCTGGTGACACTGTGGGTTCCAGGCGGCGTACACGTTTGATGCGGGCCCAAACGCTGTGGTCTTCACCCTGGACGACACCGTGGCTGAGTTCGTGGCTGCCGTGAGGCACAGCTTCCCCCCTGCGTTGAATGCAGACGAGTGAGTGTGGGTCCTTGCACCCCCTTTCTTGGAGAGGGTGCCAGGAGCACCTGCGGAACAGGATGGCTGGCTCAGGGCTGGGGCCCCAGCAGCGGGCCCTTCCACGTCACGCCTCTGCAGGCCACAGCCACGCATGCGTGACTGCTCCCAGAGAACGGCCGGCTGGGAGCCCCGGCTCCCCCAGGCGCTCGCGTGGTGTGTCTTGGGGCCGCGGCTTGCCTTCCGAGGAGGAGGGTTCCAACAACCGATTCCCTTATCGGAACAAGGCTGGGCCCTGCACGGTGCCCACCGTCACTGCTCTTGCGCTGGGTGCCACCTCTGGCCGGGTCCGACTGCCGTGTCCTGGCCCCGAGCACGGCCCAGGCCCAGCCTGTCAGGGTGGAGCGGGCCGCTGCCCTCCAGTGGTCGCCTGGTCCTCGTTCCCCTGTCGTCCCCCCTCCCTGCCAGGACGGTCTTGGAGAGTGTGGGACTTCCCTCTGTCCCTCCTGGAGGTCTCGAGGCTGAGAGTGTTTGTCACCTGGCCGTGGGGACAGGCGGCAGACCACACGCCTGCCTGCTCCCCCAAGGCCTCTCCTCATGGGGCTGCTCCCTGACCCTCCTTGCCTGGGAAGGTGACCAGTCCTTGGCGTGGTGCCCTGGGCCCAGGAACCGCGCGCCAGGAACGAACCCAGAACCTCCTGAAGGCGCGGAACCTTTACCAGAGAGCCCACCTGGCCCTTGGCACCCTGCCTCACTGTCGTGTCGGTAAAACACACGTACCGCTCCCCATGTCCGGTCCCTGAGTGTCCACTGCCGGGTGATGAGCCACAGGGCGCAGCCGCTGCCCGGCTCCCCCATGACCCAGCCACCCCGGGATGTCAGCCCCAGCCCTGGAGCCGAGGTCGCGCTGGTCTGGGAGGCGGCTCTGCCCATGGCACCCCGTGACCAAGTCCTGCCCCCCTGGTCCACCCTCAGGTTCCTGAAGGGGCTGCAGGTGGGGCCTGCCCTCCTCTCCGAGGAACTGAAGGCGGCGCTGGCTGCGGAGCCCAGCCCTGGCGCCATCAGATACGTCATCGCCACTCAGGTGAGCACGGCTGCTGCGTGGCCGGCTCTGGGCCTCGCGGCTCCGGCAGCCGCCCTCGTCCGCGCTGGCTCCATGGTGGCCGAGGCGCACCGTCAGGTTCCTGCCTTCCGTGCGTGGCCGCCGTTGTCCATCCCTCGTTCAAGGGCTGGGGCTGGGTGGGACCCCCTCGTGGGAGATGAACGGGGACACATTCATCTGGATAGCAGCCCTAGGGTGGCCGTGGGTGCAGCCTCAGCCCTGGGGCTCAGACGGGGATCCCTACTTCCTGTCCAGACCCCGCTCACAGAGGCCGTTGGGCCATGGCTGCACCCCTCCCCAACTCCTTCCACTCCACCGCGGAGGCCACAGCTCAGGGCTGTGTGTTGGGGCTGTCTGACTCCCCATTGCTCCCTGGGTCGGGGTGATTCAAGTGCTGACGAGGCAGCACGGGTGGGTCTGCCCGGACAAGGGGTGTGAGGTCCCATCCGTGCTGTGACTGACCCGGACTTAAGAGGAAGGTGGGAAGAGGTGACGCCCTGTCCCTCCGTGACCCACCTGCCTCCTGGAGGGGTGACTGACACCAATCTCTTCTTCCCCCAGGTGGGGCCTGGGCCTCAAGTGCTGGACGACCCCCACACCCACCTCCTGGGCCCTGACGGCCTGCCGAAGCTGGCCGCCTGACCGCCTCCGTGACGGCCCCCACTGCCACCTGGCGACGGGGCTGAGCCCCGTGAGGGGGGCGGGTGCGGGGACTGCTGGCTTGGGCCAGGAGCCCAAGTGCCTGTCCTTTGCCCGCCTGCACCCAGTGCCCTAAGGGTGGGCTCCAGTCCGGGAGCCAGTTAGGTGCGGAGCACTGGTGCCTTGGGGCAGGAGGGGCCCCGCCCCGGCTCTGGCCCACTCTGGGCCATCCCTCCTCATGACTGGAGCACTTCTCTCTGAAGGGCCGTCACGCATCGCGGCAGGTGGCCTTGGCAGGGACGGGGCCTCGACTGCTGTGGGCCCCGGTGACCTTGGGAATAAACCCAGCATTGCTTACATTGCCGACTCGTGCCGTGTGCTCCTTCCCTGCAGCATCGTGGACAGGGAGGGTGGGCCCCTCACCGGGATGGGATGGGGTGCCCCAGCCTGAGGGCAAAGAGAGAGGGGGCTCCGAAGGGAGGGGCTGTGGATTGAGAAAGCGTAGACGTAAAGGCGAGGGGTCAGGCGGACCCCATGCAGTGACCGGCTGTTCTGTGTTTTATTTTTTTAAATTTTTTTGGAGAGGTTTTTGCTAGAGGGCGCGTGCGCTCGCCAGACAGACAGAGAGAGACAGAGAGATAGAAAGCGAGAAATCACCCCCCAGGGGAGATGGCCACGCTGCAATCCCTTCTCCTCTATTCTCCTCTTGGGATCTTGGGCACGCACACACACGCGCCCGGCCTGAGTTTAAGCCACCGGGTCCGAGACTCGAACCGCGGTCGACTACGTGGGAGTCCAGTGACATAGCCATTACGCCAACTGCTGGTCCCTGTTCTGTGTTGTTTTAGGGGGGCAAAGCCAACGCGCCCAGATAAGTTCAAGCTGCCAGGTTTGGACTCAAACCACGGTTGACTACGTGGGAGTCCAGTGGCATAACCGCTATGCCACCTGAGTTCTGTGGTTCTTTTTTTGGGGGGATGGGGGAAGAGGTTTTTGCTATAGGGCTCGTGGGCTCACCAGAAAGACAGAGAGACAGACAGAAAGCAAGAAATCACCCCCTGGGGGGATGGCCACGCCGCAATCCCTTCTTCTCCATTCTCCTCTCGGCATCTTGGGCATGCACGCACACGCGCCCGGTGTGAGTTTTAAGCCACGCAAACCGCGGTCGACTACGTGGGAGTTCAGCGACATAGCCTTTACACTAACTGCTGGTCCCCGTGAGTGCCATGGTTCTAAGGAGTCTGTCCTGGCTGGCTGGCCGACCCAGGCCCCTTCTCTGCGGCCCTACAGTAGACTGCCGGTGTAGAGAGCTCCTGCGTGCCCTGCAGCCACCGCACTGACTGTCGCTTCAAGGCTCTCTGTGGGAGGCCATGTCCCTGCGGGGATCCCCAGGAGCCATCATGGGGGCACACCTGCACCCCCCGCAGCACAGAGGCAGCTGGAGGAGGTCATGGGCCTGCCCTCCGCTCCGGGGCCCTCGGCCCCTACTGCCTGCCCTGGGTGACCACCGCCTGGTTCGAGGCCTGTGGCCAGGCCCATCTGCCGGGTCAGGAAGCTGACGTTTCTCCCCCTGACACCCTGGATCAGGACACCCCAGGTGTCCTGGGGTGACGCTGCCAGGGCCAGGGTGGAGGCAGAAGCCGAGGAGGCGTGCTTGGGCAAACCGTCTTGGGAGGGTTCCCCACGTGGCCCAGGGTGGTGCGGGAGGCAGTGCTCTGCTAGGCTCCTGGCAGGATGGGGCTGCTTGGCCAGGCCTTTCCTGGGCCCCCGGTTGGCAAGAGGCTCCCTGAGCCGCGGTCTGAGTCTGATGGGGAGAGAAGGTGGGACGGGCCTGCCGGGTCCCCCGGTGGCTGGGGCGTGGCTGGCTGAAGGGGCGTGGCCGGGGGCGTGGCGGAGGGGGCGTGGCCGGGCGGGCTCGGCGGGCGCAGGAGCAGCGGCCGGGTCGCCAGTGGGTGCGCAGCAGCCGTGTCGGCCACGCCATGGGGCAGATCGAGTGGGCCATGTGGGCCAACGAGCAGGCGCTGGCGTCCGGCCTGAGTGAGTGCGGCCGGGAGGGGCAGGACCTCGGCTGCGGAGGGGCGGTGGAGGCTGGGCCGGGGGTGGGCCCAAGACCCCAGACGAGGGCCACGGGCTGCAGGGTGGGGAAGGGCCGGGCTAGAGCTGGCGGAGCGTTCGAGCCTGCCGGCTGCCGAGACCGGGTCGGAGACCCCTGGCGCCCGCAGCGTCCTGCCGCGTAGACCCCATCCCCCCAGAGCGCCCCCCACGCACTGCCCACACCCAGCTGACCTCCGAAGGAGGAAGCTGCAAGGCAGGGAAGAGGCGTTTCGGCCCCTGTGGTTTCCGGGGAGTCACTGCCCTGCCTGATTGGGAAAACCCGGCTGCACGCACTGCTGGGCCCCTTCCTGCCCCGGAGCGCGGACTCCGCTTGGGGTCGGGAGAGACCCCGCTCCCTGGAGGCAGCTGGGCGGGAACTGGGGCAGGGCTGGGGCTCCCTGGGCTGGGGAGGTGGGCTTACCCCATGGGGGACACACTCCATTTGGGCCCAGCCCCGAATCCACACAGACAGAAGGAAGTCTAGGATTTCACAAGGCGGCTTGAAACCGCCGAGTGCCGGCCTGCCGCCTCTTGGCAGCATGGTGGGGCTGGCCCCTGCCCACTGTCCAGGAGCTGTGAGGGCCAGTGGGTCTCCTCCACTCCGGGTCTGGCAGCATCCCGGCCAGGACAGGAGGGGTGGGCTGAGGCCAGCGGAGACCCTGGGCGGCAATTCTGCCTCCTTCCTCCTTCGGGACAGGGCTGCTCCAGGAAGCAGCTGCACCTGGTGGGGGCGGGACACAAGGAGGGTCCCAGCACCCCTGCTCCTGCCCCCCCCCCTCTGCCTCTGTTGGAAGAGTGGGGGGTACAGGTAGCCCAGGGGAGACCTCCCTCTGGGCAGAGGCTTTGGGCGAGGGGCCCTGCAGTGTGTCCTGAGCCCTGCTGGCTGGGACCCTCCTCCCCAGCTCCTGCAGGAAGTGGAGCTGGGGGACCTGGGTTCTAGTCCCACCCCAGCCTCAGCCAGTGCCCACAGCGCGGGGACGCTGGTCTGGTGGGCAGTGTCACAGGGCCTAGAGACTCCTGACATCCTCTGCCTGGATCGCCCTGTGTGGGCGGCCCTTCCTGCAGGTCCAGAGGCCTCTGTCCCCTAACCAGGGCTTTGTCATCTTCCTGCTGAAAACCCCCATTGCTAAGATGGAAGCTGGGGCTGTCCCGTGGCCTAGTGGGTAAGGGAGCCAGATCCCACATGACCGACCGCTTGGTTCAAATCCTATCTCTGGCAGCTTGAAAAATGCACTGGGCATGTGTGCACGTGTGCCCGGGGCCCCAATGGGTTAGAAATGGAGAAGGGACCGCCAGGTGGCCATGCCCGCCGGGGCGCGCTCTCCCTCCGTCATTCAGTCAGCGCGCGGACCCTCCGGTTTAGAAATGGCACAAAATGGAATGGAGAACGGAGGCGGAGCCCACCCCCCGCCCTGTGCCCTTCCCGGCCGGGCTCCTGAGGGTGCCCCGGCCTCTGTCCAGGGCATTTCTCAACGCAGCAGTCTCCCACGTGGAGGGGACTTCCCGGCCACTGGCCAGCCTGAGGAGGGGGGCATTGATGTCCCCTGCCCCAGCTCAGCGCCCGGGCGCTGTCTCCTGTGGGACCACAAGCCCCTGAGAGCGTGGTCGCGTCCCCAGTCTGCTCTGTTCAGGGATGCCGGGGCGAGTCCTCAGGCCCCCGGGGTCACAGCTGTCCCAGAGGAGGTGACCGGGAAGTGCCCCACACACTGCTGACAAGTGCTGTTAATGTTCAGCCGGCCGGGGAGACCGGGAGACGCAGAGTTCAAGCTGGGAGAGTCTCCAGTCCACACCGGCTGCTCCCGGGGCGCGGAACTGCTCCCTGGCTGGAGGGGAGGGCGTACGGCAGAGGAAAGGCTCCCCCACGGCGGCCGAGGGGGCTCGTGGCCTCCCAGGGCTCTGGGTGGAAAAGGCACGGAGCAAACCCTGGAGACGGCCGGAGCTGTGCTGCCCGGTGCTCGGGCCCACGGAGGGACTCGGGCCCCAGGCCCCCAGCAGAGGCTGAGGCCGCTGCCTGGGCCCACGCCCTGCGGTCACGAGCACACAGACACCCCACCGGCGGTGGCCGCTTTAGAAGCAGAACTTCCAGCTGGGAGACGAGGGGAGTCGGCCTGGCACGTCTGAGGGGTGAAGGGGTCTGTGGCCGGGCGGGCGGCGGGTCCTGCGCAGGGGGCAGCAGGGGTCAAGTGGTAGCTGTGTGGACCCAGCGCAGGCCCAGAGCGTGCTCCGGGGAGCAGAGAGCAGACAGGCCGCGGGAGGCGGGGGACGCAGAGCCCTCAGAACCGACCCGTGGGCTCCTACCCCGGCACTTAGACCCGGGCCTGCAGGTGGCACGGTGATGTGGTGTTGCACTCCCACGTGGCCAGCTGTGGTTCAGGTCCCAGGCCCAGTGGCTTGAAATTCACGCCATGCATGTGTCTGTCTGTGTCCAGGATCTCAGGGGAATGGAGGAGAAGGGACTGTGGCGTGGCCATCCCCCCGGCGGGTGATTTCTCACCCTCCCTCCTCACTGCCTCTCTGGCAAGCTCACATGCCCTATGGCAAAAACAAAAACGAAAACATGTTGACCAGTAAAGAGAACCTAGGGGTGTCGTGGTTAAGGCACAGGACTCCCATGTGGTCTACTGCAGTTCGAGTTCCACATCCAGTGGCTTGCTTTCTCACTTTCCTTCTTTCTCTCTCTCTTTCTCTCTTTCTCTTCCGGTCAAATTTAACAACATAAAAGTAATGGGGCTGGCAAGTGGCATGGTGGTTAAGGGCGCTGCACTCTCACATGGCTGAGCTTTGGTTCAAATCCTGGACCTGGCGGGTTGCTTTCTCACTTTCTCTCTTTCTCTCTACCTGTCTCTATCGCACTCTGGTCAAAATAAAATAAGTAAGTAATGTTAAGCAAAATAATTCTTTAAAAAATAATAACTGGGACCAGCAGTTAGCATAATGGCTATGTCGCTAGACTCCCACATAGTCGACCGTGGTTTGAGTCCTGGACCCGGTGGTTTAAAACTCACGCTGGGCGCATGTGCGTGCGTGCCCAAGATCCCAAGAGGAGAATGGAGGAGAAGGGATCGCGGTGTGGCCATCCCCCTGGGGGGTAATTTCTCGCTTTCTGTCTCTCTGTCTCTCTCTGTCTGTCTAGCAAAAACCTCTAAAAAAAATAATAACAGTAAATAAATGAATAAAATAATTCTTTAAAAAATAAAGAGAGAACCTTAAAAGCTACACCATGGGACCAGCAGATGGCTAATGGTTACATTGCTGAACTCCCATGTGATTGACCGCGGTTCAAATCTCAGACCCGGTGGCTTAAACTCACACCGGGCACGTGTGCGTGCGTGCCCAAGATCCCGAGAGAAGAATGGAGGAGAAGGGATTGCGGCGTGGCCATCCCCCCTGGGGGACGATTTCTCGCTTTCTGTCTGTCTCTGCCTTTCTGGCAAGCACACGCACCTATAGCAAAAACCTTTCCACAGCAACAAAAAAGCTGCACCAAGAACAAAATGATGCTCGTCGGTGACAGATGCCAGCAGAGGGAGGGCTGCCGCTCGGGTGCACAGAGGGGAGTGTCTCCTCGCACCACGTCCAGTGAGCTGCCACGTGAGGACGAGGGTGTCCGTGTTACAGAGGCCTCGCCAGGACGGAGGCGACAGCCCGGTGGGAGGGACGGCATCCGGGATGCCATGGTCAGCAGGGCTTCACTGCAGAGTCCCCGACAGAGTCGGGGTGAGGCCGGAGCTGGGCGTCCCGGAGGGAATTTTAATAAATACTTAAGTAATACTCATTAAAGTATATTTAGTACATTTAATAAGTAGCTTTAAATATTAGAAATTTATTCAGTTATTTTATTTTATTTTTTTGAGAGGTTTTTGCTATAGGGCGTGTGCGCTTGCCAGAAAGACAGAGAGAGACAGAGAGAAAGTGAGAAATCACCCCCCAGGAGGGATGGCCCCGCCACAGTACCTTCTCCTCCGTTCTCCTCTCGGGATCTTGGGCAGGCACACACACGCGCCCGGCATGAGTTTAAGCCACCAGGTCCGGGACTTGAACCGCAGTCGACTACATGGGAGCTCAGCCACATAGCCATGACGCCAACTGCTGGCCCCTACTCAGTTATTTTTAAATTTGCTATAGGACACATTTGGTCATCGGAGAACGTGAGAAGGACCCCCCAGGAGTGACCGTCTCACTGCCGTGCTCCCCTGGCCGCTCAGCATTTGGGCACACGTGTAATGTGCCCGTGTGGCTCTCGGGGTGCCGGGCCTCAGGCCTGCTCTCTGGCTTTCCCTTTCCCTCTCTGTCTCGTCTCTGTCTGGTCAAGTTAAAAATGATAATAACAAATAGAGTTAAATAAGTAATAACTGAAACGGGGGGAGGGCTGGACAAAAGACCAACTGATCAAAGTATTACAGAGTGAAGACAGCGTGGAGGTGAGCAGCGGGCCCTCGGCGATGCAGTGCAGGCCCCTGAACCATCTGGGAAGGAGATGGCGACATGGCGCAAGCTCCGGGCCCAATTCGAGTCCCTTTATCACCTCCTCAGAGGCTTTTAAAATATATACAAGGGGGCCAGCAGGTGGCATGGTGGCTAAGGGCACTGGATTCCCACATGGCTGAGTGCGGTTCAAGTCCTGGACCTGGCGCTTGCTTTCTCACTTTCCCTTTCTCTCTCTCTGTCTCTGTCTGGTCAAATTAAAGAATAATAATAACAAATGGATTTAAAAAATCAATTCTTTAAAATATATATAGAAGGAAGAAATTGCGAAGAGTCAATTGAGGATCTTAAAAAAGACAACCTTGGGGCCAGCAGGTGGCATAGTGGGGAAGGCGCTGGACTCCCACATAGTTCGAGTCCTGGGCCCGGCAGCTTGGAAGTCATGTCAGGCACACGCGTGTGCGTGCCCATAATCCCAAGAGGAGGATGGAGGAGAAGGGATACAGCATGGCCATCCCCCCGGGGGTGATCTCTCACTTTCTGTCTGTCTGGTGAGCACATGCGCCCTACAACAAAAATTTTAAAAAAGACAATCTTAATGTTTTTCAACTTTTAAACTTTTCCTCTTCGACCATGTTGTAGGAAAAAATACAGGCAATTGAATGGAAAAATTATGAGACTCTATGACAAAATTTAGAGAGGGAGCAAAATACTTAAAGTGATTAAATTTTGTGAACTGTGGTGGGCCGGCAGGAAGTGTGGTGATTAAAGTGCTGAACTCCCACATGGCTGACTGCAGTTCGAGTCCAGACCCAGAGGCTTGAAACTCACGCCGGGCGCATGTGCGTACGTACCCAAAATCCCTAGAGGAGAATGGAGGAGAAAGGACTGTGGCGTGGCCATCCCTCCGGGGGGTGATTCCTCATTTTCTGTCCCTGGTGAGAGCACATGCCCTATGACAAAAACCTAAGAAGTAAAAATAATATTAAAAAGAGATTTTTTTGCCGTAGGGCATATACGCTCGCCAGAGAAGCAGAGAGAGAAAGTGAGAAATCCCCCCCAGGAAGACGGCCATGCCACAGTCCCTTCTCCACTCTCTTCTCGGGATTCCAGGCACACGCACAAGCGCCCTGTGTGAGTTTCAAGCTGCTGGGCCGGGGACTTGAACCATGGTTGCCCGTGTGGTGTCTAACAATGTAACCGTGATGCCATCTGCCGGCCACATCCCCAGGGGCTGATTTTAAAATGTGAGGATGGGGAACCAGCAGTTAGCGTAATGGCTATGTCGCTGGACTCCCACGTGGTCGACCGCGGTTCGCGTCCCGGACCCGGTGGCTTAAAACTCACACCGGGCGCATGTGCGTGCATGCCCAAGATCCCGAGAGGAGAATGGAGGAGAAGGGATTGCAGCGTGACCATCCCCCCTGGGGGGTGATTTCTCGCTTTCTGTCTCTCTGTCTCTCTCTGTCTGGCGAGCGCACGCGCCCTATAGCAAAAACCTCTCCAAAAAAAAAAAGTGAGGATGGGGCCAGCAGGTGGCATGGTGGTTGGGCACGGCCTCGTGGTGAGTCCCGAACCTGGCAGCTGGCTTTCTCGCTTTCTCTCTCTCTTGCTCTCACTCTCGCTCTGTCCCTCTCTGGTCAAGTTAAAATAAATAAATAAATAAAGTTAAATAAAATAATTCTTTAAAAAAAAAGTAAGGATAGAGTGAGGTAGGTTGACAAGAAATGCCTTGCCGTGGTGAGTGTGGCACAGCCAGCACCCACGGTGTCTGCGGGGCCATGGCGCTAGCGTGGCTCACGGAGTGCAGACCCACAGGACAGAGGGTGTGGCACGGAGTGAAGGCCGCCCGACCTGGATCTGGGGCGAGGGTGTTCCGCCTTAAAGGACAGAACCTCCGCAAGCGCTCCAGACATGGAGGCTGAAAGTGACGTGGCCAGGTTGACACAGTGGCCTGGGCCACATGGCAAGACCCAGCCTGCAGGAGAGCCTGGTGGCCTTGTGCCGTGGGACAGCTGGGAGGCCGAGGCAGGAGGATCAGGACGGTGACGCCTTTTAAGAAGAGAACGCCCATTCAGACGTGCGGCCATCAGCCAGGAGCCGGCCTCCTGCTCAGAGGGCAGGAGCAGCAGCTCCACCGACCTCGGGACAGCGCAGCGGGGGAACTGCGGTCCTGCGCTCAAGCCGCACCACGACAAGAAACGGCAGCCACGACCCGGCAGGGGTGGGCCGTGGTCACGCAGTCAAGGGGGCAGCGGCGGGGCTCCTGGTGGGGAAGGGGGCGCTCCGGCTGGTCCCCAGCTTGCTCTGGGGCTGTGGTCACTGCCTGGGCCAGTGCCTGGGACCCAGGTGGGCGGCGGAGGTGGCTGCTCGCCACCGGACTGAGGGCCACCGAGCGGCACACTTAGGTGGCCGACATGGCCACGGTGCGTTACACTTATCTGACCGCAAAGCCACAACCGGAACACGCGGAGATGGGTGCGGGACGGGCGCTCACGGGCGGGGCGCAAGGCCCGGTGGAGGGGGCCGGGCAGGGTGAGGGCTCTGCCCCGAGTGCCACGGGGCCCCGCGGAGCGAGGTAGGTGCAGCGCAGCCGCCAGGAGGCGTCCCCACGGGCGCTGGCCCCGCAGCTCCCACGCTCCGGTCCAGCTGTGGCCTGAAGGAGGTGGCTTGCCCCCCCTGCCCCCCCGCGCGGGGCCTCATCTGCAGGGCAGCTCGCGGGGCCTCGTGGACCCAGATGGTGGCGCAGGCCCTGCCGTGGGCCCGGGACAGGCCCTAACCTCCAGCGGCGTCTGCAGTTCTCCTCGCAGGGGGCATCGTGGCCACCGCCGGGCGCTTCACGCAGTGGTACTTCGGCGCCTACTCCATGTATCCTTCGGCACCCGGCGCTCCGAGGGACGGGGCGGCCTCTGCTGGGGCCCAGGCTTGGAGTGGCCCAGCCACTGACCCAAGGCCACGTGCTGGTCACGGCCCACCCCCAGGCCCGACTCGGCGAGGGCCGGTGCTGTGCCCTGCCGGCCCAGCCCTGGGTGCCCAGCGTAGGAGGCAGGCGGGGAGGGGGAGCGCGCAGCCACGTGGCCAGAGCTGTCCCTTAACCGGCGTCAGCGCGGCGGGAGTGTTCGTGTGCCTGCTGGAGTACCCCCGGGGCAAGAGGAGATCGGGCTCCACCATGGAGCGCAGGTGAGCCGCCCCCGCCAGTGTCCTGTCAGACAGCCCTGGCGGGGCCTGCCCAGCGGCGGGGCTGAGGCCCTGGGCAGAAGGGGGGGCTGGCCTGGGTGGGGGTGGGAGGTGGGGCGTCCTGAGTGCGCGAGCCAGCGCAAGTCTCTTCCCTGCCCACTCGCTCTCCTAGCGGCCAGAAGTACATGACCCCGGTGGTGAAGCTGTTCGGGCCCCTCACCAGGAACTACTACGTCCGCAGCATCCTGCACCTCCTGTGAGCCCCGCCCCGCCCTGCCCTGCTCTGTCCCACCCTGCACCTCCTGTGAGCCCGCCTTGCCCCGCCCCCCCTGCCCTGCTCTGTCCCACCCTGCACCTCCTGTGAGCCCCGCCTTGCCCCGCCCCCCCTGCCCTGCTCTGTCCCACCCTGCACCTCCTGTGAGCCCGCCTTGCCCCGCACCCCCCCCGCCCCCCCTGCCCTGCCCTGCTGTCCCACCCTGCACCTCCTGTGAGCCCCGCCTTGCCCCGCCCCCCCTGCCCTGCTCTGTCCCACCCTGCACCTCCTGTGAGCCCGCCTTGCCCCGCCCCCCCTGCCCTGCTCTGTCCCACCCTGCACCTCCTGTGAGCCCCGCCTTGCCCCGCCCCCCCCCGCCTGCCCTGCTCTGTCCCACCCTGCACCTCCTGTGAGCCCGCCTTGCCCCGCCCCCCCTGCCCTGCTCTGTCCCACCCTGCACCTCCTGTGAGCCCCGCCTTGCCCCACCCCCCCCTGCCCCCCCCACCCTGCACCTCCTGTGAGCCCCGCCCCCCCTGCCCTGCTCCCCACCCTGCACCTCCTGTGAGCCCCGCCTTGCCCCGCCCCCCCTGCCCTGCTCTGTCCCACCCTGCACCTCCTGTGAGCCCCGCCCCCCCTGCCCTGCTCTGTCCCACCCTGCACCTCCTGTGAGCCCCGCCCCCCCTGCCCTGCTCTGTCCCACCCTGCACCTCCTGTGAGCCCCGCCTTGCCCCACCCCCCCCCTGCCCTGCTCTGTCCCACCCTGCACCTCCTGTGAGCCCCGCCTTGCCCCCCCCCCCCTGCCCTGCTCTGTCCCACCCTGCACCTCCTGTGAGCCCCGCCTTGCCCCGCCCCCCCTGCCCTGCTCTGTCCCACCCTGCACCTCCTGTGAGCCCCGCCTTGCCCCGCCCCCCCTGCCCTGCTCTGTCCCACCCTGCACCTCCTGTGAGCCCGCCTTGCCCCGCCCCCCCTGCCCTGCTCTGTCCCACCCTGCACCTCCTGTGAGCCCCGCCTTGCCCCGCCCCCCCTGCCCTGCTCTGTCCCACCCTGCACCTCCTGTGAGCCCCCTTGCCCCCCCCCCCTGCCCTGCTCTGTCCCACCCTGCACCTCCTGTGAGCCCCGCCCCCCGCCCCCCCTGCCCTGCTCTGTCCCACCCTGCACCTCCTGTGAGCCCCGCCTTGCCCCACCCCCCCCTGCCCTGCTCTGTCCCACCCTGCACCTCCTGTGAGCCCCGCCCCCCCCCCCCCCTGCCCTGCTCTGTCCCACCCTGCACCTCCTGTGAGCCCCGCCTTGCCCCGCCCCCCCCTGCCCTGCTCTGTCCCACCCTGCACCTCCTGTGAGCCCCGCCTTGCCCCGCCCCCCCTGCCCTGCTCTGTCCCACCCTGCACCTCCTGTGAGCCCGCCTTGCCCCGCCCCCCCTGCCCTGCTCTGTCCCACCCTGCACCTCCTGTGAGCCCCGCCTTGCCCCGCCCCCCCTGCCCTGCTCTGTCCCACCCTGCACCTCCTGTGAGCCCGCCTTGCCCCGCCCCCCCTGCCCTGCTCTGTCCCACCCTGCACCTCCTGTGAGCCCCGCCTTGCCCCGCCCCCCCTGCCCTGCTCTGTCCCACCCTGCACCTCCTGTGAGCCCCGCCCTGGATGCACACCCCGCCCTGTCCCACTCTGCACCTCTTGTGAGTGCCATCCTGCCCACCCAGGACCCTGGACTGCCTCTTACCCGGCCCTGCCTGAACCACACCCTCCGCCCTGCCCTATACGTCCCCTACGCTGTCCTAGATCGCCCCTGCTTCTCCCTAGACCGGCCAGCCCCACCTGCGTTATCCCACCCTGTGCAGCACAGCCCCACCCTGCACCTCTTGCAAGCCCCACGACACTCGCTCCATCCGCTAGCTTTGGGTGGACCCCCCAGCTCCCCCGCCCTGGTTGCCTAACGGGGAGAGTGGCACCAGCACCACCCCGGGGAAGTTTTTCTAAAGAAACCCCAGGTCCCACTCTGGCCGAAGCCGCATCGCGCGCTTCCCGAGTGCCTGGCCATGGCCTTGGCCTTAGGGTGAGCCCGGACTACCCTGCGGGTGGTCCCTGGAGCCGTCCCCTCTCCTGGGCCTGGTGGTCGCTGCGAGCCCAGCGGGGCCACACCCCTGCATTGCCCGCCCACCTGCAGCAGGTGGAGGGTGTGTGGCCCCTGGGTTAGAGAGGCAGGGAGGGCCGGGAGCGGCCTGACCCGGGCAGACCTGTGGTCCTGGGTCAGGCGGGGGCAGCAGGTTGGCAGCCCAGCACGTCCTGAGCTCTTCTGGCCGGAGCCCCAGGGCTCGGGCCTGACGGTGTCCCCTCCCACACAGGCTGTCTGTGCCCGCCGGCTTCCTTCTGGCCACCATCCTGGGGACTGCCTGCCTGGCCATCGCCAGTGGCATCTACCTGCTGGTGAGTAGCACCCTCCACGGTCGGCCCCCAGCGCCTCGTGCTCGGCAACAGGTGGCACAGAGCCCTGCCCTGCCCTGGGCTGGAAGGTCCCTTGTTTGAGGGGCCACGCCTGGCCAGGTCACGTGGCCCGCCAACGGCCCTCTGTCAGGCTTGGTCTGCAGCCTCTTAGCTCCGGCTTGGGGCGTGCTGGGAGCGGGGCCCAAGTGTGTCTGCTTTTTATGGCTTTTTTTTTTTTTTTTTTTTTTTTTTCCGAGAGATTTTTTGCTGTAGGACCCGTGTGCTTGTCAGAGAGACAGAGACAGAGAGCGGGAAATAACCCCCGGGGATGGCCACGCCTCCATCCCTTCTCCTCCGTTTCCTCCCTGGATCTTGGGCACAGGCTCCTGGCTTGAATTCAAACCACCAGGCCCAGGACTACCTGGCTGCCCAGGGTGGAACCAGTCCGCCACCTGCTGGTCGCAGTGGGTTGTGCTGTTTGGAAACCTCCCTGCCCTCGGTCATAACGGGCTGTTCCAGTAGCCTCACGGCCTCGTTCAGGAGAGCACGTAGGACGTTTCTAAGTCAGGAAGTGGGAGCACACCGGCTTGTTCTAGGGCTTTTATTTACCCGGTAGTCCGGGCTGTGAGTCCGGAACACACGTGCCCAGGCCTGCTGGCCCCTGTGGGGGGACTGGGGAGCTCTAACGAGCGTCTGCAGAAACACTGGGCACCTCGGAAGCTGCCGGTCAGGGTGGGGCGCCCCTACTCAGCTGCCCTTTCCCGAGAGCTGCCCGCGGATATGGAGGGACAGTCCTGTTCTCAGTCCCTCGGCAGAAGGCCGGGGAACCCCCAGGCCTCGGAGTTGGCTCCCGAAAGTGAGCTCCAGGGCAGCGTCCACCAGCCTGGGCTGTGCCCCTCCAGCATGGCCAGACAGCCGGAGTTGGGGGCAGCAGAGCCCGGTCCTGACTGTGGCCATGGGCGGGTCACCAGCCTCTGAGCACTGTCACACCTTCCCTGGTGCCCTGGTGGGGTGGCCCTCGGGAGGGAGGCTCGCCCATGGCCAGCCCCTCTTTGCCCTGCAGGCAGCCATCCGAGGCGAGCAGTGGACCCCCATCGAGCCCAGGCCCAAGGAGCGGCCGCAGGTGGGAGGCACCATCAAGCAGCCGCCCAGCAACCCCCCGCCCCGGCCCCCGGCTGAGGCCCGCAAGAAGCCCAGCGAAGGGGAGGAGGCAGGAGGGGGCCCACCAGGTGGCCCCCAGCTCAACCCCATCCCGGTGACCGATGAGGTGGTGTGACCGCAGCCGGCATTGAAGACCTGCCCCACGGCTCTGGCCCATGCTCCACGTGGCCCCTGTCCACAATAAACGCAGTAACCACAGCCTGCCTGTGGCTCTCCCTGGCACCTGGCTCCCTCTGACCGCACCTCACCCTTCTCCTGCCGGGCTGCCTCAGCCTTACGGGCAGCAGCACTGGCTCCTCGGCCGCACGTGGAAACCGGCGCGTCCTGCTCCATGGGCCCAGTGCTGGAGCCCTGGTGTGCACCCCCGGTGTGCACCCCCAGCGTGCACCTCTGGGCAAGGGCCTCCTCTCCTCCCAGCCCTCCACGCTGGGTCCAGAGGTGTAGGGAGGGCCCAGGCAGAAGGGCCGCCATGGGGCGTGGGCCTGGGGCCCCTGGCCAGCCTGGAGGCTGAGCCCAGTGTCTGGGCCAGGCGGTGCCGCTCAGGTGCTGGGGCACGTGCACACGCACGTGTGGCGGGGAGCCCTGTGGCATACCCCAGGGTTTGCTGCTTCCGCCCAAGCCCTTCCACTAACAAGCACACCCTGAGGCCTCCCCACGGCCTGCCTGTGTGCCCACCTGCTCTCCAGGAGTCACACTTTTAGAACTAGGGGTCCTCTAGTGCCCAGGGACCCACCTGCCCTCTGCAACCTCTGCCCCAGCCTGCCCAGCCAGCAGACCTGGGCCTTCCAGACAGGCGCACCACGGGTTACCCTTGCCTTCTCACACCCCACCCACCCCGGCTCTTCCAGGAGCCTCAGTCCCCTCGCCCCTGTGGGCCACTCCTGGTACCACAGTAACACTGGGCTCTTCTGACCCAGAGCCCCTGGTGCCTCCCACTCAGCCCCACTGCCCAGCCCCCTGGGCTTCAGCCCCCTGCTGTGACGTCGAGCCCTGCAGGGCCGCTTGCTTCTGGAGTGCTCCCCAGGGCCCAGCCCTCTGTCGCCCCCCGGCTCCCCCCGGCACGGTGGGGAGGCACAGATTGTGTCCGTGCCCACGGCCCTCTGCCCAGTACGAGTGCGTGGGGCCTCCCTCAGCGCGGAGCGGATGGGCCTGCGAGCCTTAGGGGAGGCCGCCGCCTCAGGTAATGGGGCCCAAGGCTCCCCGTGGTAGCTGGAGGCTGGCAGCTCCAGCCTTGTCCTTTCCCGCACCCCCGGGCCCTTAACCAACGTCCTGGAAAGAGTGGGCGTGCAGGCCTGGCGGCCGGGAACCCCGGTCTGGCAGGAGCCCGAGGGTGCCGGGGGCCCTGCCTGGGTGGTGAGCAGGCCCAATCCGGCCTCGCAGGCCCGAGAGGCGTCCTGAGGCCCAGGGCCACGCGGAGGCAGCCTGTGGGTGGGTGCGCTGCAGCGGCAGCCGGCGGGGTGTGCCCGTGCCGCCTTGCGCTCCAGCCCTCAGCCGCCCTGGCAGCTCCTGCTCACGCCCACAGACATTTCTGAGAGGACCCACAGGCCCAGGCCAGTGGATGTCCCTGGGGTACCAGCTGTGTGCGGGCCGGGTGGGCATGGCACTGAAGGCTGTCATCCGTCAGTTTAATAACACGCTGACATAGGAAACAATCGGTACAAAGATAGTGGAGGGGCTGGGACCAGCAGGTGGCATAATGGCTGCGTTGCTGGACTCCCATGTAGTCGACCATGGTTTGAGTCCTAGACCCTGTGGCTTAAACTCACGCCGGGCGCGTGTGCGTGCGTGCCCGAGATCCCGAGAGCAGACAGTGGGGACCACAGGCAGGAGAGAAGAGGGGAGACAGCCCGGAGGTGGCCTGGAGGAGCGAGTGGCTCCAGGCTCCACGTGTGCCCCCACCTTGGAGAGAGCCTCCCTTGCAGGCCTCACCCCCTGCTCTGAAGTGGGGTGCCCGTGCCCTCTGGCCCCACCTGTTCGAAGGCGCAGGGAGAAGAAAGATGGTGGGTGGTGGGGTGTGCAGGCCTCGGGCTCCCACTCCGCTGCCGGGTGAAATGGGGAGCTGTCCGAGCTGCCCGAGTGCAGCCCCAGTGCTGTCAGCAGGAGGTGGCTTGGTGGTCTGCAGAGTGAGGCTGGGCTGCCGCTGGTGGAAGTGAGGCCTGGGAGGAGCCGGACAGGAAGCAGGGCGTCTCCCTGTAGCTGGCTGGCTGTCCCAGCAGGGGCAGTCTCGGCTGCAGCCCCTGGGAGGGGTCCTGCCAGTCAGTCCACGGGCCTGGACAGGCCCCTCAGCCTCTTGCTGGGCTCTCGGGTCCAGCAGTGACCCAGAGGCATTGCTGAGTACCACAGGGCAGGGGTGTGAGCACCACGGGGTGGGATGTGAGCACCACGGGGAGGAGGTGTGAGCGCCACGGGGCGGAGGTGTGAGCGCCACGGGGCGGAGGTGTGAGCGCCAAGGGGCCGGGTGTGAGCGCCATGGGGCAGGGGTGTGACCACCACGGGATGGGATGTGAGCGCCATTGGGGCGGGGTGTGATGACGGCTGCCAAGGTCCCACGGTTGGTTCCATGAGCCGAGCTGTGGCCTCAGGACGAGGTACCGCTGAGGTGTGGGGTCCCGGGCAGAGGCTGTGTGCCAGCACCTGCCAGGGGCGTCATGTTCCTCGAGGGCACACACTCCACGGCAGACTTCTCTGCACCAGAGCATGAGGAAGAGCAGGTTGGGCGGGCATGTCCTGCCAGGACGGCCTGGATGGACACAGGCCTGGCCGCCCCCCAGCTGTCCCCGGAGCGCTGGGGCTGGGCTCTGGCAGGAACAGCAGGCTTGGTCAGGCCAGTGGCAGGCCTCTGATGGGAACAGGAGAGGCTGCCTGCCTGCTCTGGTGTGGACAGGGCAGCAGGTGCCTGAGGTGTCGTGGTGCCACTCTGAGCCCTCAAGGGCTCTCGAGCGGGTAGGTCGGGAGGACGTCGACCTGCAGCCGCCATCTGACCTGAGGGCAGCGATGCTCTGTCAGCCCCAAGCACTGAGGGAGGCCGGGCTGGGCCCCCACCGAGGGCCTTGCGGGAGGGCTTGGGGCCTGGCCTCTCTGGGTCCCGCAGAAACCTGTGGCTCGACCCCGGGGAGCAACGTCAGGAGCTGGTCCTGCCGGAGCAGGGCTGTGCTCCCACAGAGGTGCAGTGGCCTTCGTGGGCAGCGGGCTGCTGCTGGGAGGGGACACTGTCCACATCCCAAGGAAGCCCCACCACAGCCAGACAGGAGGGAAGCTGGGGCAGCACCTGAGGCCAGCTCCTGGCCAGGAGGGCCCCTCCCCACCTGCTGCCTCCTTCAGAGGCAGGGGGACACACTGGGCTCTGAGACTGGCCCTGTGTGTGTGGGGGGGTCGGCCTGTGGGGGGTAGGGGTGGGGGGACTCAGGGCGGCATGTCGGGGGTAGGCGTGGGGGGGCCTGCAGAGCTGGGGCAGGGGTGTGGGGATACAGGGTGGCCTATGTGTGGGGTAGGGGTGGGGAGATACAGGGTGGCCTATAGGGGGTAGGGGTGGGGGGATTCAGGGCAGGCAGCCTGTCGGGGGTAGGGGTGGGGGGAAACAGGGTGGCCTGCAGAGCTGGGGGTAGGGTTATGGGGGGGTACACAGGGCGGCCAGGGGCACATGTCAGCACGGGGGCACAGAAGCTGCTTATCAAAATATTTTATTTTAGGAGACCCCTCAAAAAAAGACCCTCCACATTAGACAGACACCCCACAATATCCTTGGCCTTTTTTTTTTTTTTTTTTTTTTTTGGTCTTTTCTGTACTTTTTCTTTTTTAAATCAACTAAAACAATTTGATGCTTAAAACAAAAGACAGGAACGATGTCGCAGTCAGACGTTAGTCGAGAACACGTGTGTGTGCTGGGCCCTCCGCGAGGTGCTAGGGCTGCTGCAGTAGTTCACCAGGGCCGGACTCGCCAGGCCTGTCGGCGGGTGGCCGTGGGCGGGGAGGCCGAGGTGGCGGGGCACCGGACGTATAACTTACACAGAAGCGGTGTGGCCCCACTCGGCGCCTCGCTGGGATGGGACTTTCGGTCTGGCGGGAGCCGGGAGTCGGCACCATCTTCACCGTGTGGCTTCTTTTCCGGCTGAGCAACATTTTTTTTTTTTTTTTTAATTTTTAAAAAGAATCACAGCCAAAGTAAGACATTAACTGCAAAACCCCAAACGGCTGCGTCGCCCGATTTATAAAAACACACGAGTCCACGCGCAGCGGCGGCCGCTATACTTTCCCCGGGATCTTCGCCCGCTTGCGCGCGATGGCGTCCTCCACGGCCTTGAGCTGTTTCAGGAGCTCCTCGCGCCGCGACAGCGTGCTGGCCTTCCCAGGCTTGGCGCTCGCCTCCACAGCCTTCCCGGGCACGCTGGTCACCTTGCCGGACCCCTTGGCCGGGGGAGACAGCTGGCGCTTCCTGCGGGGCGGGGGTGACCGCGCTGAGGCTGGCCCCGTCTGCCGGGGCGAGGGAGTGGCACGGTGCCTGCCTGTGGGCCAGCCTGAGACTGCCAGTCCGGCCGGCCGTGCCACGCCCTCCCCGCACAGACAGGGTCCCAGGCCCCCCGTGTCCAGGGCTCCTTGAGGGCAGAGACCAGCCTGCAGCAGCAGCCTGTCAGTCTGGGGCAGGGCTGTGTGGTGGAGGGTCAGGGCTGCGCCTCACCCAGCCAGGGCCTGCTGGGCCCCACCGAGGCTCCACGCAGGTCTGGCCCAGCTCCCTGCTGCCCCTGGGGACTCACCTGTCTGCCGGGGCCACAGGGGCTTTGGCGTTCTGGCCTCTCTGCCGCTCTGGCTTTGGGGAGCCCATTCTCCCGCCTGCCTTCCGGTCCCGAGAACCTGGACCACAGGGACAAAGTGAGACACCAAGTGAGGACTGGGGCCAGGGCCAGCGAGGACAGCTTCGCCAGGCCAGGGTCGGCTCCAGGGTGGAGGCGGCCGGATCCACCCCTGTGCCTGACAGATGGGGCGCTGCAGGGCCCGCTGGGCAGCTCCCAGCCAGAGCTCGGCCGCCATGCTGCCCCGCCACGTGTCGCTCTCAGAGGCGGCGTCTGCGCCCACGGCCCTGGTTCCTGCTGTTCCTGCCATCCTCTTTCCCTTTCAGTTTTTACCACAGGGCATGTGCACTCGCGGGAGAGACAGAGACAAGAGGACAGCGAGAGATCACCTCCCGGGGGATGACCACACCGCAGTCCCTTCTCCATTCTCCTTTCAGGATCTTGGGCGGGCACACACATGCGTCTGGTGTGATTTTCAGGTCACCAAGTCGAGGACTTGAACTACAGTCGGCCGTGTGGGAGTCCAGCGCCTTAACCACCATGCTACATGCCCCCCCCCCCCCCCCCACTGTTATTCCTAAGTAAACAAGCATTTCAGAATTCTTTGGAGTTTTTGTCTCGACTACTCAGTATTGGGAGATAAAACTCCATGATCACGGTCTCCGGGAGTCCCTGTCCTTGTAATTTATTGCAGGAGGTGTAACTGCTTGCCAGAGGGAAAAGACACCCCTCCCCGGGGGTAGTGCTGCGACCCCTCTTCTTCCGTCTTTCCATCCGCCAGGCTTCTGTGCACGCGGATGTACTGGGCTTTTGCTGCTGGGGCTGGGATTCAAACCACTGCTGGCCATGCAGGGTCTGGCTCGCCTAACCACTTTAAAGTGTCAATAGGGTGCCGAGGCCCCGCAGTGACACTACCCAGGTCCTGCTGGTGCTCCGTGTGGCTCTGCTGCCCTGGCCCACCAGCCTGGGGACACTCACCGCGGTCTGGGGACAGGTGGGCTCGCTTGGCAGGAGGGCTTTGCCTGTCCTTGTCTGATGGCTCGTATCGCTTCCTGCTTCCTTTATCAGCTGCCTGCAACAGCAGGGGTGGGTCAGCACGCCGGCTGCACTGCCACCACCAGGCGACAGGACGGCAGCCCCCACGTCCTCGTGCCAGTGCGCCCTCCCCCACGGTGCTGCCCCTGCTCTGGCTCTCCCCAGCGAGGCTCCCACGACCTGGGCAAAGGATGGCACTGCCATTTCCTGGGGGCCCTCTGAGCACTTGGGGACCCTGTGACCCTGGCATGCCAGTCTGCGGACAAGGACACTGGCAGAGCCAACTGCTCCCCGTGGAAGCTGCTGCCCTGGCAGGCCAGCACTGCCGTGGACATGTTGAGCCAGTGGCCTGGTCTCCAGTTCGTGGGGAACCGGCCTCTGGCTGGAAGCACCCAAGGCAGCCCTGGCGGCCCTGCACCCAGCCTCACCTTGTTCAACAGGGTCAGCTTGATCTCTTTGTGGGTGACAAACGAGCCCTGTGGGGGCTGCCCGGGGGGGCCCTGTGGTGGGGGGGGCGTGGGTTGCTGCGAGGACTTCCCGCTGGCCTGCAGTTTCGAGGATCTGGGCTGCTGTGCGGACGAATCCCGTTTCCGCTTCTCTTCCTTAACGCCGTCCTCCTTCTTAGATTTTCCTGCCGATGACCAGCCCCAGTCACCTTGTGCCCTGAGCCACCTGCAGCCCGGCAGGTGTCACCAGGACACAGCCTTCTGGAGGCACACACCTTTCTCTTTCCTGGTCTGGGCAGGGGTCGGCGACCGTGAGCTGGCGGAGGACACGGGGCTGGCCAGGTCGGCGTACATGTCATCGGAGTCCACAGTCCGCACTGAGCTGCTACTCGACGTGGCGCTGGACACCGAGGACACGCTGCTCACACTCAGGGACCTAGACACACACACAGTTCATCTGCAAGTGGCCTGAGCCACGGTGGCTCTCTGCGGCCCACTTCCCATAGTGCCACCTCCCTGAACACGTACCCCCAGCGCGCAGTTCAACGACGTCCAGGCCACCGAGCCAGGCCCGTGTCACTGATGAAGGGCACGCTGCAAACAGGCCAGGCCCGCAGCAGCACCGTACACGTGGGCTTAGGTAGGCGCCCTGGCCGGCATGCGCAGCCACGGGAGGGCTCCCGCCTGCGGGCGGCTGGCCGAGACGAGACCCCAGTCTCATGCATGTCTCCAAGGGCACAAAGGTGGCTGTGGACCAGGGGGCCCATGAGCCCGTAGGAGGTTCCAGGTGGGGCAATGCCCCTCGGCCTGGCACACCCAGGAACCCATCACCACTTCCTGAGAGCATGGGCACAGGAGGGCCAAGGAAACAACCGTTTACTCCTATAATTTTTTTTTCTTTTAGAGATGTTTGCTACAGGGCGATGGACTTGCCAGGGAGACAGAAAGAAATAGAGACAGAAAGCAAGAAATCATCCCCCCGGGGATGGTCACGCCTCATCCCTTCTCTACTCTTATCTTGGGGATTTTGGGTGGGCACGCACAAGCACCCGGTGTGAGTTTAAACCACCAGGTCCAGAACTCGAACCACGGTCGACTACATGGGAGTCCAACCACATAGCCATTATGCTAACTGCTGGTCCCCCCCTTCTCTACTCTTATCTTGGGGATTTTGGACGGGCACGCACAAGTACCCGGTGTGAGTTTAAGCCACTGGGTCTGGGACTCGAACCACGGTCGACTATGTGGGAGTCCATCATAGCCACTGCACCATCTGCTGGTCCCTAGTCCTGATGTTTAAAAAACAGTTCCGACCTGGGGAGGCAAACCCACACAGCTGTGGCTCAGACACCAGGCACGGAGTCGGACGCACCGCCCGAGGGCTGATGCCGCGCCTCTGCCCTGACACCGGGCCCACAGCCCCGAGTTAGGAGCCCCTGGCTTCCGGCACCGTCAGGCACTCTCGTGGGGACGGGGTGCTCGGAAGCAGGGCTGCTGCCTTCACGGTGGCCCAGCGCCCGCGTGGCTCGCAGCTGACGGAGGCAGCCTTCCTTCCCAGACCTGGGAGCCTCAGAGCTGGTGCGGGGATCAGGGCACTGCCCGGGGAGGGGGTGGGACCCTGGCAATGACCTGGATCGGGAACTGGAACCGCTGTAGCTGCTGCCGCTGCCACTCCCGCTGCCGCTGCGGGTCCGCCTGCAACACAGGAGACAGACCCGTGGTCAGGAGCTGGCCGTGCCTGCAGGCCCCACGGCCGGAACGTGCCATGAGGGCTGCTTGTCCCCAGCTTGGGCCTGGGAGGGGCCTGCTGCCTTTACAGACGACTTGTCCCCAGATGGACCCCACGCATCAGGGACATGGGGACTTGCTTTCTCCAGGGGAGTCTGGGTGCTAAGGGTGTCCGCGTCCTCCCCGGGGGCCCTGGGGCAGGTGGGTTGGTGGCACTCCTCCCAACGTGCTCTAAGAACAGAGGCCTGGACACAGTTCAACAGGGAGGGACAGGACGGGCCAGGCTTGGCCTGCTGGCCTCGGTCACTCAGTCTGGGTGCACCGTCACACTGTGGCCTGCTGTGGACCCAGGACTGGGTTTCGGCCAGCGCCTGCCTTGCGGTGGCTCGAGGTGGCTGAGAGCTGGGGTGCTCACCTCCTAGGGGGGGTCCTAGCTTGCCGCTCCTTCCTCCTGGCTTCCCGAGGGTCTCCTGGCTTGGCAGGCTCGGGGGCCGGAGCAGGGGTTTTGGTGGGCTGTGGTGGGGCTGGAAGAAGGGCCGGCTTCTTCACCGACTTCTCGCTGTGAAACGGAGAGGCTCACACAGGGTGGGGCCAGCGGCCACTTGCGGACCACCTCCTGTGACGGTGGATCGGTCTGCACAGAGCTCAGCGCTGCCTCCTGCCGACCACTCTGGGCAAGCACCTGCTGGCCCTGAGACCGAGCACGCCCGAGCAGCATCCCCGCTGCTCGCTGCAGCACCCCTGAGGGTGCCATGCAGACTCTAGCGCCCATCTGCACCGGAAGTGCTGGCCGTTCTTGGGTCACACTGAACGCCTGGCCCTCCTCTGCAGATGCATGCCCCCCGCACCGCGCCACCGGGGACCTGGGGCCAAGCAGGGGACGTGGTGTGGCGGGGAGTCTCAAGGCTGCAGCACTGAAGGATGATGCAGCAGCACCTGCACCCTGGGGGCCCGGCCGAGGTCAACAGCACAGACGTGCGTCTGCTGAAACCCCCAACAGACCGGCGGCGGCCTGGTGGTCGAGGGAGCTGAATCCTATGTGGCCAACTGTTGTTTGAATCCCAGCCCTAGCAGTCGAAAAACAAGCTGGGCCGAGTGCATGCCTACAATCCCAGCAGGAGGGAGGAATGAAGGGGTTAAGGCTTGACTGCGCCCCGTGGGAGGTGCTCGCTCTCTCTCCTCCCTATCTCCCTGGCAGGAGCAAACTCGCTGGTAATTAAAACAAAACTTGATCACAGGGGCTGCGGCGCGGCCCAGAACAGCTCCTGCCCGCACGGCCACCACGGCCGGCCCCTGGAGAGGAGCGCTGCCCACGGGCTATTCCACGGCTGCCCCACGGGAGGTGCACCGAGCACCGGGCCAGAGCCCACCTCCTCAGGCCCCAGGAAGGGCCGACCTGGTGCCCAGGCCACGTGCTGAGTTCTCCCAGACCTCCAGCCCCTCTGCACATGTCGGTCCTGGCTGTCGAGGAAGGGACAGGGCACGGTGAAGCGGAGTGCCAGCGACGCCTACAGGGCCTCGTTCTCCCACGCAGCACAAACCCGCCCACCTGCCCAGGCCGAGAGCAAAGACAGCGAGGCCGAGCCAGGCCGGAGAGCACGGGGCTGCACTGGGCTACACCCAAGGACGCGTCTCCCAGAAGGCCCCTAGCTCTGCGGGAAAGGCCCCACAGCAGAGGCTGAAGGATGGGCCGCAGGGCAGGGCCCAGCCCACTGCCTCGGCCAGGCCTCAGGTTACACGAATGCAGCTGGGGCCTTGCCTCTGTGGTCACCAGCCCTAAATGAGCCACAGACCAAGGCCCTCAGCCCTGGGCCAGGCCTGGGATGGCATGATGGACTTACCCTGCTTTCCCCAGAAGCGGGGCTGGCTCCCCCTTGGCTCTGACGGGTCTGTGCGGGGAAGGCGTTGGGGACGGGGACGGGGATGAGGAAAAGGACCGGGACCTGTGAGGAGAGAGGTGTGAGGAGGGCGGGCCGAGGCGCAGCACGTGCCCTCCTGGCGGCTCCACCTGGCCCACTGAGCGCGGCCTGAATTGGAGAGGATGCCGCCAAGAGTTTCACTCAACTCAGATCCACACTGTCCACACCTGTCACCAGCCACAACCCCTCCGGAGTGCACATGAGGGTACCAAGGGACGGGGGCACCCAGGCAGCAGCCCCAGAAGGCCCTGGGCACGGCTGCGGGTCGGAGTGCAGGGAGAGTGGGACGCTCGGGTCCTCGGAACACTGACAGACACAGCTGCCTGTGGACGGCCATGGTGCCGCCAGGGGGCGTGGCCCCGGGAGCCCGGCAGGCTCGGCAAGGACGGGGCTCAGCTGCCGCGTGAGCTCAGGTGGCCGGGGGATGCCCGAGCCAGGCAGAGACTTGAGGTTCCGGGTCTGCCCGACTTGGCCAGGCTCGTCCTGGGGGCTCTGCCGCCTCTAGCCTGCCATCGGCAGTGCCCTGTGGCTACAGTCACGGCCACTTCCAGACGAGGCCACAGGAGCGCCACCACGCTCACGGCCGCGCGTTGGCTCTGTGCTGGGCTGTGCGCCCCAAGGCCCAGCTGCGGGCTTCCCTGCGGCTCCCGCAAGGCCCTGTGGGCACCGCACAGGTCGCTCCTGGTCTGGCTCTCTCCCGCAGCTGTGGGCTCCACAGTCAACCCTGGTGGGCAACGGGTCCCCACCACGTGCTCCGGGGGCTCCAGGACCTCCAAAGGTGTGAGCAGGGGTGCAGGTACAGCAGCTCAGCCATCTCTCTGCTGCTCTCTAACCCTCTCCAACTGCCCTCCAAGCCAGGTGGTCTGCCTGGAGGGAGCGCCACTGGGCCGGATGGCAGACCACTGTGAGGACTGCCGGTGTGGTCCAGGACAACACTCCCCAAAGCAGCAGGGTGTACACATGTGTCTGTGAGCATGAACCCGGAGTCCTGTTTCTGTGTCTGTGCACGTGTGTGTCCTGTATGCGTGTGCAGGGTGTGTGTGGTGTGTCTGTGCACACGTGTGGTTGGTGTATGCTCCTATTCAGTGATGAGGGCTGCGATGACACCAGCCCGCCTCCCCCGGCTCCTCTCAGGGTGCCATGCTGTGCCCATGGCTTGCCCCGACTGAGCCTAATGTGACAAAGGGACAGGGAGGGGGTCCAGACGGGGCAGGCCTGAATGCCTCTCCTGGTGTGGAGCCCGCGGCCCATGTGGGCCCACTGTCCCCTCTCCCAACTGAGGGCAAGCAGAGGCAGGTGCGGGTCTCCAGGCCGCAGGGCAGGGACGGCAGCGGGCTGTCTCCTGCGGCAGGCCAGGCTCTGGCCGTGCTCAGCAGAGGACCGCTTTCCACCCAGGTGAGTGCCAACGGGCTGAACCTACACAAAGCGCCTCGTACACAGCAAAGAGGTGTCAGAACTGTCTGCTGCCTGGGCCGGTGGAGACACTCCCTGACGCGGGCACCTCGTCAAACAGGCCACGGGTGCCACTGCCGAACCACCGCTCAGAGGCGCGGTCCGCACCCGAAAGGGCTCCCAGCAGCTGCGGCTGCCACGCGGCCTCTAGCCTCACCTCGTCCTCCCGGAGTCCGCGTCAGATCCACGACTCACCAAACCGCCTCAGACACGACCCACAAGGCTGACCTGCCGTTCCCGGCAAGCGAGTGTGAGGCCGGGGGGCCTCGCAGGCCTCGGCGTACCTGGACCGGCTGCCCGAGAGCGAGCTGTGCCTGGACGAGCGGCTGGAGTAGGAGCTGTAGGACGAAGACCTGGACCGCGAGCGGGACGAGCCGGAGCCAGAGTAGGACGAGGAGCGCGACGACGACCTGAGGCGGCCAGGGGGAGAGCGGGCAGGGTGATGGCACCAGCCTCGGGGCACGCGGCCGTGCTGCACGCAGACGCCAAGGGCCAGGCACGCCGGGGCTCCTGCGCACGTGGTGCACACCCTGACGTACCGAAGCCTCCGGCCCCTGCCTGGCACCCAGGCCCACCCTGGCCCCCTCCGTGACTCCGGGTCAACAGTGGACGAGCTCCCCACCCAGCTGTGTGCCAGGACTGCAGTCCCACGGCTGCCCCGACTCCCTGGAGGGCCTGCTGGACCGGGCTCCAGGCCGTGCGCGGTCCTGCTCTCGGCCTGCAGTGCCTTCCCAGGGCAACAGGAGAGCCTCCCCCACCCCCCAGCGGGCCGTGCCTCCCAGGGTGCCACGTCCCCACGGATTCGACGTGGGAGGCCTTCCAGAGCTGCCTGCGTGGGCCCTCTCCGGCACTGAGGCTCCAAGCCGAGTAAACCGGCACCCACCAGCTCTCCTAGGGAACGGCCCAGGGAAAGGAGTGCTGTGGGTGGGCGCCGTCAGCCAGCCAGGCCTCGGCTACCTCTCACCTGGATGAGTTGGAGGCAGAGGCCGATGATGCCGATGTCTTCCGGCGTCGCCGTGCCCGGCTAGGGGACACGGACACCCCGAGCTTCTTCTTGGGAGACTTGGACCGGCGCCAAGGGTCCTTCCACTCGTCGGCCCGCTTCACCTGCGGCCCTGCGGAGGCGGCCTCCTTCTTTGGTGGCTCAGCTTGGCGGCTGAAAGCACAGCATGTTAGCCACTGCCAGGCACCGCCCGGACACAGCGAGCTGCTGAGGTGCAGAGCCCAGGAAGCACGGGCTCACTTAACAGCCCTCCCCGACAGCAGAGGGCCACACGAGGTCACCACCCCCTCCGACACTGCTCAGCGACTCCTGACTCCCGGGGGCCTTGGGGCGTCATGCCTGAGCCCACTGTGGAACTGCGGCGGCTCCGGTACGTCCTCGGCACAGACCTGGACGCTGTCCCGACCCCCGGGCCTTGACTGGACACTCACTACACTACACTTATCACGACCTCCAGCCAGCCGTGCGGGCATTTGTGGTTTTTGGGTGCCGGTAAAGGACGCTCGTTTTCTCCAGATGTTCAGCTTTAGAAAAACGTTGATTCTGGGGGCCAGCAGATGACAGAGCGGTCGAGGTGCTGGACCCCACTGGGCGCGTGTGCGTGTGCACAAAACCCCGAGGAGGGAGGAGGGACCGCGGCATGGCCGTGCCCCAGCGGGTGCTTTCTCACCTCCTGCGTTCGGCAAGCACGCACGCTCCGCGGTGAGAGGTGAACGGCTGACCTCGGTGAGCGTTACACCCGCCACTGTGCACTGCGGGTGGGCTCTCCCAGCAGCGCCCTGCCTCCTCGCGTGGCCGGCCCCGTTACGCGACGTTACGTGACACGCACAGACACGAGGTCTCCCCGACCAGCTGGGGCGAGCACCACGAAGCCTATGAGTTGCTGAGAACCCAGGCAGGGGCAGGGCCCTCCGGTGGGACTAGGGACACACTGAGTGGAAGGGTCAGTCCCTATCGTGGCCACCCGAGCCCCCAGAGTGTCCCCAGGAAGGGAGTGAAGGCTGTCCGACAGGTCTGCCGTTCCAGGCCACGGGCAGCCACTCTCCCCTGGCACTGTCTGCCCGTGCTCAGCTGCAAACACACAGCGGGAAGTGGGACAGAGGGTCAGTGGCTTTCCTCGGGCCTAACGCAGGGAGAGGGACGCGGCCTGGAGCCCAGGAAGCCAGCAGCAGGGCCTAGTCTCCGCACGCAGCTGCATGGCACCTGAAGTGCTCGCCCTGCGAGGGAAAGGGGAAGACTGTCCTACCCGACTGAGCACAGCACGCGGAACAAGCAGCCAAGGCCAGAGGAGGCCGCAGGGCAGGCCCAGGGGCCCGGGTGCTCCCTTCAGCAGGCGCCACCGCCAGCCGCACCACCTGTCCTGGGGGGCCGGCTGAGGCTGGGGTAGACTGTGTTGTGTCAGGGGTGCTGCCATTCTCTCTCACAGAAGAAACAAACGTACACAAAAGCAGCCACTCAGGTCGGTGGGGGCTCGGAGCGGGCAGGCGGCTGTCACTGACCAACGTGCGGCGTGTGAAAAGGAGGGTCTACCGCCAGGCCGCGCTCCTGAGAGAGGCTATGAGGCGGTACCGACTTTTTAAAAAAGAGGTTTCTGCCTTACGGTGCGTGCACTAGCCAGACAGCACGAGGGGAAGTCAGAAGTAACCCCGGGGGGGACAGCCCTGCTGAAGTCCCTTCTCCGCAGGGATCCTGGGTACGCATGCACAGGTGTCCGGCATGATTTTTAAGCCACCGGGTCCCGAATTCGAACTGCAGTCAGCCACGTGGGCGTCCAGGAAGGTGACCGCGACGCCACCTGCGGCCCCGGCAGTACAGATTCTAATCGGTAGCTGATAACCGTTTGACTTTTATTTTTAAATTTTGCTCGAGGATGCATACCCTTGCTGGAGAGACAAAGACAGAGGGAGGGAAGTGAGGAAGCAGCACCCCGTGGGGAGCGGTCCCACTGGTCCCTTTCCCTCGCTTCTCCTCTCAGGGTTTCTGGGTACACGGGTACAGGCGCTCAGCGTGTTTCTCAAGCTGCGGGGTCTGGGACTCGAACTGTGCAGTCAGCCATGTGACCCAGCCCGCCACCCTAACCACGGCTACTTCTGTCACCACAGTGACTCTGACAGTCCGTCAGTGATGACGCAAGGCCCCCTTCAAGACAGAAACCTGACACACTTGTGGCACCTGGCTACAGAGGCACGGGGAGCCGGGTCAGGGCCGCCCAAGGGACAGGGTCCCCGCTGAGTCCCCAGACCTGGACACAGCACTGCGGCACCTCTCGTTGGGGAGCTATGGGGGGAGAGCACCCCCACTGGGCCCAGGCCTCGAACCACGAACTCTGCGTGGGAGTTACCCGCCTTAGCCACCACACACTGGCTAGCCTGAGGCCTCTGACTTGAACAGAGAGTTGGAAGAGTGGCCGAGAGGCCCATGTTCATGTAAGGCTGCAGGGCGCCAGGCTCGGCTCGGCTCGGCCTGCACCGTGGGGTGTGCCAAGGCAGCAGGCGGGCCAGCAGGAGCTGTTCCAGCCCCGTCCCCCTCTAAGCTCCCCAGGTCACCCTTCCACGCTGTCGGCTGTACACGCTCCGGGAGTCTCCCCAAGAACCGTGAGCCAGGGCCACCTTCTCCCCTCTGCACAGGACCCTGGACGGACAGCCCCGCGCTGGCCTCTGGCTGCCACCAGGTCACAGTGGGGAGGGCGAGGCCGCTCGGGCACCAGCTGCGCTAACCCTGGCTCAGGCCCGGGGCCCTGGGGTGGCGGCATCTCCAAGCATGGCTCCCGGGCTGTGCTCTGAAGCACCTGCGGGCTCCCAGCCTGGCAGAGAAGCAGCCGCCTGCGCTTTGTGGGGTCTCAGGGAGGCGAGGGGCAGTGTCACCCCACAGGATAGCCTAGGCAGGCCTGGAAACCAGGCCGACAAAACACGCGCATCGTGTCAAGCCACAGGTCTGTGTGCTTCCGCGCAGCCACCCCCAGGGCCCACCGTGTGCAGTGGAGGGCTGGAGAAGCCTGCCAGAGGCTCAAGGGAGGCCAGCCTCGAGCTGGGCCCCGGTCTGGAACTCGCACGAGCACAGGGAACGCTTATCTTCCAGGGCCGTCCCCTGCTCGGGGCCACAGGGGAGCCTCTCCAGGGGACAGAGGTCGGCTGGGCCACCGTGACTATGTGCAGCAAACAGACCAGAGGGGCCGACAGCAGCCCACACCCTGCCACAGCACACCGGGAAGCAAGAGGCGAGGATGTGGCTGGCTCGATCCCCGCGCACTGGAAAACTCCAGCTGGGCGCTGGCCACATCCGAGGTCAAAGGTGAAGACGGATGATGGGAAAGCTCTTTATGCACAGAGGTGTCACACGTCTAACGTGCAGCATCTGGGTTTTCCGGCCCAGTCTGCTCGTGCTCAGCTCTGGACAGGCCCGGAGCACATTCCGCAGCTGCCCATCCCTCTCCTCCCGGGACACCAGACGTGGCGCACGCTCTGACAACCTACTCAGCAAGTCACCTCCTCCCCCACTCGGCCCTCTCTGTAGCCGCTGCCAGAAGAGCCACGGCTGTCGATGGGAGGAGGCAGGGGAGGAGCACCTCATGCAGGTGACCGTGACGGGATGTGACACCACTGCTTTTTCTCTGCCTGCACTTCAAGTTGGTGCTCCCCAGAACTCAGAAGGCCCGGTGCACGTGGGACCAGCAAAGGGAGCAGGAGGCTGCGTGGGCTCGGCCCACATCCTGACAGTGCAGCCCCAGGGCCGAGCTGCAACAGACGACTTTGAGGGAGGGTGGCACCTGCGACTTACAGACCCTCCTGAATGGCAGAGCCCAGAGCAGACTGCGGACAAGGGTTACTGTCACTTGCGGGTGATCCGCAGCACAGGGCCTGTCTGTGCTGTCTCAAGGGGCGGCGGGTGGCGCTCTGGCTTTCCAAGGGCTCGCTGCTGAGGGCTGGGCTCTAACCCACTTCTGACCCTTCCAAGGCTCCCGGCGTGGCCTGTGGCTCTGTGTCAGTCCTCTGCCCTCCACCATGACGCTCTACAACAAATAGAGAGCTGTCACTTTAAACGTGGGCCACTTAGGCAGGAGAGAGAGCACCGCAGAACAGGGTGTGCGGCTCGAGGGAGGAGGAGGGTCTGCCCTAAGAACAGACGAGAGCATGCAGCGCTGGCCTTGGCCACGGCCAAGTGGCATGTCCATCGGGGCCCCTGTATTCTCCATCCTGGGAGAGGACTTGGGGTGCACATGGTACCCACACAGCGTCCACACCTGGTCTTCCCTGTGGCAGGGCACCTTTCTTTCCTGGAGACAAGGGGTCATAAGGCATTAGGTATGCGTGGCCAATCATGGTTCGAATCCCAACGCAAGCAGCTGGAAGACCGTGCTGGGCGTCTCTGCCCCAAATCCTGACAGGCGCACAAGTGGAAGAAAAAGGGCCACAGCACTGCTGCGTCTCATGGGGCTTTCTCTCTGGCAAGACCTGTACCCTCTCGCAAAAAATACAAAGTTAAGAAAAGACTGATCACCACGATGTAAGAAGATCCACCTCAACAGCCTCGTAGAGAGTAAACTCTAACGTATCTAAACCACGTGCGTTACCCTGAATGTGCTATCATTTTTCTTTGCTTTTAAATTTTTGCTATAGAACGTGTGCGTTTGCCATAGACAGACAGAGAGGGAGGGAAGTGAGAAGTTGCAATCCCTTCTCCTCCACCCTTTCCCTGGGACTCGGGCACACCCACCCGCCATGATTTCAAGCTGCCAGGTGCAGGATTGAAGCACGCAGTTGGCTATATGGGACTGAGCCACTGCAACCACCACGCCACCTGGTAGAAGCTGACAAGTTATATATGAACATCGGGAAGCGAGCATGGTCAAAACACTCTTGAAAAAGCATCATGCTGGGACCAGCAGTTAGTGTAATGCTACGTCACTGAACTCCCATGTAGTTGATCACAGTTCGAGTCCTGGACCCGGTGGCTTAAACTCACGCCGGGCGTGTGTGCGTGGGTGCCCAAGATCCCAAGAGGACAATGGAGAAGGGATTACAGTGTGGCCATCCCCCCGGGGGGTGATTTTTCGCTTTCTGTCTCTCTGTCTGTCTCTGTCTTTCTGGCAATCGCACATGCCATATAACCAAAAAAAAACCTCTCCAAAAAAGTAAAAAAAAAAAAAGAAAAAGAAAAAGCATCACGCTGAAGACTCACACACCCACAGTGAGGGTGAGTGTGGTGAGGGTTAAGGACAGACACAGGCTGGTGAGACAGGACAGTCTGGGTAAACTCAGGCCTGTGGTCATTTAAGAACCCGAGGAGAGTACGAAGACCATTCGATAGGAAAAACGGTCTCACCGAATGGTGCTGGGCAAACTGGATATCCATGCCACAGGGACAAGACCGAGCCCTAACTGCATGCCATACCCCACATTGATTTGAGACGGACCGAGGCCCAAGTGCGAGCAGTGACACAGTGACACTCCGAGGGAGAACTCAAGGGCAGGCCATGGTACCCGAGCTGAGCCAATGAGAGCACATGTGGCAAAGCTGCCGAGACCGCCACGTGGGGCTTCCCGGGACAGGCGGGGAAGGCGACGAGGCAGCACAGGGGGGCGTGCACCGCCAGCAGGAGATGCGCCATGCAGTCCCACTCGGGACGCGCTCGACACGGGTCCTCTGGGACATGACGTCAGAGCACACGAGCTGCTCTGGGGGAGGTGGAGACACCGGGCCCTCGGCCTGCCGGTGGGAACGTGATGGCAGCTGCCTTGCCTGCCCGGCGCTCCTCAGATGTTACACGGGACCCACGACCCGGCAGCCACGCCCAGGTGAATGCTAAGACACGTGGAGACCGAAGTCCAAGAGAACAGGTGTTCGCATTCACCACAGCCGCGGGTGGGGACGACTGGAGTCCACGTCTGGACGCGTGGGCCAGCACGGCACCCGCACACCGCTCGCCCCCAAGAGCCGGTGCAGCGCACGGACGGCGGCACCTGCTTCGACGTGGACGGCCTCGAGGCCGTTATTCCGAGTGGGGGCAGTAGACACAGAAGGCCACACGGCGTGTGCTCCCGTCTGGGGGACACCAAGGGCGATGACGACGGGTGGCCGCGGCTCAGTCCGACCTCACAACGGCACGGACGCACGGCTGCGCCAGGTCCTGAGACGCTGCAGTGCACACTGTCGGGGTAAGTCAGCCCACGGGTGGTCGCCCGAGGGCCCGGGCCAGGCCTACCTGGGGGGCTGTGGGGAGCGCGGTTTGGGCTTCTCCTTCTCCTTGTCCTTATCCCGCTCGCGGTCCCGGTGCTGGCGGTCCTTCTCGTCACGCTTGGCGCGCTCTCGCTCCCACTCCTCCTTCCGGCGCTGCCGCTCCTTGTCACGCTCCCGTTCGCGCTCCCGTTCGCGCTCCCGCTGCCGCCGCTCCCGCTCCCGGTCCCGCTCCCGCTCGCGCTCGCGCTCCCGCTGCCGGTTCTCGCGCTCGCGCTCGCGCTCCCGCTCCTTGCGTGAAAAGCCAGACACAGGTGTGGGAGTGAGTCCTGGCTTGCCGGGGAAGGCCACTGCCCAGCGCTCACACCAGGGCGCGGAGCCCAGGCTGACCTGTGACCTGCACGGAGGCCTCTGCAGCACAGCCAGGTGGAGCGCCACTGGGACCCCTGGGCAAGGCGAGCCCAGCTGCTGCAGGGCAGATCCGGCAGCGCAGCACCCACAGGCGGCCCATCTCTCATGCAGGCAGCACTGCTCCAGGCCCTGAGTCCTCCCTCCGCTCTGATATGTGGAATCGAAGCAGAACAGAGCCCAGTGCAGCCCACCCGCCGGGCTCTGAGCTTCAGGCGCCACCTGCTGGCTGCCTTGGCCAGGGGAGGCACCGGGACCCCACAGACCAGCCGTGCCCAGCAGCCGCTCTGCAGAGGCTCTGGGGCAGCTGGCCACCAGGGACCGCCGCCCCTGGCACCCTCCTTTGGTCCTGAGTGCACGTGGCTGCCATGGAGTTGCAGCACAGCACCTGCTAGGCTGCCCCAACTGGGCTTGTTCAGGGACGGCTCGGGTTCGGCACACGCACTGTCACATGGAGCGCGTGGAGGTCGGACTGGTGGCGTGGAAATGCAGCAAGAGCAGTCTTGCACCAGGCGGCTCCCTGGGAGAACAGCCCCGCGGCTCTAACGGCTCTCGTGAAGGGCCTGGAGCAACACCCTCGAGGCCGTGCTGCGCTCCCTCGGAAGCTCCTGTCAACACCCTTTAAACGAGTCCGACTTTAAAAACCACAGCGAGGACAGCTTCCAGGGAAGTCCCTGATCCAGTGCCCACAGCGTTGGCCAGAGGATCTGAACAGCCATGTGGATGCACACGCATACACTGCCCTGCCACGGAGTCCCAGGCACACAGGCCGTGCAGGGTCCAGGCCCCCTGCGCTGCCGTACTCACTCGGTAACTGTGGTAGGGCTCGGCCTCCGTGTACTGCACTCGGAAGTTCTCGTACTGCCCCCCGCGCCAGAGCCGCTCCATCTCGTAGTCGTAGTACGGGTCCGCGTAGGGCTCCAGGCTGGAAGAGCAGGCAACGAGGGCTGGGTGAGACACGGCGGCCGAGCTCAGCCCTGCGTCGGAGCGCTCAGCGGGACGTGGCCTGAAGGCAGTCAGGGCATCTGGCCACGGCGGGTCAGACACCTTGGCCAAGTCCAGTCCCTGTTCCTGATGACACTCAAGCAAACAGGAACTGAGGCTTTAAGATAGCAAGAATACACGTCCGCACTTACGACCTAGAGCCAGCACTCGCTAACGAGCAGCGGTGTGGGGCAGCCCAGAGCGGGATCAGAGCCCTTCTCCACGACACCGGCCACGCAGGCGGGAGCGGGGAGGGAGTGCCGCCACCCCAACGTGCACACTGTGCGGTGCAGCCCCGTGTCCTACGGAGACAGGACGCCGCCGCCAGCTCTCCTTTCAGAGGTTTCTGCCATCGGGCACATGCGTTCACTGGAGACACACACCGAGCCGGTGAGAGGGAGAGCGAGAAGTCACCCCCGGGGGACGGCCACGCCACAATCCCTTCTCTATTCCCTTCCTGGGATCTTGAGCACACACGCACAGGTGCCCGGCAACATAACCACTGCACCATCTGCTGGCCCTGATGAAGCCAATTCCACCACCAAACAAAATCAGTACACACTAAGGACGAAAACATTACCTGCAGAACCCACATCTCTTACACACGGATCAGCACCTGGGAGACGGGGTACAGAAAACCGTGTTTGCAAAAGAAAAGAGAAGAAAAATTCTTGGAAAAAATACTCTTCATCAGAAAGGTACAAAACCTCTTGCTGAGAAATCAAGAAATGAGATGATGGGGCCAGCAGGTGGTGTAGTGGCTAAGGTGCTGGACTCCCACATGGTTGACTGCGGTTGGAGTCCTGGACCCAGCGGCCTGAAAATCATGTAGGGTGCACGTGCATGCATGCCCAAATCCCAAGATGAGAAGGGACTGCAATGTGGTCACCTCCCCTCTGATGGTTTCTCTCTGGCGAGTGCACGTGCCATGGTAAAAACCTTTTTAAAAAAGGAGGGAAATGAGATGACATGCCCAGAGCCTTGACTGAGTCAGTTCTTTCTACAGAGAACTGAAGCCACCCAACTCCCTGTGAGGCACCACAAGCTTCTGTGGGAACCAGGCAGGCCAAGTCCCAGGGCTCCAGTGAACACACGAGCCCAGCCTGGAGGCCCTGGGGCCCCATCGGTGGCACAGCGCAGCGGACGGGACTGGAGCCAGAAACCACACGCTGACTGTGGTCCGCACCCTCTGCCTGGGAGGCCTGAAGACATACCAGGAGCTGTGTGTGTGCCCAGGACGCTGGAGGTCTGGGTCTCCGAGTCCTGTGGAGGTGCTTCTCTGCCTCGCACACACTTGATCATGAATTTAAAAAAAGGCAGAGAGAGAACCTGGCCATGAAAACATGGTGTCAGGGACAGCAAGCACAGCACGCCCCCGTGACGGAGCAGGCGGCGCCGTGGCACATGGGGAAGTGCCCAGACCCACACAGCTGGCAAGTGCATGGAGTCGTGGCTTAGGACGGAGCCTGAGGAGCTGGAGGGCCAGGTCACGGCACGGGGAGGGCCTGTCGCGCATCCTCTCACACACACACATGCGCTCTATCGCAGCCGGGTTCTGACAACGCTCAGGGCCCGAGCAGCTGAGGGAGGCCAGCCGAGTCCCTTTCCCAGTGTCGGGGGCAGAGGTGGCACGGCACTCCACATTGCTCCACCGTCGCTGCTCTGGGAGATGGTGCTATGCCGGACCCCGGGCTGCCTACGCGGCTCTGCTCCTGGCGCAGCTACTCTGCTGACCATGCTCCTGGACAGCACCAGGCAGGCTGGCCAGTGTCCCCGGCAGTCGGGGCAGACATGTGCTAACGCCCTGCAGCCATGAGGGGCCACGAGTCAGACGGCATGGGAAGAACGCAGAGGTGCCAGTGAGACTTCCCAAGCTGGATTTGGGGGTATCTGTCCAAAAAAGCACTCATTTCACTCTGGGATTCTGCTAGGTGAGCTTGAATTCCAGAAAGAGCGGAGGAAGAACAATTTCCTCGTCCTCTACGCCGTACCCCCGCTTGTTCCCTCATGCGTTAGTCGGCATGGCTGTGGGGCTCGGCAATGGGGCTCACGGAGGGTCCTGGCCTGCGTCTTGAGGCCTCCTGGGGCCCAGGGCGTGTACGCTCGTCTGTGATCAGGGATGGTTTGGCTTGGGGTGGATCACGTGGTACGGACCTTGCAGACGGTGCTCCCCAGCCTGGTAAAAAAACTTAAGAAGAAGTGCCCTTGGGACCAGCAGATGGTGTAATGGTTACATCGCTGGACTCCCACGTCATCGACCACGGTTTGAGTCCCGGATATGGAGGCTTAAACCTCACGTTGGGCACGTGTGCGTGCGTGCCCAGGATACCAGGAGAAAATGGAGAAGGAATTGCGGTGTGGCCATCCACCCTGGAAAGTGACTTCTCGCTTTCTGTCTCTCCGGCGAGCGCATGCACCCTATAGCAAAAATCTCTCTCAAAAAAAAGTGCCCTTGAGCCCCGGTTGCCAACTCCCCTGGGCTCATGGTACAGAACCATGTTCCCACCTGGCGTGCCGGGAGGCTCGGGGTGAGCAGTGCTTCTGCTGCAAAGCAGCACCAGGGAGCAGGATCGAGTCTCTGGGCTGGTCTGTGGCCTTGTCACAGACTGCGGTCCCCGGCGCGTCTCGGACCCGGGAAGTCTGGAGGCTGCAGCACAGCGACGGCCCGACAGTGCGCGGCTCCCACAGAGCCGCTCGTTCACACCCGACCTCAGGTGCTGCGGGCTGGCACAGGTGCCGGAGCCGGTGAGCAGCAGCGGTGAGGCCTGGTCTCTGCCCCTCACCACCTCGGCTCCCGAGCCTGGCGGCAGGCGCAGAGAGCGAGGCCGCGCTGAGGAGGGCTCCGTCGGGCCTAGCACTCCTGCCCCAGCCCCTCCTCAGTGAGCCCCAGGTCCACCAGGCTCCACAGTGCTGGGCTCCAGGGTGCTCCTGGGGTGGCTCCCCGCTCTGTGGGCCCCGAATGGTGGACCGCTCCTCCCTGTGAGGCCCTGCCAGACACAGTGGGCGCTCTACGCCAGGCACACGTGTGCATGTGCCCCAAATCCCAAGAGACGGAGAAGGACTGCCGCGCGGCCATCGCCCCGGTGCGTGGTTTCTTGCTCTCTGTCTCTCTCTGGTGAGCGCACACACCCTAAAGCAAAAATCTCTCTAAGAAGCCCCAAATAATAAAAACAATAATAAAAATAAAAGGAACAGTGGAGTGCTTCGTGCATAGTGCGCCCACAGTTCCCAGAAGTGACAGCTCAGCCTGGGATGGGGCCTGGCATGAAAGCCCCAGGGAGTGAGTGAGGACTGGAGGGTGCTAGCAAAACCAACCACGGCCCAGCCACGGCGCTGGCAGACAGCAGGCTGCCACTGAGCAAGGCTGGCCCACGAGAGGCCCTGGGCTCGACTCCAGGTTGGGTGCACGACCCCGGCTGGCTGGAAGGCAAGGGGGAAACAGCGTGTAAAGACTGCTCGGAGAGCCCGCTTCCCTCCCTGTCTCAGGAGAAAGAGAGAAAGGAAAGAAGCTTAAAACAAAAACCCGAGGAAGAGCCCAGCTCTCAGACACCGAAGAAGCCCTAGCCATCTGCAGCCCAAGATTTTAGGGTCCTGCAGGTGGGCACCTGCTCCTGGCAGACAAGTCAGGAACCAGGAGCAGGACGTGAGCAAGAAGGCAGCCCCATTCCTGCAGTGGGCTGTGCCGACACGCACCCAGAGGGCACTGTCCCCCCGACACCCCGAGTGCCCCGATCAGACACGACCCCCAGGTCCTTGCCAGAGCTCCGACACCCCTCCTCCCACCACGCAGACAGCTGAGCGCGTTTGTGAGCACTCTGTTTCTCAACGCGCTCCTACTGTCGCGCCCGGGGAGCTCTCAAGCACCCAGGGCAGGAAAGACCCCTCGCCATCGCACCTCACACGAGACAGACTCCTGAGCCCCACGGAGGACCTGCTGCCCGTGCAGCCAGGCTCAGGCCTGACGCCAGCTCCCTCTGGGCCCTGACACCATCTGCACGCCACGTTTAACCGGGGGTGGCAGGTTACACCCTACCTGTGAGCCTCTGAGTGGCCACCTGCCTGGCCAGGGGGCCCGAAGAGCCTGGTCCACAGGACTGAGCCCTGAAACACACCGACCACGAGGGCCCGTTCTTGTGCTTTTTCCTGTCATCTCAGCCTGGGATCAGCGGTCCCGACTTCTCATTTTAGTTTTTTGAACAACTGCCAGAGTGTGCGTGTCCCCCGGAGGGAGGAGGAAGCACCCACACCCACAATGGGGACAGGCACGCTGCAACCCCTCTGCCTTCACTTCCGTCCTGTCAGGGTTCCGGGACTGTGCAGACGCAGCCGGTGTGTTTTCCAGCCACAGGGCTGGGATCCCAACTGTGGTCAGCCACGTGGGATCCAGCTTCCTCAACTGCTAAACCATGGAGCTGGCTGGAGTGACTCTAACAGTAAAGATGACAGCCACACACAGTCACTACCAGACTCAAGGCAAGGCCAGGGCCGATCTGGATGCAGAGTCAGACTGCTCTGGCGAGGGGAGCCCCCTTGTGCCGGCCCCGAGGGTGGCGAGTGACCTGGAGCTGAAGCGAGCCGCGGGCACTGCCGTGTCTCAGCCCAGGCCTGCCTCAACTGCCTTTGAAGGCCAGCAACAAGGCTGGGAGGAGAAACCGGCAGTGGGGAGGGCCACGACTGCCGTGCCTAATGCCCAGCGCCAGGCTTCGCACACCCTCTGGCTCTGGTAATGCGGGAGGGGTGGGAGACGGGCAGCCTCAGGGCAAGCGCCGAGAGCCACAGGAGCCGGCCCAGAACTGCAGGCCTCTGGACAAGGTGCCGGGAGGGGGGCTGCAGGAGAAGCCTGCCCCGTCTCAGGAGGGAGGGAGGCCGGCCTCCAGCAGGAGCGGGTGGGCAGCCCGAGTGTAGAGCAGTCCCACAGGGAGCACAGCGGGCTCCCTCTCGGAGGGAGAGGAGAGGCAGAGCCGGTCCTTACGCCGTGTCTCTGACGTCTCTCGGGACCCGAGAGTTCCAGTCTCGGAAGACATCATTCTCTTTGTCGAGCTCGCGCTCGTCTTCACCGATGGTCACCGTGAACCTCTTCTCTTCAAAGTCGGGCTCCTGCTCCTTCCGAATGGTTGCCTTTTTTAAAACCTACCACGGAGAGGAGAGAGGAGTCGACATGGTGTCAGACCCGAGACCCCAACTCCAGGGACAGAGCCCAGGCCATCCTGGAGGCCTGGTGAGGAGCGCCGTCTGCTCTCTGCCCTCTGGGCTGAGAATGGCCTTGGGGCGGAGCTCCTGCAGGCCTCCCAGATGCAGCCAACCACTGCCTCTCACGTGGAGCGGGCTGGGGGAGCACAGGCTGCTGGCTGTCAGTCACCCCCTGAAGACAGCGGGACTCGGGGCTGGGCCAGCAAGGCCGGCTGCCAGCAGGCCCTGGTCTGAGGTCCCGGATCCCAGCTGCTGCACGTGGCTCTGAGCCTCCATGCTGCCAGCCTCTGAGCTTGGCAGCCCAAGCCTTGCCAGCTGTGGGCCCCAGCACTCCCTCCTGCGGGCAGAAAGCTTCCGCAGACAGGGGCCAGGCTGATAGGACCGACTCCTGAAACGTACAGGCGCACACGCCTGCTCTGTGCAGAGAGTGCACCGGGCTGGGGGAGACGCCACGCCTTGGCAGGGACCGCAGCAGCAGGAGTGACCGTGCGGCCCAGCCCCATAGAGACGGGGGGCCTGGTCCATGCGGGGCCTGGTGCCCTCCCGGGGCCTGTCTACACCCTGGCCTGTCCTGCCTCAGAGCGTCAGCCATCGTATCCCGTCTGCAGCTCACAGAGCACAGAAGCCCACCGCGACCTGAAGGCTCTATGGTGCTCCCTGTCCCGTCTCTGGGTCAGAGAAATGCTGGTTCCGACCAGGACCCCCACCAGGGCTTTACTCTCCGGTCCTGCAGAGTCCGTTACCTCCTTTGCGTGCCGGAGTCCCCGTTCCCAGGCACTCTCTGTCGGGGGTTCGGGAGGGGGTGGAGGCAAAACCTCATCAACCACTGGCCCACCCTATGAAAAAACGAGAAGGAGATGCTGAGAGAGCAAAAGAGACCTCCACGCTAGAACGACACAGGACAGTGTCTGAGACCCCTGCTGGCCAGCCTGGCCGCTCCCCTGCAGGGGCTGCCACAGGGCACACCCGGCGTCCTGGGGCAGGGTGCTGTGTTGGTGGCCCTGGCTCTCCTGGGCACGGCGCCTGCCTCCCGCGCGTCCCAGAGCCCAGCCGTGCAACGCGGACGAGCAGAGGCCATCACGCACCCAGGGGCTGGCAGGCATCAGCGGGTGAGGTCCGAGAGGCGGGGCGCCGTTGGGCGGGAAAGGGTCGGCTTTGGTGAGGAGGGAGTAGTTCCCCTTGTCGTTCACTCCAGGGTGGATAAACCTGCAGTTCATTCCCCAGGTGCAGTTCCCTGAGAAAACAAAAGCCAGGTCAGGAAAGGCCTCCGCGGGCCCAGTCACACGAGGGCAGCTGCGTGTGCCCGGGCCCCGGAGGCCCACGCTGCGAGGCCGCGCCTTCATAAAACCTTGGGAGGTCAGGTGTGGGGGGCTGGGGCCGGGGACCCCGCCACCTGGCAGCCCTGTACTCCCAGAGGACAGACTGCTGAGAGGGACCCCCGGGCTAGGGACAGGTGACCCACAAAGCCACAGTGTTGAGTCCATCAGATCAACCCTCTGAGTAGCCGCTTCCCCTAGGAGAACGGCCGAGAGCTTACCAGGCCTGGGGCCTCCAGGCAGCTCTGGACTCTGAAAATACCCACAGTGTGGGAACCAGCAGTTAGCATAATGGCTATGTCACTGGACTCCCACGTAGTCGACTTCGGTTTGCGTCCCGGACCCGGTGGCTTAAAACTCACGCCGGGCACGTGTGCGTGCGTTCCCAAGATCCCGAGAGGAGAATGGAGGAGAAGGGATTGTGGCGTGACCATCCCCCCTGGGGGGTGATTTCTCGCTTTCTGTCTCTCTCTGTCTGTCTGGCGAGTGCACGCGCCCTATAGCAAAAACCTCTCCAAAAAAAAAAAGAAAATACCCACTGCTCTGGGGTCACCAAGAAGCGTGAAAGTCGCCAGAATGCCCCAAGCCTGTCTCAGGGCAACCTTCCACCTCTGCACACCTGCAATTCTCAGCCAGAGCCTCGCCCACTGCTGTACGAGTCTCAGGCACAGAGAACACAGAACACAGGCATGACCTGGGAGGCACCACCAGCGAGGCGCTAACTGGGCACCCAATGCCGCCTGCAGATAACCAGGACTGTCACCAGCAACAGAACTGCCTGACTCTAGCACAGAATGCTGACACCAGAGTTTTAAAGTAGTGAATGGGGACCAGCAGTTGGCATAATGGCTACGTCACTGGACTCCCATGTAGTCAACTGTGGTTCGAGACCCTGACCTGGTGGCTTAAACTCACACCAGGCACGTGTGCGTGCGTGCCCAGGGTCCCAAGAGGAGAACAGAGGAGAAGGGATTGCGGTGTGGCCATCCCCCCGGGGGGTGATTTCTCGCTTCCTGTCTCTCTGTCTCTGTCTTTCTACAACAAAACCTATCACAAAAACCTCTCAAAAAAAAATTTAAGTAGTGAATGAATCACTCCTTAGAAATGTGATTTTGGGACCAGCAGTTAGCGTAATGGCTATGTCGCTGGACTCCCACGTAGTCGACCGCGGTTTGCGTCCCGGACCCGGTGGCTTAAAACTCACCCCGGGTGCATGTGCGTGCGTGCCCAAGATCCCGAGAGGAGAACAGAGGAGAAGGGATTGCGGTATGGCCATCCCCCCTGGGGAGTGATTTCTCGCTTTCTGTCTCTCTGTCTCTGTCTGGCGAGTGCACACGTCCTATAGCAAAAACCTCTCAAAAAAAAGAAAGAAAGAAATGTGATTTTCTGAATAGGTAAAGTGCACACATGGTTCAAATGGGAACACACCATAGCTAAGTAAATGAAAAACATGTCACTGTGTAGCTAGATTTTAAGTAATTTAAAATATACATTCGATCTTTTTTAAAATTTTATCATAAAATTTAATTATTGTTCAGAAAAAATGGAATGAATAGCTTTTTCTGAAAAGATATACTGACTGTGTGAAGACTGCGGTTACACATTCAACCTTCATCTCGTTTGAGCATTCCTATTAACCAATCGTGCTTTTCTTATGTAATGAAAACCAAACAAATAATCACTTGGTATTTAGAAAAACGCTACGTTTTACCCTAAAACATCGCAACTAGGCAAACCTGCACTCCCTGAGCTCAACACAGCACAGCAGTGCGGACCTGAGCATCCCCGCGCTTCTCCGGGAGTGCGAGAGCGACAGGGCAGCCAATCCCGAGCCGCTCAAGGCTGCGCGCAGGAGGGGTCACCACGCCCAGGCGCACAGGCACACAGAGCGGACACCTCACGGTCACAGGGCCCGCTCCCGTGTCTCTGGCCCCCGACACACAGACCGGGGCGGCCTGCCTGTTCTCTCGGTGTTTACAGAATGGGCGGCAGCGGTAACCGAGAGCCGCTGTGGGACGAGGGAGGCATGGGCTTACAAGCCATGACGCAAGGGCCACCAGGCGGGCGGGCGCTCCGCCACTTCTGGAATCCCTAAGGGCTGCTTCTGCCAGAACGCACTTGGGAGGCGCAAGGCGCTTCTGAACTGGACGGCGGGGCCATCGGCAACCGCGGCAGCCCTGGCCCGTGTGGACACGCGTGTAAGCAGTGCCTGAGGGTTCGTGGCAGAGACCAACAGCGGGATGCCATCAGTACAGAGCACCTGCACACGCCCAGGTGCCTGGGGAAGCCGTTCCTGCCCTCCCTGGAGGATTACCAACTGGCGAACTTCCTCCCACCGGGCAGTAAACCCCCCGAAAGGACCTGCACGCCTGTGACAGCAGCTCACCCTGCCGGCGACCCAGACAGAGCACGTGCAGCGAGCCCCCACCACGGACACGCAGGAGGCGTGGGGGTGCGCACCCGGTGGTCCGGGCACGAGTGTGTGAGCTCGTTCACACACACGTCAGGCCCAGAACGGCCAGGCCTGAGTGGGAGCGCCGCCCTGTTCAGGACGCAGCCTGCCAAAGCAGGGCACGATTTCCCAGCTCCCTCCGTCCCACGCTGTGGGCCTCCCCCGGGAGCTTCAGGGTGCTGTCTGACAATGTCCACCCAGACACACCTCGGGTCCCTTGCCTGTGAGTGAGTAACTCAGAAGGGTACGCAGGGACTGTGGAGAGTAAATGCAGACATTTAAAGTGCTTCGTGGTTCTTTAAAGTAAGACCTTCCTTCACAAAAGGGAGACAGCATGAGCTGGTGAGGTCGTCAGGACAGCCCTAGGACGACCCGAGAGCCCGGGCTCCTGGGAAGGTTCAGTTCTCGAGGGCGATCCCACAGAGCCCAAGACCCGAGTCTCCAGCTGCCCCTGCCAAAGTAACGCAGGCTTGGAGCGAGCACCTCCGGCTTCCGGTCCCTGCACCCAGGAGGCTGTGCACATGGGCCACTGCGGCCAGTGTTGACGGTGATAAGAAGCAGAAAGACACCCCGCTAGCTTCCTTTAGAACAGAAAGAAAAAGCAAAATGCATGGTAACTGACGTTTCATGAAAGCATTTTAAACACACTGAAGAACACTAGTGTGGCCGGTCCCACAGCCTCGTGGTAAAGGGAGTCAGCCCATGTGGCCAGCTATGTGTTCAAGCGCGGCCTGGCGGCTTGAGGACCACCCGGGCACGTGCGTGTGTGTGTGTGCGTGCGTGTGTGCCCCACACCCTGACAACAGAGAGAAGTGGGCGGGGCCTGGTGTGGCCACATCGGCCCTCCCTCTCCCCATCTCTCTACAGCACACCCGACAGTCACGAACACCTGAGGGCAGCGTCACCTCCCTCACGAGCCTCCAGCCCTGACGCCGGGGCCAGGGCAGCTGCAGCCTCTGCCTGTGCTGCTGCTGGCCGTGGGCACAGCCGTGAGGGCGCGCGGTGATGCACAACGTCACCCCGTCACCAGCCTCCCCAGCCCCATCCCGCCGACACCCACTGGCACCCTGAACTCTGGCCGGCTCTCTTCCCAGGTGTGACTCCAAAGCGCCACGAGGTGACCACTGAAAAAGCCCCGACACCCCGGGATGCTGGCGAGTCCGTGGCAGCAAACGGGGACCTTCGGCACGCACTTCCTCACCTGAGCACCTGAGGGTCACTCTGCCAGCCAGCGTTGCCTGCTCGCTCCTTGAAGAGCGGCAGGGCGTCCCCACCGAGGCCCTGTGCGCGTCCCCATGCCAGCCTGCCAGTGCTCCTCCAGTGTACCCCGATGTTCTGGGAGGCTACGACCGGCAGGCCTGCACAGGGGCAGCTTCCCCGACTCCTCTGGGCGGGGCTCTTACACGGTCACCCCATCTGCTGGGCACAGAAGACAGGCGCTGAGGGCTCCGGGCTGCTGGGGGCACACCGAGACTGCACTGCGGGGGCCGCGCAGCCTGCTCTGGAGACCCAAACACCGCGCGCTGTGCACAGAGCAGGAAGCTTGCGCCCTGCGGCTCACTCCATAAGGCGCTCTTTAGACGACTGCACCCGAGTGTCAGACTGAGCTGGAGACAGCACCAATAACCACGAGTGCTGGTGGTGAGTCCTGAGGTGGGCACGGTTTACTGTAACTGCAGGGACAGCTGGGATCCGGGTCTCCGAAACGGCCTCGAGGACCCTCGGAGGTCCACAGACCACACCCAGAGACCCGCTGCTACGAACACAAGGGACGCAGGCACTCCCAAACACAAAGGCGGCTTCTCCAAGGAACACACGAGTGGCAGACAAGCACACAAGATGCTCGACATGCTTGCTCACAAGTGAATGCGATCACAGCGAGATGCACCTCACACCCATGAGGATGGCCACTGTCAAGACAGAGACAGTAAGTGTCGGTGAGAATGCAGGGAAACGTGAGCATTCTTAGTGGGAACGTAGAATGAAGCAACTGCTATGAAAACATTCTGTTTCCTTAAAAAAATAAAAATAGGAAACAGCAGGTGGTGTGGTAGTTAAGGTGCTGGACTCCCACATGGCTGGCCACAGATTGAGTCCGGACCTGGTGGCTTGATTTCTCATCTTCTTTCTCTCTCTCTGTCTCTCTCTGGTCAACTTCAAAAAATAAAATAAAATGACAATGAATACAATTTTAAAAAATTTAAAACATATTTAAAAAATAAAAATAGGGGCTGGCTCTGTGGCCTAGTGGTTGAGGCAACTGGATCCCACGTGGCTAGACAGACAGTTCAAGTCCCAGATCCAGCAGCTTCACAACACGCCAGATGCATGTGCGTGCACCCCAGATTCCAACAGGGTGGAGAAATGGAGTAGGGTGTCTGCCTGGCCACACCCCTGGGGGTGCTCTGGCCCGCACCCTCCAGCGACACTTTCCTAAACTGAAATCCGACCACGTGATCAGCAGTCCCACCTCTGAGCACGCCCAGACGGCCGCCAGGCATGCCACGAGGCAGCGCACTGCACGTGTGCACCGCGGCCAGGAGGCAGCAGCCGCTCGAGCGCCCACCAGCAGACGACCGAGTACACGGACTGTGCCATCACGCGTGGAGCGGGGAGGGGATTCAGCCTTTGCGGCAGCACAGAAGAGCCCGGCGACGAGGCTGTGTGAAACGAGCAGTGGCAGGATGGGCGCTGCGGGCTGCTGCTCAGGGAGGCCGTGAGGAGCGGGTCCAGACCGAGGACAGTGGCTGCGGGCGGGGCAGCGGAGAAGGCTGCGGCGGCCGCACAGCTGCCATCTGCAGCCTGGAAGGCCCTGCACGTAGGTGGTGGTGACGCTGAGAACACTGGACGGAACACTGGAAACTGTCCAGATGCTGGCATGGCGGTTAAGGTGCCAGACTCCTACAGAGCTGACTGCACTCTGATTCTTGGTCCCAGAGGCTTGAAAATCACAGCGGGCATGTGTGCCCAGGATCCCAGGAGGAGAATGGAGAAGGGACTGCGGTATGGCCATCCCCCACTCCCCGAGGAGTGACTTCTTACTTTCCCCCTCACTCATTCTCTCTCCCTGGCAAGCGCATGTGCCCTATGGCAAAAGCTTTTTCAAAAAAAAAAAAAAAAAAAAAAGTTAAGATGGTATATTTTATGTTATGCGTATTTTTTCAAAAGAATCCCTTATTTACCTATTATTATTATTATTATTATTATTATTTTAAATTTAACCACAGAGAGAGAGAAAATGAGAATGCAAGCTGCTAGGTCCAGGACTCGAACCACCGTCTCCATGTGGGAGGTCCAGCGCCTTAACCACCACGCCACCTGCCAGCACATATTACATGTATTTAAACACAATTATTTTTTGGAGAGGTTTTTTTCTGCTATAAGGCGTGTGCACTTGCCAGAAAGACAGAGAGACAAAAAACAAGAAATCATCTCCCAGGAGGGATGGCCACACCACAATCCCTTCTCCTCCATTCTCCTGGGATCTTGGGCACGCATGCACACGTGCCCGGCGTGAGTTTAAGCTACCGGGTCCAGGACTCGAACCGCGGTCAACTACATGGGAGTCCAGCGACATAGCCATTATGCTAACTGTTGGCCCCATGAACACAACATTTGAAAACATGGAGCGAGAGATGGGGTGTGGCCTACAGACTGGGCCAGATGCCTGCTCAGAGGAGTGAGCAGCCCCGCAGGGACACAGCTGGAAGACGGCCCTCCGTCCTCTGTGGTCGGAGCTCTGCGTCCCAGTGTCCAGCGCAGACATGAGGGCTGGACACCAAGGCAGTGTCACAGCTGTGTTCCTGTATGCCCCACTGCCGATGGCCATGGACGTCAGCCTGCCATCCGATCCACAGCTCACGGCGCAGCACACGTACGTGTACAGCAGACCAGCTCCTCTCGAAGAAGAGAACCCCGTATTAGGAAACACCCCGTATCAGGTTGCTAGCTCCGTGGCCTCGTAGTTAAGGAAGCTGGATCCCACACGGCTCTTGGAATCCTGGCCTTTGTGGCTCGAAAACATGGGGAATGTGGCGCGACCACGCCTCACGGGGTGCTCTCTGGTCAGGGCACGAGTTAGCCCCGGGCACGCGGCATGTGCGCCCAGCCCACCATTCAGCTGCAGGGCTCCGTTTCCAGCTGCCAGCTTCCACCATGCCCAGCGACAGCTGAGCCGCTTTCTGTTCTGGTGGGCCTGCGGTCTGGATGCGCCGTATGGCAGAACCGTACTTCCAGGGCCTGTTTTCTTCCTCTCGGCAAGACGTGTCTGAGGCCCGCCGTGCCGCAGCCCTGCCCGCGACATCTCGCCTTCCGTGGCCTCCAACAGTGCACTGCACGGACAGACTACACTCTGACCCTCCATCCTCCCTCTCTGTGATCACGATCTACGGACAGCCACGTGCAACTTCCTCCTGGACGGAGAGCCAGAAACTGCCCTCGCCTGGGGAGCAGCCGGGATGCCCCGCAGTGACGCCACGCAGGATCCCACCAGGAGGCTGAGGTTCCGGTGCGTCCTCATCCTCACGGGCAAGATTAACTTCGTTTCGCTTCTAAAGTAACGTCTTGAGTCAGCCTGTGGCCTGGAGGTTAGGTGGCTGGACCCCACAAGGCTAAGAGTGTGGTCTGAGTCCCAGGCTTGGCGGTTTGAGAAATGCACGGGGCACATGTTCATGTATGCCCCAATCCCGAAAGGACAGAGAAATGGAGAAGGGACTGCAGGCTGACCGTGCCTCGGGGGGTGCTTTCTCACCCCCCCCATTCCTGTCTCTCTCTAGGGAACACTCACGCCCTGGCAAATTAAAAACAAAACAGGAACTTCTCTTGTCACTGAAAGGCACTTAAACTGGGTCACTGCAAACCAAGCTCGCGAACTGCGGGTGTTTCTCTGGACTTAGAAAAAGCAAGAGACATGTTCTAGAGGATGGGAAGGACCAACCACTCCACCCACACTGCCATGTTACCGTGGCATAAGCCCTGTCCAGGAGAGGCGACCACTTAAAAAACACCCGACACAGCACTTGTGCAGAGTCCTGCCACAGGCCGCGGCCCTGGCTCTCTGGGACTCAGCGGCAGGAACTCTCCCTCCCCAACATGGGCTCGCTCCCTGAGCGCAGCACCACGTCCCGTTCTGAGCAGCCCATGGAGACCCCCCGCAGACATCCACCACAAGAACGTGCTACCGCACTGCCGAGCTCCCTGCGTGTGTTAAACTCTGGGAGCCGGGGGAGGGGGGCAGTGTGAGCCCCAGCTTCGAGTCCGGGGCACCCCCACTTCGGGATGGTGGAAGCAGCTGCCTCCTGCAAGGGAACCATCAGGCCGGCCCTCCCAGGGGCCAGGCTGCAGGACCACACGCTGCCCAGATCCGAGTATGGCCCGGGGCAGCTCCAGGGCGCTGGTCTGAAACAGCAACAAACACGCACGCCATGTGCGCACAGACCCCTTGCGTGCTTCAGCCATGAAATCCGGGAGACGCTCAACATCGCTTACCCCCATCTGCATAGAAAAAGGTCTTCCGTGTGCATCGAGTTCCCTGCAATGCTGACATGCCCTAACCCAAGCTTTTCGAAAACTGCAGCAGCGTCCTTCCTACAAAGTGCTGCGTCTCTCTGCACTCCTGGGGTGCTACGGTGATGGGCACATGACATACAGCTGTCAGCTGCTGTGGCTGCGCAGTGGAGGTCCGTCACACCCCCCAGTAACTCGGGGTGAGTCGTCTGCTTTCTCCTGGCAAAACCCAGCAGCTCGAGACAGCATAGGTCTTAGGGTGTGCCCAGAGCAGTGAGCCTGGCCCAGGACCCCGCCAGCCCCCCATGACGGGCATCTGGCACAAGGGACAGGGTCGCACTCGGCCACTCATGCTCAGAGCCTGGCTTCTGCACAAGGCCCACCGTGCCCTGCGCCCCTGCCCTCTCCCAGCACCACGGCAGCCGCGGCCCGTGCCTGGTGACTGGTGCTGGCGCCCGAGGAGAAAGGCTCACCACGGCTCTCCCTCAAGGCCCCCTTCCTTCTGGCTTCACAGCCGTGTTCTGGGTCCAGGAGGATTTCTGGCTCTGGAGCGGGGACGTCAAGGTACTAGAGAGTGACAGAGCACATGTGGTACCTTTAACCTGGCCTCTGAGTGGGGCGGGGTGTGGCATTGTTGGAGGAGTGGGCAGTGGAGTCACCACATCTGTAAGAGAAGTACAGGGAGCGCGTGTGAACGTCGGCCACACGTGCAGCTGCGCCGTCACGCCACCTCGGACCAGAGCACCATCAGAGGGACACCGTCGCTGGCCCGGGCCGGTGCTGAGCTCCAGGACGGATGCCACACCGCTGCTCCTCAAGAGGCCCTCGCCGACTGGGGTCCCCACCACCGCGTCCAGCCTCCCGAGGCGCGAAGAAGCCAGACACAAGTTACTGGGCGCTGGGGTGACGCCGCGTCTGAAATGTGGTGGGCCCGTGCATTTTAGAGCTTTCTACCAAGCTGCTCCTCTGCAGCACCGAACACCATTGGTATGACAGGACAGAGCCACCTGGCTGTTCCCAGAGGCCTCCCCTGGCCACTCCCCAACCCACTGCAGGGGAAGGACACCCTCTGTGATGCCTCAAAGCAAAGTGCTGCGTCCTGACAGGTCAGAAAATGTAGACACGGGCTGGAACATTCGGCCTTCTGAGAAGGCCCACCGGGGCGAGGACCACAAGTGTCCAGGTTACTGGCTGCTGTACGGGTGGGCTGGGCCAGCAGCAGAGTGCTGTGGCCGGCTCCCCTGCACCGCCATCACCAAAGTGCCAAGGGCCTTTCGCGAGGTCTAGACCTACTGCGCATCCCATCACCCGCCGCCACGAACCGCCCAGTCTGGCCCTGGGACAGCCCTACAGGACGCGAGCCCTGAGGAGACACCCCGGGAGAGGCCAGGGCCCAGGGGGGCCGTGCAAAGGCCCCTCTCACAGACAGTTACCTTTCATGAAGAATCGGCAGGTGGGGCGAGGCCTCACCTTCCTGTCACTGGGGTCCTTCACCTCGCCTTCTTCCAGGTCGTCATCCTGGAACAGAGGACAGTCATCTCAGCGAGGCGCCCAGCTCCCCACGCGGGGAAGGGCAGGAAGCGGGGCCCGGCCAGCCTCTCCCCGGCTCCCGCCCTTTGCTGGGCTCCCTGCCGACGCGATGCTTGCCAGTGCTCAGAGCACCCACACACGGGGCGGCGGGGCGCGCACGCTGTCCTACATGCAGGCTGCTCCGCGCCGCTCACTCCTCTGGGTGAGGCAGCTTTCACTACTCTGAACGTCTCAGCACATTTATGGAGCAGAATTTTTTTTAAAGGTATAGTTTTATTTATTATTGTTACTTTTAATTTGCTATAGGGTATGTGTGCTCCCCAGAGAGTCGGGGGGGGGGAGCAAGAAAGCAAGCCGCTAGGTCCGGGACTCAACCAGTGCCTTAACCATGCCACTGCTGGCCCCAGGAACAGAGTATTTCATGTCCCTTCAAACTAAACACTGGGGGGACCAGCAGTTAGCGTAATGGCTATGTTGCTGGACTCCCATGTAGTTGACCACAGTTCGAGTCCTGGACCCGATGGCTTAAAACTCACGCCCGGCACGTGTATGTGCATGCCCAAGATCCCGAGAGGAGAATGGAGGAGAAGGGATTGCGGCGTGGCCATCCCCCCCCCCCCCCGGGGGGGGTGATTTCTCGTTTTCTGTCTGTCTTTCTGGTGAGTGCACACGCCCTATAGCAAAAACCTCTGGGTGGTGGTGGGGGGGGGGACGGGGAACCTAAACACTGGGGCTGGCAGGTGGCATGCTGGCTAAGGGTGCTGGACTCCCACATGGTCAACCATGGTTCGAGTCCTGGACCTGGCGACTTGCTTCTTCCTTTCTTGTTCTCTCTCTCTCTCTTACTCCATCCCTCTTTAGTCAACTTAAAATAGAGTTGAATAATTACTAAAAAAAAAAAAAAAAAAACCCTAAACATTAATGGGGCTAGCAGATGGAGTAGTGGTTACGTCACTGGCCTCCCACGTGGCTGGCTGTGGTTTGAGTCCCAGACCGAGTGTCCTGAAACTGATGCTGGGTGTCCACGATCCCAGGAGGACGAGGAAGGGACTGCGCATAGCCATCCCCCCAGGGGATGATTTCTCAGTTTCCCTTATTTTTTTGGAGAGGTTTTTGCTATAGGGCACGTGCGGTTAACAGAAAGACAGAGAGACAGAAAGCGAGAAATCACCCCCCGGGGGGTGGCCACACCGCAATCCCTTCTCTTCCATTCTCCTCTTGGGATTTTGGGCAGGCATGCACACACGCCTGGTGAGAGTTTAGGCCACTGGGTCCGAGACTCAAACCGCGGTCGACTACATGGGAGTCCAGCGACATAGCCATTATGCCAACTGCTGGTCCCCCCCTCTTTTATTTAAATAGAGATTTTAGTTATAGGGACATGTGCTTGCTAGAGAGACAGAGACAAAGAGACAGAAAGCAAGAAATCGCTTTTACCTAAGGCAAAACCTCAAAACACCCTCCTCCACTGAAGACTAACTCCCTCCAGTTTTGGGGTGGGGTATGTAGGGCTCAGGGTGTTGATGCCGCTGGGCCGCAGCCCATGCTCGGTCCGGAGTATCTAGCCCTCGCCGTCCTTTCTTGTTTTCTTTATGTGCTTGCTTTAACTGCCAAAGGGTATGAGAGCCCACCAGAGACAGCGAGAAAGCCTTGGTGGCCCAGTCCTGCTGCGGTCCCCTCTTCACCTTTCCCCCCTTCGGGATGTGGGGCACGCATACACGCACACCAGTGTGTTTTCCGAGCCCTGGGTGCACATGCAGGCCCTGGCTCCCTAATCACTGGGCAATGGGGCTGGCCCACGGCAGTTCCATTGTGCTGAAGCCTGAGTCTCATGCCCTGGACGCTCCCCAGACGCCTGCCACCTAGGGCCTGTCCCCAAGACTTTCACAGGCGACAACCCACCCCTCGTCCACGCGGGCTCCCGCACGTCCCAGTAGGCACGTCCAGGGTGAAGGACTCACTGCCCCAAGCCTAGCCTCTTCCAGCACACCCTGGAGCATCGACCCCAGCTGGTCCTGCAGGGCCGCGGTCCAGCACCCTGACCCCTCTGCCCCGTGTCGCCTGGTCCCAGCTGGGCCCCTCACATGCTCTCCTAACGCTCTAACCCGTGCTCCGTGGTGCAAATGCCCTTTCCAGTTCCAAGCCGTGTCCCTCCCTCCCCTCTGCCCTCGCGAGTCGACTCAGATGGGGGCCCCGGCCCCCTCCCCGAGCTCTCGCCAGATACAGCCTCTACAGGTGCTGCGCCTGCGTGGACACCCGGACGCTCCAGTCCTCAAGCCTGCCACCTGCCCTGCTGCCCGACAGGAAGTGCTCAGGGGCTTTTGTTTTCTGTATCTTTTAATCTCCAGAGAGTGCATGTGCTTGAGAGAGAGGGACAGACTGACCTAACTGCAGCTTAGTCAGGCTGCAGTCCCTTCTTTTCCATTTCTTTTTCCACGAGAGATTTTTGCTATAGGGCACATGTGCTCACCAGAGAGACAGAAAATGAGAAACCACACCCAGGGGGATGGCCACGCAGGAATCCCTTCTCTCTTCTGCTCTTGGTATATCGGGCACGTGAGCACATATGCCCAGTGTGAGTTTCATGCTGCTGGCCTGAGGCTCAGCCACGCGGGAGTCTAGCACCTTAACCACTAGACCACCTGCCGGCCCCACCTCCTCCTCCATTTTTGTTCCCATCAGGATTCTGTGCACGCACGCCCCCCACATGGCACGTGCTTCAAGCTGCCAGGGCTGGACCTTGAACTGCGTTTGGCCATGTGGGATCCCGCCCTCTCTACAAGGTGCCTAACCACTGCACTATAGGGCAGGACTTTGATAATTATTTGTTAAATAAAGAAATTCTGAAATGTTTGAAATCAAACTGTGAATTTAGAATGACTTTAGCTTTTAGAGCTTAAATACTTATGTGGTTTCTGTTTTAAAAATACTTGGTCAATGGGACCAGCAGTTGGTGTAATGCCTATGTTGCTGGACTCCCATGTAGTCGTCTGAGGTTCGAGTCCCGGACCCGGTGGCTTAAACTCATGCTGGGTGCATGTGTGTGTGCCCAGGATCCCAAGAGGAGAATGGAGGAGAAGGGACTGCGGTGTGGCCATCTCCCCGGGGGGTGATTTCTCACTTTCTACCTCTCTGTCTTTCTGGTGAGCATACATGCATGCTCTTATAGCAAAAACCTCCCCCCACCAAAAAAAAAACCAAAAAACTTGGTCATTAAAAGTACCTTACAATGGGGCCAGGACTTGGTCAGGTGCTGGACTCCCACAGTCGACTGTGGTTCTAGTCCTGGATCCGGTGGCTTGAAACTCACACTGAGTGTATGTTTGTGCATGCCTAGAATCCCCAGAAGAGAACGGAGAAGAAGGAATTGCGGCGTGGCCCTCCTCTCTGGGGGATGATTTCTTGCTTCTATCTCTTTCTCTGTCTCCCTGGCAAATGCATATGCCCTACAGCAAAAATCTCTCCTCCTCCTCCTCCTCCCCAAAAAAAGTACCTTCTAATAGGGACCAGCAGGTGGCGTGGGGTAGGCCCTAGACCCCACATGGCAGCCATGGTTTGCTTTCTTACTTGTCCTCCACGCCGCCCCCCCTCCCCCAGTCTGGTGAATTAAAAAGAGAAAAATAAATAAAGTTACATAAATAATAAATTTTTAAAGTATCTAATGAAAAGAACAGACTCCGAGAGTCCTACCCCTTGAAGGCCACGTCCTAAGATGCAGGCAGACAACGCGCTCCTGGGTGCCGCGTGACCGGGGGCACCACTCGCCCAACCCTCGGGTCTGTCCCTTCCCTTTATCACTCTCACAGCGACGGTGACCAAACCCACACTGTCATGTGCTTTCTTACGTCACCTTAAACCTAAGCTGGAAAGATATTCGATCCCCGTGAGGAAAACGAAACTCACTGCGAAGTTCAAACATGCTCACAACTTCCCGCTCACTCAGAAGGGAACACCAAGCGCCACTACGCGTGTGAAGCCAGTGCTTCGGGGAGCTAGGACTTGGCACGGAGCAGACGGACAGAGACGCTGCTACCACATCCCTAGGAGCATGCCATCCCGAGGCTGGCAGGTCGCCATGGAAGCCGGAAGCCGTCCGAGGGAGCTCAGAGGCAACGGGAACGGCCAGCGGGCGGACGAGACGAGGGCCAGTGCGCTCGAGGCCAATGTCCCAGAGGCAACGGCTGTGTGGATGCTAAAGGCCAGGCCACCCTGCAAGGACAGGCTGTCCACACGCACCTCGCAGATGGACTAGGCTTGAGTGCCCTGGACCGAGAGCATGGCAGTGGACAAGAGGGCCTGGTGGACTAACCACCTGCAGACTGCGGGCCTTAAGAGGGGGTGCAGGCCAGCGAGTGGCATGGGGGTTAAGGCACCAGGTACCGACATGGCTGGGGCCTGAAAAACACACCAGGCATGTGCATGTGCTTGCCCAGAGTCCTGAGAAGAGGCTGCCGACGGGACTGTGGTGTGGCCATTCCCGGGGGGGTTTCTCACTTCCCCTGTCTGGCGAGCACACACACTCTACAGAAAACTAAAAAACCAGGGAGAGTGCCCAGGGAGGTCTCAGCAAACGCTGCTCGGGCTGAGCCAAGGCCAGCCTGACACCGAGCATCGGCGAGGACTGCCAGCCCTGTGTGCCCACCTCACGCCCAGGGAGGATGGCCGGGTTGTGCTTTCCACGCAGCGGGCTGAGGCCAGTCGGTCGGGACCAGGCCTCCCCAGCCTACACTGCGGCTCCGCGCCCCTGAAACGCAGTGTCGTGGGATGGGGCGCAGGCAAAGTCGGGGAGGCTCCGCCAAGGAGCGCGTCTGTGGGAGAGCTCCTTACTAACCCAGTGGCAGGGCGGGGGGACGCCAGCACCACGTGCAGGGAAATGCCGTGACAGACGGGCGCTCGCCCTGTGCTGGTGCCTCAAGGGCCGCCCTCGAGTGTGGGGTCCTGCAGGACTGGGACAAAGCAGGGATTGCCCTCGATCAAGGGCAGCCCGCTCAGGGACGAAGGCCTGTTGGCCCACGGGAGTGTGCAGAGGCGTCAAAGTGACACAAGACGAGCGAGGGGACAAGGCGCCCCGGCCGGGAGAGTGCGGCCTGCCAGGGCAGCGCAAGTGCACGTCGGAGCCCCGAGGAGACTGCCCTGCAGTGAGCCAGTGGGGACAGACGGCCCAGGGCAGGTGAGCGGGGCCCACTCGCTGTTCCCAGACGGCGGCGCTGGGAACCAGGCCCCAACGACCCGCTCACGTGGCTTCCTGCACAAGAGGGGACTGCTGACATAAGGGACAGCTGGCAGGGACGACTGGACACTGATGAGCCGGCGTTGTGAACAGCACCACAGCCCACCAGCAAAAGGCCATCTGACCCCGCGGGCAAGGGCTGTCGTGAAAGGTGCCTGCGTCTAAAGACCTCAGTCGTGTGCCCATGCTCAGCGGTACCGAGGCCTGAGCAGTTTGGGGAGTTCAAAGTCCAGAGCTGATACAAACTGACACCCCAAGCCAAGAAACCATACCCCAAAGCAGCTCTGCTGCCCCAATGGCCCAAAATCTAACGGGGAGGAAAGCAGCGCACTGCGCCCCAAAAGCACAGGCCCCCGAAGTTCAAAGAATGAAAAAACGAACGGCGGGACCAGCAGGTAGCATAATGGCTATGTCGCTGGACTCCCATGTAGTTGACTGCAGTACGTGTCCCGGACCCGGTGGCTTAAACTCACTCCGGGCACATGTGCGTGCGTGCCCAAGATCCCAAGAGAATGGAGGAGAAGGGATTGCGGCCCCTCTGGGGGGTTATTTCACTTTCTGTCTGTCTTGTCTTTCTGGCGAACGCACACACCCTATAGTAAAAATCCCCCCCCCAAAAAAAAAGGATCGCCCCACAAACATGACCATGGCAAAACTGAGGAGTCTTCAGTGTTACCCAGCATGCTGTTGGCATTATTGTGAACAAACAAGTTAAGGGCAAGATTCATGTCAAAAGGATTAATGTGCGTATTGAGCATACGAAGCATTCTAAGAGTGGAGACAGCTTCCTAAAACGTAGACGTGTGAAGGAAAATGACCAGAAAAAGAAGGAAACCCAAGGGAAAGGGACCTGGGTTCAAATGAAGCGCCAGCTGCTCCACCCGGAGGAGCCACTGTGTGAGAGCCAACGGAAAGGAGCCTGAGCTGCTGGAACCTCTCCCTGTGAATTCACGGCGTGAATTAGTTTAAGAGTAAACTAATCTATGGTCTATTAAAAAAAAAAAAAAAAAAGGAAAGAAAAAGCAAATGGCTTTCCAGATGTTTCCACCCAGTTGTTCTGCAACTCGGGCCAGGATGCGGAGGGCAGGATAGGGGGAAGGAGGGCCGTGGCGGGCCCCGCCCCGCTGCCTAGGAAGGCCTTGCACCACGGACATCAGCCTTCGGGTACAAGCCACATTCTGCGCTTATTTCTTGGGGCACACCAGACAGCCCAAAAAGATGACCCCTTCACGCCTGGGAGCAGAGCTGGGCCTGGACCCGGCGGGGAAATGCCTCCTGCACCATCCACATTCCACTGAGAGCAGTAGCTATGGCCCAAGATTTGGGGTAGGGGGCCAGGGACAGGGAAAAGTGGACGAATGCCAGCAGAGCCCGCTAGACAGACAGGAAGTACCATGTAGATCATGGCTGGCCCAGTGAGGGGCAGGTTTGAGGCACGAGTGTGCACCTTCGCATCTGGCTGGCTGGCACCTGCCTGGGTTCTCCCGGGGGAAAGTGGGTGTGGTCACGGGGACTGTCCTCTGCACAGGGACGGCTGTCATGAGGCCTCCTACCCACACACACCCATGTCCCCAGCGCATGGCCTCACCTGCCTGCTCACAGCCTCTGCCTGGCTGCCCACGATGTGCCCCCCGGGGATGGTGAGCTAGCTGGGAAGTCCTGGTCTGGGAGACAGCCCTCCTGGCACGAGTCAGTGTGCATGAGCTGTGGTGAGGACAGCACAGGCGGCAGGCAGGGAGGGGGGCAGCAGACCTGGAACGGCATGGGCCAGCACCGGCAAGAGTGCAGAGGGCTCCTGAGAACAGGGCCGCTGGCTGGGGTCAGGTGTGCTGGGGCTGAGCCCGCCACATGTGCCAGGGCTGCTGTCCCCATGCAGGGACGGGTTCTGCTCTGCCCTCCACGCGCCCAGATGCTGCAGTGAGCCTGGCATGCAGCAGGGGCCTGCAGCAGCGGCAGGGGCTGTGCGGCTTCAGCACGGTGTGCCCTGGGCTGTGGTCCTGACCAGAAGGGCGATGCGGGGCAGATGGCCCTGAGGGCCAGAGTGCTGTCCGGGCTGCTTCTGTCTCCTGGGGAACCAGCACTCGGCGGGTCCCGCCTGGGGTCCCCAACACCTACACAGGGGCAAGTGGGGCGGTGCACTGGGACAGCCAGTGGAGGCCCCCAAGACCTCTGAGCCCAGCACGCGGTGCCCAGGGCCGCGAGCACATAGCTGAGCCCGGCCCTGCAGACACGGCTCCTCTCTCAGAACACGGGCGAGTCTGTCACAACAGTCAATCCAGCAGCCTCGTCTTCTGCTGGGCTGGACCTCACGCCACGTCCTCTCTGCCGACACAGAGGAAGAGGAATTTCCCAGGGGAAAGGAAGCAGACACCCAAACAGAAGGAAACTTGAGAATGAAGTCCCGACCATGCCCTCGGAATAAGGGGACACTAAGCAAGTCAGTCCCTCGGGAGACCGTCCCCTGCTCTCACGAGAAGATGGGGCAGTGATCACACACCCCACCAAGCGCTGCTCCTGTGGACCGATGTGAGAGAAGCCACCAAAAGACTCTCAAGATCCCAAGAGACCACTGGGCCCTGGTGACAGATCGCAAAGCAGGTCCGGTCTTCTCCCCCAGGGCGCCCCGACAGCAGCCCCTCCCGGGGAGCCTCTGAAGCCCCAGGTCTCTGCGTCAGCTTTGGCCCTCCCCACGGTGAGCTCGCTTCTGCGGAGTTCTGCTCCCCTCAGATCCGTAACTGAAGTCCTTTCAGAGGATGACCTGCCCTAAAAGCCCAACCCACCCGGCCCAGGGCCACGGGTTACCAGGGTCCCCTTGTCCTCAACGTGGCCAGACTGCAGTCAGAGGCACGCTGGGGCCGTCGGCAGGTGCCCAGGTGCGACACGCAACCCGTCCCAGCTGTCCTCATTGGGTCTCCTCGGGGAGGGGAGTACCCGGCAGTCCTGCTCCCGAGCACAGGCCGTGGTACCAAGGAACGTGCCTGGCAGGGCCGCGCACTGGCGGGGATCCTTCCAGTTCTTCCCGTCGGAAGACCCTGACAAGCTGCAATCCCAAGAGGGCGCCCGCAGAGCGCTAACTTAAGTATTCCTTAAAGACCATGAAGCGAGCGGAAGAGATGCCTCCTTTGCTCCTTTAAGGACATAAATAACGATCAAGAGACCAGACCTCGAGCAAACCGGGACTGGGCACCTCGCTATGACCAGGCAGCACCGCAGCTGCCACGTGGAGCGTAGCACCAGGCACTCAGGCAGGGGCCCTGCGGCCAGCGCCTCCCCGCGCCCCGCCTAGGCTGAGCGAATCGCAGGTCAGTCCCAGAAGTCCCTCCCGGGCACCGAGCAGAAGGGCAGGAGGGCCACGTCCTGCTGCTCCTGCCGCCTCCACACTCGTGCCTGCCTCCCCTTCCCATTCACGTCCGCCTCTCCCGCGCCCACGCGGCCTCCCCCTGCACTCACATCGATCTCCCCGTCTCTCCCGCGTGGCCTCCCCCTGCACTCACATGGATCTCCCCGTCTCTCCCGCGCGGCCTCACCCTGCACTCACATGGATCTCCCCGTCTCTCCCACCTGCGGCCTCCCCTGCACTCACATGGATCTCCCCGTCTCTCCCGCCCGCGGCCTCCCCTGCACTCACATCAATCTACCCGTCTCTCCCACCCGCGGCCTCCCCTGCACTCACATGGATCTCCCCGTCTCTCCCGCCCGCGGCCTCCCCTGCACTCACATGGATCTCCCCGTCTCTCCCGCGCGGCCTCACCCTGCACTCACATCGATCTCCCCGTCTCTCCCACCTGCGGCCTCCCCTGCACTCACATCGATCTCCCCGTCTCTCCCACCCGCGGCCTCCCCTGCACTCACATCGATCTCCCCGTCTCTCCCACCTGCGGCCTCCCCTGCACTCACATGGATCTCCCCGTCTCTCCCGCCCGCGGCCTCCCCTGCACTCACATGGATCTCCCCGTCTCTCCCGCGCGGCCTCACCCTGCACTCACATCGATCTCCCCGTCTCTCCCACCTGCGGCCTCCCCTGCACTCACATCGATCTCCCCGTCTCTCCCACCCGCGGCCTCCCCCTGCACTCACATCGATCTCCCCGTCTCTCCCACCCGCGGCCTCCCCTGCACTCACATCGATCTCCCCGTCTCTCCCACCTGCGGCCTCCCCTGCACTCACATGGATCTCCCCGTCTCTCCCGCCCGCGGCCTCCCCTGCACTCACATCGATCTCCCCGTCGTCGATCTCCCCGTCGTCATCCTCCTTCTTCTTCTCCTTGGCCGCCTCCAGGGCTTCCCTCTCTCCGGCGCCCTGGGCCGCTCCGGCCTTGCCCTGCACCCCGGGTGAGCCGTCCGCCTTCTCCTCGTCCTCCTCGGCCCCGGCCTTCTCGGCCTCGTCGTCGGGGCCAGGCGGGGCGGGCTCCTCGGGCACCTCCTCGTCGTAGTCGAGCTCGTGCTCGTCCAGCTCCCTGGTGACGGAAGAGGCCTCGTCCCTGAGGTCGCTGGTCTGCTCGTCCTCCCCCGGGGGGCTGGCCGGGCCCCTGCTCAGCTCGTTGGCCTCGGAGTCCTGGTCCTGGGACTTGGGCTGGCTGGCCCGGTCCTCGTCATCGGAGCGGTTCTCCTCCTCACCCTGGCTTGGCACCCCGGCTACACTGTCCTCGTCCTCCAAGTCGGAGGCCCTGCCCCTGGTGCCGTCGGGCTCGGGCTCGGAAGCGCTTTCCCTCAGGATGTCGTCGTCGGAGAGCCCCTGCTGCTCCTCCTCGTCCTCTGGAGAGCGAGGGTCCCGGTCAGGGCTCTCGGCCACATCCATCAGGGCCGTGTTCTGCAAACAGAAGACAAGAGGCAGGGCAGTGAGCCAGAGTGAGCCAGGTGCCGGCCCCCGCCCGGCCCCCACCCAGGCCTCCAGGTCTCCTCTCTCCGGCCGCCCAGCCCCTCCCAGCCCACCATCTTTCTGCAGAGAAATGAGAGCCCTGACTGCAGGCCACGGGTCACACTCCATCCACGATGCCACTGTGCGTGCTTGGCCCGTGCCCCATCACGGGCAGCTGGCAGTGAGCTGGGAGTGAGCTGGGGACACCATTCAGGTTCTTCAATCACTTCCAAAGGTGGCGTGGCTGAGGCTGCACCTGGGCCTACCGGAGGGGACAGCGGCAGAAACCCGGGCAGCCTCAGGGTGCCTCCAGACCTGGAGCAGCACCTGTCCTCAATGCTCTTCTCAAGCACAGCCTTGGACCGCCTGGGCAGACCCTCAGTGCTCTTTATAAACGGCCCCAGCCCGCACCCAGTCCTGTGACGTGGATGGAGTCGCAGTGATGCTTACAGGCAGGCCCGGCGGGAGCCCCAGTCCGCAGCAGCACCGTGTCTGCACTAGGACTGGCTGTGCGGAGCAGCTGGCAGGACAGTCCCCATGTCCAAGGAGTGTGCTTATAGAAGAGACCACGGTGTCCCTTCGAGAGAGGCCGTGCCTACTTCCCCCAATCCAGACTTCACTGTGGAAGGAGCACGTCCTGGGTGTCCCCTCGAGGACTTGCAGAAAGCACGTGACTCTGTCTGGGAGGCAGACAGCGTAAGCGGGCGGGGGTGCGCAACGGCCCCACGCCCACGGTCCCTGGGCAGGCATTCCACCACACCAGGCCAGAGCTTAGCTGATCCGGAATAGCAGGAGCCGGGGAAGTCCGGGTCCACCTGCTTCTTCACTCTGTGAGGAACAGCCCACAGCAGCTGTGCTCAGATTGGCTCAAGATCTCGGCAACAGACCATTCCCCGCCAGAGACAGCGATGGGTGATGGGCGGAGGAGCTGAGTCACACACTAGATCTCCGCCCTCGCCTGTTACAGTTATGTGTAACTATGTGCATTTTATGTACTTACACAAGTTAAAACGTATACTTCTAAAAGAACCTGCTTAAAGACACATGGTATCAAACGTTGGTGTCTGAAGCTATAGTTAAAAACATTTTCTGGGTCCCAGCAGGTGGTGTGGTGGTTAAGGCACTGTACTCCCATGTGGAGGACCACTGCTGAAGTCCCGGACCCAGTGGCTTGAAAATGACGCTGTGTGCAAATGCGTGTGTGCCCCAAATCCCAGGAGAATAGAGAGGGGACTGCAGCACGGCCATCTCCCTTAGAGGGTGATTTTTCATTCCCCCCTCACTGTCTCTCAAGCCAGTGTACATACCCTAAGGCAAAAATCTTAAAAAACAGAAACGCACATTTCTCGGCTGTGAACAGAAACGACCTGATTGAGTACACACTCGGACGAATCCCCGGGACTCACTGCACATTTCTTTCCTAAGGTTGTGCCACAGGGTGCGTGTGTTCACCAGAGAGAGACAGAGGGAAAGTCAGAGATCGCTCCCCAGGGGGAGTGGCCGCGCAGAGTCCCTTCCCCTCCACTCCCATCTTGGGGTTTAGGGCACACTCACACACGCCCAGGATGACTTTTTCAAGCTGCCAGGTCCAGGGTTTGAATAGTAGTTGGCCGAGTAGGAGTCCAACACCGTAACTACACCACCACCTAGAACTCACCTCTTTATAAAAACGAAATGGCTGGGACCAGCAGTTAGCGTAGTGGCTGTGTCACTGGACTCCCATGTAGTCTACCACGGTTCGAGTCCTGGACCTGGTGGCTTAAACTCACGCCAGGCGCATGTGTGTGAGTGCCCAAGATCCCGAGAGGAGAATGGAGGAGAGGGGATTGCAGTGTGGCCATCCCCCCTGGGGGGTGATTTCTCTCTTTCGGTCTCTCTGTCTCTGTCTGTCTGGCGAGTGCACGTGCCCTATAGCAAAAACCTCTCTCTCAAAAAAAAAAAAAAAAAAAAAAAAAAATATATATATATATATATATATGTGTGTGTGTATATATATATATTGCGCGTGCACTCTCTGTGGAGGACACCAGTACCTTCCCTGCACCATCTTTATCACGGCCTGTCTTCTTTGGGTAGGGACAAGGACTCTATCCTAGAGGCCCAAGTACGCACCTGGCACCCAGCAGGAAGCTGGTCCCACTGATCTGGTGGGTGGTCTCTCAGTCCCTGACTTGAAACCAGATCAGCTTCAATTCTCAGATCAAATGGTAACTTTGGAAACCAAGTTACTGCTTCAACCAACCAACTGTTCTGCAAAACTACTAGCCCTTCGAACTCCTTTTAAAAATCCCACAGGTGATACCCTGCAGCACACATGCCCAGTCTGCCAGCAGCTCCGTGCCAGGTCTGGCACACTCTCACAACCCGGTACAACTGCCTTGAAGCCCAGGCACACGCTGGTTTGCACTGTGGTTTCACTGTCCTGTCTGGGCCCGAACGATCTGTTACCAATGTCTGCAAATTTGAAATCCCAGGGTAAGGACGGAAGGAAAAGAGTGCCCCCGCCCCCAACCTGATGAACACAGGCTGCGGCCAGCACATAGGAGGCTGCCGGCCACTGCCACTTGCAGCCTGGGCCATGCGGGCCGGGCAGTGTTTTCACTCCCAGCGCCTCTGCTTTCTGGGCTTCGGGTCTTGGGCAAGTTCTATAACCTTGCCAGGCCTCGGTTTTTCATCTGAATTGTGAGGACTGCGGTGTCCAGATGAGGAGGACAGTGTGTGATGAGATACCCGTGAGGACGGGCCTGGCTGGTGTGCACCGGATGGAACTTAACCCGTACTGCATCGCGGTGAAGACAAGTGCAGGTCATGTTCAACGTACAAAAGGCACACGCCTGGGCCAGCCAGATGGTGAAGAGGGCAAGGCGGCTGGGTGCCCATGGCTGACTGAGTGGTGTGAGTCCTGGACCCGGCAATGTGAAAAATATGACGGGGGTGGGGGAGCAGGGGGAGTGGTGGTTAAGGGTGCCAGAGCCCCACATGGCCAACCGCAATTTGAGTCCTAGACCTAGCGGCTTGCTTTCTCACTTACTCTTTCTCTCTCTCACACTTTGTCCCTCTTGAGTTAAACAAATAAATAAATAAATAAAGTTAATTAAAAGAATTCCTTTTTTTTAAAAGAGGTTTTTACTATAGGGTGCCTGCACTCGCCAGAAAGACAGAGAGAGACAGAGACAGAAAGCGAGAAATCACCCCCCGGGGGCATGGCCACACCGCAATCCCTTCTCCTCCATTCTCCTCTTGGGATCTTGGGCACGCGCACACACGTGCCCAGCGTGAGTTTAAGCCACTGGGTCCGGGACTCGAACTGCAGTCGTCTACATGGGAGTCCAGTGACATAGCCATTACGCTAACTGCTGGTCTCAATAAAATAATTCTTAAAAAGAAAAAAGGAAAAGAAAAAGAAAAGAAAAACACGACGGGGGCATGTACATGCATGCCCAGAAAGAATCCTGAAAGGAGAGTGAGAGGGGGCTGCTGTGTGATGCCCCCCCAGGGGTGCTGCCCCCCCCATGTTCTTCTCTGGTGAGTGCACGTGCCCGACAGCAAAAACTAAGTACACAGAAAGCACGACTCTGCGGGGCTCAGCTCAAGTCTCCCGGAGCACTCGGGAGTGACTTACTGCTCACTTAGCAAGCACCCTGGAACGGCCCTCGCTTCCGCGACTCTGGGATGGCCAGCGGCCACTGCTCAGACTGCTGTCAGGCGCCCTTCCACTCAGCACGGCTCCCTTTCACGGAGACGGAAACCAAGGTCACGTGGCTACCGGCTGGGCCTGCAGAGCCTGACCACAGCTCGGACCTGCTTCCAGAGTGTGCCCTGGAACACAGCACCCAGCTATGGGGGGTGAGCTTCTGCACCCCAACCCACCCCCATTTCTAGCCACGGTTTCCACCGGGAAAGGGGAACCCAAATTCCAAACTTATTTCCCACATCATTTTCTCGGAACACAGCCCATGCTAAATGGGAGTGTCCTATTAAAGCAACAGGTTTTGTGCACTTCTCTGTTATATGCTGGTCCAAATCTGCTCTACTCCTGTGTCAGCCCTGCTAGAACTAAAAACATATCTCCACGCAGACGGGAAAGCTACGGCATGACTCACGCGGACCGCTAGTTAAAGGGCAGTGGTCACCAAAAGGAGAGTCAGCCGGTGACAGTCTCTAACGACCTGTACCCGTGTCTGAAGCTCAAACATTTGGCTCACGAACTAACGAGTCCAATAGATGAAACTCATGGGGGGGGCACCACCCTTACACAGAGGACAAGAGATGCTGATGAAAATCGAAATCCCGACTGGCGGCTCGTGCCAGGGAAGAGGATCCCGAGAAGCACACACCTGGGTGCACAGGCAGCTGGCCGAGGAGGCAAAGCCGACTCCTGACTCGTGAAGGCAGTGTTCGAGCTCGCCGGGTCAATGACCCGAGGGAGTGGTGCTAAGGGCACCTGGCACCACCGACTGTCCCCTTCTCTATGCCAGTGCAGACTTCTGGGGACCACGGGCTGCTCTGAGACTCTGAGGAGAGGCATGGCTGCTCTCCTAGGAAAGCGTGACCACACACCTCATCTTACACGTCGGGGTTCCCTGAGGGCCACCGATGGCCCCTACTCAAGAACGACCCCCCTGCGGAAGAGCCTGCACTCAGCACGCCGTGTTCCAACTCTGCAGGTCTGCTGGGAGCCCCCCCCCCACACAGCCCGGGCCGGATGGCCGAGGCCCACGCCTATGTTCTCTGAACCCAGTGAAGAGCTGGCGCTGACAAGCACAGCTACCATTTATGTTGTCATCTGCCCCGGGACACTCCTGGGATGGCAAGGGGCCATGAGCAGCGGCTACCCAGCTGTGCTGGACACACAGACACTGTCAGGAGGCCCTGGCCGCTTCCTGAGGGACAGGGCCACGCCGCCTTCTTCCCCGCGGGACCTCCTGGGATGTTACAATCAGAGGGACAACTTTTAGAGAAAAGCTTGCCTGCGCAGTGCTTGTTCACGAGGAGCCGCCTGGGGCGCACCTTGTCAACGAGAAGGACCGTCGCCGGCAAGCAGGCGATGGCGTGCTCCAGGCCCCAGTCTAGGCAGGGCTACTGTCTCTCTGGATGTCACTGTCCTGTTTTGAGGTCCATTAAATCTGGAAATACCTGAGCGTGTACTTTATGCTGGGGCCGAGAGAAGGTACGGCATACTGGATGTAAACGATGAAATGGACGGTCACCTGGCCACGTCTCAGCCGACCGCCACGCTCCCAGTTTTTGCCCAGTTGGGTCTCTGAACACAATGCCGAGTGACTGAGGACCTCAGCAGAGTTTAGAGCCAAATCTTTGGTCCTCTTATCCAAAGGAAGGGGAACCTGCCAAGGGAGTGAAATAAGTGTCTGCGTGCACCTGTGGTCTGCGTGGTCTGGCAGGTGGCACATGAGAAATGCGTGCTGAGAGAATGACAAACTCTCACTGGGCAGAACCACCATTAAGAAATTGGAATACGAAGTGCCTGATCTGTAAGAGCCACACAGCAACTCCCAGAGGGCACCGTCTCCCTTCCAGCACTGCCCGGCAAGACCCCAGCTGACTCCCACGGCTGCAGGTGCAGAACTTGCAGGGGCCTCCTTTCTAGGAACCCTCCACCGGGCAGTCCCAGCTTCGGCAGGCCCTCCTTTTCTCGGGGCGTTCACTCTGAAAAACTGCTGCAACCACTCACACCCTCTCCAGGAAGCAATCTGAGCCAGGCAGGATAGCTTCTGCTCCAACGTGGGGGTGACTATTGAATGAGGCTGACTCCCTCACACAGTTTGCGGATTTACTACTAAAACCAGAGTTCTAAAGAGGTTTAGCAAAGGACCACCAATGAAATACAACCTTTTAGGACAATTATCTTTTAATAAAACAGTCCCTATTTGGATACTCAAATTCTGGAATGTCTCGTTGAAGTCTGATCCCCGGGCCAGCCAGTGGCATGGAGGTTGGGGCAGCTAGATCCCACGTGGCCAGCTATGCAGCTTGGAAGACATGACAGGCGCCTGTGTATGCAAGCCCAGGGTCCCGAACTGCAGCATGGCCATGCTCCTTGAAGGTGCTTCTGTGTTCCCTCTGTCTTTCTCTGGCAAGCGCACATGCCCCATAGCAAATTAAAAAACAAAAACTTTGAGTCTCAACTTTACGGATTTACAACACCTAGGGAAAGGATGTCAGGGTTGGTGACAGATACTACCCCAAACTGCCTGAGCTCCACCACCAGAAAGGAAGGAAGTACTCACCGTAAGACGATCTGTAGCTGCGATCAAGTAAAAGACTTCTTTCAATAGGAGCAAGGCCACCCTTACCTGTTTGCTCTCTGGAGTAATTCCACAAAGCGTTCTTACAACATTGGACGAGCACTTTCCACCTAACACAGGTGAGGAGCTGCATGACTGGGGACATATACGACTGGTCCCAATGCTGGCTCAGTGCCACACATGTGCTCAGTTTGTAAAATTATAAGGCAGAGACTCTTCCCAGGGCCAGGAAGTGGGAACCAGCCCAGGCTCACCCTGATAATGCCAGCACTGCACCGGGAAAGGACTGCTCTGAGGCAGGACGCCACAGTCTTGGAGGAGAAATGAGGAAAGCCTCGCTACATCCTCTTCCCTGTCCCCCAAATGGATGTGAGTTTGCCAAACTATGACTACTGTGCTGTAAACTCGGCTGTCAAAGTATTCAGAGGAGTTTAAGCTTTAGCAGGAGCAAAACCACAGGCTTGAAGTCCGTGGCTCCAGTACCCAAGCTGCAGTCCGTTTACACCGAGGACTCGGTCCCTCTGCGCCCCTAATCAGAAGGTCAGGAAGTTACAGGTCCCCGAGAGCCTAGCGCGTCTCTCGGGACACAGGCAGCATGTCCAACCCGACACGCTCGGAAGCCACGGGAGCAAGTTCCAGGAGGCCCCCAAGCGCTCAAAGTTCCCCGAGGAGCCGGTCGACAGTCTGCGCCGGCCTTCTCCGAAGCGAACCTGCGACGCTCTCCGCCGTGAGCGGCGGGCATGTGCCAGGCGAGTGGCCCGGAAGAGCAATGACAGCTTCAGGGAAATAAACCCCACCGCGGGGCGCGGAGGCAGCGCGCGAGGAGCTCGGGAGACCAGGGCGGCCCGGGGCCGGGCTCGCGTGGACGGAACGCGCGATCGGGCGGGTCCCAGCGGCCCCTTCCCGGGCCCGGGAGCCACGCTTCGCCCGCGGCTGCGCACAGCCGGGGGCGCGCCCCGAGCGCTCCGCGGAGGCGGTGCCGGGCTCCGGGCCTCGCTCCCGCCGCGGCCAAAGCGGCCTCTTTGCCCGCCGCCGCCCGCCGGCCTCTGCCGCCCGCCGGGCCCCGCTTACCTCAGCGCGAGGGCGGGGAGGGGGCCACGGCTCCGCTGGAGTCGGGGCGGCGCGGGGAAGACGTCGCACGGCTCTTCCGCTCCTCACAGGCTCCGGCTTCGGGCACGACGCGGGCGGAACAAACGGGCTCCACTACCCGCGGGGGCCGGCCATTGTGCGACGTCATCAGGCCGCGACGGCCGTCCTGCAGCCCGGCGGGCTTCCCTCGCTCGCCCCGCCCTCCTCCCGCTCCCTTCCGGCCTCCGCTGGGCCCCGCCCCGCGCCCGTCACGGCGCAGGCGCCCCGCCCTCCCGGGGGCGTGTCCGCGGCGAGCGCTCCCCGCGTCTGCGTAGTCCCGGTGCCGCTAGCACGTGACCGGGCGGCGCCGGTTCCGCTGGGCCCTGGCGCTGGTTCGTGGCTCTTTGGCGGGCTCAGCGCCCACGAACTGAGTACGCCTGGCTCGGTTACGTGGCGTCGGCTCGTCGCAGTGAGCCATTTGGGGAGGTCAGAGCCGAAGAGGCCCGCTCGTCGTGGGGGCGGCCTTCCCGCAGGGGAACCCTGGAGCCGGGGAGAGCGGGGAGCCGGCGGCCGGGGAAAGCCGGGGGAGCCGGGGGCCGGGGCCGTCCCGAGCCTGGGGGAGCAGGGCAGCCCGGCCGGCCGTCTCCCCGGGAGGCCTGCCACGCCGTGGTCTTGCCGGCCCCGCGAAGCGCGTAGCGGGCCGGGGTACCAGCGCGTTCTCCCGCGGCCGCCCTTGACCCGAGGTGGGAACCGTCCTGGGGGCCGTGACTGAGGAGCCCTCCAGGGCCACCGCGCCCTGCGCCCCTGCCAGGCTGGTTATCGCAAACACACGCGGCCGGACTCCTACCTGACGCTGGGACCAGTTATGGCCCTCCAAACCCACATGACGCAGAATTGGCTTATGTCACCCCCAGGCTCGCACGTGTTGCTCGGACTGGATTAGGTTCCCCCCAAACACACTGAGCTCTAACCCTTAGCGCCTCTTTTGGGAGATGAGGCCGTGAGGAGGTCAGGAGGGTGGGCCCTGATCCGATAGGAGCCCCTTGTGGGCGGCAGGTGTCTGCAGCCAGAAAGGCCGCGCACGGGCACGGAACAGCACCGCGCTGGCGCTGAGCTCCAGACTTCACCCTCCAGACCTGAGAGAAGATGGACGAAGTCTCTGCGTTTTGCTCTGGCAGTGCAGGCTGACTGGTCCATCCATTTATATGGAAGACCGGAACAGGCAGATCCAGACCAGAAAGAACACTAGTGGGGGCCGGCGGGTGGTGTGGAGGTTACGGTGCTAGATTTCACACAGCTGGTTGCATGGTTCAAGTCCCAGATCTGTGCCCAAAAAATCCCAAAGGACAATGGAGGAGAAGGGATCGGGGCGTGGCCACCCCAGGGGTGACTTCTCACTTTCCTTTTCTGTTCCTCTGGCGAGCGCATGCACCCTATAGCAGGTTACAAAGGGAAATTTTCGTTCGCTTGTGGTTGCCAGGCCAGTGGGGGCCTGACCGCTGAGCATGGGCTTTCCTTCCTTCTTTGCCAGAGTGGAGGTGGGGGAGCGCCCGGATGGGCGTGTGGTCATGCCACAGCCCCTTTCCAGTTTCTCGGCCCTGTTGGGACTTGGAGCATGCACATGTGCCTGGCGTGATTATAACCATGCCACCAACCACGCGGGACCTGACGCCCTTAGCCACCCATCCACAGCCTGGCCCTGGCCAGTGTTCTGGAAGGACGTGACGGGAGCACTGTGGGAGGGTGGGTGGCCCCTGACTTGACTAGCTTTGTGCTGCTGCAGAAGCAGTCTGCATTCGGCAGGAGCCAGAGAGAGAATTTTGGGGGGGAGGGGATGATTGCCCTTGGGCACATTGGGAGAGAGAGAGAGGGAAATTGAGAAAGCAACTTCTGGGGGCCTGGCTATGCCACAGACCCTTCTCCACTCTTGGGAGTTTGGGCGTGCATGCACACGTGCTGGGCTTGTTTTACAAACTGCTGGGTTCAGGACTCAAACCTCACAGTCGGCCTTGTGGGTTCAGCGTCTTAACGCTGAATTTTGAGTTCTGGTCTGTCTGTAAAACAGGCTTTGTGTTCAGTGACCCCGCCCAGCTCCAGACTAAGGTGAGTGTTCTGTACACTGACAGTGGCATGGGCTGAGTGACGGCGTCAGAGGGTTGGGTACATTAAACCCATTGTCAGCTTACAGCCGTTGGGTGGCACTAACTCCACTGTGTGCCAACAAGCATCTATCCACCAAGAGCCACACTTCTGGGCTCTGAGGGGTGAGTTTTATGGCATGAAATTGCATCTCGGTAAAGCTGTTCCGTGTGTTTACTAGAGAGTGCATGAGCTCACTGCAGAGACCGGGCAAGTGACCACACTCCCTCCTGGGATTTTGGGAGCTGCACACGCGCACGCACACACACGCACCTGACTTCATTTTTAAGCTTTCAGGGCTGGGACGCAAACTAGTCGGCCACGTGAGACTCCACCTTCACCACCACCCCACTCGCTGGCCCCAAAGCTGTTATGTTTTTAAGTTTCTTTTTTCTGCAAGTGAGAGACATTGGAGCCCCAGTGGGGGCCTCATGCTGTGAACCCCCTGCGTGTCTGCCAGCCCTGCACCGAGATCCACACCTGGCAGGTGCAGGGAGGTGGGCCCAGACCCTTCTACAGGAAGGTCAGATGGCACCACGTCCCATGCCCTGATTACACAGAAAGGGTGGAGATGGGCCAGCCAGGAGGCGGGGCCCTGGACCCGGCCGCTTGGGGAATGCCAGGTGCACAGGCGTCCCAGAATTCCAAGAGAAGAGTGGAAGAGGGGTGTGGCATGGCTGCCCCCCTCCCCATGCATTCTCACTTAACTCTCTTTCCCTCTGTCTCAGGCCAACACTCCTCCTACAGGAAAAAAGAAAAGAATGGAGACAGGAGGGGAGAGAAGGCTGGGGGAGGTGGGGTGGCCTGCCTCTCAAAGGACACAGTTCTGCCCCCTGCTGGCCTCAGACAGCACTGCGCCGCTCCCCAGCTCCTCCTGCCTCAGCTTGCTCCACATCCTCTGGCTCAGGGGCGCTCCTGTCTGTCGTCTCCATGTGAACACGTGCCTGTCTTGACCCGGCCACTCCAGCTGTCTGGAATGCGGCTCCAAGCACCCCTGCCTTAACTCTGACGTGGTTACCAGGCCCACTGTGTGCACCTCCACCTGGAAGCCCTTCTGACACCCCTTGCCAAGGCTGGTTCAGTGTCACCTGCACATGCTACCCAGGGTGTGTCCGGCCTGTGGTTTCTGGAGGGTCAGGCCTGCCTGTGACATCTGGAGTGTGTGTGGGGAGCCTGTGAAAAGGCAGAGCGGGGCAGGGTAAGGGCAGGACCCAGGTCTCTGAGTCTACACACCAGGGGTTACACTGCCAGCGGGCCCTGCACCTCAGGTTCCCTGCTCTGCACCTGGGGCTGTTCTGGGGCTGTTCAGACTGCTGCCTTCCTCCGAGGGAAGGGGGGAACAGGCACGAGGGTGTGTCCAGCTTCTGTCGCTCAGGGCTGCCCTGTGTGGAGGAGGCCCCGTCCCCAGAGAGGCAGCCTCCGCTAGAGCCCCCTTTGTTGCTAGGGGAGCTGTGCGGAGCTGCGCTGCACATGTGGACTGGCAGGACAGATGCGCAGGGCGCAGGCCTCTCCGGGGGTGTGTCCAGGTATTTCAGGAGGTCAGCATGCTCTCTCCGCCAGCTGGAGCTCACCGGGAGTGTCGACGTTCTGATGAGAAGCTCACGCAACTGCAAAGCCCGTTAGGGCCAGCTCCATGGCACATCGGCAGTGATGCTCAAGAGACGCGGATATGGGACCAGCAGTTAGCGTAACGCTATGTCGCTGGACTCCCACGTAGTCGACTGCAGTTCGCGTCCTGGACCCAGTGGCTTAAAACTCACGCCGGGCGTGTGTGCGTGCCTGCCCAAGATCCCGAGAGGAGAATGGAGGAGAAGGGATTGCGGCGTGGCCATCCCCCCTGGGGGGTGATTTCTCGCTTCCTTTCTATCTGTCTGTCTGGCGAGCGCATGCACCTTATAGCAAAAGCCTCTCAAAAAAAAAAAAAAAAGACACGGATCCTATGTGGCAGCCCCAGGCAAGGCCGGGCAGGACACAAGTGTGAGTGACCAGGGTCTGGGGACTGATGACTGGGGGAGAGGACAGGCGTGACCAGACTCTGGCAGGGTGCTCCCCTCTGTCCACGTCATGCATGTGCTCTGTCGTGAATGAAGAAACAGAGGTAAACGCACTTGGAGAATGGGAGCTGGGCCACGCGGATGCGAGGGGCCAGTAAGTGCCCCTCCACATGCACGAGGACAGAACAGCTCGGGCCACAGGGGTCGGGGAGGCAGAGGGCGCCTGCTGGCTCCAGGGCTTCCTCCTGGGAGGATGGGCTGCTTTGCCTCCAAGTTCTTGTTAGAATTTTAAATAGTATTATTTAATTTTACTTTGCTAAAGGGTGCGTGCACTTGCCAGAGAAAGACAGAGAGAGAGAACGCACCTAGGGAGAACGGCCATGCTGCAATACCCTCTCCTCCGAACTCCTCTTGGGACTTGGGCACGCACACAGCCTGGCATGTTTTCCAAGCTGCTGGGTTCAAGACTTGAACTGTGCAGTAGGCCGTGTGGATCCAGCCACCTTCACCATGTCACCCGCTGGCCCTACCCTTTATTATCATTATTATTTTAAGTTCATTTATTATTATTATTATTTTGGAGAGGTTTTTGCTATAGGGCATGTGTGCTTGCCAGAAAGACAGAGACAGACAGACAGAAAGTGAGAAATCACCCCCCAGAGGGGATGGACACGCCACAATCCCTCCTCCTCCATTCTCCTCTCGGGATCTTGGGCACGCATGCACACATGTCTGGTGTGAGTTTAAGCCACCGGGTCCGGGACTCGAACTGCGGTCGACTACATGGGAGTCCAGCGACATAGCCATTACGTCAATTGCTGTACCCCCATTGTTTTTAAAGTGTGAACATCCATTTCTTCCATGAGAGAGGGAGAAGAGAAAGGGAGAGAGTGAGACAGTCTCCCCTGCAGTGACCCATCGCAGTCCTGGCCAGCCCAGGCCATGAGCACAGGTGTGCCTGGTGTGTTCCAGAAGGTCCAGGACCCAACCAAGGCCATTCCCAGGGGGTCTGGCTGCACCGGAGGTGCGGCTTCCTTCTGAGGATGGGACGCTGGACTCAGGATAAGGTGGCTTCGTCATCGCTTTACTGTGCTGGGCGGGACAGGGTGGTCTGTAGTAAAGGCCCCACGCCTGCGGGGGGCTGAGCCCACATCTGCAAAACACCTGTATCCCTCCCCAGGCATCTGGCGGTTTCAGAATTCCTCAGAGCTATTTAATGAGAACCAAATCACTTACAGCTAACAGATCAGAGTGACTCTTGCCTCTTTTTTGACTTGGCACTTAGAAGTCAGAGCCACGGCATCTCAGACACTGCGGGCGACGAGGCAGCTCACTCACCGGCTCTGAAAGTGCTGACTGCAGACTGAGCAGCTCCGGGCTGCTCTGACCGCGGCTTCGCAGAGACCCAGCGTGGCGGCCTCTGCCGGGAGCGTGCCTGGATTCCGGCTCGGGGGTGCGCTTGCCGCGCAGCAGCGGCAGGGTCCCGATGTGCGTTCCCTGCGGGGTTTGTGGCTGCGGGGTGTTCAACCACCTAGACCCGTCCCCTCTGCCACACCGAGCTGTGGGGGGTTACCATGGAGCCGTTCCCACGCCCACGCGCTCACGGCCCTGTGCGCCCATGCCTGCCTTCTCAGCGGTCTGCCCCACGGAGGGGGCAGAGTGAAGGGGACTCCATGACGCCAAGCATGTCACAGGAGAGTCCTGTCCTGAGACTGCCTCCGGACAGTGGTGACATTCAGATGTGTTTCCATGAAATATGGAGACTATGAAGTTTTTAATACTTCAAAACACTAGCAATAAATAAATAAATAAATAAATAAATAAATGGTTAGAGTCCTAAGTAACCCCACAGTGGATGTTGACAGTTTTCTGGCTTGTAAGTTTTTGGTGTTTGGGGAGCCCTGCTCTGGGGTGGCAGGGGCATCCTTTCTAGCCTCCAACTCAAACTGGGCTGGTCCAGGCAGATGGGAGGGGACAATGGGGACAGTGTCGTGCAGGGGTCAGCCATGTCTGAACTGGCCCCACCCAAGCCGGGGGCGGGATAGACAGAGCCCTGCAGCCCAAGGCTGACGCCCGGGAAAAGCAGGTGAGAGCCTGCACAGACCGGGATGGTGGGGCGGGAAGAGGGACGGCGATCTTGCCACACGACGCTGGCCTGAGCACTGGGGGGCCTCCTGTGGGCTGGGGCCGCTGTCCTGGCACGGTGACGGTAGGGCTGCAGCCCAGGGAGGCCCACGCACCACCAGCAGGCGTCCTACCCCTCATAGGAGAGGGAGCCGGGGCAGGGCCCCCCGGGCTGTGGAGACCCGCCACTCCTGCCTCTCTGTGCATCCCAGAATCTGCTCATCAGGGACTCGTACGACTGCCCTGGGAGTCCCCGCACCCTGGGGAGAGGGTGCCCGTTCCCGCAGCCACAGCATGCCCCGGGGCCTGGCCTCTGGCCACGGACTCACATCTCCTGTGCCCACAGACGCAGGGTCACTGCCTGCCTTGTTCAGAGCACTCGAGCTCCGGGGAGGACCTTGGTCCAAACCGGCTCAGCCGTCTGCGACCCTCTGACCCGTCTTGGAGTCTCGACCGCAGCCCGCTCTGTGCGTCTTTACCCGCTGGCGGGAGGACCGCGACCCGGAGGTGAAGTGCCCAGACTCGGCCTGCCAGGTAGGGAACCGCTGAGAGGCCCGGAGAGCAAGAGGGGGCCGGTGGTCAGGGCGGGGCAGGCCCCGATTCCTCACACTCGGCATGTGCCCAGCTGGAGGCCCAAGCAGTTTGAGGAGGCCGTGGAGGTCAGGGTGCCGGACGCCCGACCTCAGTGCGACGAACGCCAGCCTGTCAGGGCCCAGAGTGTGCCCGCCAGCCGGCAGAGCCTTTGCAGGCTTGGGAGGTGACGGTGGGGCACCCCGGGACACGCGGGAGGCCTCCGGAGGCTGGGACAGGCAGGAGACTGCCCCGCCCACACCCATCAGCAGCTGCAGTGTAGAGAAATGACACGGAGGCCGGTGATGGCGTGAGATGGAGAACTGGGTCCCATGTGGCCCACTGGACGGTCTGAGTCCCGGCCCCGGTGGCTTCAATATGCCCTGGGTGCCTGTGCCTGTGTGCCCACAGCCCCGGGGGGGCCTCCTCACTGTCCCCGGCTCAGGAGAGCGCACACTCCATGTTTTGTATGCCCTGACGATGCTCAGGGAATGAATGTAAATTAATTCATTAAAAAATGTTTCAGGAAAAAAAAGCTCATGGAAATACATGTAATGGGAAAACTATGTATGAATTTCAAAAAGTTTTTGTACCAAAATAAATTCATACTTTAATTGTTAAAAAAACATAATGACAACACACACACAGGGTTTTAAGAAGTGGACAAAGACAAGCTGATGTTGGCATCAGTCCCTCCGACAGCAGGGAGCCCGCCAGGGGAGGTCCCAAGCTGAAGACAAGCCGGCCGCATGCAGGCAGGGGCACCGGTGTGCACAGCATGCTCCAGGAGTGACCTGGGAGGGCCCTTCCTGGCCACAGGGAGGGGGCCACGTGGTGGCACAGAGCCGCAGGTGGGCTTCCCTGCGTGTCCAGCAGCCTGCCCCTGCCCTTGCTGGGCGGGCAGCACCTCCTGGCCTGGCGGGTCCTCCCGCCAGCATCGCGCCCAGCAGCCGCCTTGGGTCTCACCTGAGCATGCCGCTGGGCCTCCAAGCCGGGACTCACCACCGAGTCCTGAGCCCGCACTCTGCACACTTCCGGGCCGCCTCCCGCAGCCTGCTCCTTCCCGCTCGGGGGGCAGGAGGTAGCCTCATTACGTGACGTGGGACGTGCCCTGCAGAGCCCTCTGGTGGCAGGGTCTGAGGAGCCGCCAAAGCGCTCGCTAGTGCCGAGGATCTGGAGGTGCTGGCCTGCACAGTGGCAGCTTCTGAACAGCCCATGTGCCCGGATGAGCAGGCAGCTGGGAGGACGCAGCGCAGAGGGCGTGGCAGCCGGGCATGGGTCAGCCCCCCTCCGCCCCAGGCCTGCCGACCCCTCTGCTCTGAGCAGGCCCCATGAGAGACCTCCCAGCTGCCGGCCATTAGCTCACCTGCCCTGGCTGGTCGTGGAAGCCCATGAGAGACGAGGCCTTGCTTGGGGAGAGCCAAGCTGCGCAGGCAGGACCCAGAGTCTCAGCGCAGCTGGGTGCCGGCCTGTGCCGGCTGCTCCTGGCTGCCTGGGACTTGGGACTCGATGTGCGGCAGCGGGGCTGTCAGGACACTCTGGGCACCGAGGACCCTCCTCTCCACCTTCCTGGCCGCCTGCCCTGCATGCACTCTCTGGGACCTGTCTTCACCTGTGTGTCCACGGCGTTGCTGTCCCCCAGACTGCTCAGTGGCGCCCGGGCACACGCTGGATGGGATGACAGTACCCTGGAGTGGAGATCTGGGCCGCACCCTGCTCCACCCCTGCCCCAGCTGACAGGGTCTCTTCCCCAGGGCTGTAAGTGCACTTCTTAGCTAATGAGGAAGCTGAGTTTAACCACCTGCTGCGGGGGGGCCCTGAACCATCAGAGCAGTGTCTCCAAGAGCCTACGGCAGGCAGAGTCCCAGGTCCCAGCCAACTGAGTGCAGCTGGGAGGCTTGCAGTGTCCCCTCTGGCTCAGGGAGCAGACAGGGACGCTGTGTGGGTGGTCCTAAACAACCCAAGGTCCCTGGCAGGCAGGCAGGGGAGCGTGGGGCCGGGCTTGGCAGGATCTGCTGCCAGTGGGTGCCTAAGAGGTGCAGGCTGCGAGGCCCTGGTCCAGGCAGCAGGCCCAGGTGGACCGCAGGCAGGCTCCGTGTGGTGCTTCCTTCGCGTCCCAGTGGCCGCTAGCTCTGGGACCCCAGCAGGTCCCACCTGCTGCGGAAGCCCTGGTTACTGCCTGGCCTGGGACTGGGTCTGGTGCGGCCAGGCTCTCACCTGGCCGAGTGGCCTGTGGTCAGAATCCTTTAGGGAGGGACCAGCAGTTAGCGTAATGGCTATGTCGCTGGACTCCCACGTAGTCGACCGCGGTTCGCATCCCGAACCCGGTGGCTTAACTCACGCCAGGCGCGTGTGCATGCGTGCCCAAGATCCCGAGAGGAGAATGGAGGAGAAGGGATTGCGGCGTGACCATCCCCCCGGGGGGGTGATTTCTCGCTTTCTGTCTCTCTGTCTCTGTCTGTCTGGCGAGCGCACGCGCCCTATAGCGAAAACCTCTCCAAAAAAAAAAAAAAAAGAATCCTTCAGGGAATGGGCACCTCCAGCAGAAGACGGGGCCGGTGCCCTGTGCTGCCCGCTGTCTGGTCTCTCCCTGCCCAAAGGGGGTTTGCTCCTCTCTGGAGCCCCCCGGGGCCCGGAGGTCAACCATGGGGGCAGGGTAGGGGTGGCGGGGCTGCTGCCCCTCAGGGAGGCCTGTGCAGACTGGGCTGGGCACCGTCGGTCGTGCGAACCGCTGCCGCCCTCTACTGCCCAGATCCCTCCCTGGGGGTCTGGGGAGCAGTGGGATGGGGATCCTGGGAGTGAGATGTGGCACCAGCTGTGTGGGCCCACCACCACCCCTCCCCCGGCAAGCTGGGGCTTCTGCTCAGCCTGAGGTCCCTGCTGGGCAAGGCTGGTCTGGGAGCAGAGCTGGAGAGCCTGGGTGCAGGCCGGCAAGTGGGCCAGGGCCCTGTCTGTGGCGGGTACAGCTGGCATGCCCCGCTGTGGAGCAGTGACAGGCTGGCAGTGCACCGGCAGAGAAGGGCCTCAGGAGGGGATGTGTGTGGACGCCACCAGGGCCCGACTGTGGTGTGAGGGACGCAGGGGCAGGTGGGCTCCAACCTGCCTGGGTATGGCCAGCCTGCCAGCACAGGTCCGGGCAGGGTCCCTGCAGAGGGCAGCCGGCCAGCAGGAAGAAGGGCTGTGGCACAGGCTGGGGGAGGTGACCAGGGCTCCTTGACATGGAACCGGGGGCCCGGGAGGCTGGGGCAGCTGAGCAGGGCCTGGTCCGAGGCCATGGCAAGTGAACGTGACACCCGTCACCTGACTGAGGCAGGCCACGGAGTGTGGGGAGCCGGCTGGAAGGGCGGGGTGGCCAGCTGCCTGAGCACCAGGGACAGCTGCTGGCAGGCAGCTCCTTTGTCACAGTTGCGCGACCTCACCAGACGGAGCCCTGGCTGTGCCAGGGAGGCCATGGTTGGGACAGGCGACCAGTGGGGAGGGGCTAGAGGGCAGGAAAGGAAGGAGGTGCAGTGACCACGGCAGGAAGGCAGCCTGCGCGGCCTGGCGGCGGTGGCCCCGGAGCCCTGCCGAGAAGCAGGCGAGGCCAGCACTGTGCTCAGCAAACCGAACTGCTTTATTAAGTGCCAAGGTCCGGGCGGGCGGCTCACTTGCCGTGCTCGGCGGCGTGTGACGAGCAGTAGTACTTCTTGTGTGCGATGAACGTGGACAGGCTGCTGAACCGGATGCTGCACAGCCGGCAGAACCTGGGGTTGCCGCCCGCCGCGGGGGCGGAGGCCTTGCCGGGGGCCTGTGTGCCCTGGTCCGAGTGCGCGGTGGGCGGGCTGGGCGCAGGGGCTGGGGGCGGGCCGGGCAGGGGGCTGCGCGCTGTCGGCGGCGGCGTGGGCGCCCGGGCCTCCCGGTCGTCGGCGCTGTCCCGGGGCCCGGGCGAGGGCGAGGGGCCGCGGTCGGCCGGCGTCCGGGGCTCGGCGGGCACCCTGCCCACCAGCAGGCCGTGCGCCCGGCGGAAGTGCTCGATGAGGTCGCCCCGCACGCGGCCGTTGGGCGGGCAGTAGGGGCACACGACTGCGCCCGGCTCCCGCGCCCCGGGCCGCAGCGGCGCTGCAGGGCACGAGTACTTCTTGTGCGCCAGGTAGGCCTCGAGGCTGTGGAAGCTCACGCGGCAGGCGGTGCACTCGTGGTAGTCGGCCAGGGCGGGCAGGCCGGCGGGGCCGGCGTCCGGGGGCTGGCGCCGCGGCTTCTTGCTCAGGTCGATGGGGCCGTCGGGCGCGGGCTCCGGCGAGCGGGCGGGGGCGGGGGCGGGGGCGGGGCCACTCCCGGGCGGCGGCGGGCTGGGCGGCTCGGACGCGGCCGGGGCGGGGCCGGCGTGCAGCTCGTACAGCTTGCGGCGCCTCCGCGTGCGCACAGGCGCGGCGGGCGTGGGCGCGGCGGCCGGCGCGGGCCGGCGGGGCGGCGGGTCGTGGCGCGAGGCACAGTAGTAGCGTTTGTGCACCGTGTAGGTCTCGTGGCGGCTGAAGCGGATGTTGCAGGCCTCGCACACCGTGCGGCTGGGGTCGTCCTCCGCGTCGTCCACCGAGCTGCCCGGGCTCTGGCTGCCCTCGCTGCCCCGGCCGGCCGCCTCGGGCTCGGGGGTGGCCGCGCCGCCTGCCTCATCCTCGCGCGCCCCGGGCGGCGACCGTGCCGCGTCGGTCTCAGCGGATGGGCACGGGGGCGCGCGGGCTTGGCCAGGGGGGGGCTTGGGCCTGCGCGCGGCGGGCGCGTCCTCCGGCAGGCGGCGGCCGGAGCAGTAGAGGCGCTTGTGCACGTAGTAGTTGTTGACGTTGTTGAACGTGATCTCGCACTCGAAGCACGTGGCGCCCTTGGGCGTCGCCGGTGCGCCTGCGCCCTGCTGCAGCCGACTGTGCACCAGCTCCGACATTTTGGCCAGGATCTCCGAGGCCGGAGGCGCCGCGCCTCCATCCGCCCCGAACACGTACTGCGGCAGAAAGAGGGTACCCGCCAGGCCCAGCTCGCCGGGCACAGGGCTGGAGCCCGAAGTCGGTGTGGACAGCTCGGCCTTCACCTTGGCTGGAGCAGGACTGCGCGGTGACGGCGTCCGGGACGGCGCCTGGAGCCCCATCTCTGCGGGGCCTGGGGCTCGGCCAGCCTCTGGCTCCTCCGCAGCCTCCACCTTGACGCTCTTGGGGACTGCCAGGGGCTCGCTGCTGCCGCCGTTCTGGGGGCCTGCCTTGGCCTCTCCGTTGGTGGCCTCAGCTGGGGTCTTCCTGTCCACTCCTGGTGACAGGACAGGCGCCTGGCCCAGGTCTGTGGGGGCCCTGGGACCGTGGAGGGCCGTGTGCTGCTGGAAACCGGCCAGACTATCTGCAGGGAAATCATAGGTGCGCCTCAGGCCTGGGGCAGAGCCTGGCCTTGGGGGGAGCTCTGGGTGGGGACAGGGGCCTACTGGGTAAAGCCCCTGCCTTCCTACGCCCCAGGGGGCCGAGGGGCAGCCCGCCTCTGACCTGGGGGGAGCTTGACAGCGGGATGCGCCGTGCTGGTGGTGTAGACCTCTCCCTTGGAGCCCGGCTGGCAGACCATGTGGCTGGTCACCAGGTGGCTGTAGAGGATGTCCCTTGTGGTTGAGATGAAGCCACAGCTGTGACACACACCTGCGGTGGTGCCATGCTGGTCAGGACCGCGCCAGAGCCGGCCCGCCCGCCGCCGCCCGCCGCCACCGCCCACCTACCGCTGAGCGTGTCTGTGTGCACCTTCAGGTGCCGCTCACAGTTGGCCTTGGTGGTGAAGGCCGACAGGCAGATTAGGCACACGAAGGGCCGCTCTCCTGCAACACAGGGCGCGACACGGCTGCTGGGCCCGGCCTGGGGGAGCCCCGCGCGGCCCTGAGCCAGTGCTCGGCCGCCCGGGCACCAGCCCGCCCCCGTGCAGCCCGAGCAAGCGCTGGGCGCGTGGGCAGCCGGGGCTCACCGCTGTGGCTGCGCATGTGGATCTCCAGCGAGCTGGCGCTGGGGCAGCTCTTGCGGCACTGGGGGAACGGGCAGACGCGCTCGTGCGGGTAGGCCTCCTTGGGCTTCTCGTCCGCGGCCGTGGCGGGTGAGCCGGCGCCCTGGCGGCTGGCGCAGTAGTAGAGGAGGTGGGCCTGCAGGTTGCGCTCGCTCCGGTACCAGATGCCACAGTCCTTGCACGGGAAGACATCCCCTGGGGGGCAAGGGCAGTGGGCAGCGGGGCCTTCAGTAGCCCATGCCGGCCCCCCAGCCCCTCAGTGGTGTGCCCTTGAGGCCTCGGGGGCTGTGGAAGGAGCGAGGGCGGGGCCGGGTGACCACACACGGGTGTGCACAGGTCTGTGGGAGTGACCAGCATGGGCAACCGGGGTTCCCGGCACCCCGGCACCAGCAGGGCTGTGAGGCAGCCGTGGGTGGCTTTGGAAGGCCGGGAGCTGCGGACATGAGTGCCTTGGGTTCCGGGCTACGGTGGTCCCGCCACGTGTCAGCTGTGGTTCCCCACCCCAGCCAGATGGGCAGCGGCTGCCTCTGGGCGCTCCAGGTTTGGACGGGGGGGCCGGCAGCTGGGAGGTGTCCCTACGTGGGGCCAGGCTCACTTCTCCCTGGTGGGGTCTTCAGGACTCCTCATGTCCATGCTAGACCCTGGCCCTGTCTGCCAGGACCCTGGGCTGAAGACTGGGAAGGGGCCGGGCTTGTTCTGTGTGGCCGTGACCTCCCTGTGGACTCGTGGCCCTGGGGTCCCTCTCTGCCTCCTAAGCCTGGCCTGCTTAGAAGCCACCGTGCTTCTGGGTCCTGCTCTGGACTCAGCACTTGTCACCACTTGCACTGCGCTGTGCCCAGGTGGCGTCACACGGGGCCCACCCAAGGAGGTGGTCCTGCCTCTTCTGTGGAGGATCTGTCCTGGGGAGGTGGCCTCCTCCTCCCGTTCCCGGTTTTTCTGGCCCGATGTCCTACTGTTACTTCTAGCCAAGTGCCCTGTTCTTGGGGGTCTCGGCCTCTGTTGGCCCGGCTGGGGCTTGAGCCGGGGCCCTGGCTGGGCTTTCCTGTATGTGGAGGCTGTTGCTGGGAGCTGGGCTGTTGGCTCGGCCTGGGGTGCCGGCCGGGTCCTGGCCATGCAGCCCAGTGATCTGCCTCTGCCCAGGCCTTACAGGCACTGAGAGGGCTCAGGCTTGGGCCCGGCCTGGAACGCCAAGCCCTGAAGGCTCTCCGCCCACCAACTCGCAGCAGCCCACCCGCAGCTCGGGGACGAGGGGTGCGGCCCCTGGGAGTCCTGCCAGTGAACATTCCTGGGACCCTACAGCTTGAGGGTGACGGGCTGACCCCACACCCTCAGACCCCATGTGGGAAACTGAGGCCAGAAGGGCTGAGCCTAAGGACAGGCCCCAGGAAGAGGCAGGAAGGCAGCGTCCCTCAGCTGCAAGGAGGAGGCCGCCCAAGGGCCAGGACCCTCCCTAACCCTGTCCCCATGTGCTGCTGTGGCCACGTCCGTGATCCAGTCCCTGAGCCCCGCCAGTCAGTGCTCCTGCCCCGGCGAGCGGGTCAGCCTGGCCTCTCAGGCCGTCCAGCCCCCCCCTCGGATCTCGATGTCCCCCATGTCCTCTGCGCCCAGGGACCCCTGTGTGCTCACCGCCTCCCCTTGGCCCTGTAGGACCCACGTCCCTGGCTATCCTGGACTCCTGGGCAGTGGCCTTGCCCTTCCGGCCTGGTCCCCCCGGGGCTCGGGCATGAACCCTATCCGCTGCCACCATTTTTCTTTTCCAGCCACCCCAGCACAGCCCTGCACAGCTCCAGGTACCGACGGCTGGTGCCAAGGTCCCTCTGACCTCCACCCCTCACCCGCGGGAATGGGCAGCCAGAGTGGTGTGATCCTGTGCTGCCAGGCCCAGTGGTCACTGCCCTGGCCTGAGTCCTGCCACAGCTGGGGCCTCCCACACCTCCGATCTGCCCTGACACCTGTGCAGACGGCTGACATCCCTGCTGACGCTGTGCCGACGCCCCTTCCCCTCCCCGACTCCCTAGGCAGCCTGCCCGTGCCGAGCCCCACCTGTGCCCACACCTGACTCGGACGCCTCACGGATGTGGGGGGAGCGGTCTTCCCTGGGCACCCTACCTGGCCGTGAGCCCTGGCCTCGCGCCTGCATCCTTCTTACCCCGGGCCCCGCTGGCTCGAGTGCGAGCTGGCTGCTGCCTGCCTGTGCTTGCTCAGATGGGTCCCCTCTGGGTCTGCCGGTCGCCACCTGGCCGCCAGCGATCGTGGAAGGGAAGCGGCTCTCACCCTACCTTGCCTACGAGCCCCCTGTGGAGCCCGGGTTCCTCTGAAGAGGAAATGAGCCCCCGGGAGTCCCCTGGGTCTGCCCCCCAGGTCTGCAGCACAGGCTCGGCTGCCATCCCAGGGTGCGGGTCTCTTCAGGGAAGCTGGTTTGAGTGCCCTGATCTGGCAGCCCCCAACATGCCACGCCTGGGTCTCCTGCAGGGGCATGCAGTGGCTAATGCTGGCCTCCCTGCCCCGGTGATGCAACCTCTATGCTGCTGGACTCCTGGTGTTGGGGCGCTCGTGGATCGACTGAACCTCTGTAACTCCCAGCAGCCCCCGAGGCTCAGAGAGAGCCACCGGCGAGGAGTGACAGTGCCTCGCACGGCAGGGTCCCCACGGCTGGCTAGCTGCCGTTAGATGCACCGTTCCGGTCACACCTGGGCAGCAGGGGAGCCAGGGATGCTGCTGGCACCTCGCAGTGGCCCAAGCCGGGTGGGCAGAGCCTCAGCCCTCTCTGCTTCCCCACTCAGGGCTGGCAGGCCTGTGCGCCAGGCTAGTCAACCCCACCGGTCTGCTGGCCCACCTGCCCTTCCTGCACTGTCGCCCCAGAGTTCCTGCTGGCCGACTCTCCACTGGCTGCACCTGAGCCCCCTCACCCGCTGCTCAGTGCCGTCCGGGCTGCATGCGGCTGGCCCAGCTCCCCTGGCAGTCGGCCAGGGCCTGGGAACATGCCTGCCTGGCCCCCGGCAGCGCCGAGGCCCACACCCACTTGTACTCACTGTTGATGATGGCCGTGGCCAGGACGGAGGCCATGCCGGCCTGCTGGGGCAGCAGGTGGATGTCCGCGGTGGCCACGGGGGCCGGGCACGGGGCTTCCGCTGGTTCCTCCTTCACAGGGTGGCTGGCGGCACCGTGGGGCTCGGCTGTGAGCAGCACACACAGGAGTCCGCCGGCTGGCACTGGCTTGGTGACCCTGCACCAGAGGGCCTCGTCTGCAGGATACAGCAGCTGTGATGCCCCGCCCTGGGCCCTAACCATTCTCGCGTGCCTTGCGGTCAGGGCCAGGGTGGGGGTCGGGGCTGCAGCTAGGCTTATGTGGTGACTGGCCCCAGGGGTGAGGCTGGATGGCCCTGCTTGGGGTGCTCACAGCCTCCCTGCCCTGCACTCATCCTGGTGGGAGGCCTTGAGGGTGGCCAGCAAGCTCCACGTTCCAAGAAAGGTGACATGGAGGAGGCACAGGAGGCGGCAGAGCCCGGGTAGCCGCTTAGTGGGGCCAGGCGGCCATTCCCACAGTGGCCTGCAGGGGGCAGCCTCGGCCGGCAGCACCCAGGCCACAGATCCATCTCCTTCCTGGCAACCCCCAGCAGCGTCGCCCCACGCAACGGGGGTGGGGCAGGGGTGTGGAGAGCCACTCTGGGACGGGACTGGGGACTCCGCTGGCTGGATCGCTGGGCCCCCGGTGGCCACCAGGGTGGATGACATGTGTGGGCCTAGGCCTCGACCCAGGTGGGCCACCCTCAGCCCTAGCACCGCAATGCCTGTTTTTCCCGGACGGCCATGTGTGGCCAGCACCCTCCTGACCAGGCCAGGCACAGGCCTACACTGACCGCTGCTGCAGTACGCCTGGACTCTGGGAGGCCACCTCTCCCCAGCGTCCCCGGCTGCCCTCGGGGTGTCCTCAGAGCCCCTTGGTGGGAGACCAAGGTGAGACCCGGGAGTCCCCCCCCCCGCCCCCGAGGGCCTGGGCTCCTGGAAGGTGGGGGAGGGCCGAGGGAGGGGAAGGCCAGGCAGGGCACGAGCTCTCCCAGCTCAGGCCCGCTTTCCTGGCACAGCAGGTCCCACCCCGAGAAGGGGAGTGCTGGACTCGGACACAGGGCTCTGACCCCTCCTGGGGCCTCCAGCCAGCTGGGCAGGAGTCCCTGCTGCTGAGTCTGAGCCGCCTGGGTGAGGAGGAGGAGCAGGGCACCCCGACAGCCCGCCTAACAGGCCTGGTTTCGTCTTGCTTATCCATCCTGGCTCAGCGTCTGCCTCAGAACGCAGTGTGCCTGGCTCCGGTGGGCACTGATCTGCTACTGTGCAGCCCCCACCCCAGCTCCAGCTCCAACAGGGTGCTTTCCCTTTAAGGGCTCAGGAGCCCAGTGACCGCCACCTCTCGGGGGGAGGGAGGCCGCAGACACCAACCTTTCCTGCAGATCTCCAGGTTGGCTTCAGCAGCCGTCGGTGCCCGGGGCAGCGCCCACAGCCAGCAAGCCTCCTCCACCAGCTGCAGGGTCAGGGCCGGGCTCTGGGAGGGAGGCGGGGAGCACTCAGCCAACGAGGAGGAGCCTCCTCTGTGGCCGGCGGGGCTGCAGCACATGCCACTGTCCCAGCTGGGCCAGGCCTACCATGCACTGGGGCAGGCGGCAGCAGGCAGCAGCCCGGTCCCTGCTCAGCTGCTGCATCCTCAGAAACAGGCCGAGGAGGTCGGGGCCACGCCCGAGGTCACACAGCCAGAACTGAGCTGCTCTGCGCCGTGTGCCCGGGAGCTGCTGGGGCTTGGTGCCGTCTACTCCGCCTGCAGCTGGCCCTGGCTCGCGGTCCCGCGCTGACCCAAGTGATGCCAACATCTCCCCGAGGACACAGCCCCTCCCAGGCAGGCACCCTGTCCTTCCCAGTCCTCAGCGTGTCCCTCCCACTGCAGGGCCCTGGGAGTCTGGAGACCCAGTCGTATTGGCTCAGCCCCTGCCCATCGCCTTGCTGTCCCCGGGAAAGCAGGCTGCTCCCCGTGTCCCGACAGAGGAAACGGGCCCTGGAGGACAAAGGACCGAGCCCTCCCAGCGCTGCCTCGGTCTAAGAGCCTGGGGGGCTTCTGTGGCCTTGCTTCCTGCATCCGGCCTTGGTGCGGCCACTGAGGAGCCACACACTGTGCTGTGGCCCTGTCGGACGTGGAGGGGACCATGCCGAGGTCCAGCGCAGGCTGGTCACCGCAGCCCTGGGCCCCTGTGCCCAATCCTGGCCTGGAGAGGACCGTCCCTCTAACCAGATGGCTTGCCCCATGGCCTTCTGCCACTTCAACCTTCACCACGAGACCATTGCCTACACCCCCGGAGGCGCCACTGCCCGAGGGTGCGGTGTGCTGGCCGGAGGCGCCCACAGGAGGGACTCAAGGTTTGGGGGGTAGCAACAGTGTGTGGGGGTGCCCCTGGCGGGGTGCCCAGCACCTGCACACTCCGGGGCTTTGCTGTATGGGCCTCAGAGCTCGGTGGCGTGCTCCATCCAGGCGGCCTGCCCCCCGCTGTGACTGCAGCAGGGCTTCCCCGACCCCCAGGTGCCTTGACCCCGCATGGCACAGGCAGGGGTCCAGCCAGATGAGGTGGCTCCTGTGTCGCCTGCCTGCAGTCATGTGGCCCAGTCACAGAATAGGTGACCAGAGCTAAGCTGGCCAGTGGGTTGGGCAGAGCCCGGCCTGGAAGGGGACCCTGCTGTCCTCGTAGCCCACCTGTGGCCCAGTCTTGGTTTTGCACCTGCTGGGTGAGGCTGGGGCTTGCGCCTGTTCCTGATCTGGACCCATCCTCATCCTGCCCTCAGGGGCCCTGAGGTAGGGCACGACCAGCTCCGTGGCTTGGTCCCCTGGCAGGGCCTGGGAGAGGCCATGTGCGTGAAGCCTGGCGCTGTGCCGGCACAGGTTAACACGAGCTCTGACGGCCCCCTGCACATGGAGTCTGCCAGGCCTGCGCCAGCCAGCAAACGTCAGCTGGCAACACCCAGCCACTGGACCTGCACCTGCGGGCACCCTGCCCTCCACTGGCTCACACGGGCCTCCGCTATGGTCACAGTGGCGCAGGCACCTTGGGCACCATGGCGGGAAGGGGCCCGGCACAGGGTCGGTGCCTGGTGGTTCCCGCAGCTTGGCTGTGGCCGACCAGGGTGGGCAGCTCCTGGCGAGGCGTTGGGCCTGGCCCTCCCTATCTCGTCCTTCCCGAGCCTAATGAATATTAATGAGTGGAGGAGGTGAAAAATTAATCTGCCTGAGTCTGCGGTGGGTGCTGCGGGAACGATATGAAATCTAATTATTCGTCCCAATATTTCTAAACCCTCAAACTGAGACTGACAGCCTCCCGGCCGGTTTAATGCTTATCACCCTCGGAAGTGGCGTGCTGCCGGCATGATAAAGACGCCGCAACTGCTGACGCCGCACACCGGCCTCTGCGGCGGGTGGTGGGCGGGGAGGTGCTGGCGCCATGTCCCCAGCCTGTGCCACCACCAGGGTTGTGGTCCTGGCATGCAAGGCCAGCAGAGCCCTGGGTGGGGCCGGGCGAGGGCGGACAGACAGAATGGCCTGCCGGGCTCCTCGTGCCCTGCCGGGGTGGGGATGGGCCTGCTGCCAGAGTCTGAGGAAGCCTGCCATCCACAGCTCTGGGAAAGGGTACCCAGCCCTGGGCCTGGAGTGCCAGCGTGCACAGGCTGCCTGGGGCCGAGGGCGCGGGTCAGGTGGCCAGACTCTGCTCCCTGTAGGCACGCGTGGCCCGGGCCACTCCACCCTGCTGAACAGCTCTGCGTGTGCACCCCTTGCCCTGCCTACCCTGCCCTGGCAGTGGGGGCCCGCCTGGGCCTTCTTCCAAGACTGTTGGTGATGGGAGCCCTGCAGCCCCAAGGCTCAGGCCCAGGCCCTGCTGGCCTGGACAGGCACGACTGGGTTAGCGTGGAGCCCCGGGGTGGCCAAGCCCCGCTCTCAATCTCGGAATGACGGCGGTCTCCAGGCGGGTCTGAGACCCTCCTTGTTCCCTAACAAAGAGGTCAGTGTCTCGACCCTGATAACCATCAGGAACCCTCTCTGTGCTGCATCCGCTGTGCCGCGGCATCTGTCGCCGTTCCCAGACCTGCCATGCATCTCCTGAAACTTGGAGGCAGGCGGCCCAGGCCAGACAGCCCCGCAGAACCGGGGGGCCCGCAAGGAAACCATTTCACTAGCTGGCGGACAGAAGCCCGTGGTCTCTGCAGCTGTCCTCACCTCTCAGGGCCAGCTAAGTGCATATCCTGCGGACACGGGCAGCCGGGACTGGCGCCAGCCTCCTGGTGCATGCTAGAGCAGGGGCCAGCGGGACCCTCAGGCACAGGCTGGGCGGGAGCAGCAGGGAACCGGCGGCCCGAGAACGGCAGGAGCCTGGCCGGGGGCAGTGAGCAGTGGCCAGGCCTGCTGGGCGAGGGGGAGCTGGGGTGGCAGGGGCTGTTGAAGGGATAGGCCTGGCACAGAGCACAGGCCACGGCCCTGGCCACAGCCCCATGGGCTGGAGCAGCAGGGGCACTGAGCCACTGCTGCCTGTCCCCTGGAGGCACTGGATGCGCTGGCGGCCCAGGTCCTGGGTGGCAGCTCCCCACCCCTGCACAGCAGGTGAGAGACGGGGCGGTGGCTGTGGCTCAGAGCGAGGTGGCACGGTGACTGCGGGGATGGTGACCTGCCTGGTAGCCCGTCCCTCGGCCTTGTCTCCTGTCATACAGATGGGGTGGACACTGCAGGGAGACGCACCTGGCCAGGGCTGGCCACTGTGAGATGGGCTAGGCCACGGCAGTGACCCCCGGGACCAGCCTTCAGGGCTTCTGGCACGCCCTATCCCCGGGTGGGGAGCAGAGGCCTACTCCAAGGCCCCCCACAAGGCAGGCTGGGCCAGGTGGGCCCTTTGGCCTCCTGGCAGGGCAGGGGCTGTTTCTGCCAGCCCCCACCCGTCCTGACAGCCATGGGTCATCCTGGCTAAATGGCGAGTCAGTGGGCAGGCACAGCGGCAGCCGGCATGGGCTGGGGTGTCAAAGACTGCTCACTGCTCACCTGCAACACACTCATGTACCAGACAGCCCCTCCACTGGCCTGCCGTCCACCCCCACCCCTCCACTGGCCTGCCGTCCACCCCCACCCCTCGACCGGCCTGCCGTCCACCCCCACCCCTCCACTGGCCTGCCGTCCACCCTCACCCCTCCACTGGCCTGCCGTCCACCCCCACCCCTCGACCGGCCTGCCGTCCACCCCCACCCCTCCACTGGCCTGCCGTCCACCCTCACCCCTCGACCGGCCTGCCGTCCACCCCCACCCCTCCACTGGCCTGCCGTCTACCCCCACCCCTCGACCGGCCTGCCGTCCACCCTCACCCCTCCACTGGCCTGCCATCCACCCTCACCCCTCCACTGGCCTGCCGTCCACCCCCACCCCTCGACCGGCCTGCCGTCCACCCTCACCCCTCCACTGGCCTGCCGTCCACCCTCACCCCTCCACTGGCCTGCCGTCCACCCCCACCCCTCGACCGGCCTGCCGTCCACCCACGCCCGTCCACTGGCCTGCCCCCCACACACTGGCCTGCTGCCCACCCACACCCGTCCACTGGCCTGCCCCCCAGCCTGCTGTCCACCCACACCCCTCCACTGGCATGCCCCCCCCCCCCCGCACACACACTGGCGTGCCATCCACCCACACCCATCCACTGGCCTGCCCCCCAGCCTGCTGTCCACCCACACCCGTCCACTGGCCTGCCCCCCAGCCTGCTGTCCACCCACACCCCTCCACTGGCATGCCCCCTGGCCTGCTGTCCACCCACACCCCTCCACTGGCATGCCCCCACACCCATTCACTGGCCTGCCCCCCACACACTGGCCTGCTGTCCACCCACACCATCCACTGGCCTGCCCCCTGGCCTGCTGTCCACCCACACCCGTCCACTGGCCTGCCCCCTGGCCTGCTGTCCACCCACACCTATCCACTGGCATGCCCCCCACACCCATTCACTGGCCTGCCCCCCCACTGGCCTGCCGTCCACCCACACCCCTCCACTGGCCTGCCCCCCACTGGCCTGCCATCCACCCACACCCCTCCACTGGCCTGCCCCCCACTGGCCTGCCGTCCACCCACACCCCTCCACTGGCCTGCCCTCCTGACCTGCTATCCACCCAACCTTCCCACTGGCCTGCTCCCCAGTGGCCTGCCGTCCACCCCCAGGAGTGTCTCTTCCGCATGTGGCCGAGTCTGCAGCGGCAGCAGCTGCTGCTGGCCAGGGGAAGGGACCTGTCTCACATAGCAGGTTAGTGTCGGAACCAGGACTTTCGGCTCTGAACTTGGTCCCCTTCCTGGGCACTCACCCCAGTGTCCAGTGTGTGGGGAGCCACCCTGTCTGTACTCTGCCCAGCCCTAGGGGCCAGCGGGGAAGGGCCTCTGTTCCTCATCCGTCAGTGATGAGCGAGCGCCTGCTCCCCCTTCCTCTCCGAGGGGGGACCGAGGCCAGGCGGCTGGCAGGAGGATCCGGGGCAGGAAGCCTCCTCAGGGAGGCCCACGGCCCTGCTCGGTAAGTCAGCGTCCTCAGAGAGATCTGACGGTAAGGGGGAGATGGAGAGGCGCGCGTATCTTTGAGAAATCAATCATCGTACGGTGTGTCTGGACACTGGCGCCAAGGCGAAGATAGCGCCTGCCGGGGAGATAAGGGTTAATCAAGGGCTTACTTCAGTGGGAGATAAAGGAGGTGCACCACTGGGCCTCCTCCTGCCTCCTCCAGTGGCCAAGGCTGCTCCGGCCAGTCCCTCAGGCAGAAATCCTGCCGGGGGCTCCCGAGCCTCTGTCAGGCCCCAAGCTGTGCTACGTGCCAGCCCCAAGGGGCACAGAGCCTGTGCGGGTCTCTGACGGTAGGAAGATGCGGGTTCCAGTGCCCCGGGAACTCGATCCTGGTGTTCTGGGCAAGTTACTCAGCCTCTGGGAGGCTCAGTTTCTTTCTTTTTTTCTTTCAGAGAGATTTTTGCTATAGGGTGCGCTAGATGGAGAGACAAAGACGGAAAGCAAGAAATCACTGCCCAGGGGGATGTCCACACCACAATCCCTTCTCCTCTTGGGACTTGGGCGCACACACACACATGCCTGGCATGAGTTTTCAGCCACCAGGTACTGGGACTTGAACCATGGTCAACTATGTAGGAGTCCAGCGATGTAACCATTATGCCATCTGCTGGTCCTGAGCCTCAGTTTTATAATCTGCAAAATGGAGTGGAAGCCCTACCTCACGGGGCCGGGGGTGGGGGAAGGACGCAGGGCCACGCGAATGCATGGGCACGTGGGGCCTGGGACACGCACTGTCTTGGATGGCCCTAGCATCCTGCCTTTGCTGCCAGCCTCGTACTACATCCGGGTCTTCCCGCCTGGACGGCCACGGAGCTCCCTGCAGAGCCGGCTGCGGCCTGCCGGGCTGCGTGACGGGTAGCTCACCCTTGCAAAGCGAGCAGTCAGCATGACTTCCTCCCAGGGAGCCCGACCGTGTGGGCTTTCCACCGCCCGTAGGGGCCACGGCAGGGCTTGGCTACAGGGCTTGCCCAGAGGGCCCTGTTTGGCATGGGCATCCTTGTGGCCACCTCGTGGTGTCCACCCAGCCCCTTGGGAAGCAGGGATGCCGGTGGCCTCCCTATGCCATGGACAAGCTTGCAGCCCTGCCCACCTCTCTGCGGCAAGGCTGGGGCTGCAGGCTCTGGCCTGGAGGACATTTCAGGGCCCACATCCTGCCCACGTCCTGCAGCTGGGAAAGCAGAGCCCGGGGGTGGGGCCTGCACAGCCTAAAGGCGGGTCCCCGGAGCCGGGCTCGCACAGAGGCCTACGGGAGGAAGGCCACGGAGGCCTGTGGCGCACGGTGCCCATCCGGCCATCAGGACAGACGTGGGGCAGCTCTCGCCCTCTGCTGCGGGCAGCCCGAGTGCCTGGAACAGCACCCACGCCCCAGCCCCTGACCCCGCACTGCCAGACCCACCCCGGGGCGTGGCTCCTCACTGCTTCCTGTCCTGACACACCTCCCTTCTCAGCCCAACTCCTACTCGTCCACAAGGTCCTGCTTAAAGAATCCCTCCTCCACAGGCCCTCTCCAAAGCCCCCGAGGCTCTCTGTCACCTCCTCCATGAGGCCCCCCTCTCTGGCCCCTGGGCTGGGTCTATTGCAGGCCAGGCTCCTGGGGACTGGTAAGGCCTGTGGCCTGGCTGGGCACTGCCGACATCCTTACCGGTTCTTCCTGCCCAGGGGGACAGGCTGTGGTCTGGATGCTCCCATGGAACGGGCCCCAGGACGTGCCCTCGGAGAGGCTGAGCCGGGCCCGCACACGCTTCTGCCCATCCTGCAGTACCAGCTCCAGCTCGTCTGTGGAGAGACGTCATGGTGAGGTGTGCTGGCCCTCCTGCGGGGCAGAGCGGCCCACGTGGCAGGGTGGTGGCAGCGGCCCTGGGGCCAAGGACTTTCAGAGCACGGGGAGAGCTGGGATGCGTAAGGAGGGCGTGGGGTCATGTCCGAGTGGCGGCTGTGGGCCCTGTCCACTCTGCAGAACCTGCCCTCCGTGAGATCAGCGTGGCCACACGTGTGGGCTGAGTAGACGCCCTGTCCCTGTGAAGGTGGCCTCATCTGGAAGGGTCTCGCAAACGTTATTGAGGCCAGCCTGGACATCCTGGGTGGGGGGGCCCTAAACCCAATGACAAGTGTCTTCCCGGGAGACGCAGGAAGGGGGGACCCTGGGGCAGGCCCCGTGGAGACTGATCGGACTGAAGGAGCTGCTGGGAGCCAGAGGGACAGGAAGCCACCACCCTGCTGCCCTCCACCCGGTTCCCTGGTCTCTGGGGCCTGCCCGGTGTAGATGCCTGCTGCTCTACGGCCCAGGCCACACGGGCTGGTCATGGCAGCCACAGGACACACACGCTGGGCCCATTCCCTGCCATCCTCCTGGCTGGACAGCGGGACGGTGGCTACCCTCTCGGAGGTGGTCCTCCCAGCTCTTGCCTCCTGCCAGGGTACCCGTACCCACAGGCCTGGCTCGCCCGCCCGCCCGCGCAGCCCCATGGCAGGCGCTGACCTTAATGGGCGGGGTGATCAGATAGCGCCCCTAATGGCGGTGATAAAACAAGTGCGGGGGCCTGCTGAGGCTCTCACTGGGGCTTCGTCTTCCCTGGGCAGGAGGCCCTGGCCCCTCTGTCACCCGGAAGGGTTCTCTGCTCAGGGCCTGCCCACTGGGCGTGATGCGCAGTGGGCGGCCAGTGAAGGTCCCATCTTGGGCACAAGGGCAGAGCAGGAACCTCCTGGCCCTGGGGACACACAGCCACAGGACCCTGTGAAGTGTCCCTGGAATGTGAAGCCGAGGCCCGGAGGCCACAGGCCAGCAGAGGGTGCCAGGATCCCCCCACGCTGAGCTCCAGACCGGAACTCTGGCCCCGTCCCAGTCGTGCTTCCGGTCCCACCTGGCTGGCACTCGGTGGGTGTAGAAGAGGGGCTCTGGGTGCTTGTCTGTCCATTTGTCTGTCCTGGGCTCCGCCTCTGAGGCCTCATGGAGCCCACCCTGACGGCACCAGGGTCACCTCTCTCGTCTGTCCCTAGGTCAGACCCAGGGGAGCGTCTGGGTCCCACTCTGACCCCGAGATGCTCCTGGGACCGCATGGTGGGCTGGGTGGGGAAAACGCCTGGGCTTGTGAGCTACGACCTGCTCCCTGGTGTCCTGGGGCGACGTCCCACTGCCGGGGCTGGGTCAGGTGCAGCCCTGGGAGCTCCTGCTGTTGCCAGACACGCGGCGCCCCCTGCCGGCGGGAGGTGGGACTGCAGCGTGGGTCCCACTGGGGCTGAGGCTGGGGGTGGAGGCAGGGAGCCTGAGCCCGCAGCCCCACTCTGGGGAGCGAAGGCCACTCCCTGGTCCCGCGAGCTCCCTTCTGAGAAGCTCTGGGGCTCCGCCGGGGCTGGCAGGCCCCCATGCTCGGCCTCAATTTCCCTGCTGAGCAGCCGCCCCACAGGTTGGCTCGCTTGGACTCGAGGCAAGTGAAGGGGATGGCTGTGGCACGTGTCCATCCCCATAGGGTGCCCCCAGGCACCTGCGCCAGTGTCTGGTACCTCTCGGCACAAAGTCCAGCTGGCTCGCAGCCCCCACCCTCCACAGGGGGCGCTGTGGCCGCATGAGGGTCACTGCAAACCCACTTATCTAATCCCCATCGCTCCGCCCGGCCCTGCCCTGCCCCTGCCCCTGCCCCGGGGCTCCCCAGCCCTGCTGCCAGCTTTGTGGGGAGTGGCCCTATCTCGGGGATCACGCTGTTTGCTTTTGATAAAACTCAAGAAAAGGAAAGAAAAAGGAGGGAACAAGGAGGGGGGCGGGGGTCCTAGCAGCCTCTGTGGGCGGGGCAGGCGGGGCTGGGGCTCAGAACATCTGTTCCCTCGCCTCCTGCATTAACGTGGAAACCAGGCCCAGAGAGGGCTGGCAATCCCCCCAGGGTCACAGGGCAGGCCAGAGGCCGGACTGGGCAGGCGGCTGCCCCTGTCCCCCGTGGCCTAGAACGGAGCAGCGGGTGGGCGGGCTGCCACATGCAGGCACATCTCAGCACGTGTGCTCGGCCGGTCCTGGGGGGCAGGTCGGGGTGTCTGCACCCTTGTTTTTATGGTTTTGCTATAGGGCGCGTGCTTGCCAGAGACTGACAGAAAGTGAGCAATCGCCCTGGGGCACAGCACACCCAGGGCCCTTCTCCACGCTCCTCGGGGTGTTGGGCACACACACGTCACCCGTGTGTGTGTTAAGCTGCCGGCTCCAGGACTCAAACCACAGTTGGCCATGTGGGATCCGGTCCCTTAAAGCACCATGCCCCTGCTGGCCCCAAGCCTGTGCCCACTTTACAGACAACAGAGTGACTTGCCCAGGGTCACCGGCTCTGAGGCTCAGTCCTTTTCCCGGTCCTCCTGATTGGGAAAGCGGTCCCTGGGACAGAGAGCCCAGGGGCAGGCCGAGGCCCCCCCTTCTGCAGCAGAGCTGCCTGGGGAAGTGTGGGCTGACTCCTACTAGCCCGACTGCTAAGGGACGATGTGGACGCAGGAGCCTCGGTCTGTGCCCTGCACTCGGTCTCCGCCGGCTGTAGTATGGGGGCCCACCACCCACCTCGCAGGTCACTTTGAAGCGAGATGACACAACACACGAGGTGTGTGCAGGCCCAGCCCGGCTCAGCACCCGGCGTGCAGCCTGGGGACCCCGGCAGGCTCTTGGCAGCCCCGGGTCTCGGCTCCACGGCAAACAGGACGGCATCCATGCCTGTCTCTCTGCAGTGCTGGCTCCCTAACACAGGGCCGGGCCCGGTGCTGGCACAGGGCTGGCGGGAAACCGTCACCTGCATGAAGCGGGCCCCCGGTCAGTGGATGCCCCGCAGGCACCTGGGCCCCGTCGTGTCCTCGGGCGAGTTGGGACCCGATGCCCAGACTGACCCTGGGCCCCACTCTGTGGCCGAGGGCCTCCTGGTGGAGGGGGCCGGCCTGCGGGATGCTGCGGCCCCGTATCAGCCCGACAAACTGCCTGGAGAAAAGGCGGGCTCAGGGCCGGGCGCCGAACGGGCCTCCCTGCCTTGCCTTCCCAGCAGCTGTGCGGACGGTAGTGGACGCCCGGCGGTGGGGCTGGGACGCGCTCCCCACTGCGGAGCACCCAGAGGCACTCCCCTTGAGGGCACCCAGTGCCTGGGTGAGCCATGAGGTCAGAGGGCACCGTGGCCGCTGGCTGCTGTGCAGGGCCTCGCTGCAGCCGCGAGGGCACAGGCCACCTGCAGGCTGCCCCGCTGACCAGCCCGGCACTCGCAGCAGCCAGGGGCCTGGACATCAGAGTCACAGGGCACCACCAGCCAGCACGGCCCCGGATCGAGCCTCGTCTGAACGCCGCATGGGAAACCCAGGGCCCGAGCCTGATTCCGGCCCCGGCTCTGCCGCTGGGAGCCACAGCTCGTCTGGACATACCTCGCCTGCCTGAGGCTCCCGCGGGACCTACAGGGAAGGGTAGTGCTGGGGACCTGGCTAGAAGGGGGCTGTGGGGAGCACAGTGGGCCCTGAGCCTGCGCGGGGCCAGTCTGTGTGGTGGAGGGTCTGGGCTGGGCCCTCGGACCCCGACGCAGCCTCGTCCCTGACAGCAAGCGTGGCTGGGAGCTGCTGCGCTGAGGAGGGACCTGCGAGGCCGGCAGGCTGTGCTCACACGGGGCCACTGAGGCACGGACATACTGTCTGGACACAGGTGCCAGGCCAGCAGCCCCGCCGCGCCTGGAGGCTGAGGAGAGGTCTCCACCCTGCTGATGCCTGGGTTCCCCCTGGGACCCTCGGGGGCCCAGATCCCTGTGGGCGGGGGCCGGCGGCCGAGAGCAGGGTGGAGACACCGGGGCTGCCAGCGGAGGGCCGGTGAGGGCCACTGTCCCAGCCCATAGCAGACACGCCCGGGCTAGCCCTGGCCGAGCCCCACCCAGCCCTGGGCTCCTCTGTGTTCCTAGTGTCCCGCCACCCTGTCCAGGGTCCTCCTTCCCGGGTGCCCCCGCCCGAAGACCCAGGCCCCTCTCCGCGCTCTCCGCCACTGGCCGGGGGTAGAGCTTTCCTTCTGCCCAGGTCGGAGGCTCCCGGGGCTCCCAGCCTAGGACCTGCCCCCCTGGAAGTGTCCCTAGGCCTCACGCCGCCATATCCGTCCTGCACTCTCCCCACACCTGGACTGTGGCCCGAGTGCCCCAGGACTCCCTCCTTGGGGGTCTTACTGCCTGTGTGGTTGGACCAGCACGGTGCCTGGGGTGGGGCCGTAGCCGCATATGGCTGCCTGTGGCACGGCCTGGGGACAGAACTGGGACCGAGGCCTTCGTGTGCCAGCGGGGAGGCTCCCTTCCACCGTCCATGTCTGGGGGGACAGGGGCGGCCCACCCTGCTCCTCCCTGCCTGTCCCACCCCCGGGCCCGAGAGACCCAGAGCCTCCCGGAGCCCTCCCTGATAGGCTCAGCCGGCCCCCCGGGACCCTGCTGCTGTGGCACTCCTGGCAGAACAGCAGGGGCGGGGCGTGGCGGGAGGGCTCCCGGGTGCTGGCTCCGGCCCTGCCCGCCAGCTGCTGCCTGGGAACTTGGCGTCCTATCGCTCAGCGCATCGCCGGGGTTATTGATTTTCCGACACACAACAGCGGCCCGTCTTTATCGGCTGAACCCTGGCCCCAGCTAATGGTGGAGCTGACGGCCTGGGAACAGCCAGGGACAGGGTGGAGCCTCTCCTGGGGCCCGGGGCTCCCGGCCTATCCTGGGAGGGGCTGTCTGGGCCGCAGCCTCTGGCCCTGGACTGCCCCTCAGAGGCCTGGCGGGCGGCTCGGAGTCAGGTCTCAGAGGACCTGGGCGGGCAGCTGCCTGGATGGGCCCGTGTCTGGGATGCCTCCTCCAGCTCCGCCTCGGCCCCTCTGGGCAGCGGGGCCAGCGCTTGTGCGGCGCCCTTCACGCTTCTGCCTCCGCCCAGGAGCCCGAGGCTCCGACCCGGCCTCCCCAGGCTTCTTGGAAAGTCAACGCTCTGGGTCTCCGGACCTCGGTCTAAGCATCTGTGAAGTGGGAAGAGGGGCCCATGAGCTCAAGGAACCTTGGTCTTGGGGAGCCCAGGGCCCGAGTGCAGAGGTGGGGGTCCCCGGCTGGCCGCAGCCCGCCGTGGCCTGTGCGCTGGGGCAGGAGGAGACACGCGGTTCTCTGTCTGGTCCGGCTCCCACCCACCCCCTCAGCAGGCACACCTGCTCCCTGCCTGGGCGGTCTCTGCTCTGTAAATGGGCAGGGCGGGTGGGCGTGAGGGTGGGTGGAGGTCTGGGTGGAGGCCCTGGGGCTGCCCCCATGTCGGGCACGACCTGTCCCACTGGGTGCCAAGGACACAAGACCTTAGAGACTCAGCGGCACCCCCAGAAAAGGCAGCTCCCCGAGCACCGGCCTCTCGGGGGAAGGCTGAGGCCTGCCCAGCACGGTGGTGTCCCCAGGAGGCGGGCGAGCCGCAGGGGACTGCTCATATCCCTGTTGTAAGAGCACGCGTGGCTTTTCAGTCTGTCCGCTTCTTTAGGAAGGGAGGCAGGTGCCCACAGGGCTCAGGAGGGCCCAGCCTCGGGCGGGCAGGGCACGCACTAGTGTGCTGGCCGGGCGAGCTCGGCGGCTGGGAAGGGGACCCGGGCCCTTCCCCGTGCTCCCAGTCGACCACTGTCCCGCCTGCCCTGTGCTCCCGGGCACTGGCTTGGGCGGTGCCGAGTGGCCCAGGCCCCAGCCTATCCAGCGCCCAGTGGGTAGAGGGCGGGGGGACGGGGACCCCAGGTCCCGCCCTGGCTCCGTCCAGAGCCTCCGTGACTCTCCCGGTCTGAATCAAGCCCGAGCCCAGCTTTCTGAACCCCACAGCTCTGGAGCTGATGGTCCCCATCTGGGGGAGCTCGGATGCTCGGGCAAGTGGCGGCCACAGGGCCTCAGGGGGCCTGGCTGGGACTCGCTGGGGGTGGGGGAGCTCGCCATTTTCAATATGGTGTGAGGCTGTGTCCACTGTGCGGGGGCACTAGAAGCCGACTGCTGACCCCAGGGCTGGGCCCCCATGTGGCGGGGCAGGACACCAGACCCACTGTGTCCCAGCCTGCACGAGGGTTCGGGAGGCCCAAGGCCCACGGAGATGCCAGGGCGAGGCGAGGCCTGCAGGGCCCTGGGCGTCACACTGGTTGGGGTGTTGGGGTCTTGGGTGCACAGGGATGTCTGGCCTAGGGACCGAGCAGGGCCTGGCAGGGCAGGGAGGGCAGGGCCGAGCCGGGAGACACAATGAGCCCCGGGATAGCGTCTCGCCTCGTCGCAGGCCCTGCTCGCCCTTCGGGCAGGATATGAGCAGCCCTCGAGCCGCGGCGGCCCCTTTGTCCCATCTCTGGGGACCGATCTTATCGGCTGCGTCCACCGCCACTGTAATGGAAAACGTGGTGAGGGCATCAACGTGAGCAGGGACAGGCGGGGACACAGCCGTGTGGCGGGGGCGGGCCCTCGACCTGCGGCAGACGCAGTGCTGTGACGGCGGCATCACCACCAGTGGTGCCTCGGTTTCCCCCCGGGGCAGGAGCTGGTGAAGAAGCAGGCTCAGGGGTGGAAGTGACAGCCTAGAATGTCCCCACAGGGGCCCAGGGACCCAGCACAGCCTCAGCCATCTGGACCTGGGTGGGCCTCCTGCTGCAGGCCCCACTGGCCCCGCTGCCTGGCCTGGCCTGCCCCCACTCAGAGGGACCGTGAGCCAGACAGGTCGGCCGAGGCTTCCAGTGAGAGGGAACCGTGGGCGCCAGGGCGGCCTGTGCCCGCACTCAGCCGCTCGGTGCTGCTGCTAACAGCGCCAGGCCCAGGAGTGGCCACAGCACCGGTGGCAGTACTGCTGGCAGGGTCAGAGCGAGCATGGCACAGCCACGGGCCCTGCGAGACATGATGGTGGCACCAGCTACAGGGACAGCGGGAGCCACAGCAGGAGTGGGCACTGGCTCTAGGGCTGGCTGTGAGGTCACGGGGACCAGCCCTAGGCCTCTGCGGGAAGCTCGCGTGGCGCTAGTCCCAGCACTGACGGTGTAACAGTGACAACGGCAGACACGGCGGTCCTGGCCTGCCAGTGCTCCCTGTCCCCTCAGCGCCAGCCCCACCGACCCTGGGTCCTGAAGGGGCATGTGTGGCCATTTACAGTGCCAGCCCACACGTAGGGGAGCTCCCCCAAGTGGGGGCCATTGCCTGGGCCGTGGGGCCGGCGGGCCGGGCAGGAAGCTGGTGGGAGGGTGGAGGAGGAAGCCGGGCTGATTAGCGCCTGTGGTCGAGATAGGCTGCCGTGGCCACAGACAGCTGCTCCCGGAAGGGGGCGAGGTCAGCGGCGGTGCACGGCAGGCGGCCAGGCCCGGGCCTCCACTGGTGCTCCTGGCTGGCTGTCCCACGTCCACGTGCCCTCTACCTGCAGTGTCCGCATCACCGAGGGCACCCAGGCAGTGTACGAGATCCCTGAGGCTGGGCCCGAAAACGGATGTGCAGGGCGAGGCCTTCCTGAGAGGCAGGGCTGTGGGCTTAAGGCCCCTCCCCGGCAGGCTGGGGGCCGCCCAAGCTGCTTAGGCCTCAGCCTCCGTTTCTGTAAAAGGACACCATAGCCCCTGTGGCCAGTACGCTCAGTCCAGCTGTGGCCCTGCCTGGGCCCCCAGCCCCGCAACCACACAAGTGCCAAGCTTGCCCAGGCGTACAGGCAGCGGGCCCCACCCGGCCCGCCCTGCCCTGCTGCCGGCCCCTCCACTCACGGAGCTGGCCATGCGGGGCCCTGCCCCAGGCAGTGCAGGGCCCCCGCCCGCCGGGCTCTGCAGACGTGTAAAGGCGCTGGTCTCCCTGGCCGGCCCCTCTACTGCCCCACCAGGTGTCCACAGTGGGCTGACAGGCAGCAGGGGGCCACGCGTGAAGGGGCCAGGGAGGGAGTGGGTGGCATGATGGGTGGCGTCCAGTGTTCCCAGTCTCTGCACCCCGAGGCCCCGGTGCCTCTGTGGGGTGAAGGTCAAAGTCAGAGCAGGCCCCCACCCAGCCAGGGCCAGCGCGGGCAGCACCCTGGGGGAGAACGGCTGACCGCTGCCCTGGGGCCAGTGATGTGGGGTGTGGGGCTGGGGGCTCAGGGCTCCAGAGAGAAGGGGCACGGCTCGGCACAGGGGCCTCAGGCCGGCGCAGCCCAGCCAGCAGAGCCTTGCTGCGGAGTCCCGGGGGCAGCCCACCCCGGTCTGGCCAGGCCTGCTGGACCGTCTTTCATGGCCTCCACCTGACAGTCCCCGCTTGGCTCCTCGCTGGAGGAAGGCCGCCTCTGCCCTCACCCACCCCGTTGGATGCCCCTGCTGTGGTAGCGCTCCCCACCCCACGCCTCCCAGAGCGCAGGGCCGTCCCCAGCACCTGTGTCCCCAGCTGGCCACAGCCGGTGCCCAGGAACACCGGGGGAGGAAGGCTGCCCGTTAGGGGCACACGTGGCCCCAGCCCGTCTTTTCGCATCCCCTTCTGCCCTGCGGCAAGGTGGGGCATAGGGACCTCGGAGGAACGCGACCCTGGGAGCTGGGAGCAGCTGGGGACGGAGGCCGCCTTCCCGGACGGACGTGCAGAGGGGGCTCCTGGCACAGCAGTGGCTCTGGAGCCGACCCCAGGCTGACCCCGCCATCCCCCAGCGCCCCTCCCCGCCCACGAATCTAAGACAAATAGGGCCCTGTGATAACAGAAGAGCCGGGATGGCGTTCCCACCCACGCCGCCTATCGGCCCATCTCCCGGCTGTCCGTCACGGGCCGTCCCGCCTCGGCCGCCGCCCGCTGCCCGATAAGGAGCCCTGAGGTTTGCTCAGAAACTGCTGGCGAGATTAGCCAGACACGGCCCGGCCCAGATAACCAGCCCGTCCTCACTCGCACTCCGGCCGATCCCCGGCCCCCCAGGAAGCTGCCCTCCCAAGGCCTTCGGAGGGCAGCTGAGGCACCTGCTCACGACCAGTGGTGTTAGGGCCAGGCCCTACGCCCCGCTCCGCCCCACCCAGACCCCGACGCGCCGGCCACCGCAGTGTACCGAGGGGCCCTCAGGCCCTCTGCCCTTGGCCCACTCTGTCCAGGCCTCAGCTTGGGGACGCTCCCCCCAGGACCGCAGGGCCCGGGGGACATGGCTGGCCTGCCCACCTCTGCCTGTGGGGCCCGAGCTGGGGCCAGGACGGGAAGAACAGCACTAGCTGTCTGGCCAGCTGGACTGCACTGGGTCATCAGCAGTGTCCAGTGTCATCGGAGTGGCCGAGACACTTATGGGCAAGGGGACCCCGCTTCCAAGGCCCTGACCTGGAGCAGATGTGTGTCACACCCAGGACGGGGGCCTAGAGACCACCTCACCCACCCCAACCCCACCCTGGCCAAGCCCCTTCACCGCACAGAACCTGCTCTCCAGACTGGCTTGCTGGGCTCCCGGCAGGACCGTGGGCAGCACACAGAGGGCCGCTCCGCCCGTCCTGCATCCCCTGGTGCTGGGCGCCTGGGTCCCCAGCTAGTCTATGTCCCTGCCTCTCATCCACGCCCCAGGCTGGGACAGCTGCGGACTTCATGCCCGAGCCTGCTTCCGCTCCTAGCAGGGTATGTGGGGGTGTTCTAGGAGGGACTTCAGACACCCCCACCCCCGGCAGGGGTGCAGGTGGACCCCACTGCACGTGGGCAGGCTCCTGAGTGCCAGGTGTGGCCAGGCCAGCCCCACTCTGTGCGCTCCCCAGCTCGGCTCCAGTGAGGCCTCTTTGCAGGGCCTGGCTGCAGTCTGCGCCCCCCCAGGACCCTCAGGGCACCGTGTGGGGAGGCTTGCCCACGTCATCCCCGCAGCTGCTCCCATGCCTCTCACCTGCTCACCTCCGCCCTGGCCAGCAGAGGCCCTGCTGTGTCCTGAGGTGGCTGAGGGTGTGGTCAGGCCACAAATCCACACTCAGGGTGTGAGTGTGCCACTGCCGTGGTGTGCAGCGTGTCAGGAGAGTGCCCTTAGGGTGGCCTGCGGGTGCCCTGGGCCCTTCCCCTCCCAGAGGTCCCCTCACTCATCCAGCCCTGGCCGGCTGACCCCACTGGTGAGCAGAAAAAGAGGAGAGAGCTCCCGGCCCGAGACTTGTCTGGGTGGAGGAGAGCTTGTGCCCCGGGGCCTGGCTGCCCTACGCCACCGCAGCCCCAGTGCCGGCGGGCCACGTTGCTCCTGGCTGAAGACGGCACCCGGCACGGGCAGGGCCGACTGAACAGCGGGCCCGGCCTGCTCTCTGCCGCGGTCAGTGCCATGCTGTTCCCAGATGGGCCAGCCACCAGGGCGACGGGCAGAAGCGGGGCCGGAGGAGGGGCGATGCAGTGAGTGTCCGGGGCCACGTCTGGAGACTTTAGGCCCATACTTGCCCTCGGGGCCCATCTCTGCTTGGTTCTGTGCAAGTTTGCAGAGGGAGGTGGGGGTGACCCTGGAGGGTTCCCAGGGGTGGAGACTGCACAAGCTCTGGCTGCCGGGAGGCTCAGAGTCTAACTGCCCAGCCCTCTTCTCTACAGCCTCCTTCTTCCACTGCTTCTCGTGCCCTGGCCAGGCATGTCAAGGGGACAGCACCAACGGGTGCCCTGAGGTGGCTGTCCCTGCGTCAGAGAGGACCCTGGCTCAGGCCTGTCCCTGACACCGACACCCCCCCCCCCCCCGCATCCTGAAGGGCACTGGCCTGCCTGCCAGTCACCTCCTGCTTTCTGAGCGTGAAGTGGGGGCTGGGGAAGTACGATCCGGAGAGGTGCCAGGACCCTCGGCCCCACCACGTCGAGCGTGAGGTCGAGCCAGGCAGGGTTCCAGTACAGCTGAGGGCAGCTCACACCCCCTGCTCGGCACAGCTGCGGCCGGCCGGCCCCTCCAGCAGGCACAGCGCTCCCCTGCCCTGCAAGCCCGGGCTGTTGGCTCCAAGCAATACGCGGGGCGGGCCGGGCAGGGGAGCCCCAGAGCCACAGCCAGAGGCAGACGCCGCATGGGACTAGGTGCTGGCAAGGGGCAGAGGGCCTGAGGGCTGGAGGAAGCGAGCCGGGCCCGGCAGGGCACCAGGCCGGGCACTGTCCTTGGGGCCCTGACCCTGCAGGCCCCGCGAGGCCCTGACATCCATCGCCGGCACGGGCGGCCCCAGAGATAAGCGCCCGCGGCCGCCCAGCTTCCCGGCAGCGATAAGGGCCTGTGCGGGCTGATAGGCGGAGCCTGTGGCGGTTGGCCGGCCGCCGCTCATCGCCCATCACTGTCCAGGGCCTGGCAATCGCCGCCTGCGGGCGCCGATAGGGCACCCCCACCCAGGACGCCCGCACAGGAAGCTCCAAGCCACAGCTGTGCTGCTGGGGTCAGTCCCCAGACCCCGAGGGGCTGCTTCCCACCTGAAAAGCAGGGATGGGGTCCGAAAACCGTGGGGTGCTGGGGAGCTGACTCGGGGGGATGGTCAAGTGGACCCCAGCGACCCACAGTCCAAACTCCAGGGCGGGCGGCCTAGACGCGGCCTCTCACCCCGTGGGGGCTCTTGCTCCACAGAGCTGGGGCACAACCTCTGGGGCTGGCGTGAGGCTGACACAGGGGCCGACGGACAGGGTGGGTGCTGGACGGCATTTCCTTCAGGGGTAGAAGGTACCCTGAGGCCTTGGGGCTGCCTGTCCCAGGACCTGCGCCCCAGCAGCCCCCAGCCCAGCCCTGTGGGAGAGGCCGCGATGCTCCTGGTCTCCCTGCTGTGCTGTGCTGTGGGAAGGGCTGTGGCAGCAGGCGGGGAGCCGACCACACACGTGCCACCATGCCTCCCTCGGCACGGGGCAGACATCACTAGCCGATCCCTGCACTCTCCGCCCCATGCCCGGGGAGCCTGCCAAATAGCCACGTGACCATCTCTGATGCCTCTTCAACTGCTGCTTGTGACCTGGGGGCTGCCTGGAGGAGGCGTGGGGTCCCTGTCTGGGGAAGGCTTCCCTGGCCTTCCAGCTAGGGGAGGCCCTCACCACGTGCCATATCCACAGCCTGCTTCTCCACAGACCAAGCTCGCTGTCTGTCACACCGCGGGGGCTGTGCGGTCTAACCCGGGGCCCAGCAAATGGTCCGGGTGTGCCCATGCCGGGGGCTGCCCTGCCTCAACGGCAGCCCTGAATGCCACCCCACGCCACCCACGTTCTTCAGGCAGCGTTAGGTGCTAGAAATGGCAGCATGACTCGCCACCCAGCCTTCCCACGTTCACCAAGAATGGAGTGTCCCAGGGAGCGGCATGGAGACAGTGCATCTGTGGCATGCGCGAACCTGAGTCGGAGTCACAGCAGCTGCAGACGAGCAGGGCGCTGCCCTCAGACACACTCTGGCCCAGCGGGCAGGCTGCAGCAGCTGCAGGCACGGCCGTTCCTTCTCTGCCGCCTTCACTCTGGCCACTCCCAGCCCAGGGCATCTGTCCCTGCCTCACCACTGGCTCCTTCCCAGCCTAGATCAGACCCCGCCTCCAGGTAGTCCTCCAGTGCTGCATTCCTCACGACACAGGACCTGCCTCTGCAGGGCTGCCGGATGCACGAGCTGGCTGGGTTTTGGATTGGACAACTCAGGTGCCCAGGGCAGCCTGGCTCCCAGGCCCTGGGTCAGCTGCCCAGAGCCATGCAGTTACCTGGGCCACTCCAGCAGCTACCCGGCTCCTCCTCCTCGTCCTCCTCTGCCGCCTCCTTCGCGGGCCTTGGCTCAGGCTCCTGCCCCTCCATCTCCTTGGAGCCTCCTGGGGACTTGGCGGGTGGTGGCGAGGGTGGACTGGTATCTGCAGAGAGAACACTGTCACCCCTTGCCTGGCCTGAGGGTGCTGTGCCGCCCCTGCCTGCACCAGGAGGGTCCTGCGGCCTAGGGTGGTCACCTGCTTGCTCGTTGTCACTGGAGGGGGGACACCCTGGTTCTCCTGGCCGTCAGAGGTGACGGCCAGGCGGGGTCGTTACTGTGGGGGGTGGCCAGCCCTGGCCAGCGGGCGCTCACAGCCTCAGCTCCCTGGCCTCAGCGCCAGTGGCCGCCCTGCACCGGCCCCGCACCCCATCCCAGCCCAAAGGGCGTATTTGCCTTCCTAGCTGGGCCTGATAACCACCTCGGCCCCAATCGATGAGCTCCCAGAAAGCCCCTCGATGACGTCACACGCCCGCAGATTATTAATACCGCGATAAGGGCTGTGATTAACATCAAATAAATCAATCGCACAGTATAAAAGTCCTATTATTTTTGGCTATAAATCAAAGTGGCTGGCATCTGAGCCCCAGGCACCCCGAGGGAGCCGGGCCGCGGGCGGCAGATACTGCTCCTGTGCCCCTTATCAGCCCATCGGCCTTATCGCACGGCCGTGCCAGGTGCAACCCTGGCTGTTTGCTCCAGCTCCTTCCCGCCACCCCCGCAGCCGGGCTCCCACATCAGATAAGGGCCGGCTCCCTGGAAAGCCACAGGGCCAAAGTCCACCAGCCGCGGCCACTTGCCCTTTGGCAGGCTCTGGGCGCGAGGCCCCCTCCATCGCTGGCCCCGGCAGCCCGACAGTAAGACGTGCTGGGCATGGGGATGGCCCCTGCTCCCCCACGGCTACCAGCAGGGGCTCGCGCCCGGCGGAGATCAGGAACTGAGGCTCAGAGTGGCCAAGGGCACATCTCGGGGACAAGCCGGGCAAGCCCTGCCGTACCCCAGGCAACGGCGGCCAGATAACGCCATAGTGACCAGCAGCCAGAGGCGTCCAGGTCTGTGGGCAAGGCCTGTGGGTCTCCTGGGCCCGTGGCCATCCCAGTGAGGACCCTGATGCTGTCGGAGGAATGCCGAGGGTGGAGAAGGACCCCGCCCTGCCCCAGCACCTGCAGGCCTCTCTGTGGTCCACCCCGCCCCTCTGCAGGGCCTGCACGTACTGGTGACCCTGCCTGGTACGCTGTCCCTATGGTGAGGCAGGGGAGGATGGAGACAGGCAGGCTGTACCAGACCATGCCAGGTCCCCACCCGGTGCTCGCCAGCTGTGTGCCGGGCAAGGTATTCACCCTCCCTGGGCCTCGCTCCTTCACCCGGTCAGCGATGGGCCCACACTCAGAAAGCAGCGCGGCTGGAAGAAAGCCTCCCTGCCCACCTGGTAGAGGTGGCGGGCTGCCCTGAGCTCGCTCCGTGGCCCACTCTAACCAGTCCTGCCTCACTGAGGTGACTGTGGCAGCCCTCCCGCCCCACCAGGGGCTGGACTTCGAGAGCTGCTGGCTGGAGGCTGGCGGTGTGCGGCCTCCCTCCCAGTGCACGGGCACCCCAACCTCAACACCACGGGGTGGGCGGTGAGGACAGTGGGCAGGGGCACGGACTCTGCTCACCTGTGCCGGGGGTGCTCCGGGGTCCGGGCTGCCCTGCGGGCTCAGGCTCGGGCGCTGCAGCTCCCTTCTCTGTGAGGCGGGCGCCCACAGCCTGCATACCCTGCGCGGCCTCCATGTCTCCGAGGGAACCTGTAGGCACAAGGGGAGGCGTCAGGTGCACAGGGTAAGGCCCCACGCCTGGCCCTCCCGACCGGTGCGCTCTGGAGCTCAGAGCTGGAGGGTGGCCCAAGTGGGGGCTCCCTCCAGGTCCCCCAAAATTTGACACACACAATCCACTCTTGTGTGGCCCCACCCCTGCAGCAACCCAAAGCCCTGCCCCCGCCCCTCACCCGACCCCTGCCTGCCCCTGACCTCCACCGGCCCACGGGCCCCACCCGTGTCCTCACACCCTGCCTCCATGGCGGGGCTTCTGGGTGGCACCCTGGGGCTGCTAACTGGGTGGCCCTAATGCTCCTCCGTGGCCAGGTGGACGTCTCCCTGCCTGGTCCCACCCTCCTTCAGGGACTCCCCCGGCAGCCTGGTCCGTGTGTGCTTGCCCGGCACGTCTCTGTGGTGGGGGCTCCCAAGGGAGAGGCCAGAATGCAGCACAGGCCTAGCACCTTGGACGGACCGGGGACCCAGATGAGTGTGCCAGTGGGGTCTGCACAAGGTCTGCACACGGGGCGCGGGCCAGGGGCCCCACAGACTCGTGGAGCCTCCCTCCCATGTGGCCCAGTGACTGCCGGTGACCTAGTGGCAGGCAGGGGACGGCCTCTGCCCTCGAGGTCAGGCAGACCGCGACGTGAACAGGTCCCTGCTCGCGTCTCAGCAGGGTCCCGGCCACCTCTGCCCTGTCACCTCCCTGGGTTCCGCTTATACACTGCCTGTCCCCAGCTCCGCAGGAAGGACGGGCGGAGCCCCCGACTCAGGGTTGCCCTGTGCAGGGACCCTCCTGGCCTGTAGCAGCCACGCCCCTCTTCACTAAGGATGATGGGCAAGGGAAGTCCAGAAACTGCGGCCACACCTCCGAGCCCCCGAGCCCCCGTCAGAGGCGCCTGCAGGGCTGAGCCAACCTGTGGGGTGGAGCAGTCTAGCCGCGAGGGCTCGGAGCCCAGGCCTGGGTGGTGGGGGCCTGCCCAGTACTTGCCCCTCTGGCATCAGGGGTCTGCCGAGGCCAGGGCCTTGTTCCGGAAACACACAGAGCACCAAAACCCACGCAGCTTCGAGGGCTTCTTGCCAAGTCCTCCACCTGGCCCCTCACGCTCCCTCTGGGCCGGTGAGGACAGAGGGCGGTGGACAGGTCCTTGTGGTGCCGAGACACCCACCGGTCAGCCACAAGCAAGCCGTCAGCCAGGCCACGGAGGGTGGGCACTAGTGGGCCCGGCGTCCGCCTGGTCTTGGCCTCCCTCGCTGACTCCAGCGAGTGGGGCTGCCAGTGCGCTCACCACTGACCTGGTACCAGGCCCGCTGCCACCGCCCATTGCCCTCCGGCCCGGGAGCATCCTCCGTGGCTGTGGGGACAAGCGATTCCCAGTCCTGGAGCACTGGGGAGGGGTACGTCCGCTTCCTAGAGCGGCCTGGGACCCCAACTCCCATCCCGGGATGCCCCAGAGCCGTAATCACGGGACCGCACGGCAGTGGCCTGGGGCTGAGGTGCGTCTCACCCATGCGCCCACACGGCAGCTCTTGGGCGGGCCGGGCACACCCCAGGCCAGGCTGACTTGTGCCCTGGACACGTGGGAGGTCCGACTGTGTGTCCTCTGGGGACACTCTCGGCAGGAGCCTCGCTGCTGGGGTCAGCCCTGGGCCGGCCCCGCCTTCCAAGGTCAAGAGGCTCTTGCTGTCCACCTGCCCCGTCCAGAGCCCTGCCGTCCTGACTCGAGCTGCCGGGGCCTGGAGCTGCAGCCCCTCCGGTCGAGCAGCTGTGGCTTTGGCAAACGGGCAGGCACCTGCCTTCAGGGCTCTGGAGCGTCAGGGCTGGGCTGATCTGGGACGCCCAGGAAGGCAGCCCGCCCCTCGGAACTCCACGGTGGGCCTCAGACACCGGGAGGTTCTCCCACTGCCGGAGAACGAAGGCTGCTCGGCACAAAGCCGGCAGATGTGCGTGGAGGAGGCTGTGGGCGCTCCTACTCGGCGCCGCTGGCCGCTCACGCACAAGTAAGATGCCTCTGATAAGGCGGGAGGCGACGGCCAGCGCTCACTCAAGCCTGCACTCGGGGCGGCGAGGCAAGGCCTGCCCCGGCCTCCCGGCACAAGTGCACGCGCCTTCTCCGTCTGGGAGGCACCGGGGAGCCCCCTGCGGTCCTGGGTGTCTGAGAGCGCGCCGGCCGCTGCTGGTCCCTGGTGCTGGGAAAGGCCTCAGCCGGAGGCCCCACTGCTCGGCGGGGCATGCAGAGATGCGTGCTGTGTCCCTGCCGAGGGCCCAGGTAGGCCCCTCCCGTCTCATCAGCTACAAAGGAACCCACACAGACCCGCCCTCACGGCTCACCCAGGGCTTGGCACAACCGATGGCACCGCTGCTACCGCTGGTTCTCACCAGCAGGGGGCCCAGGGCCTGCGGGGAACGTGCTGTTAAGCCCTGCCGCGAACTGGTCCTTCCTTCAGCCAGGTATGAAGGACCCCCTCAGCCGCTCCCAGCCACGCTGCCCCACGCTGCCCCGAGAGGGAGTTCGATCCCCATCTCAGATGGGCAGAGGTGCGGGGCGAGGGGCCGGCTCAGCTCACAGTGGGTGGTGGTGGGGACCCTGCAGGCAGCGGGTACAACCTGCCCCGACCCACTGCAAACGCGTGGACGGAGTTCCCGCAAGGAGGAGCTCTCAGCAAGGGGGCAGTGCGGAGGCGCAGGCCAGGACGAGCGCGTGCCCCAGGCCTGTCCTGCATGCTGCCCTTCCCAGCACTGGCCGGGCCATACCTACTCCGCACCAGGGCCGAGGCCGAGGTCAGGGCCATGACGGCTGGGGTGCTGGGGTGCTGCGGTGCAGCCCCTGTGGTGCCCGGAGCCCCCGGTTATCGCGGCGAGCAGACGCCCGCGCGCCCATCCGTCTCCTGCTCATTAAGCCGGACGCCGAGATGGAAATGAAAACATAATAGCTATTTGATTGGGGCGAGATATTTTGCATATTGGCTTGGCGCTGATAGCGGAATTTCATCAACTCCCTTTTTCATGCTTTAAACTGAATTATGGAGACAAGCTCTGTGCGGTGGGTGGGTGATCCCAGCCTCCGCATGCCCGCGCCGGCATGGTCGGCAAGCCCTCCCGCTCCGACGGGACGCATGGGACCCTGTGCCCCTCCAGTGGCACAGCCTGATCAGAACAGTGGCTCGGCTGACCCAGGGTGGGCGGATGCTGGACTCCGAGGCAGAGTTGGGCGGGAGAGGCCCAGGTGGGCCCAAGCGGGGCAGACCCAACTCTGGCTGGCTGGCTCTTTGCTGGGACCTCCCACTCGCTCGCCCACCCATCAAATCTTCTCTCAGCTCTCAGAGGGCCGGAGACCCTGCAGGGATCAACAGCGTCCTGAGAAAGGAAGGGACAGTCACAGCATGGCCGTGGCCAGGGAGGAGATGTGAAGGGGCCACGGGGCAGTTTTCCTGGAGGAAGGGGCAGTGAGTGATGCTCTGGATGAGGAGAATGTGGCCAGGGACCAGCACCGTAGGCAGAGGGCCAGCAGGGCTGGGCTGGGCAGGCCACTCCACGTGGAGGGCAGACGGACGCTAACAGCTTGTCGAGGGCCAGGTCAGGGTCAGTGGTGCTGGCATGGACCGTGGCACCGGCCTGCTGCCAGCGGTGAGGGGGTGGGCGGGGCATGCAGGCAGCAGAGAGACCCCACGGCTGGCAGGAAGGCCTGTGCCAGGACAGTCTCCGACTTCTGGGCACCACGGCCTGGCCAGGAGAGGCCAGCAACTCACAGACCAACAGCAGGTCTGGGCTTGCCCACTGCCAGACCGCGGGCAGTGGGGCCACAGCGGGGCAGGGGGACACAGAGCAGCCCTGTGCTCCCTGAAGGGCCCAGACTGAGCGGGACCCAGCCCGAGTCTGCCACCCTGGGGCCGGGGTCCCTGGCAGACCCAAGAGCAGGGTGTAACTGGGTACTCAGCCGGGGGTAGCGAGGCCTCTAGTGAGTGGTCGCTCCCTGCACCCCAGGGGGTCCCACTGCCAGGGCCTGGCGAATGCCCACAAGCACGAAGTGTGGCCCAGGGCCCTGGGCCAGGGTGCAGTGTTGGATGCAGGGCCGAGCCAGCAGCTGCCGGCATCCCACACGCAGGACTGCGAGGGCAGGCGGGGGCAGGTCCCCAGGGCACCTGCTGAGTGGTGTGCCCTCTCACGGCCTCTTGGGGCTAGGGACCGAGCTTAGCCATGTCTTGTGGGGCCTGGGCGCTCCTGGCAGCCCAGCTCCCACAGCCACGGCCACCTCTGTGCAAGCGCCTCCGTGTCCCACAGGTCACCAGCTGTGCCTGTGTCGGCCTCGCCGAGCCCCGCAGGGGATGAGCAGGCAGCTGGCACTCACGCACTCCCTGGGGAGGCAACCACTATGGCCCTCACCAGAGGTAGGTCAAGAGGCACTCCAGATGGCCACATGACACGGCCAGCGCTGGGGTGAGCCCTGCATCCCCGCCGACAGCGAGGGCAGCCATGGAAGCGTGAGTGTGGAGGCCAGCAGGTGTGCCCCACTCCAGCATCAGGGTGGAATGGGCATGCTGGGGGCGTGGCCTCGGTCCACCCCTCAGCCCAGGCCAGGGAGACGGGGCTGGACGGTGCAGCCGGCCAGCCGGCGCTTGGAGACGCACTCGACAGGGCGCCCATGGAGCAGACTCCCGAGCCCCAGTCCCTGCCCTGCTCTGGCCTCGCCCTCCTTCCTTGGGTGTCCCTCGTGTTCCCTGTCGCGGCCAGGGACTGGAAGCAAACAGCCACCACACGGGGTGAGAACTGGAAAGCCACTGCGATTCCGATGATCTGCCTCTGCTGAGGCTGCTGTCTCGGTGGGTGGTCTGCAGTGACAGCCTCCGCCGGCATGTGTTCGGGCCCAGCAGCGAGGCGCTGGTGACTGGCTGTCCCAGGCCAGTGGAGGGCGGCCACCACCCCTGGAGTTGAGGGCTTTGGACGTTCACGGCAGGGCCACAGGGGCCCCAGAGCTGCCACGCTCCCTTCAGCTCTGGGTGTCGTTGCGGAAAGCTCTGCTGGGACAGTCCACACCGCGAAACTCGTCCTCCCCAGTGGTTTGAGACGTGGGTGAGACTTGAGGTGTGCCACCCAGATGAAACCCAGCTCCGCGTGGCCTGCCCACAGGAGGAGACTCACGCCGCAGCCAGACCCGACACTTGCTTCCCCAAATGCTGTCAGAGACAAGCCAGACAGTGGCATGGAGGTTGGGGTGGCTAGACCCCACACAGCTGACTGCCACGTGGTTCGAGTCCCAGACCTGGAGATTGAAAACACACTGGGCACGTGTGGATGCGTGTGTCAAACTCAACATGAGGATGGAGGAGAAAGGACTGTGGTGCGGCCATCTCCCCAGGGGGTGATTTCTTACTTCCCTCTCCAGTAAACGCAACAAAGAGCCCCACAAATCGTCAGGGACTCAGCGAGACCCGACCCTGGTGTCCCCGCGCCCAGCGAGCAGGGTGTTTGCTCTGTGGAGACCCGACCAGGCTGGCCCAGGTGCCCGGCTGTTCCCTTCTCCGGTCACTCTCACCAGCCATCCCCACGGCCCCCACAGCAGGTCTGGCCCGAATCGCCCAGGGCTGTGGCAGGTGGCGCAAGGGGATGAAGGCCCGTGGGCACGGATTGGCCTGCGGCCCCATCACCACCGAAAGGTCCCGGGACCTGGAGCCTGCCCGCATGACCTCTGAGACAAAAAGACCACTCAGGCCCTGCCTCCCCGTCACTGCCTGACGTCACATCAGGAACACCTCCCGGACCCACCCACCAGCCAGCCTCCTGCACACGCACACGAGTGTGCACCTGCCTTGCCACGGCACGCTCCCCGAGAAACCCCAGCTCGAGCCCAGCCCTCCCAAACCCTTCCCCGGCTCCCTGTGGCTCTCAGAGCCAAGCGCAGTGGCGCCCTGGCCCGTCTGCTCCTTGGTGGCCACTGGCTGGGCTGCAGAGGGTCACGCCCGGCGGGGCCCCGTGCCCTCCTGGCAGCAGCTGGGCCCCCTCCCTCCGACCTTGCTGCAGATGCCGTCTTGTGAGGCCATCCGCCGCCCAGCCCCTCTCTCGTGGTAGTGTCTGGAAGCCCCCAGGGTCCAAATGGCCCCGGCACATGGCAGGCCAGGTGGGCACTGCCGGATGGTGCGGTGGCAGAGCACCGGCTCGGACTTGGGCTGTGGCGGGCCCCCACAGCGGGCCGGGCAGAGTGGAGGCTTCGCTAGTCCCAAGGGGGCCTCAGGCCTAAGCCTGCTCGCCTGTGGGGGGTGATTGGGGCCGAGCCCCATCCGTGTGGCGGAGACGCCCAGGCGAGGTGCCCTCCCGCTTCCCAGATAAGCTGGCGGGTGTGGGGGCCACGACGGAGGGACGAGGTGTCGGAGATAGGGCGCGATGCCCGCGATGGGGTTCTGCACCCACAGCCCACCCTCGCCTTACCACTTCCTCCTGCGGCCAGCCCCAACCAGTGGGCGGGACATGGCGGGCTCCACTGCCCAGGGCCCACAGCCACGCCAGGCTGGCCCTCCCTGTCGGCCCCACCTGGGCAGGAGGAGCTACCCGTGGGGGGCCAGGGTCAGCGGCTGTGTCCAGCCCCCCCCGCTGCAGCGGCCCTTTGAGTGCTCACACCGCCTCCCTGGCTCATCACCCCACATCCAGAGGGAGAAGCGGGGCGCAGGGCAGCAGCACCTGCCCCCTCCCGCTCTCCGCCCTGCGCTGGCACTGCCCTCGGGGTCCTCGCCTGCACGCCGTCCTGCTCAGCACACACGGTGACAAGGCCTTGCTCAGGCTCACATGGTGGGACGTGGACTTGGGTTGTGGGGCAGTGGCCCAGCGTCTTCCTGTGCGCTCCTCAGTCCCGTGAACTTGGCTGTTGGCACGCCTCGGCCTGTGGGCATCGCCTGCCTACCACTACGGCACAGAGCCGTGAGGGGTGTGAAGTGGCTGCCCGCAGGCAGGTCCCAAAGCACCGTGGGGACCAAGCTAGCACAAGTCTGCAGGGAGCCCGCCCAGCAGGCAGGGGAGGGCGTGGAGGCGAAGGCAGCCATGCTGGCCCACCTGGCTCCAACGCTGCCTCTGGCCGGCTGCTCCCGGCCGCTCTGGGCTTGAGCGGAGGGGTCCTGGCTGGCATCGGTTACGTGTCATGCCCAGGGCGCTAGCTCGCCAGCCCACAGGGCTGAAAGGGCTCTGGGAGGGTAAGGAGTGCCATGCTCTTCTCTCACGAGGGCTGGGATCTCTCCAGCCCCGGGCTCATGGGGACCCTGCAGGCTAGCTGCAACAGGCTGGTATGAGGGCTTCCCAGAGGAGGCAGCACTGAGGCTGTGGCTGGAGAGCCCAGAGAGGGTAGGCAGGGCACTGTGGGCACAGCCCTGGGGGCGGACTCTGTATGTCCCAGAAACTGGAGAAGGCCGAGCTCTGGGTGGGGTGGGAGGGCGGGAAGGACAGCCATGGTCTTACCACGGCCACCGGGAAGCCACCCCCAGCACGCTGCATAGCACGCGCGTCCACCACATGCCGGGCTGCAGCGACACCCCACCTCCAAGCAGGCCCCTCCCCCTGCCCCAGCCTGCCCCCTCTCAGGCCAGGGCCAGCGAGCTGGTCCCCCACCCTGTCCCCTGGGGCGGGGCAAGGAGGAGAGACAGGGAGGAGGGGGAAAGCCGGCCCGAGAGCGCTGGCCGAGGAGAGTGGTTTCGGCCGAGCTGCAGGCCTGCCAAGTCCACATCCTATCGGCGTGGCCCGCGCTTACTCAACATCCCTCACGCTCGACTCGGAAACTTTATCACCGCCGAGGGCTGGCGCCATCTCTGGGCCCGGCCACTCCCGGCCTGCGATGGGCCTGATAGCGGCTGATAGATTACACGAGATTGCTTCGCGCCGGAGACCCGGCTGCTGACACTCCTCGGGGAGCAGAGGGGCCGCGGACCACGTGCCGGCGTTGGGGTGGGCTGGGATCAGGCGCGGGGCAGGGTGGCCGTGGGGGCTGTCCAGAGGCTCTCGGAGCAGTGACCACGGCGGCAGGGCCTGTGTGGAGCAGGAGCGCCCCGGAGGGGGCAGGAGGAAGGGGGGGGCGCAGAGCGCGGGAAGGGCTGCCAGGCAGGGCTGCGGCTCACAGAGCCTGTGCAGCCGGGGCAGGCGGACAGAGACCGCACTTCCCAGGAGGGAACGGCAGGGTGACAGGCCTGTGTCCGACAGGCAGGCGGTGACTGGGAACCCGACAGGACACGCCCCTCCATGTGGCCCTGAGACTCGATCCGGGGCCGCTGTGAGAGTGCCCCCAGCACAGGCCTTGGGAGGGCAGGGCGAGCTGAGGCCGGGGCGGGCAGTCCTGGGAGCCCATGGAGTGGCAGCCCCAGGATTTCGCCTAGGCCAGGGAGGGCAGTTACCTCCTCCTTGCCTCCTCTTCCAGGGAGGCCATCTGGGATGTCTGTGGCAGGGACACCAGGCAGGCCTGGCCTGCTTCCTTGGCCTCAAACTGAGCTTGAGTCGGGCCAGGGGCAGGGGAGTGTTCAGTGGCACAGTCTCTGTGGGGACATCCGGATGGGGTGGCACTGGCCGCCCGGCCCAGAGAGGACAGTAATGGCCCAGGCTTCAGAGCGCCATGACTCTGTCGAAGTTGTGCATAGTTAACCACAAAAAACAAAGTGAAAATAAAACCCAAGAGCCGTCAGCCTCGTGGTGCTGCTCAGCACCCAGTATGTGTGCCCACGTGACCTGCCCACGGTGGCGCCCTCCGACAGGCCTGGCCTCCCGTCTCACTGTCTCCAGGCCCACAGCACGCGCCCTGCGAGTCCACACTGGTGGGGGCACCGTGGCAGGAGGCCCCGTGAGGTGATGGTGGCCAAGCCGTCCTGCGAGGCTCGGCCCTGAGGGCTCCTGGGGTGTCGGCTGCACCCCTGCAGCATGGGTCCCACCACAGGCCTCGGAACAGGACGCCCCTCGGGCACTGGCAGCCCGAGGACAGCAGCTTGCCGGGCCGGGCTCCCCCGTGATGGGCGTCCACACCACCCGAGGGACCCTCGTGGCCGAGGGACTGTCCTTATTCTGTAGAAGAGATGGGGTCTTGGGGTTCAAGGGCCATAGACACCCAGTGTGTGTCATGGACAGAGGCTGGGCACGGCCGGGAGGTCCCAGGGGGTCACTGTGGGCGGGGTGGTCTGAGGACAGAAGGCAGCTCTGGGGATGCCCACAGGTGGCAGGTGAGGGTACACGGGATGGGACACCTGTCCCCAGAGCGGCATGCTGCTGGTGGCTTTGGGATTCACACTGGTCCTGTGCAGGCCGGTGCTTGGGGATGTGCTGGCATTCGAGGGCCCCAGCCCATGACCGGTGCAGGGCCTGCTTGGAGCTATGGCCCCGCTGCTCTTGGGAGGACCTGGCCTCCACGCCACACCCATGTCAGGAACCCTGCGGCTCTGTAGTCACAGGTGGCTGTGGGTGTGCCCTTGCCCAGCAGCTGGGTGGTCCCTGGGCCAGGCCCACGTGGTGCTTGTATGGGCTTGGGGACCCTATGGCCTTCTGGGGGGTCAGAGCAAGCCCAGCCCTCTGGCGACCCCAGGACTCTGTAGAAGCCTGACTCTGGCTCCGGGCTTCTGCTCCTTTGGCTCGGCCTCCGGGACGTGGCTGAGGTCGAGAGCTCAGTTGGGTGTCTGTCGGGCTCCACAGGGCACTGGGGGGCCGGAGCCCGAGTGAGGTGGAGGCCCGGCCTAGTGGGCTGGTCTCAGGGCGCTCTTTCACTCTGTGGTCCCACCTGCGGCCCCGTTTTCCACTCTCGCCCGTCCCACGACGCGCACACCTGCGGCTGCTCTTCAGGTTCCGCTCGCCACAAACCCGACACGAAACCGACTCGGCTCCACGGGCACCCCCGACCTGGTTTCCCGCCACACACATTCCTGACCATGGAATCTGGGGGACCCAGACATCCACACCCAAGAAAGATGGCCTCAGCCCCGGGGCGAGGGGCAGGCAACTGGACGGCCATAGAAGCCATCCCATGAGGGAGAGGACCAGACGCCTCGCATTTCCCCCGGGAGGACGGGCTCGGCAGAGGGCAGGGGCTGTCACAGGGCAGCAAGCCCCTAGCCCGGGGGACGAGGTTCCGGGTGAGAGTCGTGGCGGGCACACAGGCGCCGACTCCTGCCTCACTCGCACTTTGGCCTCGATGTTCACACCCGAGTGCCAGGCTTGGTTTCGGGGGTCTCCGGGACGCCCCAGGCCTGGCCCCATTCAGGCTCTGGACTCTGGGCTGTAAGGGTCAGCAGATCACCAGGGGCCAGCCTGCCCACCTGTGTCCAGGGCCGGCAGGTTTCCACTGGCCGGGTCTCAGCTAGAACAGGACCTCGCCCTCAACTTAAGGGAGCCCCTAGGAGGAAGTCCCGCCCCATAACCTGTAGCTCAGCCAATCCCTGGGCCTCACTCCAACTCATTTGCATGTCCCTGTCCCACTGGCTGCCAGCAGGCAGGTGGGACCCCTGAGTGGGAGCTCTCGGGTGGGCAGGCACCTAGACAGGGGAGGGGTCACCAGGCTCTGGGATCGGACAGGGGAGGGGTCACCGGGCTCTGGGGTGGGACAGTGAGGGGCCGCCGGGCTCTGGGGCGCTGGATCCTTGGGGACCCAGCCCAGCCCGGCCCACGTCCAGGGCAGGAAAGCTGCAGGGAGGACTCGGGTTAGAGCAGGCACTTCCAGGTGGAGGGCTCAGAGGGGGTGCGGCACTGACTGGAGGCCACGCAGCCACAGCAGGGGCTGGCAGGGCCCTGGCCAGGCTTCTCCCCAGCTGGAGGGCCCAGGGAGCTGGTGAGCCGGGCCCTCACACCCAGCACGGGGCTCCGCGTCGGGGCGGGCGTGCGAGTGTGGCGGCGTGCACGCGCTCCGTCCTGGCATTTTGGTGGGGTGAGATAAGGGGACCAGAACGGCTCAGAGCGAGCGGGCAGATTGATGGCGGAGATAGCGGTCCCCACCGCGCCTCCCGCCTCCGTCGGTCCCCGCTCTTTCTCTCTGTGAGAGCGGGTGGGACGCACTGCTACTGCACACCTCCTGGGGCCGTGGGGGGGGGTGGGGTGGGGCCCGTTGCTCTCAGACCCCGGGCCGGAAGGGCCTGGCCAGCAGGATGCCCGGCTGGCCCAGCAGCCCAGAGCTCCTGGCGGAAGAGGAACTAGGGGCGGCTGGGGCTCCCGAGGCCCTGGGGCTGCAGTGTGGTGGCACCCCACTCCCTCCACCGCCCCAGCTCCTCACAGTGACCCAGGGGCTGGCTCCTGGCCCAAGATGGGTGGTGAGGGGCAGAGCCGAGAGCTTCTTGTCCGAGACCACTCAGCGGGGGGCCGGGCCTGGAGCCCTGAGACGGCCCGGGGTGCCCCTGCGGGCACAGAGGTGGGGCGGGGCCAGGGTGGGCACCCCGTGCAGGCCCTGCAGGGCAGGTCTGCGTGTGGTCAGCCCAACTCCACGGACGTAGAGACAGTCTCAGAGCAGGGCTGTGTCCGAGAACCAGAGAGGCCACGCTGGACCACACTACCCGCCTCCGTCAGTCCCAGGCCAGCTCTGGGCTCCCCGTGGCCCTCAGTCACGGAGGGGGAGAAGCGGGAGTCACCGGAGGGCAGGACTCCCAGGAGCTCAGGGCAGAGGTTAGCGCCACTCGGACCCCGTGGGACGGGACAGGGTCCCTGGCCTCTGCAAATGGTAGGGTTTGCCTGGCTGCCTGGGAGAATGCTGGGGTGCAGGAGGGAGGGCGCCACCGCCACGTGGGGGTTCCCCAAGACCCACATGTGGCCGCGACCCTTCAGCTATTTCTCTGCCATTCAGTTCCTCGCGGCCAGGGCTGTGCCTCTGGCCCCCACAGGTGGCGTCAGATGCCTGCGACACTCACCTCCCTCCCCCACACGCCCCCTTTTACTGGAAATCGTTGACTTCCTTTAGCATATGGAAACAAAACCAAACCCAAGATGAAAAAAAAATCACAATTTTCTCACCCAAGGAGCCTGATCTCTGGGGCAGCTGGGAGGACTCCGAGAAGCCAGGGGCAGGTAGCGGTGCCGCCTGCTCGCCGGGCTGTGTGGCCCCCGCTGCTACTCGCCCTCCCTGCGGCGAGGCCCTTCTCCCTGAAAAGGGAGGGGACAGGCTGTGGGAAAGGTGTGGCCCCACGGTGAGGCCCCTCGAGCCTCCAGTCACCAGCCGGGCCAGGGGCCCAGCCTCGCTCAAGCCTCTACGCCGGGCTCCCCTCTGTGCCGCGGCCTTGGTTTGCTCACTGCCCTGCGCGAACGTGCTGGCACAGTGAGGTCACGGTGCCTCTCCCAGGGCGTCTGAGTGCTCTGGCACAACGAGGGTGAGCCCGGGCCTCAGTGAAGGAGGCCTACTGGGAACTACCCAGAAAGGCTGATACCCAGGCCCCTACCTGGGGTCCCAGAGAGCTCCTCACCCAGGCAGGGGAGCACGGCCTGCCGCACGGCTGCAGCCTCGGTTTCCCTCCGGGAGGTGGTGCCCGCCTGTCACCACCTGCCGCCTCGCCTGTCCCTCAGCCGGGGATTAGCTGCCACTCTGTCGCCACTCATGGAGATCAGCGCCGGATCTCGGATCAGCTGGAGGGGCCGCTTTATCCAGACAGACGCAGCTACGGCACCGAGTCCCTTCCGATGCCGCCTGTCACGGGTGTCAGCCGGCTGCGCTGCGCACATAGGACGGGGCGGACGGGGGACGGGCCGGGGAGCGCCAGCTTCCAAGTCCTCCCGAGGCCTGCGGGTTCTGCCGGTCCCTCCGTGCTCAGAGTGCCTGCTGGGTACCAGGCCTGCCCCAGGCCCAACCATGTGGGCAGGACCCCTGCTGACCGAGGGGCGCCCCAGACTCGAGTGCTCCGCGTCTGAGCCTCGGCCCCGGCCTCCCGCCTTTGCTTACGGCAGCTGTGGGGCCCAGGGGCTCTGAAGAGGCTGCCACAGACGCCAGGCCACTGTCACTGGTCTTGACGCTCCCACCAGGTGGCCGCTTTCCCGAGGAAGGCCCGACACCCGCTCCCCGGCCCGGCCCTGCGGGGGCTCACTCCAGCAGGACGTGGCCCCCGCACAGGGGCCTCCCGCTGCCGGACATGACGGGAGAGAGGCAGCCCAGGGCTCCCCTCCCGGCCCATCTTCCCCACCCTCCTCCCTACCTTCTTTTTCAAAAACATAATTTATCTGTGTATTATCAAGAAATCCAGACACTTTAATCAGCGAGCTATGAAGTCAGAATTTCCATCCTTATCGCGGGAGGAGTGGAAATGGAGCAGATAGGCTGCGATCGGTGGGGAATGTTAATGGGGGAGCCCGGGCCACCGGCCACCGCGCGCTATCTTCCCCATTATCAGGGCCCTATCTCGGCAACCATCTCGGCGCAGTAATGGGCCAGTTCAACTTTCCAGTTATCACAGGAGCTGAAACCTGCGCCCGCCAGGGGCCCGGCGGGGAGGCAGTGCGGGCAGGGCTGCCTGCCGCCGCGCACTGGGGTGCCCTCGGCTCTCGGGGAAGCATTTGGTTTTGGGGGAGCTGGGCGTGGCCGCCGCTCAGGAGGGAGAGCTGAGGCCGGGCCTGGAGGGCAGGCTGGTCCCGGGCCATCCTGCGCTGTGCTGGCCTATAAAGTGGAGAGTGGGCCGGCAGGGGGTGGGGTAGCTAGTGGGTCTGGGGTGTGGGCACCCCTCCACGTGGAGGGCGGCCTACCTGCCCTTGGGCTCCAGAGCTGCAAAAGGGCATTTCTGCCCTCTGGGACGGGGAGCCCCATGTCCCCATGCTCTGAGTCCCTGGGGACGGACAGGGGATGGCCTAGGTCTAGAACCAAGGTCTGGCCAAGGCCCCGCTGCCGCAGCCCCACCGGCCGCCCGGTGCCTCTGGAAGCCGCTGGGCCTGGCCCGTGTCAGGTTTGGCTGTGGCTGGGGTCCCTCCTATAGTGGAGAGGCCAGCAGTAGCCACCCTGGCCCAGCGAGGGGCGGGACTCCCCAAGGTCACACAGGCAGAGAAGAACAGGAGACCAGAGCTGGGTGCTCCAAGAACCAAGGAAGGTCTGTTTCCGAGGCTCAAAAGTGGACACAGCAGGCTGGGCGGAGACACCGTCCTCCCACAGCCCACTCTGAACTCCTCCCGAGGGCTGGAAGCACACCCTGCAGCCACGGGGTCTGACCTCCACAGGCTACTGGGGAGGGAAGGGGGGCAGCTTTGAGCCGGTAGCTGAGCTCGGGGAGGCGCCTGCCGCAGACCGCAGCCGTGAGGTGGCCACAGGACACGCTGGCTGGCGGCTAAGCCTCGGCTTTCCCCTTCAGGGGACTGAGTGGCCAAGGCTCGGGGAGCCCAGGGGACAGCTGGGGTGACCACAGCCCAGGGCCGAAAGGCCAGCGGGGCCTGAGAGACGCCCCGTTCGTCCCCAGCGGAGGACCGCGGGTGGCTGTTCCCTTGTGCGCGGCCACAGGAAGCAGAGGCCACCTGGCCCTGGGGCCCTGCCCCCGCTGCACCTGGGTCTGTTGGGCAGGGGCTGGATGTAGCAAGGGGATCCGAGGTGGGGCAGTCAAGTGAAGAGTGTCCAGGAAGGTCAGCCGCACTCAGCTGGCCGGACGAGAAGGCGGCCCCATCCTCACGGTGGCCCCGGTGAACACAGCCACACGGGCGGGCCCAGGCTGAGCCGGTGTCCTGCTGACCCTCTACCCTGTGGGGCTATGTCTTTCAGGGTGGGGACCTGGTGTCCCCACGACACCCCACTTTCAACAGAGACCAAGGGCTGGAGAGTGGGGGGCCCTCCTTGGACCACAGTCTGAGCCTCAGTCCAGGACCCCGGCTGGTCTCTGACCAGGGCTGCCTACGGGGACTCAGGGCCCACTCCGAGGCAGCACACCTTCCAGTTCTGAGGGTCCCGGGGCACGAAGCCCGGAGCTGGGCCTGGGCTTATGTGCCTAACCCATACCCACCCGGTCTCCATGGCAAGAACATGGCTAGTGCCGTGACCCTGTGCAGCCACCCACCCTCTCTGATGTGGCGTCCCCTCCTGTGCAGAGCACCCGGAGCCCGCCCTGAGGGGAGCGGATGCCTGCAGTCAGCATGACAGGCACCCTCAGCGGGGCCGGGGCTGGCGCGGCTGCAGGTCCCTGCCCCACCGCAGCCCTGGGCAGCAGGCCGAGAAGGGGCCAGACACTCGCAGGCACAGCCCACCGCCACTCCACAGTAGAAAGCCCTGGCACAGAGGAGGTGGGGCAGGGGCCTGGCCGTCCGCCAAGGTCAGCCTCCCCAGTCCTGCCTGGGCCAGGCCTTCCCTCAGGCCATGGGAGGGCAGGAGGGAAGGGCCTCCTGGAAAGCCCCTGGGACTGCAGGCCGGGGCGCCGAGTGGGCGGTACCGCAGAAACCTCTGCCTGCCCCGGTCCGGCCGGCTCGTGTGCTGTGGCCTCCTGCGCTCACCGGCTCCCAGGCCTCTTCTCCCGTCTGTAAGATGGGTCAGATGAGACCCCTGGGCAGGAAAGGGACGGGGCCTGGGTGGAGCCAGCACAGCGGGTCCAGGAGTGTGTGGCCAGGAGGGCGTGACCCCTTCAGCTGCCACCACTTGAGGGGAAGGCTGAGCTGGCTCGGACATGATGCGAGTGCACCCTGGGGCCACAGTGCCAGGGACACAACCACGCAGCATGTCCACTGGACCCAGTGAGGCCAAGCCAGAACTCGGGTTCCTGTGGTGGTCTTCCACTCCTGAGACTGGAGCCCTCGAGGGGGCAGCCCAGGCCTGAGCAAGGGCCCTGTGGCAGGTCGGTGGGGCCTCCCTCGCAGGCCTGCCTGAGCCCTCCCAGGCCAGGTGACGAGGCCATGCGAGGCTAGGTGCTGTGCTAAAGAGGTGGGCGGGTGGGGCAGAGGGCAGGACCAGGCAGCGTCAGGGGTCACCAGGACGGGGCTGGCAGACAGCACTATGGGCCACAGGGTGAGGGCCCTCTTCCAGGGCAGGACCCCCGGGAGAGCTTGAGAAGGGAGACTTCTCAGTCTCAGATAAGCTGCAGACCACAGATCTGACCCTCAAAGGCCGTGGAGAGGACCGGGGTGGGGCTGGTGACAGCAGAGCACGCAGGGGGAGCCCTGATGGTCGCCCCATCCCACAGCTGCAGGAGAAGCGGGGCACACGGAGCACCTGGCTCCTTGCTGACACGCCCACCATGAGCGGGCCGGCCTGGGCCCTGCTTTGGGAGCGTGCAAGGCTGAGCGGGCAGGCTGCTGGTGAGCTACCTGGCACCGTGGCAGCGGGTAGGTGAGCTGCCCAGGCACAGGGCGGGCTGCCGGTGAGACACCTGGCACCATGGCAGCGGGGAGCTGAGCCGCCCAGCACCAGGGTGGGAGTGACTGGATCGTTCCAGAGGTTGAGACGCCAGAGAGAAGCCATCGAGTCTCGGCTTGTGTGTGGCCCTGATGGGGGGCTCAGGCATGGAGGACTGAGGCTGGGAGGGCAGGTCTTGCCAGGGCACACCCCCGCGCAGGGGCTGCTGCCGCAGTCCTGGGACCCCCTGGGCACAGGCCACTCCTGCCCGTGAAGGTGTAGCGGAGGACTGCAGAGCAAATACGTGGCCGTGGCCTCAGTTTCCCCCTCTGAGAAATGGGACAGGAGCTGCTGGGGACCTTCTGGAGGGCACAGGTGCGGTGGCTGGATGGACAGGAGCCCGCGCGTGGCCCGGCCGGCCTGCGTGCGGCCCAGGCCCGGGTCTGTGGGGTTGGTGATACCAATCGGCGACGCAACAGCTGCCTCCAGGAGGAGGCCTTCGATGGCAGATAGGCTGCAGAGCATTATTCACGAGCCGTCAAGCCCCGGGAACGTCTGGTTGGCATGGGAACAGGAGATAAGGGCACAATTAATGGCATCGCGTTCCCGCCGCCTTTCTTCCCGACTGACCCATTTAAATCCCTGGTGGTGCTGGGTGCCTCGCCGGGGCTGCTGGCCCCTGGGAGGGCCGGCTGGGCGCACGAGATGCGGCCTGGGGCTCAGCTGCCGAGGCTGGGTGCTGCCTCCCCGGGAGCTGCCGAGTAACGTCTCTGGAAGGTGCTGACAGGGACAGGGCTGGGGAGACCCCACAGGCCCGTCACGGCATGGAGCCTGAGGCCTAGCGAGCCCGAGGTGGGCTGAGTCGGGACATGCTGTCAGGAGTGTGGCCAGGCTGCCGGGGTCCCCGCTCCACTGTCACTCTTGAGGAAGGGCCCCCACTCCTCTGAGCCTCAGGTTCCACGCGGACAGGGCTCCCCAGCAGGGGCTCTGGCCAGTACCACCCCACCTCAGTGATGCGGGTGCCCAGTGCATCTGACCCGGGCGGAGGCCCACGTGGGCACTGTGGACGAGCATGCGGCTCTGGCTCTGGGAGGGCTCGGTGAGCTCTCCTGGCCTCCAACGCCCTCTGCCAAGAGTCGCCAGCCCTGTGACCGTGACCCGGATGGCATAGCACTCTATGCCAGAGCCCGGGATGACAGGCTGAGGCTGGCCCCCGGATGGCGGACACTGCCACACTCATTTGTGACAGAGGGGGAAACTGAGGCTGCAGAAGGGACAGTGCCTGCCCCAGGCAGCACAGTGTCTGGCAGCCGGGCCTTGTCCCGGGGGCAGGGGAACTGTGAGAGGGCCCGCGGACACCCAGGCACTCCTGTATGTGAGGGGGTGCTCCTGTTCACAGAGAGGGCAGGGCACCCCCCCCCCCCCGCCTGCCTGCACTGCGGCCCTCGGAGCCAGGCTGAGTGTGGCCGGGACTCGGAAGCTGGAGTGAATGCGGCCACCTCGCAGCTACCAGTAACGCAGGGTGAAGGATGTCTGAGGAGGGCGGAGCATGGCCCGGCCTCCCATGGGCACCCGGGGTCGAGGGCCCTCTTGCTGCAAAGGAGCTCCCGCTGCTCCACACGTCCAGCCCCACCTGTGGGCTCCCGAGAGCACTGACGTGCGCTCTGTCCCATTTCCGGAGGGGGACTGAGGACCAGCCCCGGCACTCACCATCCGGACCTCACTCCCACCCCCCACACTGTCCGGTGCCCATCATCACGGGCCAGGAAGCATCACCCCGCTTTTCAGAGCCCTATGGCCCCACGGTAGAGGGGGTCCTGACCCTGATGTAGCCCTGGGGCCCTCATCCCCAACCTTTTCCCAGCCCCACACTTGCACACAGCAAGTGCCCTCCTAGCTGGAGGGACCTGTCCCCACACACGCGGCCCCCCCAACAACCTGGGGGATGGAAACTATTTTCACTCTTTTTTCTTTTTTTTTTTTCAAGAAAACTCTGGGCGGGTTACAACTAGGACTTGCCAGGAACTAACAACCCCGACATGATTCAAGGGGGAAAAACATCCTCTCTGCTCCAGGAGGTGACAAACTGCCTCTGGCTATCTTGAACCATCTCCTAGGGATGGGGGCGGCGGAGTGTCCTCCCCCCAGGCTGCTGGAAGTCAGTTTTCTTTCATTTTGAAGGACTGTACCACAGGCCCAGGGAGGATCAACTTCTTGGCAAATAAGTGTGTTTGGGGAGAAACCTTCCCAGACCCAGCGGCAGGAGGCCTGCTCCCCGGCCCCAGGCCCCTACCGTTCCCCTCATGCCCCGCGCTGTTGTTGCCTGAACCCGACGGGGCCTGCTGGCCGTTGATAAGGCCTCTTATCGGTCTTGGCGATCGCCATCGGGCCGACCGGTCCGGTGCTTATCAGAGCTCACATCGACCCGGGCGGGAGGAAAGCCCGGCGCGCCGGGGACGCCAGGGGTCCCGAGCTTCGCCCTGCGCTCCCCGCCAATGCGCCCCGGCCTATCATCTGAGCCATCTGGCCGGCCAAGGCCGCGCTCCGCCTCGCCCGCCCCCGCCCCACGTTTGAAGTTAATAAATGGAAGCGCCTATCGCAGCCACCATCGGTTGCGCGCCTTATCAGCGCGGCACATCTATCTCAGCGTGGAACAAAAGGCGCAGAGGCGCGGGCAGCTGCGCCCCGGCTTTGAAGGGGCCAAGGGGGCGGCAGCCCCAAGTGCCTGGCCCCCTCCCCACCGCATCCGTGTCCCGCCGCAGGTGAAGCCAGGGCAGCGGGCGCGCAGCTGCCAGGGCCGCAGCACAGCCGCGGGCAGAGGCGGCGGGCGCCTCCGCTCGGTGACAATCAGCCTTCGCATCTTAACGCGCTGAGATCTGCCAAGGAGGGGAGGCGCCCAGGGCCCAGAGCTGCATGGAGGGTGCCCCGCCTCGCCTTTCTGCCCTGCTCTGGTCCTGGGCACGCTGAGGATGGCAGCAGCTGCCTGTGAGCCTGAGGTCCCTGTCCCCAGCACTGCTCCAGTCCAACTGGGCTGGGCTCTAGCTTTGCCACAGTATCGGGCTGGAGCTCGTTTCCAACCTGTGACCTCCCTGCCTGTGCTATCTGCAGCGCTCATCACTCTGAAATACACACAGGGCCAGAACTGAACAGGCGCTCAGAGAAGGGGAAGAGAAACTAAAGGAGCCCAGATCGGGACCCGTGGGTGGTTTAATACTCGAGTTGACACGACAGAAGGCGACTTTAGGAACACGAGTCCGCTTGAATTTGGAGGAATCAGATTACGGGAACCCAGATTCATGCCCATGCCCCCTCTCTGGAGACCTTGGGAGTAGGGACACTCCCACACTCGTGCACATGGGGTCCTGATGGCAGTGACCTGGCGCTGGGACTGGGCAGAGGGCCAGCACCCCTCGCCTCCCGGGAGGGCCCAGACACTTGCCTATGTGGTGGTGGTGGGGGGGGCTCTGGGAGGAGGTCCCTGCCCCGCGCTGGCCTCAGAAGCGAGCAGTTATTGGCCTGCAGTGGGGAGGGGCGCTTCCTGCCCCCTCGCTCCCTCCTCCTCAACCTAGTGGCCCTGAGAGTGCAGCGCTACTAGCAGAAGCCCATTAGCAAGGTAGGGTGGACATTGCCCACCCGCAGACTGCAGAGAAGCTTGGATGCACGGGGGTGACCCAGTCTGAAGCCCCCTCCCTGGTACAGGGCAGTTCCCTGGATTCTGGGTTGGGGGCGAGGGGCGGCATCCCAGGGCACCATGTTCCCCCGGGACCTTGGCCAGGACACTTGGAGGATCCCACTTTCAAGTGTCACCTGCAGGTCGCAGGTCGAGGCTCGGGGTCAGGACCTGCGCCTGGGTTGCTGCAGAGCCCCTGGTCCCCAGCACTTGGCCGTGCGTTCCCAATCGGCCCCAGGTGCCCCCTCTCTCCCAGGCCTCCCCCCAGATACAAAGCCTGGGAGAGTCAGCCGGGGAGATAAGATCACAATTTCAGCCCGTCCCGACAGAGCGATCTTATCAGGATGGGACTTGCAGAATGGAATATTTTAAACTTTATCTGAGCCCAGATCAGGGCCGCCTTATCGCCGCACCATCTGGGGGGGGGTGCGGAGGAGGGGCAGGCCGCGCGGTGGCGGCGCACCCCGGGCCGCGCCCCCAACCACGCTCCTTCCCGCCCTCCCGCCGCCTCCCCCGTCCTGGGCCGGACCCCCGGTGCCCGGGCCGAGACGCGGGGGCCCAGCTCGCCAGCGGAGATTAGATTACCGCGCGCTTGGCACACAGCGCGGGGGGCGCGGCGCGGGTGAAGGTCGCCGGCGCTCGCGGGCAAAGCGCGTCTGGCCGGCCACGCAGGGGGGTGGTGCTCCGCAGTGGGGCCTGGCGGGGGGCGGCGCGGCGGGGGCGGCGGGCAAAGTTTGACTCACGCTTGATCTGCCGGGGGTTGCTCTGTTTCCTCCTGGACATGTCTTCGGCGCCGCGCGCCCTGCTGGCGGCCGCCTCTAGCCCTTGGCGGGCGGCGGCGGCGGGCGGCGGGGGCGCGGCGGGGCTGCGGGGCCGCTCATGCCCCCGGTCCCCGGCCTCCGCGGCCGCCCCGGCCCGCGCCCCCAGCCCGCCGCGCCCGGCCCGGAGCCGCTGGCGCCGCCGCGGAGGCCGGAGGCCACAGCCCTGAGTTGCGGGCGCGCGGACTGCCCGGCGGCCGGCAGGCTGGTGCGGGCTGCTCCGCTCCCGCGCGGACGCCGCCGCCGCCGCCGCTCGGCTTTTCTCAATGGAACCTGCGTGCAGCGAGCGGCGCACCAAGCGGCCACGGCCGGGCAGTCCGGGCGGGAGGCCCGGCGCGGGGCGGGGCCTGCGCGTCACCACCTCTGGCCCCACCCCGTCCAGGCCCGCCCCCGCGTTGGCCCCGCCCCGCCGGCCTCGGCCTTCTCGCGCGGGCCCCGCCCAGACGCCGAGGCCCCGCCCCCTCTCCCGTCTCCGCGCTCTCCGGCCCGGTCCGGCCCGGGGGTCCTGTACGCTTTTCCATTCCTTCGTCCCTGAAGTTATGTCCGCAGGCTTTACCGGGCCTCCGTTAGCCATTCCGTTCCGCTGCCCCGCAGCACCGCGTCCAGAGTGAAACCAGGCCTCCCCGGCACCGCCCCTCGGACTCGGCTCCGCTCCAAACCTGACCTGACAGGGTTCGGTCCCGAGCCGTGCAGGCCCCGCCCCCGCCCTGTAACTCCTCCCGCGGGGCCTTGGTCCCGCCTGGGACCCCCTCCACCTGCAGGCAGCCGGCGTCTGGTCTAGCTCAGGAAGCCTGAGGCCTTGACGCCCACGTTTGTCTTGAGCCAGATGTGGGGCGTGGGTCCTCGGGAACCACCGCTTCGGAGACCCCCAAATAGTGCCAGTCTCTGCCTTAAGGAGAGCAGGGACCTCAGGTCTTCCCCCTGCCCCTGGCCTCTGCCCTCTGGACAGTGCTCCTGGGGTCTCTACCCTACCTAGCTGAGCCCCGGGGTGGCAGCCCTGCCCTACCTGGAATACGAGAAGGCAGCCAGGGTCCCGGAGGCAGAACTGTCTGCTCCAGCCCGTAGAAGTGGAGAAGTGACCTTCCTCTTGTCTGCTGGGATATGTGCGTGGAGTCCCAAACCTCCCCACTGTTTTCCACTGAGGAAATTGAGGCTCAGTGGTTGTTTGAGTTCACTCAGATTCGGGGGCATACCCATTCCCAGGATTACTGCCCTTTAACCTCTTGCCTGCATGACCCCTGCCCCTCCCCACCTTTGTAAGGAGCAGGGCACTGGCAGGGCTCAGAAGCTGGCAGGAGAGTCCTCGAGAGGAGCCTGATGGCAGATGGCTGCCACCTAGCACAGCCGTCACCACCCGTCAGAGGCAGAGGCCTGAACGCCCTGCCTGGGAGACCCGCTCATCCCACCTGTTACCTTTGCCCCTGGTCTGCGGATGAGAAGGAGAGGGACCCCAGAGCCTGGGCCTCTGTTGTCGCCCTCAGGGAAGGCCACTGTGCAGGTGCAGAGGGCAGGACAGAAGGCTGAGTCCATTACTCACCACCCACCTCCGCTGCACAGACAGACGCTGGAGAACAGAGGCCTGCTCAGGCCCACACGGCTTCCCGGCTCTGCCTGCCGCGGGCCTGGCCCGGGCACAGCCTTCCCGCTCTGCTTCCGGGGGCCGTGACTGGCCCGCTCAGCCCAGGCCCTCGGAAGGCTGTCGCTGGATGAAGCCTGTCTGGTTTCCCACGGGCCTTCCCTCCTCCCCAAAGGAGGTTGCCTCACAGGCTGGGACCTGGAGTTTGGGGAGGGGATCCTCGGGCAGGCAGCCCAGGCTGGGTCAGCTAGGGATTGACGAGGGTGCCCTGAGGGCCATCAACCGCGCTGCCATCCACGGCTAGGAGAAGAAAGGCATGACCTCGCCCGTGCCCGCCTGGCCTGGTCAGTCTGCGGGCCCACGGGTGCCGGCACCTGGCCAGGTGGGAGCACAACCCAGGACCACTCTGGGCCCCTGCACGTGTGGGGCTGTCTGCTCATGTGCGCTGCACTGGGGCCCCGCTGACCCAGCCGGGGCTGCTCCGGAGCCCTGCCCTTGCATGCCACTCCTCTGCCTGCCCGGGGGCACCAGTGCAGGGCACAAAGCCACAGCTGGGGTGGGGAGCAGCCCACGTGGCTAGTGGCGCTGCTGCAGGACCTCATGTGGACCGCCAGACCTGGGAGGCCTGTGGTCACACAAGCCCAGGAAAGAGGAATGAGAAGTGGTGACTGAGGAAGGCCGGAGGGAGCCAGCCCGGGAGGCAGGCAGGCTGCCTGGAGGAGGTGACATCAGGTGGGGCTTCGTAGGAAAACGTCTGCTCAGGTGGGCGAGGATAGGGTTGGGTTTGCTGAGGGTGTCTAGGCCAAGCCCACTGACCGCGCCATGCCCCACAGAACCCCAGTGACCACCGCTCCTGCGCGTCCACAGGGAGTGCCAGGTGTGTGCAGTCACTGATGGAGTGAAGAGGACTCGCTTAGCTGGGCCAGGGCGGCCAGCCCATCGCGGGTCTCGGGGCACGTGACCGAACAAGTCCTTATTTCTGCATCTGCGAGTCGGGGGTGCTGACAGCCTCGGGCTCCTTTGACCTCAAGGGCCCTGTGTCCCTGGGCCCCTGCCTGGTGTGCCTCTGCCTCTGCCCACGAGCTGGCTCGTCCGATGGCATGCCCCATGCAGCCCCCGGGGTGGGGGGAGCACGAGCCTCAGAGAGGTCTAGAGACCGAAGCTGGAGCCAGAAGGAGGGAGCGTGGGGACGTGCACCCAGCAGAGGAGGACTCGGGGCTCTGGGAGCACGGGCTTGCCAAGCAGGACCGCAGCAGGTGGCCGGGCGCCGTGGCCAGGCGGGCCGCACAAGACTCTCCTGTCCACTGCAGCCCCTTACCCCAATGGCCAGTCGTGGTGTCCCTGACACTGCTGCCACCCAACCCACTCCAAGCTCCTATCCCCATGCCCTGACCACTGTCTCCACCGCGCTGGCCCCCCATGGCCGCTCTGCCTCCTCCAGGCCTTCCCGAGGGCCTCTGTGAAAGCCTCAGGCCTGCTTGCTCTGCGTGATCTCTGGGCCCCCTTGTGTGTCCGGGTTCCTGCGGCCACAGGGCCTTTGCACGAGCGGTCTGGGGTCCTGCCCGTTGCCTGGTCCTGCCTGCTTGCCCTTCCATAGGGTTTCCTCTGACGTCCCCAGGCCACGATGAGGCCGCCCCCAGCTCCCCAGTGTTCAGCCGCAGTGGCCCTGCCGAGCAGTGGTGAGAGGGCAGCAGAGCGCGCCCCGGGGCTCAGCTGACTGCACACGCACACGCCCCTGCTGGGCCCCGTCTCTGCAGGCGGCTCTCCGGAGAAGGGCCTGCCCTTGCCGAGTGAGTAATCCAGGGTCAGGGAGGTGGGGACAGTCCTGGGAGCCTCCCGGCGGGTCAGCGGCAGGCTGCTCTGCCCGGGAAGGGCACACCCTCTGCTGCGGGCACACCGCTGGCTACATTCGGGGGACCCATCCCAGCACCCCTCGACCCCTGCCAGGCCTCGCTTCCTCCACCACTGGCCACTGCTGGCACCCCCGTCCTCGCAGCCACCGGGAGGCCGTGCCAGGGGCCCGTCCTGGGGTGAGTCCCCGCCACTCTGTGCAGGGTTCAATGACCCTGTCCCAGTGGGGGTGATGGCTTTAGACGTGCGGGCCTCTGCAGCAGGCCACGGTGGCAGGGCTGTCAAAACAGCTAGGCTGGGAGGGCGGGCCCAGGGCGCCTGGATGCTGCGGACTCCTGTCAACCAGCTGCCTCGGGGCCTAGCAACCGGATCAGGGAGTCCCCATCCCAGCTGGGACCCCTCTGTCCCTGCCCGTCCCCAAGAAGTCTTTCTCAGGGGCAAAAAGAGTTGGCCTGGGGCAAGCCAGACAAGCCCCTTCTCTGGCTTCGGTGGCCCGGCCCACCAGCTTCTCGAGCAGGTCACACCCTCAGGAGCTGCGACAGGCTTCCCCTGGAGACTCAGAGACTCGGCCGCCTCCTCGGACGGCTGGGGCTCACCTTCCATGTTGCTGCTCCCAGGCCCATTCACCGGCCAGGCAAGCGGGTTCCAGGCACAGAGTGGAGATTGTGTCTGGGCCCCTTCTAGCCACTGAGAATTGGGGTCACTCAGGCCATGTGACCCACAGGGCTCGCCTCTCCCGTCTCCCCCGACCAGCTGCCCGACGCTGCCCCCACTCCAGACTGGGGCTACATGCAGCTGTGCTGTGGGAGCTGTCTCCTGGCTCCCACAGGGCTCCCACCCACCCTGCCTGGTCTCCGTGGCAGGACCCCAGCTTGAACCCCAGGCTGAAATGGGATGGGGTTTTCGGAGGTCTGGGGCAGTGTGTTTTGCATGGTTAGAGATGGGTGCGGGCTCCCACACACATGCCCAAACTTAGCCCTCTCCCATGAAGAAGCTAAGCCCCAGTCCCTCCTGAGTCCGGGCTCTGCAAGCACTCAGTGGACAGAATGCCCTGGAATCCACGCGGGATCTCGCTAAGGCCAGCAAGAGCTGCAAGGGCCAGGCTTACAGCCCCGATATGCTGCCGGCCGCATCCCTGCTGTGGCAAAGCTGGCCCTGCAGGGCACTGCCCCACATCCTGCCTCCGCCAGGCCCTGGTGAGGCGTCAGCGTGTTTGCCCCACAGCCAGAGACGACAGACGGAGGGAGGGCTGGGTACACCAGGGCGCCGCGCCCTTCTCCCAGGCCCTGGTGGCAGCACCGGCCGTGTGTCGTGTGCCAGCCTGGCCATCAGCTGCTTTCTCCTCTGGAGATGGGGTCTGTCACACACCCACGGAGCCTGTGGGACTACAGGGACCCTGAAGCTGGGGCGCACTGCAGCCCACAGCCCAGACCTGTGTCCTCAAGGGGACTGCGGGGGGGGGGGGGCGCTGGAAGGTTTCCGGTGACCGTGTGTCCAGGTGCCAGGCCGGCGGAGGGCCCAGAGTGGGCAGTGCTACGCCTGAGTCTCGGCCCACAGCTGTCGCCCTCCTCGCTGGGCAGACGCGGTCCTGCGAGTCCCTCAGGCAGGGCAAGCCGAGGGGCAGCCTGTTCGCCCCCGTCATGCCCGAACCTTGGCAAGGGCAGGCTCCTGCCTCCCTGCTCAGGCTATGGCAGGTGGCGGCCTCGAGCTGCAGCCCCAAGGCCAGAGGCTGGTCACGGGTAGACACCACTGTGGGGAAGGGCCGTGACCTTGGGCGGCCAGGCTGGGCAGGCTGGAAGGGAGAGGCCCCCGTGTGGCTGTCCGGGGCAGCCGTCCCCCAGGCCACGCCCCCACCCGTGGGCAAGGGGAGAAACAGGGACCGAGCGGCGGCCTCGGCTGGACCTCCAGGGCCACCTAGGGCACATGGACAGCGGCACTGACTGCACCCTCGGCCTCCTTCACGGCCCTCAGGCCTCGCTGCTGGCCGCCAGTAAAGGCCCGTGCCCCAGCAGCATGCCTCTGTTCCCCTCCAGTGCCCACCCATGCCGACACCCAGGAAGCACATGGCCGCCGCAATCGCCCAGCCCTGCATCCTCTCCACCTGGCTGGTGCTGTCCTCCTCTGTCCTATCTGCCCGGGCCCGTTTGGGGCCAGCTCTAGGACCTGGTCATGGATGTGCCACTCACGAGGGGCACTGGCCACTAGGAGGGGCCCTGCAGTCTGGGCCTCTGAGCCCTGGGGGTGGGGAGTGCCCTGCCCAGAGACAGGGTCCAGGAGGGGACAGTCTAGGTGGACAGTCCTGTGGGCTGGAACACGGCCGCCTTCCTCTCTTCAGGGAGCCCCTGTAGGCCTGTGCCAGGGCTGCCTTCTGCTCTGTGCAGCTCCTGTTTGGCGGCCCCTTGAGGGCCAGGCCCGACACCAGACCCAGCTGGAGCCGGTGTGTCACAGGTGTCGTGTGCACTGGCTGGTGGGGCCTTGGTGCACCCTAGGGGCTCAGCAGGCGTGTGCATGTTCGTGTGCATGTGGATCTGAGTGTGAGCCTGCGTTGGGAGTGTGCATGTGTGTGCAGCAAGTCTGGGCCTGCGGCGTCGCGTGTGCAGGCTGGGTCTTCAGGCTGCCAGGAAGCACTGTGCCCTGCTGCTGCCCTGCCCCACGGGCTGGTCTCTGGCTGGGCGAGTGCTGCCACCTGGTGGCCAGGCAGGGCCATCCATGTGTTCTCGAGCCAGGCAGGAGGGTGCGTGGAGGCTTGGGACATGCCAGTCCCTGAGGGGCCTCCGATGGCTCCCCAAGGGCATGTGGGAATACAGAATGGCCAGGGGGTCTGTACAAGGCCTGGGATTTCTGTCACCTCCCAGGTGATGCAATACTGCTGGCAGGAGTGTCCAGGGTGCAGGGCCCCACGGGCTCTACCCCCAAAGTCTGGCAGGCCTGCCTGGAACGTACACTCCTCTACCCACCCTGAGCCCCGTGGGACCCCCGGTGTGGCTCCAGGCCCCTCACAGCCTTCCTGGCCAGTTTCAAGGCCCCCGCTGCAGACCCTGCCCCCAGACCCCCACTGCAGACCCAGAAGCCCCACCCAGGCAGTGCCCGCTGAAGGGCAGGCTGTAGACTCAAGCCGAGTGGACGGGGAGGAGGTGGCCACACTGCACCGACCTGGCCCTCGGGCAGCCGGCAGGGCTGGGGCCCTGTGTGATCTGTCAGGTGCCAGGGCCGCCAGTCAACAGCCTGTGAGTGTGAGCCGGTGTGAAGGGGCAGGGTGATGGCGAGAGGGGCCGCGTGGGGCCTGGGCTGCGGGGCAAGGCTGGGGGTGGGCAGGGGTGGGCACGGGCAGGCTGAGGCTCTGGGGCTTGTCGTCTTAGAAGGGGGCACTGACGAAACCCTGGGAATGACTTCACCTTCGGGAGCTCTCATGCCGCAGCAGGGGGGAACCGAGGCCAGCGAGATCCCCCACGGGGGGCCCCAGGGGTCTGAGTGCAGGAGGCTCCCGGCTCATCCCTGCAGCGCCCCGAAGCCGAGCCCTGATTACTTCCTGGTGGCTCACGTCTCCCGCAAAGGGAAGCCAGGCAGCGCCTCCTGGCTGTGCGGCTCATTCGGGCGCTGGTGGGACTAGGCTCTGCGGGGCTGAGGGAGGTGGGGCAGGACGGAGTCCCCAGGGCCCAGGATCTGGCCCCTGCCTCTCCACCCAGCCCCGGGCTCCCTGCTTGGAGGAGGATGTGCCGGCCCAGGGACTTGCGGACTGTTCCCGGCCAGCCCTGAGCCCAGTCTGGGAAGGCCCAGGGAGGAGGTGTCTTCCGGGGCTTACCTGTGGGCACCTCCTCGGGTAGAGGTCCCTGCAGGCCCCTCACTGAGGCAGAGCCTGGGCCTCCAGCGCCCCCAGCCCCACTGAGGCACCCTCTCTCAAGTGTGGCCCCCCAGCAATGGAGGGGCTGGCAGGGGAGGTTCGGCACCCATGGGCACAGGGGCAGGGGTGGGGAAGGACGGGCCAGTGCCAAGGCCATCCGAGGGCAGCCCTTCCACAGAATGTTCCAGAAGGTCATGGCCTCAAGAAAAGGCACAGCAAACCTGAGGGGCCTCAGGAGCGTGCCACGGGGTGGAGGCCTTGCAGGGAAGTGGGTGGGGGGCTCAGAGCTCCACCCCCAAGCTCCCCTCAGCCTGGCTCCCACCCTTCACCCCTCCCTTCGTTTTTCCATGGGGAGGGGCAGGCAGCGTCCTCTCTGGACCCTGGAGGGGCTGCCCAGAGGGGCCGGAGTGTTGGTGAGGGCTCAGCAGGGACAGCCCGAAAGGGGGCTTGCTCCCTTCTGGAGGCCCTCGCCGCCTCCCCCACCGGAGGGGCTGCGTGTGGCCCCAGGTTCAGGGCTCGGGTGCAGGGCAGGGAAGGGTGTGACAGCAAGACAGACGCCACACACAGGGCAGGGGCTTTCCTGCGAAAATAGTGGGAATATATTTGAAAAAAGAGTCGGCTAGGGTCAGTAAGGCCTTGGCCCGCTTTCGCCCACCCACACCGACCTGTGGCACCGGGGAGGCCAGCGTGGCCCTACTGGTCTCTTCCGAATCAGCAGAAAGCCGCACCTGCGCACGGCGTCCGAGCACACGAGGGGGTGAGCAGTCGCGACGCCGCCTGCCCCTCCTCAGACAGGGCTCGTGGGGGACACGCACGCCACCCTGGGTGTGCAGTGCGCGAGCCGCCTCCTGACGGGCATGGCACCTCCACGCCCAAGGGTCCCTGACTGTCGGGGTCCTGTGCCCGGGCGCGGCCTCGCTGACCCACTGCCCACCGATGCCCAGTTACGAGAAACAGACAGCAAGGAAGCCGCTATTCACATTTCAATGCGGACATAGCACCAGAGGGTATGCTCGCTGCTGCTGGGAGCCAGAGCTGCCGTGGAGAGGCGGTGGGGGCGTCTGGGAGCTCGGAGGGGCAGTTTCCCTCGCCTGTGTGGGAGCTGGTCCCGGGGCCAATGGCCTGCGTGAACCGTGGTCGGAGGGGGAAGGCCCCTCGTGTTCTTGGGACCCGCTGGCTCAGAAACTGCTCCTGTCTGTGGGGAGCCCTCCTGTCCCCCGATCTCTGGAAGGCCTGCAGCAGCAGCCGACTGAAGGGGAAGTGCCCGGCGGCCTCGACTTACGGCCCTGCTGGGCGGGGAGCTGGAGACTGCAAATCCTCAGCTGCTGGGTCCTGTGGCGTCGGCCGAGCCGGCAGGCACGCGGGCTGGAGGGGCTGCAGCAGCCCTCCTTCCCCGCTCTGGCGTCAGAATCAGGGCAGAGGCATGGCCGCCGCGCTAGCCGTCTCGGGAAGGAGGAGGCTGCCTCCAGGGAGCCCGGCTGGCCAGGCTGGCCAGGCGGGCCTGGCCTTGCCGCAGCACCCACTCCCACGGGTCACTCAGAAGCGTCTTTCTTTAAGGGGATCCTGAAGCCCGTCAGTCTCGGCCCGAAGAGCTGGTTGAGGAGGTCGCTCTGGGACGCCGCCGTCCGGCAGTCTCGGGGGTGGGCTGGCTGGGCCCCGTGGCTGGCCCTGCCTCTTCTGGAGGGCCTGAGCAGGGGCCTTACCCTGGGGAAGGCCTCGCCCAGCCCCTCCTTCCCATGGGTGTGCCCAGGTGCCCCCCTCCGCTGCTCCGAGGGCCGCAGCTTGGTCCTGCTGTGTTGGCTGCTGGGCCTGGGCTTGGCAGGGAGCACACGGCTGGGCGTTGCCTGTTTCCGAGGGGGCCGGGGGCGCTTGTCTGGGGTGTCTCCCCCAGTAGGCCCGGGGGCCAGGCCCTTGCTCCTCTCCTCACTGCCCTCTGCCCTCTGGCTGGGGCCTGGGCTCCCACGGGAGGTCTTGGTGTGGGCCCGAGACAGGGGCTTGCCCGCTAGGGGGCTCCTGCCGGGGCTAGTGGCCTTGGCTGGCATGGTGGCTGCCTCCCTCTGCAGCTGCCCGCTGGCAGGCTGGGGCCGGATGTCACCCACCGCCTTGGTGCTCCGGGAGCCGGGGCCTGGCCTGCCCTTAGGGGTGGGGGGCTTTGTCCTGTGTTCAGCACCTCGGGGCGGGGGCGGCGTGCCAGGTGCTAGGCTCCCCACAGCCACCCTCAGCTGCTCTGGGAGCGCGGCCGGTGTGGGCCTGTCCTTCGATGAACGCCAGCAGTTCCCAGGCGTGGAGGCACTGCGCTTGTGGGAGGGGCCACCCCAGGTCCCCCCAAGCACCACGTGGCTTGAGGACACCTGCTTCTCTTCCTGGAGGAGCAGCATGCCCTCTGGGGAGTGGCCACGGGCAGCCAGGGGCCTGTGCTTCCTTGAGACCAGATGCTGCGCCTGCCTGGCTGCCCCGTCCTGGGTCCCTGTGCCCCGCAGGGCCTGGGGCGGGGCAGTGTGCCGCAGAGCCGCCCCACCCACTTTGCTGCCACCTTTGCCATCAGCCCTGGCAGTGGGGGAAGGGGACAGAGACTGGGCTGGGAGGTCCCGCAGGTCAGGTGGTGGGCCTGGGCCTCTGACTGCGAGGCCGGCCGGTTCCGTGGGCCTCTCTTGGGTTGCGGGCTGCCCCTCGGGCTCTCTGGGAGCCACAGCGACGCAGAGTCGGGGCAGGGCTGGGGGCGCCTCCTCGCTCAGGGTGGGGCTGCTGCCCTGCAGGGGCCCGCAGGCCTGGGGCTCGAGGGTGCTGCCGGGCGCCCGCAGTCTGGGCTGCTTGCTGGGCAGCACGCCCTCAGGGGTGGGGGCCCTCTGCCCAGCGGCTCCTGGCCTCCTCACGCCGCGGAACGTGAAGGGCTGCCGCCCCGCGCGCGGGTGCTTGTCCATGTGCCGGTCGAACTGCTCCTTCTTGGCGAAGGTGTAGTTGCAGGAGCTGCAGGCGAAGGAGCGCCGGATGACATGCATGACGTTGGCACACAGCTCGCAGGCGTACAACGGGGTGTGCTGCGGCTCCGGCCCCTCCACCACCCCGTGCGCCCCGCCCAGGTGCGCGCGCAGCTCCCGGTGCTCGGGATAAACCCGAGGGCAGCGGGGACACAGGTAGACGCGCTGGGGGCTGTGCACCGCCAGGTGGCGCTGCAGCTTGAAGGGCTTGGGGAACCGCTTCCCGCAGTGGTGGCAGTCTCGGGACGGGTCCTTGCAGTCCTCGTGCACCTGGGCAGCTTGAAGGAGTGACTCACTGCCGCACCAGGCGTCGGGAGACGGGCTGGGGGAGCCTGAGAGAGCGGCGGGGCTGCTGGCGGGCACGCCGGCTGAAGAGCCGTCTGGCACGCAGGCAGCATCGTGGCCCGAGGGGGCGGGGTGCACCATGGGTCTCACCCCCTCCCTTGGGGTCTCTTCCTCTGCGTTGCCTTCTGGCTGCGACAGCTTTGTGGGACTCCCGCCGGTCCCGCCCTTGGGGTGCTTGCCCCTGTGGGGTCTGGACGTCTGCCCTGTCATGCCATTCAGGGGGCGGGCGGGGGTGCGGAGCCGCGTGGGCAGCGGGGCCAGACCTCCGGGTGGTCCCCACGTGGGTGCCCTGCGGGCAAAGCGTGTGGCGTGCTCCCGCAGGTGCTCGTTGTACATCCAGACGTCGGCCACCTCCTTGAGGCACATGCCACAGGCCCACAGCCCCGGCCTGCCCTGCGCGTGCTTCTCCTGCAGGTGCTCCCGCAGCAGCTCCCGGGAGCCGAACCTACGCTGCACGCACATGTAGCAGGTGGGCGGCGGCGAGGGGCTGTGGGCCAGCCTGTGGGCGTCCCGCTCGGCCAGGCCGTGGAAGCGCTGGAAGCACACCCTGCACTTGTAGGGGGCCCTCCGGCCTTTAGCAGGCCGGTCTCGGCCCTCGGCCCTTTTCGGTCCGGATGCCGCCTCTGTCCTGCCCTGCGGCCCCTGTGGACTCCCCATGGCCTTCGGGTCAAAGCAGCTTGTGCTGGGGGCTCCCACCGGGTCTTCGCAGGCTCCCAGGAAGCACAGGTCTTGCACTGGCACGTTGGGCCCGAGCATCTCGAAGTCCGTGGTGTGGAGTGGCATTGGGCTGGCCCCCGTGGGCACCCCACCGTCATACTGCTCTCTCTCCAGGTTAGGGGGCTCTGGGCTCACGTCTCCGAGAGAATGCGACGCCTCAACTGCGGGGGCCCGCAGCTCCAGGCCCCGCCAGGCTGCTGGGACCACATGCAGCTCAGGGATACTCTCTGGCCCGGCCTCCGCGTAGTGGGAGGGCACGCCCTCGGCACGGCTGGTCTCCCTGGTCGGCTCTGGGACCCACGGGCTGGAGCAGGGGGCCCAGGGGGTCATGCCTGGCAGCTTGCCGCTGAGAGGCCCATCTAGGAGAAAGGATTCTGGCAGCCCTGTGGCCTCATCGTCCCATGGGTTCTCCTGGGAAAGGCAGAGGGAGCCGGAGTCGCTGAGGTCCGTGGGCAGGCAGGCAGAGGGCTGCACGGCACTGTCCCCAGCCTCGTCGCAGGGCTCGGGCAGCGGCTGGCGCTTCGGCTTCCTGCAGCGCTTCCCATAGACACGGGGGTTCTTCTTTCGAGTCAAGCGGCCCCCCAGAGGGAAGAGCTGGGAAAAAGAGACCTCGTCATCAAACAGACTCAGAGGGTCTCCGAGGCCTGAACCAGGAGGCCTGGGGGCAGCGCCCTCTGGCCCCTGGACTCCGGCCGGAGCTTCAGGACTGTGTGGGGCGCCCTGGGCGCAGCTGCCGAAGGTGCTGGCCGCTTCAGAGCCGGAACTCTCGGGAGGCCCCGCGGGACCCAGGGGAGGCACATGCTCCTCCCCGAGGCTGTTTCCCGGCTCGCTCTTGGCCCCTGTGCTGCCCTTGGTAGTGGTGCTCCCAGCCGCCCGAGACAGCTGCTTGCAAGTGCCCGGTGCACTGTCTCTCGGCCCCTGGACGCCCCTCGCCGAGGCTCCCCTCTGCTCAGCTGGCCGCTCCCTGGGAGAAGCCCCTTCCATGCTCCCTGGATGGATCCTACCATCTCCGGGGGCCTCCTGTGCCTGCGTCTCCTCTGCACACGGGGCCCCCGGGCCCATCTCTGCTGTCCCCTCCACTGCCCCGGGCCCCACATGTGCCCCGGGCTCTCCCTCTGGGGATGGAGACAGGCATCGCCTCGGTGGGCCTGGGTAACTGGTGATGGCAGTTGAAGGACCCGAGCTGCGCCTATCTGAAATCGCATCAGGAGAGACACGGGGAGCGGGCTGCGCCCGGGCCCTTCTCGCTCTCAGCCTCCCCCGTTTCCCACTGGGCCCCTCTGCATCGCTGGAGGAGTCCACGGGCCGGCTGCCCCTTCGCGGCCCCTCTCTCTGCGCTGCACGCTCAGTTCGGGGCTGTGCTGGCCGCCTGGGCACTGAGGTCGCAGCGTTCACGCCTAGCTCTCGCCTGGTCCGGCCGTGGGGGTCTGGCTGCTGGCTGGGAGGACAGCCTCGTGTTCCTGGGACCCCGAGCCCCTGCCTGCCCTCCACCCATGTCTCAAACTCTGAGGCGTCCTCGGCAGCATGGCCAGGGTCCTGGATTGGCGAGTGGGCTGGTCTTTCCCGCCTGGGCACCTGGTGGTCGACCCCAGGGGGCTGGCAGAGTTGGGCTTTGGGCTCTGAGGGCTGGGGAGCAGGCAGGTCGGGGAGAGGCTGGAACCGGTGTTTCCTGGCTTTGTGCCGGCTCAGGCCGGGCCGGGAGCGGAAGGAGGCCGCACAGACGTCGCAGGTCGCTGGCAGCCCGTCTGGGGCTCGGCCCTTCTCTGTGGACAAGAGCTTCTTTGTAAAGCCACGGGGTCTCTGCTGGGGGTCTTGGGGGCCGTGGGGGTTCCTCCGGGGCATGCGGCGGAGGGCGTCTCTGCTGACGTCAGGGGCAGTGCCTCCCGGAGGTGCAGCTCTGTCCGGCCGGAGCCGTGCTGAAGGGCAGGTGACAGTCTGGCCTCTGCTGCCAACCCGGGGCACCTTTGCAAGGCCAGGGGAGCCAGACTCAGGCATCCCCGGGTGCTCCTGGCCCTCACTGCTGGGCCCTGCTTCACCTTCTGGGCAGGCGTGGGAGTCTGGCTCTGTGGCCCCCGGCGTGGTGAGGTCAGGGACGCTGTGGCTGTCCCTAGGGCCGAGGTGGCCAGTATTGCTTGGCAGGTCTGAGGGGTCCTTGGGAACCCCGTCAGGGCTGGGGGGCAGGGACCCTCTGCGGGGGGGGCATGGCCCCCGAGGCCCCTTGGCTGTCTCAGTCTCGTCGTTGGCCGGGAGGGTGGACAGGCCAGCAGCTGCTCTCAAGGGCCTGCCTCCCCCTGGGCCGGGAGCGGCAGCGGCAGCGGCAGGACCCCTCCTCGGCTTCTCCTTTCTAGAGTCCTCCCGAGTCCTTAATGTGCCCTCTCTGGGGCTGGCCCCCCTACAGGCGGGCTTCAAGGCCTCGATGAACCCAGGCTGGCGTGTGTGAGGATCTTCCAGGGGGCTGCCGTCCCCCGTGGCGAGACTGTGAGCCACAACTTCCTCGGGCTCACAGGGGTTTGCTGTCAAACATGGGGACGCTTCCAGGGCCCCCCCCGGAGGTGCCCAGGTGAAGGGACAGGGCAGCAGGTGCAGGGCACTGGGGGGGTCCCTGTAGGATAGAGATGTGGGGAGTGGCCTCCTCAGCTTGCCTGGAGCCCCTGCGGCCTCAGAAGGCGCGGTGGGAGGGTCTCCTTGGGTGACTACAGTGCTGGGCAGGGGGGCACAGGGGCCCAGGCTCCCAGGGGCAGGTGCTGGGCCCTCCTGGGGGAGCAGCAATGGCCCCGGGCCTGGGCCGGGCACCATCTCTGTGGGTGAGCCCACGGGCCCATCTGTGGGGTGGGCCGCCGAGGCCGGCAGCCACGATTCTCTCTCCGGGGTGGCGGGGCTCGGGGCGGTCCCACCGCCCTCCAGCTCCTTCTCCGGCCCATCTGCACCCCTAGCAGGCCTGGCCAGTGTGGCTGCAGGATCAGTGCCTACCACGGCCCACCCGCCCGGGCGCCCCTGGCTATCTGGCTGAAGCCAGCTGGCGTGGCCTTGACCCTCGGGCCCCTCAGCCAGGCCACACCAGCCCAGAAGTCCACCTGCCTCAGGCCCCGGCCGACGTCTGGCCACCGCAAGGGCAGCTGCCGCCTGCACCCCTCCCGAGGAGTCCTGGGCAGGGCTGGGGGCCACGTCCCCACCTTCCCGAAGGCCCCCCGCTAGACCTGAGGGAGCCCCTGGCGGGAGGCTCTGGACTTTGGGAGGTGGCAGCTCCCGTGTGTCACCTTCGTTCTCAGCCGCTCCAGCCCCCAGGAGCTGGGGGTGACGTAAGGGGCTCAAGGCTGGGTCCTGGGAGCCCCTGCCAGGGCCAGCATCGGGCACGCGGGTGCGACTCAGGGCAGGGATCGAGTGGGCCTCCCCGCCCTGGCGAGCAGTCGTCCAGGATGGCCCGGTGGCTGTGAGCACACCACCCTCAGAGCCGGGGCGCTCCGCCGCGGGGTAGGGGAGCCCCGCGCCTCTGGGCGCACCTGCGGTGTCTGCAGCACGGCCCTGGGAGGCATGACTGTGGCTGGCACCATGAAGCGGGGTGACGTCGCTCTGGAGTGCCGGGTCAGGTGCCAGGTGGGCGGCGAGGCTGCCGAGAGCCCCCAGCGCGGGCGGGTCTGGGTAGGGCCCGTCCACAGTTCTGGGCTCTAGGACCAGCCCTGCTCTCTGTCCGCGGGGAAGCAGCCTTGACAGGTCTTGGCTTCCCTGCGTCCCGTGGGGGCTGCACTTTGCGAAGCCCCCAACACCCAGCAGGGGCTCCTGCCGCTCGTTGGGGTCCGGTGAACACACAGCTGGGGATACCTCACAGTCTCGTTCCACCTTGGGGAGTCCCGTCTCGGGGAATCTGGCTTTGTGCACTGGCTGGAGACCGAGGCTGGTCCCCTCGGTGGAGCTGAAAGGGGCCCCGGAGACCAGGCTTGCATGGGTGCCAGGGGCCAGGGCTGCCCCTCCATGGTGGGCCGGGGTGGGCCAGGGCCTCTCCCCCCGTGGGCTCCGGGGTGCCGTGGCCACGGTTCTCTCTGCACGCAGCTCGTGTGGGTTAGGGTCCTGAAGCCCTTGTAGGGCCCCTGCAGGGAACGCGTCCCCGGGGCATGAGGCAGCCCGGTGGGCAGGCAGCGGGGAGCCCACCCTGCCAGCACGCTGGGCCTCTCCCGGGTCCCCAGGGGCCCCGGGCGCACCTCTGCCCCTCCGCAGCTCCCTCTCCAGCTCCGTGACCAGTCTCCGGATCTCTAGCTCGTCCTCGGACAGACTGCTCCGAAGAGAGACACTGTACTCGCTTCCCTTCCCTGGCCCGGAGGGAGGGCTGGGGGCCACTGTCCCCGCACAGGAGTGCTTCTTCCCAAGTGCCTTTTCCCCTGAGAGCTCAAGGAAGTGGCCAGGCAGTGTTGGGGACCCTTCGTCCAGCAGCAAGAACGAGGGGCCCGGTGGCTGTAAGGGGACCGTCCTCAGAGGAGGGCCCGTACATGCCACAGGTGCATGGGGGTCCCTGTTTGCACACAGGCTGCCATAGAGTGGCGGGCCAGACCCGGCCAGGGCCAGCCCCGAGAAGAGGCACGTGGGCTCCAAGGTCAGTGGTGACTGGGCTTGACTCGGGGCCATCCCCGCCATGTAGGGTGGGCTCTTGGGTGGTCTCGGCTTCAGGGGCTCCATGTCCACACCATGTTGGCAAAGGCAGGTGCTGCTGGCTGGCCCTGTGACCGTAGCTAGGGATTTGGGGTCCAGGTCTTTAGGGAAACAGCCAGCCAGGTCTTTGGGCCCAAGGAACAATTCGCTGGGGGCACTGCTCTGGGGCTGGTGCCCCCTTTTGGCAGCTGGAGCCCCCACGGAGTCTCCGCAGACAGGACTGGGGATGCGGTCGAGACTTGCGTTCTTCCAGAGCGAGACTTGGGGCTCGGGTGGGGCGGCACTGGCTGCGAGTGTCAGAAACTGCTCTGGCCGGTGGGCAGGGGAGTCCTTTCGGTCATGGTGGCCCACAGCGCCACGCAGACCGCCCGCGCCGGGGGAAACAAGGCCTCTCGATGGCTCGGGTCTGCTGGTGTCCTCGCGGCCGGGTGGGGGCCGCCCTGGGGCCGGGGAACCCAGGCTCACACTCTGGCTGGCATCTGGAGGAGCACTTACAGCCCCTCGCAGGTCCGTGGTGCCACGGGGAGCCTCTTCGGTAACCTCAGCCTTCTGGGGGCCGTCCTGCGATGGACAGCTCTCCTCTGGGGCCTCAGTGTGTGGGGGGACCTTTGCAGGACGGGCAGGGCCTCCTCTCACAGGGGCCTCCCTGGCCTCCAGGCTCTTGCCGGCGCCTGCGTGGGTCCCCCATGACTCTTCTGGGCTTGGGGAGCCCCTGCCCTGCCCAGCTCCCCGCCTGCCAACCGTCCTGCCTCGCTGCCGCCCTCCCTCCGCCCTGGAGCCCCGGGACTCCTCCACCTCCACCTTCTTCTCACCTCGGCGCCACCTCGGGCAGCCGCGGGGGTGTCGGCCCGGGACCCCGGAGCCCTCCTGTGGAGGGTGTGTGTCCTCCTCGGACTCCGACGCGCAGCCCCACTCGGGGGATCTGCTGTCCGGCACGGCGTGCGCCAGGGGCCCCTGGGAGGCCAGCGGGGGCGGCCCATGCCGCGGCCTGTTCTTCTGCAGGACGATCTTGTGGATGAGCTCCTTGTTCCAGGTACCGCCCCGGGCCCGCCTCTTCCTGTCCTTCCGGGGGGGCAGTCGGGGGCGTCTGGAGCCCCTGGGTTCTCCTGGGGGGTTGCTGGCTCTGGACACCCGGCCCTCAGGGTCGGTGCGGCTTCTGGGGGCCCGCGTCCTGAGGTCCCGGCTGCGGGCCGGGAGCCGCTCAGCTTGGTGGTCTTTCCTCCTTGGCCTCAGGGAGGCGGCTCTGGGGCCCCTGCCGGGTCCCTCGGCAGGGACAGCCCCGTCCAGCTCCTCCCGAAACACCTTGAACTGCTTCCCTCTCCTCTGCCGCCGGCCCAGACAGGCAGGGGGAATGGGAGCGGCCACCTCCATGGGCACTGGTCCCAGGGAGCGGGTCTTGGGCCGGCTCCGGGCTGGGCAGCCCTTGTCCCCGGCGTGGGAGGTTTGGGGCTCTAGCCCGGCCGCTGTGACGGGGGCCTGGCCTCTGCCCTCTGCAGTGGCCCCTGCCCTGGCCTTGGGGAGCTGCCCGGGGCCCGGCCCTCTGGGGCCAGAAGGCTCCTCGTCTGTGAACACGTCGATGAAGCTGCTGTCAATCTCGAGGTTGCCAGGCTGGTGTTCCATGCCGTTCAGGGCCTCCGTGATGAGGCTGTCCAGCTTGGCATCGTCCTCCGGGTCCAGGTCAGAGGCAGGGAGCGGGAAGGGAGCGGCCAGGCCGGGCAGGAGGCTCGTCCTCAGGGGGTCGTCTCTGCCATCTCCCTGCGTGCCTCCAGCTGCCGGGAAGGGAGCCATCTTGGCCTGGCTGAGTGGACCAGCGTGTATGTCGGCGTGTGCTCCAGGGGCGTCGGGAAGCCCGGGCGGGCCATCCTTGGCCCTGGCCAGCAGCAGGCCGCAGAACTGCCGGTGGGCCAGGAAGGCGGCCAGGCTGCCGTAGGTGCGGTCACACTGTCTGCAAGTGAGCAGCACGTCCAGCTGGTCCAGGCTGGTGCTGCTCAGGGGGAAGTGGGCGGCCGTGTACGGGGTCGGCCCTGCCCTGCCCACCTCGTCCAGGCCCTGGAAGGCGCCCTCGGCCACCAGCCCGTTGACGGGGAACCTGAAGGTCTTGACTGGCTCTGGCCGGTAGTGGCTGGGGTCAGGGGACTGGAAGGGGCTGCAGGTCTCCTGGGAGTGCGTGGGGGCATGGAAGAAGGCAGAGGGTACCAGGGAACCCGGGAGCTGGCCCTCCTCAGAGCTGGGATTGGCTGGGCTACTGGAGAGCGGGGACAGGGACGAGCAGGCACTGCTGCTGGCTGTGCTGGTGGCGGGCGAGGGCAGCGGGGACTCGCGGGGGGAGGCTCCCACCACCCTGGGCGTCCCACGGGGAGACACCTGGGGCTGGGCCACCCTGAACAGAGGCTGAGTCCCTGGGTCCTTCAGCCCCGTGTGGGTGAACAGCCCAGGGCCCGCCGACTGGCCGGGGCCCTCCCTCCTATCAGCCAGCACCTCCCCAGCACCCAGGGTACCCTGGCAGACTCCCCGCCACTCGGGGGTCCCCGCAGGGAAGGAGCGCTGGCTCACAGTGTCCATCTGGTGGGGACCTGGCCCGCGGGTAGGGAACCCCTGGGGCCAAGGCAGGGGGAGACCTTGGGGGAGACAGAGCTGCCGGCCTGGGCTGGGCTGGCGGTCAGAGAACATGCTCCTGGCGGTGGCGGGGGGGCCCAGGGGAGGCTCAGGGTAAGAGGCTGCAGGGGGGTCCCACAGCTGGGATAGTCTGACAGCCGTGGGACCTGAGGTGGCCAGCTCGGGGTCCAGGGGCCCCAGGCTGGTGCCCACCCCACTGGGTCTATAGGCCGGCCCCAGAAGGTGCCTTTGGGGCAGGGGGTGTGGGGGCTCCCGTGGGCTCCCCATCCTGCTGCAGGTGGAAGGTGGTCTTTCGGGAAGGACTTTGGTCAGGCTCTCGTGTAAACTGTCAGAGAAGGGGCTGGGGGGAGCAGCACCAGGGGGAGGTAGGGTGCCACCGAGCTCACTGGGGGCATCGAGGCCACCTGGCTGGCCTGGGCACCAGGGCAGTGGGGGTGCAGGCGGAGCGGGTGGGGGGCAGGCGGGGCCTGTGCCCAAGGCCCCGTCTGGCCACACTCCCGTGGCTTGGTGGAAGGCGAGCACCAGCGTCCCCTCAGTGTACTCGGGCATGGCCATTTCTGCAGGGAAGGGTTTGGCACCAGCCCCGCGCAGTTCTGGGAAGGGGAACCGGAAGGAGCCCCCGCTGGGGCTGCCTCCTGGCCTGCTGCCTTTGGGAAAGGGCTCTGGCTCGCCCAGGGAGACCCCGAGATTAGCACCTGGGAAGCTGCTCCCAGCAGCAGGGGGCCAGGAGCCAGCCTGGCCAGCCGGGAACGTGGGGTAGGACGCTGGCCTGTGGGGGCTGGCGCCATGGCCCCGGGGGTCCCTCAGGGGTGGGGGCCCAGGAGTGGCGGCCAGCGAGGTACTGTCGGTGGAGGTACAGACTGAGGGGTCCCCCTGAAAGCACCTTTCGAAGCTGAGCTCTTCTGGGGCAGGTGGGGCCCCGGCACTCACGGGGCTGGGTCTGAGATGGGGTGCAGGCCCAGGGCTCTCGGGGACCTCACGGTGTGGGTCTTCGGGCGTCTCAGCCCTGGAGTTGATGATGCTCAGGCTGCAGTGCTGCTGGGGGCTGCTGCCCACCTTGCCTGCCAGCCGCAGGCGAGTCTGTGCGTGGCTCCGTGCTGCGGGTGCCTGGGGGCTGCCCCGCTTCCCAGGGGTGCCGCCCAGGTTCTGGGAGCTCAGCAGGAGGGCCTTGGCTTCCACCTGTCCTGCCTGCCTTGGCTGGGCCTCGCGGGGCTCCGTGGCCCGGGTCCCGTTGCCTGCCTCCCTCGCACCCTGGGCAGTCCCGCTGGCCACAGCAGGGTTCTCGCAGGGCGGCTGCAAGGGGTGTCCCAGGCTGCTGGCCACTCGGCAGGGTGGCAGGTCTCCCGTCATGGTTGGGGGCGGTGGTCTCCGGGGCTGCTCCCCAGGCATGGCTCCGCGCTGGGCGCTAGGACGCGCTGGTCTGCGTGGGGCTGCGGGGAGCAGGTGGGGCCGCCCTCAGCCCTCGGGGGCCCTGGAGAAGCCTGCTGCCATGTCTTGAGTGCAACCTGCAAGGGAATGGAGATGTGAGGGCCGGGGCCTGCAGGCTGCACTGGGCTTGGCAGCTCCTGGCCAAGGCCCGCTCCCAGGAGAGCGGCTGCTTGGTCAGGGAGGGGTCCTGCCCCTCAGACCCTGTGACTGAAGCCTAAGCCCCGGGAGAGGTCACAGGCCCAGCACTGAGCCTGGGGGCAGCCCCGGGTGGCCGTGGCCTGCCTCTCCGTCACACCCCTGGGTGGCCGTGGCCTGCACCTCCCTCATATCCCCCAGGAAGCCGTGGCCTACCCCTCCCTCACACCCCTGGGTGGCCGTGGCCTGCCCCTCCCTCACCCCTCCACGTGGCCATGGCCTGCCCCTCTGTCACACCCCTGGGTGGCTGTGGCCTGCACCTCCCTCATACCCTTGGGTGGCCGTGGCCTGCTGCTCCCTCACAGCCCTGGGGGGCCATGCATTCACCGTGCATTCTCACACATCCCATGGGCCATGGCCTGCCTTCTCCTAACCCCTGGGCAGGGCCCCTCCCTCCAGCTCTGCCCCTATAAGACCGGGGGGCGGGGCTCTCGGCACAGAGACGCCCTTCCTTAGAGCCACCAGGCCAGCTGTTACCAAGTGGTGGTGTCCCTGAGCCAAGGTGAGTCCGAGGTCGACACAGCTGGGCCACCTGCCCAGGAAAGCCCGGCTCCGGCCGCCCTGTCCCTCTGGTGGAGCCACGCAGCGGGTGGGGGTTGCCAATGTGGGCTCCCCCGGCCTCCACACGGCTGCCTGGAAGGGAAGCTGGGTGTGCTCTGATGTGGTCGGAGAGCCAGGGCCTGCCCTGAGCCCTGGTCCTCACGGCAGGCCCAGTGAGGCCCAGCCACTGGCCTGAGGTCACACAGCCAGTGGGCTGGACAGCCAGGAGCTGAGGTCACCTCTGGGGGAGCTGCCTGCCCTGTGACAGGGGACCTGGCTAGGTCAGAGCCAGGGCTGGGTGTGGCCACAGTCTCCAGGTCTCCGAATACCACGATCTCCTGTGGCTTCGAGTAAAGGGGGTCCCGGGGCCACTGCGGTGTGCCGTCCTCACCCTTCTGCCGGGGCCAGGCACCTGTGCCCTTGCACGTGAAGACCTGCCCAGGTGCCCCACGGAGGCAGGACAGGTCAGGGCCGCCACGGTGGGCTTGGCCCAGCGGCCACCAGCAGAGGGCACCACCCTGCCAACCACTGCGGCCGGGGAGGCACCGCCCCCTCCTCTGGGCCCAGACAGGAGTGACGGCTGTCAGGGCCATGCTGGCCAAGGAAGCCAAGCTGCAGACGCTCAGCCCGCTCTGAGCAGGCCCCGAGCGCGCCCACCCTGAGCTGCTACATCAGCCAGGCTCACTGGCCAGGGTCGAGGGCCGAGGGCCAGTAGCCTTCCCGCAGCCCACACGGCCCACCTCCTGCCCTCATTCCCTGACCCGGTACGGCCAGGCTGCAGGTGTAGAGATGCAGAGCCAGGCCTCAGGAAGCCTGTGGCGAGAGCTACCACCCAACACAGGTGCCTTTGGCTGGAGGTGAGGAGGACGGGGCTCATAGTGGCCAGACCAGCCTGGCTGGGGCGTCAGGAGGGCTGCCTGGAGGTCGGGGTGCTCAGTGAGGCCTGGCTGCAGAGCGCTGTCTGTAAATGGCTGTGCCCACAGGCCTCTGCCAAGGAAGAGGCTGGGTCTGGTGTGGTGCCCCCCCCCCCCCCCTTCGCCAGGGGACATTGGGTGACCCTGCCTAGGTGCCCAGGTCAGCCTACAGTCTGAAGCCCTGGGCCAACCCTGAGGGCCAGGCCCCAGGAGTGGGCTCTTGGAGAGGCAGCTGGCAGCCCCAGTTACCCTGAGCTGGGAGGCAGAAGACCGGGAGTGGAGGGGCAAGGGCACCTTGGGAACAAGGGCATCCCTGGCCGGGTGGCAGCTGGCCAACCTCCATGCTGCCTGCCCTCGTCCACATACCTGGGGAGTCAGGGCTGCGTGCCGGTCACGGTGGGACTTCCTGAGGAATGCGAGCTTCGTGGCTGCAGAGGAGACGGACAGGAGTCAGAGGACGGTGCTCGGCTCCAGGCTGGGGCCCCAGGGGCAGGCGGGTGGGCGGGCAGGCAGCTCTTGACCGGGGCACGGGCCAGGGAGCCACTGGGGCTGCCTCTGCCACAGCTTGAAGGCTATTTCAGGCTCTTCTCGGGCTTGTCTGCACGAGGGCTCCCGCACACGTGTGGTCTAGCACTCTGGCCACAGCGAGGCCGCCAGGGAGGAGGCCCCTCCCCACCCTGCCAGAGCAGCCGCGTGCCCTGTTTCTTTTTAACTTGCAAGGCGTGTGCAGTCAGAGAGAGAGACAGAGACAGAGACGAGGGAGACAGGGGAGAGCCCCCGAGGGGACTGGTCACGCTCCGTCCCGTCCCCTCCATCTCTCCCTCCTTTCAGGACTTCCCTGAAGTGTTTTTCCAGCTCCTGGGTCCAGACCCCAAACGGGGGCCACCAGGTGGGGTCAGCTGCCTGAACCCCAGGCCACAGGCCAGCTCCCCTTTCTTTATTTCTTACTTTCTTTGTTTCTTTTTTTTTAGGTTTTTGCCACAGGGAAAGCAGAGACAGAAAGAGGGAAAGTGAGCAATCACCCCCAGAGGGGATGGCCACACTGCAATCCCTTCTCGTCTCCGCTCAGGATTTTGGGCGTGCACACACACGCGTCTGTGGGGCTTTCAAGCAGCCAGGTCTGGGACTTGCGCCGCGGCCAGCTGTGTGGGAGTCCAGCGCCTTCGCCGCAGCCCCCCGGCTGACCCTCTCAGGCTTCCTCCATGCCAACACCAGCAAACGGAAATGCGGTTCTGACTCCTTCCGTCTGGAATGGACGAGCCCATGTGGAAGCTGCACCTCCACACTGGGACCTGCCGGCGATTCCTGGAGCGAGTCTCACCGCACGCCTTCACGGGTCCCACGTGACCGTCTGTCCCCAGCCCACCCACACGCAGGGCCCCAGCTCCTGGTGGGTGCTAACTTGGCCTTCACGCTGAGGGCAGTGCCGACGGCTGTGTCAGGGAGCTGACGGGGCTCTGCAGGGAGGGTTGCGGGCCAGTGGGCAAGTGTGTGCCCGATCTGGGGGGCAGTGGTTTTCAAACAGGGCCACGCGTTCTTTCCCCTTGCCCTTTAAAAGGTAGAGCCCAATCCCCTTCACCTGAACACGGGTCGGCCTCCGCGCCCCTGGTAACGGGGCAGGTGGACTGGGAGCAAACCGGGGAGGGGGCCAGGCGTGGCCGAGACCAGCTCCCTGACGCCACACTCAGGGAAGCCCGCCGCGTGCGCAAGCCACCCAAGCAACCCCGTGCGGGCCTCGAGAGGGACTGAGGCCCCACACGGCCACGTGAGCGCACCATCCGAGGGACCTCCAGCCCTGGTCACACCCTCGGGTGAGATTGCGGCCACTGACCTTCCAGACGCCGCCCCATAGGAGGCCCGGCACGGGATCCCGTCCCTGACCCCCACAAATGAGGTGCGGTGCAGCCGTGGTCTACTGTGGGTGTGATTTTCAAGCACTAGACACCCTGCCCGTGACCCTCAGCATGGCAAGGGGCTCCCAGAGGAGCCCGAGCAAGTCTCGCGTCACAGGCCCGCGAGACGCCCTGCCGGACACAGCGGACTGTGGGAGGCCCCTGGGGACCGGCGGCAGAGCCCACTGCCACGCCTGCCCACGAGCGGGCATCTCCATGCGTGCTGGCACCATGTGCGTGGTAGGCCAGCACGCAGCTCAGCTGAGACAGCGGGGCTCAGAGGGCCCCAGCCACACGGCACTTGTGGACCTATGGCGCCACACGAATCGCAGCCGACTCAGAGGCCGGCTCTCTGCCCTTCCAGTCCCCCGCAGCCTGTCCCTGTCCCTGGGCCCTGGGCCCTGTCTCCCTGTCCCCCACCCAGCATCCCTTGCTCAGTCCCAGGATAGCAGAAAGTCTCGCCCATAGCACCCAGAGCCCTCGAGAGCGGCTGCCAGCTCCCCCTTCAGGGTGAGTAGCCGTCTCCAGTCCCCAGACCACGGGCAGGCGTGGGGCCGCGTGCATGCCGGGTCTCGGGTTGCAGCCCCCGCCGGCTCGTGGCCAAGCCCTGGGTGCCACCACATCGGTGTGCGTTTCGGCAGGCGGGCCCTTTGAAGTTGGGAGATCTAATTCCCAGATTCCAGGGGCCGGCCAAACCCCGACGGCGTGAGTGGCCCCTTTCTCAGAAACAGTAACTGGCCCTGTGTGGGCCGGCCCCAGAGCGCCCGTAACCCAAGACTGCGGGCAGGGTCCGGTAGGCGTGGGGCCACTGGCTGCTGACAGCGGGTGTGCCGTGGCCCTGGGCTCCTGCTTGCCTGTGCCCACCCTCCACCTGGTGCCAGCCGCAGCGCCCCACCGGGTGCCAGCCGCAGCGCCCCACCTTGCCTTGCCTCCTTCACCCCCTGCCGGGTTTCAGCCATGGCCCTCGGAGCCAGCCTCCGCGGTGCAGGGTGGGCTCTAGGGCCAGCCCCATGGCTTGCTGATGGTGTGGCCCTCCAGCCGCAGCTGGCCTGGGGTGAGGGTCTTAGCCATGGGGTGGGCCGGGCACTTCTGGCTACTGGAGAGACGTCTCAGCTGAGGGTCAGCCACTGAGGATGGGGCCAGTGAGGGCCGGGCAGGGTGTGCTTGTGGGCAGGTGAAGGGGTGCACCGGAGGCGGGTATGCCACATCCCAGGCCGGACCCGCCTTTCCCTTGGGCCCGCCTGTCCACGCAGGACACCAGACCGAAGACAGGAAGTACGTGCCTTTGTGAGGGCCCGGGCTCCAGCCTCAGGTGTGACGGCAAACTGAGGCTGGGGACGCCCGACTCCTCCCGGGCCACACGGGGAAGTGGGGCCCGGAGCAGAGCGGCCTCGTCCAGCTCCTTCCTTGGGCTCCTGTCCCGGCCCAGCTCGGCCCACTCTGACCACCCCTTCCTCACTTGGCCTCGGCTGCCTACCCTGGCCGAGCCCCATGAGCTGTGCCATGGCGGGTGCTATGCCTGGCCCTGCCCCAGCCTGCACCACCACTGGCCCCCACGGCCTGGTATGCCCACCCCCTACCACACGCTGGGCAGGGACCTGTGGTCCCAGGTCCCCATGGTGAGCGCAGCTGGGGGAGTGTGACAGACTCGGCCGAGGCCTGTCGCCACGCAGAGGCCCTTGCCATCTCTGTCTACCTCAGTCCTGGTCGTAGGTCACCGGGACCCCGGGAGCCGGCCGAGTGCCCAGGGGAGCTCGGACACATTCTGCCCTACCCTACCCCACCCCCAGCCCAGGCGGCTGCCTATGCCTGTTACCTGAGTCAGATCAGCCTCGCAGGTAAGTTACACCTGAGCCAGGCCTGGAGGGCGCGCCCAGAACTGCCGATTATCAGATGCATTTATCTTAATTACTTGGGGGGCGGAGGCTGGCTTTGGAGGGTGGGAAACACTGTCCTGTATCGGGATGCATATTTGAGATCCTTGAACAGGAGGGTGATGGGAGTCCCTGGGGAAGAAAATTACATCTTCGAAATGATGGGGCCACTGGCGGGGTGGGGGTTGGGATTCGTGCTTGGAGACAGCCCTGTCTCCACTGGCACAGCGAGGGCAGGCCCCGGCACTCTCCTTGAACCTCTGTGTGCGAGACCAGGACTCAGGGTACGTGACCACGTCCCGAAGGTGCTCTCGGCCTCGCCAGACATCACTCCCACTCCTGTGCCAGAGCCCCACACAGCGGTCCCGTGGCCACGGGAGCCCCACTCAGGCTCCTCAGGTCCCAGCATTGCCCAGGTCAGCCTTCAAATGTGTTGCCACCGGCCCCGGGAAGCCCTCCCTGACTGCTGGTGTGGTGTGGCACTGCAGGCCGGCACCCCCACCTGGGCTTGTGGGAAGGTTTGTTCGGGCCCCAATGCCCCGTCTGCTGCAGTTCAGGTGCAGGGTCTGTCGGGTCCTGCTGCAGCCCTCCAGGGGCCTGCAGTCTGCTCACCTGTGAGCAGGTGGTGCCCCGCCCACTGCAACACAGCATCACGGAACATTCCAGAGCAGGAGTGTGGCAAGGCTGCCCTCGGATGTCATTGCCTCCTGGGTGGCTGGGGCTCCAGCCGGGATGGTGGTGGGGTCAGGACGCATCACCATGAGCGCATGGGCACAGCACGTGCCTGCATAGCTGGGGTGCCCGGCACGCGCACGCAGGCTTTCCATCACAGCGCCCCCCCGCCCCGTCCTTGCTCCCTGCGGAGGGTGGGACGAGGCAGGAGGTGACAGCTAAGGGCCCTCCCTGCTGTGTCTGGATGCGGCCGCCTACTGGGACCCAGTGGCCCCAGGAAGCTCCCAGGCCGGGGCGGCTGGCGGTGAGAGGGCGGCAGGCTGGAGGACGCAGGGCCTCCGCAGAATCCTGGGGCTCCGGGACCCACCACCCGAATTCCAGGATGGCCTGCTTCAGGGCCCCTTGTTTGGCAGCTCGCTGCCCAGTGGGCGCCGTGGCTCAGAGACGGCTGCCTCTCCTTGGGGGAGCTGAGAAGACCTGCCCCCAGCCCATGGGGCCCTGGCCTAGGGAGAGGCTGAGATTGGCGGGGGTGGGGGTGGGGGTGGACTGCTGCGGCCCGGCCACACCGCCCCGCTGACTGGTCTCAGCAGGGCCCCGCCCTGGGAGGGCCCCTCCTCTGGGGGAGGGCTCCATCGGAAGTGCCCCTTTCAGAGAACTTCCTGGGACCCACGGCCCCTCCAGGTCCCCACAGTGCCATGCTGCACCCTGTGACCTGGAGGTGGGAAGGGGAGGGGTAGCCAGGCCCTACAGGCCGCCCTTCCCCCAGTCAGCCCCCCACCCCCACTGGGCCCCTCCTCACAGGCGGCCAGCCCAGGGCCACGTGCCCTGGGACGCCCCCAGAGTTGCTGCCCCAGGATCTGGAAGCTTCCAGAGTGGCTGCACTGCTTGGAGCCAGGCCTGGCATGAGAAACGGCCCACACGCCCATGCGGAGCTCACGCGCCCGTGCCTCATCCCGCAGCGGTGGCAGCAGAGCTCGACAGCCGTCTCTTGAGTGACAAGATTAATGAGTTCCCGAGGCTGGCGGCTGTGTTAATTACTCTGCACGGCAGCGCGACTCCGCCAGCCCCTTTTCAATTAGACGCGATTATAACCACTTCCCGGGGACAGAAGGATTAGCGGGCGCTGCGGCGGCACGTGGGGCCAGGGTGCTCCGAGACGGTGGTCCGCGGCAGGGGGACACGTACTAGCCTGAGGCCAGCTGTGCCTACCCCGACCGGGACACAGGGCTGGGCTCTGGCCCCATCCCCTTGTCCGGCCCCCTGAGCTTTGCAGCCTGGCCTGGCACATGTCCTGTCCCTGGGGGATGGCCTCCGAGGCCTGCTGCAGTCCCCGGGTGTCCTGCAGGGGGAGCCCAAGAAGCCAGAATCCCACTGCAGGGTGGGGATGGGAGCCTGCCTTGGGCTCCACACCCACAGCAGAGGTCCCCGGAGTGAAGGGTGCCGTCTGGGTCGGGGTCTCAGCCCTGGGGCACTCGGTATGCCCTCCTCCCCTCTGCGCTGGCGGGCAGGGTGTCCCGCTAAGGTCTGAGGGGGTGGCCGGGAAGCACCAACTCCTGGAGTGAGTGGAGGAATCGGTGGGCCCTGATGGCACCCCTGCCCTGGGCTGCAGCGGGAGGGTGGTCCCTGCCTCATTGGAGCCCCTGGTCAGCCGGATCCAGCATGGGCCTGGCCGTGCCAGTCCTCCAAAGTCCCCTCAAGGTGGCTCTGTGGGTGCCCAATGGCAGCTCAGTGAGGGACGTGACTCCCCTGAGGCCACACGCTGGGAAGGACTTCTGGACAGCACCTCCCGTCATGGCCTGTCTGAGGTGGCCGGGGCCCGGGGCTGGCCCTGTGTGTCCCCTGCCGTACGGTCTGGGCCAGTCTCTGGGCAGCTGGAACCGGAGGCCTGGCCACACTGCCTGGACCCTCCCCATGTGGAGGACAGGGCCCTGTGAGAAGCATCCCAGGGCACCCTTTCCAAGGAAGGGCGGGCTGGCCCGTGGGTGGTGTCCTGGCAGATGTTTGGCGTGTGGCCTCTGACCGCAGTGGCCTGCGGGTGGCCCTGCACTGCCCTGGCTCTGAGGAGGCTGGCTCCCCAGGGCGAGGCTGTCCTCTTGCCGTGGTGTCCCAGGGTCTGGCCTGGTCACAAGGGCCGGAGGCCACGTCTAGGAGGACCGAGGAGGCCATGGGGCCCACCTCCCTGGCCTCCCTGCCCTGGCTCTGCTCCCGCTGCGTGGGCCTACCCCAGCTCTCGGGGACACAGCTCCACAGCGGTGGGGCCTGGGCCTCGCCCTTCTCTTCCTGCTCCGACTCCTGTGTGTGTCCCGAGGGGTGCGGGGGCTGCCTGGACATAGGGGGTTTGGGGTCCCCCTCTACCATCTGTCCCTGGGGGTCTCACTGACCTCACAGCAGCATGGCTCCCCCCTCCCCCCAGGCTTGCCCTCTGCCGAGGGCCCTCTAGGTGCCTACCACCACGGACACAGCCCAGGGCAGCCTGGGCCTCCCTGCCACCCCCCAGAGCCCGCCAGGGCCTCCTGCCCGAGTGCTGGGGCCTCTCTGTAGCTGTACCTGCTCCACACCCGCAGCTGGCCCGCCATCAGTGCAGCTCAGAGGGAGCCTGGGCCCAGGGCCAGAGCCAGAGGTGGCTGCAGGTCCCCCCTCCGGGACCTCGCCCTGCACAGATCACTCCTGCAGGGACCTGGACCTGCAGGGGGACAGGGATGGGGCACCACCCCGCACAGGGCGGCGCTCCTCTTCCATAAAAACGCCAGAGACACGTCTGGCTGGAGGACAGAAGGGCTGCAGCAGCCCTCCTCGGCACACCTCTCGCCCGGCCTTGAACTTGTTGTCCATTACGTTTGGCTCCTCTGCTGCCCGGGGTGTTCAAGAGAGCTCTGGTGCCTGGGTCACCTTCCTGCCACCCGGCTGCCACTGCCAATAACCACAGATGGGTTTTGCAGGGGGAGGCGGGGGAAGGCGGCGTGGGTCATTCTATGTGGCTCAGGCACACACAGGCCTCCGGTCTCTGCGGCCTCACCTGCCCAGGCTTGGGGTGGAGGCCACCTGCCAGGCTGCCTGGTTTCATGCAGGGCTGTCCCTCCCTCGCCCTGCCCGCTGCACACGTTTGCCCTGGCCACGTGTGCACCCAGGGCTGGCCTTTGTTAGTATATGTGCTCCTGTGCCCTCATGCCGGGGACAGTGCCTGGGACGAGGCTGGGACATGGGGACAGGGCCAGGCACCAGGCCTTGATGTCGGTGTCCTTCCCTCTCACATGGGGACACGGGGACATGGGCCCACCAGCTGGGCGAGTGGGTGCTGGGCCTGGGCTGCTGTGGAGGCCCCAACCCGCCTGCAGGGTGGAGCCCGGTGCAGGAGCTCTGCGTCTTCAGACAGCCAGGACCCGGGGTGACAGTGCAGAGAGGGTGGGGGCAAGCTGGAGGTTGGGCCTGGGGGGCGCGTGAGCGGGGCTGTGAGGGACACTGTGGCCTGGCCCGCGGTGTGACGGGAAACCTGGGGGCTCATCCAGATTCCATGAGCAAGCACACTGGGACGCCTGGCCTGAGGACCTGGTGACAACCGCCCTGTCCTCCCTGGGCGCCCCTTTCTTCTTCTTCTTCTTCTTCTTTTTTGGGAGAGGTTTTTGCTATAGAGCACGTATGCTCACCAGAAAGACAGAGACAGAGAGACGGAAAGCGAGAAATCAGCGCACACACGTGCCCGGAGACAGTTGAAGCCACCAGGTCCGAACTTGAACTGCAGTCAACTACACGGGAGTCTAGAGACATCACCATTATGCCAGCTGTGGTCCCCCCCCACCTTCATTTTTTGAGAGATTTTTGCTATAGGGCGCGTGCGCTCGCCAGAGGGATAGAGAGACAGAGACAGAAAGTGAGAAATCACCCCCAGGGGGATGGCCATACCACAATCCCTTCTCCTCCATTCTCCTCTTGGGGTTTTGGGCACAGGTGCACACACATCTTGCATGAGTTTTAAGCCACTGGGTGTGGGACTTGAACCATGATCGACCATGTGGGAGACCAGCGACGTAACCATTATGCCCTCCTCTGGCCCCAGGTACTCCTTTCTTGATGGCCAAGACGGCTGCTGTGTCCTCCCCAGAGGATTTCAACGTCCCGTGTCCGACTTTCCCTGGGCTCCCTACCCCGTCCTCCCGAGGCAGGCAGAGCACACGCAGGGTCTGTGGGGCTGGGATTCTGCCCTGGCGGGGTCCCCACAGAATCTTGCTGGCCTCTCCGGCCTCAGAGGTCAGATCCCAGGCCACGCTGCCCCAGGGCCCTTGCCTCAGGCCTCCCCGGCCACAGCCCCACCAGCACCCTGTGGCTCTGCAGTAGCCGTCCACGCCCAGTCGCTCTGCGACGCCCCAGGCCTGAGCCCGGCACTGCCTGCCAGGCCGCTGGCTGTAGGTGCAGAGGCTTGGCACTGCCCAGCGTACGCGAGGGCTTACACTTTGCACCCAGTTGGCTCCATGTCCCTGAGCATCCGTATGTGGGCACACAGCTGTATGTGCAAACAGTACACGTGCATGTGTGCGTACACACGTGTCCCTCCCCCACAACAAATCACTCGTTCTGTCGTGTGGCAGCTTCCCCGGAGTGCAGGCCACCCACCCCTCCACATCTCCGTGACTGAGCTTGGGTCCCTTGTGGCTCCCACCTGTCACACCCTGCTCGCGAGCATGATGCGGGCAGGAGTGGCTCTGGTTCCCGTGGGCCCTGCGCCACCACTTCACGCTGGGGAACCGTCTTGATGAGAAACTTACGTCCCCAGTTCCTGTGTCCAGGCGCCCCAAACTCCAGGCCCTGGCTCCGGGGCGTCTGGCCGCGGGCTGCACGCTGCTGACACGCGTCCAGAGAGCCGCGCTGTGGGCTTCAGGTGGCTCTGGCCAGGCCTGGCAGGCAGCAGCCTCCCGCCAGCGGCCCGCCCACTGTCCCCGTGGGCGTTCTGCCCTCATCGGTTGGAGGAACCATAGGCGAGGAAGGAAGGGCAGGGGGTAGTGCGCCAGGACCACAAGGGGGTGTACCCTCCCCACGGTGCTGGGGTGGCAGGTGCCGTGCCCCAGCTCTGGGCAGGGGGTGGGGGGCAGCTTAGAGGGGGTCAACGGCTGGGGCAGGGCCAGCCCAGGAAGCCCATGTGAGGAGGGAGGAGATTCGGAAGGAGACTGGCCTTGCCCAGCTCAGGAGCTTGGGCAGCCCTCTGCTTGTCCCGCTGTCCTGCGCCTGCCCCGCCCCTGCCTGCTGCGCCCTCACTGTCTGTAGTGGATGTCCGTGCCCTCTGTCACTCGGGCAGCCCTCTGCTTCTCCATCAGGAAAGGGGGTACCGGGCCGGGCCCCTCCCCGGCAGTCTGTCTCCCTCCCCCGCCTCGACTGTCCGCAGGGGGGGCCAGCTCCAGAGCGGGCCCTTAGGAAGGCCGGTGCCGGCGCAGGGGTGCCATGCACACTCGCGAGCATGTCTGTGAGGGGGCACGCACACGACAAGCACTTCCCGCCTGTCCATTCGCACACTTCTTAGCGTGCGAGGCGGTGTGCTCAGAGCCGTGCGGACGCTGGCAGGGTGTCTGCAGTCCCTGCAGGGCTGCTGGGCCTAGGGTGAGCTGGACTCTGGAGGTTGGGGCTTCCCGGGGCACACGCGGGGCCTCCAGGCTCCGTCACACTGGCCCTCTGCTCGTGACTCAGTTTCCCCAGCACAGGGCTGCCCTGAAGAGCGTGTTGGACCGATGTGAACAGCTGCCCAGGAGGGATGCAGGTGGCACCCCAGGTGGCTGGCCCAGCAACAGGACCAGTGCCCATGCCACGCGGGGCGGTGACAGCCCCCATGCCCACCCCTCTCCTGTGTCACAGGGAGGAGGGAGCTGCCAGTCCCCCCACGACCAGCTCCTGGCACACACCTGCACACGCGGGCCGGACACCGTCCTGGTCCCAGGACACACCAGGGCTGGTCAGTGCTGGGAAAGCCACTTCCCCCCCGGGAGGGCCCAGCCCGCCCTGCCCATCGGGAGCCCCAGCCACCGCTGACACCCATGGGTCCCTTAGCCCTGTCCTGCAGGGAATGTGGCCCGGGTGCTAGGGAGGGCTGACTGCCAGACAGTGCGTCTCCAGTGTGGGGGTTGCGTCCCGTGTCCTTCAGAACGTCCCATGTTCAGGGACCAGCAGATGGCATAGTGGATACGTCGACGGACTCCCACTTAGTAGACCATGTTCTAGTCTCAGACCTGGTGGCTTAAAACTCACGCTGGGTGCATGTGTGCGCATGTCCAAGATCTTGAGAGGAGAACGGAGAAAGGATTGCCGCGTGGCCATTCCCCCCCCCCCGGGGGTGATTTCTTGCTTTCTGTCTCTCTGGCAAGTGCATGCGCCCTATAGCAAAAATCATTCTAAAAAAAAAAAAAAAAAAAAGAGTATCCCGTGTTCAGGCTGGCTTCCGTGAATGTAAGAAACATAGCAAGTGCTGTGGCCCGAGGGAGGTATGCTGGGGGGCCACTCGGGTGGCAAGGGACACCCCTGGGCTGGCCGGAGGGCCCGCAGCCATAGCATCCCAGCTGGGAAGGTGGGGGGCCTAGGCAGCATGGGGAGGCCTGCTCGGCTACACAGCACGCAGATCCCAGCACAGGCGGGTGCACGACAGGCCCCAAGGCTGGGGGGAGGAAGCTGCTCCCCTCGTCCCATCCCACCGTAAACGTTTGTGTCCAAGCTTCTGGCCGGGGACGGGGTGGCTGTTATGACGAGAAGACCCAGCGTGGGGACTTCTGAAGAATCTCAGCTCCTCGGTGGAGCGCGGGGCCGGTGCGTGCGGAGTGGCGGGACGGGCGGCCTGGGCTACTGCAGCAGCTCCCTCTCAGTGGGGCACACAGGCCGGCAGGGCAGGCGGGGAGCGTGGGTAAACCGAGGCACATACAGGACATGTGTCCCAGCTGCCCTGGGACGCATGTGCACACACACGCATGCGGCTATCCCGAGACACACCCACATCTCCCCCTCCACCCCATTTCCCATCCTCAGCCCTGGAGGCCATAGAAGGCAGTTTCCCGACTGGTCCCACCTTTGGCCAGGCCGGCCCGGGCATCGGTCACTGGCGGGCTGGACACGGGCTCAAGGCAGAGGCAGCCGTGGTGCCGTGACGAGTGCCGGCCGCTCCCTCCCTAGCCCTGTGGGAAGCTGCCCTGGCCCTCCACCTTCCAGTGCTCACGGCTCAGCTGCTTCTAATTAGCTTCTTTCAAAGTCCCCAAAAGCAATTCAGCCACGTTAGCACTCACCAGCTGCCAAGACGCTCCCGTGTGTGTGTGTGTGTGTGTGTGTGTGTGTGTGTCTGTGTGTGTGCGCGCGCAGGCGCGCGTGCATGTGTGAGAGCCGGGCAGGGAACAGAAACCATCCCGAGCTTCGAAACGGCAGGGACTTTTTTCTGCCTCCGAGGCCAGGAGCTGCAGGGCCGGGCCGGGCGGGCTGGGCCTGCGCCTCGCTGCAGCTGCTTGGAGGGATGGTTTCCACTGCTGGGAACATTCCCTCCTGTGTTTCCCCGGGAGCTCTGAGCACCTGGGACTGAGGACCCGGCTGGTCTGTGTGCAGCCCCACTCACGTGCAGCCCACCTCACTGGGACCTGGGCCTGCTCTCAGCTCCCCTGGCACAGTGGCTGTTGAGACATGGTGAGGCTGGTGGGCCACAGGGAGTGGTGGGGGACTGTGGCCAAAGGTGGACTGCACCTCCAAGGGGTGGTAGTGCTTAGCCCACCCGCTGCCTGGGGGCGCCGTAGGCTCAGTGTGGCATGTCTCACGGGGTCCCGGCAGAAGCTGGGCATTCTTGAGGACTTCTAGTATTTCAAGAACGGTGTGTGGCTGAGCCATGCACACCTGCTGGGTGGGTCTGGCTGGGGGCTGCCAGCCTGCCATCCCTGATCTGCAGGTGCCCATGGCTCAGGGTGGGGTCCTCCTGCTCTGCCTGGTCTTTTGCTGGAAACGGCTCAGGATCCCTTTGGGGAACCAGCTTTCCCTCCCTTCAACCGTGGGGTTCCAGGGCAGCTGCTCCTTCTGTCCTGTTAGACCGAGCCCCTGGGTCCAGCTATGCTTGAAGGCCCCCAGCGCTGCCTGGTCACAGGAGTCCACAGGCCTTCTTTCTGCTAAGCCCACGGTGGACTGGGCTCTGTTCCTCGGTGGCTGAAAGGCTATGTCCTGATGGACGACGACTCACCATCTTCCTCCTCACTCAGTGGCCTGGACTTGCCTCTCTCCTCTTGGAGTTTTGGGCGCGCACACACACACACACACACACACACACACACACACACAGAGCAGCGTGGGTTTTTAAGCCACCAGGTCTGGGATTTGAACTGTGCAGCTGGCCACGTGGGGTCCAGCTGCCTTAACCATCATGTCATCAGTTGGCCCCCCACAACTGTTTAAGGACCCCAGGTTATGCGGGAGCCAATGTGGAGGGGGCTTTGGGGTGCGCTGCGCACTCAGGGGAGGACAGGTTTCTGGGTGGAGGGCCCCGCACTGTCCACGCTGTGCAGACCCACGTCACTGGTGTGTCTGCTGAGCATGCGGGCCGAGCGCAGCCCTGGACCGGGCTGGCAAGGGCTCTGGATGGGAGCCGGCCCTGTGCAGCGGGCACTCCCCCTCCAGCAAGACCAGAGAATGTGCTGTCTGTCCTTGGCCCCTCGCTGCAGCCTCCCAACCCCTCGCCTCTGTCTGATGGAAGATTCTCGCCTGGACTCCCCGAGGCGCCCTTCCTGCGTTTCTGGCCCTGGGAGTTGAAAGCACCCTGATCTGCATGTCCCACGCACACATTTGTCCCCTGGTGTGGCGGCTGGTGTTCACTTTCACTCCCCCCAGTGGGCCTTTACGGGCTTTTCCTGTTCCCAGTGGTACATCAGCTGGTGGTCAGCAGCACGCAGGGAGGCCTCACTGGCCGTGACTCCAGACGTCCATCTATCTATCCATCCATCATCCACCTACCATCTAGCCAGCTATCATCTATCCTTCTTCCATCCATCCATCCAGCCACCAACAATCTACCACCCCACCCATCTAACCACCCACCAGCCGTCCATCCATCATCTTCCACCTGTCCACCCACCGTCCACCCACTATCCACTCACCATCCATCCAGCCACCAACAATCCACCACCCCACCCATCTAACCACCCACCAGCCATCCATCCATCATCTTCCACCTGTCCACCCACCGTCCACCCACTATCCACTCACCATCCATCCAGCCACCAACAATCCACCACCCCACCCATCTAACCACCCACCAGCCGTCCATCCATCATCTTCCACCTGTCCACCCACCCACCGTCCACCCACTATCCACTCACCATCCATCCAGCCACCAACAATCCACCACCCCACCCATCTAACCACCCACCAGCCGTCCATCCATCATCTTCCACCTGTCCACCCACCGTCCACCCACTATCCACTCACCATCCATCCAGCCACCAACAATCTACCACCCCACCCATCTAACCACCCACCAGCCGTCCATCCATCATCTTCCACCTGTCCACCCACCGTCCACCCACTATCCACTCACCATCCATCCAGCCACCAACAATCCACCACCCCACCCATCTAACCACCCACCAGCCATCCATCCATCATCTTCCACCTGTCCACCCACCCACCGTCCACCCACTATCCACTCACCATCCATCCAGCCACCAACAATCTACCACCCCACCCATCTAACCACCCACCAGCCGTCCATCCATCATCTTCCACCTGTCCACCCACCGTCCACCCACTATCCACTCACCATCCATCCAGCCACCAACAATCCACCACCCCACCCATCTAACCACCCACCAGCCGTCCATCCATCATCTTCCACCTGTCCACCCACCCACCGTCCACCCACTATCCACTCACCATCCATCCAGCCACCAACAATCTACCACCCCACCCATCTAACCACCCACCAGCCGTCCATCCATCATCTTCCACCTGTCCACCCACCGTCCACCCACTATCCACTCACCATCCATCCAGCCACCAACAATCCACCACCCCACCCATCTAACCACCCACCAGCCGTCCATCCATCATCTTCCACCTGTCCACCCACCGTCCACCCACTATCCACTCACCATCCATCCAGCCACCAACAATCTACCACCCCACCCATCTAACCACCCACCAGCCGTCCATCCATCATCTTCCACCTGTCCACCCACCGTCCACCCACTATCCACTCACCATCCAGCCAGCCAGCCACCAACAATCCACCACCCCACTGTCCACCCACTATCCACTCACCATCCATCCAGCAAGCCACTATCTGTCCACCCACCCACCATCCATCCACTATCCACTCACCATCCAGCCAGTCAGCCACCATCTGTCCACCCACCCACCATCCATCCACTATCCACTCACCATCCATCCATCATCTTCCATCTATCCACCCACCGACCATCCACCCACTATCCAACCACCATCCATCCAGCAAGCCACCATCTGTCCACCCACCCACCATCCATCCACTATCCACTCACCATCCAGCCAGTCAGCCACCATCTCTCTACCTACCCACCATCCATCCACTATCCACTCACCATTTATCCATCTTCCACCTATCCATTCATCTATTCATCCATCCATCCACCATCTGCCCACCCACCCACCATCCATCCACTATCCCCTCACCGTCCATCCATCCATCCATCCATCCATCCATCCATCCACCATCTGCCCACCCACCCACCATCCATCCACTATCTCCTCACCATCCATCCATCCATCCATCCATCCATCCATCCACCATCTGCCCACCCACCCACCATCCATCCACTATCCCCTCACCATCCATCCATCCATCCATCCATCCATCCATCCATCCATCCACCATCTGCCCACCCACCCACCATCCATCCACTATCTCCTCACCATCCATCCATCCATCCATCCATCCACCATCTGCCCACCCACCCACCATCCATCCACTATCTCCTCACCATCCATCCATCCATCCACCATCTGCCCACCCACCCACCATCCATCCACTATCCCCTCACCATCCATCCATCTTCCACCCACCTTAACCCACTATCCACCAAACCAACCACCACCTATTGTCCACCTGCCATCCACCCACCATCCATCCACCACCCTGACCCACCCACTCACCATCCATCTACCACCACCACCACCATTTCCCACCCACCCATCAAGAGGAGGGTGATCGGATGTTGGGTGCTCAGCTGCTGCAGCCCTGGTTCACGCAGGTCCCAGGTGCTGCAGTGTTCTAGACGAGCGACCACACAGACCCCCAGTGTACCTTCCTCAGCCAGAGAGGGCCTGGGGTCCCCGAGCTGGACGGCACGGCGCACACAGCACTGTCACCAGCAGCACTGTCTGACTGCTCTGTCTGTCCTAGGCTGGACGAGGGGACATACCTCCTTCCGTGGTTCACTCCTGGTCGTTCTGGGGTCCCTTGTGTTGGGGTGACCTTCCCTAGCTCTCTAGGGTCTGAGCCTCCCTTTCTGCTTGAGATTTTGGTGGGGGCCCAGGACTTCCTGGGCCAACGGTCTAGTGCGGGGCTGGGCTGGGAGCCCGAGCTCTCCCTACAGCAGACGCCCCTCTGTGTACCCTGTCTTCCCCAGAGCAGGCGCTGGCCTGCTGTCTGCAGGGGCTGGCCGGGTCCTCCCTGGGCCTTGGCCCACTGCTACGGGCCCTCTGCCGAGCCGGGGTGAGAGATGTGCCGTAGTCCCTGTGAGCAAGGCCTGTCCTGCTGCTTCACCTGAGGCGGGTGACCTGCGCAGACGGCCAAGAGGACAGGCAGGCGGGTGCAGCCCCGCTGGCCGTCGGCCTCCCTGACACTGCTCCACAGTGGCCCGAGCCAGCCGGCATTCCCCGCGGCTGCTGCTGTTTTCACAGCTGAAAGGAGGGACTGCCGAGCAGGCACTGGGCTGGCGGCGTGTGGCTTCCGGGAAGCGGCTACCGAGACTGGCCTGCATGGAGCTCCTGCCGCCAGCTTCGGGGAGCACAGCTGAAGCTGGGCCTCATTCCCCCACTGCGATGGGGCCTGCTCTGTCCCCCAGAGAGTCACGTTTTGCAACTGACACAGGCAGTGGCGAAGCCTGGTGGGTGGTGACCGTGACAGCCCATGGAGGTAACACTGTGGCGAGCGGACCAAGTACGTCTGCGCCCGCTCGCCCGCTGGCTCGAGGGCCTGTCCTCACCAGAGCTGGGGCGTGACACAGCAAGCCGCCCCTGCCAGCCATGCCCAAGGACTCGCAGCCCCCACGCTCCCACACTCCGGAGGGCTGCAAATAAGCCGTGTCTTTAGGACTCACACAGCCACAGCATTGCTGGTAGCAAGGCAGAAACAGACTGAGTGGCGCGGTGGTTAGGGCACTGGACTCCCACATGGCTGACCATAGTTCGAGTCCTGGACCTGGCCACCTGAGAATCACCCTGGGTGCGTGTACATGTGTGCCCCAAATCCCGGGGACGGTGGAGAAGGGGTTGTGGCGGGGCCATGCCCAGGGGTACTTTCTCACTTTTCCTCTCCCTGTCTCTAGCTCTGGTGAGCACACAAACCTGATGGCAAAAACGTAAAATAACCCCCAAAACCAAACCAGACCAACAGACCCGGGTTACGCCCTCCCTCTGGACCTGGGCTTTGTGGCCGTGGGCCGGTGGCAGCGCAGCGGGGCTCCGGCACCGTGCTCAGGAGATCCCGACTCTGCTGGCTTCCCGGGGCTCCGAGGAAGCAGAGGGGGTGGAGGGGCTCTGGCTCAGCCTCAGAAGCCCCACACCAGGTGAGCGAAGCCTCCGGGACTGGCCAGCCACCTGCTGAAGCAGCACACGGCTCTGGGATGCAGGCCAGGCCCGGCGCTCAGGGGCGGTGTGACTGGAGGGCTGCCCGCCGGGCACGGCCCAGCTCTGGCTTCTCTGCTTGCTAGGACAAGACGCACCCCTCCCGGTGCTCTGGGGTCAGTGGGACGGCGCTGCCCACCCCCGCGCAGCGTGTAGACCAATGAGCCTATCGACTTTTGTGTTGTCTCGGGACCCGACAGCAATGTGCGGAAGTGAGGGATCGGACCTGACCCTTGGCCCCAGCCCTCCCAGCCGCCCCGCCTGCTGCACGGAGCCCTCTCCCAGCCATGCCCACTAACCACGAGTCGCCACCCCATGGCCCATAGCACCCGGATGCCTGAGCCCAGGGCCCCGGTGGCAGGGAGGAGGGGCCCAGTGCCGCCCGATGGCCATTCCTATGAGCTGACGGCGTCACACGGGAGGCGGGGCCCCAAGGCCCCCCCCAAGCAGGAGATCCTGTCTCGGCCCATCCTGCACTGACAGGCGAACATGCTTCCAGAGCTGCGGCGTGTCCTGGGCGACTTCGTCTGGAGGGCCAGAGGGCCAGGCAACACCTGTCGTGTGCCAAGTCTGGTGCCCTGACACCTAGGAATCTGAGCCCCCGGCAGGGGCCTGGGAGCGAGCTAGCACCTCTCTGGACCCAACTCCCAGACCCCCCACAGGTCACGGTGGCCGAGATGGTCCAGGCTGGGAGCTTTTAACTCTCCGAGGCCCTGACATCTTTATTCTGACAACCGAAAGGAATCTCAGAGACCACTACCCAGTGGTATCTCCACCCGCCGGCAGCTCTGTCTCTCCTGTCTCTGTCTCTGTCTCTGCAGCCATCCACCCACCCACCACCCACCCGCCTAGCACAGCCCTCTCCCTCCTGCCCACCCTTCGTCTCACGCCTGTGCACGTCTGACACACGTGTGTGCTAGATGCCTACTGGAGTCTGCTGTGTGATGGGGCAAGGCCACGCTCCCGGACCAGCCCAGTCTCTCCCATCCCTCCCTCACCTGTGTCTCTGGATGGGTCTGACAGAGGGTGGGGATGGGCAGGGAGCCACTCCTAGGCTCTGAGCCCTGGGGACACGTCCTGTCCAGTCATGCTCCGGGCCTGCAGCCCCTCCCAGGACGCCGTGGTGGGAAGGGGACACACCAATGAGGGCTCCTGGAAGGAGGTGGCTTTGCCAGTCACAGAGCTGGGCCCTGGGGCTCTTCACAGCTCCTGGGGGAGATGACATCGGAGCTATGGGGAGGAAGCGGAGCCAGGAGACTTCTGAGGGCTGTTGGAGAGCCTTGGTCCAGCTCCGCCTGAAGCCCGTGACTACGAGGGCTCAGAGCTGGTAAGTGCCCTTTTGTGTTAATGCGTTCTTTCTGTCTCTTGCCCTTGAGAGACCAGAGTACGAGGGCACATAAGACGGCCTACGTCAGACGAAGGGCGTGGTCACAGGGAGGGGGACGTGGAATGGGGCACACACAGGACCCAGAGATGGTGACGAGCACCGAGCTGTCCCCGACACCTCCAGCTCTGCTCCATGTAGGACCCTGGTCCAGGAGGAGGGGTCCTGGGCCTGGCCGTGCATGGGGGACCCCAGAGCTCACCCAGGACGGCCCAGGGCAGGCCCTACAGGGGTGGGTGTGCAGATGGGTGCAGAGCTGTCCACTGCTCTGGCCAGAACCAGGGCCTGATGGCCAGGCGAGGCTGTGTGTGCCCGGGACCTGAGGCACATCCCGGCAGGCAGGGTGGCTGCAGTCCAGCCTGTCCCTGCTCCTTGGTGCTGGTACAGTCTAGTCTCTGAGCCTCACTGAGAACGGCAATGTAACAGTGTCACCTGCTCAGAGGGTCAGCACAAGAGCGGCGTCGGCGTCTGGGCCAAGTCCTGGCATGGTGCCTGGTACAAGAACGGCACTTCTGAACCCCACGATCCATGACAGACACAACCCATACGTGTGCACTGGCTGTACACAGACACACGTGCTGTGTGTCACACGGGACATAGTAAGTAACATATGTTGCATGCGTGCGTCACCCACATGTCCTGCTATCTACAGAGCCCCTTGCCAGGCTGTCCATGGCCATAAGCGAAATTTCTGGAAGCTTGTCCTCCAGAATTGATCTCTAGGTTGGAGGGTCCCTAGGGCTGACTCACTTCGGAGGTGGTAGGGGACACCTGAGGCTTTGTGGGCAATGATAGTGTGGCAGCGGGAGTGAAGAGACTGGGGCTGGCTCCATTGTTCACTCTGTGGCTAGATTCCATGTGAATGACTCCATAGTTTGAGTTCCAGACTAGGTGGCTTGAGAAACATGCCACTAGTGTATGTGTGTGCCCAAAGTCTGAAAGGAGGGAGAAATGAAGAAGGGAGTGATGAACACATGTGCCCGCTGGAAAAACAAAAATAAAAAAACCCATGAAGAGTGGGGAGGCTGATCTGGGCAAAGCTGTTGCTGAGGACAAGGCATAGTAAAGTGCCTTTCAGGGCAGCAGAAGGGAGTAGGGACAGGAGAGGGTGCAGGTTGGTCGAACGGTTTCAGCTGCCTTATGGTGGACACATGTGCCTGTGCCTGCGGGGACCACAGGAAAACCATGGTGACAAGACCCATATGTCCACAGGGACTCTTAGACCATGATCACTCACTGGGAGGCGCTGAGCCACAGACTTCCTGGGCACCGCTTTTGCTTTTCTGTACCCCATGGACGCCCGAACATCTGGCCTTCATGACCGAAAAAGGGACAAGAAACAGCGGCTGTCCAACAAACTCACCAGCTACAGGGGAGACTCTGAGCAGCCCGGGGTGCCAGGAGCACAACCCAACTCATGCCTCACTGCCTGCCCCTGTCCGCCCTGGCAATACGCAGCTCCTGAGACAGGCCGCGTGTGGTGAACATGTCACATGTGACACTCCTGGCCCTCAGAGCGGGGGCGCACGAGTGTGAAACATCGGAGCCGGGGCGCACGAGTGTGAGACCTCAGAGTCGGGGCACACGAGTGTGAAACGTCAGAGTCGGGGGGCACACGAGTGTGAGACGTCAGAGCCGGGGCACACGAGTGTGAGACGTCAGAGCCGGGGCACACGAGTGTGAGACCTCAGAGTCGGGGAACACGAGTGTGAAACGTCAGAGTCGGGGGGCACACGAGTGTGAGACGTCAGAGCCGGGGCACACGAGTGTGAGACGGCTCTCGGCTCATCTGAGAGCAGAGGGCGCGTTGGGTGGATGCGCTTCGTTTACGCCAGCTAGATAGGACGCACTACGCAAGCTTGCTGTGGCTGTCTCTTCCTCTCCGGCAGCCACGGGCCGTGCTGCCCCGCCCTCGTGGGGCCCACCCTGCTCCGGCTTCAGTGCCCTGAAGGGCTCGGGAGTCCACTTCCTGCAGGGGCCGACGGCAGCTGGCCATGGCCTGGGTCTCGCAGAGTGCAGTCAGACCTACACCGGCCACACAGCTCCCGTGCCCGCCCTGGAGGCTGCACTTGTGTGATGCCAGTGGCCAGGTGCGGAAACCGAGGCTGGCAGGCGTGACGCCTGCAGAGTCCCCGGCTCCACGGCTGGCCCTCGCTGAGCTCCGCTCCTGCCAGACTGTCACGGCCAAGCACCCGGCCTCCTCCTCGGCAGGCTCGTGGGCCCTGTGCACCCTGGTGAGTGCAGGCAGGGCCCTGGGTCCCCGACACCTAGCACCGAGGACCACCAGAGACTCTCGCTATTCCCTGGGCACCACCCCGGCACAGACAGCCGGGACACTGGGGCGGGGCGGGGGCAGACCCGGCTACGAGGGGCTAAATGCAGCTTCGGGGCGCTGGGCGGGCCTCGTGCTCAGGTAGCCACTGCCGCCATGGGCCCAAGCTGGCCTGGGGAGGGCACGTCCCTGCTCCCGGGAGGGCCTGCTGGCTGCCTTTCTTCCGCTGGGAGGGCACTCCAGGGCGGCACGGCAGGAATTCATGTGGGCTGGGTGTGCGGAGTGTATTTATAGAGCGGCCTGCTGCCCGCCTGGTGGTGCCCGCGAGGTCAGCTTCCTGCCAGGCCCTGTGGCCAGACGCTTACCGAGATTGCAGAGACCGACTCACCCACGCACACCCAGATTTACCCCGCGAGGTCAGCTTCCTGCCAGGCCCCGTGGCCAGACGCTTACCGAGATGGCAGAGACCGACTCACCCACGCACACCCAGATTTACCCCACGTCCACGCTCCAAGGCCACCCTGTGCCAGCACTGGGAGAGGGGGGAGGGGACAGTCTTGACCCTCGTTGGTGTCAGTGCTCCAGAGACCTGAGGCACAGGACCAGAGAGGGGTGACAGGGGCAGGCACAGTAGGGCCATGCTGTCTCGAAAAGGAAGGTTTCTCAGAGAAAAGGGAGGCTGATGCTGGGTGAGGGTTTTGAAGGCTGAATAGGAGTCTTCCGAGCATTTGGGTGCAATGGTATAGCGGTGAGCAAGAAGTGGCACGTTCAGGGCCAGCTGCTGCTGGGGTCGGGCCTCAGGACCACATGGCTGAGAAGGGGCAGCCACCCTGCAGGGCTGACGTGGCGACCATGCTGAGCACACGACCACGAGCACATGGCCACCGAGTGCTTGTACGGGGTCACTGCAAAAGTCACGACACATTTTCCTATTGCCATGACTTTTCCAGCAACCTAGTAACGGCCAGGTGGACCCCAGACAAGCTCCTACTCATTCTTCAAAACCAGCTCCAAGACTCCTTGCTCCAGGGAGCTGTTCCTAGGACCCCAGGCTCTGAATCTCTTCCTGGTCTCACTTGCCAGCCTTCCTCCTCCAGTGGGCTGACTGGGGCGGGAGCCACAGCCCAGCAGCAGCCCAGGCCCTGCCTGGTCAGACTGGCCAGGGCTGCACGGGGGACGCGCTCACCTTTCAAGCTCCGTGTGCGGGAGCTCAACTGTACGCACCTCATGTGCGACTTCTCTCCGTGCAGGGCTGCTATGACCATGTGTGTGGCCTGATGGACACATGTGAACACGCACCTCCTGACACAGCGGGGTCCACTGTAACAGCGGTGACGGTCTTAGAAGGGTGTGAGCATGCATCCACAGTAGGTGCTAAACTAGGCTGTGCACTCACGCCTTACTTCGGTAAGTCAGAACCAATGGAGAAGCCAGGCTCGTGGGGCGCTGACCTCCTGCCCGCACGGCGATGGCAGTTATTCTGGGGTGCTGCGTAACGAGCATGCCCACACTGACGTCTTCACTGAAAACAGAGCAAAGCCCGGCTGCACCCAGGAGGGGGACGCAGTCCTCCTCCCTAGCCTGGCAATGCTGGCTGCTCACCGGGTGCCTCGGGGAGACGCCCCACACCACAGCCAAGGCCCGGCTCAGCAGCCAGCCACCCGCCAGGGCCAGGCTTCTGGAATAGCTCTGGGCCTGCGCTATCTGTGCACAACAGTGAGCAGAGCTGCTAAGGAGCGGCCTCCACTGTCTCGGTGTGCGCAGGCCTCGGGCTCCTGCCATAGGCCGGTGTGACGGGCCCCAAGGACCCTTCGCCACCTGGGCCTCAGTTACTTGCCTGTGAAGCAGGGGGCAGCAGTCTGCCTCCTGGGTGAGAGGAGACACGGAGGACCACTGAGTGGGAGGTGGTAGCTGTCTCGGGGGCCCACCCTACAGACCCGTGGGGTGTCCTCTGAACAGGGTTCCCTTTGGGACTGTAGTGAAGAACTTGGCAGGGTTCGAATTCTGGGCCGACTCTCAGAGCTGTGATGGTGGCATGATCCCCACTGGCGGCTTGCCCTGAGAGAGGAGCTGCCTGGCTGGCCACCCCGGTTTCCTCGGCTGGGCTCTCCTCTCCCCAGGCTCAGCTCTAATGGCCCTTGCACCCTGTCTCAGGGCTGGGAGCATGCCACAGCCCCACCAGGAACACCCCGCGTCTCCCGCCTCGCCCTCCTTGGTGGCCGCCCCAGCCCAGAGCCCCGCGAGCCTGCCCGCAAGCATGTCTTCTGGTCTTTCGTGGCCATCTGTCCATGGCCCAGCAGTGGTCTAGCAGCCCTCCCCGAGAGTGTGCCTGCAGCACCCACCGAGCAAGGGCCAGTGTGGCCAGGCGGGGCCCGGAGGGTAGCACTGTGGCCAGCCCATGCCAGCGGTGCGGGGAGCCTGACCCGCCATTCCCTGCTGTGTGGGCCCTGGGCTGAGTGCTACTAGGGTTCTGAGCAGTGTCCGTGTCTACACCATGTGCACACCACAGCGCTGACGAGACAGCGCAGGACAGGATTGGGATCCTGCTGGGCCACTTCGAGAAGCTTGAGCTGAAACTCCACATGCCACCGGCCTCCATTAACCCCACCCTGACCGGAGGCTCCAGAGCTGGTGAGTCCTCCCCCCTGCCTGGCCTGGCCGTGGTCTTGGCCACGCCACGCCTGTCCTGCAGGAAGGCAGGGGGGTCCCATCTCGCAGTCTCTTGGGAGGGCCACATGGCCAGCTGCTCCCAGAGCTGCCCCGTGTACACACGCCAGCCTGGCCTGCAGCCCCGGGAATGCGGAAGATGCTCCGGGACGCTCCCACCCGCCACCCGCTGCAGGCGGCGGCTGTGCCCAGGCCAGTCGGAAGCCTCCGTGGCTGCCCATGAATGCCGACTCTGTTTGGCCGCTGGCTGGGACACCGGTCCTGGGAGCAGCCCAGCGGCAGCACAGACGCCGTGAGCTGCGGTCAGGGCTCAGAATGTCCCCGTCCTCCGTGGCCAGCTGTGGTGGGAGGGGTGCGGATGGAGGGGCAGTTGGGCAGGGCCTGGCTCGCTCGCACGCGTGCCTGCTCAGACTCGCCGAGCGTGCTGCCCTGGGCTGCAAAGGGAGGCCTGGTGGGCGACCGAGACAGAGGCCTCTGCCCCACTTGGTAAAGCAGCCCGAGGCGGACCGCCCAGCGCAGCCCAGGCCCACCAGGACCCACAGGACCTAGTGGCTCCCAAGGGAGGGTGCTGCACCCTAACTTAGACGGAGCCTGTGGGGGCTCTGGCTCCCTGCAGCAGGCAGGGGGCCCCCTGACTGCCTCTGGCCCTGGGTGTTGGGTCAGTTCCCACCTGACGAGCCCCACCTTCTGGCCTCCACCCTCAGGCTGTCCCCGCAGGCCCACGGGGTGCTTTCATTGGGAGTTCTCTCGCAGCCGGCTGTTGGAGAAATCCGATCTCAGAGTTGTGTGTGCGCGCCTGCGCGAGCGCACGTGGGGGGGTGGGGGCCAGGGTCGCAGCGACGGCGCCTGCCCAGGAGTGCCAGCCTTCCGCTCGCTGGGACTCGGGACCAGCCACTGCAAGCCCACGGGTGGGGCTGGGCCACGCGCTGAGCACCATGGAGGCAGGAGCTTGCTCCACTCACGGCGGCCAGGCCAAGGCCCTGCACCCTGGGCGGGTCCCTGCCTGCCTGCCTGGCTCCGTCCAGCGCAGCCAGGGTAGAAGCCACCAGAGTGATGTCCACTCAGAGGGCCACCGAGGGCCTGGGCGGCACCTGACGAGGGGTCTCAAGCTGGGAAGGATGCACTCAGCCCTGGCCTCTGGGAGCAGCGTCCAGCGAGCAGTGGTGGGCGTGTCCGAAGTCCCCAGAATGTGGACGTGGCCCAAGCCGCTCACACTGAGTCGGAGTCACAGCTGGCGCGTGGGGCACCTGTGGGTGTGCACGGTGGGGCACGTGCAGCCCTGGCGAAGCGGATACAGGCTGGGTGCTCTGAGCAGCCAACAGCCCCAGCTGTGCCGGGCCACCTTCCTTCTAACTCGGGGCAGTGGCAGGTCCCCGGCCGACTCCGTGGGGGTGCGAGACTGTGGTCGGTCCCCAAGACAACCCTCGCCACCCCAGCCATGGCCGCAAGGTGACCAGTGAGGATGAATTAGGGAGAGAGAGGCCACCCACAGGGCTTGGTCCTCACTGGCTGCCCTCTGCTCAGCCCTAGTATGTGTCAGCTCCCAGAACATGAGGTGGGCCGTGGGGGTCGGCCATGGAGCCCGGGAGTGCAGAGCGCCCAGGAGGTGTGGTCACCCGGCGGCCTGCCTGGGTGAGCAGGAGCCCCGGGAGGGCTGGCTGTGGGGCAGAACCCGGAGTCCAGGGGTGTCTGCTGAGGGTTGCTGTGCCCGGCTCCGAGGGTGCCGCTCTGACATGGACAGCCCAGGGTGCAGGCGGCAGACCAGTGAGGGGGTGGAGAGGCCAGGGAGAGTTGGGACAGGAGCGAGGCTGCGCCAGCAGGAGGCCAGCCCGGGTGTCTGGGCACAGGGGTCCTGGGCTTGAGGCGGGAAGGGAGTGCGAGTGTCCCAGGAGTGGACTTGTGAGGGCTGTCGTGGTGGACAGGAGGGCAGCGACCCTACGGCTGGGCTGTCCCCTTCAAGCTCCCCTGGCCGGAGAGCTGGCACCTGCACCTCTCAGGTCTCCTGGTCCCCCAGGCCCGTGGGCAGTGCCAGCACCTCCCCACTTTCATGTACCAGGCGCCACGACCCGTGCTCTTAATCCGGCCCATCCCACGGGTCCCCATGAGGGCACCCCACTTTGCGGACGGGAAAGACCAGCCTCAGAGAGGCCCGGTGGCCTGCCTGGACCACACAGCCCAGAGCAGTTGTGCAGTGCTCGGCCCTCCTCCTCATGGGGTGCCCCAACTCTCAGGAGAGGCCTAGCCAGCAGGGGCTGGGGACTGGTGCGGCAGCTCGGCTCCGCTACGGTGCTGGGGCGCTGGCACCTCGGGTGGCGGGCCTCCAGGAGGAGGCAGGGCAGGCCAGCCTGTGCTCAGGATCTCTCTGCCCAGACAACCAAGGAGGGGCGGGGAAGGGCGGGCCGCAGGTCAGACAAGGGGCATGCTGCGGAGCCTGGCTGGCTGGAGACGCTATCTCGCCGGGGACGCTGTCTCGCTGTTCAGCTCTGCACTGGCAACCGTGTGGGCGGCGACATGGCGCATTCTGGGCCGCTGCAACACGACGGCACCAGAACCCACGGAACCCACAGTCGGCGGCTCCCGCTCGACCTGTAGCAGGACTCACAACCCCTCAGCGGCCTCGGTTGTGGGACACTGCCACGGCCGGACTTGGCTGCTGTGACAGGGAGTGAGCTCCCCGTCGTCGGAGGTATCCAAGCAAACTCAGTAACCTGGAGCAAAGTCTGGTGGCAACCGAAGCGCTGACAAGGGGGCGGAAATTCATGATCCAGTCTGAGTTCCCCCGGCCCCGGATTCCTGGGACTTGCGGGGCTCCACACCACTCAGGGCTGTGGCCAGCCCTCCCCGCTGCCAGGTCGAGACTGCATGGTCCTGATGGCCCCCTCTCTCCCGCTCCAGGGACGCATGGCCGGCTTCTGGCCCGAACCTGGCTCTGCCATGGCCACCCTTTGGGTCACCTCCTTGGCACTGCCCTGTCTGCCCTCCCTACACCTACCCCACCCAGCTTGGACCTCCCATCCCCACAGCCTCTGCGCACCGGCACGGCCCGCACTTCACCAGTGTTTCTGCCCAGCTTGGACCTCCCATCCCCACAGCCTCTGCGCACTGGCACGGCCCGCACTTCACCAGTGTTTCTGCCCAGCTTGGACCTCCCATCCCCACAGCCTCTGCGCACCGGCACGGCCCGCACTTCACCAGTGTTTCTGCCCAGCTCGGACCTCCCATCCCCACAGCCTCTGCGCACCGGCACGGCCTGCACTTCACCAGTGTTTCTCTCTGCCCTTCCTGGTGCCGGGCTCAGCGGTGCAGGGCACAAGGGCTGTGCGGGGCACGGAGGGTCTCACTTATCTAGCCTGCAGCGGACCCAGACTCGGGTCTCCCTCGGTAGACCAGACGGCTGCCCGGCCTGTGCCGCGGACGGCTGTGCAGCGCCCTGGCCTTCTTCACCTGGCCTGGGGCCCCCACCCCCTCAGACCTTGGGGGTTAAGTGGACACGTGGCACAGGCTCTAAAACACCACTGCCCGCTCAGGCTGGGCACCAGGACCCGCAGGGCAGGCTCTGCCCTCAGCCTCCGCTCCCCTCTGCCTGGCCCTCCACCAGGTCTCTGCAGGAACAGGGCTGGGGGCCCCAGAGAGTCCCCCGGGGCTCCGGCCTTCCTTTCCTGCCGCCACCGCGCGGGGCGCCGCATCCCCACGGGTCCCTCTAGCCGGACTCTCACGGCGGGCTAGTAGGCTGGGAAGCGGGGGCTGGGTGGCTGCGCCATGGCCTCCCTGCAGGAGCCTCGGGCACCCAGCCCCGCGGGTCGCCAGGAAGACCCCACCCGCGCCGGGGGCGCTGCCAACGCAGCGCTAGGGCCGGCACGCCTGGTGGCGGGTGCGAGGTGGAGGTGGCAGCGGCGGGGCTCGGGTTGGGGATGAATGGGCCAGAGGTGCCCACCCCGGGGTCCCGCCGGGCAGCCCCAGCACCCTGGCGTTGTGCTCTGCCGCCCTGCCGGCAGGGGCTGCGGCGCCGAAGGCACTCCCCAACCGCCGCGCGGCCCCCGCTGCCCGCAGTTGCAGCCTGCGCGTCCCGGGCCGGCGGAGCGAGAGCAGAGCCGGGCCGGCCGGGCGGCGCCGCCGAGGGCGCGGGAGCGGGCCCCGCGGGGCGCGGCGCGACCAGGTGGCCCCCACCCCAGACCGGCCGCGTCCCTGCGGGCGGCGCCGGCCACCCCCGGAGTCCCGTCGCACTCACCTCCGCCGCGTCCTCCGAGGGCCCGCTCGGCTGGCCGCGGTGGCGGCTGCGTCCCGGCGTCCCGTCCGCGAGCGGGGCCCGGCGCTCTGCGGCGCGGAGGCGCAGTTCTCATCCCGCCCGCAGGCCCGGCCGCCGCGCAGACCGGCCCCGCCGGGCACCGACCGTCCCGCCGCGCTGCGCCTCGGGCGGGCGGGGTGGGGAGGGCAGGCAGCCGCCTCCACCCTGGCCAGGTCGGCGCGGGCGGGCGGGAGGCGCCCCTCCGACCGGGTCCTCCAGCCCCGCCGCCGGTGAGTGCTGGACGTCGCAGCGGGGCTGCCCAGGCGCGGGGCTTGGGTTACAGCCGCGCCCCCGCCCCGCCGCCCCGGCTATTTTTAGCGCCGCTTTTCCTAGGTGTTTGTTTCGTGGGATCCACGGTGGCCACGGGGGGCCTCGCTGGGAAAGGTACTTCTCCGGGAAGCCCTCTCTGTGCTCCCCGGCCAGCCCCCCCAGACTGGCAGCTGGGCAGGATGGGAAGGCTGGATCGAGGTGGGCATTGCCTGGCGGAACTCCAGCCCCACGGTGCTTTCCCGCCTGGCCTCCTGGCCTTCAGGTACCCACAGAAAACGCTCCTCTGCATCTGGGGCACATCACAGCTGCCCATTGGCACCCCAAAGGCTCGGTGGGAGGAAGCGCCCACAGCGCGATCTTGAAGTGGCTCCAGGCCCCACCTGGCCGGTGGGTTCTGGAAGGGAGGGCGGAGAGCTGGGCCACGCAGGTGCCTGGAGAGGGAGGGACCCTTGCAGAGGAGAGACCAAGGCCCAGAGAAGGCGAGGGCCCTGGCGAGCACACCAGCCAAAAAGGGCAGTAAGTGAGCCAGGCCTGTCCTGTGTGGCCGTCGGCCTCCTCCACGGCCCAGGGACAGCACGTGGGAAGTGCTGCCTCTGAGCGGGAGGGCAGGGGACAGCGCTGCACTTTAGATGGCCCCGGGTGGTGGCCCTGGATTTGGTGGGCTTCGAAGGCTAGGATGGCGGGAGTGGGTGGGCTCCCTCTTCATTAGGAAGGCCTGTCACGTGGAGCGGCCTCTCTCTGCCCGGCTTCTGGGGCCTGGCCGCTGTCCGTAGCAGCTACAGTAACCGTGCGGCCAACCCGGCTATCTGGCGGTCATCCTCAAGAAGTGCGAAAGGGGGCCCAGACATTCCTGGCGACTCGAAAATGTGAACTGTACAAGAGGCCAAGGGCTCAGAAGTCCTGTCGCCCTGCCTGCCCGTGCCCAGATACTCAAGCCCCACTGGTGTCTCTGTGGCATCGCCTGGGGCCTGGCGCCCGGTTTCGCCCTGTCTGGAGAAAGGACCGGAGCCCCTGCAGTTACCAGTATTTCAATCCAGGGCGTCCTGGTCTAGACAGAGACCCCAGAGAGTGTTTCTTTCCTCCTGCCCCCCCTCCTTTTTTTTTTTTTTTTTTTTTTTTTTGAGAGTTTTTGCTACAGGGTGCATGCACTCACCAGAAAGACAGAGAGACAGAAAGCGAGAAATCACCCCCCAGGGGGATGGCCACACCACAATCCCTTCTCCTCCATTCTCCTCTTGGGATCTTGGGCACGCATGCACATATGCTCGGCATGAGTTTAAGCCACCGGGTCCGGGACTCGAACTGCAGTCAACTATGTGGGAGTCCAGTGATATAGCCATCATGCCAACTGCTGGTCCCGCTTCTCCTTCCTGAGAAAGGGTTGGTTTCCAAACCCACCGGTGTGTGTGTGTGTGTACATGCGTGTGTGCACGTGCGTGTGTGTCTCCAGCTCTGCTCCTGAACACTGCTTGGGTGAGAAAAGACAGGAGCCCGTAGGGTCCACGCCCACGACCACAGTCACAGCGGCCGGTCCGAGCCCGTCCCTGGCCTGTCTAGGCCAAGGACCCCACCAGCCCTTTGGTGGGACGAGTGCTCCACTACAGCATGCCTGAGGCTACACGTGCATGTCCCCACCCCAGCCATTGCACACCCTCGTGCCCTGCTCCTGCCCTCATGCCTGCCGGCACATCTCAGCATCAGGCTCTGTCTGGGCCACTTTGGCTGTCACTGTCCCGCAGACTCTGTGCGTGGAGACGGGTGCTGAGCCGTCCCCTCTGAGGCTCGGATCGGGCCTCGCAGCGGGCCTCGCAGCAGGGGAGCCGTGTGAGAATCCTGGTGCCTGCGCTCCCGGCTCGGGCTGCCTGTCCCTCCCCGCCTCGCCCTGCACCGCCTTCTCCTCCTCTCCACAGTCTCCACACACTGGAGACCTGGGCAGTGTCTACCCCTGCGGGGAGGAGCTGTCCCATGGGACCCCTGCGAAGGATGCTGTGGAGGAGGCAGGGCGTGAGGGCTCCCCTCTGCGTGAGCCGGGCTGCAGTGTGGACAGCGCTGGAGATGTGGGTGGTCCATACTTCCACAGTCCGGGGGAGTTGGCCTGGCTGTGCCCTGAGCCCAAGGCTCATGAAGCCAGGCCCCCGTGCTGCCCAGGGCTTGGACTGGCCCCCAAGGAGACGGGGCCACTCTGAGCGCCTGAGTCATCCCTTGGCTTTCGCCTGATGTCAGAACGAAACCGTGTAGCCGAGGCCAGAGCGGGGCGGAGGGAAGAGAAACCTCTGGCAGATTCCAGGGCCGTGCGGTCACACGCCTTTCAGCTTCATGCTGGAAGCCTCAGCGTGGACCCCATCTGCCCAGACAGCAAGCTGCTCTCAACCTGCCCCCGGCTCCAGCACCTTGCTCCTCAGGAACGAGACCTCTGACCTCTGGCCAGACCCGAGGCCAGCCACGGCGCGTGGGATGTTCAGACACCCCGTGGAGTTTCCAAAGCAGGTCTCACGTGAGCCCTGGTGGATGGCATTTGCAAGATGGGGGAAACTGAGGCTAGAGGAGGCCAGTCAGAGGGTATGGGAGGGCATGGAAGGGCTGCAGGCACTGCCCACTGGCCCCCTTGCCCACTGCCAGCTTCTGGCTGGCCCAGGGCCAGGGTGCGGGCAGCGCAGTTCCAGGGCTGCTCCCCTGCTGGCGGAGGTGCCGTCGCGGTCGGTGGGTGCGCTGCACCTCACAGGGTGCTCCTGGGCATGGCTGGCGCGGCTCCCTGGGTCGTGGTGGGGGTGGGGCTTTAGGAGTTTCCCGCACTGTTCCAGTTAGGGCGTGCGTGAGCACAGGGACTGCAGTCGGGGGCCCTGAGTGGCGGGCCAGGCTGCGACTAGGAGGGGCGCCATGGGGGCAAGTCGGAGCACAGCTACCCTGTGGATTCAGCGTGGGCGTCTTGGTGCTGGCATTCTGGGCCCAAGGCAGGAGAAGCGGGACTCCGGGAACGCGGGCCACTCAGCCTGGGGCCTCTGCCCGCCAGTCTTCCGCACCTGGGGCTCGCTGTGCCCACCAGGCTCCAGGACAGCGCCGGGGCCGGGAAGCAGCTTTTCCTGGCGTCAGGGAGAGAACGCGGGCTGGGTGCAGGGAGGGGGCGCACATGTGTGTGAAGCACGGCCCGCCCTCCACGTCACTGAGCCCCACTCGAGTTGGGTTGCAGTCCTGGCGCACAGCATGGGGACCCAGGCCCCTGACGAAGGAGGGGAGTGGGGTGCACGTGTGGAGCGAGGGCTGCGGCCCTGGAGAGCTGGTCCCAGGAGGCATTCCAGATGTCAGCCACGCGGGTGCAAGGGAACCCTCCCTGCCCCACCCTCCAAGTGGCCCTGTTTTGAGCAAAAAGACAAGGTGGAAAGGGGTGAGCTTCCTACAGGCATCTCAGAAGACATGGGTGCTCCACCACGTGCACACGCACGTACACACTTACACATGTGTGCACACACACACATGCTGCTGAGTCCAGCCAGGGCACTGGACCTCAGGTTGGCAGAAGGTCTGGGCAAGTGGGTTGGGTGGCCTGCTTCCTCTGCCTCCTCCTCTAAGAAGCCCTCCCTGTCCCTGCCCAGCAGAGCCTCTGTGGTGGGGTCTGTGCCCTGGTCCGAGGGAATGGCCGTGCCTGGCATGGAAAAGCACAGGACAGGTGGTGAGCGGGGCTGGGGACAAGTCCAGCCCTTCCCCGGCCCGGGCCAGACCGTCCCAGGAGGCGTGGATGCCACACTGACAGCAGGCCCTGGTGAGCTGTCCCTGCTGCCCCTGTGGGCCCAGAGGAGGAGGCTGGGCCTCAGGGCTTTGGATGCCTCTGAAGGAGGCCCACAGCCCCCACGCAGTCTGAGCACACACCTCAGGCCGGCCCGATAGCTACCCTGGGAGCCTCTGGTGTCCAAGGCGTGGCCCAGGTCCAAACCCCAGCTCTGCCGCCCGCCAGCCGTGCCTCAGTCTCCCCATCCGCCTCGGTGCCTGGGGAATGTGCGGGACAGCCCTGCCCGAGGCTCCACGACCTTCCTGGTGGAAATCCTGCTAATGGGAAGAACACAGAGGTGGTGAGGCCGGCCGGCTGGTAACCCAAGCCAGCAGCCTGGTGTATGAATGAGCCCTTTCAGAGTGAGGGCCCCGTGTGTGGAGGCTCTGGGCCGGGCCCAGGGAATGGCAGTGCCCAGAGCAGGCCTGGGCTGGGAAGGAGAGGGACACCGCCTGCCTGCCCCAAGCCTGCCCGTCCCCGCCCGTCCTCGTCCTGGGCGCCCCTCCCAGCAAGCCCAGCTGCATGAAAGGAGCCTGCCGCCCCAGCCCAGCTCGCCACTGTCCTTAGCTGTTCCTGTAATTATGTCTCCAAGGGACGGCTACGAATTTACATTTTGTTCAGCTCAGTCATTTACTTGGAGCCTGCGAGGAAGGCCGTGCCGTAAAAGGCACATTGATGTATGTTTCCGCGTTGCCCGGGGTGACGGCGCAAGTGCTGAGACAACTGGCCCTTGTAGCCCGTGGCCGGGAACAGCGCTGCCTTCTCTCGGCACCTGGCCGCGCCTCCTGGCCCTGAATACCCGCGGTGTCCGCAGGGCTCGCGCCAGACCTGGCCTCCAAACCGCCCACATTCCTCCCGAAAACACGCAAAGATCTTTTCCTCTCCAAGTTGCTTATCCGTCCCAGCCCGGCCCATCTTCTTCCTCAGTGATGCTGAAGAAAAATCGCGCTTCTGTTCCGCCACCTGCCGCTGGAGCCAGACAGCAGCTCCCTCTGACTGCACGGGGCCGGGCCGTTTCCTTCTGTGAGCCTTTGAAGACACGTCTGCAGGCTGTCCGCGTGGCTCCACGCTCCGGCTGTGGCCGGACGTTCCCAGGCCCTGAGCCAGCGGGCAGCAGACCCAGGGGGCCTGCACCAGGGCCTGGCCGAGTGGGCAGCGCTCAGGGCTGACTGGACAGAGATGGTCCATCAGGCGATGCCTCAGGGGTGCCCCATGGCCTCGGCCCATGGTCTGTGGGGCTCTGCCCAGCACTTGGCTGTGCAGTTTCTCTGACCCTGGTAAACTCTTCAACGCAACGAAACGACACCCAGATGCGAGATGGGAGTTCTTGGACCAAATCCTGGCTCCACGTCTTACTAGCAGCCCATGGCCGTGGCCACGGCTGTGCGTGCCTCAGTTTCCCCATCTCTGTCCTCGAAGCACTGATGACAGCGTGCACCAGGCACAGAGGGCACTGAGGCCCAGGCCACGTCCTCGTGGGGTTAGCCCTTCCGCCCCCACTCTCAGCGTCTTTTCTGGTGACCGATGTATCCTTCACATCCCCACACCGCCAGATCGACCCCCCGTGCTGCCGCGTCGTCCCCCCGTGCGGCCACGTTGTCCCCCCTACACTGCCAGATCGCCTCCCCCCGACCCCCCGCTGCCGCGTCGTCCCCAGCTTGTGTTTTATGGTCTGACAAATAGCCATGTCTCCAGCACCTGCCACAGCGTCCACGTGCACACGGCCTGCCGCTTCCCATCACCAGGTGTCCGTGGATGCAGCCGGTCCCCGTGTCGTGTGGGCCTTGCGTCAGAGACCCCACTGCACTGAACACTGCGGGCATTTCCTCAGGGCTCCTGGGCACTGCGCTGTGGCTTCTCAGCGTGGATCCAGCCACTCTGAGCTCCGCTGTGCTCCGTCCTGGCACAACACGCACGATGAGAAGCAGCAGGGTCAGGAAGCACACAGGGGCCCGGTGCCCGCTAGCAAGGACTTCGCCGTGCCGCACCCCACTCACACGGCGCGTGGCTCCCTCACCCCGTGGGATGGACCTATGGTCAGTCTGAGGCTCAGAGGCTTTCTCCAGTAGGTTCCAAGCCACTTCCCTGGTCTCAGTGACCTTTCTGCCTAACCTCCTCCTTGCCTGTCCCAGCCCAACGTGACCACATGGAGCTGCCACGTGGTACCCTCAGTACCACCTGGGCCCCCCATCTTGCTATAGGGCACATGTACTCACCAGAGGGGGGGAATGAGAAAGCATCCCCAAGGGAAGCTTTCAATCATGCAGCAATCCCTTCTCCATTCTCCTCTCAGGATTTTGGGCATGCACACACATGCACCTGGCATGTTTTACAAGTCGTTGGGTCTGGAAACACGCAATCGACCGTGTGGGATCCAGCACCTTAGCCTCCATGCCCCTGGGTGGCCCCCACCCCACTAATTTTGGATGTCTCTTCCTGGAAAGTTCCCTCCCCTCCTGCTAACTTCTCTAGCCTGGTGGACTCCTACTTGCCCTTCAAGACCCACGGAACATCACCTTCTCTATGAAGCCTTCTCATGGGCACTCTGATTAGTGGCACACACGTGTCCTACCATGTCCTGCACCTGTCTGCACACCGGCCTCCTCTGCTGGGCCACCAGGACTGAACCACGCAGTTGGCCACATGGGACCCGCTGCCTTACCACCATACCACCACGTGGAGCAGCCCCTTATTGTCCTCAGACTGTTTAAGGTACCCCCCTCCAGAGAGCCCTCTGGGCCACGCTGGTGTGACCGTGGGACTGAGTGATGTGAGGACAAAAGGACTGCCAAGCTTTTTGGCCGGACCTGGGCCAGGATTCCCACTTCACAGAGGAAGGAGCTGAGGCCCAGAGAGGGTGAGCTGCCCGCGGGGCACAAACTCCAAAGGCACTTTATGTCCTGCACTGAGGTAGAGCGGCCCTCCTTACACTCCGCCCCCGTGCTGAGGCAGCACAGCCGCCTGGCCGGGGAGAGTACCCACGGCCACCTGCAGCTGCCAGGCGCCTCGGCTCACTGCGGTCCTGAACCCCACCCTCCTTACACACTCCCGTTGGGCTGCACCCTAATAATAAGGTGCGTGAAAGGATGCCTGGCTCAGAGTGGGGTACAGCCATCACTGGTGTGATGTATGAAGACGATGGTGACAGTGGTGACAGTGATTGCAGTGAACAGGATGATGATAATGACGGTGACGACAATGATGGTGATGGTGGTGGTGATGGTGGTGGTGATGGTGGTGGTGATGGCGGTGGTGATGGTGATGATGGTAGTGATGGTGGTGATGGCGGTGGTGATGGGGGTGGTGGTGGCGGTGATGGTGGAGGTGGTGATGGTGGTGATGATTACATGATGGTGAAGGTGATCATGGTTATGTCTGTGGTGGTGGTGATGGGGGTGGTGGTGATGGTGGTGGTGGTGGAGGTGGTGATGGTGGTGGTGATGGTGGTGATGATTACATGATGGTGAAGGTGATCATGGTTATGTCTGTGGTGATGGTGGTGGTGATGATGGTGGTGATGATGGTGGTGATGATTACATGATGGTGAAGGTGATCATGGTTATGTCTGTGGTGGTGGTGATGGTGATGGGAGTGGTGATGGTGATGCTGGTGGTGGTGATGGGGGTGGTGGTGATGGTGGTGATGGTGGTGATGGTGGTGGTGCTAGAGGTGGTGATGGTGATGGTGGTGATGATTACATGATGGTGAAGGTGATCATGGTTATGTCTGTGGTGGTGGTGATGGTGATGGTGGTGGTGATGGTGGTTGTGATGGTGGTGCTGGTAGTGGTAGTGATTGTGGTGGTGATGGTGGTGGGGTGGTGGGGTGGTGGTGGTGATGGCAGTGGTGGCGGTGGTGATGATGGTGATGGTAGTGGTGATGGTGGTGCTGGTGGCGGTGATGGTGGTGGTGTTGGAGGTGGTGATGGTGGTGGTGATGGTGGTGGTGATGATGGTAGTGATGGTGGTGATGATGATGACGACATCTCAGTATGGTGCACCGAAACCCCATGTAGAGGTTTGCAGATGTGTCGCCCTCACTGAGAACAAGCAGCCACATTGGGTAGGTGCTAGGTGTGTGGCTAGGTTCACGCAATCGCTACACAACTGAGGAAGAGATGGGACAGGAGTGCCGGGTCGCAGGCTGCTCTGAGCATGAGTGTGACCACATCTCCTCCAGGCTGACTTTCCCACTCAGATCTAGAAGCTGCATTTGGATTCTACTCTCACAAGGAATGGCTGGGGACATGGCCTCCCCTCTCCCATCTGTGTCTTGCTCTGTCACTGGGGATGACCAGACTGCCGGAGTGCTCACTGGAGGCCACATGGAGCAGCCAGACGTGTCTCAGGCCCCAGCTCTCATCACTGTCCTGCCTTGTGTCCACATGGAGGCGGAGGGGACGTGTGTGACTGCGGGACTGGGGAGGTCAGCCTCTCCCACCCACACTTCCCGAACCCCCCAGCTGGCAGGGCCACTGCATGTCTAGCTGTCCCCCATCTCAGAGAAGTCAGGCTGGTCACATGCGAGGAGGTGGCCGTGTTCATGGGAGACTGAGCGAACTACTCCGCTACAGGACAGCCGTCGCCAATGGCGGTGGCTCTTTCTCGTGGCTCGGAAGGGTATCCGGGGTTTGCTGGCCTGGGCCAATAAGGCTGAGGTCTGCACTCGGTTGTGGCTAGACTGGGTCTGGTGGCCTGGTGGCTGCTGTGACAACCGTGTGCCTCTGCTCAGCCCGCTGGCTCGCCTTGGGGTTGCGGTGAGGAGGTGAGTCTCTGTGAGCGGACATCCGGGCATTCTGCTCATGTGCTGCTTGCTGCTGACCCACCGCCACAGCCACGTCCCAGGATGCAGAGAGCGTGCTCTCCAAGGCCTTCCCCCAGGAAGGTGGCTGTTCTCATGGTTCGGAGGGGGCCTGGGGTCTGCTGGCCTGGGTGGGCGTGGCGGAGGTCTGAAGTCATATGGGCAATGTGGGGAAGGGCTGGGCACAGAGTATGCTCTGCGGGCACCGGTGCTGGGACCACTGAGGCGGGCCAGACTTCACCCCTGTCCACCGGGCCCTGACCTCTGGTGGACCATGGAGGCCGGCAAGTTGGTCCCCGGGGGCCCGAGCCCATGGCCTCCATACAGCACTAACTTCATTGAAAGGCCCAGAGGAGAAGCCACGCTCCTGGGCCCGTGGGAGATGCAGGCCAACCGTGGGCCTCTGGGGGCCACAAACTCAAGGCCACATGGACTGGCCCCATCTGGGCTTCACCGCAGTTCCCGGCTTTGCGCCGTGAGGAGGGGACAGTGTGTTCTGAGCATGCCCTCAGCCCACACGTCACAGCCAGCCGCCTGTGTCCCCGTGCAGGTGTTGGCAGGATGGAGCAGAGGCTGGACTGTGGCCGAGCAGGCTGTCAGGATGGGGCGCGGCACCTGGAAGCGGGGCCGAAGCCTGGGTAGGGACTTCTGTGACCGAGTCTCCCTTAGCTGTCCCTGGGAGGACAGGAGTGGGGACCGTGTCACTCTTTACAGTTGCTGAGCACAGCTGCACCCTCAGGGTCTGCTTTGTGAACTTGAGATGGGGAGCTAGGCCGAGAGGCCGGTGCTGTGAGCCTTGTATTCGGCTTTAAGTCCCCACGGTCCCTGCACGGCCGGGCTGCCTGCTAGCGCGGAAAGCGGGGAGGAGGCCTTCAGCCGCACCCTGCTGGACTGCCCTGCCCTGGGCCGAGGACACCGAGAGCGGGTATAAAGGCAGGATTTGGCTCAGGGGTGCATTCGCATGTTATCTGCATGCACGGGCGTGCCCGGCTGGACATCGGGGCAGGGTGGGCTGCACTGGACGCCCTGCCTACCTGGGGAGGCTGATGGCCGGAAGGGCGAGAGGACTCCTGCCTGAGAGCGACTGCGTGGCAGTGCCAGGCCCCACCCTGGAGTGGACCACTGCCCACCCTCCTCAGAGGAGCTGTGCTGTTGGACACAGCCGCTAGCCCCCTCTGAGGGGAGGAGCGAGGAGCACGGCCTGGGGCCACGCTCTCCAACCCCCGCAGTTTTCTTTTTCTCTTCTTTTTTTTTAAGAGAGATTTTTGCTCTAGGGCACCGTGAACTCACTGGAGAGACAGAGAGACACAGAATGCCGAAAGTGAGAACTCACCCCCAGGGAATGGCCAAGCTGCAATTCCTTCTGCACTCTCCTCTCGAGATCTTGGGCACACACACATGGCACTGGGTCTGGGACTCGAACCGCGGTGACTACGTGAGAGTCCAGCAACGTAACCATTACGCCATGAGCTGGTCCCAAGACCACGCCTTTCAAAGACCACACCCACCAGGGCCAAGCCTCCTGATCCATGTCCTCCCAGGCCCCACCTTCCCAGGCCACGTTCTTCTAGGTCATGTCTCCCAGGCTATGTCCTTCCAGGTCACACCTCCCAGACCAGGCCTCTCAGCCCACGTCCAGGCCACGCCCTCGCAGGCCTCGCCTGGGGCTGTACACTAAGCTGTCCTCCAGTCACGCCCTCCCGGGCAGCTCCCAGCTAAGACTAACCTGGTTCCCCTGAGAGCCCACCAGCTGCAGGGAGCCAAGAGTGAGGCTAGGGCTGCCCTGTCTTATAGCGCCCCCTGCAGGGAGCTCTGCTGCCTGCCAGAGATCAATCTGCTGACTTGCAGGGGCTGGAGAGCCCCAGGGGAGCCACTGCCCTCTCCCCGTCCGTGGAGTCGCCACCCCTCCTGTGCCCTCCCCTCGCTCCACCCAGCGCCCTGCCCCAGATGCTAGGCCATCCGTCCAGAGGGCTCGGCCCTCGATGCCAGACTGTCCTGGGAGGCCGGGGTCGGAGGAGGGAGCAGGCTTGTTTGTGCCTGATATAAGCAGTAGATTGTTCTCAGCCCTCGTTGGTTTTTATGCGGGGACAAGTCCTAAAATAATATTGAATTTCCTCTCTCGTGATCTGGAGGGAGGACACTCGTCCGGAATGAAGCTGGGTGGGGGTGCTTTCTTCCACAGCTCCAGGCCTCCGCACCAGCTCCCGGGGGGCGGACACAGGTCTGTGCCGGCCCGGAGCTGCACGCTCCTGGGATGAGGGCCGCCTTGGGGGAGGGCTGCCTTTGTTCCAGTAAGCACGGCTCTCAGGGTGTGGGTCCGCTCAGGACTGTTCAGAATTCTGGCCGGGCCGCGAGCCCCCACCCCAGAGACCCGAGCCTGTGGCTGGCCGGCACCCAACTGCAAGCCGGGTCTGGAGACACCACTGGGAGGCGGTGCCTGCGTGGTGGGTGGTCGGTGTGCACTCGGGGCTGACCCCGTGCGAAGCACACACACCCGCCGCCTCTGTGGCCGCGGGGCTGTGTTCTGAGGCCTGCGTGGCGGCTGGCGAGGCTGGGCCACACGTCCCACTCACAGGCGCCGCTCCGGGCCTGGGGCCTGTGCTGCGGGCAGGGGCGGAGGCCGTTCTGCCGGGTGCCTGGGGGAGAGGAGAGAGGCTGGCGGACCACACTCGGATCCCACCTGAAGCCCGGGGCCATTCGAGAGCTCTGGGTGGGGCCTCCTCGGTGCCCTGCCCTCCTGGTCCGTAACTCAGCGACGCTGTGAGGTGAGGAGCCTGCAGGACCAGGATCCCGCCACGCAGCCCCTCTGGTGGCTTCCGCTAAGCTAAGAGCCGCCGGCTCCCTCTCCTTCCCTCAGGCTCTTAGTTAAGCACCTCCACAGTCACGCTCCGGGACGGCCCGAGGGACACAGAGTGGGAAGACAGAGGCGAGGACATTTGCACCGTGGTGTGGCAGGGTCACACCCCACACTCTTCGTACCTCTGTGCCTCGGCCTAGCCGTGCCCTCTACACCCGCCTTCTCCTAACCCCAACTCACCCCGTAAGGCTTAGCTCAAGGTCACACCTCCTCCTGGGAGCCCTCCCGCTGGCTCTAGGCAGTGAAACAGTCTCCGGTATGGCCGAGCCACCATCCCTCTACCCCCTGGGTCCGCGGCAGGACATCATCGTGCTGTCTGGTCACTCCCGCGTGGCCTGCCTCTCCTCTCAGGGATGGAGGTGCCGGTAGCTGGTGCCCGGCGTGCCACACTGCCACGTGCTGGGTGGCGGTGCTCGTGGTGGGAACACAGCTCTGTCCCCTCGTCCTGCCAGACAGAGGTGCTCTGGGTTCTAGGCCAGGAGCCAGAAAGGGACAGACCAATGCTTCGAAGAGTTTGGAATCCCTGAGAGGAAGGGGCAGACGGGACCGGGGTCCAGAGAGAGGCTCGTCTCCCAGCCGGGCGGGGCTGCGTGGACGCTAAGTTGAGCCCGTGTGCAGCCTCAGACGGTAGCCTTGGTGTGCTGGGGGTCTGGCGAGGTACGCACGGCCACCTGCCCAGCCCCCTGGAGTCAGAAGCCTTGGGGGTGGGCCCGTCGCCTGTTCTGACCTGGCCAGGGATGCAGTGCTACTGCGGGGCAGCCCCGTCGCCGTGACTGCCGGGCCCAGGGCCACCTGTTCCCAGCCAGCACCGAGTGAGCATTTCCAAGAGGCCCAAGATCAAAGCCCCCGGCCAAGGACCCGCAGAGGGTGAACTGCGAGGAGGCTCTGGGTGCTGAGCCACGCCTGTCCCTGGGGAACCCCTCAGGCCCGGCTCCTCCGGCACACAGACCTGCTCGCCCGTGCTGGCGCTGTAGGCCTGGCCTCACCTGCCACCGCTCACTGCGGGCGCAGCTGCTCGGCAGAGGGACGCCCAGGCCTCCGTGCCCGCCCCCCGGCTGGCCCTCTCTGGAGGGAGGACCCTGCGACTGTCCGGGCAGAGGTGGGCACTGTTCTGACAAGCTATGGGTGCCGGGAGCGGTGACCTGGGGCCTGACCTGGGCTCAGAGAAGCCTGTGTGGAGGGCAGGGACGGCGCGTCACTGTCTGGAGGAACGTAACAGAATGCAGAGTTTCTAAAGCACGCCATCACCGTGTCCAGGGCACAGCCCAAGCTGACGTGTGAAGAGGCAGGAAGGGGTAAGCCAAGAGCAAAGGCGTCGGCAGAGACCTAGTCTGATACGGCCCCGGTTAGGGTTAGCAGACCAGGGCTTTAAAGCGGCTCTTTTACTATGAGAACATAAAAGAAATCATACTTGTAATAAATGAAAAAAATAGAAAAACAGAAACCATGAAAAGGACACACATGAATATTCTGAGACATGCAGTGCCGGAAACAAAGTTCTGCCAGCTGGGGTCGGAGCAGAGCGGAGGAAAGGAAACGTCAGTGCAACTGAACGCCGACCGGGAGGGACAACTTCACCTGGGAGCCCAGAAAGTCTGCGACGGAAGGGGACGGAGCCTCGGAAACTGCAGGGCACTGTCAAGAGGCCTGCCGTGTGTCTAGCCAGAGTCTCAGAAGGAGAGGGGGTGAGGGCAGGCCCCCAAAATGACCTGGGCGACATCAGCCGGAAAGTGCTCCCCTTTGGTGACGGGCAGATCTCGTTGTAGAGGTCACTGGACCCTCAGCAAGAGGGCTACACAGAGCCCGTCCCTGCGTGACTGTCGCCTTTTCAGCAAAGCCGAAGCGATCAAGTGGCCAGTCTTTCTGACGAAAGGTGCTGGTGCCCGCGGTATCTGTGCGCCCTCAGCTCGCTCAGGACGCAGCGGGTACTCAGAGGGAAAGCCTTAAGCCCTCACGCCGTCTGACCCAGACCCACACGGACAGAGCCTGGGGCCGGGCGTTTGTAGGTCGGAAAGAGCAGTAGCAGATGAATTCTATTTCAACAAAGTAAAAAACTAGGTCTTTGAAAAGTCATTAAGAAAACAAAGACTCGCAGGTGGCGTAATGGCTACCTCACTGGACTCTCATGAAGTCGACTGTGGTTCGCGTCCTGATCCTGGAGGCTTAAAACTCATGCCGGGAGTGCATGCCCAAAGTCTCAAAAGGAGAGTGGAGGAGAAGGGTCTGTGGCTTGGCCATCCCCAGGGAGGGCGATTTCTGGCTTTCTGTCTCTCTGTCTCTGGTGAGCCCTGTGACAAAAATCTCTCTCTCTAAAATAAATGAATAAATAAATAAATAAATAAATAAACGAAAGAAGCAGAGATGCCTGGTAGTCAGGGCAGCGGCCCGAGCCCTCGTGCCCGGCAACGTCCTTGGCATGAGGCCCAGGGGGTGCAGGAGGCCGGGGGTCGGGGTGCTGGTGCCTGACTCCCGTGAGGAGCACACATGCCCTGCAGCACAGTCTCTAAGGAAGTGAGGAAGACGACGGGCAGGGGACCCACAGGATATGAGAAGACATTAGAGTGCGTCTAACCCACGGCCGTACCCAGGTCTGTGAAAGCCGCAGCCTGGCGCAGGCCGCCCCCAGACGGGCGCTCAGAGCAGAGGCAGAGCCCGCCAGCTCCCTCGGTGAGCGGCCACGCACCTCGGTGCCCCAGCTCTGCCCCGGGTCGGCTCGCCGGCTCTGGGGCTCTGAGAAAACACAGCGTCTGCTCCCTGTTGGGGCTGGGGGAGGGGGCCTGGAGCTCCGGAGAGGGCACGAAGACACCGGCTGGGCGGGTGGCGGCACTCCGCACTCGGTGGAGTTTGGGTTCTATCCGTCAGAGCTCACTGAATGGCACTGACCCACTCGCTTAGAATTTGTGCATCTTTCTCTCCTTTTAAAAAGTTTTGCATGAGGTCACGTGTGAACACCAGAGACAGAGAGAAAGGGAAAGTGAGAACGCGCCCTCCAGGGGAGACGCCGCATCCTCTTCTCTCAGGGTTTTGGCCGTGCACACACACCCCATCATGTTTCTCAAGCCACCTGGTCTGGGACTTGAACTACACGGCTGGCCGAGTGGGGGTTAGCTACGCTAGCTGCCGTGCCGCAGGCCGGCCCCAGGTGTGTGCATCGACGTTTACCTGAGAAACACCCGAGAACCAGCACACAGATGCCGCCTTTACGTGAGTGGCAGGTGTGCTGAGACGGCCACGCCGCGTGTACCGTCTGCAGTCTCCAAAAGGTCTTCACAGTACGCACTGGACTGACGGCGCCACAGACAGCACCGCCCTGCGCGAGTCCCGGAGCCCGCGGCGGGCTGGGGGACGCTGGGGCATTCCTTCGTGCTGTGTCTGAGCATTTTTGCAGCCAAGTGTTAGGGACGAAAAGAAAGGTGTAAGCCCCAGGGTCAGAAAATACACTTCCCCACAGCAGACCGCACCGGAGAGCGTTCAGACACTCCTGCGCCAGCAGGGCACCACGGCCTCTCAGAGAGGGGCAGAGCCCAGCGGAGGTGTCAGGCGAGGACAGCCCGGTGGCCAGTGCTGGGAGACTGAGAGGTCTGCAGGTAACCGTGGGAGAGAGGGAAACACAATGGGGCTCCTTTCCGCCATGCTGGAGTGGCAGCGGGAGAGCCAGCTGGACAGACACCGGTGGCACCAGTGCTGGCCAGGGCCTGGCCACTGAGCACTCCGCTGCTGGTGGGACGCAGCTTGCTACGGGCCCTGAAAGTCCGCCTGACTGTGTCCAGGGAGGCCAAGCCTCTTCACCGTCAGCGCCTTGGTCAACTGGCGGGGGAGCCTCCCAAGGCAGTGGAACCACGGCAGCGCGGACAAGTGTTTGAGACCGCACACAGCTGGCACTGCAGTTCAGCCCGAGCCAGTGGGAGGCTGAGACAGGACGAAGGCTCTTGCAGTGCAGGGAACACGCAGCCCACGGAATTCTCGCTTCATGATGCTCTATCCGAGGTGGCCCCCGGAGGCCAGGCCAGCTCCGCCGTGCAGGCCTCCCAGCTGCGGGGCCCTGGGCCCCGGGTCAGAGGCCGGAGCCCCCAGGCACTGAGGAGGCCAAGCTGAGCCTGTTTGCTTAGCTGTGCCCCTCACAATGGGCCTGTGTTCCTGCGGAGCCCCACGCCATGCGCCGCGAGGTGCAGGGTGGGGCGCGGCACAGAGGTCTGGCCCTGGACAGCCCACGCAGGATGGACCGCCCCCAAGAGGAAGCTGATCTCAGCGGCACCCCAACCCCCATGCACGCGTGACCTTGAACCCCTGGGCCAAAGGAGAGTGCTGGGGAAGATGCTGTCTTAAGCAGTCCCGGGCCGATGGAGGGGGGACTCCTAATTTCCACCCCAGCTGCCCCGACTCTGTCCCTGCCTTGCTGCTGGCTTCCCTCCTCCTCCCTCGTCTACACCTCTCGCCTGAGCCACTCAGTAACGAACGGTTTCGGCAACAGCGAAAGCTTGCACACGTTTCCATTGCCAGCCAACAAGAGGTTTAATCGGCTCGCGATCCCGGACACGCGTGAGGAGTGGAGTGGCTCCAGGTAGACCTGGCCTGCAGCTTGGCCGAGCTGCAGCCACTGAACCACGCCCGCCCGACGCTTCTGCACCAGCGGCTGCGGCCCTGTGCCGGCCCCACCTGCTTCCTAGGGCAGAACTCGCACTGCAGTCGCGGGCTGGGAAGGGCCACTGCGCGACCTCCTTGCACCCAGCTCGTGCCTCCGAGCCAGACAGGAAGTGGCTTCCTAGGCTCAGCACCAACCCAGACGCGAACCTGAACTTCCTGTGTGTGGAGGGAAGCCCTCTCCAGGGCCTGGGGGGTCAAAGCAGATGCGAACAAGGACTGGACGAGGGAGGCGGCGTGTCGGGACCCTGGGTGCTTGCAGTCACACTGTGGTGACAGCTGGTCCTGCCGCAGTGGCTCCCACGCTCCCCAAGAGCAGTGGCATTCCCCACGTGCGGCGAGAACAGCACGGTGACAGGCTGCCTGAGGGGTGGCGAGCAGGGACGCAGGTGCGAGGCCACTGTTCTCTTACACCCAGAGGAGCACGGCTGCCCTGAGGGGCATGCTGCCTGGGCGTACGGGCCCTGCCGGGAGTGAGCAGCCGCCCAGGTGCGTGTGGCGGGGGATCACCGCGAGCTGCGGGCTTGTGCGGGGACTGGTGCGTGCCCCACCACTCGTCCCCAGGCACTGCCCGTTCCACCATGCCTCCACCACTCCATGGAATTTCAGAGCTTCCAGAAAGTTCTTCACACTTGCCTAAGGTTGTGTAGTTGTTAGCAAGGACGCCGGGATTTTGCACACATCACTGAGCCGTGGCCAGCACCTCCCCTGTGTGTCCGGTGGCAGACGGTAGGCCCTCGGCCATCACAGGACCCACCCTGCTCTGGGCACTCCGCTGGGGACCAGGGAGAGCACAGCAGGGGCTCGCTCCGAGGACCCGAACTTCCAGGCCTCTCCTGGAGGTGGCTGCACGGGAAACTCTGAGCTGGATGCCCTGGAAGCAGGCAGTGACAATGACGGGACAAGAGCCAGAGGATGTGTGGCACACACGTGCATGGACACACACGCAGGCCAGTATACACACACTGACACATATGCCGTCATAAACACTGACACATGTAGAGTCGACACAGACACTGATGGGCACTCAGAGATGGGTACACATCAACACACGAACACACACGGGGACACACACGTGGGGACCGTCAGCACACACCGACACACACGGGAACGGGTGGGTGCTGAGCCCTGGGACCAGGTGCAGATCCTAGCTGGTTCTGTAGGGCCCCCCCGTGGGGGCAGGTGAAGGAGAACTCAGGGAGGGACCTGCGGGAGGCACCACAGAGGCCTGTGGGGTCAGACTGCTGGCCCGGTCCACCTCCCCTCCCAGAGGTGGGGGAGCTCCAGGTGGAGTCCACAGTCCTGCAGCAGGAGCCCGCCTGCCCTGGAGAGCCCGGCACATCAAGGGTGTCTGTGGGCAGGGGGTGAGTGGTGTGCATCTAGCATGTGTAGTGTGTGTTGTGCCATGTATACATGTATGAAGGGCATTGCATGTGTGGTGTGCATGTAGTGTAGCACGTGTGACATGTATTGTGTGTGAATGTGTGTGTAGTGCAGGTAGCACGTGTGTATATTGTATGGTTTGTGTACATGAACAATGTGTATTGCGTTTGCGTAGTGCGTGTGTGCAGCATGTTTGGGCATATGTGCATTCATGTAGTATATTTGAAGCATGTGTACGTGCATTGATGTACAGTGCACATGTATAGTGTGCATCTGTATGATGCATATGTAGTGTATGTGCGTATCATGTGCATGTGTATGTGGTGTGCAGTGTATGTAAGTGCATGTGTATTGTGTACTATGTGCGCAGTGTGGTGTGCATGTGTGCAGTGTGTGTAGAGTGTGTGTGTGAGTATAGTGTGGCGTGCATGTGTGCATTGTGTGTAGCATGTGTGCTCTGTGTGTTATGTGTGCAATGTGGTGTGCATGCATGCAGTGGGCGTAGAGTGTGTGTTGTGTGTGTGTGTGCACAGTGTGGCATGCATGTGTACAGTGTGTATAGCATGTGTGCTCTGGGTATTATGTGAGCAGTGTGGCATGCATGTGTGCAGTGTGTGTATGTGTGTGGTGTGGGGTGCATGCATGCAGTATGCGTAGAGTGTGTGTATCGCATGTGCATGTCTACGTGGTGAGGTGTGTAGTGTGTGGGTGCATGTTGGCTGCCGTGTGGAGGAGCACTCACCCACAGAGCCTCTGCCCTGCCTTGGGTTGCTGTGGACTCTGGCCTCAGTCCCCACAGAGGCAGCTGCTGCCCTGGCGGGCCCTGGCACAGGAGCTGGCAAGCACACGAGGCGCCACCTCCCTCCCAGACTACTGGAGCCGCCTGCCCTGGCCGAGCGTGCTGGCCCACAGATCTTTCCGAATGAAGCGATGGAAAAGGGTCGGAGAGGCCCATGGCCCGCCCAGGGCCCCACGGCTGGGGGACTCGCAGGCTGGCCTCCAGCTCCCGGCCATGGAGCCCTGACAAGCCCTGTCCTGTCTTCAGAAGGAGCCCATGTGTGCACGCCTGTGCGTGAGCAAGGCATGGGTTCTGGCAGACCCCCGCCTGGCTGTGACGGTCCCAGGGCTGGTAGATGGTGGGTGCCGTGTCGAGGTGTGGTCAGGGCCCAGGCAGACTCTGGAGGGGTGTGTCAAAGGCACGGTGTGGGCAGGGCCTGGCTGCGGCAGCCTGCACCCCGGACGGCTGTCTGACCTGGTCTGCTGGGACAGTTTTCCACTCACTGTCCCAGGGCGTGTCCCCAGTCCCTGCCCTCGTGGAGCAGAGCAGCGGGTGGAACCATGGCTCCCAAAAGACGTACCCTTGTCCAGCGCCCTGCTGGAGCATGGCCTTATTGGGAGGGTCTTCGCAGATGTGATTCTGCACAACGAAGCAGACCCTGAGTCCCGGTACCCTGCTGCCTGGGCATGCCCTGCCATGCTGCCACTCCTTTTCAGTAAACGTGCCTTCCCCTCCCCAGACCCAGCAGGGCGCTGCGTTTCTCCCTAATGCTCAGGTGTTCGCCTCCTGAGAACAGGCCGCCCCCTGGGGGCAGCCGAGGACAGCTGTGCGGGTCGGTGCTGGCCCCCGTCTCACCCCACGGTTCTGGCGCTGGCCGGTGGCAGATGGGCCATCGCAGGCACAGCGGCGCCAGAAGGCCCTGTGTCAGACCCGGGTCTGGGCAGCACTGCCTAAGCACTGTGCCGCGTGGCCGCCGCCTTGCCACTGCTTCTCTGGAGCCAGAGCACCTGCCTAGCGGAGCGGCCCCTGGCAGGCGGGCCACGTGGGGTCGGATGCCGGGGCCGGCTGTGATTGCTGGGCGCAGGGTGCACCCAAGGCCCTGAGGACCTGGCCCGGGGAGACGGCGTGATGGAGAGACGAGAGCCGCCAAGGGCACGCCTTCTTCCTCCCGTGTGTGCGTGCACCCTCGACCCCCCGACCACGGGTCTCACAGTGGGAGGGACGAGACCTCCCGCAGGGCTTTGTCGGTGGCGTCCTCGAAGCGGCACCGTGTGTGAGGACAGGGCCAGCCAGGACGGGGTTCCGGGCAGCGAACTCGGAGCCGCCCCAGACCCCTGCTGGGGCAGTCTATGATCTGGAGATTGGCCACAAGTGCCCCCCGGTCCCTGCGCCCCGTGGCCTCAGTCCCCAAGGCTCCCCCGCACCGAGCAACGCTCCCACCCCTTGCCGCATCCCAGAGGCTAGCTGGAGAACAGGCCTGGGCTGGGGCCAAGGACCCCCCTCCCTGGAGGTGCCCACTGGCACGATGAAGGACGAGCAGGGACGGAACAGAATTGCTTTTTAACGCTCGCGCTCCTGGCTGCGAGGTCCGAAGTCCGCGCGTCGGCCAGAACTGTGGCACTCAGCGTCGCTCCTCCCAAAGCCCCGCCTCTGCGCTCAGCCCCGTCCAGGCAGGGTGGGGACAGGTGGCGCCTTCTCCCTGGCCCCTCCAGTGCAGTGTAGTGGGTGTCAGAGCGGGGAGTGAATCCGACCATCGGGGCGGGCAGAGGACGAGCTCGGCTTGGGCAACGCCCCAGGGCCTGCTCCCGGGCAGCTCCACTGCAGAGCTGGGGCCTGCCGAAGGGCCTCACCCCCGCGTGCTGGCCGAGCTCTTCCCGCTAGAAGGCTGATGCCTCCTCTCACAAATCTCCCTCCCAGGACCCGCGCTGACACTCAGAGGAAGTGGTCTGGAAGGACCTCCGTTGCCTTGAGAGCCGTGAGGTTTCCTGCGATCTGGACAGGCCGGGCACTGCTGCACCCCAGGCGGCCGAGGGAGGCTGCACCCCCAGCCCTGCGTCCTGCAATGCTGGCTGGAGAACCTCCTTCTTCACAGTGTGGTGCCCGAGGCCAAGGGGGGACTGCACCCAGGTGACGGTGAGTGACCCCATGGGCCTCCTTGGCCCTGCCCTGCCCCTCCCTGCAGTGGGCTCTGCCTTTCCCACGGAGGAACGGAGCCCCGCGCTTTCCCCACAGTGCTTGCAGGAAGCTGCAGGTTTTCAGCAGACACGCTCTCCCCGCCCACCGTGTGCCGTCATGGTAGGCCTTGGCCAGCCAAACACGGCGGGTGTGATGAACCAGGACTTACGGTGGCTGTTCCCACTCACCCTGGGAGCTCCTGACCTCTGCCAGGAGAGGAAAGAGCCTGGGATCCCCCTGCATCAAGAAGGATGTGACCGTGGCAGGCAGACCTGAGATGACTCCACAGCCCGCAGCCGAGCTCAGCGGACGGGTCTAGGCTGACCGCGGACGGGCCAGAGAGAGCGTATGCCTGCTGTCGCACGCCACTGAGCTCTCTGTGAGAGCTGTTACACAGCGGTAGCTGACTGATGCAATGCAGTCCTCACAGCTGGAGAGAACCCAGAGAAAGGACCCTGAACATCTGGAGTGCAGGCCAGCAGGTGGCATGGTGGTCAAGGCACTGGATGCCACATAGTTGACCGTGGATCAAGTTCCAGACCACAAAAACACACAGGGAGCATGTATGGACATGCCCCACATCCCAAGAGGAGAATGGAGAAGGGACTGTGGTGTGTCCATCCCCCTGCCGGGTGTTTTTTCACTTTTACGCTTTCTCTCTTTGGTGAGTGCACGTGCCCGGTAGCAAAAACTTAAAAACAAGCAAACGAAAACACCCGCCGCCACAGTTTGTCCTGGTTCTGGGCTCTCGCGAGCGTGCCTCATTTCACCATGAGGGTGCTGGGCGTTGGAGCTGTTACTATTATTTCTGTCGCTTTGCGTGGAGGGAACCTGGGCTCAGGCTGGTCAGGTGACCTGCTCATGGTCACGCAGCCAGAAGTGTCGGGGCTGGGGTGTGGGTGGAACTGGCCTGCTACAGAGCCTGTGTTGCGCCTTCATGTCTGCACCGGCTGTGGCTGGTAGCCACGGGCCTACTGCGGATCGGTGAATTGAAACGCACCTTTACAGTAGTTGAAGCCTGGTCCCCGTGTGCGTGTGCCACAGCCTGTGCTCTGACGGGCCTACCCCAACCTGTGCCCCCCTCATGGGGACACTTCCCATGGGACCTGGCTTGGGCCGTGCCCCAGGCACTCTGGCAAGCCCGCTGACTGCAGGAGCTTGTCCCATGAAGCCACTGAGGGGGTCTGAGGCTCCTCAGATTCCAAAGATGGGACGCAGAGGGACTGGGTTCAGACCAGGACCCCGAGTCACCCCCAGGTCTTGTCCCCACGTGGGCTGGGAGGAGCTGCCCCACTGTGGGGTCTCTCGGCACTTGGGCAGGAGTCCGCCCACATCCCTCCTGGTCCTGGGCAGGGGCCGAGGTCCCCACCGGGCCCCCACCAGGTCAGCACAGGAGCTGTGGCTGCAGGCAGGTGACACCTTCTGTGTCTCTGACGTGTGTTAGCCCAACCCTACAGCCCGCACACAGGACCATGTGGTGCAGGGGAGAAGGCAGACAGTGCTGAGCCCGCCCTGTGCCCATGCCCTGCTGGGGCATTGGGGCGGCCTGACCCTGAGGCTCCCAGAGAGCGGCCCTGGCGGAGCCCACCCGAGCCTCGAGCCCGGACCCGACTCCTCCTACCACCACTCACTGCCTCATGAGTGAGGCCCTGCCACCGGTGCACACGTGACGCCTGTGTCTGTGTGGCCAGGGGCTGGGGCTGACAGCAGCACGTGGCAGGCAGTGGCTCGTCCTCCTCACACGTACCTCACACGTACCTCACAGCCCCCCAGCACACCGCAGACCCCACGTTAACGGGACAGGAGGCCCTGCTGGTGCCCGGTGCCCGCCCGGGGCGTGTCCCGTGTGAGGCAGAGCTTCTCCTGGCCCCGTCAGGACCTCGTCCTGTTCCCGCAGGCCAGCCTGGCCTCTGCCCAGCCAGTCCTCACCCCGCCTGCCTGCCTCCTCGCTGGTGAGGCCCCTGGAAGGACGGGTCTACCCCAGACGTGCTCACTGGTCCCCGCCACCATCCTGGCCACAGGCCTTGCCACAGCCAGGGGCTTTGGTGTCGGGCGTCTGCTTTCCGGGGCGAAGTCAGGAGGGGACGAGCTAGGAAGCCAAGTAGGGCAGTGAGGAGAGGGCGGCTGCAGCGGCCTGGACCCGGAGGCAGCCAGAGCGAACACCCGAGGAGCAGCCCGGCCGCCGGCCCCGGCCGCAGAGCCCTAAGTCTGTTCACAGGGATGTGCGCCCCACAGCGCTCCCTGAGCTCTGGCTGAGCCCTGCCCTCTGCCCCGCGTGCAACCTGGACGGGTTGGTGCGGCTGAGAGACTGCCCCTGCCCCGCACCTGACGCCTGGGCATGTGCAGGGCGGTGCCGTGCCAGTCACGCCTCTGGTCTGGCCTGGGCCTTGGCGGCTGGTGAGGCGATGGCTCTGGGGCTGGGGCAGAGGCAGCTGGGTGGGGCTGCAGCGAATTACCACAGACGGTCCTTCCTCGCGTGGCTGGCCAGGGCACCGTGCCGGCGTGCCTCAGGTCGGGAGCAGGCAGGTGGCACGAGGGTGGCTGGGCGGACATTACTGTGCCTCTAGTGGCATGTTCCACAGGGTCTCGTGGGGACACAGCTCACCTCTCAGTGTAGCCCTGCAGGCCGTGGCCACCGCTGCCCCGGGGACCACTGCCAGCTGAGCCAAGGGCCTCTCCCAGCTAGCGAGGTGCCCCCAGGGCTACAGGTGCACAGCCCGGGCCGCCTTGTAAGGAGGGGCAGAGACCCAGGGGCGCGGGTGGACCTGCCTGGTTGCAGCGAGTGCCAGGCCTGGCCACGCCCGGGCTTCCCGGTCTCGCGGAGCACGGAGCTGCCGTCTGGTGGTCTTGGGAGGGTGGCGCGACTCCCTCGTGGGGCAGTCAGGGCGGTGGATCGTGGCGTGGGCAGCCGGCTGGACTGTGGCCACACGGCGACCTTCAGCATTTGAACAGAGGGACTCAGGCGAGCGGGCTGCGCCCTGGGGCTGCCCTGGCCGGCGTGGCTGCCGCAGCCAGCCAACCTAGTAAGTACGCTAGGACATGAAGTGACCAGTCTGGGGCCCCAGTCTTTCTCACCCCGTTTCCAGGCATGACAGCCTATGAGGCTCAGGATGGGCCATGGGGACCTAGGATCTTCTGTCACCACATATGCCTAGGGGTGTGGCTGGCCTCGCCAAGGTGCAGGTCACCGTGACACGGTGGTGACGGTGGTACATGTGGCACACAGAAGGCCGTGTTGGTGCTGTGGCCTTCCCAGGCCTGCTGGGGTCCTGGCAGCTGAGCCTGCCCACGAGGGGACACGGCATCTCCACTCGGCTGCCGTCTCAGCCCTCCGTGGCCCGGGAGGTTGCTCGCTGTGCCCGGCTCTCCACCCCACGCAGGCGGGCATCCTGGCCGGCCATCCCGCACGTGGCTCCACCCGGCTCCGGGCAAGGTGCTCGCTCCACAGCCCCCAGGGCGCGGGCTCCGGCCGCACCTAAGGTCAGCCCCCAGCCCCCAGGGCTTGCAGGAGCAAGTGCGGCTCCTCTGGCCAGCGTGGCCCGGGTACCTGGGGCTTTCCAGGCCGGCAGAGAGCTTGGTGCCGGGGCCCGTCATACAGAGGACAGCCTGGCTTTTGTCACTGCTGCTGGCAAGATGCGGACCCCGATGACGTGCCTATCCCCGCCCCAGACCTGCGGGTGTGACCTCACGTGGCAGAGGGGCCTCGTGGATGGGGTTGAACTGAGGGTCTTTAGATGGGGTTACCCGGGCGAGCCCCAGAGGAGGGGGCAGGGGTTTGAGAAGGTGGGGAGGTACCAGGAGCCGGGAGAGTGAGAAGGGGCGTCGGGCCGTGGAGTGCCTGTGGCTGCCAGGGCTCTTCCCCGAGAGCTCGGCGCCTCACACTGAGCTGTGGTCCTCACAGCAGTGCGGGTCACACTCCCGTGGGCCTCAGGACACGGCGACAGGGGGGTCAGCCCGGGCCCCAGGGCCACCGTTCAGCTGTGTGTGGAAATGAGCCCGAGGGGGCGTGCAGAGGTGTGGGGTATCGGCGGGAGCAGCCAGGGCAGCCGGAGTGGGGCGTCGGTCGTCTGTGGAACACCAGGACACCCGTGCAGAGCTCGCGTCGGCCGTCGGGAGCCCTTGGCCAACCGAAGAGCTGGTATCAGGCATCCAGCTGCATCCCCAGAGCCCCTTCCCAGCCCTCCCCTCTCCTCACAGGCCTCAGGGCCCACGAGGCCTGCTGTGTCACGAAGGGGTGCCGGGTACTGGTGTCTTCTGCTGCACGCGGGGGAGGAGTTTGGTGACACGGCCCAGACCCACAGCCTAGAGTCAGGAGCAGGTCAGGGCCCAGCGTCCCCCAAAGCCTGCAAGGGTCGGCCTGTGGCTGGTGCCAGCCGCGTGGCCAGGGCCAAGTGTGCGATGCTGGGCGTGGCGTGACAGTGGGGGCGGGGCCGGATCAGGTCTGCACCGATGGCGGCGGCGAGGGTTCCCACGGGGTGTTTCCAGGCCTCGGCATCTGCGCCAGCTCCCCACACAGACGCGTCACCCTCCTGCGAGAAGCCACAGCATTCTTGGACACCACGCGGAACCCGACCCGCTCAGTGCCTAATGGGACAGCATGGTTGGAATGCGATTTCCTGTGAGTCATTTTCCATCCTCTGCCTGTCAAAAAATGCAACGTTCTTTTTTCTGACATTCTCTGGTGGCTTTACCAACGGGAACTGCACACAAAGGAAGGGGCGGAAAGGGCCTCCCTGGTCCCCCGCACCTTTCCTCAAGACTGAGGCGAGGCCAGGGCCGAGGAGCCTGGGCTAGGCCCTGCTCTCAGCATTGACAGGGTGCTGAGACCTGATGGTGATGACGATGGTGACAATGACAGCGCTGCTGTGGCGTGGACAGGGACACTGATTATGATGATGATGGGGATGGTGAGGATGGTGATGGCAGTGATGGTGATGGCGGTGATGGTGGTGATGGTGGTGATGTGATGGTGGTGGTGGTGATGGTGGTGATAATGGTGGTGATGGTGATGATGGTGGTGATGGTGGTGATGGTGGTGGTGATGGTGATGGTGATGGTCGTGGTGGTGATGGTGATGATGGTGATGGTGATGGTGGTGATGGTGATGGTGATGGTGATGATGGTGATGGTGATGGTGGTGATGGTGGTGATGGTGGTGATGGTGGTGATGGTGGTGATGTGATGGTGGTGATGGCGGTGATGGTGGTGATGTGATGGTGGTGATGTGATGGTGGTGATGTGATGGTGGTGATGTGGTGGTGATGTGATGGTGATGGTGGTGATGGTGGTGATAGTAAAGATGGTGATGGTGGTGATGGTGATGGTGGTGGTGGTGATGCTGGTGGTGGTAATTATGGTGGTAATTATGATGGTGATGGTGGTGGTGATGCCGGTGGTGGTAATTATGGTGGTGATGGTGTTGGCGATGCCGGTGGTGGTGGTGAAGAGGAGCACGTGCCTGTGCTGGGTGTTTTACAGACACACTCTCCACCCACGAAACCCACCTGCGGCAGGCCAATGCCGCTCGCTTTTGTGTTCGAGGCTTGGAAGCCCAAAGGGTCAACCTGGGAGCGGCGCTCGGCGACAGGAAACATGAGGATGAGGCTGGCCCGGCTGCCACCCAGCACAGTCTCGGCAGGAGACTAGATCTCTCACCCTCTGGCAGTGGCAAGCCAGATGTGAGGCCCTTCCTTCTCGGCTTTCAGCTCTTGCCTCTCGGTTCTCAGCATGGGAGCCCAGCCCGGCCTCACGTGCCAACTTTGCACAGTTGGCATGACTGTGGTCCCACTCCTGGGGACCCAGCCTACAGTCTGCACGATGGAAACACCGGGAAGCCTGTCCGTGTTCCACGCTCAAGCCCTCTCACAAGCCTGTGAGAGCGACAAATAGCCTTGATGCACCTGCCCATCCCCGGGCCTTGCTAGAGGGGCCACCTGTCTTTGCATGCCTCACCACCAAAGCCGCCGGCTGGGTCTGACACACACGCCACGCTCTGGAGTAGCAGGAGAAACAAATGCTCCAACAGCTGGTGGAGACACTGTACACTAGTGTGTCCACCAAGGCGTAGAATGTTCTGGAAGGCTACACGCCAACGTGCTCACATGACCTCCCACCAGCAGGGAGGTGCCGGGACCTTGACTTTTTATCTGAGGCACTTCAGTGTCCCTTGGCTGTATCCCCATGGGGGCCGACTCTAGCATGTGGAATGTATGTGTGTCTGTTTCCAGGGACGGGAGAGGGGACAGGAGAGGACACTTGTCTGGCGGACTAGTCAGACCACACCACCAGTCCTGGCACTGTCGCCCAGCCCGGGGCACCGCAGTGATGTTCCACTGAGCTGCCATTCCTGGCAGACGTGCAGCAGGTCACTTGGAGACCCGGACATAGGAGGCCAGACCTGGACACAGCCGAGGTGCCCTCCCGGGACACCGGGAATGCACCGAGCCTCTGAGTGTCCCCAGGAGGGTGAGAAATCAGGGCTGGGAACACCTGGAGAGTGGCTGCAGGGAGCAGGGAGCCGAGGACTACCGCAGGCCTCGTCTTGGTGCTCCTCCCCAGGTCGGCGGTGAGATCCAAGCAGGAGCCACAGTCCACCTGGCCCAGGGAGGATGCGTGCAGAGGGTGGGTGGGACTGCGCACGTGTGGCTCAGAGGCAGGGGTGTGGTGGAGGCAGGGGGGTGGGGCAGGGAGGGCAGAGCACCTTTCAGGGCCGCAAAGGTAGAGGCTCGGGCGTCACAGTGCAGAGACCTCCGGGAGGCTCGGGGTGCAGCAGGTGCACAGGAGTGGGCTCTGGGCCTAGAAGGCAGGTACCTGGGAGAGGGACTCGGGGGGCTCGCCTGGGAAGCTGCCCTCGGAGGCCGCTGCACACCCCACTCTTGCCGCCTGGCTGTTGGTCGCAGGGCTGGTGCCACGTTACGGTGGCATGTGCTGGCCTGGCACCTGGAGGTCCTGAGTGAGGAGCCCCTGGGCCCCCGCCTCGGGCCCGCCTGTCGTCTCAGAGGGAGGGAGGGCTAGCAACAGACAGAATCTTCGGGCCTGTGAGAAGCAGAGCCAGCCTGGGGGCCGGAGGGCCTCACAGAGAGGGAGGGGTGAAGAGCGAATGCCACCGTGACTGCACGGATGGGGAGGGGATGCTGGGTCAGGGTGCCAAGGTGCCGCCGTCCAGGGTCACGCTTCAGCATCTTCGCAGGAAAGCTGGGAGCAGCCTCCGTCAGGATGGTTTAGCCTCGGCGGTGGTGAGGGGCCAGGGGGCCGCTCTATTCCCGTGGCCTGCCTTCCGTGGGGAGGGTACCTGCTGCGTCCTGGAAGGTCCCCGGAGCTCCGGCCCTCCTCTGCCCGCCCCCCACCCCTGCCCCGAAGGCCGTGACCCCTGCATTTCTGTGTGGCCGCTGCCTGCATGGCGAGGGCGGGAATCCGGGGGTCTGGAGTGCAGATATGGCTCGCCCCACCCCCGTCCCGTGGGGGCCATCCGTGGGGGGCATCTCCCAGGCGTAGGAATTTCCTTGTCAGCCATGACTAAGCCAGCCCCAACCCTGTAAAAGCGAGCCGACCTTTATAAACCAGCTGCAGCCCCGTGGGAGCCGCCAGGGCCGGCGGGGGCTCAGGAAGCCACTGCGGGACGATGCCGGGCAGGCCGCGGGCATGTGCTGACCATCGCCTGGCTGCCAGCAGGACCCCCTCCGCCCGTGGGGCAAGACTGCGCCCAGGCTCAGTGGGCAGCCGGCCTGTCACTGCTGGGCAGGCTGAGGGAGGGCGGGGAGAGGAGGGACAGACCAGTTGAAGGGGGGCACCCTGCCACGCTGCCTTCTCCAAAACAGCACCGGGCCTCGTCCACAGGGGCCCTGGGTGGGCCACACACTCTGGTCACGCGGGCAAGGCCCACAGCCTCTGCCAACACGCCCTCCTTGGCCCCAGAGCCCTAACCCAGTGGGGCTTTAGGGCCTCGAAGGGGAGCGGGGAGTGCACTGGGGCTTCAGCCAGCCAGGAAAGGTGGAGGCTCCCACTGGGTCTGGGTTCGAAATTCCTGCATGCCTAGAATTCCTTCCTCGGAGCAGAATTCCTCCTTGTTTTGCTAAAACAGACTCCAAGAGCAGGCCTGCCCCACCACCCCATCGTGTGTTCTCCTTCATTTGTTTATTTATTTATTTATGCTTTTGCTATAGGGCACCTATACTTGCCAGAGAGACAAAAAGCGAGAAATCATCCCCCCGGGGGGGGGGGGCGGGGGGGGAGGGAGATGGCCACGCCACAATCTCCATTCTCCTCTCGGGATCTTGGGCACACACGCACATGCACCCAGGGTGAGTTTCAAGCGTCCGGGTCTAGGACTTGAACCTGTGGTCATCATGTGGGAGCTCGCCGACGTAACCGTGAAGCCGCCTGCTGTACCAGTGTTCTTCTCACTGAGATGTCACCCTCCCTCTCGAAGCCCTAGTGTCTGCAGTGGTCACCATGGCCCAGCACCCCCACCTCCGAGCCCACTCCGTGTGAGCTGTACCTCCCCGCCTGCACCCTCCCTGTGCCCTCCCGCACCCTCCCGCCCACACCCTCTGGGCAGTCCTCTGCTTTTCTCCAGGAATGGAATCACACGGGGCCTTGGGCGACACTTCCTTGATGAGGCTGCTCCCAGCTTCGTGTGTGTAGGGCATCTCCCCTCTGGGAGGCTGAGGACCCCACCGTGAGCACGGCCCGGCCGTCTCGCCCGTGTCCTGAGTTGGCCCCTGTGATGTTTTCGGCCCAGTGGTCGCCAAGAACGTTTTCTTGACCCCCCCTGAATGACGGAGGACGTAATTCCAAGAACCGATTCCTAGTCCAGCTGACCAGGGCCGTGGGTACCTGCATGGGGCTCTCAGGGACAGAGCTGGACAGGGGCCTCTGTACACATGAGCACGCAGACCCTCTGAGCAACGTGTGTCTACAGAGACCAGCTTGCTGTCCACCCCGGCCACTCCGGCCGCCATGTCTAAGCCGGCGGGAAGGAGCAAGAGGCTGCTGTGTGGGGCGGGGCTTGAGGGTGGGCAGGAAGGGGAGAGGTGCTGTCTCCACCCAGAGCTCCGGCCTCCCCACTGGACTGAAGGGGGGGGGGGGGCGGGGGGAGGGTGCCTGGATCCCTCTGGGTGTAGGCAGGGAGGGGGGGGGTTCCAGGCAGACGGGTGGGGCTGTGATGCAGATCAGAGAGCAGGAACCCCACGTGCGTCTGCCTTCCCCCACCGCTGGTTCAGAGACCTCTGGGCCGAGCCAGTGTGCACCAGGCCTGGGTGCAGCCACACGACGGGCTCCACCTCCCAGCCGGACCCGGGCTTATCCGAGCTGGGGGAGTGCTGTCTGGGCCCACCCTCAGAGCTGTGCTGACAGCTCCAGTGAGCCACTGCCAGGCATCGTGGCTGACCCCAGGCTGCTGGAAAGTTCCCAACGCGGGCCCTGGACTTCGTGCCCTCGTGGCAGGGAGGGAGCCTGCTCTCAGGTGGGGCCTCACAAGCCCGGGAAGAGCAGAGGCAGCATTCTGGCACAGCCCCTCCAGGAGAGGCAGCCCAGCCCCTGTGTGCCCACTGCAAGGCAGGACCTCCCTGTGTGAGGGCAGCCAAAAGCAGCCACGTGCCTGGCTCTGGCCCCAGGTAGGGACACGGCCTTCCCCGTGGCCCGGCTGTGCCTGGACCGCACACATGACCTGGCCAAGCCCCACCCGTGGGCGATGCCCATGACGGCCCTCGGCTGAGCGGGCTTCTCCCTTCAGTGGCGGCTGGCCCTGCGGGGTGCCTCCTTGCACAGGGCGGTTCCCCTCCCTCCTGGAGACCATCCTCAGAGGGTCCCCCTCGGGCAGAAAACCGTGACCCATGCCATCTTCCCACTGGCCGATGCAGAGGTCCGGCCACAGCGCGGGCCCGGGCCTGGGCTGCCCTCTCTCACGAGCCACAGACCACAACAGGGTCTGCTTCCTGGGCCCCGGCCGCCCGCCAGCAGAGGCCCCCACTTCTCCCTGCGAAGGGCTCAGGGGAGCACTCGGGCTGCGAGGCCATTTCCAGCCCATGGTGTGCGCCCAGGCCCATCGGCCACGTGGAGAGGGCAGTGTCCCCAGGAAGGGCCAGGCCGAGGGGCACAGAGCCCCGGGGGGAAGAGCCCTGGACTGCTCGGAGACACAGGCCTGCCCAGGCCAGCCCGCCGCTGTCCCCGACTGGAAGCTGCTTTACAGCGTCCCTAGGAAGCCAGCCCTCCCCACGTCCCAGTGGCACTGGCAGGTCCGGCAGAAAAGGCCGACGTGGAGCTGCCCGACTGAGACCGAGCCTCAGCAGCGCTTCCTCCGGGCACCCGGGCAGCAGCACCAAATACCCCAATGACAGGGCTGGGATGAGGGGGACACAGGACGATGGCCAGTGGGCCGGTCGGAGACGGACCAGGCCATGGCAAGCCCCAGCCTGCTGCAGCTCCGCATTCTGGGCTCAGCCGTCAGTGAGGACAGGTCGAGCTCAGAGACGGGCTGGCCCGGCAGTGCAGAAAACGAAGACGGCGGCTCCTTAAGCAAAACCAGATGGGCTTTGGGAGATAAAGGGGGGCTTGGGGAAGCTTCCTGTGAGTCCCCAGGGTTAGGGAGCGTACCTCAACATGTCCTGCGGCTCAGAGGCCGTCCTCTCTGCTACGGAGCAGCAGGGAGCAGCCTGACAGCCGCTGGGCTCCAGGCAGCCGACAGCTGGCCCAGGTGGGCGCGGTCCAGGGGAGACCCCGCAGGCTCTCTGCGGACACGCCCTTGGCCCCCCTCGGTGTAACCCTCCCGTAAGTCACCAGCTGACTACTGAGGGCTGCGTGCTGTGCCCATCGGGGGCTGTGGGGGGGCACAAAGAACCTGACACCATGGCCCACACGGCAGAATGGCAGTGGCGAGGTGTCTCAGGCATGTGGCCCTGGCAGGAGGCAGGGGTAGGCTGCGGAGCAGGTGACGCGTGAATTGGGCTTTGATGTGTGGATAGGAGTTTGCAGGCTGGAGAGGCCACTGGAGAGGCCACTGGAGAGGCCACTGGAGAGGCCACTGATGGCTCTTCACCTCGGATTCTGTCTGGTTGGGGTCCGGGCCAGCCTGTGAGAGAAAGGGTCTCTGCTCCCGGTTGAGTCGGCTCTGCTTCCCTGGGCGAGGGGTGCTGCGCTGTGTCCTGGGGAGGCGGTGACGAGGCCTCTCCCGGTCTGGTGGAAGAGCCACCGGGGTTTGGGGAAGGCCAGCGCTGCCTGGTCTGTTGCCCGTTGGGCCGGACCAGAGCGTGTGCGGGCTGGCTCGGCTCCGGGGCAGGGCCCTCTGGCCCCGGCGGCAGCAGGGCCGGAGCAGCGAGGGAGCCGGTGCCACCTCTGTGCCTGGGGGCAGAAGCAGTCCCGGGGCAGCTGTGCTCCATCCCGCCTAGGAGCGCTTCCAGGGCCAGCGGCTGGGACAGTGTAGGCGGCGCGTATATGGAGGGTCTGCCCCCCAGAAGACCTGACTCCTGATGACACCCTGGGACCAGCCTGGGCGGCCGCGTCCCCTGACATCTCCTACCTCTCGGCCTGCAGGGACCAGCCCAGGCATCCAGGCCGGGAGGCGGAGAGGGTCCTTCAGCTGTGGTCTCTGGGCACCGAGCCGGGAGAAGGCCTTCCCTCTGCCTCAGCCCCGGCACGGAGACAGACCCTCACTGCGGTTCGGCGTGGAGGCTCACGGCTTGGGGCCAGGGCAGATGCCCTCGTTCTTGGGCCCAGGAAAGCCCACGAGCTCTGGGCCATTTCCCCACCTTACAGGCCCTGGGCGCCCAGGTCGCGGTGAGAGAAAACCAGCCGGCAGCTGCAGGAATTCTGCAAAGGGCGGACAAGGGCTTCCGTCTGCCCCTCGGGGTAAAGGGACTCCCAGCTGAGTCCAGCCAGGCACGGTGCACGCATGGGACTCGTGCGCCAGGAATGACCACAGCAGCCGCATGCGGGGCTGAGCAGGTGCCAGGTCAGCCCGGGTCTCCGACCACGCACCGCTCTCATGCCTTTTCGGTGAGGAAAGCGACCGTGCATGGCACGTCCCTTGGCAGCACTGCGCTCCAGGGAGAGGGCGAGCGGGCTGGGGCGCCACCCTGCAAAGGCACGCATGGGGGTGTGCTGGGCGGTGCCGGGGGACTGGCCTTACGGTCAGGGAGGGATTCTCTCGGGTCCTAAACAACCTCCCAGAGAACTGGATTCTCTTGAAAGCCCCTCTCGGGTCCAGCGTGATCCCATCAGAGTCCCAGCTGGATTTCTTGCCCGAACTGCCAGGCGGATCCTGAAGGGCACACGGGACGCAGCTGGAGAGGTGCACAGCCGGGTCTCAAAGCCAGCCACACACACGTCATCGTGTGGGGGTGTGGGTGTGGGCGGACCCCGAGACGAATGCTGTGAGGACGAGGCTCCGACACAGCCCTCGCATTTCCAGTCAGCTGACTCGACGACTCAGCGGGAAGTAATCATCTTTATGGCACCTGGCGCGGGGCCGTCGGATACCCGCGCACAGAGGGATGGCGTGGGCGTCCACCCGTGGGCACACGGGTACCCTTGGAAAGGCTCAGTGTCAGCCGGAGGAGCCGGAACCGCGAAGCCTCAGGAGGAAAGCAGGGGCGCACGCTCGCGACCTCGGGCGTGGCAACGCTCTCAGACCCCAGAGGACAAATGCCAGAAGCAGCAGGTACCTCGGACTTCCTCGGAGCCAGGGCTGTGCTGTAGGCGCCACCAAAGGGACAGGGCGCCCGCTGCAGGGAGGGGAATTCCGCGAGCCACGTGTCTGATCGCGGTCTAGCGTACACGGACGCTTGGAACCACAAGGCAAAGACTCCAATTAAAAACTGGGCAAGCATCTGGACATTTCTCCAAGGAGATATGCAAATGGCCAACTGGCCGGGAAGGAGCGTGAAGTCATTAGCCCGGGGAAATGCACATCAGAGCAGCAGGGCAGCTCGAGCTCGGCAGCATGGAACACACGGGCAGTGCCAGGTGCCGGCCACAGGCACCGCGGTGGGTGGAGCACCACACGGCACTGCAGAGGGCAACCTGGCGTCTCCTCCCACGTTCCGTGGTCCTCCCACGTTCATACCCAAGAAGGATGAAAACTTGCGTCCACATAAAAACTCGCACATGAATGTTATTACTCATAATAGCCGGAGGATGGGAACAGCCCAGACTCCCAGCGGTGGACGGACAGAAAGTGGCTTGTTACCAGCAAGGCGGGTTCTGCCCCAGGAGGAGGGCGGTGCCACGCGCTTCCCATGATGAGGCTGAAAGACATGCAGAGAGGCCGGCGACGGAGGCCACGTGTGGTCTGACTTTATCCCATGGGACATCCGAGACGTGGGAACCCACGAGACAGGGAGTGACTAGTGGTGGCCGAGGGCAGGAGCAGGGGAGGGGCAGGGCAGGTGGGGGACGGGAGCCCTTCAGAGTGATGAAACAGCCAGGATTAGACGGTGGTGACGGTGGCACCACGGTGACTGTACTAAGAGCCACTGAGTTGCAACTTCAGAAGGGTAACTTTGGTATGTGGGTTCCACCTGTTTTCTGATGTTACCCAGCCTCGCCGCCCCGCTGTGCTCCGGCTGAGGTGGGGTCCGTGGGGAGACAGGGGGAAGCTACAGCCCATTAGAACCTGCTTCCCACTGCTGACCGCGTCCCGGGGCGACCCTGTCCTCACTGGCCAGGCTGTGCTGGTCACAGGGCTGGGGCTGCCAATCACAGCGCTGTACAGACCACGTGGCGTGGACCCTCCGGTCACGGCGCGGATGGACCGTGTGATGCGGAGCCTCCCACCATGCCCCAGTGCAGGCTCCCTCGGAGCTACCGCCGAGGGCTCTGGCACAGTCCTGCTCACCCTGCGCCCCGTTGAACCCTGGCCCGCTGCCCAGTGTGTCAGAGGCCGAGTGGGACTGGGTGTCGACTCCCCAGCACCCAACACCCCAGGAGTGAGGGCGAGTGTGCCTACAGACGACAGGCCAGGGGACGACCCCCGCCTGCCGCATGTCGCTGGAAACAGACTCAGGGTCACGTCGCCCACATGGGGCTGTGGGCCCTGAGGGAGCAGTGTGGGTGCTCTCTGGCCACCTGCCCGCCAGCCAAGCTCTGCGTGGCAGTTGCGTGTCTGCTGGAGGCCGATGCAGGCTGTCACTGTGGACAGAGCGCCTGCTCAGTGTCTCCCCGAGGCCACGAGGTTCGGCTGTGGGTCCTTTTCCAGGAAAGCCAGAAGCAGGGGTCTAGCACACATGTTCATATGTGTACAAGTGCATGGAGTGCGAGGGTATGTGTGCATACATGTGTGAATGGCACAGGTCTGTGTATGTGCATGTTTGTGTGCCTGTGTGTGCCTGCTCACATTCCTGGGTATGTGTGTGTATATGTGATTGTGTGCATGTCTGTGTGTGCCTGCTCACAGTCCTGGGTGTGTGTGTGTGTGTGTGTGTATGTGATTGTGTGCATGTCTGTGTGTGTACCTGCTCACAGTCCTGGGTGTGTGTGTGTGTGTGCATCCTGTGTGTGTGCCTGTTCACAGTCCTGGGTGTGGGTGTATATATGTGAGCGTGTGCATGTCTGTGTGTGTGTGCACAGTCCTGGGTATGTGTGTGTATATGTGAGTATGTGCATGCCTGTGTGTGTGTGTGCCTGCTCACATTCCTGGGTGTGTCTGTGTGTGTGCACGTGTGCATGCCTATGTGTGTACCTGCTCACAGTCCTGGGCATGTGTGTGTATGTGAGCATGTGCATGCCTGTGTGTGTGCCTGATCATAGTCTTGGGTGTGTGTGTGTATGTACGCATGTGCATCCTGTGTGTGTGCCTGCTCACAGTCCTGGGGGGGGTGTATGTGCGCATGTGCATGCCTATGTGTGTACCTGCTCACATTCCTGGGTGTGTGTATGTGAGTGTGTGCATACCTGTGTGTGTGCCTGCTCACAGTCCTGGGTATGTGTGTGTATGTGAGCATGTGCATGCCTGTGTGTGTGCCTGATCACAGTCTTGTGTGTGTGTGTGTATGTACGCGTGTGCGTCCTGTGTGTGTGCCTGCTCACAGTCCTGGGGGTGTGTGTATGTGCACGTGTGCATGCCTATGTGTACCTGCTCATGTTCCTGGGTGTGTGTGTGCATGTAAGCGTTTGTGTGTCTGTGTCTGTACCTGCTCACATCTTTCACAGGGCCATGCCGTGTTGGCATCAGGCCTTCGAAGTGCTGGCAGCTCGTCCACCAGGGTGTCCCCCCTCCCTCTGCCCTGTCCCCACTGGCTGGTGCTGCCCAGGCAGGGCCTGAGCCGTCCAGTAGCCTGGGGTCCCCGATGACCTTGGCATGGCTCGCGAGCCAGTGTGAGAGTCTCGGGGGGGCCTGACTGAGGCTCAGACTCCGCTGCGGAGGCAGTCCATGGCCTCCAGAGCATGGGCAGCAGCCCTCCCTGTGTCCATAGCACGTTACGACCCTCCTTCACCAGTGGGCCCACACAGACCCTTGCAGCAGTGGCGGAAGCTGGCACCTGGTTGGCAGTTGCAGGCCTCATCTTGGGAGGGGAGAGTGTCGGGTATTGCTGCCCCTGGACTCCAGTGCTGTGGCTTAGGGTGCCATGGAGCCCAGAGCAGCGACAAGGCCATGCGCAATGCCTGAGCTCAGCCCGGTGGTGGGGCGCAGGCTGGTGACTCAGTTGCTGGAAGTCAGAGGTCAGAACACTTTCCCTGCAGCTCTCCCCACGCGTCCAGAGGGGAGGTCTGGACAGAGGCCCACCCATCCGATTCTTTTGCTCTGGTCTCTTCTGGCCTCCCGGCTTCAGAGGGATCCCGGCTGCTGGCCCTACACACTGACAGGCAGCAGTGGGGGAGGCGGCAGCTCGGGGACTGTGGATTCCAGGATTCCATCGTCCTTGCATCAGCGGGTGGGGCTAGCCGTGTGGGCTATCAGGGCATTCGGGACCTCCGATAAGATAACCAGCTGGAGATCCATGGCTCGCTTCCCTCCAGGCCTCTCCCACACCCGGCTGAGCTTTCTGCAAAGGTCTGATGTAAAGATCTCAAAGTGCTCTTAATGGTTAGCTAAAGCCCCTCCCAGCACAAGGCTCCTCTGGGCGAACTCCGGGCTGCGTAACCCCAAGGCCTCGGGAAGCTGCCCCCACTGGCCATAGCTCCTTGCAAAGGCATTTCTTCAAGAGGAGTCTGGACAGTTCCCAGATGCCATCAGATAGTCCTACTAAGAGCAGATGACAGCAAGGCATGTAAGCCAGGAGGGCCACCAGGAGCACCATCAGGAGTGCCACCAGGACAGCCACTAGGAGGGCCACAGGAGCACCATCGGGAGGGCCAGCAGGAGGGCCACCAGGAAGGCCTGCAGTATGCATGCTGCCCTAGCCTCCCCTTTAAGCTGCACAATGTCCCTGTGTGATGGAGATGGCTCTCACTCCTGTCTTCCAGACAAGGAACCTAGCTCTGAAGAGGGAGCTTGGTATTTGACAAGCGTCTAAGCCAGTTATGAATGGGCTCCTGGCCCGCTTGCAGAAGCTGACAGCTGGTCAGGAGGACCAGCCACAGACATCATGGCTGGGGGGGGGGCACTCCACGAGGCAAGGGGTGGGCAGAGCCCCTAGTGGGAGCGACACCTCCACAGGTGCTCAGTGGGTGGTGGTGGCCGGGTCCCTGTGTGCTTATGAATAAGCCACGCACCCACTCATCCATCCACCTACCTGCCCTCTCCCACCTACCTACCTACCCACTGTTCCATCAGCCCACCTGTTCATCCACCTACCTGCCCTCTCCCACCTACCTACCTACCCACTGTTCCATCAGCCCACCTGTTCATCCACCTACCTACCCTCTCCCACCTACCTACCTACCCACTGTTCCATCAGCCCACGTGTTCATCCACCTACCTGCCCTCTCCCACCTACCTACCTACCCACTGTTCCATCAGCCCACCTGTTCATCCACCTACCTGCCCTCTCCCACCTACCTACCTACCCACTGTTCCATCAGCTCACCTGTTCATCCACCTACCTGCCCTCTCCCACCTACCTACCTACCCACTGTTCCATCAGCTCACCTGTTCATCCACCTACCTGCCCTCTCCCACCTACCTACCTACCCACTGTTCCATCAGCTCACCTGTTCATCCACCTACCTGCCCTCTCCCACCTACCTACCTACCCACTGTTCCATCAGCTCACCTGTTCATCCACCTACCTACCCACCCGTCCATCCACCATCTACCCACCAACTTGTCCATGCACTTACTCACCCTGTTGTCCATCTATTGGGTTGCTGGAATAGTCATGACGTACTTCTTCTATGCAAAAATGTGTCATGACTTTTCTGACAACCTGATAACTGGTCTTCACTCACCCATCCATCCACCCATGCATCTACTGACCCACCCGTTGGTCTATCCATCAGCAGAATGATTTCTCAATCATCCTCCACTCATCCCCCCACCATCCACAGGCCTGGGCAATGAGGAGAGAGGGCGGGAGGGGACGTATGTGTGTCTCAGCTGCTGGTGGGGCCTTACTGTCAATCTCCTCTTGCATCTGAAGGAGGAGGAAGGCCCAGGATTCCCCTGGGTATTTAACAAAGGCTGTCGGGATTGTGCTCCAGAGAGACAGTTTTCAGGGACCACTGTCCAATGAGGATTGCCAACCGCGGTTTATAGTTCAGTGAGGGTGCAAATCAAATCCTGCCAGAAACACCTTTCAGAAGTAACAAGCGCTAGAAGCCACTAATATCTGGAAAAGGTGACTCTGGGCATGGAGAACGCCTGAGAGCCCAGGCAGTGGGGAGAAACCCACTCCCTGCAGGAGAGGCCCGAACGGCCTGCTCCCAGCATGCATAGGAGACCCGGCATGGCTCGGTCTTGGTGCCCTAGACTCTGCAGCCCCTTCCTGCCTAAGCCCTGCAGGTGATACATGTGCTCTGGGACCTTCCTGCCAGTCTCACTTTCCTATGCCCTCTGGCCAGTGTTCCCAGGGCCCCCTCTCTGGCTCCTCCTCTGCCTGCCCTCTGTACCCCATCCTTAGCTGTGAACCCTATACTCATGCTACCTCCCATCTCCCAAAGCCTGGGTGCCTGCCTGCCCTGACCAGACCACGTACCTTGGGACCTTCACTGCAGCCTCCCCATGGGTGCACCAACTCCACTGAGGCCAGACCTAGGGTCTTCACTTCTTGGGAAGGGGCCATAAAACAAACACACCTTAACTTGCTTCAGTGGCTGTCATGGAGGGAAACAGACACAGGATGACTCAGTGACATGCCTGGTGGCCCAGACTCAGGGGCCTGAATGGCAACTCTTCATTGCCTTTCCACAGGTTCTCGGCCACTCGGAGCCAGGGGACAGTTCCCACACTGCTGTGAAGGCAGGGTCTGTGCAGGGTGGAGGAGGACACAGAGGAGGGCATTCTGATGAAGCAGAGCCAATTCTGACCTGTTTCTCACTGCCTGGAGATGAGTTGTGTCCTAACTGACCGAGCCTGTCCCCTCATCTCTGAAATGAGAATACATTAGTTTCCCCAAAGATCACTGAGATTTACTGAGACAATGACAGGGAGGGCAGCGGCAGACCTGCTGGTTTCTTGCTGAGGGGAAGTGGGAGACTGAACCTGCTCCCAACCTTGATACCCCAGGATCTTGGTCAGAATTCACAAAATCCCTCTATCTCAAACTGCATCCACACTATGGGTAAAATGCTGGCAGCCAAGGCACCACTCACAGACAGTGCCCAGTGAGCCCAGCACCTGAGAGGAAAGAAGTACCTAAGAGAATTGAGTTCTTGAGAGGAAGCGAGCACTAGAGAAGAAGCAAGCACCTGAGAGGAAGCATGCTCTTGAAAGTAAGTGTGCTCTTGAGATGAAGCGTGCTTCTGAGAGGAAGGGAGCACCTGAGAGGAAGGGAGCATTTGAGAGGAAGTGAGCTACTGAGAGGAAATAAGGACCAGAGAGGAAGCAAACACCTGAGAGGAAGCGAGCACTTGAGAGGAATGAGCACCTGAGAGGAAGTAGGCACCTGTGAGGAAGTGAACTCCTGAGAGGAAGTGTGCCCCTGAGAGGATGCGAACATTTGAGATGAAGTAAACACCTGAGATGAAGCAATTGCCTGAGAAGAGGTGTGCTCCTGAGAGGAAGCGTGCTCCTGAGAGGAAGTGAACTCCTGAGCGGAAGTGAACTCCTGAGAGAAAGTGAGCTCCTGAGAGGTGGCAGGCACCTGATAAGAAGCAGGCACAAGAGGGGAAGTGGGCACCTGAGAGAAAGTATGCTCCTGAGAGAAAGCAGGCAACTGCAAGGAAGCATGCTCCTGAGAAGAAGCGAGCACCTGAGAAGAAGCAGGAACTTGAGAGGAGGCAGACACCTGCGAGGAGGCAGGCAGCTGAGGAGAAGTGGGCATCTGAGGGAAAGTGTGCTCCTGAGGGGGAAGTGTGCTCCTGAGGGGAAGCAGGCTCCTGAGAGGAAGAGAGCACCTGAGAAGTAGGAACTTGAGAGGAGGCAGGCACCTGCGAGGAGGTGGGCTCCTGAAGGGAAATGGGCATCTGAGAGGAAGTGTGCTCCTGAGGGGAAGCAGGCACCTGCAAGGAAGCATGCTTCTCAGAGGAAGCGTTCTCCTGAGAGGAAGGGAGCACCTGAGAGGAAGTGAGCACCTGAGAAGAAGCAAACACCAGAGACAAAGCATGTTCCTGAGAGGAAGCAGGCACCTGAGAGAAAGTGGGAACCTGAGAGGAGGCAGTGCCCATAAGGAGCTGGGCACCTTAGGGGAAGCGGGCATCTGAGGTGAAGTGTGCTTCTGAGGAGAAGTGGGCACCTTTGGGGAAGCATGCTCCTGAGAGGAAGAGAGCACCTGTGAGGAAGCGAGCACCGGAGAGGAAATGTGCTCTTGAAAGGAAGCAGGAACCTGTGAGGAAGTGGACACCAGAGAGAAAGCAGGCTCCTGAGAAGAATAAAGCACCTGAGAGGAAGCAAGCACCTGTGAGGAAGCAGGCACCTGTGAGGAAGCAGGCACCTGTAAGGAAGTGAGCACCTTAGAGGAAATGAGTACCTGAGAGGAAGTGAGCACTTAAGGGCAAGCGCGCACTTGAGATTAAGTGAGCTACTGAGAGGAAGCAAGGACCAGAGAGGAAGTGAACATCTGAGAGGAAGTGGCACCTGAGAGGAAGAGGGCACCTGCAAGGAAGTGGGAACCTGAGGGGAAATGTGCTTCTGAGAGGAAACGAGCACTTAAGAGGCAATATGCTCCTGAGAGGAAGCAATTACTTATGATGAAGTGAGCATCTGAGAGGAAGCAGGCACCTGAGAGGAAGAGGGCACCTGAGAGGAAGTGTGCTCCTGAGAGAAAGTGACCACCTGAGAGGACGCATGCTCCTGAGAGGAAGTGTTCTCCTGAGAGGAAGCGGGCACTTGAGAGGAAGCAGAAGCGAGTACCTGAGTGGAAGTATGATCCTGAGAGTAAGCAAGCACTTGTGAGGAAATGAGCACCTGAGTAGAAGCATGCTCCTGAGAGGAAGCGAGCATCTGCAAGGAAGTGAGCACCAGAGAGGAAGCCGGCACCTGAGAGGAAGTGGGCACCTGAGAGGAAGAGAACACATGAGAGGAAGCATGTTCCTGAGAGGAAGCAGGCACCTGACAGGAAGCAGACACCTGAGAGAAAGTGGGCACCTGAGAGGAAGCAGGAACCTGAAAGGAAGTAGGAACCTGAGATGAACGGTGCTCCTGATAGAAAGCAAGCACCTATGAGGAAGCATGTTCCTGAGAGGAATCAAGTATCTATGAGGACGTGAGCACCTGAGAGAAAGAGGGCACCTGAGAGGAAACAGACACCTGTGAGGAAGTGGGCACCTGAGAGGAAGCGAGCTCCTGAGAGGAAGCAAGCACTTGAGCAGAAGTGAGCACTTAAGAGGAAGTGAGCTACTGGGAGGCAAGCGAGGACCAGAAAGGAAGTGAACATCTGAGAGGAAACGGCACCTGAGAGGAAGAGGGCACTTGTGAGGAAGCAGGCACCTGAGAGAAATGGTGCTCCTGATAGGAAGCAAGCACCTGTGAGGAAGCATGTTCCTGAGAGGAATCAAGTACTTGTGAGGAATCAAGTACCCGTGAGGAAGTGAGCTCCTGAGAGGAAGCGAGCACCTGAGAGGAAGCAAGCTCCTGAGAGGAAGCGAACACTTGAGAGGAAGTGAGCTACTGAGAGGAAGCAAGGACCAGAGTGGAAGTGAACACCTGAGAGGAAGTAGCATCTGAGAGAAAGAGGGCACCTGCGAGGAAGCGGGACCTGAGGGGAAGCGTGTTCCTGAGAGGAAGCAGGCACCTGAGAGGAAGCAAACATCTGCAAGGAAGCGAGCATCTGAGAGGAAGAGAACACCATTGTGGAAGCATACTCCTGAGAGGAGGTGAGCTCCTGTGAGAAAGCGTGCTCCTGAGAGAAAGCAGGCACCTGAGAGGAAGCGAGCACTGTAGAGGAAGCGAGCACCTGAGAGGAAGCGGGCACCTGAGAGGAAGCGGGCACCTGAGAGGAAGCAGGCACCTGAGAGAACATAAGCACCTGAGAGGAAGCGAGCACCTGAGAGGACATAAGCACCTGAGAGGAAGTGGGCACCTGAGAGGAAGCGAGCACCTGAGAGGAAGCGGGCACCTGAGAGGAAGCAGTCACCTGAGAGGAAGCGAGTAACTGAGAGGAAGCAGGCACCTGAGAGGAAGCGGGCACCTGAGAAGAAGTGGGCACCTGAGAGGAAAGGAGCACCTGAGAGGAAACAAGTACCTGAGAGGAAGCAGGCACCTGAGAGAAAGCGGGCTTCTGAGAGGAGGCAGGCACCAGAGAGGACTTAAGAACCTGAGAGGACATAAGCACCTGAGAGGAAGCAAGCACCTGAGAGGAAGCAGGCACCTGAGAGAAAGCAAGCACCTGAAAGGAAGAGGGCACCTGAGAGGAAGCGGGCACCTGAGAGGACATAAACACCTGAGAGGAAGTGGGAACATGAGAGGACATAGCACCTGAGAGGAAGCGGGCTTCTGACAGGAAGCAGGCACCTGAGAGGACATAAGCACCTGAGAGGAAGCGGGAACATGAGAGGACTTAAGCACCTGAGAAGAAGCGGGCTCCTGAGAGGAAGCGTGCACCTGAGAGGACATAAGCACCTGAGAGGAAGTGGGCTCCTGAAAGGAAATGGGCACCTGAGAGGACATAAGCACCTGAGAGAAAGCGAGCACCTGAAAGGAAGAGGGCACCTGAGAGGAAGCGGGCACCTGAGAGGAAGTGGGCTTCTGAGAGGAAGCAGGCACCTGAGAGGACATAAGCACCTGAGAGGAAGCGGGTACCTGAGAGGAAGTGGGCTCCTGAGAGGAAGCGGGCACCTGAGAGGAAATAAGCACCTGAGAGGAAGTGGGCACCTGAGAGGAGGCGGGCACCTGAGAGGAAATAAGCACCTGAGAGGAAGCGGGCACCTGATAGGAAGTGGGCTCCTGAGAGGAAGTGGGCTCCTGAGAGGAAGCGGGCACCTGAGAGGAAGCAGGCACCTGAGAGGAAGCGGGCACCTGAGAGGAAGCAGGCTCCTGAGGGGATGGATCTCCTGTGGAACGGTAGCCGGGGATCTGACAGGTGAGTGGACATGGCCCCGCCTGCATGGGACGCCAGAGCGGCCATGGCAGCACTGCCCCTCACCCTGCATCTGCCCTGCAGCCTCTGCCTCCTGGGGAGGCCGCGCCCTGGGCCGGACGTCAGGGAGCCCACTTTTCTGCCTGCCTGCGCCCTCGTGGGCACTGGGAACCTGAGCCCTCGTGGGCACTGGGAGCCTGTGCCACGGCCTGCCCGCAGGGTCAGAGCCGCCAGAGCACCAGGCCTCTTGCCCCAGGGTCCCTGGTCTGAGCAAAGTCTCAAACTCGCGGGAGAGCTGGGAGAGCAGCGTGGCCGGTGCCCACTCCTGGCCACTCACAGGGAGCTGCCTCCCGCGTCACGGCGTGGCCACCACCCAGCCCTGCCCACCCAGCAGGCGGCTCGCCACCCACCCAACCCCGAGTGTGTGCCCAGCTAGCAAGCCCCTTCTCTGAGACTACTGGGACAGCCATCACGTGGCCGGGCGCTGGCCGTGCACAGGGGCGCCCTCTGGCTCCGATCTGGCCCGGAAGCTCTGGCACCCCCAACCCTCGGGGACACGGCAGATGGGTGCCCCATGGGCAGACTCTCGGCCTTGCCCGGGGCCTCCCGCTCCCCAGCTAGACGCCGAGGCGTTTCCCACTCCTGGAGGCAAGCGGCCCTTGTGGGTCATGGCCAGAGACAAGCCCAGAAGGTCGCTCCTCCAGGCTGGGTTCCCCACCGGGGGGCCACGTCCATGCCGCCGAGACCCTAGGTGCCTCGTGTTCTCCTAGAGATCATGCACCACAGGTGACACGTGGTCGTGTCCCCAGCGGCTTTGTCTCGTGGGCTCTGTGGAACCTGCCGGCGGCTACAGATGACCAGTGAGCAGACACCTCCCAGCTGCCCGGCCAGTGGAGGGACCTGGCCGGTCTGGGGACATGCCCACCTCCCCACATTTTGGCTCCAGATGGTGCCCATGGCATTTTTGTAAGGGGGCATCTGAAGGACGACTCTGTTCCAAGGGAAACTGAACTGCGAGGGCCATGGGTGGGCTGGGCAGGCATGACCCTCTCCACGGTCGTGGCTTCCCCGCCATGCCCAGACCTAACCGAGGCCCCGTGACGCAGCTGTAGGCACTGCCCCCAGGTCTGCCTTCAAGTAGACCTGGCTTTAGGCTGGGTGTGAGTGAGGACGCAGACCTAAGGCCATACGTGACCGTGTCAGAGTTGCACATGTGCTGGCCCCTGGTGGAGACGGCAGGGCCCTTGCGCTGTCCCCGTCCAACACCTGGAACCTGGCTGCAGGCTGTCTCTGGCTCTCGTCCACCTGACAACTAGCCCAGTGACGGAGGCCAATCTCCTCCATGCCACGCACCAGGGTCCAATCATACCAACCCAGGATGGCACAGGCCTGACCCATAATCCATCAGTCGGCACAGCGTGAACTCCCCCCACCCCAGGACGGCCGGAACCGACCAGGACGCCGACCTCGGTGAGCACAGTGCTGTCCCCGCCCCAGGACTGCCGGGACCGACCAGGACGCCGACCTCGGTGAGCACAGTGCTGTCCCCGCCCCAGGACTGCCGGGACCGACCAGGACGCCGACCTCGGTGAGCACAGTGCTGTCCCCGCCCCAGAAAGGCTGGGACTGACCAGGACGCCGACCTCGGTGAGCACCGTGCTGTCCCCGCCCCAGGACGGCCGGGACCGACCAGGACGCCGACCTCGGTGAGCAGTCCCTGCCCCAGGACTGCTGGGACCGACCAGGACGCCGACCTCGGTGAGCACAGTGCTGTCCCCGCCCCAGGACTGCCAGAACCGACCAGGATGCCGACCTCGGTGAGAACAGTGCTGTCCCCGCCCCAGGACTGCCGGGACCGACCAGGACGCCGACCTCGGTGAGAACAGTGCTGTCTCCGCCCCAGGACGGCTGGGACCGACCAGGACGCCGACCTCGATGAGAACAGTGCTGTCCCCGCCCCAGGACTGCCGGGACCGACCAGGACGCTGACCTCGGTGAGCACAGTGCTGTCCCCGCCTCAGGACGGCTGGGACCGACCAGGACGCCGACCTCGGTGAGAACAGTGCTGTCCCTGCCCCAGGACAGCCGGGACCGACCAGGACGCTGACCTCGGTGAGCACAGTGCTGTCCCCGCCCCAGGACTGCCGGGACCGACCAGGACGCTGACCTCGGTGAGCACAGTGCTGTCCCCGCCTCAGGACGGCTAGGACCGACCAGGACGCCGACCTCGGTGAGCACAGTGCTGTCCCCGCCCCAGGATGGCTGGGACCGACCAGGACGCCAACCTCGGTGAGCTGTCCCTGTCCCAGGACTGCCGGGACCGACCAGGACGCCGACCTCGGTGAGCTGTCCCCGCCCCAGGACGGCCGGGACCGACCAGGACGCCGATCTCGGTGAGAACAGTGCTGTCCCTGCCCCAGGACGGCTGGGACCGACCAGGAGCCGATCTCGGTGAGCACAGTGCTGTCCCTGCCCCAGGACGGCCGGGACCGACCAGGACGCCGACCTCGTTGAGCACAGTGCTGTCCCCGCCTCAGGACGGCTGGGACCGACCAGGACGCCGACCTCGGTGAGCTGTCCCTGCCCCAGGACGGCCGGGACTGACCAGGACGCCGACCTCGATGAGAACAGTGCTGTCCCCGCCCCAAGATGGCTGGGACCGACCAGGACGCCAACCTCGGTGAGCACAGTGCTGTCCCCGCCTCAGGACTGCCGGGACCGACCAGGACGCCGACCTCGGTGAGCACAGTGCTGTCCCCGCCTCAGGACGGCTGGGACTGACCAACCCGTAAGGCGGGCGTGGCACTGACCCACGCACCACTCTTGCACCCCTGTTGCCACTCGCTCCCATGATGACAGGTGAAGGAGAAAGGCAGGTGTGACGCAAAACCCGACCCCAGGAGAAGGGGACGCCCTCCTCACCTCTGTGGTGCTACTCAGGGTCTGCTTTCCACGCTGGCAGGGCTGGCCTCCCCGCAGTCCCGCCTCACAGAGCCCTCCTCCTGGCTTCAGGCAGACTCTGGGGTGACAAAGGACAGCAGAGAGTGAGGCTATCAGCTGAGAGGTGGCATCGCTTGTCCCAGAACCCAGGGGCCCCTGGAGGGGAGAGACCCACAGGTGGTGCTCGCCTGACACGCACGCTCTTCCCGCCCACCCCTGCAGTATGCCTAGCAGGACTCTACCTGCACAGACACCTTTGCGGACACACCCCCAGCCACGCCCCAGCCATGCCAGTGTGGCCACACCCCAGCCACGCCCTCCCTGGCCTTACCCACCCAGCTCATCTGTGAGGCAATGCCTCACAGCCCATGCCCAGGTGCCCTCGCAGCCCGGTGTGTTCTCCTGGTCGCCCACGGCATCCCAGGGGCTGGGGGACACTGTGGGCGGAGTGCTGCCTCGGGCTCCCAGGACGGGCCTGCCCTCTGTGCGTGTTTCTACCTTCTCTGGCCCCTCGTTTCCCCCTGGGCACCCTCTGGGTCTCACCATGGATGTCTAAGCCGGGCTCGGGCCTTCTGCGCCCTCCACCCTCCAATGTTCCCGCAGGGGAAGGGGAGAAACCAACCTTGGGGCAAACACCTGTTTAGAAACGGCCCTGAGTTCGGAGTCAGAGACCTGGCCTGCTCCACCCAGCCTCTCTCCTGGTACCGTGGGTACCAACATGTCCACGAAGGACACACAAGTGTGAGGGCCCCTCGGGACTATTATGGCGGGGTGCCACGTGAGTCCGGGGCAACTCTCAGTGCCCTCCCCCGCCTGCTGCACAGGGACTGGCTCTGAGGGGGTCTCGGCAATGTTGGGGTTCTCTGCACCGTCTCTGGCTCTGAACTCACTCTAACTCATCTGAAAGGGTCCCCAAAAGACAGGCTCCACATAGCGCTATGAGGAGCTGGGGCCAGGGCTGCACCATCCAGCTGGCTCCCAGGCGGCAACTTGTCCCCTCCAGGTCCGTGCAGCTCCGCCGGGCTCTCTCCGGGGGCGGCCCATGGACTCCCAGCACAGCTGCCATTCACTGGTCGCTTCCGGGTCGCCGTGGCCGGCAACACCTGTGCCCCAGCTCTCCAGCTGCAGAGGTGGAGGGAGGGCGCCTGGCTACCCAGAGACCCCCGCCTCCAGCTCGGTCCCTCTCTAAGGCAGATCTGTTCCTTTCCGGGCTTTAGATGGGAGGACGCTGGCACATGTGTGTGAGCATGTGTTGGTGAACCAGTTCAGCTGTTTGCACGGAACGACACCCCACACTACGCTTTCTCTAGTGTCATCTGTGGACCGTGGTCTGTCAGGGTCCACAGTGAGCGTGGGGATGAGGGGCGAGTGCTGCCTCTGCGAAGCTGGGGAGAGGAGCCCTCCTCGGAGCTGAAGCGTAGGTTGGACAGAGCTCTGTGCTGTGGACACCTTCCCACGTGTGCCAGATGCACGCGCACTGGACGGGGCCTGCAGGACGCTGTGCTTGCATGTCCCGAGCACACGCATGTGGCCAGGGCCCCGCCCAGCCGCGAGCCTGGCCTCTTGGGGCAGCGTGGATCTGGGTGTAACTTGGGTCATGCAGCCTAAACGAAAGTGGCCACCTCTACGTTTAAGGTGCAGCTCAGTGGCACGAGGTGCAGTCACGTGGGACCCTCTCCGCTCCCGCCTGTCTGGCTGCGGACCTCTTCATCCGGTAAACCTAAACTGCCCCGCTGAGCACCCACTCCCCGCCCTGGGGCCACCCCGCTTTCTGTCTTTCGCGCTGACTCCTCCAGGCGTCTCATGTGAGTGGAGCCATGCGATGTCCGTCCTATGGCTGGCCCGCCCCCTCGGCACCACGTCGCCGAGGTTCTCCTGGCTGTGGCATGTGTCACAGTCCCCTTCCCAAGGCCAGACCATGTTCCACATGGGGTTCGCACTTTGAGTCTGTCCCTCATTGGCTGATGGGCACGTGGGCAGCTTTCCCACCGGCTGTCACTAACAGTGCCACTGAGCATGGTGGGTACACGCCTGAGGCCCTGCTTACCCCGAGGCATGGACAGCCAGTGGGGCTCGCTGGACCACACGCTGGTTCTGTGTTCGGTTCTTCGAGGCCCCTCCTCTCCCCTCCACAGCAGTTGCACTGTCGTACACCCCCAGTCCACTGGGTTTCTGTGTTTCCACCTCCCCACAAAATGCTAACAGGGTGAGGCGGTAGCTTGTGCCATTCCTAGTGCTGAGCCCCTTTCCCTGCAAGATTCCTCCAATATATTCTGCAGAGAAGCCCCTGCTGGCTGCGCCCGCACTGAGCACACCCAGGGCTGGGACCGTCTTTCTCCAAAGGGCCTCACACTCTGCTGTGCAGGGTGCAGCCCACGCCTTCCACCAGCAGCTTTATCCTTCCCTCTGTCCACCCCCACCCATTTATCCATTGACCCATCCACCATCTGTCATCCATCAACCACCTGTCCACCCATCTAGCCATCCACCCATCCACCCATCCACGCATCCACGCATCCACGCATCCACGCATCCACCCATCCACATAGCCACACATCCATGCATCTACCCATCCACACATCTATCCACACATCATCCACACATCGACCCATTCACACACCCACACATCCACGCAGCTATCCATCCACACATCCACCCATCCACGCATCCACGCATCCACACATCCACCCATCGACATATCCACATCCATGCATCTATCCATCCACACATCTATCCACACATCATCCACCCATCGACCCATTCACACACCCACACATCCACACAGCTATCCATCCACACATCCACCCATTCACACACCCACACATCCACGCAGCTATCCATCCACACATCCACCCATCCACCCATCCACGCATCCACGCATCCACCCATCGACATATCCACATCCATGCATCTACCCATCCACACATCTATCCACACATCATCCACCCATCGACCCATTCACACACCCACACATCCACACAGCTATCCATCCACACATCCACCCATTCACACACCCACACATCCACACAGCTATCCATCCACACATCCACCCATTCACACACCCACATACCCACACATCCACCCATTCATCTTCACATCCACACATCCACACATCCACCCATCCATCTACATCCACACATCCACCCATCTATCTACACATCCACTCATCCCTCATCCACTCATCCCTCATCCACTCATCCAGACATCCATCCACTCGTCCAGCCATTGTCAGTCTGTCCATCCACCTGTTCATCCATCTGTCCATTTGTACATCTTTCCATCCATGCACCCATCCATTCACCTGTTCATTCATTTGTCTATTCATCCGTCCATCTGTCCGTCGGTCCATCTGTCTGCCCATCCATCCATCCATTCATCTACCTGCCCATCCATCAGTCTACCCCTAGTACAGGACCTGCCTCATTCATGGCCGAGCATCGTGGCCCAGCCTGTCTGTCCTGGGTGCTTCGTGTTCCCCGACCTTTAGAAGCTGATCCCATCAATGCTCCACCGCCCTCTCCATAGGCCCCCTGTGCCGGCCCCTCCTCGGCCCCTCCACTACCCCCCGCATCGCCCCCTCCTTCAGTGCCACCTGCCCAGTGAACGCTGCTCGCCCTCCCCGCTGCAGCCTGACCCTGAGTGGATTCTCGCACGTGATTCTGCTCAAGACTCCGAGGCGTCCTATTGCCAGGGCTCGGGTCCCACACCCCACTCAGCCCTGGGTACTTGGTCTCAGACATTGTCCAAACTAACCAGTGCCAGCCACCACGGGCCATGCTGGCGGGCCTCCTCCAGGGCCGGCGAGGCATCGCAGCCCAGCCCCAGTGGCCTGGCCTCCATGCACACTCACACTCCCAAGCCTCGCGCTGCGGTGGCGCTGTTCCAGGCTGGGCCTCCTCCGGCAGATCACACTGCCCAGTCTAGGACGCTGTCGTGGCCCCGGCCCCTCCCTGCTGAGGGTGGGCAAGAGCTGCCCCCGTGTCTCCTGTACCCTGTCAGACGGCTGTCGCTGTCCCTACAGCGATAACACGGGGCGGCCGTGGCTCCTGGAGGCCAGGCCGGGACTCCAGCGGCACAGGCGGCTCTCGGAGCCTTCGTGGGAGCCCTGTCGGCCGACTCGTCATCCCCGACTCAGCCGAGGGCCTCCAGGCCCAGCAGGCCCAGACGCAGAGGCCAGCTCCCAGATCCTACGTCCCAGGGAGGACCAGTCCTCGGGGGACACTGATTCCAGGGCAGGGCACGAAAGCTTCGAGGGGCCCGGAGCAGGCTCTGACGGCAGAGAGTGACGAAGCACTCACCAGGGCAGGGGCCACAGGACAGAGGGCCAGCCTGGAAGAAGCTCCCGCGGCTGAAGCTGGAAGAAGCGTCCTCGGGATCCGAGAGAGGAGAGCCTGGGTGAGCCCCCGGGACCCGCGCAGGCCGGGAGGACATGCAGCAGAGCACAGGCGGGTGTACAAAGGGCCCAGTGACGTGGGCACGGCCCCGCACCTTGCCGTGCCCTCCTGTAGCTGCCTCAGACACTGCGGCCAGAGGTGGGCCGGTGTCGCAGGCCGGTGCTGTCTTGGTGCAGAGGGGACAAAGCCACCAAGGCCTGGTGGCTTGGGGATGGCAGCCAGATGGGGCCCTGCTGGGTGGTCAGGGTGCCCGCGGGCGTGACTTGGGGCAGGTCCCTGAGGGGCCCATCTCCCCATGTGCACACAAGTGCCCGGACTCTGAGCAGAGCCCTCCGCTGGGCCTGGGCCTGGGCACCGTGAGCAGGGGTGGGGCTGGGATGGCACACTGGCTGCTTCTCACAGCCGTCGCCCGCTTCCCAGATGGGGTGCCAAGGCCCCGGCCGGGCTCCTGTGTGCTCTGGACACACGTGCCCGTCCAGACGGCACCAGGGCCTGTCGGGAAATCACTCTCCACCCATCTGCCCCATGCTTCTCACCCCCCCACCCGACTCACTGAGGCCAGAGGACACCCCAGCTCTCCTCAGGGAGAACCTCTGCTGCTCGCCCTGCACAGGGTTGTGCTCTGTGTGGGGGGGTGTCACATGACCAGGGAGGGCCTGGAGGCCTGGGGCTCTGCCTGGCTTCTCGGTCCTCCCCTTGGGTGGCTTCTCTGTTCTGGGAGGATGTCGGTTTCAGAGCCAGATGGGTGAAGTCACACCCGGGGGTTGTTGGAGGACGGAGCTGGACGAGCCGGTGACTCACCCTCACGGGACAGAGGGGAAGCCAGCGGGGAGGGCACCGGTCTTGAGTCCCAGCCGTTGTGGCCTGAGGTGTCCCGCCCCAGGGCAGAGGCCACCTGGGTGTGGATGTGCTCGCCTGACCCTGACCTTCCTCCTGGGTCGGTGCTGGAGAAGCCCCGGCAGGGGGAGCTCGGTCTGTCAGCGCGGGCATGGGTGCCTTCTCTGTCGTCTGTCCCTCGGTGCGGACAGGCAGGCAGGGACGGGCCACCTCGGGCCACGCTGAGCTGGAGCCCCCCACCCCAGGTCAGGGCCTGTGCTGAGTGCTTGGGGCTCTGGGGCTGTGCCAGCCAGGCTCTCTGCGATGGGTCATGTGTCAGCCCTGCTGAAGGGGTGGGCAACAGGGTGGGCAACACCCTGCCCACCTCACACCCTGAAGCTGCAGGAGCACCCAGCTGCTGCTCCCGGGAGGGCCCAGGCCACGCCTCCCGGGAAGATCCTAATCCGGACCGCCAGGTCTCGCGTGTGGCCTGGCAGGGTCTGCGGTGACAGTGCATGTGACACACACGTGTGGAGTAAGTGGCGAGCCCTGCACCGTGTTCGCCCCCTGGGTTCCACCCTCAGAGGGTCCCTGCTCAGCCTGGAAGCCAGGCGCACGCCAGCCCTGCACTCGCGCCCGGCCAGCACCATGCTGGCAGGACGGGATGCGCTCCGCGGAGTCAGGCCCTCCCACGCTGGCTCCGTGCCCCATGCCCGGCTGCCTCTAGTGGAAGCTGCCTCTGACCCGGCCGGAGTCGCCGACGTCAGGTTCCTAGATTCACGTCACACCCCCGCCACGTGGACTGCCGGAAGCCTGTCCAGACAGTAATAATTATAGATCTATGAATCGTGATGAGACCCCAGCAGGATACACACATGCACCAAGGACAGGATGAATACATGAATGAATGATTTCCTGCTGAAATACAGGGACCAGCAGCTGGCGTAATGGCTATGTTCCTGAACTCCCACGTAGTTGACCACGGTTCGAGTCCCGGACCCGGTGGCTTAAACTCACGCCGGGCGCATGTGCGTGCGTGCCCAAGATCCCCTCCGGCTTCGCAGGCCACTGCCAGGCTGGGCGGCAACCTCCCTCCTCTGCACACTCCCTCAGCGCCCCTCGCCCGCCATCAGCTCTCACAAGTCCCGTACCCTGAGGCCCATGATGTCCTGGTCGAGCGGTGGCCTCAGATTGAGCTGCAGCCACAGCCCTGACTGGGCCAGCCATGCCCACCCCACCTTGTTTGGAGCACACGAGGGCAGGGCCCCGTCCAAGCAGACCTGCTCTGGCCCAGGGAAGGCGCCGAGCACACCTGTGCTGTCCCCGTGGCCTCAGCACCCTGGGAACTGCCAGAGATGCAGCCCATGGGCATCACTGTGGGGGGGGGGGGCAGGACGGCAGTGGGGGCTGTGGTCTGTGCTCTGCCAGACACGAGACATCAGTGTGTGCTGGACACCCACCCCTTCCCTCGTGCACCCCTCCCCCAGAGTCCTCCTGGACTTGCTCCAGGACAGAGTCACTTGTCCCCAGAACCGGGCAGCCCTCACCATGCCGCCCCTCACGCCTGTTTCTGCCGGTATCCCTGGTTGGCGCCCTGGGGGGCCTAGTGCCAGGCACAGCAGGTGTGCGACAGGTGTCAGCGAGGGGGCGAGCGGGTGGGTGAGCGACGGGTGAGTGAGTGGGTGAGTGCGCAGTGAGCGAGCGAGCGTGCCCTGTGTCGAGCCTCGTGGGCGGTGTGGGTTGCGTACACAGGCAGTGTGCCTGCCAGACAGCTCCCGGTCCCCGGGGGGTGGAGAGGAAGGCTCAGGCCAGGCTGGCGGCCGAGGGTGGGCGTGGTTTGAGCACTGGCTGCCCTTCTGTGCCCGTCAGCCTCAGGCCCACCGCTCGGTGGCCAGTCGAAGTGACCATCTGGCTGCTGAGCCAGCCGGAGACATGCAGGACAGGACGCATGGAGGCACCTGAACGTCACTGTCCTTGTCCTTCCTCGCCGCTCTCAGACGTCCGGGGGCTGCGGGCCGTGGGAGCAGCTCTGGCCCAGCGTACACAAACGGTCGAGGAGACTCGGCCCTGGGTGCCGCGGGCGGGAGAGGCCGCTCAGCCGTGAGAGCTCCCCACCTTAGGCGTGTGGATGACGAGGACAGTGACTATCACGCGGTGACTCAGCTGGCAATGCGTGGAGGAGGCCGCAGCCAGCCGGTCTCCCAGCCCGACTCGTCTGGGCTTACGGGGGATGGCGGTGGCTGGCGTGCCTCACAGGGGCTGGCAGGAACACGGGCCAGTGCTGGGAAGGCTCAGAGCCGGCGGCCTGTGGCTTATGACCTAGAGCCAGTCCGTGGGGAACTGCGGCCTGCAGGGACCGTGCCCGGGCCCCCCATGGCCCAGCCTGGCCCTCTGGTCCTCCCCATGACCAAACCCGGTCCTCCCCGTGACCAAAGACGTTTCCCTCTGTCTAAGCATCTAACCTCCCACCTGCCATCGTCCACTCCTTCACCATACACCCATTTGCCCACCATACACACCCACCCACCTCTCTACCCACCCACGCCCCCACCCGCCCCCGTCCATCTGCCTCCCATTCACCCCAACTGCACTCAGGGGATATGTCCTCTGGCCACTCCCTGGCCCCGGACTGGGCCCTGGACTGAACGAGAGGCCCCTCCCGACCCTGTGCCAGGCAGGAGGGTGGCGGGCAGAGCCTGCTGTGGGTGCGTCCAGGGATCTGGGCACAGCGCCACAGAGCAGGGACGGTGTGAGCCCAGCACACGGGCACACCTGCTGCCTGGGCTCTGAGAGGACGTGGGAAGGGCCGTGTTGCATATCGTACCCTGGCTGAGGTCAGGTGTGAACACAGGGATGCGTGCAGGGCAACGGGCAGCCGAGCGAGCAGGCTCATGGACGCTCTCGGCAGAGAACAGCCCTGCCAGCCCGGAGACCAGGCCGCCTGCACGGACCACCTCGGGTGGGTGCCGGCGGACAGTGGGGCTTGAGGGCTGAGAGCTGCCACTGGCTGAGGACGCACGTGGCCACGGGAGCAAGGGCGTCTGGGTGGTAGTGCAGGGACGTGGGCGGGGGGGGGGAGGACGCGGGCCGGGGGGATGTGCAGGCGGGGGGGGGATGTGCAGGTGGGGGGGGACACGGGCGGGGGGGACGCGGGCAGGGGGGATGTGCGGGTGGGGGGGGGGGACGCGGGAGGGATGTGCGGGCTGGGGGGACGCGGGCAGGGGGCCACGTCATGAGTGAGGCAGCTGCGCCTCCCTGAGTCAGGGTCCCGTGGGCCAGGGAGCAGGCCGGGGGCTTTGTCCCCTTTGTCCGCTGGGCCTGTGGTGCCAAGCTGACTCATGTGAATTACTGCTGGGCTCCTGGCCCACGGTGGTTTCCCTCACGATGGGAATGCGTAAACACCCTGGGTGTTTGAACCTGGGATGCCAAGCCCTGTGCTGAGCGTCCCGTGCTCTCTGGCATGGCGTCCTCACTGTGGGAACCGGGCTGGGTTCTTGACGCAGTCTGGCCCTTCCCAGGCCCCCAGGAGTTTAGTCCGGCCTGGAAGGCTTCCCGGCCTCAGCCACAGAGGCCGCAGTGGGCAGGGCCGCCCCACGGGGAAGCGCCACAGTACGAGGGACCCCCTTCCAGGGTGGGCACGGAGGGATGGGTACGTGGGGACATGGGGCACTCAGGACTGTCCCCGAGGCTGTCAGCCTCCTGGCCCTGCCGGTGCATCGCCCGTGACTAACCGGAGTGCCTTTCCTGAGCACAGCCCGGCCAGCAGGGTCTGGGCATCTCCCCGGAGCCAGAGACAGTGGGAGGCCCGAGGGCCCCATCCGAGGCTCGGGGGCTCGCGTCCCCCACCCACTGTGCAGTCCGGCAGCTGGAGGCCCTCGGCCCCATGCGCTCTGGGGTCCCGCGTCCCCGGGCCTCATGTGCAGACTCCAGTGCCCGCCCAGGGCCCTCGCCTGCCGCCCTGGGAGCGTTCCCGTGTTCTTACTCCATCTCAGAAGTGCCGTTTTTCTCCCCTGTGCGGGGGTGCCTGGGGCCCCGGGTACCCTGTGAGGCCGGAGGCTGTGGCCACATGATTAGGCCCAGCTGCAGGTGCCACCAGCCCGCGGGTGCTCTCCCAACACCAGCCCTGTCCTCGGCCTGTGCGAGGCAGGGAGCCACCACTGTCAGGGCGTGCCATCTTCCAGACGGCGTAACACAGGGCCGGGTCCCTGGCTGTCACCTGGGCCTTGATGAAGCCACAATTCACACTGTGAAGGCCACTGTCCCCAAAATGGTGGAGGGTGCCATGGGACTGTGGGGTGAGCTGGCAGGACATTCTCCAGCCCCAGACGGGCACCCCAGGCTCCAGAGCATCCTGCATGGCCCAGTGCTATCTACTGGGGCCTCCAGGAAGCACCAGGTCACACTTCTCCTGGACGGGGTTCTGCCTCCCGAGCAGGATGGCAGCCCAGCCTGCAGGGTGCCCATGAGACGGGCCCGTGCCCCTCACGGATGCCAAGCTCTCGCCAGCCCACTGCTCCCACCACAGATAGCTCCAGAACAGGGCACAGGACAAGTGTCCCCTCCTGCCACACGGGACGCCCAGCATGGGTGAGGCCACTTTCCAGGGGGAGTCCCGAGGAGACCCCATGGTCCAGGCCAGGACGAGAGCAGCGGTGTCCAGACTCCCCAGGGCTCTGAGGGCCCCAGGACTGGGACCAGTCTTGCCTGGAGTGCAGACAGGGAAGGAGACTTGACAAAGCCTGGCCTCGGGAGGCAGCTTCGCACCGATAGCGGGCGAGCGGCCCCGAGCCACACGGGGAAGCAGACGCAGAAACTGGGCTGCGACTGCCGAGACCAGAGGAGAGGCCCCCAACCCTGGTGCGCAGGGCCTCCTAGGCCGCCAGGTGGCCCCAGTCCCCCCATAGGGACGTGAGTCCTCAGGGAGCCTCAGCCTTGAATGGCGCGACGGGCAGACGAGTCTCTTGGAAACTGGTAGGCTGTGCCAGCTCCGAGCTCTGGGAGGACAGGGGCTGAGGCTGCCGGCCCGCAAGTGGCCGGTGGTGGAGGCTCAGGCCCGCGGCTGCCAGCCCTGCACCCGGCACGCCCTGTTGCTGGGGGATGCCCACTATGCTTAGGTGCGTATGACACAAGCCCAGAAGCAGAAGAGGCCGAAGTCGGGCGGCGGAGGCCGAGCAGAGGCGGAGGCCGAGCAGAGGCGGAGCCCGCTGGCCTCACTCAAGGCCAGTCTGGGTAGTGCTGCCAAGCGGGCTGTCCTCAGGGTCATCACAGACCACGGTGGCCTGTCCACACTGAAGCTATCCTCTCGCTTTCCAAAAGGGCCTGAAAGGCAGCTGCCGCCCTCTCTCCAGCGGGGAGAGGGCCTTGGCCAGCCTCCTGCCAGGCGCTGCCACAGCCCGGGCTCCGCCGGTCGAGGCAGTAAGAGCCGCAGCCAGGAGGGCTGCTCTTGGCAAGGCAAGACCTCAGCAGACTGCGGCCGCGGCTCCTTCCAGACACAGCAGCGGGCACCTCCGGGGCCTGAGAGTCGGGGAGCAGGCAGCGGACCGCCTCCTCTGCCTGACACCTCTCAGCGAATGGCCCTGGCGTCCCCAGACCGCAGGGGCATTCGGAAGGTCCCAGGAACTGGTGCTCGGCGCGCTGTCCGTTGAGGCTGGCGGCAGGTCCCTTCACTATCCTCCTCAAAAATCGCACCGGCCCTCGCTTTCACGTGGTTGCATTTGCGGCGGTTCTTTCATTTTCCCTTGGTCAGCTCGCCTCACGGAGATGCTGAGGACCAGAACCCCAGGGCAGCAATTGCTGGCGCCGAGCCGAGGCGGGTTGCGGCTGTCCCCACCCCCCCGAGGCCGGCCCCTGAGCACTGCTGACTGCCCGGCTGCACTGCCGCCGACCTCACCGGTCACCCGCACGCTGCAGACCCAGGTCCTTGTCTGCCAGGACACTCGGAAGTCAGATTTCTGTGTTTTATCCTAAAAATAAAGCCTGTCCCAGCCGAGTCTCCTGAGTTGTATTAAAATTACTTTCTGGGTCAGTCTCGACTATTCAAAAACAATTTATAGTTTTTTAAAAAAAGAAGGTAGAAAGTAAATACCAAATAATAGTGAGCAGTTGTCTTCGGGTGTGCTTCCGCCGTCTTTTCTACCTCTTTCTGTCTTTCAGAGACTGTGATGATGGGGCACATGCACTCGGCAGAGAACGAGAGAACTCGGCCACGGGGAGCGTGGCCACGCGCAGGCCCTTCTCCAAGCACGTGTGCCTGGCGTGAGCGCCAAGCCGCCCCGCCCAGGACTCACACCGCGGGCAGCCATGTGGGAGCCCGGCGCTCGACTACCATGCCTTTTACCCACTTTTATGTGTTTTCCAGACTCCTCAGAGCGAGAACGGTCCAGAGCAGCGAGCAGTGCCAGGTTGACAAAGCTCAGGGCCAGCCCCAGATAAGCTACGATCCCTGAGAGGACGTCCTGCCCGGACCGGCCCGCCGAGGAAGCGAGGCTGCTGCTGACCGCGGTCTGACAGGGCCACCCTGGGGCTCCCCAGGGCCCTGCGGCTCCCCGTGAGGTGGAGGTGCCGCCCATCGCACAGACGAGGCCCAGACAGCGGCCCGGGGGCTTGGGGCAGGAGTTCCGTACGCACTGTCCCATTTAATCCCTGCGGCAACCTGTGAGCCGGGGGCGCCGAGGCCTTGTGCCAACACGTGGCAGGGACTACACAGGCTGGGCTGGTCCCCACACTGATCCTTCAGAGTGACTTCTGCAGCATCTCCAAAATCCTGCTTCCCTGGGCCTCGGGTGACCTATCTGGAATAAGGTCTTTGCGGGTCCAATTGCCCAGCCTAGATGAGGTCACAGTGCACTGGCCCTGAACCAAGGGCTGTTGTCCCCACAAGGAGGGGAGAAAGCCACATGGGGACAGAGGACAGGTACCAGGTGATGGTGGTAGCAGAGACTGAAGGGACGCACAAGCCAAGGAGCACCGGGGAGCGCCGGGACTGCAGGACCCAGGAAGGGCTGGAGCAGCTTCTCTCTGGGAGCTCCAGGGGCCAACCCTGCTGCCATCTGGTTGTCACACTTCCGACCTCAGGGCTGCGAGACAAGAACTTCCTGTTGTTCCAAGCTCCCTGGTCTGTGGGCCTTTGTTAAGGCCTCAGGAAATGAACACAGCAGGCCTTTCAGACAGCAGAGGGCCCGGCTCTAGTGCGTCTGCGTTCACTCAGGCCCCAGACGCCCTCGGATGAGCCCCAGGAGTCCTGGAACAGGCTCGCCTGCCCTGCCGCGCCCCGCCCTGTCAGCATCCGGGTCCTCACTGTCTGCTGCCTCTCCTTGCCCTTCCATTGTTTCACGTTCTTATTTCCCATCCCTGCCCAGCCCACCTCAGAGTTCAGAGTGCAGATTTCACAGTGAATCACCATGGCGTCGCAAGCCTGAATCCATCCTCCGTACAACCGGGAAGCAATTCTTTCCTGCGGCCCCAGCACAAGTGCCCGGCCCCTGCCTCTGCTTTGGAGCCTCCAGGCTCTGCAATTACTGCTCAGATAACTGTGGTAAGATTCTGTCACATTTCTGAAACCTGATTGTCATACAGTCATAGAGATCCGTAACGGTAGCACCAGCTCTGCATTGTATCCGTGCACACTGTCCGACACGCAGCAGGGGGGACGTATACACCGGGGGAGGAGGGAAGAAGGGGGACCCTGTGCCCGCTGTCTCCCTGCACACTGTCTGACACGCAGCAGGGGGGACGTATACACCGGGGGAGGACAGAACAAGCGATGACTTGTGTCCCCAGCCCTGCCTGGCTCCTCGCTATTCCCGCATCTCCCGTCTGCCTCCGTAGCCTTGCAGTCTGTCCCTTGAGCTCCTGACCTGACCCTCGCATCTGTATTTCCATCCCCATTTTTCTGTCTACAACTGACCCCCCCCCCCACACTCGTTACACACCAACAGGGAAGGGACTGACAGTGTGTGTTTCCTGTCGCTGCTATAACAAAATACCACAAACTGGGGAGCTCCAAACAGTAAAAATGTATTTCTCTTAGTTCTGGAGAAGTCCAACAGGAAAGTGTTGGTGGGGCTGGCTTCTGGCAATGCCGAAGGAGACCTGCTCTGGGCCTCACTCTCAGGTCTAGTGGGCCCGGTGGCTGCCTCACTCCACCCCTGCCCCCACCTAGACGGCATGGTCTGCTCCGTCCCTCCCTGTCAGCCTAACCCCAATGATCTGGCCATGCCCAACCCCTCCCGCAGAGACCCTGTTTGCACACAAAGCTCTGCCCAAGGTATTGGGTACTAGGGCCTGTCCTGGGTACTAGGTTAGGGGGAGGGCCCTGTCCCGGGGACCGGGGTTAGGACCCGAGTGTACTCACACCCTCGGGACACACACGCCCGCCCCACTCACTGAGCACTCAGCCAGGGGTCTGACAAAGTGGAAGACAGTTCACGTTTCCAGCCCCTACTGCCCTCTTATGAAGGTTCTCTGGGGACAAGAGCAGGGACAGATGTCCTGGAGGGACCTCCATGACAGGCACACTGCGGGCCGGCTGTGGAGATCTCCCTGGGGCTGCAGAGCCAACCTCCCCCTGCTGTGGGAACCTGGGCAGGTCCAGCTTCCAGAGAGCTGAGCCTTTGTGCTCTGGCTGCCGGGCGGAAGCCCCGACAGGTGGCTCAGAGGTGACACTCCCTCCAGGCCCAAGGCTGGTCCAGGTGAGGGGCCGGCACATGGGTGTTGGGAGGGCACGCTTCCTGGCAGGGGGGGCCTTCCCGCTGAGTCCCCACGTTATGGGAGCTCTCGGGGACGGCCACTGCGACGGGCTCACGCTGCGACGGGCCACTGCAGGCTGGGCAGTGGTGCCCCCTGGAGAGTGTTCGGAAGGCCTTTTCCCCGAGACCACCTCAGTCCTATTCCCCACACAGCGCCATCCCTGGCCCCGCGGGACACCCCCAGCTCCGCAGGGGAACATCCACAGGACCCAAGGGCTCCATAGACCCCAGAGAACCACAAAAGACCCCAGAGGGCCACAGCTGATCCCAGCAGACCCCAGAGGACCCCAAAGGGCCACAGTGGACCCCAGAGGACCCCAGAGGGTCACGGGGGACCCCAGAGGGCCCCAGAGGATCAGAGCACAGTCCTGCTTGCAGGGCACCTACGAGGTGGGGACACTTCCTTCTGTCAGCTCACTGCTGCCCTCAGGTCTGGGCAGCTGGCCCAGGGATCTGGCCACGAGGAAGCCGAGGCCAGATGACCGCCTGGGCCAACTACCCTGACCCATCTTCATCCCTTCAGACAAAAGTACCCAGTGCTGGGCCCAGCAGGTGGCATAGTGGCTACTGGGAGTCGCTGGACTCCCATGTGGTTGACTGCGGTTTGAGTCCCGGACCCGGTGGCTTAAACTCACCCCGGGCGCGTGTGCGTGCGTGCCCAAGATCCCGAGAGGAGAATGGAGGAGAAGGGATTGCGGCGTGGCCATCCCCCAGGGGGTCGATTTCTCGCTGTCTGTCTCTCTGTCTCTCTCTGTCTTTCTGGTGAGCTCACGCGCCCTATAGCAAAAACCTCTCAAAAAAAATAAATAAATAAAAGGAAAAAAAAGTATCCAATGTCTCGAGGAAGAAGTAGGGCGCCCGCGTGGACGCCCGCCGTCGGTACACGGAGCCAGCCCTGAATCCACTCGGTGAGGGGCAGGAGCCCCCCGGGACAGCCTCAGTGCAGGGCTGTGTGCTCCCACAATGCTAAGAAGGCACCCCAGCCTGCACGCGGGGCGGTGAGCGTGACACGGAGACAGCGTGGGCAGGCGGCGGCTGACCGAGGTGTAGCCTGGCGTGAGACACGGGCCTCCATGGGCGGGTGGGCTGACGGGGGCGGTGGGGAGAAGGGGGCACCCAGAAACAGACCCTCCCTCACGGGAGTCTGTGGGACACGCGAAAGCGGCCAGGGTGAACTTACGAATGTGCCGTGACGGCTGGGCAGCGGCAGAGTGAATTAGACCCGCTCCTGGCCGCCCACGGGTAACCCCGCGCCAGCACGGCGCAGGCCAGACCGTGAGGTGCCAGGAGGAAATGCGGGAGGAGCTGTGCTGCCACCTCCCCGTGCCGCACGCAGGAGACGGGGAAATCCAGTGATATGAAAACAGCTTTTCCAGGGTCGGCAGGAGGCGTGGTGGTTAAGGCACTGGACTCCCATGTGACCATTCACAGTTCGAGTCTTGGACCTGGCAGCTTGCTTTCTCACTTTCCCTTTCTCTCTCTTTCTGTCTCTCTCTGGTCAAATTAAAAAGATAACAATAAATAAATAAATTATTCTTTAAAATAAAAAGAACTTTTCCATGGCTTAAAAAATAAAAACCACCAAGGAAATTCAAACAGCAAGTGAAAAATTGGGGAAAATATGTAGGTAAAAAATGAAAGGATAATATTCCTCATACCAAGTGGAATATTTAAAATTGAAGGGAGAAAGGGCCAGAGCCCCACGAAAGCGGAGAGACAATTCACTAAAGTGTCAAGACGACTCTCAGGCGGGGACAGGGCGCCTGCCCCACTCTTCCCGGAACAGCAGGTTGAACTGCGTGGGCCGGCTCCGGGCTCCACAGTGAGGCGCTGCCCCAGAGAAGCAGGCCCGTGGCCCCCTGGCTCGTGTCCCCAGCCAGGTCAGCCTGAAACACGCCAGGTGTGCATGCGAGTGACCACAGGGCTGGCGGGGCGGCGGGACAGCAGACCTGCGGAGGTAACCTCTCTCTGTCTCTGTCTCTCGGGCTAGTGCTCCAGCAGGGGTAGAGAAGACACGGCACAGCACAGCCCTCCTCCCTTCTCAGGTGGAAACATCACCCCCAGGGTGCAGGGGCGCTCGCAATGTGGAGACGGGAGCCGCCGCCCTTTGCTGGGTGCAGCCTGGCCTGCGTAAGGAGATGCGCCTGGATGTCCCGGTGCTTCAGCACGGGCTGCTGGAGACTGCCCTGCAGAGGTGCGTCCCATAACAGCACACACGAGTGTGCTTACACAGGCTCACTCACTGCAACGCCACGAGTGATGGCAAGCTGTTGGGAACCGGAGTGCCCGCAGACAGGGCGAGCGCATGACCGGCAGTAAGCCCAGCTGTGGGGCACTGGGCGTCGGAGCCGGGCTGGGGGCACTGCAAACTCGCTCATCTGAAGCGATTCCCAGGGCATTCGTCATGGGGAAAGTGCAGACGAGTTCACTAGCACCGCGTCGCTGAAGGGCGGGCAGTAGAGGTACACCCAGCCACCACTTCTGGGAGGACAGAGCGAGAGGCGCACACCAGAGAGTGGCGGGCTGTTGACAGCGGGCGAGCCACGAGGGGCTGAGGGGCGAAGGGGCGTGAGCGCCCCAGCCAGGCCGGGTCTGTGCAGCCATGTTGATGCGTCGCACCCCGAGGAACAGAGGCGGGGGTGCCCAGGGCCGTAGAGAGCCGAGGAAGCTCGCTGGGTTTCTGAGGAACTGCATTTGGGCAGAGGAGAACCCGAGGGGATTTAACAGCATCTTGAGTGAAGGCGGAGGGGACGGAGCAGGCTGGCTGACGGGCTGCCCTTCCCGGGGCGGACTAGCAGTTGGGAGACGACTCTTAACGCGAGGACTGAGCACAGCAAGGGCGACGCTGAGGGTGACGGTGCCAGGCATGTCACGGGCGGGACGGGAGCATGAGCACACAGGGAGAAGGGGGATGGGTGACATGGGGCTGCATCTGGAGGTACCAACGCCCACGTGGTGCGCATGCTCCGTGGAGATGGGGGCCATCGATGTGCGTCTTGCTCTGTCGGGCCTCGTGACCTGCGCTCCCCCATTCCTCTTGCCTCCTCGCTGAAGCCAAGACGCCCAGGAGCCGTGGAGCCCAGCAGCAGCGAGCGCCCTGGGGTCCAGATCTCGGTCTCTAGACCCCCGTTGCCTGCTGGAGCGAGGCTCCTTGGGGGAGCCAGATCGCAGGGCTGTGGGGGGAGCACAGTCACTGCCCCCCAGAACTCGCGCTGCACTTGAAACGGCTTTTCCTGCCAGGGAAGGGACACACAGTGATGGGACACACCATGGGGACACAGGCCTCCATCTGAAGGGGGTCCCGTGGCCAGATCTGGACAGTCTGGGCATCAGGACACACAGGTGCGGCGACAGGTTGTAGCCTCTGCCAGTGGTGTCTGGAGACTGTAGGGACGCAGCTACCGACACGGGACACGATGAATGGCCGCACAAACTGCTTCCAGGTGGAACGGCACCGGCCGGAGCGGCAGGCTGGAGCTGAGCTGGCCTGAAGCTCTGGGGCCCTCGGGAGGGCCTGGCTTTGTCCCCAGGCCTGAGCGAGCGAGCCCGTGCAGAGCGGCGGCACCCAGCGCAGGCCTCGCCGCAGCCCCGCACTGCTGTCGAGGAGGCACGGCCAGCCCCGCTGGACCTCTGGGTCCCCCGCCAGGCGGGCTCAGCCTCTCCTGGTGCCACTGCGCAGGACCAAGGCAGACCGCACGGAAAACCTTGGGGCGAGAACGGCGCCAGCTCTGACCCAGACCCGACTGTCAGGGCAGCTTCCCCTGCCACCCTGGATGGTGACTTGGGGTGCTGCTTCAGACCTGCCCCATCACGGCTGGCCCTGCCCTCCCTCTGGATCCTCCACCGCACCCCAGCCCCGGACTCCCTCTTGGAACATTTCCCAGGCTGGCCTCGCTGCTGACTTTCCTTGGAGAGCGAGACTTCTTTCCAGGGACGTGTGAGAGCCTCGCTTTCTCTGGCCTGTGCTCATCCCGAGCGGCACCCCCCACCCCTGGGTGCCGTGCGTCTCTGACACCTGGTCGCCCCGCCAGGATGTGTGGCGGCTGGCTCGGGCCCCGTGTCTGCTTGTGCACGTTTTACGGGGAGCTCCAGCAGCTCAGGACTGCCAGGCTGGAGCTCGGCCCACGAAGCTGAAAGTTAAGAAAAACATTCGAAGGTTGGCGCTGAGTCCAGTGGTTGAACACAGGCTTAGAATCCTCAAAACTTGGCCTCCTCGAAATGTGAGCCAGGAGGAGACCGCGGCCTGGAATCGGGTTCCTGGGCACAGCCCTGCAGCACGCCCCATGGGCCTCAGGGCTCCCCTCACGCTCCGCCTGGGCCTGCGCACTCCCCACGAGCAGGAAGCACTCGGTGGTCGCAGGAGGCCGCCTGCCATCGGGGCATCTCCGCTGCGGCTCGAGGTCCTGTCCAGGTGTCACCCTCCGCACTCACGGCTCTCGTTAGGGACACAGTCGCTCTCACAGACCCCCAGGGCCAGGAGCTCCAGGTGACGTCGGGGATGGACTTGGGCTGCGGGGACTTGCGTGTGCCCAGGACGCGAATTAAGCCTGGATGCACGTGCGCGCCGTCCCCAGGCCCCGCGGGGCGCCCTGGCCTGGCGTTCACAGCACCACCGTGCACCGGCCCTGCCTGGCTGCACACGGCGCACCGCGCTCTCCCAGCGCCATAGGCACGGGCTCTGGCACAGCACCGACACCTGGGGAGAGATCCAGTGAACGGCAACGTGTAGGCGTGTCAGGATGTGGCGGTGACAGAATGGGCTGCAGGCTCACAGCACCGAGGCCAACGCCACTGAGGACCTGTTTCCACAGGGGCAGGCCGGGCCCCGAGCCCCCGGCTGGACACGGCCCTCGCTCCATCTGCGCCTCGGGCCTGACGCTCTGAAGGAGGCGGCCCTGGGCCCGACTGTGGCGTCAGCCTTGGCTTACAGACAGGGCCTGCCAACACCTCCGCCTCAGGCCAGCCTGGACATGCGGTGGCTTTCACTGCCGGATGCACCCTGTCGTGGCAACCTGAGGAGTCACGGGAGGTGACCCTCGGCCCTGGGATGACGAGGCAGAGGGTAGGGACCGAGCCCAGCTCTGGAGAGTCCCGGGGCCAAGGTGCTCCCTCCCCGGGGCCACTCGCCTCTGCTCAGGCCCGGGGCAGGTGTAGCCTGTGTGGTGGCATTTGCATGCAGCTCGGTGCCAGGCGGCGGGAAGTGCTTCCTGTGTTGGCACGCTCCTGCAGGCACAGGGCAGTGCTCCACCAGGGCTTAGAGATGAGGCCACCCGCTTCACCTGGCCGGGACCAGGGTGAGGCAGGTGCGTGAGCGCGGCCGAGTGCGGCCGCAGCAGCAGTGCTCCGTCTCCTGCTCGGCGACACACATGCTCTCATAGACACGAGATGTCTTACCAGACGCCACCTCTTGCGTGAAACCCGCCAGGGTTGGGGGGTACTGCCGCTGCCTGCGCCATTGCGTTCTCATTGGTACGGCGTGTGCCTCCCATCACCTAGCAACCCCTCTGAGTGGGTACCCCAGTCCTCGGTGCCCAGAGGTGGGGCCTGGGGACCCTGCGGAGAGTGTCGACCCAGAGGTATTACACGTGCTTGTCCCGGACTTGGCCAGTGAAGCCTCCCAGTTCCGGGCCGACCCTGCGCCATCATCCTTGCCCTGCCACGGGGAGAAGCACAGCACCCTGCCCCAGGGGAGCCACCCAGCGATGCGAGCCAAGGAGCCAAGCTTTCGGTGACTCTGGCCCAAGACGGTGTGACCAATGGCAGCTGCCACGCCGCGCTGCCATCTGCACTTCCCCCACCCCCAGTGCCATCTGCGGAAAGCAGAAGCCAGTTAGACCCAGCCAGGAAGATACACGGATGGTCCGAGCTGGCCGGCTCTTCAGAAACAGATGGGACGTTGGCCAAGGAATGCCGAGGAGTGGAGTGGGGGCGAGGGCGCCCCGTCAGCAGCGGTCGGTGCAGAGGCAGCCAAAGAGCGCTCCCAATCCCATGCTCTGTGTCCTGAAGCCTGCGGGGTGGCACCGCCGCAGAGACCAGGGCATGGCCGGGCCGGCGGGGCCCTGAGCCAGACAGCTCCCCTGCACTGCCCCGTGCAGCGCTTCCTTTGAGACAGCACCTTCCCATGGGGGCGGCGTCCTTTCTGGCCTGCGTGCTGTCTGCTCTGACCTGACCTGGCGTCCTGGGCGGCCAGTGCCAGGAACCCAGGGGAGCCCCGGGCAGCCCTGGACACAGCGCCACTGACCGCACAGCCAGCCTCGGGAAGCTTGTGCCCACTTGCTGTTCCAGTCTCGGAGCCGTGTGGTTTCCGGCGCTACCTGTGCCTGCGGATCTGGGAGATGTGCCCCGAGAGGGGACTGTCACCAGGAGCCGTGGGCCCCCTGCTTGTGTGACTGTGGGAACTGCCCTCGGGACAGCAGATGGGCTGCTTCAGGAACACGTCTGCAGGGCCCCTGGGAGCGGGGCTCCTTGGAGGCAGCTCCGGTCTTTGGCTGCTGGGATAAACGTCCAGCGCTGTGGGGTTTTGGGGGCCCGGGGCAGACGCCCGGGGGCAGGATTGCTGGATGGAGCACCAAATTCATGTTTAACCACGCGAGAACTCGGCGGTCTTCCAGCGTGGGCCGTGCCCCGGAGCCAGGACTGCAGGGAACTCTAGTTGCTCCGCGTTTTTATCAACACCTGGTGTGGTCTGTTTCTCTTTCTCGTTTTTTCTGTGCTCTTCCGCTTTTAGTAGTTCTAGTGGATGAGTAGCGGTGGTTCATGGTGACTTTCCTTTCACTCTCCCGAACGACCCTGGTGCCGAGTCCTACGTCGCACTCCCACTCCTCAGCCACCTCCTGTTGGACTGACGGCCTTCTCGGTGTTAGCCTAGGAGCTGACCACGGTACAAGCCACACACACGTTTCGTAAGTTCCTCCTAGCTTGTTACTTACCATTTCATTTTAAGTATGTCTTTAAACAACAGAAGCTTTTAGAGAAGTATTTATTTAATTTAATTTATTATTATTAGGTTTTTAATTTGTTATAGGGCACATACACTTAACAGAGAGAGATGAGAGAAAGAGAGAGAAAACGAGAAACAAGCTGCCCAGTCCAGGACTCAAACCGCAGCTGCCCTGTCGGGGGTCCATGCCTTTACCACCACACCACTTGTTGGCCCCAAGAGCAGAAGCTTTTGATTTGTATTTCAATGTATCTGTTTATGAACTTTTTAATTTTTGGTCATGTTTCATTTAAAAAAACAACTTTTGGCTTCATTGGTTTTTTTCCTTTTTGTTTTTCCGTTTTTCAGTTCATTGATTTTGGCTCTTTGCTTATTATTTCCTTTCTCCTCCTGACTTTGAATTCATTGTGCTTTTCCTGGTCTAAGCTGTTAAGGTTGGAAGCTCAGACTGATTGACTTGAACACTTCCTTTTTTTTCAAATATATACATTTTAATACTATGAATTTCCCTCTAAGCACTTCTTACCAGTGTCTTATAACTTATTGAATGTTGTTTTCTTTTTCATTCAATTAATTTTTTCTAATTTCCCTTTCGATTTTTTTTTTTGGAGAGGTTTTTTTTTTTTCGTTATAGGGCGCGTGCGCTTGCCAGACAGACAGAGAGAGACAGAAAGCGAGAAATCACCCCCCGGGGGGATGGCCACGCCTCGATCCCTTCTCCTCCATTCTCCTCTCGGGATTTTGGGCACACACGCACACGCGCCCGGCGTGAGTTTTAAGCCACCGGGTCCGGGACGCGAACCGCGGTCGACTACGTGGGAGTCCAGCGACATAGCCATTATGCTAACTGCTGGTTCCCCCCTTTCGATTTTTTTAATCTATGAATAACTTAAAAGCACACCCGGCGTCTATATGATCAATTCCCAGCTTAATTCTGTCATGGCCAGGTAACATATTTCATATACGCAGTGTCTTTAAGAAGTTCATGGAAAATGCACATTGTGGAAAAATGACGCGTGGATTTAAAACTTTTTCATACCAAAAGAAGCTTATACCTTAATTTCATTACTTCCAAGAACTTTTGGCAGCCCCTCAAAATTCCACCTCTTTTAAATCTACTCAGGTGTGTGCTATAGCCTGGACCTGGTCTGTCCTGCTAAGTGTTTTACACGCACGGGGGACACACACTCTGGTAATACTGGGAGGACTTCAAAGCGCCTGGATGACAGGGCGACTAGACCTCCCGCCTTCGTGTCTGAAGTCTGTCTCTTCCACATGAGCAGGACAGACAGAGCTGGAGAGAGACAGGCACCCCACAGTCCCTGTGAGCCCGGCCCGCCAGGCTCTGGGGGAGCTCGGGGCTGTCCCACGTTTAAAATGGCTTTTCTCTTCTGTAGGTAGCAGAGCTGGGTCTTGTTTCTATACTCAATTTGACAGCTTCTCTCTTTTCATTGGGAAGTTGAATTCATATCTACCACCTATTTATTTTCTAGTTGTCTTATTTATTCTCCTTAAAACTTTGTATTTTCCACTATTGGATTAAAGATTTTCACTACTCCATTTTGTCTCCACCCCCTTCCTCTCTGGCACCCTGCTGTTCCCGTGGAGTGTCTGCAGGGGCGGCCGGGTTGGGGCCTTGGCTCGAAGGTGACGCCTCCCGGCCTCACCGCCGTGGCCCTCGCAGGCCGTGTGCGTGTGCTCCCAGCAGCTCCAGTTGCGCCCCGACGTCCCGCGTGCCTTCTCTGACCCGGCGTCTTCAGCCGTGTGGGTCCGATCCAGGTCTCGGGCGTCTCCAGCTCCCTCCGTTACTGCAGCCTCGCCGGCCCAGCCCTCTCGTGTCGGGAAGCAGACCTGGTTTTGCTGGCCTGTGCCGGGATCTGCCTCTGGTCGGGCCCTGGGCGCTCTGCGCGGTCCACGGCAGCCAGGTGGGAGAGCCGAGTGCCTCGTGGGTGAGGACGGCGGGTGACGGTGCTCCCGTGCTGTGTCGGCAGCTGTGGAGGGAGGCCAGTCACGCACACTCGGTGCCACTGAACTTCCTGATCCGCTGACTCATGGTAAGGAAGGGGGCCTCACTGGGCCTGGCAGACCTCAGGTGACCTCCAGGCCAGGGTGTGGCTTTCTGCAGGGCAAGCTCTGACTGCTCTCAGACGTGCTTCACTGTGGCCCACGGGGGCACCGGCCAGCTGTGTGCGTGACCGCCTCCGGAGAGCACCGACTGCGGGTGAGGACGCCTCTGGCTACCATTTTGGTTTTTCTACTTGTTCTTTTATTTCTATCAGTATTTGCTTCATGTATTTTGAAATTGTTATCAGAGACATAGTTATTTCGGATTTCGTGTCCTTTTAATAAAGTGCCACTCCATCCCTTTTTAAGAGAGATTTTGCTATGGGGCGTGTGCACTCACTGGAGGGACAGAGAGAGTGAGAAAGCAGCCCCGGGGATGGCCACTCTGCAACCCCTCCTCCTCCATTCTCCTCTCGGGCTGCAGGGCACATATGTCTAGCAAGAGTTTTAAGCCAGCAGGTCTGGGACTCGAACCACGGTCAACGACGTGGGAGTCCAGAGACGGAACATTGCGCCCTCTGCTGGTCCCGGTGACCATTAGGAAGCGAGCTCATTTGCCCTGGACAGCAGTCCGCCTAGAACCCGGTTTATCTGCTCCAGAGCATCTCTGGGCCGGACAGCAGAGCGGAGCCGAGAAATGCCCTGGAGGGCTGGCCCGTGTGGGACAGCCCCTGAGCGTGTGTGGAGAGCTCCCTGAACATGCCGGGCACATGCATGCTCACCAAAAGGGCTGGCTGCGGCTAGGGGCAGCTCGCCCGAGGACGAGGCCGAGGCCGCTGCGCGCTGCCTGGCTGGCTGTCCTCCCACTCACACCGAAAACAAACCTACGGAACGAGGGGGCGCCGTCTCTGTCGGTCGGGGCCAGCCTGGCCTGCACCTTCCCACCCTCTCACTTCAAACCCGGCGTGCCTTCCCCTATGCCGCGGGCCTCGGTGCCACGTGCAGCGGGGTGCTGCCTCTGCGCCCGCTCGCGAGCTCTGTCCTCGGCGCAACCCGAGACAGTGAACGGAATCGCCGGCAGCTTCCGGTTCAAGCCGGCCCTCTTGCTCTGTCTTCTCTCGGCCCCTTCTGTTTCCTCCTCCCTTCTTTCAGATTAACGGAGGGTCTCGTTTTATTATTTTATTCTATTTTAATTAAATTGATTTGTTTTCATTCTCTTTCATACCCACTATTAGACTAATCGCTACACCTTAATTTTCAGTTTTTGTTGGCTGTTCTCGAGTGTATACTGACATTTTTAATGCCTCATGGTCCTCCTCCCCGTGCCGTCACCGCCCTTCGCACACTCGAGATCCCCTCCCCGAGGTCCCCTCCCCGAGATCCCCTCCCCAAGGTCCCCTCCCCAAGGTCCCCTCCCCGAGGTCCCCTCCCCGAGATCCCCTCCCCAATCTGTCAGTCACTGCCCTCCGCGCACACTCGAGATCTCCTCCCCGAGGTCCCCTCCCCGAGGTCCCCTCCCCGAGATCCCCTCCCTGATCTGTCAGTCACTGCCCTCCGCGCACACTCGAGATCTCCTCCCCGAGGTCCCCTCCCCGAGATCCCCTCCCTGATCTGTCAGTCACTGCCCTCCGCGCACACTCGAGATCTCCTCCCCGAGGTCCCCTCCCCGAGGTCCCCTCCCCGAGATCCCCTCCCTGATCTGTCAGTCACTGCCCTCCGCGCACACTCGAGATCTCCTCCCCGAGGTCCCCTCCCCGAGGTCCCCTCCCCGAGGTCCCCTCCCGGTGCCGACACTGCCCTTCACTCACACTGCGAGGCCGTCGCTGCCCCCCCCCCCCCCCCCCCCCGCACACTGCTCCTCCATGCCTACCACACACGCTTGTTTCAGATTCTACTTCCACATGCATGTAAGCCCCAAATACATGGCCGGATCTTGCTGTTTTAAACAGCGAGTATCACTTTAAGAGATGCAAACCGAATAAAAGCTCTTTTCCATTTACCTCTAATGACTTTTTCTGGCGCTCTCGCGGCTCCTTACAGCTCTAAATTTCCATCTGGAACCTTTCTCTTCTGCAGGAAGAAGAGGACTTTAACACTTTTTTTTAGAGAAGATTTGATCACAATCGATTCTATCAGTTTTATTTGTTTGAAATATTTATCTCTAATTTTTAATGATATTTTAATACCTTAAAAAAATCCTTGGCAGTTTTCCACATTCAGAGCGTTAAGGACACACCCTCTCGGTGACTTCGGCCACATGGTCTCTGGCAAGGGGGCCGCAGTCTCGCGTTTTGTTACTCTGTTCGTGATGCAGCTCTTGTTTTTAAATCCAACTGCTTCTGAGATTTATCTTTATCCTTGGTTTTCAGCACTTTGTTTATAATACTCCTTGAAGTGGTTTTCTTTTCTTTTTAAAGAATTATTTATTTAATTTTACTTATTACCATCATTTTTTGAGTTTGACCAGAGAGAGAGAAAGGGAAGGTGTGAAAGCAAGCTGCCAGGTCCAGGACTCGAACTGCAGAGCCGTCAGCCCCCATGCCACCTGCCGGCCCTGAAGTGGCTTCCAAATGCTTGTGTAAACGGGTTCTCAGATGTGAGGGTTCACAGCTCCCATCACATTTAGAAAGTGTGATGAGCCGTGACCTCAAGACACTCTCCCGTCACCGCCTCTTCTCCCTCCACGACTGTCACACGGACGCCATCCCAGCTCACCGTGGCTGCAGGTGAATGGGTGTTGTTTCATGTCCGTGCTCTCGGCTTTTAGATGTGTCCCTTCCCTTCGAGTTGAGCCATTTCTGTAGCTGCAGCTGCTGCAACTTCATACTCAGAATCTTTCCTTCAACAGCATCTACACTCGATGGGGCCCATCCTGTGTCTTGCTCATAAACTTCCATCTCTACAAGACTCCTTTGGGACTTTCGTATGTTCTGTTTCTCTTTTTAAATTTAATTTATTATTGTTGTTATTTAAAATTTGCTATAGGGCACAAGCCCTTGAGAGAGAGAGAGAGAGAGAGAGAGAGAGAGAGAGAGAGAGAGAGAGAGCCGCCAGGCCTGGGACTTGAACTGGGGTCCCTGTCCTGTTTCTTCGCTTATATGACAATGTCTCCTCTCCCTTTTTGACTTGGCTGCATTTTTAGTAGCTCATCTGATGTCCCTGTTATGCCCTCCATCACCCGTCGATTCTGATTGGCGGATTCCCTGCTGGTAGTTGGTCCTGCGTCTCTGCGTGTCTGGTTATTTCGGATTAAGTGCCAAGCATGTAGGCGGTCCTGGCTGCTCTCTGGCGTTGTCCTGTCCTTTAAATAGTGTTGGGTTTTATTCTGGTGTGTGGTCAGGTTATTTGGGATCAGGGGGACCCTTCTGAAGGTGGTTTTCAAATGTCGTCAGGGTGGGGCCAGAGCGGCCTTGGGCTAGGCCGAATCGATCTCCCTTACTCACTCCTGAAGGCCTGCCCCATGCCCTCGCTCTCCGGGGGCTTCCCACCCTGGCTGGTGGGAACGTCGCTAAGGGCACGGGAAAAAGAGAGCAAAATAGTCACGTCCCTCCGGAGATGTCCGCTGTGTCCCCACAGCAACAGCATACTTGTCAAGCCGACCAGACGCACAGAATCCGGGAGGGCTGACGTGACTTTTAAGGTACTTACTTGTTTTGAAATGTCTATTTATTATTTTACATTTTTATTTTCTTTCCTGACATCTATAAAATCGTTCTATTTACAATCTAATAATTTATCAAAAATACATTATTTTAAAAGTTAATGTCTACTGAAGCCAAATTAGAAATAATCTGTATCAATTGTCTGGATTCTTAAAGTAATTCCTGGCGCTACATAGTCACATGCTTTGCTGTCCAAGGCCCTGGCTCCAGGCATGTTGCAGGTGTTTCTTTTCAAAGAATTACTTTTGTTACTTATTACTTTTATTTTTGTCATAAAATACTTCCTAATCTTCCTTATGTTGTATTTTATGATTGACAACTTCAAAACTGTTGGCACTTTTGGCCAACTCTTCTCTATAGAGTATAATCTTTTCTTTCTTTTTTTTTGGAGAGGTTTTTGCTATAGGGCGCGTGCGCTCACCAGAAAGACAGAGAGAGACAGAGAGACAGAAAGACAGAGACAGAGAGACAGAAAGCAAGAAATCACCCTCAGGGGGGATGGTCATGCTGCAATCCCTTCTCCTCCATTGTCCTCTCGGGATCTTGGGCAGGTACGCACACGCGCCTGGCATGAATTTAAGCCACCGGGTCTGAGACTCGAACTGCAGTTGACTACATTGGAGTCCAGCGATGTAGCCATTACGTTATCTGCTGATCCTGAGTGTAATGTGTTCTTAAGAAAATGCTTTGTTTTTAGGTTTTTGTTAAGATTTATTTAATTTTATTGGGACCAGCAGTTAGCGTAATGGCTATGTCGCTGGACTCCCACGTAGTCGACCACGGTTCGTATCCCTGATCTGGTGGCTTAAAACTTACACCGGATGCGTGTGCGTGCGTGCCCAAGATCCCGAGAGGAGAATGGAGGAGAAGGGATTGTCGCTTGGCAATCCCCCCCGGGGGGTGATTTCTCGCTTTCTCTTTCTCTGTCTATCTCTGTCTGCCTGGCGAGAACACGCGCCCTATAGCAAAAACCTCTCCAAAAAAAAAATGATTTATTTAATTTTATTAATTATTATTTTAATTTCCTATAGGGCACACATGCTCACCAGAGAGAGAGTGAGAAAGCAAGCCACCAGGTCCAGGACTTGAACCGTGTTTGGTTATGTGGGAGTCCAGTGCCCTTAACCACCAGGCCACCTTCTGGCTCTCATTTTAGGTTTTTTCCATAGGTCACACACACTCACTGAAGAGAAACAGAGGGAAAGTTAGAAACTGCTCACAGGGGGCTGACCACACCGCAATCCCTTCTCCACTCTCCTCCCGGGATCCTGGGCACGCACATGCCCCCAGGGCGATTTGCAAGCCACCAGGTCCTGGACCTGAACCACGGTCGGCCATGTGGGGCTCCAGCACCTTAACCCTCACTCCACCTGCCGGCCCTGAGAAGCGCCTTCCTGCAGGCCCCAGGAACGCCGAGCTGAGGAATCTGACTGGGTGGCGGTCCGCTCAGCTCCGGGTTCCCGACCGGACCCGTGGCCATGCGTTCAGCCATGTGTTCACAGACCCTCGCGTCGCTCCGTTCTGAGAGCTTCTGCCCCCGTGTCCCACGAGCCGCGCTGTGCCGCAGGCTGTCTCCGCGATGACTCTTGGACATTTCACCAAATTTAATCGCTTCAAAGCTTCGGCTGCCTCAACGGCATTCCATCTGGGTACAGAATGTAAATATTCTTAATTAAAATGTGGCTTTCATCAGAAGAGCTGTCCTCCAGTCTAGAACATTCCGGAGCGAGGCTGTAACTGCGACATCTGCCCGCCCCTCGGCCTGCCTTCGCTCCGCAGGAACCCTTCCAGTGTCTTTTCGAAGCAAGTTTTTCCGCTTTGGTAAGGGCGCTGCTGAGAGCCTGGGGCCCCGGCACCCAGCAGGACAGTCCCGAGTCACTGACGTCTGCGTGGACTTTGAGTAGATGCAGCGCAATTCGAAGGGCTTGTTTACAACGGCCTGGCCAGATGGTTCTCAACCCCCAGGGCCGGCAGCTGCGGAGGGAGAGCGCAGACCACCTCCACCTCTGCCTCCGCGCGGCTGTTCTGAACTCGCCACCCTCCCCATGCCTGCTCTGTGGCTCAGTCACTCTGCTTTGCCACCATACTGGTGACAAACCTAGACTGGGAGAGCATCCCGATGTCACCGTCACTCGATGGCATCATCTACTCCAGGACGTGTGCTCTGTAGACGTCCCCACCTAGTGACCTCCACCAGAGCTGACACCGTCACCACGAGAACGACTGCACTTGCAGTGGCCAGCCCCTACCTGGGCCACAAAGGCCCCCACGTGTCCTGTGCTTCTCTGCTGCTGGTGGCCCCGGGCTCTGTGTGTCCCGGCAAGTGACACACTGTCCATGCACCGCAGGCCGGCAGGGCCAGGCCCCACGACCGGCACACCCGCACCCTGAGCCCCGAAAGGGAGGTTTTAATTAGGCCTGTGTGGAAGGAGGTGAGGGGAGGGCGCTGACAGCCTGACCCCTGTGCCCTCAGAAAGCCCACAGTGGAACAGGAGCGACGCGCTGGCATGTGCGCACGAGCAGCCCCCTCGGGCGTTCAAGGCAAAGACGACCACGAAGCCTCGTGAAGAGGAAAGCAGGGATGGCCCGGGCCTCGTGGCACCAGCCCCAAGGGCCAGAAACAACGGGCGGCCTGAGTCCGCTAGAACTCACTGTCCCTGCTGGGTTGCGGGTTGGGGCTGCCCCGGAGCCTCTGAGTGGATGCCCACTGTCCTGCTCACAAGGGGCTCCCTGTCGGAGGCGGCCAGCTAGCATGCAGGATAAAGAGCAGTGGACGTTCGGGCTGGCGTTTGGAGCCGCGAGGGCTCAATCGGCGCGACAGGGAGGAGGGCCGGCACCCGAGGGCCTGTCTCTGGGGTTGGGTGTGAGTCAATGCTGAGTGGGCAGCAACACAGTCAGCATGGAGTATGGGATGCCCACAGGGGAAGCAGTCAAAAAGGACCGCGAGCGGGAACCAGCAGTTAGCATAATGGCTATGTCGCTGGACTCCCACGTAGTCGACCGCGGTTCGTGTCCCGGACCCGGTGGCTTAAACTCACGCCAGGCACGTGTGCATGCGTGCCCAAGATCCCGAGAGGAGAATGGAGGAGAAGGGATTGCGGCGTGGCCACCCCTTCTGGGGGGTGATTTCTCGCTTTCTGTCTCTGTCTCTCTCTGTCTGTCTGGTGAGCGCACGCGCCCTATAGTGAAAACCTCTCCAAAAAAGAAAAAAAGGACCGCGAGCGAGCCAGGCTCACCCAGGGGTAAGGAAGCACGGTGCATGGCCTACAACAATGTCTCATCAAAATAAACTCGACCTTTGATCCCACTGTGCATGGACTATCTGACGTCCCCTGAGCCGAGGTCCCCAAGCCGCCGGAGCCCAAGGACAGCGCAGAGCGGGGGTGCAGCGGGAGGGGAGGGTCACTGTTCAGTGGGGACGGGTTCCGGGCCTGGAGGCTGAGAAACTCCAGCCGAGTGGTGGACGGTACGACTTAAAACGTGCTAACGCCCGGGCCGGACATGTCCAGGTGGTAAGAAGCACATTTTCACACTCGGTTTATTTTACCACATGTGAATAAACACGCGAACCAACCAACCAAGGGTCTGGACAGACGCCTTCTGCCGCCTGCTCCCAGCTGGCCTGTCTCCGCACTGCCTGTTCCCAACCTGCAGGCTCAGAGCTCCCGAGGGGCCTGCGGTTTCTCAGGCGGCCTGTCCACAGGGCACAGTAGCCACCAGGTTCCCTGTGGGTCAGAGGCTCCTGCCACCATGCAGGGCCCCGGCGCCATCCCAGACGCTGCAGCTGACCGGGCCGGGGCGCTGGGTTTGCGCGTGTGAGCCCCCCCCACACCCCGACCCTGAGGCCGTGTGCACGGGAAGCAGCTCACAGGCATAACCACGTTTGGCCCAGAAGCCCCAGGCACCCCTCAGAACCCCACCTGCAACCTCAGCGGCCAGGGCGTCCCAGGCAGGAAGCTCAGTGGCCCAAAACTGATTCCGCGAGTGTGTTCGGTCGTATTTTGAGTGCCCGGTCTCTGCACTGAGCCGTTGTTAAAAGGCGTTAATCTAGAACTAACCCCACAGCTGCCACTGGCCACAGAATTCACGGAGCCGGTTTCCAGGAGGGACGCAGAAAACCTCACTTCACGGCCAGCAAGCGAGGGCGGGAGGAGGCGGATTCCGACCTTCCAGCCAGCGGGGACAGAGCTGGTGCCCTGTAGAGGAAGTGAGGCCCAGGTTCATAGGGAAGGGCCTCAGTCCCCGTGCCCAAGACAGACGCCCCGAGGCCATGCAGGCCTGAGGCAGCCGGCCAGGCCAGGCAGGGCTGCAGTTGGGGCAGCAGGAGGGTGGGGGCCCGGGCCGCCCTGGTGCAAGGACAGGTCGGTGGTGGACCATGCCCCCGGCTCCAAGCCTAGAAAGCACCGAGTTCCATAACCTCCTGATCTGGGGCCACGAGGCCGCGGGGACGCCTGCTCCTCAGGCCAAGTCCCACAGGCAGGCAGCCTCTGAGGCCCCATTAGGACCCTCGCCACCTGGTTGCTGCCCCCCACGTGGGAGTACATGTGGCCCCAGCATACCTGCAGAGTAAGTGCTGGCCCTGGGACAGGGCAGAGGCCCGGCCAGGCCAGATCCTCTCCTCAGTGCACTGCGTTCTTCCAGCCCCAGGGGTGGGCGGTGGGCGCTCCCATCAGAAGACCAGCCCTGGCAGCCCCGCTATGGTAAGCCTGGGCAGGTGTTCCGCGTGGCCACGGCACACCCTGCCTGGGTGCTCGGTGCCGCACTGGGCCTGCCCGGGTGCTCCTCGTGTCCACAGCACGCCCAGGGCCAGCGTGTTCAGGCACATGGCAGCCGGGTGGATGGCAGAGTGGGAGGCAGGCCGGCCCTGCAAGGTTTCAAGGCTCCTGTTGCGGGGCATCTGGGACTGCCCTGATGCGGGGTGAGGCAGGGCATAGCCACGAGGCTGCCCCAGCCATGGCGTGCGTGTGAATCAGGGTGTCTAAACGTCCCAGCCCACCGTTCCCGACCTGACAAAGCCACGCTACTCCACGCATGACTCTGCCTCTCCCTGAGACTCGTGGCCACCTCAGGCCTTAAAACGTTTCGGTTTCAATGTGTGAAAAGGCAGCGAGGCAGTCCACGTGTGCCACGGTGGGAGCCGCCGGCTCGAAACGCCCATGTGGACAGCACCATGAGGCCTGCCTTCGCGTCCCGTCCCGAGGGTGGACCATGGCCGCGTCTGCCTGTCCTCGGACGAGGCCCAGAGAGGCCACACGGAGGCTGCAGAGGACGCCCTGCCTGCCCAGGCCTCGCCTCCTCCCCTGCTCAGGGCTGTGGCAGGACCAAGCGTCTCTGCCCGGCTCCACCATGCCTGGGGCATCTCTGGCCTCCTGCCAGGGCACCTGCATCCGCACCACTGCTCTGTCGCCCTCGGCTGCTTCCCCGCCTGCTCTGGGGGCGCTCAGTGACCGTCCACGGGAGGACAGGCCGTCTAGGTGATCCAGGTGGCCTGGGGTGGGGGAGGCCAGGAACGCACACAGAAGGCCGTCAGGGCGGACGAGTGACAGCTGGTGACACGACAGCCAGTGCCGTGGCCTGGGGTGTCAGAGGTGGCATCGCCCGCGCGGACAGCTCCCCGGGGCGGGGACGCCTCAGTCAGCACCAGTGTGCCTGGGGCTCCAACAGCTGCCACTGCACAGCCGCGGAGCAGACAGAGGGGGTCCTAGCTGGGCTGTGGCCATCCCGCCAGGCCTTCCCTAAGGCTGGAGGTGACGCGTTAGCCATGGGACATGCAGTTAGCGTAAAGGCTATGTCACTGGACTCCCATGTGGTCCCGGCACTAAGACGTGGTTTAAACAAGTTTCCGTAAGAAGAAAACGTCGTAGTGAGCAGTGCCTAATCTGACTGGGAGACGATACTGAGCCGGGAACCGGGACCCCGTCTCTCGGACCCTGAACAAGCCCAGGGCCGTCCCGGGGAGGTAGCAGCACTGCGGCATTTTGTGTTTCTGGCTCCAAAGGCCTGCCCATCCAGTGTCATGGATTTTTTTTTTTTTTTTTTTTGAGAGGGTTTTGCTATAGGGCACATGCGCTCCCCAGACAGACAGAAACAGAGAGACAGAAAGCGAGAAATCACCCCCCAGGGGGGGATGGCCACGCCGCAATCCCTTCTCCTCCATTCTCCTCTCAGGATCTTGGGCACGCACACACACGTGTCCAGCGTGAGTTTAAGCCACCGGGTCCAGAACTTGAACTGTGGTCGACTACGTGGGAGTCCAGCGACATAGCCATTACGCCAACTGCTGGTTCCCCAGTGTCATGGATATTGAACGAGAAGGGCACTCCTTGGTGGGTCATGTGGATGACAAGCAGGGGCCTCGTTGACTGTTCTCGGGCCTGTCATCACCTTATCTTGGCTCTGCGATCCTGAGCAGGAGGGCTTTCCCAGAGTCTTCTAATCGCACCTTTCTCTTCCCACCCCGTCTTCCCTGACTGGCCATGGTCTCCCGAAGAAACCTGGAAAGCCAGGCTGCCACCTGGAGCGTCTCTTCTGGAGCCCTGAATGGGGCTCTCATGAACACCGAGTCTCTCCCCTGGCCGAGCCTTCGTCTCCTTCCTCACCTTCCACCTAGAGGCCGCCAGTGCCCCTTGGCATTCCTTTCTCTAGCAGTAAGCCGGCCTGGGGTTCACTCAGAGTTACATGCACTCATGGTCAGCCACACACACCATTGCAAGCATAGTTACACACATGTGGTTACGTGCATACATGGGTACATGCACACTGGTGGTGTGCAAGCATAGCTACACACACGTGCTTACATGCGTACATGTTTACACGTACACTGGTGGTATGCAAGCATACTTACACACATGTGGTTATGTGCATACACAGTTACATGCACATGGTTACATTGGTGGTGTGCAAGCATAGTTACATGTACGTGGTTATATGCATACACAGTTACACACATGGTGGTGGTGTGCAAGCATAGTTATACACACATGCTTATGTGCATACACGGTTACACACACGGTGATGGTGTGCAAGCATAGTTACATGCACATAGGCTTATATGCACACACATACACAGTCATAGGCAAGTATAGATACATATATACATGGTTCCATGCACATGTCATATACAAACATGGTTGTATGCATGGATAGTCGTGCACACATAGTTGTATGTATACATGGTTGCATGCACATGTGGTTTTACAGTGCATTGTTGTATGTATACATGTTTATATGCACATGTGGTTGCATGCACACGTTTGTACACATCCACAGTTATGTGCACATGTGGTTGTATGCAATCATGGTTGTACACACGCATAGTTGCATGTATGCATGATTACATGTACACATGATTGTACACATGCATAGCCGTATGTATACACAGTTACATATGTTATATGTACTCATGGTTGCACATGTGTATAGTGGTGTGTATATGATTACATGCATATGTGATTGCATGCACATATGGTTGTACACATGTCTAGTTGCATGTATACACAGTTACATGCATTATATGCACTCATGTTTGTACACGTGCGTAGTTGTATGCATACACTGTTACATGGATCTGTGGTTGTATGCGCACATTGTTGCACACATGCATAGTTTATGTATACACATTTGCATGCATTATATGCATTCACGGTTGTATACGTGCATACTTGTACATATACATGGTTACATGCACATGTGGTTGTATGCACACATGGTTGCACATGTGCATAGTTGTATGGATACATGGCTACATACACATGTGGCTGTATGCACCCAGGGTTGTACACATGCATAGTTGTATGTATACACAGTTACATGCATGCATAGTTGTATGCACATAGGGTTATACATATGCATAGTTGCATGTATACGTGGTTACAGTCACACATGACTGTATGCACATGTGGTTGCACATATGCATAGTTGCAAATATACATAGTTACATGCTCATTGGTGGTATGCAAGCATGTTTCCATTCGCACATGATTGCATGCACATGTGGTTGCACGCATGGTTGCATACATGCATAGTTGTGTGTATACACAGTTACATGCACATTGCTGATATGCAAGCACAGTTCCATGCACACGTGGCTGCACGCACACAAAGTCACATTCATGCATGCCTGTCGCAGGACACCGAGGTCTTTGGTGCAGAGGACCTCAGCAGCCCGCCCTCACAATAGCCAGGCTGAGCCCGGAGCCCTGTCCCATCTGGAGTGCACCCCGTGCCGACATCTCACTGACAGACCGGAGAAGCCGGCCTCAGATTCCTCTCCACAGATGGCCTCTGCGCGAGCCTGGAATTCCAAGCATTGAGCAACAGAACAAAGTGGATGACGAGTGACTGGTGCCAGAGAAAATTCTTGAACGAGTGCTGGACTCAGACTAAGAAGAGTTCAGAGATAAGGGAGGAGAGAAACGAGGACATGAAAGATTTGCTGAGAAGATCCCTTTGCAGCCCTTCTCCAAAGAATGCTCTGGCTCCCTGGCCACCAGCCTCCCATTTGAGCGGTGGGGAGGCACCGCCCCGGCCAGGTTCTCGGGAACCCTAGCCTGGCACCTGGCCCAGGCTCTGTCGGGCGGACTGGCTTCTATTCAGAACCCAGCTGCATGCAAACCCAGGCTGGGGCTTTGTCTTGAAATGAGATGCGTTTTCGAGGAGAAACGCATTGACTGGTGGAAGGAGAAACAGTAATGGGCCCTGCCCTCACTGTGGAGTGAGAGGACGGCCAGGGCGCTCACAGGGCGCCATCTCCCAGTGGACGGCGCTCACAGGGCACTCACGGGGCGCCATCTCCCAGTGGACGGCCAGGGCGCTCACGGGGCGCCATCTCCCAGTGGACGGCGCTCACAGGGCACTCACGGGGCGCCATCTCCCAGTGGCGTCCCAGGACGGGCACACGCCAGTGTGAGGCACGCACCGCGCGTGAGGCCGCAGGGGCCATGGGGGCAGCGCCCTGTGAGAGGGTAAGAAGGTGAGACGGACGGCGTGCTTGTGCGGCTGGCAGGTGGGAGGCAGAGGAGGCTTCTCAGGGACCTTCTGTGTCAGTCCCCACCCCACAGCCCCCGGGGTGCACCTAACACATTCATAGAACATGGACACCGCGGCGGGGAAAGAGGGTGCTGGTCGCAGCGTGGCCTGTAGCCAGAGAAGGCTGAGTTGAATGATCTAAACCCATCAGCAAGCTTTGTATTAAGAGGAAAAAACGCACGGCGGCACGTCCATGCAGGCCTCTCAGTCTTCCTCCTGCAGGTGGGGGGAATCTTAAAAAAGTTAACGAAAATGTGTACTATGAAAAAAAAAATTTGTGGATTTCAAAAAGTTTTGTACCAAAATAGACTCATGGTTTAATTCCATTTTCCACATTTTTGAAATTCCCTTGTTTATGCTCAAAAAATGCCTGTCGTGAGGATGGACACACAGCAGGGAGCCATGTCGGACACGCAGGGGGAGCCACCGACGCGGGGACAGTGGCTGTGAGTGGGAGTGAGGGCGACTCGCTTCCGCGCAGCGAATGCAGGAGGGCCACGTGGCCCTCACACGGCCACAGGGTCCCGGCGGGCGTGGCAGTCCTGGAGAACACAGCACCAGACCCCGGGCCAGCCGCCAGCTCCTGAAACATGGAGGGCCATGCCCTCACCGTAGTGTGGAACTGGCTCCCACACAGGCAGGGCCCAGCCCTCAACTGGGCCTCAGTCTCCTGACCCTCAGCTGATGGTCTGGGGCCACGGAGTGCCAGCCGGCGAGGAAGGATGTGGCACAGTACTGCTTGTCCCGAGGCCATCAGACTCTCAAGGACGGCACAGGGCACCCTCGTGTACCTCCCTGGGTGACCCTGAAGTGGCCGGCGGTGCTGCTGGCCCCTGGTGGCTCATGGTCGTGACACCGCGCTCTGCTCACTGAGCGAAGCTGTCCACGCTGTGAGGGGGTCTTCCTGTGGCACCACCATCGCCCCAGACCACCCAGCCTGATCACTCTAGCACCCCTCTCTCCGTGCAGGGTGCTGTGACCCAGCCCCGTGCCCCATCGCAGCCATCCCAGGAGCCTCCCGGACTGCAGACCTGCCAGGGCCGTGAACCCTGCCGTGCCGAGCCGCATGGTGGGCTCCCGGCCCTCACATGGCCAGAGGAACCGGGCTTAGCCCAAACAGTCACTAGCTCGAGGACCTCGGGAGCGCCGTCCCGGCCAGGCCCAGAGGGCCCACTGCCGGCGGGTCAGTCCCGGAATCAGAACCCCTCCTTGCAAGATCGATGTTTGTCACCCCTGAGGACACTCAAGAGTGAAATGTGGATTTCTCAAAGAGACCCAACGCGGCTGACGAGGGCAGGGGCCAGGGCAGGCGTGTGGCCTGAGCCACCACACGAGCTCGGGCTGGGTGGACAACTGGCCAGTCCACTGACACGGGTGGCACAGAGACAGAGGACAGAGTGCCCCGCGTCAGCTGAGGGCCAGGGAGGGGGCAGAGGGCAGAGGCCGTGGAGCTGTCTGCATTGCCAGTGGCGACCATGAGTCTGCGGACGGGCAGGGTGGCAGAGGCCAGGGCCTAAGCACCTAGGTACGAGAGGGGCCAGGTGCTGCGGCCAGACTGGCAGGAGCAGGCGGCTGGGCTGGGGGCCATGCCATCAGCCCAGCGAGACCGTGGGTGAAGTCATCGACACCGCTGGCTGCACAGGGTGATTTCCAGAACATGTGGGTGCGCCGACACGGAGCTGCAGGGCTCCGGCGTGATTCGAAGCAGATGGAGAGACTGGGAGTGTCATCCACTGCAACGGCCTCCCTCGGCCGAGAGCCCGCGGCCCTGTCCTCAGCTCCCCTGCCGTCTGTCCACGCGGCACCCCAGCCGGCACAGGCACCATGGGCAGGCAGCAGGGGCCCTGAGGTCAACCCGTGCCGGGGTGACCCGAGCGCCGTGATGCCATGGGGACAGGGCAGCATGCTTGCCTCTGGCGGGAACAGGCTGGGACTCTGCTCTGCTCGCGCTGGGGGCCTGTGGGCACCGCTGGCCCTCCTGCGCCCCATGGCACTGGCCGTGCCCCAACCGCCCGCCAGCGTCCCGGTCCAGGTGGGCAGACGCTGCAGCCAGGCTGGGCTTTCAGAACCACAGACAGAAGCCAGGCGTTCTTCCCTGCCTCGGTGCTAGGGACCGCGGGGCAGGGGCAGCAGGAGGAACCTGGCCCGGAGGGACAGGGTCGTGGGCTCAGGCGACGCACCGGCCTGCTCTGCGCCGTTTCTCGTTTCCCCGGGGCCCAGGCTGGGGGCAGCCACTTTCCAGCCTGTTCAGAGTCTGCCTGTGCACCGGCCCCTCATGGCCAGACTGTGGTTCTACGCAATGCGTGTTTGGAATCGCCAACTACTCCAGCACGGCTGAGTTCCGCGGAGTGACCTGTGTCCACCCGGTGACGCTGCAGGTGCCCCGCCGCTGGGAGCCAGACGGGGACACACGACACACACCCACACGCCGTGCCCAATGTCGCGATGCACAGCCCAGGCTCACAGGTAGGCTCAGCCGGGGTCCCAGAGCCTGATGAAGGGACTTGGGAGCCACAGCCCTACAGAGGGGTCGGCACAGCCCACAGGGACAGCAAGGAGGCCAGAGAGCACTGCCCTGGCCCGGGGAGCTCTAACGCCCTGCCTGCTGCAGCCTGGGCTGGGGGTCTCACACCCACACAGAGCGCCATGGCCTGGAGTCAGGTCCTCCAGGTGGACGAGCTTCCTGGACCCTGCGTGTGTGTGCACATCTCAAACCACCTGCCACCACCTCAGGGGCGTTGTCCCCATTCCGGGGCTGGAGGGGACAGGAGGCGGTCCCAACTCCCCAGCCGTTTCGAGCATCACCTCCACGTGGACAAGCGTGGTTCTTCATGGGGTCTTTCTAACCCCGGGGAAAGGCCAGCCTTGTGGAGGCTGCACCAGCTGTGCCCAGGGCTGCACGAGGCCTCTGCCCTCGCCCCAGAGCAGCTCAGGCGTCTGCAGAAGGGCCTGTGTCTGCCCTCGCTGGCCCAGGGGGCTGCTGTGTGGCCATCTTACTCCTACATGCACGGGCTGGCCAACGAGCCCGGCAGAGCCAGCCCTCCCACCAGAGCACACGTCCTCACAGCTGCACTTTGCACAGATGAGCCCGTGCGTCCTGGAGCGGGTTCCAGGGTGAGTGAGTGGGGAATAAACTTTTGTCCGTTCTGGGGCAGTGCCCTTTGAAGGGGGCAGGGAGACAGGAAGCCTGAGGCCCCCTGTTGCTCCAAAGCCAGAAGCAAGTTTCCCAGGGCCAGACGCCTCTCCCAGGGCAGCCCCGCGGCACCTGCACGCCCACACCCCTCTTCACTTCTTGCCTTCTAACTGCCAGAGGGTGTGGGCATCTGCCAGAGAGAGGCAGGAAGCCTGGGCGAGAGAGAAAGCACCCATGGCCACGCTGCAGTCCTGCCTCCCGTCTCCACCCTGGTGAGATTTGGGGCACACAGCATGTTTTGCAAATCCCTAAGGCCAGGATTTGAATTGTGTGGCCGGCCATGTTGGGCCCGCCCCCTGACCACTGGGCCACAGGGCTGGCTCAGCCCTGTCCTTCTCTAAGCAGCTTTGTCTGTAAGCTGGAACAATGCCCTGGGGGTTGCCTTTGCCATTGCTGCTAGAAGAGGAGGCGGCAGGAGCAAAGTAACCATAGCAATGAGCAAGGTGTGCACGGAGCCCCGCGGTCCATTTTCTGCTGAGATCCCCACCACAGGCTGGATAGCTCCAGAAGGGCAGAGGCTTGTCTCACGGTTTGGAGCTGGGGCTGGTGCTTGCCTTAAATGCAGTCAGAGGGATGGCATGGTGAAATAGGCATGAGAGAGAGGGGAGGACTGCGCTCGCATTTTTGTAACAACCTGCTGTTGCAGTCACTGGCCACTCCCGAGAGCGTGGCCTAAAGTCACCGTGAGCAGCCCTCATGACTCATCACTCACAACACGCTGAGCAGTGGTGACACCACAGCCTGTCCTTGGGTTAGTGAGCCGTATTCAAGCCATGGCACAGGGAGTCACCGAGCGTTAGCCAGGCCCCAGGGCCAGACGTAACCACCACTGAATGCCATCAGATGCTTAAGGACCAAAAACACCACCAGGCATGCACAAAACTATGAAGAAAATAGAGGAGTAGTGTGTGTGTCGTGCGGCCCGTGACCCACCCAAATCAGACAGTACCGTTAGGAAAAAGAAAACAGCAAAGCCACACTGGAACACAAGTGCAAAATCCCTGACAAAACGGGAGCACATCCGAGCTAGCAGATGTGAATGGCAGTACGCAGTCACCAAGAGGTGCAGTCCCTGGAAGTAAGGTTGGCTTAACACCTGAAAACCAACCCACAGAACTCACCAAGGACAGAGCAAAGGAGTAAAACAAGCGAGCATCTCAAAAGACGCTCTCAACGTTTTTGACAAAGCTCCACATCCAATTATGATAAAAATGCCAAGGGAAATAGGGTTAGAGGAGATTTTCCTCAATCTGATAAAGGGCATCTGTGTACAGTGTAGAGCCAGCAGCGTCCTCTACACTAAGGGACAGGGAAGGGCACCTGCTCTCACTGCTTCTGTCTGACGTGGTGATGGAGAATCCAGCCAGTGCAGCTGGGGCACAGACAAACGATAAAAGCCATGGACACTGGAAAGGAGAAAGTAAAACAGTTTATTTGTAGACAACGCCAGCATCTAGTCAGAGAATCCTTTTTTTTTTTGGAAAGATTTTTGCTATAGGGTGCATGTGCTAGCCAGAAAGAGAGACAGAGAGACAGAAAGCAAGAAATCACCCCCCAGGGGTGATGGCCATGCCGCAATCTGTCTCCTCCATTCTCCTCTCGGGATCTTGGGCACGCACGCACATGCGCCCGGCATGAGTTTAAGCCAACGGGTCTGGGACTCGAACTGCAGTTGACTACATGGGAATCCGGTGACATAGCCATTACACTAACTGCTGGGCCCCAGTCAAATAATCCTAAGGAGTTAAAAAATACAGTTACCAGACTTAGAACCAAGCAGGGTCTCAGGGTAAAGGCCGATGTGCAAAACCAGTTGTATATCTCTAGATAAACACAAGCAATTAGAAACTGGAAACACTATAAAAATACTATTTATAATCATGAAATGCTTAGGAACACATGTAACAAGACATGAGCTAGACCCAGTGATAAAAACTGTAAAGATTACTGAGATAAATCAGAAGAGACCTAAATTAAAGGAGAGGACAAACTATGTTCATGGATTGGAATAGTCCATAAGTGAAGATGGCAACTCTTCCCAAATTGCCAGTAGATTTGACCTGATTGCAGTGAAAGCCAAGTATGATATTTTGGTAGAAATTTACAGGCTAATTGTAAAAATATATATATGAATAAAAAAACTATAGTAGCCAAAGTAATTTTGAAAAAGAGCAAATAGAAGGCATACTACAAAGCTACAATAATCAAGGCAGTGTGGAGAGAGCCAGGGAAGAGAATCTGGACATAGACCCACACGTAAACACTCAATTTTGATAACATGCCGAAGTAATTCTGTGTGGAAAGAGTCTTCGGACAAACAGTGCTGACACAACTGAATAGCCGTATGGAAAAAATAGGAACCTCAGCCCTTACTTCACAGCATCCACAAAAATGATCTTGAAATGGATTGTAGAGCCTTATAAAACCTTAATCTATAAAACTTCTGGAAGAAAATGTAGGAAAAATTATTCATGGCCTTGGGGTAAACAAATATCTCTTGAAGAAGACAAGAAAAGCCGGAACCATAAAAAAAATTGATAAATGGAACATCAAAAACTTCTGTTCTTCAGAATATGTTATTACGAAAATGAAAACCGTAAGCCGCAGACTGGGGGGAATACTGGAAAGATACATGTCTGATAAAGGACGTGTGTCCAGACTACGCTCAAAACCTCTCAAGCCCTGGCCCAGCCCGCGGCCAAGTCTGCTCACAGCGTGCAGGGTTGCAGCTGGAAGCCACGTGCCGGCCGTGGTTTGTACCCTGGGGCAGCCTGGGGCACTCTGGGTGCAGGAGCTGGAGGGCTGCCGAAAGGGGACCCCGGCGTGACGAGACCTGGCCGAGGGGTTCTCCCCTCATGTACACACACGGGCTCTCTGACGAGAGAGCTCTTGTACTCGGTAACGGCAAACACCTCAGTGAACACGAGCGAGACCCTGGAACAGGCATTTCACACAAGGCTGCAAGTAGGTTCGGGAGAGGTGCTCAGCCCGTCGGGCCCTGGAAACTGAGACGTAAAGGCACAGTGAGGCCCCGTCACACAGCCGTCAGGATGGCTGAAAGTCCGAAATGACTGGCGGTACAGGTGCTGGCAAGGACGCAGCTCGCGGACGGCAAGGGGTCGCCGCCGGTGTTGTGGGGGCGCTCCCTCCCCCTCTCCAGGCTGAACAGGCCCCAAAGCGTTTGAGGGGCCACTCCGCGTCTCTCCCCAGTCTGCGCCGACAAGTGGAGGTCTTCGTGTCGCTGCCAAGAGTGCAGGAGGGACAGCGCGGGCACGAGTGTGGCAGCTGCTCGGACGGTGACCCGCCTACGCTGACCACGCAGCCCAGTGCCTGCACGCCCAGGCACCGAGTGCGCAATGCGAGCACGCGTCCACACGGAGCTGTGTACTGACAGCCTGGGAAGGCGGGCACAGGGCAGGGCTGGGCCATCTGAACCACGGCGCAGTGCTCCACGCGGAGAGGAGGAGCGCTCCGGCACCGCGGTTCAGGGCCAGCCCCCAGCCACGCCACGCCACGCCACGCCACACCACAGAACACCAGCACACACGTGCACACTGTGTGAACCCCCGCCTGAACCCCGGGGGAATGCCTGCCTCATCGGTCGCCAGAGAAGCAGCAGGGGTGTGGACAGCTCCTGCGGGCGGGCTACGCGAGTGTGTAGAGGCACCCGGGCTCGGCAACACGTGAAAACCACTTCCCGTGCAAAAGCAAGAAAGAAGCCAGCATGGGGTGGGCCCTGGGGCGTGCTGGGCAAGGAGCCAGACCCCACGTGGCCAGCTCGTGGTTTGCGTGCTGGACCCAGTGGCTTGAGAACCCCTGGCACATGCGTGTGTGTGCCCCAACCCCGACAGGGTGGAGAGGCGGGGAGAAGGGCCTGCAGTGTGACCGCACCCCACTGGCATCTCCCCCCGGCTCCTCCTTTCTCTCATGAGCTACCCCGAAGGCCGACAAGGGCGGGTGGGTATCGGAACCGCGCCGGCCCCGCAGGTCAGAGTGCACGAGCTCACACGCAGCAGGGCCTGGCCCTCTGCTGCCTGTGCCGCGCCAGCCCTCGGGCCAACCTCTCCGTGGGGACCGCACGTCAGGGCAGCCTGCCCGTTGGGGAAGGCCAGTTCTCCACAGAGCGCCACAGCCAGTGAGCACAGAGGCCGACGGGACGAGAAAACGCCGTTCTGCGAGCTCGCCCCCAGGTCCAGGCAGGTCAGCGAGGCCTCTGACCCCCGGGTGAAAGTGGACGTGGCTGTTACAGTGGGCCGGGCCATAGCCGAGGCCCTCAGGACCCGCCAGTCAGGCCGTGTCACAGAAAGCAGGACGGCCAGGCTCGGGCGATTCTGGTGGGACGCGAGGGCCGCCGGGCACCGCCATGGTGCTGTCCTCTGGCAGGAAAGGCGGAGAGAGAACCGGGCCAGAACCACACTCGTCTCCCCCGGCGACCAGTCTCAAGAAACACAGGGACTCAGGGACGCTATCAAAGATCAGGCAGCCAAACCCAAAGTGCGACTTCTGACACACGAGCCCCCCTCCAGTCACTCCCGCGCCAGGCTCCCAGCCATGCCACCTCGTCTGCAAGACCATGGGCACTGGGGCACGGCTGCTGAGGGGTAGCTGGCCGGCACCCGCGCGGGGGGACAGGGCACGTGATTGTGAGCCCGGTCTGCAAGACACAAGTGAGTCCTACGGCTCCTGGGTGTGCCTCCGGCTCTCAGCAGGAGTGCCTGGGCTGGGAGGCCCGCGGGAGTCGTTCTGCAATCACCACCCTAAAGTGTCACTGCCCTGAGATGTCACCACGGCCGCCCTGAGATGTCGCCACGGTGTTGCAGGGCAGGGAGCGCTGTCTAAGCTACTGCTCACTTCGGTGGAGGTTTGAGAAGGAGGGAAATTGCTTCCATGAGACGGTAGACGCACGTCCCTGTGTGTGAGACGGCACGTCTGTCTGGTGACCTCGTGATACAGGGCACACATGGCTGTCGCGTCAGGGTTACACCCAGCCATGCGTGGCGATCTCCTGGCCGCTCTGCCTACGAGGGTTGGGAAGGCCACACTCGGAGGTCACGGAGTGGCAGGAACATCCCGCATGGGTCGTCCGCGGTCGGGGCCTACGGGCTATGGTGTTTCTGCATCCACCCGGAGGGTGCGCAGGGCAGGCTGGGCACAGGGAGGCACCCAGGTCCTCCCGAGGTCTGTGCCACCCTATGACCGCGGACGCTGAGCCGCATTCATCCTGTCTGCCAGGGGACACGGGTGCTCGAAGGGAGGATGGGGGAGCTCTCGGAATGCGGTGGTGGGTGATGAGCTGGGGGTCGGGGCACCTGCTGCTCACGCTGAGTCTAAGGGACTGCGGAGTGGTGTGACCTGTCCGTGTTGAGGTCCTTGTGGGAACGCAGCCTGAAGACACACAGCCCTCCACTGTAGACAGCGGGGTTCCAGCTAAGCTACAGGTTTACGGCCCCAAGTTCAGAGCTCTCCAAGCAGCGCAAGGCCCTGAGCCGGAGGCCTCTCCTAGCCCTGCTCCCCTCTGACCACTGGCCTGGCCCCAGTCTGGCCAGACAGGCAGTCGCCCCTGCCCAGGGCAACCTCAAGATGCCCACGAGAAAAACTGCCCAGGTCACTGCAGGAGGGGCAGAGTAGCCGGCCTTCGGAAGGGCACGGCGGCCCCAGGAGCGGCCCTCTGCTTCCTCACCTGCCCGCCAGTCCCCAGGTGCGGGAGCGGGCCGGGCCCGGTTGTGCTGTGACAGTCCCCAGGAAGTGCTACTGGCGTTTCTCACAGGCTGAGACCCCTTCCTGCCACGGGCACCGGAACCAGCTGTCCTGAGAAATGTACGGCAGCGGCCACAGGACAGGGCATCCAGACTCGGGGAAGGGGGCCGAGAGGAGGAGGAGGAGGAGGGGAGGGCTGCCCCTCTTCTCTGCCGGCCAGTCCCGGTCTGGGGGGCTTTGAAGGGAGATCTCTGACCTGTCAGAGAGGGTTGGGCAGGAAGTTACAAACAAATAAGGAGATACTGAAAGAAAGTTCTAGAAGGCTGCCAGCGTGCACCCTGACACTACCCCCGAGAAAGTACCAGGCTTCCGCCCTGGCAGGCAACAGAGCACTTCTGGGAGCTTGCCATCTCTGCCTCCTCCCGCGGGAGAGACAGTCCTTGGGCACCCCGCTGCCAAGCACTGTGGGCTGATGGCGAGCGGGGCGCAAAGGCGGGGCCAGGCCAGGACGACAGAGGGCCCTGTGCTCTGCAGCGCGCTGACTTCAGAGGGGCAGGGGCCTGGAGCGCAGCCCGGGCTGGCGGCCGGCCTCACTGTCTCCTCTGCGGGGACCCGGCCAGCCAAGGCGGAAACACATGTGCCGGCCCAGACGCTGCCAGATGCAGCGAGGCGGCGATTCCGGTCTCCAAGCCCTCGATTACTCGGAGGGGGCTGACCTGAGACACAGCCTCTGCAGACTCCCTGAACGCAGATGGCGGCACGGGCCCCGCCTGCCTGCAATGTCCAGTGGCAGTCCTGGGGCCAGGCCTGCGCGGGTCCGAGGGCCTGCCTCCTGGGGCCTGGCCTGCGTGGGTCTGAGGGCCTGCCTCCTGGGGCCGGACCTGCGCGGGTCCGAGGGCCTGCCTGCCCGCTACCCACACACAGCTGCCAGGACTGGCCCTCCGAGCAGGCCCGGCCCCGACTTCCAACCAAAGTTGCACCAGACGCCCCCGCCAAGCACACCGTGAGCCCCCCAGGCCATGGTGGGCAGGGCAGTCAGTCACCACAGCCCCGGATCGGCTCGGGGTCCTTGCCCACTTGGCATGCCAGGCCCTCGCACTCTCCTGAGTGGGCGCCCACTCCGCACCTCCCGGAGCACCACGTGCTGTGAGGCATGCTCTTCTGGCGACGCCGGAAACATCCCCAGGTCCCCGGACAAGGCTGCTCACCGGGGCAGACTGAAGCTGCAGGCTGGGCAGACTGGGCAGAGAGCTCTGCGTCCATGCACTGTGGACGCTGGTGAGAAACCCGCCGCCGTTTTCAACCACAGCAGGCCCCCGTGCCCTCCCTCCACAACCGCTCAGGGCCCTGAAGGTGCGAGGACGTGGGACACGGGCGCAGTCGCCAACACCGCGCGGAAGGCCAGAGCTCCAGGGAGACTGGGCATGGCCAGCCAGTTTCCGTCCCATCCAGTCCCTTCCTGCCCTTGCTGTGGACGTCCTGGGTCGCCATCCTCTGCGACACTGTCACCACACCCGGAAGTCGGTCCGGGCAGGTCCCCACCAGGGCTTTCTGTAAGTATGTGCATTTGGGCAGAGTCTTCTAAGGGTGTCGCAGGAGTTTATGTTTGGAGCCCATGAGTGTCACTTGCGTTCAAGGCCTGATTTTGTAATGGGAAACAGACACATCATAAGTACCAGGAAGGGCCTGCTTTGAAAGGATTGTGGCGAGCCCCGCGTTGCATAAATACCGTAAATGTGGTATCGGTCGTGCGTGCCTTCTCCCAGGCCTCCTGCCTCTGCTTTGGCACAGGCCCCGCGAGATGTGCGTTTCACAGATGTGTCACCAACCATCGGCTTGTGGCACGCCCGGCCGGGTGACCTAGAACACGGCGCCAGGAGGGAAGACACGCAGGGACACACAGAGCACAGGCCGCCACCCTCCCCAGAGCAGAGACATGGCGGGCCGGAGCAGAGATGCAGGTGGGCCCAGCTCAGATGAACCTGCCTCTGAGCCTTTGCCTTGGCCTGGCACTTAGAATTTTCAACAGGAAAACAAAATGCTTCGTTTGCCTTGAAGATGTTTCCAGACCGCCTGCTCACAGGACTCCGGTGCCAGCGAGAAGGCACTGCCCTCGACACAGACGGTGGGTACGGACACCCACGCACCGCCCAGCTCCAGGGAAGCCCCAGCTCCCTGATGCCCTCACGCCAGTGCCCAAAGCCACTCCCTCCGGCCTCGGACGCTGCACTTACCCTGACGAGGGTGGCGTGTCTGCGTGTGCCCTGCCCACGTGGGATGTGGCATGTAGCTGGGGACAGCTCTCTGCACGTCCCAACTTTACAACCCAGGTGCCCACAGTGGCTGCGGCGTGCGGGGCTGCGTCTCATGCCCGACTGGCTCAGCTGGGAGGTTTCCAGCTCCAGTCTGCCTGGGACTCCCTCTCCCCTCACACACTGCACCTGCTCTGCCTGGCTCGGAGGGTCTGGACAGAGCCAGGACCCGCTGCCTCAGAGGCAGAGACCCCCGGCCCAGCTGGCGGCCTCGCTCGCCCTTCGTGAACTGTGGCCAAAGGACAGGACGGTGGCTGTCGTGGGCATGCAGTTCTGTGGAGCTCTGGGCCTGTCCTGCCCCCTGTGGCTGCGGGGCACACCTGCTGGCAGGCAGTTTGGGGACCGTCTTGGGGAGACCACCCTGGGTCTGGGAGTGGAGGGTCACCTTGGCACAGGTGCCTGCAGAGTTTAAGCTCGGGGGGGGGGGGGGGGACACTGTGGGAGGAATCCTGGCCACTCTTCAGTTCTCCACGGGGCCCTCGAGCCAGCCCTGGCCCTTTCTGGGCCTGTTTGCCCACCTGCGGGATACACGTCTGCCCAGCACTCAGGGGAGGTTCTTCAGAAGCGCGCGAGAGGCGAGGGCGTCGAGGTCGCACCAGCGTTCCTGGGCCGGAGAGGCTGTCCGTCCACGGGCGACATCCTCGGCCCTCGCGAGCTGCCAGGGAGGCCGAGGCACACACAAACGGACGCCCAGCTCCTGCCGCGCCCACGCAGATCGGAGGCTCCCTCGGGGCTGTGCCGTAGCACCCCCACGGCTGCAACGCGCCCCACGTCCTCCCTGGCATGTCCAGGCAGCAGAACATCACGTGCCTTTCCCACTCCCACTTCGCGGGACGTTCGAGGTCCCGTGCGCACTGCCTGTGTAATCCACGCAGACACGCAGACGGCCAGTGCCGGCTCCGCCCTCACTTCCCGCACTGTCCCCTCTCCACTGGCACCTGCCCACATTCGCTCGGTGCTCCTCGGCCCTGGCCACACCCCTGCACTCACCCGGCCCCACCCTGCGCCAGCTTAGGCATGCGGCGAAGTTCCAGGAGGGGCCACGCCCGTGTCATAGCTAACTGGTGGCAGCTGGGGATCACCACATTTACGCAAACCTGGCTCTGGCTCCCTGGAAAGTTCTAGCAAGCGACCTAATGCTATGGTCAGGACCAGGAGTCTCCCCTCAGGGCCCTCTGGATCTCTCACACATGCCATGGCGTGGGCGACACCGCTCACCCAACAGCCCCTCAGCAGCTCTGTGCTCCCGGGACACGCATCCGTCATGTCTGGGGCCACAGCCTGCTCTCCCAGTGAAGGCAGGGATGACAGCCAGGACATGTGTGGCACGCATGCACACACAGAGCACGCACACACGGAGAGCAAACAGAGGACACGCACATGGAGCACGCACGCGCAGAGCAGAACGCCCGCCCTGCAGGAGTGCCCCTGCCCTCCACATCAGGGGCTGCTCCCTCCACACACCTAACGCGCACACATCTGCGCCAGGCACCGCCCGCACACCGGCCCCCCACTTGGTGCCAGAACGGAACGTCTCTGTCCCGGGAGGCCCGCCCCGGCTGGGCGGCCACTCCCTGCTCGCTGCCGCGGGGACCTGCCAGCTCCGGGAGGCTCTCGGGTGGAGTGGGCCGCCTGCGGCTGCGTCTTCCTCCAGTCACTGAGTGAGCGCACGAGGCTCCCGGTGCGGCAGCGTGCCTCAGTGCTCCCGGTTCTCATGGCCACTGCCGGGCTCAGCGCACCAGGCTGTCCAGGACTTCTGGCTGGGCCCACCTCAACCACAAGCAGACGCCAGGAACTGAAGCGCCGTCTCCCAGCTGGCCCTGGGGCTGCGCCCGCGCTCTTGGGAGGACTGGCTGGCATCACCTGGCCAGCAGCAGGCGTCATGGCGCCACTCCCACTGTCGACCCCTCTCCTCGATCACGCGGCGGGGACGTGGGGAGGAAGCCCACAGTGGCTAGGTGGCTCAGGGGTTCCTGGGGAGCTGGTGCCAGTGGGACCACCTGAGCTGGGCCCCAGCTGTAAGGAAGACAGGACGGCCATGTCGCTCAGGACCCCCCAGGACAGAGCTTCCCTGTCACTCAGGACCCCCCCAGGACAGACCTTCCCTGTCACTCAGGACCCCCCAGGACAGACCTTCCCTGTCACTCAGGACCCCCCCCAGGACAGGACAGACCTTCCGTGTCACTCAGGACCCCCCAGGACAGACCTTCCCTGTCACTCAGGAACCCCCAGGACAGACCTTCCCTGTCACTCAGGACCCCCCAGGACAGACCTTCCCTGTCACTCAGGAACCCCCAGGACAGACCTTCCCTGTCACTCAGGAACCCCCAGGACAGACCTTCCCTGTCACTCAGGACCCCCCCAGGACAGAGCTTCCCCATCACTCAGGAGCCCCCCCCCCCCCAGGCAGGCCAATGAGGCTGGGGACCCTAGAGACCAAGTGGGGTCTCAGCCCGCCAAGTGAGGCGGAAGTTAGCGAGACCCCTGCCTGGGGGCCCAGGACACGGGTACTAAGGCTGGGAAGCGGGGTGGGGGGGCTCTGCATGTCGGGGCCGCCCTCCGCCTTCCTGGGGCGTGCCGTGGACGGGAAGGCGGCCTGTCCGTGAGGCAAGCCCTCATGCCGGGCCAGAAGCCCAGCTCCCGAGCTCCCGGCTGCAGGGCCCCTCCCGTGCTTCTGCTTGGGGCAGGCGGTGCGTGGTCGGGTGACCCTGGCCCTCCTGTCCTCACTGGGGTGGGGCTCTCTGCATGCCCCCCTGCCTCTACTCCCCAACCCTCACTCCCGGAGCCTGGGCCCTCCGTCTGCCCACTGGACGCCACGGCAGGCCCCACTCCAGCCATGATGACCAAATACGTCTTCGGACACTGACCCATGACCCCAGGAGGGGCATCTCGCCCCTGGTCGGGAGTGAGTGAGTTCCCCAGAACCCTGTGAGGGCAAGGGCCATCCTGGTCCTCCCTCCTCTGCCCTCAGGGCCCTGCACCCCTGCCTGTCGGTGCAGACGAGCGGGAGGAGGAAGGAGCTGGCAGGGAGCACCGTGGAGCAGGCCTGGACCTGGCTGCAGAGAGGCGTGAGCACGAGCTGGCCTTGGCTGGGGCGGAGGTCGCCTGCAGGGCTGAGGCCACCTCCAGGAGGAGCCGGCTCCGCCTACCACACTGAGCTCATTCTCAGCATTACTGCCCAGCCAGCGAGCCGAGCCGGCGGAGGCCAGAGGAAGGGAGGCTCGGACTGCCCTGCTGCTGTCCGGCAGCCCGGGACCGTGGTCTGGGGCACCGGCCTCCCTGCTCGCGGCCAGAGCGAGGCCTGCCGCTGGAGGGGGGAGCCCGGGGCTGTAGGGAGGCCACACTCGGCCTGGATGGGGGCCACAGCCCATGCGGTCACACCCGGAGGTCCTGGCAGCCCACACGGGCTGACCTGGGCACCTCCTCCTGGCGGCCTGGCTGGCCTGGGCAGGGTGGGAAGGCATGGTGCAGTAGCTGGCCTTCAGGTGAGGCCGGGGCAGGGCCTTGGGAACCTCTGGGCCTGCTGCCCAGGCCGGCCCTGTGAGGGCAGTCGGCGTCTACAGCGGCTGGCGGTGCGCGGCTCTCAGGTCCAGGTGGGCCTGCACCCCAGCCTGCACCCTGATTGTTTGAAGGTCAGTAGCCAGAAGGGCCCAGGGCCTTCGGACAGGAAGTGGGCTCAAGGCCAGACCCGTGCCCAGTCCAGCCTCTGCTCGCCCCCCCGCAGCCTCCGACCACAGCAGGACACAGCTTGGCCCCGAGAGCGGGGGCGGTGACCAGTCGGGGCGAATGCGGGCTTCGTGGCTGGACTTAGTCTTGGGGCCCTTCTCAAGAAGAGGAACACAGCGTCGTGGCTACGAGGCGTGGTCTGGGGCCAAGGTCCGGGGGCCTGCGGGTGTCACCCCAGGGTCCCGAGACTCACCCACTGGGCGGGCTGCTGCCCGTGCCCCACCCCTCCATGCCTGGGAGTCAATGAAGCAAGGTGGCACGGGCTGGGGCCGCAGCCCGCCCTGCCTGTGCTCCCAGGAGGGGCCGGGTGGGGAAGCAGGTGAGGCCCTCGAGGCCCTGCACTCTGAGCAGGCTGAAACTGGAGCCCCGGCTCGGGCCCTGCTCGGGGAGCCCAGCTCACCACCGGGAGGTGCAGGGAAACGGGCCCTTCCTCCAGCCTCTCCAGCCCTGCGCCGGGTCACTGCAGGGCTTGTGCTGGCCCCACGACCTGCAGGCGGCCAGGCTGGGCCCACGGGAAGGCCACCCAGGGGAGAGGGCCGCACCAAGACCAGCCAGGCCCCGCTGGCACCAAGGCGGGACGGCCGGTGTGCAGATGCTCAGAGGCCTCCAAGGCGACGAGTCTTCTGCCTCAGCCGGGCGGGAAGTGCCTCCCACTCAGCTATGCCAGGGCAGGGCCCGGCCCCGGGCAGCCTCCGTGTGGGGTCGGGGCTGTCGCTGCCTGCCACAGGGAGGTGGCAGGACAGAGCGGCAGCCTCACGACTTCCCACCATCTGCTTGTGCTGCAACCAGAGGGGGGTGTGTGCTCACGCCCGTGTGTGCACTCACGCCCAAGAAAGCACTTCTGGGAGTGATTGTGAAAGCGATGCTCCCCGGGGCCCCACCCTCCTGGGCACAGCGACTGGACCTGGTGCAGAAAGGCTTAGGCCACTGGCAGCAGCCCGTCCGCCAGAGCAGCTAATGCTCCGGGACGCGGCGCCATGCGACAGGTGCCGTGTGGAACGGGGCACAGCCTGGCCACTGTGCCTCCATTTCTCCCTTGCTGGTGAACACGGGGGCACTTTAAGGAGCCCAGTCAGGATCTCGGGTTGGGCAGGGAGTGGGGGGGCCGCGGCTGGGTGCAGGGTGACCCCAGCCGCAGAGCCCATGCCCCTTCCGTGGCTGGCTGGGGCGCCTGGGCTGGGAGCCTGGGGAGGCCACCTGCCTCTGGGCAGCCACAGCCAGCGCTGGGGCTACTCGGGATGTCGGGACCCTGGGGGCCAGCGGAGGCCGGAGCTCTCCCGCACGCCACGGCAGGCTGAGCCGCTGGCCCCCACCCTGGCAAGGTGGCCGTCCACAGTCCACGCTGCTACAGCCTGTCCGCGCGGCAGCTACCGGGCACAGCGGTGCCCTGGGACGGCTCTTCGGACAAGCACGACCGAAGCTGCAGCTGCACCTGGAAAGCAGTCTCCCCCACCGCCGGGCCCGAGCCAGTCCCCCGGCCACGCTCTCCACGTTGGCCAGGCCTGGGGTCTGTCAGTGCTGGTGGGGACGGGGGGTGGCGCACTGCACTGGGAAATGCCAGCGCTTGGGGTCTGAGCTCTGTCCTAGCTCACAGCAGCAGCTGGTCACCTCGGGCTGCTCACGGCTCCAGGACACCTGGCCAGGCCGGGACCTGCTGGGCGCACACACTGCAGCGCAGGAATCCCGTGTGGCCTGGCCCACCCTGGCCTGGAGAAGAGCCCGTGCAGCCTGCCTCCGTCTCCTCCCTGTCCTCTCCCCTCGCAGCAGCTCTCCCAGCAGGGGCGCGGCGCTGACGCTGGAGGGAGACTCCCTGCCCAAGGGTGGGAGCCACGGGTTTGGGAACACGGGCCCGACCGGGCCATGTCTCTGGATAGGCAGAGCAGACCAGTTAGGTGCTTCGAATGCGAAAGTAGCAGACAAATCCGAGGCCCTGTGGGTCCAAGACAAGGTGTGGCCCTGGGGACACAGGACGCAGGGGGACAGCAGGGAGGGGCTCCCTTCACTGCGCGGCCAAGCAAACCCTGAGCAAAGGCAGCTGCCAGCAGCCGGGTGGGTCCCGCTAAGCTCAGTGACCCCAGCCCATGACGTGGGGCTGGAGCACCCACCAAAATGCGGCCTAGCCCCTGGGCACACGGAGGTTCCTAGAGGGCTGTTTTTTTTTGGAGAGATTTTCACTATAGGGTGTGTGCGCTCGCCAGACAGGCAGAGAGAGACATAGAGACAGAAAGTGAGAAATCACCCCCCAGGGGGGATGGCCATGCCGCAATCCCTTCTCCTCCATTCTCCTCTCAGGACCTTGGGCACGCACGCACACGCGCCCGGCGTGAGTTTTAAGCCACCGGGTCCAGGACGCGAACCGCGGTCGACTACATTGGAGTCCAGCGACATAGCCATTACGCTAACTGCTGGTTCCCCCTAGAGGGCTGTTTTCATGGCCGCCCCTGCCGTCTGTGTGGCGCTCGGGCTCTGGCTGACTCTAACCACGTCCACCCATGACACGCGAAGCACACAAGGGTGTATAGGGAGTGGGCACCCCTGGGGTCCCAGACTTCAGTGCAGTGTTACTCAGCTCCCTCCAGGAGGCGTCACCCCTAAACCTACCTGTGGCAAAGACCCGGAGAACACGGCCAGGGAAGGGGAAGAAGTGCCCTGGCCTGCTGCTCTTCTGCCTGGTGCCCACAGCCAAGTCCACTGGGAAGCCAGCCCCCAGGCCGAGGCCACCCAGAGAGCCGGGGAGCAGTGTACTCCGCCACCTCCGTGGGAAGGGTACACTTCAACGTGCGTCTCTCTGGACTAGGGACATGGCTCCAACTCGAGGGCCACTGTAGTCAGCGGCCTCGGCCCCACCACGGAGCCAGGATGGCTCTGCTCCGCCACGTGGCCAGCCCAGTGCTCCGTGACGTGGCCGTACTGCCCTGGGCATCCAGGTCCTGGCCAGCCACCGCCTGTCCAAGCCCTCCCGGGGGCCGGACACAGCGAGGGCCCACTGGGAGCCGGAGGTGGAGGCCACGTCTGCTCCCTCGCCGAGGGTCCTGCCGCCGCCCGCTGCTGGTAGCACTTACCCCTCTGGAGTGGCTCCTCCCAACTGCCTGCTGTCCTGGACCCGCCGCACTCTCTAGCCAGTCCAGGACAAGCCCGCCTCCGTGCACAGGACCCCAGCCAGGGCTCGCAGGAGCTGCACCGACCCCGCGCTTAGAGGAACGTCTTCCCAGGATCGAGGCTCTCCACCCCGGACAGGCCGTGTCCCTCCACGCTTGTTCCCTTCCCTTCTCTTCAACCTTCTATAGCTTTCTGTCCAGGATACCTGGTGTTCGATTATTTCCAGACATCTGGCGCTTCTCAGCATCTACAATAAATAGCATTTGCAAGACCGTTATCATGTGGCTCTGGAGTTTGGAAATAAATCGGATGCTTGTGTCTTGGCCTTTAGGCTCAGTTCACGCAATTGCTCTGAACAGCGCATGTGTGTCTCCTGGGCTTCCTTCACGTACAAGCACACGCCTGCAGATGCGGCCCGTCTCCCGGCTTCCAAACCTCCACCTTTCACCTTCTGGTGCCTCAAGGCAGGCCCGCCGGCCTCCGCCAGGGGCTGTTGGCGGAGCTGTCCCGACGGCTCTGGGGAGAGGCTCTCGGGTCTGCGCGGGGCAGTCTCCACGCTGCTGTGCTCGCTGCAGCCACACAGCGGATGTCGCGTGCCATGGTCCGTGACAGGAGCTCTGGCACAGCCTACCGACCCGCCGGCGTCCGGACTGGGTGCGCTCGGACGCCCACTCCTGCCCACGGCTCTCCCGCGTTTGTTGGAAACACGCCGGCCAGGCTAGGGTGTCAGGGTCGTGCTATGTCATGACACGAGATGGCCGTGAGCCCGTGCTGGGTCCATGGGAGCCTGCGGAGGGCCACTCTGCTTCCCCAAACGTGTGGGAGCGCGCAGCCGCCAGACGAGTCCGGGCACGTCCTCTCACGAGACTTCATAGTCACACGAGATGTGAAGGTCCCTTCCTCGCGTAGCAACGTGAGGGGTGAAGGTTTCCCAGTGATCTGTGGGTGCCAGCCGCCCTCCCGCGGGCGCCCCGGGCTCACAAGTCCTGCCAGCCTCCTGAAGTAACCAACCCCACTCGTCTCGGCTGCACCCAGTCTGCATTTTGTTAAGATCGACTAGGTTTTTTTTTTAGAGAGGTTTTTTGCTATAGAGCACATGTGCCCGTTGGAAAGACAGACAGAGGCAAAAGGCGAGAAATCAACCCCTGGTGGGAATGGCCACACCGCAGTCCCTTCTCCTCCACTCTCCTCTTGGGATCTTGGGCACACACATGCGCCCGGCGTGAGTTTTAAGCTCCTGGGTCCAGGACGCAAACCATGGTCGATTATGTGGGAGTCCAGAGACTTAATCATTACGCCATCTGCTGGTCCCCAATTCCACTACTTTTTAAGTTTTTCTCTAACCACAACTTTCGATGAATTTCCAAAGTTGGTATTCCAGTTCATCATGTCTGCCACTCCATTAACAAATACCTCCGTATGTCCATTTTTATCTATCTGCCCTGCGGGCGATTTACGCGGATCATCCAACTCGGAGACATCGTAGACTTTCTACCCACTTATTCTCATCAGCCATGGCTACCCCCGCATGAGCAGAGAACACAAGCCGCCTGCTTCCAGGCCTCTGTGTGACGTGACTTGCTTTTTTCCTGGGAGAGGACCGATCTGGGCCGAGTTCCAAAGAGCACCTGAGAGTCAAGCGCGCCGGGGCTGCGGAGGCGCGGGCCACAGCTGTCGGTCAGGGCGCGCTCGCTCGACGCCCAGCATCCTGCATTCCTCGGCACCCTCACCCGCTGTGCTGCTCACGTGTCACGGAAACAGAACTGAGCTGAGACGCTGCTCCAGACCTGGAGCCTCGTCCTCCGGGCAGAAGGGGGCTCCGAGGCGACTGTGCCTCCCCACCTGTCCCAGTTACGGTGGCACTTCCTGGCACCCCGGTCTCACTCCGGTGGCTCAGTGCCGCGCTGCATGCACTCCCCCACCTCCGTCCTGCTCTGAACACCTTTTTGGACTCGAATTCCTGCCCCAGGAGAAAATCCCTTACGACTTCCTTGCGAGGAGGTGCCATAATTTAATTAATAATTAAATTATTAATTTAATTTTTATTTATTCATTTATTTAAACTTGATCAAAGAGAGACACAGAGAGAGAGAGAAAGAGAGAGAGGGAAAGTGAGAAAGCAAGCCACCAGGTCCAGGACTTGAACCATAGTCGGCCATGTGGGAGTGTCCAGCGCCTTAACCACCACGCCACCTGCTGGTCCCCACACTCCAGTATTTTTTCCCCAGATGCCATCCAATCCTTTATTTTTAACAAGTGCCGACATAACACAGGCGCACAGTCACCCCTTCCTACGAGGACTCAGTGACCACCGGCGCGTTCACAGGGGGCTGCGAGGCCTGTGTGACTCAGAGCACAGCCACACCCACGCCTGGCAGCCCTGGTGCTCCCTGCTCTGTGACCCGGCCCTTCGGACATCACCGCACGGACGCTACACTGAGAGCTGGTGTGCGGCTGCGCTCACGCGGCCCAGCGGTCCAGGCCCCTCCACGCCGCTGTGCGGGTTCAGCTCCGTCTCCTGTGGCGAGGACTCCCTGGAGGGAGAGGCCCGCGATGCCCACCTCACAGGCGCGATGGGGACGGTGTGCGCACGGTGAGCAGGAGGAACACTGCCGGCTGCGTTCGAAGCTTCAGTCCTCTCAGGTCAGACGGCACCTCGTCACCCCCACACGATGCTTCTCCCGGGTGCCCTGTGCAGAGCCAGGTCCTCCCGCCACGCTGCAGGGTCTGTCCTCTCTCGGGCTACTTCCGGTGGCCGGCACCTTCCATCTCCTGCCACTTCTCCCGCTGCCGACTCCGAGCTGCCCCCGCCCTGCTGTCTCCTCCGGGACGCCGTCAGACACGTGCTAACGAGGCTCTCCACTCCAGCCGCCACCCTCCTCCCGAGGATGGCCATCTCAGGCACCTGTCCCGGTACCGACCCGCTCTCCTCCAGCACACCACTGAGGAGCAGCTCGTGCCGTGCCCCGGCCCTGGCCTCGGGGGCTGCATGGCGGCAACCTTCAGATGGTGGCCAGGAATGTGCTCCAGACCTCACAGGACCTCAGGCCCCACCGACATGGTGCCACAGTGGCGTGGAGAGAAGCCGGCCAGACCACGGGCCACATGACGCTCGACCACTCAGGCACCTCTGCCTGGAACTATCTTCTCTGCTTCAGACCCAACCTCCTCTGAGGACTCCCAGAAGGGCCTCCCCAGGGGCTGGGGGAGGTCCGTGGGTTCAGCACGCCAGCTATGGCGAGAATGCACACTTCCCCGGGGTCGGAAGAGGGACTCGGGCTGCCCCAGGATACCCGCCGGCACCTTCAGTGTGGTGAGCAGGGACGTGGGCTATGGCAGGCACGCCAGTACCCAGGCCCGGAAACGAGCATGCCGGGTAGCCAGGCCCCCCTCAGGACCACCACGCCCTCGGGGGCCGGCTGTCAAGAGGAAATCGCAGAAAAGTGGCTGTGGCCATAAATACATTTTATTTTGTTAGAAATGCATAATTACAGCATCTGAGAGCATGTCCCTCTAGAAAAGTAGATAAGCAATATTTCCATCAAAACTGCTGGCTGTCTTGCACACGCCTGCTTCTGCGCACGGAGCAGCGCACACACAAACGGCTCTCATGACTCCTCTGCTGTTCCTGGGGGTTTTTTGTATTTTTTTCTTTTTTGTTATAAACACCATAGCAAATTAAAAAAGCTGTTTAACAGAAAAATATCATCGTTCTTGACCTGCATGTGTGACCGGAGTACGATGCACTGCGCGGTCTTGCCTGGACGTCGACAGCAGGACTCCGAGGACGGGTCTCCACGGGGCGGCACGCGGGCCTTACGATGTCCGAGTTACGAGCCTAGTCCCGGGAGGCGGCGGCCGGCAGACGCACCTTCACAGGACAGGTGCGGGGTCTCCTGCGTGGAGGCACAGCAGGTGCGGGCCCGCAGAGGCCGGGCTGGCCGGGCTGGCACCAGGCGGGGCACAATCCTAGGGAGGTCAGCGCCCGCTCACTGGATCTGGATCGCTCCATGTTCAAGCTGCATCTCGGGCTGCAGGGTCTCGGCTGTCTGCGAGAGGGGAGAAGGGAGAGCTTTTCCAGAGAAGCACCCACGGAGCAGGCCCAGGCCAACCCGTTCAACAACAGCGGGCGACTCGACATAGCCTGGCTCGCCCAGGACCCCAGTACCCTGTAGTGCTCTGAGAAACCCAGGCTGTACCCACTGCCCCTCCTGCCTGCAACACGCCTAGACCTACTCCACGCCAGGCCACACTGTGCACCCCTCCAAAGCCACCTGGAGCAGCCCCAGGCATCACCGAGGTCTTCGGTTACCATGGCCCTTCCTGCAAATGTTCTAGAAGTATTTTGGGGGGCAGCTGCTTGCTTGCCTTGCAGACACAAGCTCTAATCAATGAGTATGGATATGAAAGGGACTTGGAGAACTCAGAAACACAGAGCCTTAGACTAAGAGACAGCCTCTGCTGGGACCGCCCAGAGGGTGCGCATATGGGGGAGGCCTGGGTCTCTGCGTGACCGCCCTGCAGAAGCTGTGGAGCCAGGGCAGACAGGCTGTCCTCCTGCGGGTTAGGGCTGAGCCTTCTGGGACAAACATCAGGTGGCACCCAGCACACAGGCCCCTCTGGGCCAGGTGAGGGCTCTCAGGTCCAGCACACCGTCTGCAGAGAGCCCTGGGCACAGGCACAGGCTGAGGCAGAGGGGTTCGCCTGGGGCAAGGTCAGGACGCCTGCGGGGAGTGGTCCCAGAGCTCTGAAGGGGGCTCGAGTTGGCTGAGGGACAGCAGAAGTGAGGACACAGGCCAGGAGCCCTCGTGTAGGTGGCTGCGGGCCTCAGGTACACGTGACAGTGAAGGGGTGAGGGGCAGACTGAGCTGTGGACTGAGAAAAGCCAGGGCCCCCTGAGCACAGGGCCAGACCCGCCTCTCGGCAGGAGCCAGAGAGCAGTCTGGGAGACACTCGGAGGAGGTCGGGAGACTGCCACAGCCACAGACACCCCGGGGATCCACAATACGCCGGGGCTTATGGCCCAGTGGGCCCTACAGGGCCAGGTGCGCACCCACGGGCCAGCCCCCCGCTGCCTTCCTGCAGGGGCATACAGGGCACGGGGTCTTTCCGGGACGGAAAGGCACGTGCCGCCATCCTGGGGCACGTCAGAGAGAGGCGGGGCAGCTGGGGTGCCCTACGCGTCAGGAGGCACAGCCTGAAAACCCCCTTTCAGCTGCCGGTGCGCTCCCTTGGGCAAGCGCCGTCTCTCGGGCCCGGAGGCAGAGCAGCTGTGGGAGGCTCCAGGCCTTCACGCCGTGCTGGATGACGGGACCTGCCGACCCCCGTGGCCCCGGAGCTGAAGTTCACCACACCGAGAAGTGAGGCCCATCCGTCTGCCCGATGTGACCTGAGTGAGCCGGGGGCTGCCAGAGTGTGAGGGGACGGAGAAAGCCCAGAGGCAGCTGTGGTGGCCTGGAGCCACAGGACCTCCACCCTCAATTCTAAGCCTGGACAGTGACCCTTTAACCCAGAGCACGCCTGGCCCACGACCTGAGCACTGGGAACACGGGTCGAGCACCCGCTGCACTAGGACAGACTGCTCTTCCTTTTTTTTTTGGAGAGGTTTTCGCTATAGGGCGCGTGCGCCAGACAGAGAGAGACAGAGAGACAGAAAGCAAGAAATCACCCCCCGGGGGGATGGCCACGCTGCAATCCCTTCTCCTCCATTCTCCTCTCAGGATCTTGGGCACGCACGCACACGCGCCCGGCGTGAGTTTAAGCCACCGGGTCCAGGACTCGAACCGCGGTCGACTACGTGGGAGTCCAGCAACATAGCCATTACGTTAACTGCTGGTCCCCAAACTGCTCTTCCTTACGAGGTCAGGTGGATGGCAGGGATCAGTGGTCAAGTTTGGATACCATGGAAGGAGCTGCTCCGAGATCGCACCCTTGCCCCACCCTGTTTGGGGGTCCTCTCTCAGCGCACACCCAGCTGGCTCATCACCAGCAGGGCAGCCCCAGCATGAGAACTGAACGGCACAGAGCAGCAAGCGCCTGGCGGGGACGGGGGGCTGCACCAGGCCACCATCTGCAGATGGCCCGCAGGACCTTGCATGAGTCGGGAGGAGACACAGATATGGAGTGGAGGCTCCCGGGCTGGAAGCGCAGTCACTGTGGCCACCCTGGCAGTCAGCTTGGCCGTGCCCAGGCCACTCCCTCGGCAGCACCTCACTCAGGAGGAGGAGCCCCTGCTCCCAGGGCCAAAGGGCATGATCTCACAGTCCGCAGGGAAGGCAGGAAGGGGGTCCTGAACCTGGGGCTTTGATCCTGAGCTTCCAAGACCCTGTCAGCACAGGCGGGGCAGCAGGGGTCTTAAACTGGGGAGCAGACCAGACACGGGGCCAGAGTGCTGGGGGCAGAGCGCCAAGCAAGGCCGGCCAGGCACAGTTCCCAGGCAGGGGCACCGGGCCACACGGGCAGCCTGCTCTGGACCCCTTCTGCAGCTGCCAGGCAGAGCCAGGAGGGCCCATACCTCAGATGCCTCTCTGCTGGGTCTCAGCAAGGCCACGACTCCGGCCACAGTCCAATTGGCCAGGGCTGCTGCCCACAGCTGGAGACACAGCGGGGTCACCAGTGTAGCTGTCCAGTGGCCTCCCGCCCTCTCAGGGCCGATTCTGTGCTTACTCTCGTAAAAAGAGGAACACGCCCTGACTTCAAACACAGCTGACCAGACAGAAGCGGGCCGGGCTGCCACTAAGGGCCTGCTGGCCTTCTGGGTGGGACAACAGCCAGCACCCCTAGACCATGGGGATTCCAAAGAAGAGCCTTGCACTCTCGCCCCAGGACAACTACACTGGGCACTTCAAACACCCAAAATTGAAGGTGTTGGTCTGCATCTCAGAAAACGTCTGTGCACAGGCGGAGGCTGGAGGTCCCACTCCTGAAGCAGCACTGGTGGCCCCTGGGCTGTGGAAGCAGGAGGCCTGGGAGACGCCACTCACTGGGTCTGCACAGGCGGGGCAGCAGGACGGAGCTCCCGGGCAGCAAGGCCGGCACGAGGCCTCCGGGGAAGCTGGTGGCTGCCAGACCTCGCTCAGGGAGCATGCCCGTGGGAGCTCCGAGGGAGCGTGCCCATGAGGCTTCGGGCCAGGGCACGCTGTGGAACGCGGGGACACTGGGCGGCCTTGGAAAGACCACAGGGGAGCCGCCCACAGCGAGGAGCAAGCTCAGACGTGGGCTCTGAGCAGGGACGGGGCACTGAGCTCCGCCATGCCGCTGAGCTCATGAGCACATCCACAGGACGGGAGGTTGGAGACCGGGTTTGGAACCCGCCACTGGGTTAGGCAGCTGGAAACGCGCAGTCCAGGTAAGTGCCTGTCCTGCTCCCAGGGCCGAGGGTGACAGGCCTTCCCCCCTGGAGACAGTTGCACTGGCCAGGCCCAGAGCTGAGCAGACATGTCACTGTCCAGGAGAGACCCACAGCCCACCCATGGACAGCCGCCCAGGGCCAGCCGCCCACAGCCCGGGACTCACCTGTGCGGTGGCTGTGTGGTCACTCACTGGTGCCAGCTGCACGTACTGCACCTGGATGTCACTGCCCTGAAGAGGTGACCCGTCCACTCCCGCCGCGGCAGGGTCCGAAGAGGCCACGGCAATCAGCTGGGCACCCTGCAGTACCTAGAAGAGAGTGACAAGCCCAAGGGCCCTGTCAGCGCCGTCCCCAAGCACACCCGGCACGGGCCACGCTGAGAACTGCGACCTACAGCTGCGAGACCACGCGTGGGTGAGGTCTGCTCGGCAGGAGCGAGTCCCCCTGCAGACGTGCGGGTTAGCCTCGAACGTCCAGACTCGCTGGTCTTGGTCCCTTCAGGAGAAAAGGGTAAGCCAGAGCTTCCGGCGAGTGAGCCTGAGGACTTGTCCCGCAGGCCCGTCAAGCCCTGCCCCATCCTGAGGCCACTGCACAGGCCCCACCCAGAAGCACCTGACAAAGCAAAAGGGCTCCAGGGTCCCATCGCCTGTGCATGCCCCAGGCCCTGGTGCTCCCTCAGCCCGGACGGGTACTCACAAGAGCACACTGCCACGGGCCGTGGAATCCTGTTCATGGCCCACCCAGGAGGGTCAGGAGACGCACCCCTCAGCTCACCAAGAAGCACAAAGTGCACCAGAGACACTGATCTGGTGGGCTCGGAGAGCAGCAGCTGCGGGCCCAGGGCCAGCCCTCCCCAGCCCTCCCCTGCCCTCCCCACCACACCAAGCTGGTTAGAGGTCAGCGGGCCTGCCGCCCACAGAGGGCCAGGAGCTGGGGCACTGACGGCAGGAGAAACGAGGAGTCCCGGAGAGCGTGGCAGGAAGGTGTGGGCATGACGGAGCAGGGAGGACAGAGCGCACCGAGCCCTGCCTCAGCACTCACCCTGGAGTGTGGCCTCGGGTGGGGAGGGCTGGCTAGCAGGGACTGGAGCCCCAGCTGCTCCAGGGAGGACAGAGGCCGAGCCTGGGAAGGGGATGGCATCAGCACCAGGGGGTGCAGAGGTGGCGAGCGTGGGCACAGGAAATGCGGACTGCAGCGGCCCTCCTCAGACTCCGGACGGCACCGAGCAAACCAGACACCTGGAGCTGTGATGCCGAACGCCACCAGGTTTGTGCAGCCTCGGCGGGGCACCTTGGGGTCTGGCTTCTTTTCTTTTTCTATGGTACTGTGAGAGGGGGGCACTACGACCCCTCCCCCAGCCCTCCGACTGTCAGGATCCTGGGCGCCCGCCTGTGCTGGCATGCTCCAGGCACTCGGCCCTGTGGCGGCCGGCCTTGTGGGGCACTGCGTTATGGCTAACCACAGCAGGGTGCAGGGCCTAGCCCTGGTTCCAGCTCATTCCCACTCCCTGAGGGAGGCCCAGAGCCGAGGCCTAGTCGGGAGCAGGCAGCACAGACCAGGGCACATGGAGCGTTCCTGGGGGAGCGCGGACGCACGGTGCCCGAGGCCAGGGCACGTGCAGCGTTCCTGGGGGACCGTGGACGCACGGTGCCCGAGGCCAGCCAGCTGCCGAGCGGTGGGAGCCAGGCTCTGGGCCCAGCATGGTGCCCACAGCACACAGCCCTGCCCCTGCGGCAGACAGAGACCCCCTTAGTCAGCGAGCACACGATAAACTGCCCCAGTGAGGGCATGTGAGTGTCCGTGTGGCTTCCCACGGCAGACCCCTTCTGAGTGAGCGGGCGTCCTGCCTTACCGCAGCCCAGCCCACGTTGGGACAAGGACGCTGTCCAAGTGGCAGCACTTGGAAACAGGGCGCCTGAGTCCCCTCCAGCCATGAGCGCTGCAAACAGCCATGCAGATACCCTCGCACCACTAGCACTGGCTTTGAGTCGACCCAGCCACACTGCCCACGGCCCACCCAGCAACTCCGCCCTCCGCAGGCAGGAGCTACTCCAGGTCTCCGGGCCAAAAGACTGAAGAGACACGCGGTGGCCTGCAGAGTGAGACTGAGGGCCTGTGGTGCCCAGCACCCCCAGACCTCTGTGCCAGGCCACCCCAGGTCTGGCCATACCCAGGAAGCCAATGTGCTGAGGACCTCAGGGCAGGCCGGACACGGAGGCCCCCACCATGCTCTGCCAGGCTTGCTGAGCTGAGGGGGCAGGGGGGCAGGGGCTTTGAGGAAGGCACTGAAAAGGGCAGACGTGACAGCCAGGGACTGCGCGCCTGCTGCTCAGCGCCTGCTGCTCAGCGCCTGCTGCTCAGTGCCTGCTGCTCAGCACCAGCCAGGACTGGGCGGGCCCGGTGCTGCCAGACTTAGGCCAGGAGCAGCTTCTACAGGACAGGCTCTGGTCAGGTCAGACAGGGCTTCCGTGCTGTCTCTCCCCACTACCCCTCACGGCTTGCACGCTCACATGTGCAACCCACGCGCACACACCTGCACACCCGCAGAGCACTGGCGGCTGTGCACACACTCGGCGCCCCTAGATCTGCTCAGGCCCAGCCCGGCAGCTTCAGGAACCCACGGCACCAGCAGGGGCTGACCTGGCAGTATCGGTGGAGCTGCGCCCCGGGGCGTGTCATCCCACTGGCCTCGGGATGTAGTGCCGGGTGCTCACAGTGGGGCCCTGCCTGCTACACCCTGTCTGAGCTCTATGGGGGCCCACCCCGACTTGGGCTTCCTCTCGGAAAGGGCAGGCACAGACCAGGCACAGGCCTGCCCCTGAGAGCCCACGTGCGGGTGCCTGGCTGGCCTGGCTTCCGTGTGGCAGCACGCGTGCTCTGTCCCCAGCATGGCCCCAAGTCACAGCCGTGGGCCAAGGTGGGGCTGGGCTGGGGCAGGGCTGGGCTGGGCTGGGGCGGGGCTGGGGCAGGGCTGGGCTGGGCTGGGCTGGGGCGGGGCTGGGGCAGGGCTGGGCTGGGCTGGGCTGGGGCTGGGCTGGGCTGGGCTGGGCTGGGGCGGGGCGGGGCTGGGGCAGGGCTGGGCTGGGGCAGGGCTGGGGCAGGGCTGGGCTGGGCTGGGCTGGGGCGGGGCGGGGCTGGGGCTGGGCTGGGCTGGGCTGGGGCTGGGCTGGGCTGGGCTGGGACTGGGGCTGGGGCTGGGCTGGGCTGGGCTGGGTTGGGCTGGGGCGGGGCGGGGCTGGGGCAGGGCTGGGCTGGGCTGGGCTGGGCTGGGTTGGGGCTGGGCTGGGCTGGGCTGGGACTGGGGCTGGGGCGGGGCTGGGGCTGGGCTGGGGCAGGGGCAGGGCTGGGCTGGGAGGACGAGGAACAGCAGGGTGAGCAGCCAGGGCGGCCTTGTGCGGTGTCCACCTGCAGTCCAACGCTGGGCACTGCAGTGGGGCTACACTTTGTGATCATTTTACAGCTTCAGCGATCCCTACTGAGGTCAAGGGCAAATCTTAACTATTTTTTAATAAGACACACGACCTCACAGGATCAAACTCAAACTCACTGAGGCCAGAAGTGCACCAGGGCAAGTTTCACATGCTCCTCTGAAGGCCTCTAAAAAGTGAACGAACTCTCTCTCGTCTCAAAGTGAAGTTGCTGGATGGTTTAAACTGAACCTGAAGCCACCTGAAGGCCTCTTTCTCTTCCCACACAATGAAAACAGGGTACCTGCCTTTCTCTAGTCACATAAATACGTGGTCATCTTCAAAGTCACGTGGGCAGCACCAAGTACAGAGAAAATGACAATCGCCCTGACCCCACCGGTGCGAGACTCCCCACCAAGCCCTGCCACGGCCCTGGTGCCCAGGGCGCACACGAGAGGCGCGGGAGTGCGGTCTGTCCTGCTGGCCGGGAAACGCGAGGAATGCTCCTGGGCCTCCCGCTCCTCGCCTGGCAGCACACGCCCTCACACGGCTCCCGGGTGCTGGCACGAGAGGACTGGCTGCCTGGCACAGGGACGCCTGGGCTCTGCTCCCCACTGGGTGCCACGTGGCAGCAGCTGCTGCAGAATCGGCGCCACGGCCAGGGGCCACAGAGTCCTGGGGTCTGGCCACACCCGTGACACAGCCGCCTCACCGCTGGCACTGCCCCGATGTGAGCGATGGTGATTGGTGCCACCAGCACGTCTGAAGTGTGTCCCAATTACTTCACTGAGTGGAGGACAGATTCCACCTTAGAAGAAGCCAAAAATGGCCCAGTCCAAATGTGCCCAGGAGGTCATTCTTGGGCACCAGGAGAACGCACATCTCTGTGGTCCGGGGCAGCCCCGCCGTCTATGCGTGAGGCGGAGCGTGGAACAGGCTCGAGCCCACGGCAGTGAGCCTGCACTGAGGACCCAGCAGGCCGCTCCACCTGGGCTGGCTCCTCGCCTCCCACACGAGCTATGGCCCACGCGAGGGCTGCAGGGCTCTGACCACACACGTGTCTACCACGGAGGGGGCTCCGCGAGCCCTGCCTGGCTGCCTGCAGTGGATCCTGACGTCACGTGCCAGGAGCTGTCCGCAGGCTCCAACAAGGCCACTGCACGGGCAGGCTGCTGGCAGCCCAAGGCAGGTGCCACTGTGACCGGCCAGCCACTCAGGCTCCCCACTGCTGCCTACACCCCTCCACGGGGTACTGCGGGCACGTGGGAGGCACCGTCCAAGGCGACCAGCCCCTCTCAGAAGTCTGTCTGGGACCTCGGTGCTATTCCACTGCCTTTTTGGGCACAGTGAAGCCAGAAGCTTCCAGGCGGCCCTGAAGTACATACATTGCTGTCCAGAAACGTCAACCTATGGGGAACACCTCAGTCAAGAATGTGTCACCTCGGGAACCAGCAGTTAGCGTAAAGGCTATGTTGCTGGACTCCCACGTAGTCGACCGCGGTTCGCATCCCGGACCCGGTGGCTTAGAACTCACGCCGGGCGCGTGTGCGTGTGTGCCCAAGATCCCGAGAGGAGAATGGAGGAGAAGGGATTGCAGCGTGACCATCCCCCCTGGGGGGTGATTTCTCGCTTTCTATCTCTCTGTCTCTCTCTGTCTGTCTGGCGAGCGCACGCACCCTATAGCGAAAACCTCTCAAAAAAAAAAAAAAAAAAAAAAGAATGTGTCACCTCTAGGACCAGCAGATGGTATAATGGTTACGTAGCTGGACTCCCACGTAGTCGACCATGGTTCGACTCCTGGACCCAGCAGCTTCAAACTCACACCAGGCACGAGTGCGTGCAAGTGGGCACAATCCAGAGAAGAGAATGGAGAAGGGATTGTGTGTGGCCACCCTCCAGGGGTGACTTCTCGCTTTTTGCCTCTCTCTGGTGAGCACACACACCCTAAAGCAAAAAGCTCTCTAAAAAAAAGTGTCACCTCGAAGCCAGACTGCAATGGGGATGCAAACACAGCCACAGCGAAGACACCAGAGGCCACTGCATGCCCGTGGCTGCTGCACGCCCGTGGCCGCTCGGCCAGGCACCGGTGCTCATAGCAGCACCTCCGAGCAGGACTCTCGCCGCTCCCCAGCCCAGGACGGGGCAGCCCACGGGGCAGCTGCACTCCTTTGTCGCTTCCCACGAGCCCTCAGGCCGAGGACAGCTCGGGGACCATGAGACGGCGTCTGTGCCAGGCACTGCCGTGACGGAGGACGCTCTGTGCCATGTGAAGACACCGCTGTGAGGAGAAGGCCTGCTGCCAGTCCTAGAGGGTCAGGTCCAGGCTACTGACATGGCTCACCGGAGTGGGCCCCTGGCCTTGGCTTAGGCAGGCCCTCTAGGTCAGAGCCACCCTGGTCGTCCCCACATGTCAGCCGAGCCACTTCTACCACGTGCAGTGTCACTATGGAATCACCGGCTTCTGCAAATTCAGGACGTTGAGCCCAACGACGTGTAAGGGCCGCGAGGATGACGCGGACGAGCCTTCCCTCAGCGGGGCCACGTGGCACAGACGGGCACGCGGGGCGGGCAGAGGCGAGGGCACTCCTCTACTCCCTGCCCCCATCCTCCACTCACTCAGGCCAGAGGGCACGGAGGGAGAGGAGGGAAGTCCCTGATGGGTGTGGTCACGCCACCACGCTCTGTCCCCCACTTCCGCCTGTCAGGACTGGGTGTGCTCGTGCTCACTGTGTTTCCGACCAGCGGGGCCAGGATTCGAACCGTGGCCTGCCACTTGGGACCCAGCTCCTGGAGCCCAGCACTTAGCTGCCACGCTCAGGCCGCCCACTCGTCCTCGCTCTCCGGGATGCCTCACGGGCAGGCAGTCTCTGGCGAAGGGACTGAGAAGTGACAAGGAGAAGCAGAGATGTGGAGAGCCGGGGCCGACGACACAGCAGGCCTCTCGAGACGGGAACAGGCCAAGCAGCAGTGTGTCGGCGTGGACGTGGTCTGGAGTCTGTGACGCGTGAGACCCAGTGGGTCGGACCTCAAGGCAGAGCGGCAGTGTGTCGGCGTGGACGTGGACGTGGTCTGGAGTCTGTGACGCGTGAGACCCAGTGGGTCGGACCTCAAGGCAGAGCAGCAGTGTGGACGTGGACGTGGTCTGAAGTCTGTGACGCGTGAGACCCAGTGGGTCGGACCTCAAGGCAGAGCGGCAGTGTGTCGGCGTGGACGTGGACGTGGTCTGGAGTCTGTGACGCGTGAGACCCAGTGGGTCGGACCTCAAGGCAGAGCGGCAGTGTGTCGGCGTGGACGTGGTTTGGAGTCTGTGACGCGTGAGACCCAGTGGGTCGGACCTCAAGGCAGAGCGGCGGTGTGTCGGCGTGGACGTGGACGTGGTCTGGAGTCTGTGACGCGTGAGACCCAGTGGGTCGGACCTCAAGGCAGAGCAGCAGTGTGGACGTGGACGTGGTCTGAAGTCTGTGACACGTGAGACCCAGTGGGTCGGACCTCAAGGCAGAGCGGCGGTGTGTCGGCGTGGACGTGGACGTGGTCTGAAGTCTGTGACGCATGAGACCCAGTGGGTTGGACCTCAAGGCAGAGCAGCAGTGTGGACGTGGACGTGGTCTGAAGTCTGTGACGCGTGAGACCCAGTGGGTCGGACCTCAAGGCAGAGCAGCAGTGTGTCGGCGTGGACGTGGTTTGGAGTCTGTGACGCGTGAGACCCAGTGGGTCGGACCTCAAGGCAGAGCAGCAGAAACAAGGCCCCGTGCCAGGGAGCTGTCCCTTGAGGGTGCCCCTTGCCCCTCATCTGCGGGTGGCGAGGCAGGAGCCCAAGCATAAGGGCCAGCGGCCGCCAGGGCACGGCACGCTGCGCACCACCACCGAGCTCCGGCAACATGCTCCCGGCTCCGCCTGGCCCTCCCCGCCCCGGGGCTTCTCCACACCGGCTCTGGATGCACCAAGGTCGCACTGGAGCTGAGCGTCCGTGCCCAGGCAGGAGCCAGAGCATCCCCTCCTGCATCCAGCGACATCCCGAAGGCCAACACACCCTCGGCCCCGGGGTGGACTCGGGACAGCGGGCTGGGCCGTGCGGCATCGCAACCACAGCCAGAGGCTCCCCTGCACACCTCGAAGCAGGGCTGACTATCTCAGAGCGAAGGCAGAGGGCCCGGGGCGTGAGCAGCAGCGGATGCTGTGGCTGGGCCGGGGCTGGGCCTCCCCTCCTTCCTGCTGACTGGGAACTGCCCACGACCCCCCGAGATCGTGCACAACTGGCCAGGGACCTGAAGGAGATGCGGGCGGCAGCACTTCCCAGACCATTCGCTTTAGCCTCTGCCTCCCACCAAGAATCCAGCCAGACGCAGAGCAGCCGAAGCGGCAGTGCACACAGAAGACTCGCTCCCCATGCAGCCTGTGCATGTGCACAGCCAGCTGGGAGGCCACGTCTAGTCCCATCTGTCGTCCTCTTTGTGCGCGATTCGTTAAAGCCCCTCGGCACAGCTGGCCAAGTTGACACCTTCAGACCTGGAGGTGATTCAAAGCAGCTTCCGCATAGCCGAGAGACAAGGTTCTCGGGGGAGACGCCGTCCCAGAGGGTCCCCAGGCCCCCAGCTGGCCAGGAGAGAGACAGGCTTAAAATGGTCCCCGCACACTTGGAGAGCTCAGGCCAGAAATCAGCATCACCACGCGTAAGCCTGCGAGCCCACGGGCAGGAGGGGACGCGTCCCCTTGACCTCACTTCCCAGGCCCTCGTAAAGCCCCCCACCAGCTGGGTCAGAGCAGCGAGCACCGCGTCTGCACCGTCCCTGGGGCCTAGGCACGGGCGGCGGGCGTAGGAGCGCTGCCGGACCTCGGCGTCCGAGCCAGTGCACTCGGGGCCAGAGGCCCTCCCGGTCATTTGGAAAACGTACGGCACACAAGGTGATCACCGGGTCACTGCGATGGGACAAAACAAAGACCAGAAACGGACGCAGTTTTCCAGCGGAGCTCAAGCCGGCCGGGAACATTCGCAAGGCACCAGTGCTCACGGGTCTGAGATTCATGGGCCAACTCACGTTCCTCCTAATCGTGGCAGAAAATGTGGCTTTTAAAAAGAGGGTACATTGGGACCAGCAGTTAGTGTAGTGGCTATGTCGCTGGACTCCCACGTAGTCGACCGTGGTTCGCGTCCCGGACCTGGTGGCTTAAAACTCACGCCGGGCGTGTGTGCGTGCGTGCCCAAGATCCCGAGAGGAGAATGGAGGAGAAGGGATTGCGGCGTGACCATCCCCCCTGGGGGGTGATTTCTCGCTTTCTGTCTCTCTGTCTCTCTCTGTCTGGCGAGCGCACACGCCCTATAGCGAAAACCTCTCCAAAAAAAAAAAGAGGGTACATCAGCCCCCAGGACTGGTGTTAGACTGAGCACATGCGGTCGTGACATCCTGCATGGCAAGCTGTGCCCAGAGAGGCCACAGCTGAGAGTCCTCCCACGGCTGAGAGTCCCCCCCACGGCTGAGAGTCCCCCCACCGCTGAGAGTCCCCCCCACGGCTGAGAGTCCCCCCACCGCTGAGAGTCCCCCCACGGCTGAGAGTCCCCCCACGGCTGAGAGTCCCCCCACCGCTGAGAGTCCCCCCACGGCTGAGAGTCCCCCCACGGCTGAGAGTCCCCCACGGCTGAGAGTCCCCCCACGGCTGAGAGTCCCCCCACGGCTGAGAGTCCCCCCACAGCTGAGAGTCCCCCCACGGCTGAGAGTCCCCCCACGGCTGAGAGTCCCCCCACGGCTGAGAGTCCCCCCACAGCTGAGAGTCCCCCCACGGCTGAGAGTCCCCCCACGGCTGAGAGTCCCCCCACAGCTGAGAGTCCCCCCCACAGCTGAGAGTCCCCCCACAGCTGAGAGTCCCCCCACGGCTGAGAGTCCCCCCCACGGCTGAGAGTCCCCCCACGGCTGAGAGTCCCCCCACGGCTGAGAGTCCCCCCACGGCTGAGAGTCCCCCCACGGCTGGAATGCAGTGTGCCTTACACAGGGTGCTCAGGAGGTCAGATGGCACGCCTGGCCGGTTTCTGAGGAGGCAGCTTACTCTTCCCACTCAGCAAAGCTCTGTAAGCAGGACGGCTCAAGGTCACTTGTGCCTTGACTCCAGGACTGGCAGGGACCACTGAAGGCCCGCTCTCAGTGGGTGACTGTTCTGGACACGGCCCACGTCAGCACGGGCCTAAAGGTCTCGTCTTAAATCTCGCCACACACGCGGTTCTGTCCTCGCCAGGGAGAACACTGACCTTGGCGGGTACACCGACCTTCAACCTCCGTCACTCACAGGGGTCACGTCTGTGGAATGCCCTCACACACACCAAGTGTGACAAAGATGTCTGTTGACATGGGGATAGGAAGGCAGCGCGTGTCAGGGGCGGCAGCAGCTCAGTGGGCTGGGTGGAGAGACAGCATTCGAGACCAGTCTCGGGGGGCACGTCACAGGATCTGGGGTTGTTTTACTTTGAGAGTCAGTACTGGGACCAGCAGTTGGTGTAATGGCTATGTCACTGGGCTCCCATGTAGTCGACTGCGGTTCGAGTCACAGACCCGGTGGCTGGAAACTCACACTGGGCGCGTGTGCATGCGTTGGAGGAGAAAGGATTGCGACATGGCCATCCTCCCTAGGGAGTGACTTCTCGCTTTCTGTTTCTCTGTCTCTGTCTTTCTGGCAAATGCATGCACCCTATAGGTAAAGCCTCCAAAAAGAAAAAGAGAGTATCCATACCAAGCAATGGCCAAACTTTTAAAACTAGGTAACTGCACTGATCTGCCGTGAAAACAATTCCAAGTGCCCCGACCCTGGATGTACTCTGTGTACAGAGCCAAGCACACAGGGCTGCTGCCAGTTTGAGGCCCGCATGCGCTCCCTGGCTCTGGAATAGCTCTAATGCCCTTCCCAGAGGAGGTCCTGTGCACCCTTCCCCGGGTCCTGTCTGGATCAAAGAATTCCTCTGGTCCACACCTACTGGGACAGCGCACCAAGAAAACCACCAGGGACAAGCTGAGGCCCAAACAGTGGCATCCACACCTCACCGAACGCCCACCACCACCCCCACTGAAGCCGCCGGCGGCTAGCAAGCACAGACCGGCACAGACGGCCGAGTGGGGCTGGCCAGTCTCAGAGTTCCTACAGACGCTCCGCGGGGCCCTGACGTGGGCAGCAGGAGCAGAAAGGACCGAGCCTCCTCGGCCAGACGGCGGGCTGCCCAGTGGGACCTGTGCCTTGCCTGGCCCCAGGCTGGGCATGCGGCGGCCGAGCCTCCTCGGCCAGGCGGCGGGCTGGGCAATGGTTTGGTGACTTTTCTAGAATATCTTTTGGAACTGGTCAACATAGAACTCACTCTGTTTCTGACCTTTAATGGCTTCAGTTACGTTCACCACCATTTCTGGTAGGGAAGGCTTGTCCATAAGGATTAACTCCCCGAGCTACCCAGAGTCTCCGAGATTTCTGTCTGCGACTTGGCGTGCAACACGGGGACACATTTCCCGGAAGGAGAGCTTCTCTACTAGAAGCACAGTGGCACGGGACGTGCTGTCTGGGACGTTACCACGAGTCTCCCTCATGTGACAAACCGCTCCGGGTGGCCCAAGGCCTCCTGGAAACAGAAGACACTGTCTTTTGTGCTACAGATCAAAGGTGCTCCTGCACACGCACCCTCCCCTCCCCTCACCCCTCCTGCACACGCACCCTCCCCTCCCCTCACCCCTCCTGCACACGCACCCTCCCCTCCCCTCACCCCTCCTGCACACGCACCCTCCCCTCACCCCACCCCTCCTGCACACGCACCCTCCCCTCCCCTCACCCCTCCTGCACACGCACCCTCCCCTCACCCCACCCCTCCTGCACACGCACCCTCCCCTCACCCCTCCTGCACACTCACCCTCCCCTCACCTCACCCCTCCTGCACACGCACCCTCCCCTCACCCCTCCTGCACACGCACCCTCCCCTCACCCCACCCCTCCTGCACACTCACCCTCCCCTCCCCTCACCCCTCCTGCACACGCACCCTCCCCTCACCCCACCCCTCCTGCACACGCACCCTCCCCTCCCCTCACCCCTCCTGCACACGCACCCTCCCCTCCCCCCACCCCTCCTGCACACGCACCCTCCCCTCCCCTCACCCCTCCTGCACACGCACCCTCCCCTCACCCCACCCCTCCTGCACACGCACCCTCCCCTCCCCTCACCCCTCCTGCACACGCACCCTCCCCTCCCCCCACCCCTCCTGCACACTCACCCTCCCCTCCCCTCACCCCTCCTGCACACGCACCCTCCCCTCCCCTCACCCCTCCTGCACACGCACTCTCCCCTCACCCACCAGACACTCCCACATGCGAGTCTGGACAGCTCCCACGCAGTCTCATCCTTCCCAGCTGGGTTTACAAGGCCTCGCTTCATGGGAAAGATTCTGGAAACTACTGTAATCTACCCCTAACAGTATAAGGAGGGACATGGGCTCCAAAGATGCTGAGAGAAGCTGGAAAGTTCGAGCCCCAGAGGCTGTCAGCTGCTGCTAGAGAGTTCCCCCAGCGAGGGCGCTGGTCCACCATGGCGCTACCTGGCCCTGCGTCACCTACGGTTGGCTGCCCATCCCTCTCTGGGTGCCCACGCTCCTCTTGGAGATGGCCTGCCAGAACATACGTGAAATATCCCAGGCTTGCGTGACCTGACACCACCTCATCTAGACTTCGAGACACTTTCAAGTGCACGTCGTGGCTCATGCTAGCGACAACCACACGGGAAGTCCTGCTGCGACCCAGACACAGTGCTCCTCGGAGCAGTGCCATGTGGCCACCCGGCTCCCGGCCTTCCAGCATGGCTAATGCCCAAGTCTTTTTGGAGTCCGTGCGACCCAGTGTCTTCCAAAAACAGAGAAGTTATTGACCCAGATTCGAACACATCAATAATACCACCTAGCAACAGGGTTTGCTACAGAGAGTTCAGACTTGCTGACTCGGAGTCTGCCAGGCCTGAACCCCACTGCGAAGCCTCGGTCAGCAGTGCTGAGCGCCTGCAAGTCCTGCACCACGCCGCAGCACTCCGGCCTGGCCACAGGGCAAGAGCGACCTGCACACCGAGCCCTGGCTTCGCTTCTGTCCCTTCGTCCCCACGAACAAGAGAAACAGACCACGACGCTAAAAGGGTCCTGCCAGGGCGACCCTCCCCGCACCTCCGCCCTGAGCCATCCCCAGACCATGGACACTTGTGTGGCCGGCACACTCAGGGAGCTCTCTGGACCGGAATCTGGAACCCTCCCTCCTGGGTCGCCTTGCCCAGCATCATGGTTCTGTTTGCCTGTGTTTTAGATTTTTGCCAAAGGGCACCTACACTCAACAGAAGGACAGAGACCGAGAAAGTGAGAAAGCATCCCCGGGGGGTGGCCACGCCGTCATCTCTTCTCCTCCGATCTCCTCTGGGGGTCTGGGACACACACACACACAGTGCCTGGTATGTTTTTCAAGTTGCCAAGTCTGGGATTCAAACTGCAGAGTCAGCCACATGGATTCCAGTGCCTTAACCTTCGTGCCACCTGCTGGCCTGCCAGGAATAGTGTTTTAGCCACTGCACCACTGTCCAGCCCACACACTGATGTCCTGCCTGTTTCATACGTTTTCTTACCCCCCTCAGATACTCATACAGCTAGGCAAGGAGCTTGTCGCCTCCCCTGCAAAGGCAGTATGTGGCCCTTTTTTAAAAAAATGGATTTATTTTTATTTAACTTTATTTACTTAGTTTAATTCGACTGGGGGGGGGAGGGGGAGAGGGGGGAGAGGGAGGGCAGGGGGAGAGGGAGGGAGGGGGGAGAGAGAGAGAGAGAGAGAGAGAGAGAAAGTGAGAATGCCAGCCACCGGGTCCGGGACTCTAACCATGGTAGGACACATGGGAGTCCAGCACCTTGACTACTGCGCCACCTGCCAGCCCCTCAGTCCTGTGGCTCTTAGAATGTTTGAGGGCTTTTTGCTTTTGTTTTTCAGAGCCTTCTGAAAACCCACACCAATTACAAACTCTATCGCAGCTGCCATTAACTCTGAACGCCGAACTCCCTTAGACAAGGAAGCGCCCCCACCCGCGCCGTCATCAGAGTGCACGCCGCGCTGAGCACGCCTCGCACCTGGCCATGGCTGTGGCCGCCAGGGCTGTGGCCACCCGGGCACGCCTCCTTGCTGTGCACCGTCTCCACTACGGCAGAGCCCGCACCCCTGTAACTAGCCACGTGAGCAGCACCACCCCTGCTTAGCCTCCCCAAATGCACGCCTGTCACCCTGACTTCATCTTCACGCGAGAACAAATGGCTCTGTCTAGAACACCCATGGGTGCTCCTGGAACCCAGGACCAGGCTGGGGACTAGAGAAGCAGTCACAGTCCTGATCCTATTCATAGGCACCTGTTTTCCAGAGCTCGACTCTCACCAAGGACTCCCTGGATGGGGCCCTGAGTCCCTGAACAGCTGAAGGTCTGGCCCACCCGGGTCACACACCCCAGCACGAGGAGCGGCCCTCACCCAGAGCCTGCAGTTTAGGTCCAGCTCCAACTCACGCTGGCTGGCCCACTGGGCCGCAGCCAGGGCAGGGACGAGGCACAAGCTCCGTGAGACGCACAGGCCACCGAGGCGGGAGCAAGCAGCACGGTGACGGAGGCCTGCGCTCCGAGGAGCCCGAGGCCAGCGCTGCACAGAGACGCTGACAACACAGCCCAGGTTACACGACGTGGCGGGGGGAGGCCTAGGGAGGCCGGTGCTGGCAAGAAGAGAAGGGCCTGGTCGCCAGCCGGAAGGGTGGTGGATAGCAGTGTAGGGGCAGTCTCCAGCCACAAGCCCGTTCTCTGGTGACGGCTGATGGGAGAGTTTAAGATGAAGGGGACGCAGGGCCGGAGTGGCAGTTATGGCGCCAGACTCCCACATGGCCAGCCACAGTTGGAGTCCCTGACCTGGCAGCTCATTTTCTCACTTTCCCTTTCTCTCTCTCTGGTCAAATTTAAAAATGATTAATAAATTAATTAAATAAATAATTCTTTAAAAGTAAGATTAAGAGAACAAAACCATGGGTCTACAAACTGAAAACGGCAGCAGTAACATTCATGGCTTGGTCCAGAAGAAGCTCTGCACCCTGGCCCGCACGCCAGCCTGAGCCTCGCGGTGGCAGTCTGGGTGAGGCAACACCGCACAGACAGCGGCCCGGGGGTCCTGCCGTCCCTGGCATTACACAGAGGAAGGCCCCGGGCCGCATCTGCCTGCATGGGAATGAGCCTTGACCCCCGAGCCCTGTCCTCTGCGGGCTGAGGGAGGAGCCAGTGGGACCTCCGATCCCCAGCCGGCCCCTGCCTCCTCGAGGTGAGAGCAGTGTTCCGGGCCTTCCAAAGCATCATTCCATTTCGCACGTACCCAGCTCGTTTGGAAAAGAAACCCATGACGAGCAGGGTAACAACAGGAGTGAGGACTGGCCAGATGGAAAAACGCATTTTCCGCAAGTGGAAGAGCAGAATGGATTTGCCAAACAGACCTGCCAGAAAAGTCAGCTCCGTCCGGACACGGACTTTCGGCTGAGGTCACGAGGTACGGGATTCCATTACAGAGAAGGTGCCGGGT